>CM062804.1:1396646415-1398089685 GCA_031772625.1 Pinus tabuliformis
TACTTGTGTATTGGCAGGGTGGTTACGAGGTCCCTAGAAGTGATGAATTTGAATTTTTCTTGGTTTTATATATAGTATTAGGTTTTTTCTCATGCTTTCTCTGATTGACACAGGTGAATTTTATCCTATGCCCACTAGGTTATTGATATGTAATTTTGGTAATTTTGATTTCAAAAGATATTTTAAAGAAATGCAATGATTTCATTTGTGTATTCAATAAACACAATATTCTAATGGAATTTTGCATTTGTGGTTTACCTATAAAGATTCCATGGAGAAGTATTAGTGGTGTGACATCAATTGTCCTCAAGCAGAGGCTTTAGTTTTACTCTTTTCTGGAAGAAAATACTTACTTCCAACATTTTTGAGTTACATGAAAAATTTGAAAGTCCTAATAGTATTCAATTATGGGTTAAAGAGATCCACACTGAATGATCTATCGGCCTTATCTTCACTTACTTTAAGACTATTGGAGAGGTTGCATGTGCCCCCACTTCAAGAGCATAGTAAAGTCATGTAGAACTTGAGGTCTCGTTTCCACTATAGATTGCAGTCAGTTTCTTGAACATAATATATAGTAGATTATCTTTTACTAATCAACTGTGGATGTGATCCCTCACAGGAAAGGGAATTCAAAGTGACTTTGATTTCACATTGATTTGTCAAAACATCCACATAGGAAAGGAGATTCAAAGTGACACTGATTTCACACTCATTTGTCAAAATGGAGGCAAGAGAAAAGGAAACTTTGTTTTCAACAATGCTCTTAATTTCATATCTACATGCACAGACATATTAGTAGAAAATATTGAAGGGTTTCCTAAGTAATATTTTCCATTCCACTACATTCTTTATAGCTTGTAAATAAATAACTCGGAACAATTCATTACACTACTTGTTATTCTTTATTAATCAGTGGTTAAGATTTTGGTATTGAACTGGCTAAGATTTTTCTTCCTTCTGTGAAATTGTGTGTTCTATAATGCTTCTTTTCCATTCACTATGTATAGCATATAAAGTGTGTCTAATGGAGTAGGAAGATTGGAAAGTATTGTGATCCTTGAACTATATTACAAGGTAGAAACCCAACGGGGCAAGGTAGGTGCATCCCCACAAAGGGGTCACAAATACCAAAGTTGGTATTGGCTAGTGCCTTGAGCTAGAAAATTTCCTTTACCCTTGTATTAACAATGAATCTGGAGAGGATTCTAATATTATATTTATAACATTTATATCAGTTAAGATTGATGAATAAAATTCATGAGACATGAGCTAGGATGTCCTTGCAAGGTGGTTGTTGATTATTGGAAGCTATGATGGGCATTATGTCAGGCCAAGTGGTCACACTCCCTTGATCGTGAGCACGATTGTGATCAAGATGGAAGACTTCATAGTCTAGATTGATTGTTTAGCAGTGATAGTTAATGGGCTCATTCACAAAAGCTTCTATTTCACTAATCCTTTTTATAGAGTTGTCAGATTCAATTTCCGAAGGTTTTAATTATAGTATAGAGTTGAGTTTTGAGAGAGTTGTGATTCACAGTGTTAAGTATAGCATCTATGACACTTGAATGAAGACAAGCATAGTAGAGGTATCAGACTCTGTTATAAGCTTACCTGCATATTATAAGGGACTTGGTTGGCTTTTTTATAATTTTATAAACAAGTTCCATGTCGTGGAAATGTGGAAAAAAAAAAAGTGATATTTCCACCATGTGGCTCTTGTCATATATGGTTTTATACTTTTTCAAAAAATTCTCTAAGAGTTCACAATGGTAAGATTCACTAGGACTTTACAAAGTTTTATTATTTAGTGAAAGACTCACCAAGATCTTATAAGATTTTATAATTGAGTAAAATATTCGCCATGCCGGGTGAGAGATTCGCCAAAAAATTATATATACATATTATATTATTGATAAAATCGCCTTCCATTTTTCCTATATACCATGGAGGTTCGCCCATTTATTATACATATAAGTTTGGGGGGGGTTCTTAAAATTTTCCCTGTCTCAAATGGAATAATTAGGAGCAGGATCTTGGTTATAAGGTACAGTGACACCTTTGCATTCCATTCCGAAACCACGGTTAAGTTCAAGGTACTGGAACTCGGATGGGTATAGGACTATGTCTCTTCCCACAAGGATCATTCTTCGGATAACATCACTATGATTTCAAATGGGTACTATTGTAATGATTACATTCTTGGCATAAGTCTAAATACAAGGGTCTCAGTGCTACTCTCTACAATCATAACCTTAAGCATAGTTATGATCTTAATGGTGACTCTATCTCAAGGATATCATTTCAACAAAGGGGCACCTATGGTGAAAACAATGAAGATCTTGGTGGTGCAGATAGAATGATGATCTCGGAAAAGGTGTAGTGATGATGATGATCTCAATAGTATGAAGAAGAGGATTTATGCCTTGGTTTTGGAGTGGCTCAGTCATTCAAGGGTCATGGTCTTGGTGTTCATCAATTGGAATCTCTATAAGAAGAATTTAGTGTGGGTTTTCTCTCCAAGAGGGAGAGGTTTTGGCCTAGGAAAAATTCCTACATCTTGTGTTCTTGTCTCTTTGTTTTTGGTAGCTATTTGATGAAATAAGAAACACACACTCTAATAATGTCAAAGAGAATATTGTGCTAATAATAAAATTAAAAATGTCTCATAAATAGTTATCAATTCAAGAAGAATCTCATTAACTACATGTGCCCTAGATTCTTCAACATAAGTGTGCACATAATTTTCAAGATCCAACCATGTCTTCTATAAACTGGCTATATACAATAGCGATTTCCTTATATCCATTCCTCTTTCTTGATGCAAGACACCAATGAATTTTAACAACCAAAGAGTGAAGATTCTACAAACTGCTATGACTACATATTGTATTGCATGATTTGTTTTAGTTATTATAATATATAGTCTTCCTAATCGTAATTGATGGAGAAACCTAAAATCTCTAGGTGTGAGAAAATCTAGAACAATAAACTCACTAAAAACATGATGCTTTAAAAACTAGAAGACTTAGTTGAGGTTTGATTCCAAGTAGCCATATTTAATGGGGGGATGATATGTAGGATGAGTTGTAAGTGAGGGATGGAACATTGATTTGGAACCATGATGTCTAGTGATACCCAAAAATGGACACCTTGTGAAGTCCTGACTCCAAATCTAAGCCCATAAAAAATAATTGATCAGAGTCAAATATTTGTCCATAAACATCTCATTCCTATTCCTTCAAAACAAATTTTCCCTATCCAAATCAAATACATAGTTGTATATGGCCTTCTTAAGAAATAACATAACTTTCATATATCTAGGACCATAATTATTTTCAAAAATAAATAAGGACAGTCCCTTTATACATAGAACCCAGTATACCATTCCATAAAAACAAGATATTATCATAGCTCTCTAATAAATGATTCTAAACACGAGGATTGAAAATATTTTGTTGCAGATTAACAATGCAAATGTTGTATTTGTGTTGTTTCTTTTAGAGTACTTTGGCTTTCTTGGCTTGGCCTTTTTGTTTCCAACATGGTACATTATTGTTACTACAGATTCATCAACCTCATATGTTGGTGCACTGGTTTCTAGTATGCACATCCTTTGTATATTTATTTCTCCAATTTTTATGCATACAATTGAGGTTGTCAAAAAATCATCTTGCTTGGCTTGAAATGAAATCTAATCTCATACCTACAATAGGGATCATAGTTTTAATTCCTAATTTAGTACAACAATAATAGAGGCTCAACATGACAAGTATGGTAGTCCACGTTCAAGCTCAATAGCTCAACTTTTAGCCTAATAGTGATATCACCTCGGCATTTCACAATACAATGTCGCTATACAGTACAGTTGGGTTAGGGTGTTCTGACCCAGGTTCAGAGTTAAGTGTGCTATAAAAAACCCTACATTACTGGCCCTTTTTGCATCAACCCATGTAGCATAGGTTGAAGTCTCACCCGAAGCAGTGTGATGTCTTTTACTGACCTGGATATGCCTTTGTGCAGATCTATAAGTCCCAAGGGTTTGGTGATGCAATTTCCTTTAAACGGCCTTGAGACATTCACGAAGGTCTATGATAGGTCTTTGTGGACCCTTAATAGTAGAATCATCCACTTACGTGAATCAGAAAATAACCCTAAATATGATCTCTCCCATATCTAATGAAGTATTTAATAAACGTAACAGAATGTCTTATAATCTTCGTAAAAGCACTAAACATGCATTTCGTGCAATTATTAAGACTTATCCCATAGATTCGCACATCAATAGATCAATATTTCATAAAGACATTATTCAATCACAACATATATCGCAAACATAATTAAAATAAGTAAACATATAAACATAGGAATTCTTCAACAATCTACTTTATTGATCTTAAATATGGGGTTACATACTCAAAACTGCCCTATGCACTCAGTTTTAGGGTTAAGCGCGCTCAGTTGCGAACACTACTCTAGGCCTCTACGCACTTAGTTGCACAACATTTCCCTCCTCTATGACTCACTTCTTTATGCTATCTTCTATTGACCCATTACATCTATCATCATAAGATTTCAATTATGCCTTAGCCTTTCTAAGACATACCTATTTATACAATCCCATGGTCTGGGGACCATGGGTGGATCTTGACTCAACTTTACATAGACAAGGGGCTAAATTCCTTTTTACTCCTAATTACCTATGCACTCCACATCCACAAATCGCAGAGAATTTACATCAAAACTTGGGTTTTTAACCCCACAACTGACCCAGGGGGCCCCATCTGAATAGGCCCCCAACACAAAGGTCATGACTCACCCTCGAGTCACTCAACTAGTGATTCAATATTGTTGTCAATATCTCCCAGCTCCACCTATACCACAGAAACCTTAGCATCGCCCTACGTAGCTCCCTGCTTGACTTCTTCCATCAGCTGCTCTGTAGCTACTCCTTTTGTGACCGGCTTCGTTGTCTTTTACATTTGCTACAAGCCGATAAGATTTTCCTAAATGTTGTTTGAGTCCTGGTAATCTTCATTTAACCAAGGTCCCAAGCTTGCCTTAAGCATGACCTCCTTCTTCTAGGTTGCTTCTACCTATGCGAGGAGCTGCTTCCACTCCTGCAACTTGGCTAGGCATTGCGCTGGAGCAATTTAGTGTATTGTCACCTTCACCTCATCATACTACTTCTGCAGCTTGCGGATCTATGTATTCAATATCTGCAGGTTTCAGTCCTCCTTTAGAGTCGTTACCAACTCCATCACTTGTTCAAATAATGCAAAGAAGTCAGCCATTGTAGCATCTAAAATGGTCATTCATTCTTTTATAGCAGCTCTACGGTGCTCCCTGACCTCGGGCTGAGTTGAAGGTTGTAATTTGAGCTATAGCTTCATTATTAACATGTTGAGTTTGAATTGAACTCCTCCAACTTTTTCCTTTGTCTCGCGGATGTCTGCAACTAACTTCTATATTTAGCTTCCAGTTGTGCGTCCTCTAGAATGTGTAGCTATGGCACTCTTCTACATACTTCTGCAACCGTGGCCTCCATCCTAGAACTTTGTGCCTCTATTGTTTCCTTTTCCTTCAAGGCCTACATTTTCTCAGGGAACATTTGTTCATTATTCACCCTATATTCATTAACAAAATTGAGAGCGCGCTACTCCCGAAATCGCAATTCCTCCATCACCCCTGCCTGCGGCGCATGAAGAAGTGCATTAGGGAGTGCTACAATGTTTAGCCTGATGTTCTTAATGGTGCTTATAATGATGCATTCATCTGATGATTCTGTACATTAGGACCCTTCTAGTAAAGCAACAGTGTGAAGGTCCAATGTTCTTACCAATTCTGTAGTCTAAATCATCCTCGGTCCCATGCTCACTTTTTTTGCACACGCTTGACCTGTGCCCACCTTTATCCTGCTAGCCTGGATCTGTAGCTCGTGCAGATCCTTTTGGATCCTCCCCACCATCTACATATACTACTGCTCGAATTGTTGCATCACTTTAGTGGTAGTGTCGTGTATTTTTTCGTCGATCTCATGGAGATCGCCCTTCGTCATTATCATGGGATCCACCTATGACCTTTCCATTTTTTTCTTTTTCCAAGGACCTTCCCACTGATGTGTCCATGCTTCTTAAGTTGAAATGGGGTGCTCTTCCCCTCATCTCCTATGCCACCGAGTGCACATTGTTCTTCCTCCTCGGTATCGGGCGAAGGGGATTTGCCACTTTGCTCTGATTTTCACTGCTTTTACTCAACCTGTTCCTTAGCAGTGTGCTCCTTTTCCATTCGAGCCTTCTATGTGGCTTCCTTCTTTCATTGTGCGACCAACTTTTGTGAAACCTAAATGGCTGCATCCTTGCATTTATTTTTTGTCAAGCTTCCTGCGCCCGTACCTGGTTTCGACATCTAAGCCTGAGGGGGTGTGCCGCACTACTGGCCATCGATGGATTACCTCTTATATGTCATGATCTATGACCAAATATGGTAAATCATACCATTTCTATTGTGGATCCTTTCGGGCCTGAATGTAAATGTAGCGGAAGTCACCCTTGAACGTGGCATATGATGACAACTACTCATACAAGGTCCGGGACAACCTTGGTCACTGATTGATGGCCATGCAGAGGTTTGCTTCCATCAATACCGAGAATAGTTTTTTTTTATGTGACTCACACAGGGTCCTTTGTGGCCTAGAGGGAGGGAAACTGTGCAGCCTGCGGCAATATTTCTTTGAATGGGGGAAACTGGTTGTCCTCCTGTAGCTCCCATGTGACAAACATGATTGAGAGCAACAAACAAGCATAATGGAATGGCTTGGTCTCACACAATTCACGAGCAATTCACTGCACATATATCTCGACCAATTTAACTACACACCCTTCGTGCAATATGCATCTACAGATACCACGGACACCGGAAATTCACCTCCATGACACTTCCTCATTAACTTTCCTGCTAGGATTTACATGGAAATTTGCACCACGGCATCGATTATAGATGTGATTGAGTATCCACGTGGATTTTTCATGAGGGAAAGTTCCTTATTCATCTTGTATGCCAAATCCTTTTTGGTTGTCGTTCTGCCAAACTCCTTAGCTGAATTCAAACCCTCATGTGGCAGGTGTGTAATCCTCTGGATGAGCATGTCAATGATGAGTATAGGCCCTCCTAGCCATAAGCACCCATTGTGCACCGGAGTAGTCATTTGATGCACATAGGTTGTGTTGATAGTGGAGCGGTGATAGTGGGGTACTCACAACAGGTTCAACAATACCGAATTCTCCACTCTGTGGATCCATTCCACCATCTCTAGCTCACTGACACCTGAGTCTGAGTAGCAGATATGCTTCATATGGTTGGATGAAGCTAGGTGAGGGAACCGCTCATGGTCTGTGAGGTCCCAATCTTCCATCTTCATTAGGGGGATCAGCGCAAATCGTGAAATTTCGAAGGGAACCTACTCTGGAAGTAGGGGCGTAGAAACGAGAAATTTTTCTAAGTCTTGATCCTTGGGGACCCTCGCCTTCCCCTTGCGTGGATGGATATAATCAGGCACCTTTGTAATGGATTCCATTCCCTCAGCGTCTATGTCCTTAGTGCCTTTTCCTTCCATGGCCTCCAAATAGACAACCCTCTCGAGTGGATTGTCTTTCTTATGATCTTGAGTCGCAGAGTGTTTTCTGGGTGATTCGCGCACTGACACTGACTTCTTCTGTTTATCCTTCTTTAGTTTCTAGGTTTCTCTAATAGGGGTAGAATTTGGTCTAGGCGACCTCCGTGCCATAGGGACAGGCATCGGAGCTTCCATACTCACTACCTCTGGAGCAGCTCCTTGAGATGCGAAATCTCCCCCGGTGCTCACAGTCTCAGCTAGGTTTGGTCCTAACATGGTTTCAAGGATGAATTTATGATTCAACTCTGGTAAATTTGCAAATGCAGGGGTCATGACCAAATCCTCGAAAAATGAACAGTTGATAAGGAACAGACAACACAACTCAAAAACTCTAAGGGTGCAAAGTGTTCTCTGTTGGACCAGCACATGTAATTTTTAGGGGTGTTTGAATTCAAATCTGACCATTCCCCCTAAAATTCAGTCATTAATTCTATTATGGCAGCATATCTTCAAATATTTTGGCTTTAAATGCTGCCAGCCCACTCATCTTATCCATATTCTGGATGTCAAATCATCAACAGTGACTCCAACAGTCACTTTCCTGTGGTGCTGTGCGAAACCTCCCTTCATAGCACAACTTCCTATGCGTAGCTTCTTATACTGCAACTTCACCCTCTTCTACACAACCCACCTGTTGCATAGTCCTCCAACCCTGGCAGTGTAGTTTATAGTCCGCGCTCCCTTACAACTGCCTGGAGCACTAAGACTTTCCTGTCGTCATATAGTCATTGAGCGAGATCCCCTGTATATGGCTTCAATTAACTTCCATTCACCCTTCCTAGAAAAGGTTATCCATTTAGCTCCACGAGCCAAACTGTGCCCCCATCTATGATCTCTTTGATTACGTATGGCCCAGGTCAGTGCATCTAGAATTTTCCTAGGAACTTAGTGAATTTACTATCATACAATAATACCAAATCATTTACCTTCAACATGCGCATCTTGATGTGTCGATCGTGCCATGATTTTTCACACTCCTTCTGTACCTCATGATGGAATCCAACCAAGAATCTTTCTTCTTAAAGCTCCATCAGTTGTACGAGCCATTCTTCCAAGGCTTCATGATTTTCCATACCTGTGAAAGTTGTGATGCGTAGACTAGGCAAGATATATTCCATAGGCATTACAACTTCTACGCCATAGACCAATCTAAAAGGTTTATGTCCTGTCAACTTTTTACAAGTCATCTTGTATGCCCATAGCACTATAGGTATGCTCATATCCCAGTCATTCTGTTGTGCATTACAAATCTTCGTCAGCACATTCTCCAAAATTTTATTAAAGGCCTCTATTATTCCATTAGCCTGAGGATGATATAGGGTGCTCTTCTAATGATAAACATGGAACTCCTCACTCAACGTGTTGATTGTCTCATTTAGGAAGTGCGTACCCCAAACACTCCTCAATGCTTTCGGGTAGCCAAACTTGGTTAACACATATTCAAACAATAACTTTGTTGTTGTAGCCCTTGTACAATCCTTCATTGGATTTGCCTCTTCCCATCTCGTTAGATACTCCGTCGTGGTGATGATATAGCACGCAGCGGTCTTCTTCCTTGGGGGATGAATTGGCCCAATGAATTTAATCACCCATTTTTCAAATGGCTGCAATGATACCTGAGGATTCAATGGCAGCTCATCCCTTCGTGATGGTATATCAGTCCTTTGACATAAATCACATGCCTTACAATATGCCTTGGAATCTTTATGTAGAGTAGACCACCACAAACATGCGCACAAAATCTTCTACGTAGTCATCTTTCCTGCATAATGTCATCCCACAGCCCCTCCATGAGCTTCTGCAAGGATGATATTTCTCTCAAAGTCAGGCACATGCCTTCGCAATATCTTGTCTGCACCCATCTTATATAGATGTCTAGAAATCATCAAAAAATCCTCCACACGCACCACTAGTTCCTTCTTTTGCTAACTTGTATACCCCTCTTGAGCCGTTCTTGTAGTCAAAAAGTGGATAATATCTGCAAAATGATTATCCGCTACATGCACCACGAAGAGTTGTGCATCGGGCAATCCTTCCTCCAAATTAATAGGCTCCTCTCCTATTTCGATCAGTGACAGATGGTCAGGTCTTGCATTCAACCTACCTAGCTTCACAATCACCACAAAGTCATATTCTTGAAACATCAACAACCATCTACATATCTTCCCCCCCAACACATGCTTATTGACTAGGTATATTAAGGAAGAATAGTCTATGTACATCTTGAAAAGCCCGCCGAAAAGATAGTGCCTGAAATTTTGAAGTGTGTACACCATAGCCAATCCTTCGCACTCTGTCTTTGAGTAATTCTTCTCGGCCTTTGACAATTTCCTACTGGTGAAGGCTATAGGATGGTCCAACTCTCCTTCACCGACCTGTGTTAACACTGCACCCAATGCAATTCAAGAGGCATCGACATGTACATGGATTTCCTTCTTCCAATCCGGGAAGACCAAGATCGGTGCGGTGACCATCTTTTCTTTCAATACATCTAGATTTCGCTAACATTCTTCATCCCAATAGAATGTAGCGTCTTTCTTCAATAGTTTCTCCATGGGCATGATAATCTGGCCATATGCCTTAATGAAGTTCCTATAATATCTTGTATGTCCCAAAATTGCACACAATCGTTTAACACTCCTCGGGACCTCCAAATTTATGATCATTGTGATCTTGGCAAGGTCCACCATCAGCCCTTTCTTGCACACCACATGACCTAGCAAACACAGAATAAACACTTCTTCAGATTCAGTGCGATCTAGTATCAGCGGCACGTATCCAACATCAAACACAAACTTGCTACATGGCATTTCACTAAACCGAACACCATCCAATCATCAAAGTACACTTCCAAAAACTTATGGATGAACTTTTTGAACACTGCGATGACTACACGAGAGAATATCACAGGCACATTCTTTAGTCCAAGCAATGTCACAGTGTATTGAAAACAACCCCATTCTGTCAAGAAGGTTGTTTTTCTCCTACCAAAATCTTGACCTAATGGCACCGAGAAAATTGATTAGGGAAGGGGCTGGCTTACAGTCTTCCATGTGAAAATGGCGTAGAATATCACAGGCATACTTGGACTGGGAAAGGGAAATACCTTCCTTGGATTGCAAGACTTGAAGACCAAGAAAATAATGCAAGTGTCCTAAGTCTATCATTACAAAATTCCTTTTAAGGTTGGACTTCACATGGTTTATAAGGTTGGGATCACTACATCAACATAAAGAACAAGAATGATAAGAGACTTGCCCACTTTCTTGGTGTAGATAGTATTGTCAGAATGACACCTAGAAAAGCCAGATTCTAAAAGAAAGCTATCCATTTTGGCATACCAAGCTCGAGGAGCTTTCTTGAGACCATAAAGGGATTTCTTAAGCCGACATACAAGGCTGGAGTCTGTTTGTATAAAGCCAATAGGTTGTTCCATATAGATTTCTTCATGCAAGTCCCCATGCAAGAAGGCAGATTTAACATCCATCTGATGGACTTCCCATTTGAAAGAGGCAGCAAGGGAAAGAACAAGGCGGATAGAGTTCATTTTGGCAACAGGGGAGAAGGTTTCAGTGTAGTCAATGCCTTCAACTTGTGAAAAACCCTTAGCAACAAGACGAGCTTTATGTTTATCAACTTTCCCATCTGGTCCATACTTGATTCTGTAAACCATTTGCATCTAACAAGTTTTCATCCCTTTGGTAGAGGAACAAGATCCCATGTATCATTTGCCAATAATGAATGATATTCTTCATTCATAGCTGCTTCCCAATCTGGATGGCCTGAAGCTTCTGCAAAGGTGTCAGGATCATAATTCACTGAAGCTTAGCCAGTAAAGAAGAGGCTCTATCAAACTGAGAACGTGTACGTCACTGATTTGTAGGATCACCGGCAAGATCACCTGCTGCATCCCGAGTAGCACGAACCCATTTTGGAAGCTGAGGAGCTGAAGGGGGATCCTGAGAAGGTGGGGGAGGATTTTCATCCTCGCTTTCATCATCTGAAGAAGAAATATTTTCAAAAGTAGAAGAGATAGGGAGAGGTGGCACATCCGCTGAACTAGGCTCGTAGGCCGATATATTTTCAGCAAACTTTACATCTCTTCTAATGATAACATTTCTGGACTTAAGTGGAATAAGTCTATATCCTTTGACATCTTCAAAATATCCAGCAAAAATACATTTTTCACTCTTAGGTTCTAAAGCTTTATGTTTCTCATCTGGAATATGGGCCCATGCTTCACTTCCAAAAACATGAAAGTGACTTACATCTGGTTTAATTGAGCTCCATGCTTCTTCTGGAGTGATATTCTTTAAAACCTTAGTAGGAGTGTGATTTATTATGTAATTTGCACAGTTAATTGCCTCTGCCCAAAAATTAAGACCAAGTCCTTTAGATTGAAGCATACAATAAGCCATTTCCTTTAAGGTGCGATTCTTCCTTTCAGCTACACCATTTTGTTGTGGAGTATATGGAACAGTATGTTGCATTTAAATTCCATTCTCAGTGCAAACGTTGATGAATTTGTTGTTAACATATTCTCCGCCATTATCAGATCTTAGCTTAAGAATTTTATGTCCAGATTGTTTTTCAACAAAGGCCTTAAAGGCCAAGAACATGTTAAATACTTCACTCTTGAGTTTTAAGAAGTATACCCAAGTGCGTCTGGAGAAATCATCAATGAAAGTTAAGAAATACTTGTAGCCAGAGAATGAAACAACTGGAAGTGGACCACATAAATCACTATGCACAAGCTGTAAAGGGGATGAGGCGTGCCAAGAGGCACGTTTTTCAAAACTATCCCGATGATGTTTTCCGAGTACACATCTGGAAAAAACACCATCTCTGCAAGATACCATTGGAAGACCTGTCACCATATTTTCTTTACATAGATTCTGAAGGGAGCGATAGTTTAAGTGACCAAATCGCTCATGCCAAAGTTTGCTCACTTCATCGTTATGAGCAACAAATACCGAGGGAAGATTTGATGACCCAAAGTTGTGAAACTTATACAACCTTGTAGAATCATCAGCAATGCTAGTAGCTAAAATCTATCTAGGATCTCTTAGGTCCTTAATTACAACATCGTGAGGTGAAAATTCAACGATTTTACCTTCACCTGAATGAGTTATCTGATATACAAATAGAAGGTTGCAGGATAAGGTTGGAACACATAATGCATCATTAAATTGACCATTGTCTATATGAACAGTTCTAGTCCCTACAACACTAAGAGATCTATCATCACCAACATATATATTTTTGGTGTTACAATCATTTAAAGAAGAAAACATGGCTTTGTTTTTGGCCATGTGATAAAAAGCTCCATAATCAATGAGCCACTCATGAGAATGAGAAGAAGAAGATACATTTAGTGCATAGCCAGAACGAGATGCTTGAAACCACATGGAGAAAGTGCTATTCCTGAAGATGACGTTGAAGTTGAAGAGTGCTCCAAATGGATGTTATGCTTCTTCATTGCTTCTTCCAAGGCTTCCATCTTCTTAAAGCATTTGGATTCTAAGTGGCCATCTCGATTACAAAAGTTGCAATGTCTATCAGTCTTCTTCCCTTTGTTTTTATTTGTCTTATCATTTTGTTGAAATGATTTTTCATTTTGAGGCTGAAATTGCTTAGGACCCTTGTTTGGTTTAGGACCATTCCTTTTAGGATACAACTTCTTAGGATTCTTTGAATTTGGTTGTTGCTGGGCTGCTAACGCTTTCTTAGAAGAGTTTCCAAGATGAAGAAGACCAAGGTGTAAGAGTTTTTCTTGTTCTCTTATTAAAGAATCAGAAAAGGAATCAAAGGAAGGGGACTTGTAGGCTTGTCCTTGAGAAATGAAGGCTTCTATTGTAGAATGGAAGGTGGAAACAAAAACAGAATAGGCTGGTCCCAAATTAGTAAGAATGGAATAGATAAGGTTACTATCTTCTTTCTTAACCTTAACACCTTCCAAGAGAAGTCTAAGGGTCTTGAACTTGGACAAAAAATCTTCAATGCAAGAAAAATTATTGGGGTCCAATGTAAGCAACTCATTTTCGAGTTGATGGGCTTTAAGTTCATTTTTAATTCCAAAAACTTTAGTGATCTGTTTCATTGCTTCCTCAGGAGTATCAAGTTCTGCAATATGGAATCTAAGATCTGGAGAAATAGACATCCCTATCAACCCTCGTGCTTGATCTTTCCTATTTTCCCATTTAGCTACCTTATCTTCATCTTTCGGTTTGGTTTCTTGGCCTGAGGCTATTCTGTAGAGACCTTTACTTCTAAGTAAATCCACAATGTAGGACCACCATTGGAAGTAGTTGGTGCTGTCAAGAATAACTTGGCATGGACTTTCCATTTTAACAGAAACTGAAGCTATATATTCTAAAACTAAGTGTTCCAATGGAAAGATCTCGAAAAATTAGGCTAGTTAAAAAAAACGGCTCTGAAAATGGCTTCCGGATGAAGAAGTTATGGCTTTTTGAAGAAAATTTGATGAAGATGCCGACGAAGTGTGGGAATGTGTGGAAATGAATGATAATGTTAAAAAAAATTTGCCCCGTTTCCAAACTTAATCTAATTAGCTCAACAAAAAGAAGACTTGAATTCAAGACCTCTACTCTCATAAAGTAGCTTCGGACCAAGTGAGCTAAACTAAAAGTTTAGTAATTTTTGGAAAAGAGGAAGGGTTTTTTTTTTTTCATAGTCGCTGAAGCTTTGGGCTGTGTGCTTACTTTGAGAAAGCTCTTTTTCCCTACAAAACAAAAAACACAAAACCCAACACGGACATACAAAAAAAATGAACCTTACGGCTCGAAGTTAGCTTTAGCCGGAAACTAAATATTTTCCTCAATGTTTCTGATTTTCCGAGATCACACTAAGGCGTAGCGGAAAAGAGCATACGCATGAGAAAAATCCTTCCCCTCTATTTCTGATTTGCCTAGATCGCATAGAGTCGCGGGGCAAAGAGCATACATAGAAATGAAAGGTATAGATCCGGTAATAAAAAAAAAATAAAAAGCTAAATAAACCGAAACCAAAATAAACAAAGAGAAAATAAATGTAAACTACAAATAAACACTGTATACCTCCAGATCTTAAAAATGACGTAGCTAGGGCTACCGGAAACCTTTTCGCGTGAAACGAAAGGGGTTCCTCACTGGAACAGATGCTCCCAACATAATAGAGCAGTCCTCTCAGCCCGAAAGTAGTCAAAAACAGTTCATCTAGGAAACGACAGTCGGATGCAGTTCTACCGGCTTCAGATTTGTATCACCAACGGATGCAGCCCTCAAATAGCTCTGGTACGATGTAGGAATTTACAGGGTAAGTTCCTCAGATAGAACACCAAAGGACACCGCTCACAAACAGATCACAGATCAATACACCAGTATTTTTGACGTGGTTAAAACCCTTAAAGAGGGAAACAGTCCATGGCCTAAGCCAACGCGGCCACTTCAAGCAATATATTAATAAAAAGAATGAAAATTTACATAAGCTTCTCTCGTGAATGGTTACCCTACAAATGACCCTCCATTCTCTTTAAATAGAGATCATGGACCAATCGGGTGTTAAGCCACGGATCAAGTGTCGGTAATACAAAGGAGAGAATGAACCGTTGGATCACTACATATCGTGACCATCGGATTGTAAGTTACAAAATGTACATAGTAAAGAAACACACTTTACCTAACTCTATACTAGACCAAGTTATACTTAACTATTTCCTATGTGTCGGAATATCCTAACATCCCCCCTTAAGAACAACTTGGGATAGGATTGAAGGATTTACAAATATGACATAATAGGATAAGGAAGGAGGCAATAGTGCCTTGGCCTCTCTTCCTCCCTATGGGACCATGATTTGAGGCAAAGACTCTCTTGGTGCCCCAAAAACACATATTTTCCTCATTCCTAGGACTTCTAGTGTTTGCAGCTCTCTATTAGGTTGATAGTCCAGTTTTTCTTTGCTTTAGATGTTCTTTATCATGTTCACTTCCTAATTTGTGATAGTTCTTTTGCATGCTTTCCTTTCTTACATCATTTCCCAGCATTTCCTTCTATGCATCATAGTTTAGGCCATTTTAATGCAAAACTCAGTTTTTCCTACAATGCACTCATTCCATTGGTTGCTTGATTTTCTTGGTTGACTATCCATTTCTATGCAGTAGATATATTCTAGCAGTAGGTCAGCTCACCAACAGTCACACCCTCCATCTGATCCATGCCCTATAGGTCTCCCAAACCTCACCTCAATTCTGCCCTAGTTTCCTTCATTTTTCATAGAACTTTTTCCTCTCTCCTTGAGCAAACCTAATCATATTTCTCCCTCCTGGTGATTCATGGTAGACCTTAGGCACCCTAACACCTCATTCCAACCTTCATCCACCTTTTCCACCCACTCTCACACCCTTAAAACAGCGCAAATTGCTCACGGCCTCCTTTTTGGCACCGTTGCCAGGGAAGCATCAGAGTATTCTGTGATTACTGCTTTCTTCTATTTCCTATTGCAACATTCTGCTAATAGTTTATTTCGGCAAAAGTAGACTAGTCATTTCTTTTATTTTTAGTTCTGCATTTCCTTCCTTTCCTCTTCAATTCTGCAAATTTCCATTCAGCAATCTCATTTCAACTAGTTGCAATTTGTTTTTTTCAATCACAATTTCGATTTCTGCAGATATTTTTAGTGTGGGGAAAAGGAGAAAAAGCAACCAAAAATATTTCCTTTCATGCCTCGTAGGAGTAGAGATAAGGAAAATTTTTGCCCAACACCCGCATTGCTTCACACAGCCAACCTTCTCTCTTCTTTGGTGGCTGCAATCAAGAATAACCCTTAGATGAATAGCCAGACATATTTGGAGAACATATAGGGGAAGAAGAAGAAGAAACCATTGCTCTGGAGCCAATGGCTGAAAACATAAATTCTAAGGGAAATGGAGAGAGAATAGAGGGTACCTTCCCCATTCGGGAGACCAATGGGGACACCAAAATGAATAATATAAGTCCTTCAGCCCTACCTCACTTCCATGGTCTGACTACAGAAGATCCTGACACCTTCTTATTTGAGTTTGCTATCATCTGTCAAACTTATGACTATGCAGAAGACGAGCAAAAGTTGAAACTATTCCCTTCTACTCTCAAGGACTCAGCACTACGTCGGTTCATGGTATTACCTGGCAATAGCATCACAACTTGGGCTTAGATGCAGTAGGCCTTTGACGACAAGTATCGAGACTATTGTAGGTCAAAAGACACTAAAGAAGAAATCTTCTGAATGACCATAGGAAGTGATGAGTCCGTGGAAGACTATGAAGAGAGGTTCCAGCTCAGTTACAAAAGGGCTAGGTGTACACTTGACCATGAGTCTTTGATGTTGGTCCTGCTTAGGGGAATTTGGGAAGACCTTTTAGACACCGTCCATCTACTAGCTGGGGGAGACATCTACCAGCTATCCTATGAGGACATAAAGACTATTTTTAGAAACCATTCTAGAGCAGCCAAAATGAAAGGTAGGGGGAGTCAACCCATAGCTAGTACCTCTTCTTCCAATTCATCCATTAAAGGTGAACTTGGAAACATGCTGGAAGATTTCAAGAGTGAGATGTTGTAGACTCTTGCCATGCAAATGGATACCTTACATATCAAAAGAAAAAAAGAGGAAGTAGAGTGGGCTTTGGCCATTTTTTGTCCTAGATGCACTAGGAGGCATCCTAGGAATGAATGCCCATTGAACTCTATAGAGGTTTGTTTAGCCTGTGAAGAAGATCATTCTACAGATAAGTGCCCTTCCTTGCCTAGACTTAAAGTTGTATACCAAGGAGCCGAAGGAGTCATTGAATAGATCTATTACATAAACCAAAGGAGGCCACATGGAACTAGACCATACTAGCAGGGGATGCAAGGGACATCTCAGGCATACTAAAACCCCAACCAAGTCACCTACATACCTTATTGGGACCCCCTTGCTCATCCTTCCTGGTCCACGCCTCCTCCTTGGTCCTTCACATCTCAATATCATGCCCAACCAGCCACCCATTCATTTCAATCCTATGCCTAGCCGCAACCTTAGTGGAATGCATCTGATTAGGGGTGGAGGCCCCAATACAACTCTCTTCTCGCTCTTCTACCTCCACCACCTGCTCAACCATAACTGTTACCTTCTGCTCCACCAAGGCAACCACAAATGCCTACCCAGCCAAATCTGAACGTGAATAATAGATAGGCTCAACAAGTGTATAGTGGGGAACCATCATGCCCAACTTATGCTATGTAGATTCAGGAAATTAACATGCTATCCATGAAAGGTTTCCCAGATAGCTAGCCTCTACCGAGTAAGGTTGAGGAAGATAAAGAGGAAAGCGAACGTAAAGAAAATCTTCCCTTGCCTGAGAGATTATCCATGACAATCCAGCCTACCCAAGAAGAGACTGAACTCCTCGGAGAATTGAAACATTTATGTGTGAAGATGCCACTTCTCCAAGCCATAAAAAGATGTGCCTATCTACAATAGGTTGATCAAAGAGAAGTGCTTTAGGCATCTAGGAAGGCGCAAGAGAGATGCCCCAACCATCAATGTCATAGGACAATTGTCCGACCTGTTGTTGGGGCAGATAATCTGTCCAAAATATCTAGACCCTGGAAGCCTAGTAGTTGATGTCCACATCAATGGCACAATGGTCCCACATACCTTGATTGATCTGGGAGCTGCCATTAATGTGATGACAAAGGATACAATGCTCAAACTTAACCTCCAAGGCTCCTTGAGGACGACCACAACAGTGCTGCAGCTAGCAGACGGCTCCATTGTGACCCCTGAGGGATTGTGGAAGATGTGATGGTCTCCATTGATTCTTGGGAGTACACTGCTAACTTCTTAGTTCTCTAGCCAAAGGAAAAGCTCATTGGGTATCCTCTCATTCTGGGAAGACCCTGGTTGGCTACAGTCGATGCCTACATCAGCTGCCGAGCTGGGAACATGACCATAAAGAATGAGCACATGTCCAAGTAGTTAATCTTTTATCCCCCTACCCAACCCTTGCTAGAACATGATCTACCTCTCTGGTTGGAGGAGGAGGATGAGGATGAAGTTTATTCTGCACCACTTTTTGCATTGGAAATTTCCATGGGGGGAAAACCACAAGATGAGGATGATATGATTGGAAATTTGTTTCAGAATCCACCTCCCAGTGTAAGAGAAACCCAAAACAACCCCTCAACTGATCTTTGTGTCACCGACTCCTCTTCTCTCCATGTGAAAAATATAGAGTTTGGGCCAGAAAGAACATTGAAAATCAATCCATCCCTATCTACTTCCCAGAATAATGAGCTATGCAGCATACTGAGAAAACATCTAGATGCCTCCACCTGGAGTTATAAGGAGATGAAGGGAGTGCACCCTTCAGTATGTACTCACCAAATATACATCAAGGAAGATTGCAAGCCAGTCAGGCAGCCTCAAAGGAGGATGAACCCAACACTTAAAGATATTGTTAAGGAAGAATTGTAGAAATTTCTTGATGCAGGATTCATCTATCCCATCTCTAACAATGAATGGGTCTCTCCTTTGGTGCTAGTGCCGAAGAAAAATGGTAAGTGCAGAATCTCTGTCGACTATCAGGAATTGAACAAAGCCACTAAAAAGGACCATTTTCCTTTACCTTTCATAGATCAAGTGTTAGACGGTCTGGCAGGGAAAATTTTTCTCCTTCCTAGATGGGTTTAGCGGGTACAATCAGATTCAAATCAGCCCAGAAGACCAAGATAAGACAAATTTCACTTGTCCTTGGGGTACCTTCACATACTGGGTCCTTCCTTTTAGTATGTGAAACACTCCAGCCACTTTCCAAAGAGCGGCATTGAGTATATTTTCTGAACTAGTTCATGTTGCAGTAGAAATATACATCGATGATTTTACTCCTTATGGATCTGACTTTCAGGAAGCTTTATTTAACCTAGGAAAAGTTCTAGATAAGTGTATTGAGATGAACCTGTCCCTCAGTCTGGAAAAATGTGAATTTTTGATGATTGAAGGGACCGTGCTAGGTCATGCAATATCTCAACAAGGACTGCAGGTGGACCCCAACAAAATTGCCATCATCCAAAGGGTCCCACCTCCTGAAAAGGTGACAGATGTCAGAAGCTTCCTAGGCTTAGCTGGATATTATAGGAGATTTGTTAAAGACTTCAGCAAGTTAGTCTCTCCTTTGTTTGGCCTCCTAGGCAAAGATGTTGAGTTCATATGGTCAGAAAACTGTCAAGAAGCCCTAGATACCTTAAAGAGAAAGCTAGTGACTGCCCCAATTCTCAGAGGCCCAAACTGGGCGCTACCCTTTCACATTCACGCAGATGCGTCGAACAAAGCAATGGGAGAAGCATTAGGACAAATTGATGGAAAGTTACCTTATGCCATATACTTTATAAGAAAAAACTTGTCAAAGGCAGAGTTAAACTATACAGTGACTGAGAAGGAACTTCTAGCTGTCGTGCATTCCTTAAACAAACTCAGAAATTATATCACAGGCTATCAAACCTTTGTGCACACTGATCATGTTGCAATTAGATATCTAATGAACAAACTAGATGTAAATGCTCGCATTATTAGATGGTTTCTTTTACTGCAGCAGTTTGATCTGACCATTATTGATAAGCCAGGTAAAGAGAATGTTGTTGCTGACTTTTTTCCTAGAGTAAATTTGGCTGCAGGTGAAGAAGGAATGGTGGATGACCAAATTCTAGATGAACACCTATTTGCTATATCAATACTCTCTCCATGGTTTGCTGATATACCAGACTACCTGGTTTCAACACAGTTCCCACCACACCTATCCTCAAAAGAGAAGAGCAAGACAGTAAGGAAAAACACTCCTTTCACCTGGATTGGAGGCAATCTCTTCAAACTTGGCCCAAATGAGATCTTTAGAAGATGTGTCAAGGAGGAGGAAGTCTTTGACATCCTCCTAACCTGTCATGATAGACCTTGTGGAGGTTATTTTGTAGCAAAAAGAACCACCTTTAAGATATTGCAAGTAGGCTACTGCTGGCCCACTCTTCATCAGGATGTGAGGAGATACACGAGCCAGTGTGATCAGTGCTAAAGGATGCGGAAACCCACTCCAAAGGATGAAATGCCCATGCAACCTCAAGTGACCTTTGAGCCATTCAAGAAGTGGAGCATGGACTTTGTGGGGCCTATCAACCCTCCTTCAAAGCAGAGGTAGTACATCATTGTGTGCACCGACTACCTGACAAAGTGGGCGGAGACAAAAGAAATCAAAGTAGTGACAAAGGAAAAAGTAGTTGAGTTTTTGAGGGAAAACATATTCTACAAGTTTGGGTATCTGAGAGAGTTGGTCACAGACCAAGGTAGTCAGTTCACTTCCAACCTAATCGAAGACCTGCTCACACATCATAAGATCAAGCACAAGACTTCGACCCCTTACCATCCACAAGCCGATGGCAAAGTGGAGGTCACTAACAGAGCATTGGAAGGGATCCTAACCAAGGTAGTGAGTAGCAGCAGAAAAGACTGGGCAGACAGATTAGTTGAGGCCGCTTGGGCCTACAACACAACATGGAAGACCACCACTGGGTTCACACCCTATGAATTGGTCTATGGGAAGAATGCTTTGATGTCAATAGGGTTTGAATTCAATACCCTAAGGATGGTAGCTTAGCTGTACCTAGACCTCAGCCATGCACAGAAGGAGAGATTACTTCAGCTCAATGGATTGGATGAATACATATTGCAAGCCCTTCTCCATATAGAGGTAGTTCAGCTTCAGAGAAAGATATGGCATGACAAAAATATCAGGGAGAAGCAATTCCAAGAGGGAGATTGGGCACTACTCTATGAGTCAAGATATAAGGATTTCAAAGGCAAGCTGATGACAAGATGGCTAGGACCCTACACTGTGGAGAAATTCAATGAAAATGGTTCAATTCTGATCAGAACCATTGATGATGAAGCCATCCCCATGCTTGTCAATGGACATCGGTTTAAATTCTACAAGAAACCTGTCTCCAAGCGAGAGTTTATTGAAGATTTGAATACAACAGTGATGGTAGTGGAGCATGTCCTAGCTTCCACTTCATCCACTCACTAATGAAAAAAAAAAAATGAGGACTCAAGTGAAAACCTCCATGAGGCACTTGAGTCCCATCATTGGGTTGAAAACCTCTTCTGAGGCGGCCCAGTGATGTCAAAAAAAAAAAAGGGGGCGAAAATAATAAGATACCTAGGTGAAAACCTCCCTTGGAGGTGCCCAGGTCATGCAATTATGGTGAAAACCTCTCTGAGGTGCCCTAGTTGTTTTCGAAAAAAAAAAAAAAGAGAAAGAAAAAAATGAATTGTTAGTGCATTGCAAGTTTGTAAATGGACTACAGGGAGTAGAAGAAGGTTCCCAGGGGACCCTAACATTCATACCAACATCCATCTCATCTTCTCCACACCTTCCTCCATCATTTTTTGGCATCTTTTTCACACCACTATACCACTTCCCCCAAACTGTGTTTTCTATAGGAGGCTGTGTGTTTTCTACAGGAGGCTCCTGTAGGAATTACAGAGAACCAAAAGTGTCTACAGAAGGCAGTTTGAGGGATAATAAAAGCTTCATGAGGAACCTATAATCCCTCTTACCATATTCAAACCTCCTTTCCATCTCTTCCAAGCCTGCATCACACTCCAAACATCATTATTATTTTTTTTTTCCTTTCCAAGAAAAACATAAAAAACAGTTTTTCAATTTTGATAAAAAACAAAAATAAATGGAGGAAAAGGGAACCATTAACTTTACCTGAAGCTTACCTACTATTCCTTCATCATACATGTCCACCTCTAGCATCATCCTTGAGCTCCAAGCACAGGTAAATAGCTGAAGATTCAAGGGGAGAAGTAGCTACAGGAGCTCCTGTAGGAATTCCTGTAGTGGCTGATCCTATAGAAGTCCAACACCAGCAGCAAGGGACAACACATCTGAAGGTTGAAAAGGCACATGTAGCTCAGCTCGAGCAAAATAGGAACCTACAAAAACACACAACAATACATCAGCAAGTAGAGACAACATGCGTGAGAGAAAATGAAGGCATGCAGCAGAGAAAGCCACAACACCTCACAGCTGATGGCAGCAAATACACTTGGATCACAGGTAAGTAGCTAAGTCACTCCTCTATTTTCATTTGTGTAATTAGAAATCATACGAAGGAAATGAGATGGTTCAAATCGAAAGAGGGAAAGGTGGCCAATTAACTTGGCCACCTTCATTGACTTGACTCCACTTAACCGAGATATCACCCACACATGCGCACAGTCAACTGAAGCAAAAGATGCGAAGGAAATGTAGTGGGAGGAAGAGTTAACTCCGATGCCATAATGAGGAGATGATTACGAGGGAGGGTCATGATTACCATGCAGGTGGGGACCAATGGTCCTAATCTGGGCAACGTACACCTTGCCAGCTCAACGCTCATAACTGAAAACAACCATAAAAGGTAATGAGCACTTCTCCCCATGCATTCTCACCACCTTTTCTTCAGTTTCTCCTCGTAACTCAGCCACACCGTAGTATTCTTATGCCCCCACAGCCTCATATCCACCATCCTCGATCAAAATCCTCCATACGTTTGCTCTCGGCATTTTCTACAGGAGCACCTACAGGAAATCTACAGGAGGGACAACGGTCTTCTATAGGAGGGGCAGTGAGTCATTTTGAAGGAAGGAAACGTGATTTTTGGCACAAATTTTAGTTTGAAGAGGTAGGGTTCATGAATACCCTCTGTTGAATACCAAAATGTCAAAGAGTTTGTCTCAAATTGAAGATAAAATCAGTCTTTAAGTGGGTAAAAATACATAAAAAGATTCTGTTTCAAAAAAAAAAACACACAGTCCCCTCTGTTTTTCTATTTCACTCAAAATTCTTTGTCTCCACCTCCATACCTGGTTTTTCAAAAGAAGTCTAGGTAGTATGACAGGGGGTTTATAAGAAAATAGCCCACTAACTCCACTAGACTCCATGCACATCCTCAAGTGGTGGACATTTTTACAAGGGCAAACTAGATGAGTTTCTTTTAGAAGTTTAGAGGGTTTGACGATGAAATTTCCCAGGAATTTTCTCTCTCTCTAGTACCTCACACAAGAACTCATTCTATTGTAACCATTAGGGGCCTCTCCATTGAAATAACCCCTGAATTCATGAGTAGGGTCACTACCCTTCCTCTTGGGCTGCCTTGGAGTAAAGATGAGAAAATAATTGGCAAGGTTGCCAAGAGGAAATTTTTCCAAGCTAATGAAACCACTGTTGAAGACAGAAATGGAATTAGGAGGGATAGTGTACCATATCCCTCGGATGAGGTTAGCTAGAAATTGATCAAATCCATTTCCTGTGAGGGGAAGCACAACATTGTTTATGGATATCATTTCAGAATCCTCCAAGAATTGAGATATGGCATGGATACCCCAGCACATCAAAAGCTCTGTATCCCTTACTTTATCCTTCAGTCCCTCATTGACTCCAGCACCAAGGTATAAGAAGGAAATTCACATCAGCTAGCTCACCATGGCCTAATCAATATCCTAGTAGAATAAGCCCTCCATACACTTACAATCCCTATAGCATGGGAAGTTTTCAAAAATATGACAGCTGAGGATGACATCAAGGCATTAACCTATGATGTCAGTCCTACCATCATTTAGGAGGGAGAACAGCAAGATGGAGAAAATGAAGCCAGTGGTGACATAACAGAGCAAGAGAGGAAGGAGGAAAGAAAACAAATAGAGGAGGGGAGAGTTGAAGAGACAAAATAGGAGGTAGAAAAAGAGATAGAGTAGGAGGAGGAAAAAGAGACAAAAAGGGAGAAAAGGAGGCAGAGAAGGCAGAGGAAAGAGAAGAGTCCCATGAAACTTTGGAAAGAGAAGTAGCAATTGCCCTCACTACCCTCGGTACACTAGTGAAGCAGAAGTAGAAGAGGAAAAGAAAAACCTCCATGTATTTCAGGGCAAGGAAGAGTACCAGAATTAAAACAGGCAAGCCTCAGCCGTCATCAAAGACTCCCATTAACATTGAAGATTCATCATCTACCAAGGTGAAAGAATATCCTTCCAAGACACCTAAAACCTATGAAAGGAGGACTACAAGATATTCTACATGGAAGGGAAGGAAATTCTACAGGATCCTAAGACAGTCCTACAGGAGACACTGTCCAAACTACAGGAAACACAAAAACTTGAGGAAAATATAGGAGGACAACTAGAGGTGAAAGAGGAAGGATAAGAGCTACATGAACCTAACCCCCAGCCTAATCTTGACTCCTATTACAGACTACTTGAGGGAGGCAAGATAATCCCATAGAAATTTGCAATTCCACTTTTTTTCAAATTGGAAAAATAGAGAGTAAGAACACATAGGTGGATGCAGATAGCCAACTCCAAAGGAGTTGAGGATATTAGCGACATGGAAGAAAACCTCAAGGAAATGGGCAGGGAATTGAGTGCTCTTAGAGACAAGGAAGCCATTACAGGAAGCCACCTTAAGAATGAAAATGAATTACCAAGGAGGTAACTGCAGGAGAAAGAGACTCATTTGGCATACATGGCCAACTTATCCATAGAAGCACTACAATGGAGAACACCAGCCAAATCTTATGGCCTCTATCTGAAAGATCAATGGCTTCAGTTCCAAATAAAAACTTTGGAACAAAGAGGAACAATGCCTTTCCAAGACTACAGGCAGTTAATGGATTTGTGTGACCAAAGCACCTCTGAGGACAAAGCAAAGATTGGAGAGTTCTATCTACACAACATGGCCCTCACAGACCTGAATGTGTGGGACCCCAATGCCAAGCTAGGGGATCTGTAATTAATGGCCATGACGTCATGGATGAACCATGAAGAATTGAGGGCAGCAAAAATGAAAAGATTGTTAATAAAAGATTAGAATGAACCATTGATGATAAGAGATAAGCCTTCAAATCCTATGGCACTCATTAGCACACACAACCTGCTTGCCAATGACCCTTAGATTACCCCTAAATATCTAGCCAATCAGGAACAAGCCATTCCACACTTTGAAGATAAGCTTAGGCTACTTGGGGATGGCTGTGTGCATGCATGCGTGAGAAAATGGAACACCCTATCCCACATCTTGAAGATCAGAGAATACCATTCCCCCATGAGGCTGAAGAAGGAATTGAAAAGGGTGCCAATGTACAAGAACTCCATAGAAAGGCTGAAGGTCAACTGGATTGGCCTCAAACTGAGTCCTCCACTCATATTAGGCATGCTGGAAGGTAGAAAAGAAGAAGAAGAGAAATAGCAGTGGAATGACATAGACAGAAAGGCAATATTTTATGGAGAACATGAGCAGACTACATCAGAAGCCTGGGATGCTAAGGAGGTTACCAGGGCCATGAAAGAAAAAGAGATCGAATAGGTTGCTCAGAGGATGAGCAACCCCTTCATTAGTGGGGTGATGATGAGCCTCATAAATGGGTAATTATATGGGCTCATTTTACCTCCTAACCTAGTCAAAGCAACCATTCTCTTAGCTTATTGTATGATTTTCTGACTATATTTATGCTTATAGGGTGAGTTGAGTTAGTTATTATGCCATGTGGTCTAACATGTATTTAATGCAGATTGTTGATGGATTTCGAGGTCAAAGTCAAGGATCTAGTGGTCAAACTGTAGCAATAAATCGAAGTACATAGAGGAGAGGACTTATAGGAGGGAATGCCCCTCATTTATTGCTCCTCACTTTGAATTCCCCTTCATTCAGCTCGGAATACAAGCAGTCGAATCATGCACTAGAAGGCAGCCGAAAAGGTGGAAGATGATTGATAGTTATCTCGAGTTTTGGGATCCAAGCCTCCGTGATTTTAAGGAAGCTTTTGGTATCTTTAGACGTATAAGTAGAGAGGCCTAGGGCCTCAATAGGGTCGATTTTTTTCTTGTGAAAACTCTATTCAAATTTCGAGCTTATTGTTTTATGACAGTTTTATGTAATCTTGCTATTTTTTGATAATGAAGATCGAATCCTTTTTGAGCTAGCACTAAGTTACCTCAGAGGGCTAAAGCTCTTGGGTTAGGGCCCAATCCAAGTAGCCAAGCTTCTCTTTACTTGTATTTGTATGCTTTACTTCAGTTTTTAGATTAGTTTGTTGTTAGATGTATTTTTCTTATGGTTAAGAATAGGTTGCTTTTGATGATTTAGTAATTTTCTTCCATTTGTGCTCTCTGTAGCAGGTTAAGTAGTGATTAGAGAAGATTTGAAAGGCTATAAATAGTGCCTTGGCCTCTCTTCCTCCCTCTGGGACCATGATTTGAGGCAAAGACTATCTTGCTGCCCCAAAAACATAGATTTTCCTCATTCCTAGGACTTCTAGTGTTTGCAGCTCTATAGTAGGTTGATAGTCCAGTTTTTCTTTGCCTCAGATCTTCCTTATCATGTTCACTTCCTGATTTGCAATAGTATTTTTGCATGCTTCCCTTTCTTACATTATTTCCCAGCATTGCCTTCTATGCATCATAGTTAGGCCATTTTAATGCAAAACTCTGTTTTTCCTAGAATGCACTCATTCCATTGGTTGCTTGATTTTCTTGGTTGACTATCAGTTTCTATGCAGAAAATATATTCTAGCAGTAGGCTATCTCACCAGCAGTCACACCCTTCATCTTATCCATGTTCTATAGGTCTCCCAAACCTCACCTCAATTCTTCCCTAGTTTCCTTGATTTTTCATAAAACTTTTTCGTCTCTCCTTGAGCAAACCCAATCATCTTTCTCCCTTCTAGTGATTCATGGTAGACCTTATGCACCCTATTACCTAATTCCAACCTTCAACCACCTTTTCCACCCACTCTTAGACCCTCAAAATAGCGAAAATTTCTCTCGGCCTCCTCTTGTAGGCCTCCTATAGTTTCCCTGTTTTCCTCTTGTATTTTTCCTGTGTCCTCCTGTAGTTTTACCTGTAGGCTTTCTTTTAAAGGACTAGTGTGGTAAAAGCCTCCAGAAGGCCACCTAAGACTTCCTAGGACCCATCCACAGCATCCTACATCCTCCAAAGCTCCAAAAATACCCTCCAATGCCACTTGTTTGCTGCCACACTCACACACAATAAATTAGATGCATGTTAAATTCACATAAAAACACATAAAAATCCAAAAATATGCTTTTTGCTTATTTACTTCCAGAAATAGCATGGTTATATGTTTTTTACTTCCTTGAGTAGGTAATGGCATTTGTTTCATGGTTTTCATAGTGTTCTTGGCAAAAGTAGAATTAGCTTGTTAATTAGGGTTTACTAGGTTTTGCTTTACATTCCAGTCTTTCTCCTTTCTGCAATTAGAATAGCATCTGTAGAGTAATATTTCTTTCCTTTCATCACACATAGAGCCTCTTCTAAAATCTATGGAAGTTGGCTTGAGATCCTAGTGATCTTGCACCGACTGACCAAGTGACAACCTACAGTCAGAACTAGTACTTGTGCATATAGCACAGACGCTTCCAGGTTTGTTACGAACTACTAGGTTGATAAAAGTAAAGTTGGCAGCCCAGGAGTTGCAGCATTCTTGCTGCAATACTGGTGCTCACCACCTATGCCTCTGGGATATTAATATTTCTTGGATCATCATCCTCTCCATCAATTTTTAGATTATAACATTCCAGGGCATGGCACAACTTAGTGCTCCAATCTAGTTGGACCCATTCCGAATGTTCTTGTAGTAGTTTGAAGATCACTACCTTAACCTGCTGCAAATCTTCATCAATTCTCTTGAACCCATCTCCAAATTTGAAGGTCATTACGAATCCTTCCCTCAATATATCCCACTTTGTGGTGCCATGGCGGAGCTCTGTCTCCAAATACCAGTTCATGGGGATTGTGTCTAAAGTATGGCAAAACAGGTGTACCCACTTTGGTAGCTATTCCATTCCATAAAATTTAGTCCACTTCGATGATCATGTGGATCATTTCTGCCATCATATTTCTCAGTCAGTCGAACTTTAGGATGACCAAATCGCAACCTCATCATCCTCCTGTAATCTCGCCATTCATCAAATCTATCCTTGTGCGTACCCCACCATCGTGTGGGTATAGCACACAGCGGAAAATCTAGTTCTTGTAAGCGATGATCCTCAGGGACTTCTCACTCAAACACATCCAAAAATTTATCCACATCATTTAAACCATCATAATAAGGTAAATTTCTTACCTCCGATGAAAAATAGCACAGTGATTTAGTCATCATATTCTAGTACAGTGTAGATAGTTCATGCAACCGATTCTTCCAATGCTCCAGCTCTTCATCTGAATCAGAGGTGTAGGGATTGATCCAGTCATGATCTCGCGATGTTATTTTGTAGATCTGGTCTAAATCGTCCTCACTTTCTTCATAGACACGGACCGGTTCAGTGTAGCGTGGTCCTTCTGTAGGGTCCAACAGTGCTACAACTCCAAGTGATTTCCTTTCAAATGACATTGACCTCTTTTTCAAGTTGATGACTCCATTCGCATCAATGGCCCAATCAATTCCAAGGAGTGCAGTGTATGGGTTTTTGTCGTCAACGATCTGTATTACTTGAAAATCTACTAGCACACTTGTGCCTTCTATATCCACTATGACTCCATGTATTTCTCCCATAAGGATGGTCTTTTGTTGGTTTCCCATCTTAAGCTGGATTGGAGACCACTGTAGTGCAGGTCTCCCCATTCTTTCCCATCTCTGTTTAGGCAATATGTTTGTATCAAACCCCAGATCAAGAATGACTTGGTCCATCTCATATGTGAGCCTCATTACACACCCTTTTCTTGCCTTATGTTTGCCAATTTTTCTTACCAAATTGTGTACATTAGGGCCATTTTCTTTACCAGCACACTTTCTTATTAACTCCTATAGGCCCTTCACAATCTTTCTATCATGCAAAAGTTTCATGCAAGTCTCGAAGAATGAGGTAAGTATAGAGGGATCAACCTCTGTAGGCACACTCACTTCTGGTACCTTATTCTGACTTCCTGTGGTAGATGCCTCAGTGAAGCTTTTCTTGGCCTCCATGAATGTTTCATTCGCGTGCTCCAGATCAAAACCCACTTCCTTCTCTAGGGCCATACAGACCCATTCATCCACTTTAGGTTATTTTCCCTTGTCATTACCAATATTTATTCTACTTCTCAGCAATATATTCATATTCTGATCCTCTTCATGGGGCTCAACTCTCATCATTTGTAAGTTCTCCATAGATTTTGAGGTTGCACCTTTTTCTCCCACATCTTCGCTATCAACGCAGGGAATTCTTCAATAGTGTGGTCAAACTGGCTGTAGTATTGACAGGACGGGCGTGTCTAACTCTAAAACTCCCATGCGTAATGCCCTCGCATTCAACGATTGTAACAAATAACCCATTCACGACCTCTACCAGGTCCTCCTCCTCCTCCTCCTCATCCTTTCCCCTGATATCCTCCATGTGTTCCCCCTGCACCCTAATCTAGAGGCCGAGTTTTTGCTTGCATTTGGTATTTAGGTGTTCTTTCCATCATCAATTCATAGTTGTGATAGTGGCACACATCATGGCCCACTGATTTGCAGAAGTTATAGAAAAACTATTGTGATGTCTAAATTTTCTTTTTGTAGCAAATGACAATTATCCGTTACGTGTTTTCCAGCCACCTGACAAATAGTGCACCATAGCATAGCCCCCATACTAGGTCCTGCAGGAGCTTTTGGTCTCAGGGGAATCAATCCCCCTCCTGTAATGTAGATCATAAATACAGGGCAGTGATATTTATCATGCCCCTAGCTTTTACATTTCAGGCACTAGACTTCCCTACACACCTCTGGTTTAGTCTCCTTCTCTTTCTTCAAGCTTTGTAATTTCAAACAGAAGTTCTGCAACTATGAATGAATATGTTGTACCCCTAAGGTCACATCATGCATAAGTATCGCATGAAAACTCATTGTGATTTCTAGGGTTTCTTCTTGAGTTCCTATCTTTTGTTGCGGTAGAGAAATCTTTAGGTGGGGCAGAGTGAAGCTATAAACCACTCGCGGTGTTCACCATCTATAAGCTACATATTAGGTTTGTGGATCACACATTTCAGCCTTTGATCTAACTCCCAAGGCGTCTCATCAACCTTCATCGTGATCTCCTTAAATCCAACTACTAACTGTGATTTAGACTTAGGCTTACTAAATTCTTTGTTCCAAGCGGCCTTAGTGTCTGCTAATGATGCCAAAGGATTATCAATGCAATACCTAATGTAACATGTCAGTGCGCAATCCTATAGAGCGGTAACCAACTACTCCTTCTTTTTATTATCATCAGTCATCCACTATGTTTTCCACACATCATTTGCAACAAAGAAGAATTGATCCATATCCTCACTCCCTATGCCCTTGAAAATTTGCAACTTCATTGTATTTGACATGGTCAATGACGGCGGTGGTGGTGGAGGTGGAGATGAAGGTGGAGTGGATGGTTGATGCATCCATGGAAAACTATGTCTTATCAGCTGAACAATACTTTGTAGTGAAGGCTATATCGCTCCCTCGTCATCGCTCGAGGGAGGTCCAATCAACAGACTATATTTAGGACCTGTTTTCTCTCGATATTTGAAGATATCTACACTTTGCGTAGATCTGAACATCAAGGCAATGGACTAACCCATTTTTCACACAAGAGCATCTTAATTTAGGTAGTTAGGGACCTTAGGTACATACCTCTCAGTCCATTGAAAATGCGTCGCTTAGCATCGCTCTAGCTGACTAAGTTATCAACTACGAACTCTATAACAAATCCTCCTATAACTCGATCGATCCAGTGATCAACAATGCGCACAGTCTTATCTTCAGAAGCTTCCAATATTTTCACTAGCATTGGAGTCCACACTATTGGATCGTCAATCTTCGACCTCCCTTGGTCATCTGCCAACATAGCTATTCACTTGTATAACTCGATCAGGAAGGTGAAAAATAAAATTTCGTGTATTTCCATATGCAAATATCTATCCAATCACTTCTCCTTTGATAGGCGTGGATTCTTATTCTCCTGTGCCACGAATTTGTGAATTTTTATATCCAACCCTTTCTCAATTTCCTTCTTGGTTGGATTCCAGTGATGAGACATCACACATATCCTTAAGTAGATCTCAGTCCCGACAACAAGACCATTTGTTGGCTTAGGGGGTCCTGACCCAGGTTCATAGTTAAGTGCAACAAACAAAACCCTACACTACTGGCCCTTCCAGCATCAACCCACGTAGTGCAAGCTGAAGTCTCACCCGAAGCAATATGGGAGGATGCTGGTACTAATTTTCTGCATCCAGAGATTAGTGTGATGTCTTTTATTGACCTGGATCTGCCTTCGTGTAGATCTATAAGCCCCGAGGGCTTGGTGCTATAATTTCCTTTAAATGGCCTTGAGACCTTCACGAAGGTCTATGATAGGTCTTTATAGACCCTTAATAGTTGAATCATCCAATTATGCACATCAGAAAATAACCCTAGATCTAAGCTCGCACAGATCCATTGAATTATTTAATAAACATAATAGAATGTATTATAATCTTCGCAAAATCACTTAACATGCATTGCGTACAATTATTAGGACTTATCCCATAGAGTCGCGCATCAATAGATCAATATTCCATAAAGACATGATTCAATCACATCATATATTGCAAACATAAATAACAGAAGTAAACATATAAACATAGTAATTCTTCAACAATCTACTTTATTGATCTTCAATATGGGGTTACAGACTCAAAATTTCCTTGCGCACTCAGTTGTAGGGGTTCATGCACTCAGTTGCGGACACTACTCTAGGCCTATGTGCACTTAGTTGCACAGCCTTCCCTCCTTTATGACTTACTTCTTTGTTCTATCTTCTCTTGACCCATTACATCTATCATCATCAGATTTCCATTATTCCTTAGCCTTTCTAAGACACACCTATTTATACAATCCCATGGTCCGCGGACCATGGGTGGATCTCGACTCAAATTTACATATACAAGTGGCTAAATCCCCTTTTAGTCCTAATTATGTACGTGCTCTGCATCCAAAAATCGTAGAGACTTTAAATCTTTTACCAAAATTTACATCAAAACTTGGGTTTTCAACCCCAAAACTAACCCAGGGGACCGCATCCCAACAAAGAAACTTTAGAACAATAAGCTCACTAGAAGCATGATGCTTTAAAAAATACAAGACTTAGTTGAGGTTTCATTCCATGTATCCAGTGTGAATGGGGGGATGGAATGTAGGATGAGTGGTAAGGGACGGATGGAACATTGATTTGGAACCATGGTGTCTAGTGATACCTAAAAATGAACACCTCGCGAAGTCCTAACTCCAAATCTAAGAACATAAGAAATAATTGATCAAAGTCAAATCCTTTTCCATTAACATCTCATTCATATTCCTTCAAAACAAATTTTCCATATCCAAATCGAATACATAGTTCTATATGGCCTTCTTAAGAAATAACATAACTTTCATATATCTAGGACCACAATTAATTTGAAAAGTAAATAAGGACAGTCCCTTATACATAGAACCCAGTATTCCATTCCATAAAAATAATATCTTATCATAGCTCTCTAATATATTATTCTAAACATGACGATTGAAAATATTTTGTTGCAGATTAACAATGCAAATGTCATATTTGTGTTGTTTCTTTTAGAGTACTTTGGCTTGCTTAGCTTGGCCTTTTTTTTTCCAACATTGTACATTGTTGTTACTACACATTCATCAACCTCATATGTTGGTGATCTAATGGCTAGTATGCACATCCTTTGTATATTTATTTCTCCAATTTTTATGCATACAAGTACATCTACATGATGTTGTTGGCAAACCATCTTGCTTGGGTTGCAATGAAATCTAATCTCATACCTACAACAGGGATCATAGTTTTTAATTCCTAATTTAGTACAACAATAATAGAGGCTCAGCATGACAAGGATGGTAGTCTACGTTCAAGCTCAGTAGCTCAACTTTTAGCCTAATAGTGATAACACCTCGACATTCCACAATACAATGTCACTATACAGTACATGCAACATACATGGATAGTACCCATCTTTCAAGCATTTCCCAATATGGAAATGCCATGCAGTATCGCCAACCATACAGTTTGACCAACAATGTTTCCAAGGCATTTAGGAGATTTTTTGTTAGTTCTTGAGCCCACCTAAGTGCCCAAGATGGGCATGGGACCTATAGGAAAATATCACCCTGTCCATGAAAAAACAGTAAGAAGGGATTGATCTTTGTAGAGTTCATCACCTTGGTAATTAATGCTAATATTAAATTTTCTTAAAGTAAAATGATAGAAAATGTAAGATAAAGGAAAATGTCAACATTTCAGGGTTGGCATGATTGTTTCCATTCGAGTGGATTTTATCATGTATGAGGGTATGGGATTGGCATTATTCAATACCACCAAGATATGGGGTTTTGCATCATGTAATCATTCTACATGAATTAATATAGACATTGGACTCCTAAAATTTCATTTATGAATATCATTCTTATTGTCTTGCTTATTTTCTTAAAAGATAATATGTTACTTGAAATATCTATGTATTTTGTATTTTTTATATACCATGTTTCTCCCACACACATTTTGGGAGGTCAAGTTTTCAAGCATTCCCATTTCAGAAACTTGTACACATTCCAATGTTCCGTGCAACATAGTCTTGCACGATACTTGTACTATATATTTCATAGATTGCTGTTTAACTCCCTATCACTAATCTCACATCCAAAAAGGTAAAAAAAAATTAAAAATAATAATAATAATAATAATAATAAAAAAAAAAAAATAATAATAATAATAAAAAAAAAAAAAAAAAAAAAAAAAATAAAAAAAAAAAAAAAAAAATAAAAAAAAATTAGGGGCTAATATTTTCATGTGGTCTAATATTCCATCGTTTTTCCAAAAAAAATATTCGCCAATTTCCATTTTTATAAAAATGAATTCGCCCAAATTTTATAGTATAAAATTATTTTACGTTAAAAATCGCTAATATTATATATTGTCTAATATAAAATAATTAGAAATCTAAACATTTTTACAAAATTATCATCAAACGTTTTAAAATTTGGATATTAAGGAATAGTAAGATTCACCAAAGTTGCTAAACTTTGAGATAAACTCCCATCCTTAAAATTTTCTCTAGTCAGAGATCAAGTAATAAATGATTTCATGCAGTAAAGGGCCATGAAGTGTATATACTATATGTATTGAATCTACATTTGTTCCAAATTGAATCAAAAATGCTGACAATTTTCTGGTGAATTTGGTCACTTCATATGATTTGAAGGTCAAAAAATTACCCTGAAAATTTGCATACCTAGTAACAAAGGTGTCTCGTCAATATTTTATCAATATCGATGTATAAAATTATTACTCTAGATTATATGGTCATTGGGGGTAAAAAGTTCTCCCATTTGATGTTGGGATGTCATAACAGATATTGGAAGTAGACCCATCACTAGAAATCATCAAGTCACCCAGTGCCCATATGACAAGTCTTGCTGCATGGATAACTTGACCACTGAATCCTTTAACATGATGCCAAAGAATTTAGATACTTTTTCCCACAACACAATATATGAAATTCAACATGGGTGAAGACAGATCCTTCAATAAATTCCACTTTTGTGGCCATAAAACATAGAGGAAGGGCCAAATATGAATTTGAAATTGAGGCACAATTTTAGCCTTCAATATCAGCTATAAAGAATAGTTTTCAAGAACTTACTACTTATCAAGTTATCATTCAATTTCACTTCTTTTGTCTATTATGGTATTTGTTCATGAAACAAGTTTTCACTGGAAGGAATATAATGGACAAAATCACAATCACTAGAGATGCACTTCATACCATCAAAACCCAGAAACTGGCCTCCATGCTCCTAGAAATTCACATAGAAAAGGCTTGTCATAAGTTATAAAACTAATACTACATAATTTCAATCCTTTAGTTGAACAACATATATTGGCAAAATCTCATTTGGGTTAAGATAATTTTGTACACAACTAAGATTTCAATTCCAGATAGTAGCTCCCCAACTTGTTTGTATCTCACATAAAGGGAAGTCAAACAAGGTTTCCATCTTGTATCAATTCTTTGCATATGATCAACACAATACCTTTCTAACATCTTGATATGGATCCAAGAAGCAAGACTCTTACAAGGAATGACATATAGTAACCAAAAAAATGAACATCAACCACCAATCATTTTTTGATGATACAATTTCAAGCATAAGCAATTTTCTATAAGATTTCCCTTCAAATCTTTTGTGAAGCTTCAGGATCAAAGGTCAACTTTTGAAAATTGCAGTCTACTTTTGATGTAATAATCTCATGGTAGTGGTGCATCTCGAGTTCGGATTTATGTTTTTTTGTTGTCATGATCAAGTTTTTCTACGAAGAACATATTTTATTTACATGGTATGAGATGGTATAACAATTTATTAAAGTGCAACCCTCATTGGCACACCTGCTCATAGTGATTTAATTTTTTTGTGACTAATTGGTCCTTGGAGGAGAATTATGGCCATATTTGAGCATTAACCTTTGTACACATATTTTGAGGTTGATTTAATTGTTCAATGGTTAAATTAATCTAATTTATCCAAATAAAGGTTAATAGCTTGGGCACCCTACTTCACTAGGTTCCTTTTCACACTTGCAAAGGGAAGGTGGCACATTACTTAGTCATCTTACTAAATTTGGAACATATCCTTGTAGGGTAAACTTGTGGAGTCACTTCTTACTATTCTTGAAGGTGTATACTTATTTATTCCATGGAATTTTGGCATTGTCAAACCCATATTTCACCCTTTTCTCCCTAAATTTGTTTTGTTTGAGGTTGACCACTTACTATTTTGGGATTTGACTACCTCATTTTGCACATTCATCCATGGAGTTGGTTGCTTGGGATTTACTCATATGAGGTTGGTGGGAGATTAATTAATTTATTTTTGTTAACTCTTTCCTTGCACAAGTCTTGAGGAGTTGTAACTACCTAAAATATTATTTATTTGTTTATTGAGGCAGCTGCACATTGGAGAAAGAGTCCCTGACTAATCTTTCTACTTTGAAAAAGTTTGAGGCCTTGCCAAGCCTTTCTTGAGGAGCACTCCATCTAGTTGATACAGTATTTTAGGGATGCAACTGAATCCAAATGCTATGGGACAAATGATTTGCAGCTTATAATATATAAGACCTCAAAATGAAAAGATTCCAATAAAATCTATATTTTAGAGATTTGTTATGTTCCCAAATATGTTATAATTTGAAAGAGAGGTTGGGGAGGCTCAATCAAGCTAGGAGCCTAAAATATTTTTCCGACAAGGCCACTACTTACACAATTTGACAGAATAGAAAGACTTCTTTATTTGATGAAACAATCCCACTTCTAGAGAACGACTAGCAGTAAGTGGTCCAAAAACTTGCAAGAAATATTAAGCATGGAACCTTGCCAAATAAATGCATTCAAGGTCTCAACCTTTCATTTCCAAAGGAGTTCCTTTCAAAAATAGCCTCTCTTAGACTATCAATGCTTTTGAAGACAATTTATGGATAGCCCAATCAATAATTTAGTAATAAGGTTCAGATTACATTGAATGTGTTGTGCTTCAAAACTGCTACTATGGAGGTCCTCACCAGCTTGAATCCTTCAAAGATCGTATATTCAACCACATCTAACATGGGCCATTATTAATTTAAACAAGTTAAAACTATATAACATGTCATAAAAGCAGCAGTGTAACAAAATAATCCAACGTCCATGTAATCCACACATGAAGGGTAAAAGGTAGGCAAAAAATTAAGAATGGGAAATTACTGTTGAGAGAAAAATCAGACTTTGAGGCCAACTTGAATCATGTTTTCATCTTCCTTTTAAGTTTTGGATCTACTTGTGAACAATTTATAAAGTTAACAAGTCTCAAAGATATGAATCCTAATTTTAATGGTGCAGAAAACATTGCAAGCATATTTTTATAACTCCGACAATATATCATAGTAAAAAATTATGTTGCTTGACCAATTACCAAACAAATTCCAATAGTCAGACATGAATTTTGAGATGCGAAGTGCATAAGAAAAAAGTATCTATAATTTAGATGAAGCAACTAAGAACCAAAACAAATTAATTAGTTATAAAATTAAATATAAAGGATGAGCTCCAATGAACCATTTTATGACACAAACATACTACAAAGGACATTCCAATACCACACAAAATGTAAACATAACAAAAAACACAACCACAACTATTAATCCACAATACCCAGATGGTTCAAAATTCAACCATCTAAGAGAAAAAACCTACAAGATTGCTTGGGGTGAAGAAAACTTGTGAAATGTTGGCATGCACAAGAAACCAAAGACCAACAGTCCTACACAAAGAAAATCCTACTGTTTTTGTAACCCAACCTCTTAACTCTCTTATGGAACTCTTACACACAAACCAACCCTCCTGTTGCTACCATTTTAAACATGATTTCCATTCAAAGGATGGGGATGTGGACCAAGAATATCATAGTTATTTCCAATAGTTTTCAGGTCAGCTTATAGCCCTCCTTGACATAGACTCAATTCTAATTTTAAACATGATAAATAATGAAAATGTATTCAATAGGTAACTGTTATCCACCCAATGTGAATGATATTTCCATTATAATATTTCTTACCCATATAAAATGAGACTTGAAATTTGCACTAGATGGTAGAAACTACCAAATCGCTTCCATATAAGGCACATCAACCTATCATACTGGTCATGTGTATGTCTGTGTACAATCCAATATATAACATACTCATCTGTGTCGTTGTTGACAAGATATATAGAGAAAAACTTATCAACTATTTACAATTGTTAAGATAAGCCTCCTCTTGAGATAATGTCCAAGAAAACTCAATTTGATACTTTCAATTAACCACTTGCTAATCAATGGTCATAGATTCATAAAAGCCAAGATCATTGTATAAAAAGACAAAATGCTGATCAATATTTCTCCATGTATAAAAAGAAATAACAAAGAATAACAAACACTAAGTGATGTCACCTTATGTGAGATCACCTTAATAGGATCCTGCCTTGTATCCTCTCCCATTATAAGACATCATGTATTTATGTTGTTCATGAACCTCATATAAAAAAGTGTTTAGAATCTATATACTGCTTTTCATGGATCAGTACTAAACAGAACAATAAATTCATTCTTTGAAAGAAAGAAAAAAATGTAGCAATAATGCACTATGAATATGTATGCATGTGCGCTTATTGGTGGGATAGTGGTATGGGAACAAACTTTGGCATACAAAAGGCACAATCAGAAACATTGTCATCGACCAACATGCCTATAAAATAGGGTCCATGGCATCATGATCCCTAATCAAATTCCTCATACAGGTTTCATGGTCTTTTCTCCTCTCAATCTATATCCTCTATTCTCCAATATTGGCCTGTTGGAAATAATACTGAGAGGGGGGGGGGGGGGGGGGAGTGAATCAATATTATCAAGTCAATTATTTCCTTTTTCAAATCTAGATCATATACGCTACTTCAGTTAGTGAAAACCGCGTATATACGCAACTACGTATAAGGAAACCTGCGTATAAAATGCAAACTTATGATTTACTTTATCTTACAGATGTTGATCATTAATCTGTGTATCAGAATCAAATAAACAGTAACCAGAAACTATGAAACCGAGCAGAAAACAATCACACACAAGAACACAAGATATAAGGTGGAAACCCAATGTGGGTGAAAACCACCTACTGGAATTCGTCTCTATCTTCTTTTTAATTAGAAACTTCTTTTTACAATAATTCTGTACTAGTGCAGTCCTTTACCAGTACGCAGGCTGCAACCTGCAGAGAGCTACAACCCTCTATCGTTCTCCAGTTTCTCCTCGAAGGGAGCTACAACCCCCTTAGCTCTTGCACTAGTCAAGATACTAGTATGTAGGTGCTGGCCTACAGAAGGCTACAAAATTCTCTTTCTTTTAGGGACCACGTTTCATAAATTTTCAGACTGGATCCATGACTATCAATCAATCATCAATAATTTCTGCATCAAACAATATCCTTTTCACCAATTAGAACTGAATCAAATAGACACTTCTCTGATAGTTGTACCCAAAACACAGTAACAGTAACCACACACCAAATTCTGAACCCAGAACACTACAACAATAAACAGAGGCTGCTAGAACACAACTCAAAAGATATACGCTACTTCAATAACCAGAAACCTGCGTGCATATGCCTCTGTGTTTGGACCAACATGCGTATACGCTATTTTTACTCACAGAACCAGCGTGTATACGTGCCTTCACTTCACTGAACCTGCGTACAGATCTATAAAGGATAATTCACTCTTTCAGACATTAATTAACCCAGATTACCAGATTTATAGATCAAGTATGCGCCACATATAACAGATCAAAGTCATAGAAAGATACTACTATTCAAGCTTAAAGATTTTGACCCATCAATAGAACTTTTGCTTCTCCTTGCACTTAGGTTCCTCCTTCATTCAGATCCAGATCTGCACCATAACCTAATCAATATTTCAGATCTAGCACTTTATCAGATATTCAATAATTCAGATCATACTTTGCCAAATGATCTCCTTCCTCTTTTATAGTCTTAGGCCTTCCACAATACGACGGTCCAAAACCATAACAAAACAATACCATGGACCCAATACATGGGATCAACACTCTTGACGAGATACCATGGCCCAAAACCATAGGTTCAATTACCAAGGACTAAATACCACGGACCAAAAGTAAGTTCTCCAACATGTATGTGCTTTTCCTTGCGTGAAAGTGCGTGTATACACATACACGCCTTTGTAACGTCTAACCCGCATGTATATGCGCCTTCGTCTAGGTGAACATGCATATATATCTTTTCCTTCATTCTGAGAGCCTGAACTGAGATCTGTCACCAAAGTGAGTTGCCATCAAGGACAACACCTATGCCATAGCTCCAAACCAGTGCCATAATGCCAACAATCTCCCCCTTTGGACTTGATGGCAACCACAAGATCCTCAAAGTCATTCTCCCCCTTTGTCATCAAGGGCAAAGGGTTGTGCTCCCCCTAAGTACATGCTGAAATATCTGCTCTGCTGTGCTAACCATGCTCCCCCGAACTGTAGGCAAGATCTGTAAAAAGATGTTCTTCAAGAAGAACCATGACTTATACATCATAAAATACCTTCCTATCACCAAAAGACTCAATACATGCATCCATCACCCAACCAAGTGGGCATCATCCACCCAACCAAGTGGGGATACATCAGAAAGTTACATATGACAAGCAAGTACATTACATCTTCATCCCAGGCATAGTGGGGAAACCAAAATAGGTTGTTACATGACCTTGACACCATAAAAGAGATACATGACATAGAGACGAAATATCTAGAGCAAGACTTATGAAAGTCACCAATAACTGATATCAATAGTATCTATCAATCACCATTCAGATCAACAACCATGTTTTCCTTCTGTTCTCCCTCTGCATTTGTTCCACCTGAAACCAACAACAGCTGTGAACTTGAACCAAAAGCTTCTAAGATAATGCCAACAATGCATCATTAGAAGTTTATCTGCTCCCCCTGAACCTGTGCCAGATGGTCTCTGTCAAACCCATATCAAACTATCTTCAACCAGAGCCTGTCCCTATTGATATCCATCAAGCCTCCATATACGCAACTGTATCTGTATAAACCAGCGTATGTACGTGGATCCTCTTCAGCCAACTCGCGTACAACCACTTTTCTCTGAAACAGACAAGTTTCAATAGCAGGATGAAGCATCAACTACTCCCAACTTCTGTCTGAGGTATTCAAATGTCTCCCTGGGCAGTGGTTTGGTGAGTATATCAGCAACTTGTTCCTTAGAGGGAACATACTCCAATTTGAATTTTTGTTCCAATACTTGTTCCTGGAGAAAATGATATTTGATCGGTATGTGCTTAGTCTTTGAATGCATGACAGGATTCTTTAAGATACTGATAGCACTTGTATTGTCACATAAGATGGAGATAGGTGGAGTACAAGTGATTTGAAAATCTTGCAAAGTTTGCATCATCCAAAGGAGTTGTGTGCAACAGGGTGCTTCAACCACATATTCTGCTTCAGCTGTAGATAAAGCAATCGAACTCTGTTTCTTGCTGAACCAAGATACTAATCTAGAACCCATAAAGAATGCACCACCACTAGTGCTTTTCCTGTCATCCACGCTTCCGGCCCAATATGCATTTGTATAAGCATGAAGAGTGAGATTTGTATCTCTTGGATACCATAGGCCATAGTTTTGAGTTCCTTGAAGATACTTGAAAATTCTCTTTACTGCCTGAAGATGAGTTTCCTTAGGATTTTCCTGAAATCTTCCAACCATTCCCACTGCATGCATGATGTTTGGTTGGGTACCTGTTAAATAGAGCAGACTTCCAATCATGGATCTATAAGTTGATTGATGCACTGCTGTTGATTCATCATTTGCACTGAGGCTGCATCCTATAACCATAGGGGTACATACTGGTTTTGAATCTTCCATGCCATACTTCTTCAAAATCTGCTTGAGGTACTTGGTTTGAGATAAAGAGATATCGCCTTCATTTTGTTGGATTTGTAATCCAAGAAAATATTTCAGTTCTCCAAGCAAGGACATTTTGAATTCTTTCTGCATCACCGAGGCAAAGTTTTGACTCATAGCTTCTTCATTGCTGCCAAAGATGATATCATCAACATACACAACAAGTATTAGCAATTTGTTATTTTCAATTTTTATATAAATATTGCTACCTGCTGATCCTTTTGAGAAACCTTGTTGGTGAAGATATTTGTCCAGATGATAATACCAAGCCTGTGGAGCTTGTTTAAGACCATAGAGAGCCTTCTTAAGTCTTCATACAAGTTTTGGATCATTTCCAAGGATGAATCCATCTGGTTGTTCAATATACACTTCTTCTTCTAAGTCTCCATTCAGAAAAGCTGATTTCACATCCATTTGAAATACTTTGAACTTCTGAAAGCTTGAGAGAGCAAGGAACATTCAGATGGCCTCAAGTCTAGTAATGAGAGCAAAGGTTTCTTCAAAGTCTATTCCTTCTTGTTGAGCATACCCTTTACAAACAAGTCTGGCCTTGTTTCTAATAACTTCCCCATTTTCATTCAACTTGTTTTTGAATATCCATTTTGTCCCTATGACATTCTTATCTTTTGGTCTAGGAACCAACTCCTAAGTGTTATTCTTCTCAATCTGCTCAAGTTCCTCATCCATTGCCTTGACCCAGCATTCATCTTTGCATGCCTCTTTTACATTTTGTGGTTCAGTGGAGGAGAGCAATGCCAAATAGCTTGAAGCTTCTGCAATTGTTCTTCTTGTTTGTATACCTGCCTCTTTCTGCACCAAAATTTGAGATTCTGGATGATTCTTCTGAACGTACCTGGATGGAGTCTTATCTTCTATCCTTATCGGTTCTTCTGGTGCCTCTTGAGCTTCTTCTTCCTCATAAGTCTGATTTGATGTTGAAGGATAGTCTTCATCATCTTCGAAATCTTCGGAATTCACTTTCCTAGGAATGTTTCCTTCTTCATCAACCACTACATCAATGCTTTCAACAATTTTTCCAAACCTTTTATTGTAACACTTCTAAGCTTTGCTGTGGGGAGAGTAACCAAGGAGAATGCCTTCATCTGCTCTAGGTTCAAACTTGCCAAGATTTTCATCAGTATTTTTGATATAGCATTTGCTTCCAAAAATTTTGAAATATTTAACCGAAGGAGTCTCACCATACCAGAGCTCATGAGGAGTTTGAGTGTTGTTCACCCAGACATTTGTCTTATTGAGAATAACAATTGCAGCAAATGAGGCTTCTCCCCAGAAGGTTGCGGGAGTTCCAGACTCATCAAGCATAGCACGAGCCATTTGTTGAACCATTTTGTTCATCCTTTCCACTACTCCATTTTGCTGAGGAGTCCTAGTTGTAGAGAATTCGCTTCTTATTCCATGTTCTTCACAAAAATCAAAAAATTCATTCAAGGTAAATTCTCCTCCTCGATCAGATCTGAGGCATTTGATTCTGTGATCTTATTCGTTCTCCACCAAGGCTTTGAATGATTTGAATTTTTCAAAGGCTTCATCTTTGTGCTTCATAATTCCTATCCAACACATCCTGGAAAAATCATCAATGAATAATATAAAGTATTCTTCTCCTCGGGGTGACCTTTTCCTAGATGGACCACATACATCAGTATGGACAAGTTAAAGTGGCCTGCTAGCTGATCCTTCCTTCTCAGGGAAGTTAGTTCTGGTTTGCTTACCAAACTGACATGATTTGCATATTGTATTGTCTGGAATTATGATGTCTGGAAGACCACGAACTGCCTGGTATTTCCATGCTTTCCGTATTTGTGAGAAGCTAAGATGCCCCAATCTTTTGTGCCATAGCCAGTGTTCATCATTCTTGCTTAGATAGCATTGATGTTGTCCTTCTTTGAATATATATAAATTATTTGGAGTTCTTACGCCTTTGATCACTGTTTTTCCTGTATCAAGATCACGAACACTACATCCATTTGATCGAAATATTACCTCTGTTCCTTGATCGCACATCTGACTGACACTCAATAGATTATGCTTTAAGCCATCAACATACATTACATTTCCTGCTTTGACCTTTTCTTTTAAAAGAACAAAACCTTTACCTTTTATGAGAGTAGGAGTGTCGTTTCCAAATGAGACCTTCTTCTCTTTCTCCAAGGCACTATATGACTGAAGTTTCTCCTTATCACCTATCATATGTTTCGAACATCCACTGTTGATGTACCATTGATTTTCTTCTCCTTCCGCATATAAGGCTATACCACATCTTTCTAGTTGTGGTTCTTTCATTCTCCATGTTTTGATGTTTGAAGCTTGCTCCTTTTGAGTTGTCTGTCGAAATCTGCTCCTACATTCAGAATCTTCATGACCAAAATTGTTACAAATAGAACATTCTATTTCATTTTCAAGAGCAGAGAAGTTATTGTAAGTCCTTTTCATGATCCCAGTCATACTCTCTGTTTATGAGCTTCTCTAGTCATGATTGTCTTATAGGCAACACATTGAGCTGCTTTGTGACCAAAGTTATGACAAGAGAAACATTGGCCATTGGAGAAACTCCTGTGATTATCAAATCTACCAACCAAATGATTGTAGTTCCTATTGACATCCATTCTTGAGGCGAATTGGGAAGATCTTACCTATGGCTGGTTGTAGCTTCTGTTCATTCTTAAGGTAGATTGCCCCCGATTTATCTGATAGTCTTTGTTCATTCTTGAGGTGAATTGTCCCTGATTTACCTGGTGATTTCCTTTTGGCCTTTGTTCACTTTTCCTTGCTGCATCAAGATAGCTTTTGGAGGTAGATGGTTCCTGTGCTTGAGTTGTTTCTTCGTTATATCCCAGACCTGTCTTGATTAGTGGAGAACACTGCACTTTGATAATCTCATCTAATGTTTCAGATCCTTTAACAAATCTAAGATTAAGCGCTTTAGATTTCTCAATCTCTTTTCTAAGTCCCACAATTTCACATTCTAACTTTTCATGATGTTTTTCCCTTTCAGCCAATTGTAATTGCAGAGTATCAATAATCATATTTTTCTCTTCTAAACAAATTTTGATTTTAGAAATCTCTTCATAAAGACCTTCTTCATCTATAGCATCCATAAAATCATCATCTTCAAAAGCCATCAAAAGTCTATATTTATTACCTTGTTCATCTTCATCACTATTTGAAAGTCCATCACTGTCTTCATGAGTGTAATAGCTTTTCTTATTCTGTTTCTTGTTCCATCTAACAGGTTCCTTACCCTTGTCAAGATTATCTTTATGAGGAGATTTAGGAGCATAGTGACCGACTCTTCCACAAGCAAAGCATTTGAAAGGTAACTTACCTCTGAATCTTCCAGCACCCTATTGAAGGTTCTTGACAAAATTTGATTCTTCCTCTTCTTCTGACATATGTCCTGACTCATAGTAATCTCCTTTGCCTGAAGCCTTGAATGCAGCTTCTCTCCTGTCTGATGGTCCTCCTTTCCTCATTTCGTAAGCGGTTAGAATTCCGTGCAGCTGTGACATGCTAAGGTTCCGTAGATTCTCTTTTTCTTCTATAGCAGAAACCTATGATTCAAACTTAGAGGACAAAGATCTTAGTACCTTTTCAACCACAACAGCCTATTTTATTTCTTCACCCAAGTTTTTCATACAATTAACAATCTCGTCTACAGGAAGGAAATACTTAGACACACTTTCATCATTGTGCATTTTGAGATTTTCATACTGAATTATGAGGGTTTGAAGTTTTGCTCATTTTACTTGTTCATCTCCTTCGTAGCTCAGAACAACCTTGTCCCATATTTCTTTTTCGGATTTATACTCCATAACCTTGACAAATTCTGATTGAGATAGACATCCTAATAGAGTATTGATAGCCTTTGTATTTGTTTCATATTGCTTCTTACCAGCCAGATCTGTAGGAGTTGCTGATGGAAAAGTGTACCTTGTATCTATGATATCCCATACTTCTGTACCAAGATATTGAAGATAGGCTGTGACTCTTACCTTCCAATAGACAAAGTTTGTCCCATCAAAAATTGGTGGCCTGATCGATGCTTCTCTCTCGTAGTTGCTCATGATGATAGATCTTCCTTCAAGCGATCCAGCTTCTTCAGAAGGGCCTGCTCTGATACCAATTGTTTGAAATAATAATGAGAGGGGGGGGGGGGGGGTGAATCAGTATTATCAAGTCAATTATTTCCTTTTTCAAATCCAGATCATATACGCTACTTCAGTTAGTGAAAATCGCGTATATACGCAACTACGTATAAGGAAACCCGCGTATACAATGCAAACATATGATTTACTTTATCTTACAGATGTTGATCATTAATCTGTGTATCAGAATAAAATAAACAGTAACCAGAAACTGTGAAACCGAGCAGAAAACAATCACACCCAAGAACACAAGATATAAGGTGGAAACCCAATGTGGGTGAAAACCACCTGCTGCAATTTGTCTCTATCTTCTTTTTAATTAGAAACTTCTTTTTACAATAATTCTGTACCGGTGCAATCCTTTACCAGTACGCAGGCTACAACCTGCAGAGAGCTACAACCCTCTCTCATTCTCCAGTTTCTCCTCGAAGGGAGCTACAACACCCTTAGCTCTTGCACTAGTCAAGATACTAGTATGTAGGCATTGGCCTACAGAAGGCTACAACCTTCTCTTTCTTCCAAGGACCACGTTTCATAACTTTTCAGACTGGATCCATGACCATCAATCAATCATCAAGAATTTCTGCATCAAACAATCTCCTTTTCACCAATTAGAACTGAATCAAATAGACACTTCTCTGACAGCTGTACCCAAAACACAGTAATAATAACCACACACCAAATTCTGAACCCAGAACACTGCAACAATAAACAGAGGCTGCTAGAACACAACTCAAGAGATATACGCTACTTCAATAACCAGAAACCTGCATGCATATGCCTCTGTGTTTGGACCAACATGCGTATACGCTTTTTTTACTCACAGAACCAGCGTGTATACGTGCCTTCGCTTCACTGAACTTGCGTACAGATCTATAAAGGATAATTCACTCTTTTAGACATTAATTAACCTAGATTACCAGATTTATAGATCAAGTATGCGCCACATATAATAGATCAAAGTCGTAGAAAGATACTACTATTCAAGCTTAAAGATTTTGACCCATCAATAGAACTTTTGCTTCTCCTTGCGCTTAGGTTCCTCCTTCATTCAGATCCAGATCTACACCATAACCCAATCAATATTTTAGATCTAGCACTTTATCAGATATTCAATCATTCAGATCATACTTTGCCAAATGATCTCCTTCCTCTTTTATAGTCTTAGGCCTTCAACAATACCATGGTCCAAAACCATAACAAAACAATACCATGGACCCAATACTTGGGATCAAAACTCTTGACGAGATACCATGGCCCAAAACCACAGGTTCTATTACCAAGGACTAAATACCACGGACCAAAAGTAAGTTCTCCAACATGTACGTGCTTTTCCTTGCGTGAAAGTGCATGCATACGTATACGCGCCTTTGTAATGTCTAACCTGCGTGTATACGCGCCTTCGTCTAGGTGAACATGCGTATATATCTTTTCCTTCATTCTGAGAGCCTGAACTGAGATCTGTCAACAAAGTGAGTTGCCATCAAGGACAACACCTGTGCCATAGCTCGAAACCTGTGCCATAATTCCAACATGGCCTCCGCAATATCTACTCCTTCCAATAATAAGCTTAATGAATCCCCATTTCACAGAGTTATTCACACAACACTAGACTTGTGCAGTAGTGGAAGGTAGAGGATGTAGAAAAGGTGTTGTTCTAGGTGTTGTAGATAAGAAGCAAAGAAATTTAAAAAGTGGCTATATTAAAGTAGCCAACATAGTAAGCCAAATAAAATCATATTCCTATAATAGAGGCATCATCAAATGGGACTATGGAATAGGAAGGCTTAGAAAAGTAACCATTTTGACATCATATTTTCTAATCAGACTTTTCCTAATGGGTTCTTGGTTTTTCTTCTCATGACCTACATCTGGTGTTCTCCAACATTAGCCTCTATAACATCTCCTCCTTTTATATAAGCAACCTAAAGAAGCCTAGTTTACTTTTAAGTTTTGAGTTATTTATGCAACCCTTAACTTGTGCAGGAATAGGAAGTATAGAACAAAAGGCAGTGTTTTCTCTAGATGTAGCAGGCTACAAAGTAATATAAGAAGTAGCTATATAAGAGCAGCAAATATAGTCATCCATACAAAATCATAAGCCAATAATGGATGTATGGTAAGCTCAATCCATATGTCCACTGCTTTGAAAGTAATAAGGCATCCACCATACATATCAAATCAGAATAAAATGAGCTTTTAAAACTTAAAGAAAAATTGAAAAACCCCAAGTATAAAGCACTAAATAAGTAAACCATATAATCAGGATTTGTATTCACTAATTAAAGAAGATAAGAAAATTATGTTTAACATAATCTAATTAGTGGCTCTGAAATGTAGGGATATCATGGCAAGTTGCCTCACTTGTCTATCCATCATCATGAATCTTTTCTAGTGATGGACAAATTGTTTTATGGATACATAGTGGATAGAGGACAACTAAGATGGTAGCATCCTATATCTATACAGTTACTAATATGTTTTTTAATAGATCGAGTATCTTTATTTTCATGAAATTTTTGCAGGTAATTGATGTGGATAAAACATTTCAAATGCCTTCATGCCAATGAATGACTACCAATTATTTGAGAAGGAAATATCTCCCATTGATATTGAACCTATTCGTCTGAATGTCAACATCTTCATAAACATTAACAAATAGGATTACTGTGTCCACATCAGACCAATAAAATAAGGAGCTCGATGATACAACTAGAAAAATGTCAAAATTTGTGAAGCTCCCTTAGAATATAACAATACTGAAAAACTGAAAACATATAAATACATTTCATCCTTAATAGTAGAACTAGACAATAGAACTGAAATTAAAAGTAAAAAAATTATAAACTAGTGGATCTACAACTACTATTATAACATGAAATATAGAGACCTTGAACCCTCGAACAAGAATAATTATATGCCATTGGAAATCAAAATAGGTCTCAAACAACTCAACTATGGACTTCTAATAACAAAAAATTTAATATCCTAGAAGTATAATTCCCTATTCCTCCATTTTGTTTGACCACGAGTCAAAAGTTGACCTCTGATGTAATTCAAGCCAATCTGGAAATAGAGAGAAAGATCTATGTATACCACCTTTGTGTATAAAAGTCTATCATCAATTTTCTTTTCTTCTACCAAAATATTAGACAACATTTAACTTGATAATCTGCCTGGCTAAAAAATAGCACAAACCTAGAACAATTCAATTCACAAATGGGAAAAAATGTCAAGTTTTTAGAGTATTGTTATAGATAAAAATTCATCTAGGCCTTCTTGCTGAGGCCAAGTCTAACTCCCTCATGGAAATTCAAACTCAGGAAAAACAAACCTGCAAGTACTCATGGGTGACAAGCTGACTTGCAAGTAACTTGTAGGTTATTCACTGCTTAACAATCCAACTTGTGGGAAGATGGTAAAATAACCCGCATCAAACTAAACACCGAAAAAGTGATGAAAAACCCAAATTTTTGAATGATTTTTCATGCCAAGTTGTTGCAAAGTCTATTGAAAAGTGGGCAACAAGAAATGCTAAATTTAGAATGTGCTAAAAATAGAATGTCTAAAAATAGCATGTCTAAAAATAGTAGTTTGGCCAGTGAGGTCATTGGCCACCTTGGGTGAGAGGTGAAACTGCTAAAAATAGAAAGTTCTAAAAATAGCATTTTTGGGTCCCTTCCTATTTATAGTAGTCCCTGGTCTATCTATAGGAAGTAAAATCGAATTTGGTCTTAACAGCAGTTTAAAATATTAACTGATTAATCTCCATGAGTTAATTAGTTGGAAAAATTAAACTTGAAGTCTTTGTGAGAACATGCAAATTAGTTGTCCCACTGATTGAGGAATTTATCGTTTATTCTCTCCATTGATTGAGGAATTAAGCATGAGTTCTATAATGAGAGAATCAGTTGACTTAGTTCTAACTAGTCAAGTCTAGTTAGATTATTTTAACAAGTTGTTAAAATAATAAAATATAGTTTGTTAATTCTTGCATGCATGTGACAACTATTATTTTAGATAACTAAGGATTCAGTCATGGATAACTGTTGCATGTCAATTCTGCTAGAGAACCAATTGAGATTAGATGAGGGATAGTGTACTATCAGATGCTTGGATCCTCCCATGGAATATTCCTTGCATGCAGGAGGAACTAGTGTCCTCAAGGATTGTGTAGTTGGACCTATGGTTGACAGCGGGTATGGTTGGGGTCAATTCACATATGTTTTGTAATTGGACCCCAATGAAAATTGCGCAAGGAAATAGGGGATTGTTGGACTTGAGGCCTACATATTGAGGCATAGTGAGTCTATGATCTTCATCTTTTGATTGTAGAGAGTACAGGATAGCTCTTGAGCTAATATTTTTTGTAACCAGAAGAGGATTTCCACTTGATTGATAATACAGTGTTGGGGGTTTTATGCTGGTGCTTTACCCAGTGATATATCTATGTTATGTACAATTATTTCTCTTAATCAGTTATATGTGTTTATGGTTGATGTTTCTCATGGAATCGATTTTGATTCCGCTTAATGTTTTGTAGAAGTAGACCATGTGTTTTGCTTTCGTACATTGCATTACCAACTTGATCTACAGGTGAAATTTCTACACGGTATCGGAGCACAGTTAATCAAGCAAGGAACAATATACAAGCAAGAGAAAGAAATTCGAAGTTTATTATTCGGGATATAGATATCTAGTTCTCATCAGATGGCCTTCACCTGGTTGAGGCTTGAGTATGCCCTTGATGGCAGCTCAAACAACATAGCTTGGAAGGATCGCACGGAGGCAGTATTGGAAGATAAATGCATTAAGGACTTCATTGATCAAGATGTCCCTAAGCCTACTGATGCTACTCAGGTTGCAGACTAGAAGAAGAACGTGGCTAGAGTTAGGAGAATCATCCTAGATGGAGTTCAAGATCACATAGTCTCGAGCCTCCATGGGAAGGAGACTCTGTTTGCAATGTGGAAAACATTGAAAGATTTATATCAGAATAGTAGTGATTAGAGGAAGCTGGCATTGAAGGAAAAGCTTTGAAATATCAAGTGTGAGAAGGGTGATACGATCACTACATTCCTGAACAAGCTCACCAACTGCAGAGATGAGCTTGCAAGTGTAGGGGTCACTATTGCTGATGATGATATGGTGAGTCTAGCACTCTGTGGAGCGATAAAAAGGTGTCTTGTGAACTCCTAATTACCTCACATTAATTATCAACCCAGGGACGACTTTTTATTTCAAGAGTGTACTCTGTCTGAGGCGGCTATTTTCTTAAGAGCAATGTTGTGCAATATAGTGCTTAAAACCCAAAAATAGATGAACGCTTGAAAAAGAAATCTAATTGGAACAACAAGAAACTAAAATGTTCTAAACTAAATCATTCATTCAAACAACCATCAATCGAGGATATGGTAGCAATAACTCAATCCTCCAGAAATTGATGAAGGAAAAGGAATTAGAGTATGGATCATGGATCTGGGAGCATAATAGCGTCTGCTGTGTCTCACGACAGCCTTGATCCTCCTCTCACACCAAAGCAATAAATGCAAGGAAATGGAATGGCAGCAAGTAGAAATGAAATAACAAAAGGAAATAGACAGCAGTAAATGAAACATCAATCAAAAGAACTAAATCTCGCGAGTTCGACACTCTCAATTCTTGACATCAACTTATATACAAAGAAAGAACAATTGTTTATACAAGTAGGCAACTTGATCAAATGAAACAGCAAATCATTATAAATAGGAAACGTCAATCATATATATATTATCTGAGATAATCACCAGTAGTCCATTACTCCAATCATCTGTAGCTGGAACATTCTACTTATGAATTCTGTAACTGAAGTAAACAGCTTAGAACAACACTATGCGATTAATCCTGAAAGTATGATGTAAACTTGTTACAGAGATTTACAACAGGAAAACTACGGATGAACAAGTATGGAACAACATGTAAATATATCAGATTATAAGAAACAAACCACACAAATCACCGTATGATACAACAGCGGCAAGTGTCCGTTGGAGCCGGGCCCGTAGCTTCCAATGGCACCGCCGTAACTTACTTCAGATGCAGCAACGAAGTGAACACCAATTCCTTTATATTGATTGCATTAACAAAAGTATACAAGAGCAGATCTCACCGAGACTCCATGGTCCCAGTTGTTCTGAAAACTTATAATTACAAAATACAATCGTTCTCCCCTCCCGTCTCTGATCTTGGGTTTCATTTAAATAAAGAAGATCAGAGCATGGATAATTACAATCATGATTTCTCTTACAAATTTAGGTTGATTCTAATCCATTGATCAACAAGAACAAGGCGGATTTAGGTTTGCAGCTAAGATTTGGAGGGCGGCCGCAACAACAAATCTCAGAAAATCGTGTTCAAAGAACCCTGCGTTTCTCCCTGTACAAGCCGAATTTGGGCAATCTGTTGTCTTTGAAGATAATTGGGCCCGTTCTGGACAAAACCCATGTTCCGGATTTTCCAAATTCGTCTTCATTTGCTCAGAATCTTAACCGCAAAACTGTCACTCCTTAAACCAGCGAATTTCTGAGTTGGCTGATTTAAAAAAATCAAATCTTCAATCTGGAAGTTACTTTGGAGGCTAAAAATGGTAAATAAGGTTACAACCAACTTATTAGCACTATCATTGGTAAAATAATGCATAATAATCAATTTATTAGAACTAAAGGAGAATAAATAATATTTATTCATGAGAGCATAAATAATTAATAAAATGGATTTAAATGATAAATTATAATAAATGTCATGATGAAGAATGGTGGAAATGGGTGGGATAAACGTTCACAAGTGACAATAATCATGGCATATTAACGACCCCACACACTCCTTGGCCTTCGTAAGAGTTGGCATAGCTACCAGGACTCAGTGAATGGAAGGGACAAACCACCAGATTGCGAACGACAATGGTCAGATTTGATGTAGGAGGAGAGCAGACGGAACACCAAAGATGGGGCTTCTTCATCAAAGAATGATGATGAAGAGAACTTGGCTTTAGCATCTATAGCTAAGAAAGGGAAAGGGAAGGCATCCCAATCCAAGTCTTCTCAAGGAGGGAAGAAGTTTGACAAGTCAAAGGTGAGATGATTTCATTGTCATGAGTTTGGTCACTATGCTACTAGTTCCCCAACCGGAAGAAGTCCAAGAAAGGTTCCTCCAAGGAATCTGATGGTGATGCTTTAGCTTCACAATTTGAGATGGATTTCTCACTTATTGCATGCATGGTTTCATCCAGCATGGGATGTGTTTGGTACTTGGACAGTGGAGCTTCCTTCCACATGTCAGGTGACAAGACTATCTTCAACACTTTGGAGGAGAAGGATCTCCAGATACGGATCGAGATGGGCGATGGTGGAAAGTACTATGTCTCAGGTGAAGGTACGGTTGTGTTTAAGAGGGAGCATGGTTCTCCCCTCTTTGTTTCTAATGTTATGTATGTACCAGGGCTGAAAAGGAATCTTGTGTCTATTGCTATGCTTAAGGATAAAGGCTATGATGTAGTCTTTAGTTTGGGAAAGGTTTTCCTAAGGCATATCGGCACTGGATAGACCAAATAGATAGGGATTCAAGTTAAGAATCTCTATAAGTTATAGGTAGAAGACTGTGCTGCTTTGAGTTCCAAAGCAAAGGTTATGCATGGCCAAGATATTGGCAAGTTATGGCATAAGAGACTAGGCCACTTGCATCATGGTGCCTTGAAGATCATGCAGCAAATTTCTATCGGATTACCCAAGTGCAAGCTAAAGCAAGTGAGCACATGCAAAGGTTGCACTTTGGGTAAGTATGAAAAATCTTCTTTTCATGATTGGGATGGTAGAGTAGGAGCAGTTCTGGAGCGATTTCATTCAGATGTATGTGGGCCCTTCTCTATAGTCTCCATCGGAAATCAAAGGTATTATGTTACTTCTGTTGATGATTTTTCTCGTAGATGTTGAATCTACTCCATGCAAAAGAAGGATAAAACCTTCTTGAAGTTTTGTGAGTTCAAAACTTTGGCAGAGAAAGAATCAGGGATGAAAGTAAAGGCCTTGCAAAGTGATAATGGTGGAGAGTATATTTCCCAGTAGTTTAAGGACTTCTGTGCTTCAGAAGGAATTAAACGGGAACTCACAGCAACCTCATAACCCACAACAGAATGGGGTGGTGGAAAGGAACAACGGAACTATTGTGGGCGCAGCACAATCAATGTTGCATGACCAAGGGCTACCACTTCATCTGTGGGCTAAGGCATGCAATACAGCAGTATATCTTCAGAACAAAAGTCCTCATCGTATTTCGGGGATGAAGACATGTATGGAGGCTTTTTCAGGGAAGAGACCAGATGTGAGTCACTTCCACATCTTTAGATCACCAGTCTTCTGTCATGTGACCAAAGATGCTCAGAAGAAGCTAGACCCAACAGCTGAGTTGGGAATACTTGTGGGGTACACAGATACACCTCACAACTATCGTGTGTTTCTACCTACCAGTCAGAGGACTGTAGTGTGCAGGGATATGAAGTTTGATGAGTAGTGAGCCATGCAAGTATCACTTGAGAGGGAGCTCAAGTTGCATGGTGATGATGAAGAACTATTAGTTCCTAAGGAGGAGGAGCCTCCTAATGATGTGGAGCAGCTGCATGCAGAGATTCTAGTTGTGGGGATCACCACTACTGGAAAGTCTTCCAGAGAGGGGTGGAAACACTCATGGGAAGCTGACAGATTAATGTAGGATGTGAGAGAGAATGTGGGGCGGCAATCCTCTCAGCGTAGACAGAGGAGATCTCCCGATAGATACATTGGCTACATGGCCCTAGTTGGGGAGTGTGTAGCAACCGAGCCTTCTTCTTTTGAGGAGGCAATGCAGTAGCCAGTTTGGGTGGATGCGATGGTAGAGAAGTATGATTCTATCATGCAGAACAGTGTATGGGATGTTGTTCCTAGACTAGAAGACAAGTCAGTGGTTACTTCCCGATGACTTTACCAGGTAAAGCAGGCAACTGATGGTAGTATTGAGAAACACAAGGCAAGGTTTGTTGCCCGTGGTTTCTCACAGGTTGAGGGGATTAACTATGATGAGACCTTTGCTCCTGTTGCAAGGTACTCATCGATTAGATCGATTCTAGCACTATCAGCACAGATGGGTTGGCAGATCCATCAGATGGATGTGAAGAAAACATTCCTCAATAGGGATATTGAGGAAGAGGTATACATAGAGCAACAGAGGAATTTGAGACCTTCAATCATGAGTCACATGTGTGTCGGCTCAAGCGAGCATTGTATGGGCTGAAGCAAGCACCCTGTGCTTGGTATACCAGAATTGATAGCTATTTCACCGAGTTGGGCTTCACCAAGAGTGAAGCGGATGTGAACCTCTACCACATCATTATAGATGGTAAGCTATTGATTATTGTACTTTATGTCGATGATCTAATTTTGACAGGTGATGATCAGTTGATCAAGTCTTGCAAGAAGGATCTTGTAAGAGAGTTAGAGATGAAGGACATGGGCCTCATGCACTACTTTCTAGGCATGGAGGTGTGGCAGAGAGATGGGGAAGTATTTGTTTCTCAAGGCAAGTATGCCAACGAGATACTCAAGCACTTCCACATGGAGATGTGCAAACCCATGGAGACTCCTCTAGCAGGTAACTTGATGAAGGATGATGCTACTTCAGGTGAGGTAGTAGTTGCTACTATTTATAGGTAGCTTGTGGGTTCACTCATGTATTTGGTGAACACATGACCGGATTTTTTCTTTGCGGCGAACCAGCTGAGTCAAGCTATGGTTCAGCCAACCAAGTTATTTTGGAAGGCAGCAAAGCATGTGCTGAGATATATCAGAGGCACTACATAGTATGGATTATGGTATAGGCGGATAGAGGGAGTGAAGCTCCAAGGCTTCACAGATGTAGATTAGGCAGGTAGTCCATCAGACATGAATAGCACTTCTAGAGGAATCTTCAACCTTGGGTCAGCTGCAGTTTCTTGGTATGGCCAGAAATAGAGATCTGTTGCACTTAGCACAGTTAAGGAAGAGTACATGGCAGCTAGTGAGGCTACATGTGAGGCCATCTAGATGCGGAAGATTCTAGTGGGATTGTTTGGTTAGATGATGGATCCTACAATGATATATTGTGATAAGTTGCATTAAACTCTTAGAAAATCTAGTGTTTCATGACAGGTCCAAGCATATAGATATCCGCTATCATCATCTATGGGATTGTGTGGGCAAGAGGATCATGATGTTGCAATACATTTCGACTAAGGAACAAAATGCAGATATTTTAACAAAGGCATTGTCAAAAGGCAAGTTTGAGTTCCACAGAGACAGGATCAGGGTTGCTGATAATCCCTTTCTTGTTGAGACGGAGTGTTGAAAAGTGGGTAACAAGAAATGCTAACTTTAGAATGTGTTAAAAATAGAATGTCTAAAAATCATGTCTAAAAATCGCAGTTTGGCCAGTGACGTCATTGGCCACCTTGGGTGGGAGGTGAAACTGCTAAAAATAGAAAGTTCTAAAAATAGCATTTCTGGGTCCCTTCCTATTTATAGCAGTCCCTGGTCTATCTATAGGAAGTAAAATCGAATTTGGTCTTAACAACAGTTTAAAATATTAACTGATTAATCTCCATGAGTTAATTAGTTGGAAAAATTAAACTTGAAGTCTTTGTGAGAACATGCAAATTAGTTGTCCCACTAATTGAGGAATTTATCCTTTATTCTCTCTGCTGATTGAGGAATTAAGTATGAGTTCTATAATGAGAGAATCAGTTGACTTAGTTCTAACTAGTCAAGTCTAGTTGGATTATTTTAACAAGTTGTTAAAATAATAAAATATAGTTTGTTAATGCTTGCATGCATGTGACAACTATTATTTTAGATAACTGAGGATTCACTCATCGATCACTGTTGCATGTCAGTTCTGTCAGAGACCCAATTGAGATTAGATGAGGGAAAGTGTACTATCAGATGCTTGGATCTTCCCATAGAATATTCCTTGCATGCAAGAGGAACTAGTGTCCTCAAGGATTGCGTAGTTGGACCTATGGTTGATAGGAGGTATGATTGGGGCCAATTCACTTATGTTTTGTAATTGGACCGCAATCAAAATTGCGCAAGGAAATAGGGGATTGGTGGACTTGAGGCCTACATATTGAGGCATAGTGAGTCTATGATCTTCATCTTTTGATTGCAGAGAGTACACGATAGCTCTTGAGCTGATATTTTTTGTAACCAAAAGAGGATTTTCACTTGATTGATAATATAGTGTCGGGGGTTTATGTTGGTGCTTTCTCCAGTGATATATTTGTGTTATGTATGATTATTTCTCTTGATCAGTTATATGTGTTTATGTTTGATGTTGCTCATGAAATTGATTTTGCTTCCACTTAATGTTTTGTAGAAGTAGATCATGTGTTTTGCTTTAGTACACTGCATTACCAGTTTGATCTATAGGTGAAATTTCTACAAAGTCTGAGTTCAACTCTTGTACTCCAGCCCCTCCACGTCCTTTGTCAAGCTGAATATTTCAGCATTGAGTACACTATACCACACATATATATTCTATCCATGGAATGTATTGTACATGCCTTCCAAAATTATTTTCAATTTTGTTGCATATTCGTGAGATTGACGATCTCATCAAAAGCATTCCAAATACCTTTAAGAAGGGAATTCCACCCAATTCCCCTAAAATAACTTGTAAACAAGAAATTGGATTCGTATTAAGAACATAACACATATTACACATATTACAGACCATTAAGCTTCTTTAAGAGAATATTTCTAAGGTCATACTCTATTTATGAGGCCTCTACTCGCATTGATTGGCCTATTATCCCCTTCCCATGGAGAGCACAATGTAAGGCTCATAGAATTTTGTTTTAAATTTAAATCGTATTAAGAATCTACAAATATATTCATTTAATTTCCAGTTTATATATGTAATTTGAAGCTAGTTTGGTTACCAATTGATATGGTATTTTGAGGACATGTCTTCGCATTGAATCACAGTGATCTTGACTTTACCTTCCTTGTTGTAGGCATCTAATAGATCGATGGGCTCAGATATAGGTTTGGTAATGCATTGACAGACAAATAAAAGTAATAAGCATTTGTAGTGGGATTGATTCAATCACGGATCGAGATAAAGACCCTCGATCTACGGGGTCAAAGTTATGGGTAACAGTGACTGACATTTGATCCAAATCAAACAAATCAAGGCACATTTTTTGTTAATAGAAAGAAATTTTGGGAGAAACGATTTTTGAATTAAGTTTGGAGATCATTCAAACATAGTTTAAGCAATTGTAGATTGAAAAAAATGGGAAAACAAAGGGGATTGCAGTCGACTAGGATACAAGCCCATGCGAAAGAAAAACATAATGAAAATTAATTAGGTTGAATGGAACCTTTTATTGCCCCAAAAGAAAAAACCTAAAGATTCAATTCTAAGGAAATTAGTAACATAAAACAAATGAATTGAATACTAGCCATGAAATGGGTGAGATTGGCAATGGTTTAGGTGGTGTCGGCAGTGCATCTAATTAGAGAGAGTACGATGATCCATGTGAAGAAGAGTATGAGAATGTAAGCCATCCACACGCTAGGATACATAAACCATGATTTGTTCTTGTTCAAATCTGATGGAGGCACTGCCTACATGTACAGGATCCCCATCCCCATGTTTGCGAAGCTGAACCCACCTTCTACCATTGAAGAATCGATCATATGACAAATGATTTCCTGTGCTTCCGACGTTTTTTCATGTGAGAATGATACACAAACACTCCTTTTTATTTAACTAAGCTAAAGCATATGTATTGGTTCAGATCTAATTTTATTAAAACATATGTATTTGGTTCAGGTCTAATTTTAGTAAATCATATGTATTGGTTTAGATCTAATTTTAGTAAATATAAAGAGAGTAAGGACTATGATTGTTTATAGCGATTTTGAGTATAATTTTTAGTTTAATGAATTTTAATGTAACTCTTTTTGATAGCTCTCTAGAATTTAACATTACATTTAGCATGACATTAGATCTAGCATGTGCCTCATCCTAAGGACTCAAAATCAGATTCACTCATTTAGGTAGGTTTTTTCTTCCAAGTCCTAAACTTTGAAACTTTAATGGATAAGCCAATTGTCTTGAAAAAGAAGAAACAAATTTAAATAGAGGCCTTTCATAAAAATAAAGGTCTATATGTTCAAGTCATCTTTTAAGCTCACTTGTGTTTTATCAAACATGAAGGCATGCCATGCTTTTCATAATCAACACATGTCACAATACTCCCAATTCATGTGATATCAAAGCAGGGGATGAGATGTAAAGGGACTTATTCACAAACTTCACACATGTTAGAATTAACTCCTAATTGGAATTTTGAATACTTTCGTGTCACATATCAAGACTCAAGTGGGATAATGGATCAGTTTGTGACTGTTCTTGGTGACATAGTTTAATGGAAATTATCTCTAAACCTATGTGCCTTCTTGGTAAGAGCTTCTCATTGTCTATGGATTTTTATTTAGAAATTTTATCTTATGGTAAGGGTTCTCATGGTTTTTTGATGCCTCGTCAATGTTATGTTTTGGAGAATCCTATTTTTTTCATGGTGTTTAGGTTCTAGGTTCACGTGGCCTCAATATTCTTTTGGGTTGTTTGGATTAGATGTTGGAATTTATTGACCATAACTTGCCTACCCTACTCTATCCCCCCTAGCACAATTATTGTTTGCAAGGACAACCTAAAGAAAGATAATGATTATTTTCTAGGACTCATTTTTTGGGCACTTCATAATTCCCTCTTGATTGGGCAATAGTTACTAAATATGGAGTACAGTAAACCCCAAGAACTTAATAAAGAGCTCTATAGACATGAGGAATATATGAAAACATGATAACCTCAATTCTCTTAGTAAACACCATGGTTTTTGAAAATGAACATCAATGTATTTATCAAAGTGCTTTGGTCATGGACACCTGTTACACAACATTTTGTCACTATCCCTGTACTCCCTATTCCACGATCCTAGAGGCCAACTACAATGAAACTTACATGATTTCCCATCATGAAGAAACTCCCATTATGTCTCTCTTCATGACTATAACAATTCCCTTTTGCATCATTTAACAAGAATCTTCCTTTCACCCCAGTTTACATGACCGACACTAATGACTTGTTTCCTACTCGCGCTAATTTGGAGAGATTAAAACTAGGACTAGCATCATACGTCACAACTGAGGCTTTTCAAAATTGCGTCAAGCCTCTTTTAGCAATTTTTTAAAATATGGATTCAAAGCTTCCAAGTCTAGAAGCTTTGTAACAGATGTTTGGTAAATGGATGAGTTGGATGGAGCCGAGGAAGTCAGTTTGGGCTCATTTCCCCTATTAGGATGGAACAAACCCAAGAGATATGGCCTCTCCCATGATAAGAGGAACCATGTCCCCTCCATCCAAGATATATAAACCCCTACCTTTACAAGCTAAACTAGTTTTAGTCTTAGTCATTTTGGAGCTTGAATAACTAATAAGATATCTATAGCTTGTAGCTTTCTAGTTTATGTTTGTGTAGGGAGAATAGTGTGTTTAGCTTGGTTTGAAACTAAAGGGAAGAAGCCTTAAAACTTCCACTGTTGGGGCTATCCATGAGATTCTAGCAAAGGTGTGGGAACTCGGATATGTCGGAGGAGACTTGCAATGTCAAGGATTTGGTTGTCACCCTTTTCTAAACTTGTATGAATACAACTATTGATTGATTTCATATATTAAGTGTTACCTCACATTTGATGGCTTAATATTAATTTATCTTTTAAGTAGGTTGAATGCAATTTGTATGCTGTCACATTTGTTGTTGTTTTTTGTTCTCTTGTTTTAGGTATTCGAAGGAAGGAAATGAAAGATTGTTGTATTAAGGAATCATGATGATCACCAGGCAGAATATCGTTCTAAGAGGTAGGCCCTCTTATTTGGTTCTAGATTAAGGAAGTTTTCCATAGACTATTTGTTTGTGGCTAGACCCGCTTTCTCGAGCTAGAGGAATTGTCTTTGTCCACATCGAGAATTTACCTACACCACAAATTAGCGACTCCGCTAGGGAGCCAATCCTCCTATTTGGTTGATTGTCATTTCATGTTTTTGTGTGAACTTTTCTACTATCAACATCTCCATTTTGTTTTCTCTTCTTTGCCTGGTTCAGTGCTCTGAGTCTAAAATTTACAGTCACAAGTCTGGTTCTAGCCTTCGAAATTTTTTATTTTTTTCCTTGAAATCCTCAGTCAACGTGTTTATTTTTTTGATAGTTGCACCGATCATCGTGAGCTTCTCTAAAACACTCGTGTTGACCCCCTTATGGCGCTTGTTTTCACTTAGGAAGTCGTGCCAATTCCTATGCGTGAAGCTCATGGTTTCCCCTAGATCATAACCAGTGTGTCTTGCCCTCTTAATTTCTGCCTCTTAGCTTGTTTTTCCTATGTTCTCCCTAACTGGAAAGCTTCATTTACTTGATTTTTGTGTTTGTTTGGTTTGCTTTCTCTTTACTTGAATTTCTTAGTCTTTGGGTGGTTTGATACCCTAAGGCATCTAGGTCATCATCCATTCAGTTGTTTGTGAGCTCAGCAAGTCAAGTCGTTGGTTAGCTACTACTTACATTTCACTTTTTAGTCCTTTTATTGCTTTGATTTCAATTAAACAAGTTTGAAAAGTTTAGTTTGTTGTTTAGGAGTCTCTTTTGGGGCATAGGTTACAATGCTCATATTGTTCTTGATTAAATCATTGCATCATTAGTTTGGAAGGAATTCTCTTTTTTTCTTTGCATTTGATTGAGCTTGATTGTTTTGAATATTTCTCATTGAAGTGTTTGTGAAAGATTCATTTTGTCATTTCCTTGAAAAATACATAATTCTAGTTTGCTGAATCAGTATGTTACATTAGCTAGCACCATTGAAGACTAGAGTTGCATCATCATTTTAATTTGGAAAGAAATGAATTCTCTTTACTGTTGAAAGGACTAATTGAAGTGCATTTGATAGGAAAGATAAGAATTGGAAAGAGTTTTTCATTATTTTGTTTTCAAAAAGTGAAGTAATGAAAAGGTCATTTTGCTTTCTGTTTCTTCTTTATTGCATTGATTTTGTTCTCTACTCTCATTAGTGTAAACATTCATCGAATTGAAAGGGTTTTGTCTCATATTAACTGCTTATAGGAGTCTTTTCGAGTCACATCGATAAGGCCTGAAAACTGAGACATAATTTCAAGATAAACTTTAAAATGCATTCAATTAACCTAAGGTGCATTTGAAACCTAATGATCAAATTTAGAAGGTCTAAGCTAGAGATGTTTTTTGGTGTATTTAAACCTAGCAACTGTCATTTTCTTCGGCACTAGACAATGCTAGTATGGACTTGTGCTCCCCCTACCATTGCATATATAAAGGGAGACCCCACTAGGTTGCAATCCTTTATCCATTGGAAGCCGAGTCTGCCACTTTGTAAATGTGATACACCAAACACAACATTTGGGGAAATTGCCTGCCCGTACTTCTCAGTTTGCCAAGAGGTATTCTGTAGTTCATGATTACATGGTAATCGTTTTTGCCTATATTCTCCTTAGTAGTCATTTGATCTTTTTGACTCTTTAAACTTAAAATATCACCCAAGCACTTGTCCTTTCGAGCTTGTTTCAAATCGAAAGTGATAGAATCATATTTTCCTTTTTCTTGACTCTGAAAACATGAAAAGGAACTAGTCAACATCTTAAAAAGTTGTTGCCCACGATCATATAACATTCCTGTTAATATTTTTCTAGACCACATCATGTGTATACCTTTAAATACATTTTAAAAGACTTCAAATTAATCTCTCTGTTCTTGTTAATTGAGACAAAGTCATCATGGCTGAACCACCAGGTTCACCTAGTTCCTCTTCCTCTCCTCTGTCTGAAAGATTGTCTGAGGATCCTTTCACTGAATTACTGTAGTCACTTGAGGACGAAGGTGTTGAGCTTCGAATTGTTCTAGGTATTCAACCCTTTTCATCTCGTCCTCCTCCACCCCTAGATACTGGGTCACTTTCTGACATTGGCCCGGAATCTCTAGATAATCCTATCCAGACTCCCAAGAGTCCGCCAACTCCTGAAGGTCAGGTAGGACTAGTTGTTTATCCTCTAAATACTTTGTTCAATCATGTTGTGATATCACCGCAATGTTTGTACATTCCATACGATCAGCCGAGTATTGCTTTGGAATTATCCCCTCGAACATCTTTGGTTTTCCATCATCGTTTGTTTCCACCCATGGAATGAGAAGGCAAGATCGCAGTCTCTTCTCCGGGTCACTTGGAGGTTTTTGCTACACACACTCCACACACTGTCGATGAGTAGGAATATCCTTTCCCTCTTGAAGGTTTCCCTTACACGGGAAGCATTTTGACCAGTGTTCATCCTAAGTTATCACGTAATTATGTGACTTTAGCTTAGTTGGTTTCAGGTGCGCCTAGTGCCTCATCATTCTATCACAACCCTATATGGTCATCTCGTGCTATGCCTACTTCAGGCTCGTTCATTCAAAACCTGACCTCTCAGCCGATTGTGAATTCTGTGTCTAGTTCAGTTCTGGTGCAACCCACCATTCTGAAACCTCTTGTTTCGTCGGTCTGAGTAACCCATCTGGTTCAACCAATGGTCTTGAGTCATGTCTTTGTTAGTTCTTTGATCCCTCCGGTAAGTGGAAAGACTATACCACTGCCTCGGGGGAAAAATCTAAATGTTTCTATGATGTCTAACACAACTAATGTGTGTGGCTCAAAAACTCACATGGTTGGCATGAACCAACCCTCATTTGATGCCATTCCAAACACTAATGGCCCTGCTGGATTGAGCAATGTCCAGTACCAACAACCAAACCCTATTGGTCCATTTGGGTTAAGTAACATCCAGTACCAATACACTTATGTGGCTCAGGTTCAATACCAACCTCCTTATGTTCCATATGGTTCACAAGCGATGGTAAATCCACCTTACATCCCTCAAGCTAGACCTCATGTTCAGCCTAGTCCGTTTATCACACTTGGTGGATACGACCAAATCAGGTTCGGGAAATTTTAAGGTTTCACTCCGAGAAATGTCCAAATACCCTTGTAATAGCAAGGACAACTTTTGTAGAAACAACGGCAACCTTCACAATAGTAAGGGCCATCCATGCAGTAGTAAAGGTAGATAGTGCAGCAACAAGGACAACTACAACAACCATAAGGTCAACCCTTTCAACAGTTGCAACAAACCTTTTAGCCACAGATGTAGTATGTTCAGCAACCCTCCCAACCTATGCCCTTGCACGGTCAACAACTACAGTCACAGGGACAAAGTTTACAGCTGCAAGGTCAACCCTTGCAACAACAAGGTCAACCCGGTAGTAGCAACCCTTATACTCATATCAACAGGGTGAACCTTTGCAAGGGGAATGTCAGGGTCAAATTCTACAATAGTAGGCCCAAAATCCTTATGTCCAAGGGTAGGAGGTTCAAAATCCTTATGTCCAAGGGCATCATGTCCAAAACCCTTTTGTCCAGGGACAATGGGTTCAACAGCCTTATGCCTAGGCACATCAGCTGCAAAATCCATATGTCCAAGTTCAAGAGGCTCAACAACCTATGGTTAGACAGTTTCAGAGCTTTCAAGGCCAAAATACTCCTTACAGGCAAGGTAACCTAAAGTGGGAACAAAATCAAATGCCATATGGACAAAACCCTCTACTATGGGGACAAAATCCTTACTAGCAGGGATGGGTTTCGCAAGTTGGGCCCTCTTATAGGCTTCAAATGCCTTTTAATACCCAATTTGCCTCCAGATTTTCCAACAAACTCTCACAAGTGTTGCCGCCAAGTGGTATATCGAACTCCCTTGAAGTACCAATCATGACTTTAACACTCTCACCATGGCCTTTCTCACATATTTCCAGCTATCGGTTCGTTATGAAACTATCACCCATCTCCTTACGTCGCTCGAGAAAGACACGGTGACCCATATCTCCAATCACATCCACGAATGGAGACGTTGGCATCACCTAATCAAGTTTTAGATTGTTGATCAGTTGTTGAATAAATGGTTCACCAAAAAATTCGTCAGCAAAATTGTTGAGGACATTGTTATGGGTAGATGTGTCAATGAGGAACAAGCCATCACACATGCCCAATATCTAGACCTTGTCTATTCACAATCTGGCACGTTATATGATATGTTACCTAATGCACCCAAACCATCATCTGATCTGGCGACATCCAAGTCTTCGACTACACCTCCTATTCATGAAGTAATTGGTTTAGTCTCCCAGGCCCCTGCAAAATCTTCTTTCAAGTAGAAGTTGGCCTCCAACACTGCTTCCAATGATTCCTCTCGAAATTCCCCTAGTCCTGGTAAAACCTCAAACGTTCACATTGTCGAGTCTACTGCAATGGAAAAATCCTTTAAAGGTGAAAGGAAAGGAAAAGGGAAGGGTCAAGCCGATGCCCTGAAACAGGGCCCTCCCAAGTCATCTGCTAGTGTGTTGACAATGCTAAACCAACCACCATGTCAAGAGGATATCCCTGAAAATAAGTCCTGATTAGACCTCAAACCTTTTGGTGTAGGAGTCCTAGTAGTGGGTCATAAGGTAATGCCTTGACCATGATGTCGCAGAGAGGCATGTAAGATAACATTGTCAGTAGCAAAGGTGTGAGTGATGCAGTGAGTCAACGAAGGTGTATGAGAGGTTCCAACACTTCGAAGGGAGAGGATGGTGAAGGTGAGTTCTAGGTTGAAAGGGATCAATCCCAACTCGGCTAGGAACACACCACACAAAGGACATGCATAGCTTCCATCAGAGCAGTCCACTCGGATGTGGCAGTCACATCTTACAAGGTATGATAACATGAACAACACTCATGGATGAATCCGAGATGAGTGTGATTGTTGTTATAGCAAGGTTCATGTGAAAGGTCTACTTGATGTCTGGTAGAGCAGTCGACATAGACGATGACAACATTAACAACATATGCAACACATTAACAACAAGATTCATGTAATTGCATGTAAATTAGTTCATACACAAGTACATAAGTTAAAAAACACATATCATTAAAGGAACCAGAGCAATCCATCTACAATAACAACATATGCATGAAAGTGTGTCGGCTCTTATTGTATAAAGAAGTGTAAATCACAATCATACAATACATATATGTAAATCTACTATCCCCAATAGTGGAACATTACAGCCACATCTGCCTGCTCCTCCAAAGAGATCTACTAGCTCCATGCATTGGAGAAGCCAAGGCGCATTACAATACTGTCCAAGCCTTCTTCAAAGTGTTAGTAGAAGCTTGGCTGACCAAAAATCCCATACAATGAGTTATGAGGGACTACTTATAGTAAAGGGTGGGGTGACCCTCAACATTCCCCTTTGTGATAGTTAGGCTACCCTCATGAATCTTCACCTACTCAATGACTGTTACATCCAACTATTGACACTTGACTTATACTTGACATGACTCAACATTACAATGCACATGTACTCATGTGAGACAACATGGCTTGAGAAAGCCTTGCAAGACATCACCAACACTCAGTCCACTGTGATGAGACCAATTCTTTGACATGCTTGTGATGGTGAAGCTAGTGAGATGATGCCAAGCTTGGTTGTCCATGATGGTGTGCATGCACCTCATGGGGACATGTTGTTGAAGCAAACTCTTGCCTCCATTGTAATCGATACATTGGTTCGACCCCTTCATCCAACTCGTCTGCTAACATGCACATGGTCTTCCTGGCTATGGTTGAACCAGAAACACACTAATGCATTGTGTCTATGCTGATCTTCAAGTGTGTGTTGGTGGTCATGTGCATCAACTTGCTGAAGTACATGTTCATCCCCAGTTGGACTTGCTTCTTGTCTTCACCTTGGTGAGTGTGTTGAATGGGTTGGATTACATGTGCACGCTCAATGACATGTATGCTACTAAATCCCTTGCATGCGATCAACAACACTTCTTACCATGTCTGCTTCGTGTCAGCTGTCGGGAAGGATCTTTAACTTGTACGGGCATAATTTCATCCGTGAGTACATGTTGCACCCACTATTGTTCCTAACCCTGCTCCAACTCATTCATCTATCGGTGAAACTTCATCTTCTTCCTGAGTTACTACTTCAGCACATGCAACTCCTTCTTTGTTCCATCTTCTACCATCACGTGATCTTCATGTCGTGCCATCACTTCATAGCCTAGGTCTCCAAAGTTGCTTTAATTATCAGTGGATCTACTTGATCTTGCAACTTTGTTCCACCTCTGTGTTTTCAACAAACTTCCTCTTGCATTTGCTACATTTGCTATGTTCATTGCATTCGGTATGTTTCCTTAAGCTACTAATGACACTCGCTATGATGTTGCTGCTTGATGTCCTTGTCTATGAACAACTCGATGTCTTCGTGGGTAGGCAAGTCCATGGACACTTGATCGACTACATCCCCAAGTGTGCTCTGAATGGTGTCTTCATCTCTGCTCTCTTGGAAACTATTGTACTTGTAATGTTGAGAGGCAGACGAACACCTGGGATACCTGAAGACAAGGAAACACTCACGGAATGCAATCCGTGATTCAAAAACCAAAATGAACATGAGAACTGACTTGCAACATACTTGGGTGCATGATCATGAAGGTTGTGCAATTTCAGTCATGAGGTTAGGAGACAGACTACCAAGACTGCATAAGGCACAGTCTAGGTTGCTGGGAGACTGACAGACTGTTGGAACTACACAAGGCATAGTCCAATCTGGCTACTGATTGTTGGGATTGCACAATGCATAATTCCAGCTAGGAAGGACTATCGGCCTAGGGATAGATTTGTGCAATTTCTTGGGCCAAGCAGCCACTGTCCTCTAGAAATGCGTAAAACAGTCTTGGAGGCCAGTGCTGGGTAGGAATGTGTAAATGTAGAGAGGAAGGCAAGCCTTCCTTTCCCAGATTGTGCAATGCAACCTTGGTGAAGGTAGAGCCTGGGCCAAGGTTGGCCCGACTCGTCGACAGGAAACTGAAAGCAAGTTAGTGATTGAATGCATGGGAACACTTAGCATTAGGATAAGCGATTAATAGTTCATGAAAAACATGAATCAAAGAGTCAACAAATAGATCAACATGCATGTGGGTGAGGTAGTTCGTTGGTTGGGTGAACGTCCGTGCATAATAGTTTCATGCATGTGACAATAGTGAGATAGAAGCGAAAACCAAAACAGAGCTAGGAGAAGCTAGTATACATGTAAATGATAGAAAGGATTCAAAGAAATCAAGAAAATAGTACTCCCACAAGCGAAAACACAAAAAGTGACATAAATGTAGCACAAGGCATGGGAAGCAGGCTTACCCCACAATAGCTGAGCTAAAAGTGCTGACTGCTCCTAGATGTGATATGGGATGTCAAAGATGCAATTTTGATGTGAGAAAGGAGCTCTGCAGTGTCCAATTGATGGGTTTTGATAACATCGAGGTTTTGAGGCACATACCATGAAACTAGGGGAAGCGACACTTGGCGGGACGTTTCAAAATTACTCCTTGCATGTAACCTCCAACTGCTAAAAATAGATCCCTAAAAGAAGGGATTCCTTTGCATGCTACCTTGGGAGAAGCAACCCATGCATGAAAGTCTAATTTGGTCAATCCCGAAGGTAATGGTCAACTCAATTACACATGCAAGAGACTGCTCGACTGGTAGAGAAAAATGTACATTTCTCACTGCAAGCTAGGCTAGCTGCCCAAGCGATTTGCGCAATTTATGGGCAAAGCAACTGACTGCTGCCCAGATTTGGTCAAATCCTGGGTAGAACAGCCTCGTGCTAGGAAAATTTGTGCAAATCCTGCTGGGAGGGTTGGCTGGCAGGATTGCACAATCCTGGAGCCCAGCAGGATGTTAGAGAGCTTTCCGTAATTCCCAGAGGGAAGGCCGGTTACCCTCCAAAAATGAAAAATTTTCAAGGGGAATCCTCTCAGCCTGTAGGTGTAACAAGTCTAGGTGAACAGCCTGTGAGGGGAATGGATCAAGCTATGACCGACAGGTTGCCTTTGTGCAAGAAAGACACTGAAGCCTGTGAACTTGAGGAAGCAAGGCAAGCTGTTGTGAAGGTTGGAATGGAGGCTCCAGAACGAGGCTAAGGTGAAATTTTGGAGGGTGGTTGGAGCTGCTACAACACTTGGTGACAAACTGGTAGAACTCCAAGTCTCTCAATTGACCTTGTTCGTGAAAAGCAAGTCTAACACCTTAGGGAGTATTGTTCAGTTTTCAACTCATTTTGGTTTCACACTAACTTGATTGTAAGATGTAGCATCTGCCAAACCCTTGGTCGATTGGAACACATTCCAAGCCAAGGCAACACAGTTGTTTTGATTGGGGTTGAGGGGTATATAGGTGCACAAGAGCTGTAGTCGTCATAGTCTTAGTTTCATCTCTATTTTTGCTCCACTTCCAGGAGGCTTGAACAGTACCCCAGTGGAGTCACATAGGAACACAAGCATGGATCCACTGCCAGCGAGCCTGGTCAATACCCCGGTGGAGTTACTTGCATCACCTCCCTACGCAAGAAGCCTTTCTCTTCTTTCACCTTATTCATTTTTCATTTTGAATTTTTGACTTTTCCATTTTTCATTTTTCACTTTCATTGTGCATAACAGTTATTCATTTCAAAGGCGGAAGAGGGATCCCGACTTATTGAGTGAAGAGGAGGTTGCTCTAGTAGATAAGTAGTTTATTATACCTCTGATGTTCCTGTTAAGGTTTTCCCCCTCACATAACTCTACTTAACTGAGTTGACAAGGGTTAACCCAAAAAAAATCTACTAGAGAAGGTGACGCTAGTTAGTGCACAAGCGTTGTGTTTACACCAAGGTTCACTTCGAACAGTACATATTTTCCTTCAATGTATCATGGACTAAAGGTAACAAGTCCATCATACAGAGGCAAGATGATAGATAACCAAGTAGTTGTAGTTGCACAATCCCTCTTGTACATTACCCATCTCGCTTCAAGAGTCATACATGGTTTCATGCAAAACTAACCTATGAACAAAACAAGCAAACGAACTAACAGTCAATAAAGAAAAGCAAGAGCAGAAGAAAAAATGAAAGAAAAGCAAGTAAACAAACAATCAAGAAAACAAACAAGCAAACAAATCACGTAAGAAAACAAGAATGAAAGGAAACAACTAAAAGAAAACACTAATTATACTCCTACACTAATGGTACATGGGCTTGATCACGTGAAGTGATACTTCCAATGCAGCCACCGGCGCATTGGTATACCCATGTTGGTGAAGGCTTGGTCTGCAAGCAAGCCAGTTGTGCGAACCAGTAAGCAAGAAAGATATAACAATGAAGACAACCACACTTCGTGATTCAAAGTGCCCATGGGACATAAGTGAGTACATGTGCATGACAGGTAGTCCGCAGACTTATCATGGTGCTATGTGACACTACGTGCAACTTTGAAGCATAAGCACAATCTTGACTGTGACATGCAAGAAAATAAAAGAAACAAAGATAACTTGTGTTGCACACGAGTGCTTGCAATGTAAGACTCCTCCAATGCATGAATAATGGGATCGTGATATTCAAGTGGAGGAAGTAAAATCTAAGTGTTAGATTGATCTTGATTGCATACAAATGAGTGATGAGGAGCCTTGAGTGTTTGAATAATTTCCTGATTGGAAGCAAAACCAACCTCAGGATAGCAAGGGCCTAACATAACCATCAGCTCGGGTTGAAGTGCATTGAGGGTCTATGGGATATGGACTTCGTTCACAGATGGATCTTCATTGACCAAAGGCTTATCTAGATTAACAATGAGTGAATCAACATCATGATCAGATGATGAGGTGAAGAGATCACGACAACCAAGATCAAGAAATCAGGATGTTGGTCGGCATCCTCATGGTTTGATGAATCAGGCAGAGGGGTGGATGAGAAGGAAGGATGTTCACCCTCTACGTTTCGAGAAAGAGCAGATGAAAGATCATGTGGATTTCCAATGAATGATTGGTCCTCTTCATTGTTGGATGATAAGCTAACATACGGTGTGTCCTGTGAAAGATCAACAATGGGTGCATCCATGGATGAAGACACACATGCAAAATCATGCATGGCAGGTTCATAAACGATGTTAGGAAAGAACAGAGGGGCTTAGATGGAAGGGATTCATCCTTCACCGAGTGTTGATGCTCAAGATCCCACTCATACTCTTCATGAATGACACCGCATGTTGGTTTTACAACACCAACTCCGTCATTGGGTTGTTCCTCATTCACAACAAGTGAAGAGTCTAGAATGGATGAACACAAGACAACATCATTCAGAGGAACACCCGGGTGCGAAGACAGAGGTTGAAGAAAAGAATTCATATGGGAACTCGAAGGACTCACAACCAAATCTACGCGGAAATTGATTGGAGAGATGTTGGGAGAGTGTGAAGGTTGAACAAGTGTGTGAGCATGATCCTCAACATCACTGGGTAGTGCTGGAGCTGTTGAATGACAGGGAGACAGACAATTAGTTGGGACAGTGAATGCTCCCATATGAGATTGTGCAGTTCAATCATTGAAGAATGTTGAGCGATGCTCAACCTCAAGCTTTCTCTTCGGCCAAGTAGATTTCTTAAGGAAATACTCGAACCGGTCCCAAAGATAAGCAAATTTCATCTAGCTCCTTGGAGCTTGGAACTGCAAGTCATGGAAGCATTGTCAAAAATCAATAACTGATTCATGCGTGGCCCTTTGTTGCTGTAACAGTTTCCAGTCAAGATGGTCTGGATCAAAATGATAGAACGTGTCTTCAATAAGATCAAAAAGTGCTCACATGAGTGCACAATGTAAGTCGGTAGGTTGAGCACCCAACGAAATGGAGATTCGCAAAGTGTGTATGCAAGCAGCAAATCAACCTATTCATCAACAAACTCATGTTTCTCATAAATCATGGAAAGAAAGTTATGTAACTTCTCAGGCGAGGCCACTTCACCTTCACCATCATATGTGTGAGTGGAAAAGAGATTGAAAAGCTTCCCTGAGATGGAGACATATTCAGGATTCAAAAAACACCTCGAGGGAAGAAGAGTGCAAGACTCCATAAAAGATATGCGAAGGTTCAAAACTGGATGAGAGGACACTACTTGTCGTTCAGGCCCTCCTTCTAGTGCCAGAAATGTTGATGGTGCTATACCTTCCAACATGTCAAGGGGATCTCCCGGGTAAGAAGTCCCTTTTAGACCTCAGAGTGCTTGGTGTAGGAGTCCCAATAGTGGGTCATAAGGAAATGTCCTGACCGGGATGTCACACAGAGGCAAGTAAGATAACTCTGTCAGTAGAAAGGGTGTGACTGATGCAGTGAGTCAAGGAAGGTATTTGAGAGGTTCCAACACTTCAAAGGGAGAGGAAGGTGAATGTGAGTTTCGGGTTGAAAGGGATTAGGTTCAACTCGGCTACGAACACACCACACAAAGGTAAGATAACACGGATGCAACAGTCACATCATACATGGTAAGATAACACGAACAACACACATTGATTAGTTCGAGATAGTGTGACAGTTTTTATAGCAAGGTTCATGTGAAAGTGTTGTCTGATGTCCAGCAGAGCAATCGACATAGATGATGACAACATTAACAACATATGCAACACATTAACAACAAGATTAATATAATTGCATGTGAATTAGTTCACACACAAGTACGTAAGTTAAAGAACACATATCATTAAAGAAACCAGAGAAATCCAACTATAATAACAACATATGCATGAAAATATGATGGCTCTTATTATATAAAGAAGTGTAAGTCACAATCATACAATACATCCATGTAAACCTGCTAGCCCCAATAGTGGAACGTTACAGCCACATCCACTTGTTCCTCCAAAGAGATGTACTAGCTACATGTAGTGGAGAAACCAAGGCACATTATAATACTATCCAAGCCTTCTTCAAAATAGTCTTAGTAGAATCTTCGCTGACCAAAAGCCCATACAATGAGTTTTGAGGGACTATTTATAGAAAAGATTGGATGACCCTTGACATTCCCGTTTGTGAGAGTTCAACTACCTTCATGACTCTTCACCTACTCTATGATTGTTACATCCAACTATTGACACTTGACTTATACTTGACATGGCTCAACATTACAATGTGCATGTACTCATGTGAGACAACATGGCTTAAGCAAGCCTTGCAAGAAATCACTGACACTCAGTACATTGTGATGAGACCATTTCTTTGACATGCTTGTGATGGTGAAGTTGGTGAGATGATGCCAAGCTTGGTCATCCATGATGGTGTGCATGCACCTCATGGAGACATCTTGCTGAAGCAAACTCTTGTCTCCATTGCAATCGTTCAATTGGTTCAGCCCCTTCATCCGACTCATTTGCTAACATGTGCATGGTGTTCTTATGTATGGTTGAACTTGCAACACATTGATGCATAGTGTCCTTGCTGCTCTTCAAGTGTGCACTGGTGGTCATGAGCATAAACTTGCCGAAGTACATGTTCAGCCCCAGTTGGAATTGTTTCTTGTCTTCGCCTTGGTGAGTTTGTTTAATGGGTTGGATTTCATGTGTGCGCTCAGTGACATGCATGTTGCTGAATCCCTTGCATGTGATAAACAACACTGCTTACCATGTCTACTCTATGTCAGCTGCTAGGATGGATCTTCAACTTGTACAGGCGTAGTTTCATCTGTGAGTACAAGTTACGCCGACTGTTGTTCCTGACCCTACTGCAACTCATTCATCTATTTGTGCAGCTTCATGTTATTCCTGAGTTACTGCTTTAGCACATGCAACTCCTTCTTTATTCCATCTTTTGCCTTCATGCAATCTTCATGTCGCGCCGTCACTTCATATCCTGAGTCACCAAAGTTGCTTTCATTATCATTGGATCTACCTGATCTTGCAAATTTTCTGCACCTTTGTGTTTTCAACAACCTTCCTCTTGCATTTTCTGCATTCATTGTGTTCGCTGCATTTGGTATGTTGCCTTTGGTTGTTGTTCATGATACTTCTCGCTTCGATGTTGTTGCTTGATGTCCTTTTCTACAAACAACTTGATGTCTTTGTGGGTAGGAAAGTCCATGGACACTTGATCAACTGCATCCCCAAGTGTGATTTGAACGATGTATTCATCTCTACTCTCCTGGAATCCATTGCACCTGTACTCCTTAGAGGCAGATGAACACCTGGGATACTTGAAGAAATGGCAACACTCACGACAAGAAATCTATTAGTCGAAAACCAAAATAAACATTAGAACTGACTTGCAACATAATTGGGTGCGTGATCATGAAGGTTGCGCAATTTCAGTTAGGAGGTTGGGAGACCGACTACCAAGACTTTACAGGGCACAATTTGGGTTGCGAGGAGACTGACGAACTGTTGGAACTCTGTAATGCATAATCCAGTTTGGCTGCTGACTGCTAGGATTGAGCAATGTGCAGTTCCAGCTGGGAGGATTGTTGGCCTAGGGATAGATTTGCACAATTTCTCCAACCAAGCAGCCATTGTCCTCCAAAAAATGTGCAAAAAAGTCTTGGAGACCAATGCTATGCAAGAATGTGCAAACCAGGAGAGGAAGGCGAGCCTTCCTTTCCCATATTGCGGAATGTAGCCTTGGTGAAGGCAGAGCCTAGGCCAAGGTTTGCCCGACTTGCTGATAGGCAACTGAAAGCAAGTAAGTCAGTGAATGCATGGCGACACTAAGTGATAACATAAGTGATTGATAGCACATGCAGAACATGAATGAAATATTCAACAAATAGATCAACATGCATGTGGGTGAGGCAGTTCGCCGGTTGGGCGAACGTCCATGCATGCAACAGCAAGGAGATAGCAATGAAAACTAAAACGGAGCTAGGAAAAGCTAGTATACATGTAAATGACAACATTCATTCAAATAAATCAAGCAAACAATACTCCCACAAGCGAAAAAACAAAAAGTGACATAAATGCAACACAAGGCATGGAAAGCGGGCTTACCCCAAAATAGTTGGGCTGAATGTGCTGACTACTCCTAGATGTGATGTGGGATGTCAGAGCTACACAGTTGATGTGAGGAATGAGCTATGCAATGCCCAGTTGAAGATTTTTTATGACATCAAGGTTCTGATGTGCATGCCACGAATCTAGGGGAAGCGACACTTGGCGGGAGATTTTAGAATTTTTCCTTGAATGTAACCTCCAACTGCTAAACATAGATCCCTGAAACAAGGGATGCATTTCCATGTTGACTGAGGAGAATCAACCCATCCATGCAATACTATTTTTCTCAGTCCCGAAGGGAACTGGTCAACTCAACTGCACATGCAAGAGACTGCTCGACTTTTGGAGAAAAATGCACATTTGTGACTGGGAGTAGGGCTAGTTGCCTAGGATATATGCACAATCTATGGGACATAGTAGCTAACCGCTGCCCAGATTTGTGACTGGGAGCTGGGCTAGTTGTCTAGGATATTTGCACAATTTATGGGACAGAGTAGCTGACTGCTACCCAGATTTGCGCAAATCCTCGGTTGAACAACTTGTTGCTGCGAAAATTTGCGCAAATCCTATTGGGAGGGTTGGAAGGTAGGATTGCGGAATCCTGGATCCCAGTAGGTTGTTGGAGAGGATTGCGCAATTGCTGGAAGGAAGGCTTGTTTCCCTCTAGAAATGTACAATTTTCAAAGGGAAGTTACTCATCCTGGAGCTAGGCAAAGTCTAGGTGAACAACATATGAGGGGAATGGATCAAGTTGTGATAAATAGGCTACCTTTGTGCAAGAAAGACACTGAAGCTTGTGAACTTGATGAAGCAAGGCAAGCTGTTGTGAAGGTTGGAATGGAGGCTCCAGAACGAGGCTAAGGAGAAACTTTGGAGGGTGGTTGTAGTTGCTACAACATGGTGATGCTTCACAACAGAAGCCTAAGTATCCCTACCTCATCTGTGAGGAGGATCACTATACTAAGGATTGTCCTAGATGATCCAAAGTTAGTTTTTTTTTCAAAGGGACCCTAGCTGTCCTGAAATAGACCTTTCCATCCCAGCAGACCCAAATGTTAGACCAACCCAAATCATCTGTTTCTTCAGGTTCCCAAGTGTTCATGATGAATACACATATCAATGTGGCCACCATATCAAAATATTATCCAACACCTACCCCAACAATAGGGAAAGAGAAAGAAGGAATCCCTTCCTCTTTTATCCCTTCAAGTTCTGGTCCTCTCCATATAGAGCGACCTAGTCCTGATTCCGCCATTCGACCACCTTCTCAAGGTGTGCTGCGAAAGTCCTCATACAATACAAACGATCGAGCCACTCAGCATTATAATATTGTTGAGGATTTGGCCCAAGCTTCATCAACTATGTCTGCTCTCGAGGTCCATCAAAACTATCCTTCTTAGTGGAAATTATTGTTAGTTATTGGAGGTATTTAACCAACTGACTCTAATCTCATTTATTTTGATCTAGAAAACCACGTTCTGTGTTTACCTCATCAGATTGCCTTTCTCATTCAGGTAATCATAAAGGAGAAAACCATTCATAGGACCATCATCGATGGAGGTGCTTCTACCTGCATCATGTCTGTCACTTGTTGGAAGGAAGCTAGTTCTCCTACTTTGAACCAGTCCCCTAACACTTAGGAAGATTTTGACAAATGCGATTTGCAACCATTTGGTGTTCTCCCTAAGTTTGCCACTACTTTGGAGGGAAAGACTGTTCACATCGAAGTAGAGATTGTTGATGCCAATATGAACTATAATCTTCTACTCGGATGGAGTTGGACCCATGCCATGCATGCTATGGCCTCCTCCCTTTTCCGTGTGACTCATTTTCCCCATCAAGGGAAGATAGTCACGGTCGACCAACTGTCCTTCTTTTCCTCTTCCTCCTTGGATGGCAATGTTGCTTATGTCAAGCACATTGATGCTCCTTATGAGAGTGTGGGGGTAGGACTTTTTAAAGATCCCACCTTGATGGGTATTTTTCTGCTCCCAACTTCGCATGTTGCCTCTATCAACACGATTTCGGTCAAGTCTGATCCTTGGGTAATTCCCTTACCGGATCTTGTTGATACATGGGGCAAGGTTATACCACTTATCCCTGCTGAAATTAACTACGTGGAGATTGTTTCGGCTTCGCCTTCGATATCCTCTAATCATTCTATTTCGATTGCATCTCTGGACACGTATTCTCAATCCCCGTGGCTTGGTTCTTCAGACGCTCCCCATCCCTTAGCCAAGACTTTTCTTTCTGATGAGAGTATCATGGAAGTTATGTCTCTAGAGGAAGTACCCTAGAATGACACTCATCATCATTCCTCTTTCTCACCTGGCCCAGCAGTCATGTGTACTTTCCTCGAGAATTTGTCTTCTCAGTTCCTGACCCTACCACTTTAGACATCGTCATGACTCATGAAGTTTGGTCAGAAGGGATGATGGCTATCATTACCCAAACGATGCCAATTGATATTTCTGTCAAATCTGGTGTCGTTGAAAATGTCAATATCAGGGTAACTTGGTCTCCTAATGAGGTCAAGCTTTATACCCATCTGTTTCAATAATTCTGAGATGTTTTTGCATGGCCATATGAAGCAATGACTGGCATTGACCCAAGTATAGTCGTGCACAAGATTCTGACTTACCCTCATACGAAGACCGTTCACCAACAACTTCATCCGGTGCACCCTAGAAAAGCGGCTGCCATCAAGGGTGAAGCTTAAAAACTTCTTAAAGCTCGATTTATTTATCTGATTCCTCTTACAGATTGGGTGTCTAATATCATATTGGTGACAAAGAAACAAGGAACTATTCATGTTTTCATTGATCACCGTAATCTCAATCATGCCTGTCCAAAGAATAATTACCCCACTCCTTTCATTGACCAAATCATTGAGGAATGCGCTTGGAGTGAAATCCTTCGCTTTATGGATGATTTTTCTGGTTACAATTAGATAAACATTAAGTCAGTTGATCAAGATAAGACAACCTTTATTTGCCCTTTCGGGACCTTCGCATATAAAAAGCTCCCTTTTGGCCTTAAAAATGTGGCGGCTACATTTCCAAGAGTGATGTCTTATGAATTCCACGACATTTGAAACATCATTCATCCTTATTTGGATGACCTTCCCACTCATTCACGTAAGCTCCATGATCATCCTCATCATCTCTGGAAATTTTTTCTTCATTGTAGACACTACAACATTCGGTTGAATCCGCATAAGTGTGTCCTCTGTGTTGAATCTGGAAGACTCCTTGGTTTTATTGTTTCAAAAAAAGGCATTTTCCTTGATCCTCTTAAAGTTGAGGCTATTTTTAGTTTACCCCCTCCATCTTCATTGCATCAACTATAGAGTCTGCTAGGGAAAGAAAATTTCCTCCGTCATTTTATACCTAACTATTCTAAGCTAGCTTCAGGGTTCACCCAGTTTCTTAAGCAAGGAATGTCATTCATTTGGGATGAGGTTTCCCAAAAGTCTTTCGATGACTTAAGAAGTACCCTCATTAATACTCCTTTGCTGCACCCTCCGAACTATCATCATGATTATTTCCTATATCTAGTTGCACCCTCTACTACCATTGTTATGGTGCTAATACATGACAATGATGAAGGTAATGAACATGTTTTCTACTACCTCAATCGAAATCTCCCTGATATTGAGATGTGTTATGCTCATGTCGAGAATTTGGCTTTGGCTATTGTTCAGGATGTTCAATTCTTTCGACATTACATCCTCCTCTGCACTACAACTATGATTTCCAAGTGCAACCCCATGACCTACATCTTGACTCGTCAGTTGCTAGGGGGAAAGTATTCTAAGTGGGTTGTCATCCTCGAAGAATTAGATTTGGTGTTTACTACTGCCAAGTCTAAGAAATCACTTGTCTTCGCTGAGTTGATTTGTTGTCTTCCCTTTGCCTCTCTTCCTTCTGGTGCTGATGAGTAGCTCCCAAACGAGACTATTTTTCTGATTAGCTCTCTTGACCCTTGGTAGGATGATATCATCGTCTATCTCCAAACATCCACCTTTCGGTCTACATTGACCAACGATGATCGTCGATGCATTCAACATCAATCCCAAACTTACCATATCATTGGAGATACTTTATACGGCGTTGGTGTCCATTCAATTCTTCGTTGATGTCTAACTCTCGAGGAGGATGAGAGAGTCTTGAATGACTACCATTATGGTGAATGTGGAAGTCATCTGTCTAGATATGCTACTGCTCAATATATACTCTGCGCTTGTTATTTCTGGCCCTCGATCTTCAAGGATTGCATCCTTGTTGTTCACAAATTCCATGAGTGCCAAATATATCAGCATAAAATGCAAGCCCCACCCACTCACCTTCACACTGTTATTACCATTGTTCCCTTTCCTAAATGGGGCATTTACTATATGACATGTAACCCTCGTTCAGCCGGGGGGGCATGGCTATATTACCATTTTTGTGGATTGCTTCACCAAATGGGCTGAAGTAATTTCTATATACTCTGCTAATGGTAAAACAATGGCTCAATTCATATTCAATCATGTTATTTCCAGGTTTTGAGTGCCTCGGCCATTGCCACCAACCATGGCTCCCATTTTAGAGATTACATGATGGTTGAACTAACCTCGATGTCGGGCTTCCGCCACAATGGCTCAACCCCGTATTACCCTTAGGCCAATGGCCAACTTGAATCTATGAACAAAGTCTTTGTCATGATGCTTCAGCGGACCATTGGAATGCACAAGTCAAATTGGCATCTCATGCTCATTTAAGCTCAATGGGCTTACTAAACCTCGACCAAAGATGCAACTGGATTCACGCCTTTCTAGCTAGTCTATGATCTGGAAGAAGCTTTATCGATTGAGTGTGAAATTCTCTCACTCAAGCTAGTTGTCGAACTTCTCCCTGAGCCCTCGCCTCAAGAAGAGCGCCTCTTGAATTTAGAATGATTGGATGAGACTCCTCGTCTTACTGCTTTAGTCATTGAAGCACAAGAAAAATGGGTTAAGTACCATTTTGACCAGTCAGTCTCTCCTCGTGCTTTTTATGAGGGTGATTTGGTTTTACTGTATGATCAAGCTAATGATAAGCGGGGGGTAGGTAAGTTCGAACCCATGTGACATGGACCCTAAACTGTTAAACGTGTGCTACAAAAAGGGGCCTATGAGCTGATTGATTATGAGGGAAATCCTTTAAACAAGCCCCATAATGGGCTTTATCTCAAAACGTATTATGCCTGAGTCATCTTGCATGGCTACTTCTGTACAATAGTGTGTTATTCATTTTTGTGCAGTGTGGTTTGGTGTGTTATTTTTCAAGCAACTTTCCTACGTATTATGTCTTCATTTGTTTTGCATATGTATGTGACTCCTCACATCAGTTTCACTGATGGTAATCTAACATCCGTGGCATGGGCCGTTTATGATCCCCATGGTGAGTTGATTGATCTTCAAGGTATTTGTTTAGGTAAAACAACTAATAATATTGCTGAGTATATTGTTAGAAGGTTATCGAATTATTGTCAGAATCCATCACTCTTGACATTCGGGAATCGGTTGTCAACCATGATTCACAACTTGTCATTCTTCAACTCAACGGGAAATATTTCATTAGAAACCCTCAGATATTGAGAATGTATTTGTGTATTCATCTATTGGAGAGAAATTTTGATTACACTACATATCATCATATTCTTAGACATATGAATACATTGACAGATGCATTAGCTAATTATGTGTTGGATAGACATTTGTGAAATATGTGAAAAAGAACATTTGTACCATAGTAAGCAAGGAAATATAGCATATATATATATATATGTCGATAATTTTTTAGTACCATACGTCAAAACCCAAAAAAAAATGTGTTAAAATACATCCATGGCTCTCAAGCCTCAAAATTTTAAAATGCTAATCCTATTGACAACTCAGCATGGTGCTCATGATAGTATGTAACTACTCATACTACACAAGTCAATAGTTGGTGGATCTGGTTTGATACCTCCACTATGTGTTGTTGATACTAGCATGGGATGTCACCCGCCCAGGCATACTTTGGGATACCTCTAGTCAATCCCTCAAGGTTCCATGCAATTTCCTCCTCATTATTGACTCCTTCCTGATAAGGATCGATATCAAATTGTCGAGCAACACGCCTGGAAATCGAGGAAATCCCAACAGGTCATTATGGTCCCACATTTGCATTTGCAAAATTGAAATGTCATGAATGCACATATTTCAAAACAATAAAAAAATCAAAAATTAAAATGGTTTTTTCTTACCTCCATCATCATAATCTTCTCCCTCTAGGAGCGGCATATTTGGATCGTCATGGAAGTCGGTACTGCTATAAGGCCAATCCTGTACTACAATTAGCTGACGTCTCAGCCACGAAAAGAAGGTAGGCTTATGTGACATATGTTGGCCCCCAGTGATTCTAGGCATTAGTTCACTCCAATGGACCATCCATGTGTCTCGTGGGAATGGAAGATTCACCTCAGCAAGCTGGTAGTGAATTAGCAGGATCCGCTCCAGAAAGAAGGTCACTAGAATGGAACCATATCTGAACTGCTTCAGGTTTCCTGCCTTGGCTTTGGATAGTTGGTGCTTCATGTTTACATTCATGGCTTCCGCCCAGTTGAATATGGTCAGTGTCATACAATCTATAGCATAATGAAACATGGATTTGTTGGACTCATGTTGTGCCTGAGCCCTAGCCACTCTTTTCATGGTCAAAAGAACCACTTTCACCACAAGATCATGAACACTCGTGATATCTATCTTACCGTTCTTTGATTTCAGTGCTTTTGGGTAGTGTTTCGTGAGTAACATCTTCACACTTGCTCCACTAGGCCTAGACCCATACAGATTAACTAGTTCCCCTTTTCGGGACAATCCAATGATGAAATAGATGTGGGAAGTTTCCAATTCCAGTTCTTGGCCCTGGATTACAAAAAATTCCTGATTGACATCCCAAAGAATGATCAAATACTGTAGCAACTTAGGTTGAGCCTTAATACCTGGTGCAAGGAAGACATTTAGCAGCCCACAGTTCCTTAGGGCATTTTAACAGTTTGGGTTTGCCAATGCCTGTGTATTGATTGCCTCATGCTCACGCTCATTCCAATCAACCATTTTTCACTGTGTTTTCCTTGCAAAAACCATAAAATCAAGTCAACATTCATCTTTAGCTAAAGAAATTAGGATCAAAGGAGAGAAATTTGGGCAAAAAATTGAATCTTTTTTGTTCACGACGCCAACACGCTTGACAAAGTTAATAACCCTCGATCGGCGCAATTCCGTGATCGGAAATCACGCCGACTGATGATGGCTTTTTTTTTTTCTAAGTTCTCCAAAATTCTGAAAAGTGGTTAAAAACAGGCAAAACAAGCATAAAAATGAAGCTAAGGGTCTCATCTCTTACCTAGAACTGACGGATCATCAAATGGCCTCCTGGATCTACCGAAATCTGCTCCTGAAAATCTAGGGCACAAATGCATGAAAATTTCTCCACACAAGGTAGAAAGGTAAAATCATAAAAAATATTTACTTTTGCCCTCTTTTATTAATTTTTCATGAAATATTAATTCTTTAAAGGCATTTTTCATCTATTTAACCTCAAAAATTGGATAATATGTTTGCCTCTTGTGCAGCGAGAGGTGATAGATTGATGATGATTTTACTAGAGTCACTTTTAAGATCTTTTCTCAAATCGTAAAACTCAAATGAAAAATATTGCCGAGTATTTTTCCCTTTTTGGCTCATTAAAGAGAATAAAAATGGGGGTTCCACTTTCAAGCTCTTTTGTGACTCTTTAAATGCGAAAAGATTGTCGAGCTCTTGTCATTTTGAACTCATTAAAGGTTTTGAAATTTCATTTAACCAACATACATTTACCCCTTTTTTCATATAGGATAAAATATTTATGAAAAAGGTACTCCTTGACTGAAATAGTCAAGTGATTCTCTCAAGTATCATTTTCTACCTTTTCAGGATCGAGAGACAAAAATGTAGGAAAAGTGACCACGTGGAGTTTTCTTTTTCGTATATTTTTCAAACTCTCTAAACATGAAAAAGATATTGAATTACACCTTTATCGGACTAGTTAAAACATTAAACAACATTGGATTCATTGTCATGTCGAACATGCACTTCTCCTTCCTAGGGCTCATTAATATTACTAGGTCGGATTCATCCGAAGGATGGAATTATAGTGCAAGCACATGCTATCCCCTTTAAGATTGCGATTAAAAAATAATTTGGCTACTTGCCAGAAGTGGTGGGGGAAAATGGGAAATTCTATCAGCTATGTCCGTAGCTCACTCTTGAAAATGACACTTTCTGCTTCGTGTTAGGTTGCGATATCCTCATTGCATCATTGACCTTCCTAGGTTGGGCCATTAATTATTGCCTTCCATTTCATCTCTGCCACATCATCATGACCTCTGATCCTATGGATCCAAAAGTTTCCAAACTCGGGAGTTGTGTCGCAGATATGTTCAAGAGTTGTCCTTCTGCAGTTACACTCATTTCTGATTCTCTGTATCATTCGAAATCATTGCATCCCTTTGTCTCATGTCAATGAATTGGGATACATCATGGCCCTCCTTCGGCACGTTCACTTCTTGTCGACTTGAGCTCATTATCTAGGAAGTCGGTCGAGAGACTCCCTTCGAGTACCTTAGAACTTGCATGCCCTACTAGCAAGTTCTTTGCACTCGATGACAAGTTAACATCATTGGCTTTTGATCAGGTGATTTCTTGCGTATTCAACTTCAATTCCTTTATTCACATTCCATGGATTTTGCTGCTAGTACCTTGAGAGCCATTGCCATTATTGGTGGTTCCTCTTGTGCTTGCTAACGGTTAACATCATTGACCGATAATCAAGTGACTTTCTAGTGTGTTCAACTTCAATACATTTATTCTCATGTTAGAATGTGTACTTTGATCGGGTCGTGTTGGACCGCAAGACCCTGGGCTCAGATTGCAAAAGTCCATGTTGTGAGTTGGTGTGACATGATCATGCTGATATACATGTTTCCTTCATATGGATGGTTGCAACCATACCATGGGTTGTCATATGTGATCCTTCTCGTTATTGGATGGTCGTGACCATACCTTGGTTTCGATATGATCATTCTTACTTGATGGCTGCGCCCATGCCTTGCATCCATTTACATGATCATTCTCTACATGGCTACGTCCATGCAACAATTCATGTATCATTTATCATAGTTTTCAGTGACATATATGTATCTATGCTTTCTTGTAGGTTTTTCGATGACAGACTTCAGTTCCCTGCATCTACTTATAAAGCATTTCACCCATCACTCTAGTTTGGCCTTCATGCTTTAGGGGGCATATGTTACACAACATTTTGTCACTGTCCCTATACTCCCCATTCCACGATCTTGGAGGACCACTACAGTGAACCCTACATGCTTTCCCATCATGAAGAAACTCCCATTATACCCCTCTTCATGAGAAAAAAAATTCCCTTTTGCATCATTTACCAAGAATCTTCCTTTTACCCCAGTTTACAAGACCGGTGCTAATGACCTATTTCCTCCTCACGTCGATTTCCAGAGATTAAAACTAGGACTAGTGTTTTACGGCGCAACTAAGCCTTTTCTCAGTTGCACTGATCCTCTTTTCGTAAGTTTTTTTAAATATGGAGTCGAAGCTTCCATGTCTAGAAGCTTCGTAACGGAAGTTTGGTAAATGGTTGGGCTAGATGGAGACGAGGAAGTCAGTTTGGGCTCTTTTCCCCTATTAGGATGGAACAAACCCAAGAGATAAGGCCTCTCCCATGATAATAGGAATTGTATCCCCTCCATCCAAGCTATCTAAACCCCTCCTTTTACAAGCTAAACTAGTTTCAATATTAGTTTTTTTCGAGCTTGAATAACCAGCAAGATATCTATAGCTTGTGGCTTTCTAGTTTATGTTTGTGGAGGGAGAATACTATGTTTTGTTTGGTTTCAAACTAAAGGGATGAAGCCTTAAAATTTCCATTGTTGGGGCTATCCATGAGATGCTAGCAGAGGTGTGGGAACCCGGATACGTCAGAGGAGACCTGCAATGTCAAGGCTTTGATTCTAATCTCTTTCTGAACTTATATGAACACAACTATTGATTGATTTCCTACATTAAGTGTTATCTCACATTCGATGGCTTAATATTCCTTGACCTTTTAAGTAGGCTGAATGTAATTTGTATGCTATCACATTTTTGTTGTTGTTGTTTGTTTGCTTGTTTCCGGTATTTGAAGGAAGGAAATGAAAGATAGACGGAGAAAGGAATCAAGATCATCACCAGGCGGAATAGCATCTAAGAGGTAGGCTCTCTTATTTTATTCTAACTTAAGGAAATTTTCAATAGATTGTTTGTTTGTGGCTAGACCTGCTCTCTCGGGCTAGAGGAATTATCTTTTTCCACATCAAGGATGTACCTACACCACAACACCCTAGTTTAGTAAAAGCAACAAATAAAAATTATGGAAATAGAGTATTTCATGCTAAGAAACATGGTTTGAAAAAATGATAAATTCTCACACTTAGATTCCTCTAATTACATAATGCTAGTCAATTTAGCTCAATAAGACCTCAAGGAAGAAAAGCAAACACATCAAATGACTAAAGACATGGACCTAGTGTTGGGTTGTGTTATATTCTTTCCACGACTAGACAACATAGTTAACCGAGGGGTTAGAGGCGGGGCAGAGTCCTACTTTATTGCTCCGATTGTGTAGTGGGGGGGGGGGGTGGGTCACAGGGGGTTTGAGGTGTGCCTGTAACCCCACTTTCTAGTGTCTCGGGTAGCACCCTGAAAAATTTTGGTTTTGGACCCTATGTTAGGTTGGGTGGACCCACCTATGGTTTTGTGCATGATTTTCACACATGTTTTTGGACGAAATGGTTTTCGGTCCATGGTATTGGACACGATGGTTTTTGGTCCATGGCATTGGATGCTTCGGCATGTATAAATATGTATTATAGGATTGAAAGGAACATAATGAAAAATCAAGCTGGTAATCTCGGTTTTGGGATCCAGGGGAAAATCTCTATGTATATGTGTTTTATGTGTTATGCTCTCGCATTGTTTATTTTATGTGTTTTAGAATTCGTATGTAGGTAATTTCTATATGGGGTTAAAACCTACATTTGGTATCAGAGCAGTTTTGGCTTCAAGGGGATGCCTTTATTGCTGAGGGGTTTCACTCGGGCCTGTGGTAGACCCTGTTCAGTGGGAGATCTGCAAGATCGATTCTGGTGGTGAAAGAAGATGGCAAGCAGTGGAAGGATAGAGATCGAGAAATTTAATGGTCAGAGTTTTGAGTTGTGGAAACTCAAGATGGAGGATCTTTTGGTGAATAAAGATTAGTGGATTGTTGTAGATCCAAGTACTAAACCAACGGAAGTGTCTAATGAAGAATGGAAGAAGTTGGATCAGAAGACAAAGAGCACAATACGATTATGTGTCTTAGATTCAGTATTGTTGAATGTATCAGGGGAAGCTACGACGAAGGCTTTGTGGGACAAGTTAGGGTCTTTGTACCAATCTAAGTCTCTGGTGAATAAATTGTTCTTGCGGAAAAAGCCGTATAACCTAAGGATGAAAGATTGAGACTTGGTGATAGAGCATCCGAGTGTATTTAATACTATGGTAAGTAAGCTAGCATCTGTTGATATTAAAATTTCATATGAAGATAAGCGCATCAGTTTGTTGTGTTCTCTACCGGATTCATGGGATAGTCTGGTTATTGCAATAGGTAGCAATGCAACTGCCTTGCAGTTTGATGAAATAGTCTCATCCTTGCTGACGGAGGAGATGAGACGGAAAAATATGCAGGGCCAGAATGATGATGCCTTGTCTATACGAGGATGATCCTAGAATAGAAACAAAAATAAGTCATCAAGTGGGAGATCTAAATCTAGAGGGAGATGTAAATCTCCAGGAAAACCTGTAAAGGTGTTGTGTTGGAAATGCAGAAAGGAAGGGCACTACAAAAGGGATTGTAAATCTAAAGCTCCTGATAAAGGAAAGGGATGTGATGATGATCCTTCTGCAGAGGTGAAAACCATGTCATATGAAGGTGGGGATGTGTACATGGCTTCTTCAAGTACACATGTAGATCATGAGACATGGTTGATTGACTCAGGTGCATCCTTTCACTTCACTCCCCATAGAGAGTGGTTCTGCGAGTATGAGAAATATGATGGTGGTGATGTCTTCTTAGGGGATGATAGGAAGGCTAGAATCATTGGTCGCGGTAAAGTAAAGTTGAAGTTGCAAGGTGGAAGGGTTAGAAAAATTCCTAGTGTTCTACATATTCCTGCATTAGCCGAAAATATGATTTATGTAAGCAAACTGGATGATGCAGGTGTAAAAACGGTGTTCGAGAAGGATACCTGCAAAATGGTTCGAGGAGCACTAGTATTGATGCGGGGAGTTCGAATTGGAACTCTGTACAAGCTGCCAGGTAGCACTGTTATTGATGGGTGCAACAATTCTGTAGTTCCTAAAAGTGGAGCAGAAAATCTAGTGGTCTCTGGAGAAAAGACCATGTTGTGGCATCAAAGCCTTAGACATATTGGAGAGAAGGGCCTTCAAATACTTCATGGTAAAGGTATGCTAGAAGGTATGAGTAATAGCTCTCTATGTATCATTTATAGATGACTTCCCAAGGAATACATAGATATATTTCCTTAAGAAGAAATCTGAAGCCTTTGACAGGTTTAAAGAATTTAAGGCTCTCGTGGAAAATCAGATAGAGAAGAAGATAAAGGTGCTAAGGACAGATAATGGTGGAGAGTTTTGCAGCAAGGAATTTGAAGAATTCTGTAAGAAGTGTGGTATAGCACGACAGAATACTACTCCATATACACCTTACCAAAATGGAGTTGCAGAAAGAATAAATAAGACATTGATGGAAATGGCAAGAAGCATGCTCAGTGGTGTCGGGTTAGGACACGAATTTTGGGTAGAAGCAGTGGATATTGCATGTTACCTGGTCAATAGGTCACCTTCATCAGTTTTGGAGGATAGGACTCCACAAGAGGTATGGACTCATAAGAAACCCTCTCTTTCACATTTGAGGGTATTTGGATCTGATGCATATGTACATGTTCCAAAGGAGAAACGAACCAAGTTGGGTAGTAAATCTAAAAAACGCATCTTTATTAGGTATAAGGATGGCTTAAAGGGGTATAAGCTTTGTAACCTAGTCACATGGAAGGTTGTGTACAACCGAGATGTGGTGTTCATAGAGGTAAAAGATGTTATTAAACATGAAGTCCAACCAAAGGAACTTGAGAATATAGAGTTTGATCTTAAGGAGCAAGAATCAGACTCTACAACAAAGGAGGAATCAGAAGATGAAGAGCCACAAACTCCGAGTGTGAGAAGATCAGTTCGAGAAAGAAGGTAGCTAGGAAGGTATAGTCCATCTACTTTCTGTTCAAATTTTGCTTTATCTATTACTAATGATGATCCTAGAACCGTGAAGGAAGCAATAGATTCAGAGGATGGAAAACTCTGGAAAGAGGCCATGGTTGATGAAATGACATCTTTGCACAAAAGTGAGGCTTGGGATCTGGTGTAGTTGTCGGCTAGAAGGAAACCCATTGGCAGCAAATGGATGTTCAAGAAGAAGACAAATGTAGAAGGAAAGGTGGAGAAATACAAAGCTCAGTTGGTAGCAAAAGGTTATTCCCAGGTTTTGGGAATTGATTTTGGTGATATTTTTTCTCATGTTGCCAAGGTAACTTCTATTAGATTAATTTTATCTATTGTTGCTGCTTTTGATTTTGAGGTAGAACAGATGGATATGAAGACAACATTTCTTCATGGGGATCTGGAAGAGGAAATATACATGAAGCAACCTGAAGGCTTTATAGTGAAGAGTAAGATAGAACTGGTGTTCAAGTTAGAGAAGTCTCTGTATGGGTTAAAATAGTCACCAAGGATGTGGTATCAAAAATTTGATACATTTATACGGGGACTTGGCTTCACCAAAAGCAAAGTAGATCACTGTGCGTATTTTAAATTAATTGGTGACCATGTTATTTATCTGTTCTTGTATGTGGATGATATGTTGCTGGTTGGAAATGACAAAGAAACTATCCAGGATTTGAAGACCCAATTGTCCTCCAAATTCAATGTGAAAGATCTTGGTGCTGCAAACTATATTTTGGGCATAGAAATTAAAGGAGATTAGGCAAAGAGGAAGCTTTGGTTAAACCAGAGGAAGTATGTTGATAAAATATTGCAGAGGTTTCATATGCAGGATAGTAAACTAGTGAAGGTTCCTATTCATGTAGGTGTGAGGTTATCTACTGAACAGTGTCCCAGGACACAAGAAGAGGAAGAGGACATGTCCCGTGTCCCATATGCAAGTGCAGTCGGTAGCCTGATGTATGCAATGGTCTGTACTAGACCAAACATTGCACATGCAGTGGGAGTATTGAGTAGGTTTATGTCAAAACCAGGGAAGGAGCATTGGATAGCAGTGAAGTGGGTTTTCAGGTATTTGCATGGCACTAGCAATTATGGTTTGTGCTACCAAGGAAGATCAGGATTGGACAAAATGTTGGATATTCGTGGCTTTGTTGATGCAGACTCAGCTGGAGATCTAGATCAGAGAAGATCTACAAGTGGGTATGTATTTAACATATTTGGAGGTGCAGTCAGTTGGATGGGTAAGAAACAATATGTAGTGGCACTATCAACTACAGTGGTAGAATACATGGCAGCCACTCATGCAAGCAAGGAAGTAGTTTGGTTGCAGATATTGTGTTCAAGTATGGGGTTAGTACAAAGAGCTATAAGGATAGACTGTGACAGCCAAAGTGCAATTTTCTTGGCAAAGAACCCCACATATCATTCAAAGACAAAGCACATTGATGTTCAGTATCACTTTGTGAGGGATATGATAGAAGACAAAAAGGTGTTGCTGGTAAAGGTGGACACTTTGAAGAATACCGCAGATGCATTGACAAAATCTGTGAGCTCTAAGAATTTCTCTTGGTGTAGAGTGACAATGGACATTTCAGGGCTAGAAAAATGATTAAGCTCTCTTGTGGCCCCCTGTGGAAAGAAAACAATAAGTGGGAGAATGTTGGGTTGTGTCATATTCTTTCCACGACTAGCCCACGTAGTTAACCGGGGGGTTAGAGGGGGGGCGGAGTCCTCCTTCGTTGTGCTGATTGTGTAGCAGGGGGGTCACAGGGGGTTGGAGGCATACCCGTAACCCCACTTTCTGGGGTCCAGGGCAGCGCCCTGGAAAATTTTGGTTTTGGACCCTATGTTAGGTTGGGCGAACCCACCTATGGTTTTGTGTATGATTTTCACACATGGTTTTGGACGCAATGGTTTTTAGGCCATGGTATTGGACGCGATGGTTTTTGGTCCATGGTATTGGATGATTTGGCATGTATAAATATGTATTATAAGAAAGAAAGGAAGATAATGAAAAATCAAGCTAGTAGTCCCGGTTTTGGGAGCCAAGGGAAAATCTCTATGTATATGTGTTTTATGTGTTATGCTCTCGCATTGTTTATTTTATGTGTTTTAGAATTCGTATGTAGGTAATTTCAGTACGGGGTTAAAACCTACACCTAGGCAATCAAAATTCCCACACTACCAACAGTAAACAAGATGAAGTCATCAACAAACACATCTTTCACTAGTTTCCATGTTTTGTAAATCAATATTAAGCATCACTTTAGAGTGTCTATTAGCAAGAAATAACTATTTGGATATAAGATTGTTAGAATTGGTTGTTATCATCCACAATTTCTAAAATATGCAAAACTATTAAATTCTTGAAACTTTCTTTTAATTGTATTACAAATATATGACTTTGCATAAATTCATTTTTGAGCAGCATGGCTTGCCCAATGGAACTAAGCTTGATTTCTATTTAAAAGGACAACTAGTGATTCTCTAAATTGATTGCATTTATATTCTTTGTGGATCTCTCTTTCGTTTGTTTCTAATATTGATGGTTTCTCCAAAATATGATGGACTTATTAACAATGATTAATAAAAGGATATAAACTAGGATCTAGCATATGTTGTAGTTACTGCAATAATAAGATGCACATGAGCATTTTATTTTTTTGTGTATAGATGATGTGCATTTGATGTTCATGCTTCAAAGTTAGTTTATTTCTATTTACAAATATAGTTGTTCTCAGTTTGAAGCTCATGCTGGATGATCCTCAAGGAGAAATTCGTAAGTGTCATAGGAAAATTTTCACTCTTAAAGCCTTGTTTACTAAAATGTCATCATTAGTGATAATTAACATTCCAATTCAATGTATGTTTGAATATTATCTATATTTTCATTAGGAAATCCCTGCATGAAGTGCCACTTTCTCTGCGAAGCCAAATAAAATCACTAAAATCACTAAGATACATCATTAAAGTTATGTCACAACACTTCAAAATAGTCTTCAAATAGGTGAATGGTATTTGATCCTAAGGTAATGAAATACTTCCTCAAATGACTTTATGAGGGAATATGTAATGAATTGGAGTAAGAGAAATGATGATGAACTATGTTTCTATATTTAGGCAAACACTTCATGGTGAGACCCAATTGCAACCAAACAAAAATATCATACAAAGCATGGATTATGATGCTTGAGACATCATCTATAAGCAGAGTATTAAGGAAAATATCAAGTGACAATCAATTACGTTGATGAACTATTTTCCTATATCCAATCCAACACTTTTATGGTGTAACCTAATTGCAACCTGATAAAAATATCATACAAAGAAGGGATCATGATGCTTGACACCACATCCAAAAGAAGAACAATGAGGAAAAAGTCAAGAGACAGCCAATGCTTTTAAGCTCATGAACAATAATTCCAAAATGTGCAAGTAACTCTACTGAAGACTGCAATTTGGAATGTCACCTAAAGAGAGGATGCAAATTTCATGACAACACAATTTTTTGATATATCTCTTTCTTACAGTTAAGGTCAGCCCAATTAGCAATTGCTAGGTCAACTATAATAGGGGTTGTACAAGTAGATGTGATTTATTTTGAGGGATATTCATTTATTAACTGAAATATTTTATGGTCGTCCTCTGAAGACAACATTACACAACTTATCTCACTATCTTAACTAACATCAATGACCTGGTTATGTTTTTTAATCATATATAATAGATATAGTTAGCAACAAACCAAATATGGAGACAAACTTAACCTACAAGAAAAGAAGAAAAATGTGGTAACTCTTCAAAGTTAAACTTGAAATAAAAGAAGCAGAGCATTGAGAAAAATGTTAGGCAATAGCCAATGTTTTCAAAGCTCACAAACACCAAATCCAAAATTTGGAAGTAGTGTGTTTCCATATTTCTTTGAGGACAATGTCTCTCCTTTCTTGGATCTAGTTTTGCTTCCATCTTTAGGTGAAATTACCACTTTGGAGCAACAGTCAGTTGTGGGCATTGATTCATTTCATGGTGGAGTGTTTTCTTCTTCGAGTAATGTTTTAACCTTTGACCAATGTTGGTCCATCAACTTTTGACTGATGTTGGTCCATAAGAGGGGGTTAATCCAAAGTTGTTCTTGTCTTGGAGGTTTTTGTTGCATAGTGTTTCATCTTCTTCATTGGGTAAACTGTAAAGATAAGGAGGTAAATTTCATTCCCTTAAATCTATCTCCAAATTTTGAGGCTTAAGAGGCCAGATTGAGGAAATATGTCTCATATTTAATTTTTTTTCGACTCATTCATTGAAGGGTTGGATTTAGGACATTTGGGTAGCTATGTTGTGTTTCTCTTTCTTCTTTTGACCCAATGGGATTGATTTTTTCAACAATCCTCTCACCAATTTTGTTTTAATTTAAACAATGTAACTTGATACATTTTTAATAGAATCCCCTATAGGATTTTTTTACTCCAAGGGATTGTACAAATAAAAAGGATGTGATATCATCCTCGAAAAGTAATACATTATTCTCTATGGAAAAATATGATGTAAGAACTATATTCTGTAGTTTTTACTCAATGAATATTAAAAACCATGAAACTTTTATGTGGATAAAATTATTACTCATCAATGGCACCAACATTTTTGTGGTGTTCGAAACCAGGTCTTTTTTTTGAGAAACATATATGAGTCAAGGTAGTTCATTTCTGTTGGCATCAATCCTACCACTATGACGTAAAATACCTATGGTAGGAGAGACACAAATAAACCCTACATTTACAAAGGATCACTTTGAACACGGTTTCAAAATAACCTCACAATTGGTTTCAGTTTAAATAATATTTTAACAAAACAATAGTCATAAATATTATGGAACGAAATGGAAAACATGTCAACATATGGATGATAGCCTTGCATTCACAATTTAATCAGAAATAAAAGATTAGAAAATATAGGAATTTATAGGGTAAGTTCCTTAGATAGAACACCAACGGATACTGCTCAAAAGTAGATCACATATCAGTACACCAATATTCTTGACGTGGTTAAAACCTTCCAAGAGGGAAATAGTCCATGGCCTAAGCCAACATGGACATGTCAGGAAATTTATTAATGTCAAATAAAGAAAAATTACATAAGCTTTTCTCATGAATGGTCACCTTACAAATGACCCTCCATGCTCTTTAAATATAGATCATGGAACAATCGGGTGTTAAGCCACGAATCAAGTGTCAGTAATACTGAGGAGAGAATGAACTGTCATATCACTTCATGTATATAACATATCATGCCCATCAGATTGTATGTTACAAAAGTACTTAGTAAATAAACACACTTTACATAATTCTACACTAGACCATCTTATACTTAACTATTTCCTATGTGTCAGAATATCCTAACATCCCCCATTAAGAACAACTTGGGATAGGATAGAAGGATGTAAAAATATGACAAAATAGGATAAGGAAGGAGGTATTAGAGCCTATCCCCCCTTAGTGACAACTTCCTGAACCATAAATCAAAGTTTAGTAAACTTCGCCTCTGTGAGAGCCTTTGTAAAGATGTCTGCAACTTGATCATCGGTTAAACAATATTTCACTTCAAGAACATGGTCGTGAATGAGATTTCTGATTAAGGGCATGTGTAGTTCAATGTGGTTACTGCGTTGATGTCGGGCTGCATCTTTACATGGTTTAATGGAACTTTGATTATCACAGCAAAGTATAGTCGTATGCTATTGCTGAAAGCCAAACGCTGACATGATCTGATGAAGCCACAAGTCTTCCTTACTAGCTTCTACAGCACCATGATACTCTGCTTTTGCTAAAGAAAGAGAAATGGCACTTGGTTTCTTGCAAGCCCATGTAATGGGTCTAAAACCAAGAGTGAACACATAACCTGCAGTAGAATTCTGATCATGAGGGTCACCAGCCCAATCAAAATCAATGAAACCAACCAATAGAGGAGATTCTTTTCCACTGTAATGAATCCCAAAATGAACTGTACCTCGAACATAACGAAGTATTCTTTTAGCTACTTTCCAATGACTTTCATGTGGGTTTTGCATAAACCGAGAAATAAGGCCAACATCAATGGAAAGGTTAGGATGGGTATGGGTTAAATACAACTATTTTCCTACAAGCTAATGGTATAAGGTAGCATCAACTTCAGGTGCAGTACAAGTGACTGAAAGTTTGGCTCCAGACTAAAAGGAAGAAGTGGCTAGTTTACATTCTTCCATGTGAAAGTGGCATACAATATCATAGTCATAATTGGAATGGGGAAGGGAAATACCTTCCTTGGATTGCAAGACTTGAAGACCAAGAAAATAATGCAAGTGTCCTAAGTCTGTCGTTTCAAACTTATTTTTAAGGCTAGACTTCACATGGTTTATAAGGTTTGGATCACTATCATTAAGGATAAGATCATCAACATAGAGAACAAGAATGATAAGAGACTTACCCACTTTCTTAGTGTAGACAATATTATCAAAATGACACCTAGAAAATCCAGTATGTAAAAGAAAGCTATCCATTTTGGCATACAAAGCCCAAGGGGCTTGCTTGAGACCATAAAGAGGTTTCTTAAGTAGACATACAAGGTTGTTCCATATAGATTTCTTCATGCAAGTACCCATGCAAAAAGGAAAATTTAACATCCATTTTCCCATTTGAAAGAGGTAGCAAGGGAAAGAACAAGGAGGATAGATTTCATTTTGGTAACATGGGAGAAGGTTTTAGTATAGTTAATGTTATGAAACCAGCTCAAGAAAAAGATAGAAAAGATAGATCAACGCCTTAGAATTTAGCCTCTTCGAGGGGGCAACCTCCTTTACATTACATAAATGAATAATTCTTGGATGATTCAAATGACAAAACCTCCTTTCTATATATAGGAGTCTAAGGAGTCACAATATAACCAGCCGACCTAACAATAATAATATAAAGCCACAAAAATAATAGTAGAGGGATTCTATGCAGCACAGTAATAACAATATGGGGGCAATAGGGGCAAAACAATATTAATAAGGGGTACAACTACAATAGTAATGGGGTAATCACTAGTATTATAGGGACCCAACATGCCCCTCTCCTTCAAAAAAGTGTTGTCCTCAATGCTTGAGTAGTTCTGGATACTTCTGTATAAAATTCTCATCCTCCCATGTGGAATCCTCAGCGGATAAGTTCTCTCACTTGATAAGATACTCCGAAATTGATCGATTTCGTAGCTGTCGAGTTCTTGTTTCTATGACTGCTTCCGGTTCCAATATAATTTTTCCTTGCTCGTCAAGTTCTGGCAATATTGTTTGAACTGGGAGCTTGTCGCCTATAACCTTCTTCAAACATGAAACATGGAAAATTGGGTGCAATCGAGAAGCTGCAGGAAGCTCCAATTTGTATGCCATAGTACCAAACTTTTACAACACCTTGTACGGACCATAATACTTTGGTGATAATTTATTATCCTTCTTATCTTGCTTGAGGGACATTTTCTTATATGGTTGTAGCCGTAGGAATACCCAATCACCTACATCAAAACTTCTTTCGCTGCGATGTTGATCTGCCTGTTGTTTCATTCTATTTTGTGCCAACACGAGGTTATCCTTTAAGAGTTGGAGGACTTGTTGTTGATGTTCGATGTGATGTTCCACTGCCTGAACCTTAGAATTTTCTCTTAAATATGATGTGATGGATTGTGGTTGATACCCATAAAGAGCCATAAATGGGGTCATTTTTGTTGCTGTATGGAAGGAAGTGTTATACCACCATTCAGCCAGAGGCAACCATTTGACCCATTGTGTTTGTTTATCAGATACAAAGCAACGAAGATATCCTTCCAAACATTTGTTTACTATCTCAGTTTGCCCATCAGATTGAGGATGATAAGATGAGCTATGAGCTAACTGAGTACCAAGACAAGAAAATAATTCTGTCCAAAAATTTCCAGTGAAAATGGGATCTTTGTCACTTACAATAATCTTTGGGTTTCCATGTAGCTTTTGAATTGTTTCCATAAATGCAGTAGAAGCTGTATTGGCTTTAAATGGATGTGATAATGCACAAAAGTGTGCATACTTGGTAAGTCTATCAACTACCACCATGATGACACTCTTTCCCTCAGACTTGGGTAAACCTGTGATAAAATCCATTGAAACCTCCTCCCAACATTGGCTTGGAATGGATGAAGGTTGTAATAGACCTGGTGTCTTAATTGTTTCAACTTTATTTTGTTGGCAAACCAAACATTCCGCCACAAACTTTTGAATATCTGATTCAAGGCCATCCCAAAAAAATTCCTTCTTAACCCTATGGTAAGTTTTTAAAAATCCTGAGTGCCCTCCTAAGGGAGAAGTGTGCAATTCCATAAGAATCTTTTGTTTTAGCTGGGAATTCTTACAAAGGTATAAGCGATCTTTGTACCATAACAAATCATTTTTCCAGCTAAATGTATCAGACGTACTGGAATCTTGTTGTAACTTTCGAATAAGTGCCCACACTTCTTCATCATTCTTCCATTCCTCCCTTGCTTCGTTTATCCAATCTGGTTGGATAATAGAAATGGCGCACAACAATGCTTCCACATCCTCATCCTTTCTTGAAAGTGCATCTACCACCACATTTTGCTTCCCTTTTTTGTAAATGATTTCAAAGTCATAACCCAACATCTTTTTGACCCACTTTTGTTGCTCTTCAGAGGATAATCTTTGTTATAAAAAGTATTTAAGGCTATCATGATCCGTTTTTACCTTGAAGTGTCTTCCCATTAGGTAGGGTCGCCATTTCTTAAGTGCGTGGAGTATTGCCAACATTTCCTTCTCATAAATAGCTTTGTGTAAAAACATTCCCTTGATTGGATGACTTTCAAAAGCAATCGGTCTTTCATCTTGCATTAGAACAGCACCAATTCCATTTCCTGAAGCATCACATTCCACAATAAAGGTTTTTGTGAAGTCTGGTGTAGCTAAGACTGGTGCTTCGCACATTGCCTCCTTAAGATGTTCAAAGGCCTTTGTTGCTTCCGGAGTCCATGAAAATGCATCTTTCTTCAATAATGTTGTTAGTGGTGCTGCTATTCTCCCATAGTTCTTGAAAAACTTGAGATAATACCCTGTCAACCCGAGAAATCCTCGTAGACGCTTTATGGATGTGGGGATTTTCCATTCCTTAATGGCTTTAATTTTGCTAGGGTCTACCTTAACTCCTTCATGAGATACAATATGACCCAGATATTCCACCTCCTGGACTCCAAAGAAACATTTGGATCTTTTCGCATATAATTGTTTCTCCTCCAATAGTTGTAACACCCTATCAACATGTTCAACATGATCCTTCCAAGACTTGCTGTAGATTAGTATATCGTCAAAAAATACTAACACAAATTTTCTAAGGAATGGTTTGAAAATTGAATTCATCAAACCTTGAAATGTTGAAGGTGCATTGGTAAGGCCAAAAGGCATGACCAAAAATTCATAATGACCCTCATGAGTTCTAAATGTTGTTTTCAGAATTTCTTCAATCTTCATTCTAATTTGATGATATCCTGAACGAAGATCCAACTTGGTGAAGTAAATTGATCCAAGCAATTCATCTAGTAATTCATCAATGACAGGAATGGGAAACTTATCTTTAATAGTGAGCTTGTTGAGCTCCCTATAATCCGAACACATGCGCCATGATCCATCCTTCTTATGCACCAATACTACTGGAGCAGAGAAAGAACTTTGACTCGGTTGAATTATACCAGCCTCTAGCATTTCTGCAACCATACGTTCAATTTCACTCTTTTGGACATAGGGATATTTGTACGGCCTGATGTTTGGAGGAACACTTCCTGGAATCATATGAATAGCATGATCATGATCACACATAGGTGGGAGACCTTTGGGAGTCTCAAATACCTTGGAATGATTGTCAAGGATTTTTTGGAGATCTGGAGAAATAGATGATTCCGATGTGGAAACATCTAGCGAGCATAATTGTGCAATTACACCTCTTTGTTCCTTTTTTAGAAGCTTTGTCATACCATTAGAGCTGATAATCTTTCCTGGTTTCCCTGCAATGCCCCTTAATTCAACTTCCTTTCCTTCTGTAGAAAATTTGATGAAAAGTTCTTGAAAATTAAAATCTATTGTACCCAAGGATTGTAGCCATTGGACTCCTAGTACAACATCAACACCTCCCATTGGAATGGAAAGCATTGGGCTAGTCAATACATATTCTCCCATGGATAGCTTGATATTATGGCACTTTCCAGAGCAATTTATTGTTCCTCCATTTGCAATCATCACTTGACACTCTGGTGCTGGATATAGGAAGCAATTCAATTCTTTTGCTACCTTACAATGAATAAAATTGTGGGTGCTTCCTGAAACAATCAACACTATTACCTTTTTCTTCTTGATTTGTCCTTCTATCTTGATGGTTTGAGGAGTGGTAATTCCCGCCAATGCATTACAAGATATGGTTAGATTCATTTGTTCTTCATCTAGGCTTTGTTCCTAGAGTATATCCTCTTCTTTTGACCTTTCTTGCTCCTTTTCTTCTTCCTCTTCACAATCTATGTAGAATAATTTCTTCTCAGCACACTTATGACCTTTAGTGTATTTTCTAACACAACTGTAACAAATCCCTTTTGCTCTTTTTTCTTCCAATTGTTGTGGTGTCAACCTTATAGGTTGTGGAAGACTAGGGGCAACAACACTTCCGTCTTTATAGTTGTGAGTGGTATGCTTCTTGGTTGCCATAATTTTGCTTTCCATTTTTCTTGCTAACCTGAATGCCTTCTCTAATGAATCAGGTTCCCAAAGGCGAACATCATGTTGGATATTATCCTTTAAAGACCCTATGAACACATCAATCCTATGCTCCTCTGGAATATCTTTTACCCTTATGTTCAATTTTTGGAACTCCTCAATGTGCTCCATTATTGAACCCTTTTGTTTGAGACTTATCAATTGGCTAAAAAAAGTGTTGCATTTTGTATCCTCCTAATGTGTTATCAATTCTTCCGTAAAAATTGCCCAAGTGATAAATTGTTTACGAGAGCAAAGCCATTGATACCATACAAACTAATTTGGTTCCAAATATAAAGTTTCCATATGTACCTTTTGTGTGTTTTTCACATTATTGAGATTGAAAAATTGCTCCATCTGTAATATCCATGTTGCGGGATCCTTGCCATCAAACTTCCTCATATTGATTTTTGGAATATGGTGGGTCTTCGATCCAACATTAGAGTCTATGGAATCATGATTAACATTTCTTTTTTTCTCATCATGAGTTTCCTTTAGTACCCTTTCACCATTAGTGACCATTTCTTGTAGCAACTTATTCATATTTATCTTCAATTCTTCCATCTTATCATCCATGCCATCAATTTTAGCATCCATGCCATTCATCTTAGCTTCCATGCCATCCATCTTAGATTCTATGCCTTTCATTAAATAATCCATCTTAGCTTCTACACCTTTCTTTAAACCATCCATCTTAGCTTCTACATCTTTCCTTAAACCATCCATCTTAGATTCTGTTGTTTTTTGTGCAAGTGACACTTGTTGCACTTGTTCTTGTAATTTTGATATATCATATAGCATTTCTTCTTCTTCTTCTTCATGAGTCATGCTAGAGATTTCAAGTTCCTTACTAGGTGTTTGCATTTTCTTTCCTCGGGCATCAGTTACCGATAATAATGCTCTACTATGCCCTTTGAATTCCTTCAAGATAAATTTTCAAACCAAGCTTAAGCAAAAATTTAAGAAAATCTACACACCTTTTTTCACTTTGTAGGAGCTCAATATTGCCTCTGATGTATCTCTGTACTTTCTGATCATCTAGTTCTTAATTTGTGACTTGCAGTAGCCCTCTGTGTCCTCTTTCTAATGCCACAAGTCTGACCCAAATTGGATTCTCCAAGGAAGAGCTATGCGAAATCTCCCACAGTGACTTGATTATAGACTAGTTTAGTAGAGCAAACTTGTACGATGTGCCACGAGTCACTGTTTCAACCTTTGGATCTGAAAAATTCATACAAGAAACTACAGTCTATCCTCCTTCTGTAACTTCTTACGAAATTTCAATCCGATTCTTAGAGAGAAAGTTATGACGATTTTTCCCAGGTCACCTGTTTGGAATGTAATTCAGGAGTCCGCAAAAAGACCAACTTCCTCAGATCATATCTCCGCAAATATAGCGTGAAACGCACTGAAATTTAGACCCGATGTTTAGCACGATTTATTCTCAAATGGGTTTTTCTTGCAACTTCTGAAATGTCACAGAAAAAAAGTTATAGCAAAAATTCCACGATGACCTGTTTGGAGTAGCAAAACCCTAAAATCCAAAGCTCTGATACCAAATGTTATGAAACCAGCTCAAGAAAAAGATAGAAAAGATAGATCAACGCCTTAGAATTTAGCCTCTTCGAGGGGGAAACCTCCTTTACATTACATAAATGAACAATTCTTGGATGTTTCAAATGAAAAGACCTCCTTTATATATATAGGAGTCTAAGGAGTCACAATATAACCCAGTCGACCTAACAATAATAATATAAAGCCACAAAAATAACAATAGAGGGATTCTATGGGGCATAGTAATAACAATATGGGGGCAATAGGGGCACAACAATATTAATAAGGGGTACAACTACAATAGTAATGGGGTAATCACTGGTATTATAGGGACCCAATAGTTAATGCCTTCAACTTTTGAAAAACCCTTAGAAACAAGACGATCTTTATGTTTATCAACTTTTCCATCTGGTCCAAACTTGGTTCTATAAACCCATTTTCATCTAACAAGTTTTCATCCCTTTGGAAGAGGAAAAATATCCCATGTATCATTTTCCAAAAATGAATGATATTCATCATTCACAGTTGTCTCCCAATCTAGGTGGCCTGAAGCTTCTGCAAAGGTGTCAAGATCATAATTCGTTGAAGCTTGAGCCAGTAAATAAGAGGCTCTATTGAACTAAGAATGTGTACATCATTGATTTGTAGGATCAATTGCAAGAGAATCTACTGAATCTTGAGTAGCATGGACCCATTTTGGAAGCTGGGGAGCTGAAGGAGGATTTTGAGAAGGTGGGGGAGGATTGTCATCCTTGCTATCATCATCTGTAAAAGAAATATTTTTAGAGGTAGAAGGGATAGAGAGAGGTGGTGCATCCGTCGAGCTAGGCTCCTACGCCGATATATTTTTAGCGAACTTTACTTCTTTTCTAATGATAACATTTTTGGATTTAGGTGGAAGAAGTCTATATTCTTCGACATCTTCATAATATCCAACAAAAATACATTTTTCACTCATAGGTTCGAAGAGTTTATGTTTCTCATCTAGAATATGGGCCCATGCTTCACTTCCAAAAACACGAAAGTGACTTACATCTGGTTAAATTGAGCTACATGCTTCTTCTAGAGTGATATTCTTTAAAACCTTAGTAGTAGTGTGATTTACTATGTAACTTACACATTTAATTGCTTATGCCCAACAATTAAGACTAAGTCCTTGAGATTGAACCATATAATTAGCTATTTCCTTTAAGGTGTGATTCTTCCTTTTAGCTACACCATTTTTTTGTGGAGTATATGGAAGAGTATGTTGAATTTAAATTCCATGCTCAGTGCAAAAGTTGATGAATTTGTTGTTAACATATTCTCCATCATTATCAGATCCTAGCTTAAGAATTTGATGTCTAGATTATTTCTAAACAAAGGCCATAAAGGCGAAGAACATGTTAAGTAATTCACTCTTGATTTTTAAGAAGTATACCCACGTGCGTTTGGAGAAATCATCAATGAATGTTAAGAAATACTTGTAGCCAGAGAATGAAACAATTGGAAGTGGAACACATAAGTCACTATGCACAAGTTGTAAAGGGGTTGAGGCATGCCAAGAGGCACGTTTTTCAAAACTATCTGGATGATGGTTTTCGAGCACATATCCAGAACAAACACCATCACTGGAAGATAGCATAGGAAGACCTGTCACCATATTTTCCTTACAGAAATTTTGAAGGGAGCGATAGTTTAAGTGACCAAATCGCTCATGCAAAAGTTTTCTCACTTCATCATTATGAGAAACAAATACGGAGGGTACAGTTGATGACCAAAATTTGTTAAACTTATACAACCTTGTAGAATCATCTCCAATTGCAGTAGCTAAAATCCTTCTAGGATCTCTTAGGTCCTTAATTACAACATTGTGAAGTGAGAAATTCAACGGTTTTACCTTCACCTAAATGAGTTATCTAATATACAGATAGAAGGTGTAGGATAAGGTTGGAACACATAATACATAATTAAATTTACCATTGTCTAGATGAATAGTTCTAGTCCCTACAACAATAAGATATCTATCATCATCGACATATATATTTTTGGTGTTATAATCATTTAAAGTAGAAAACATGGCTTTGTTTTTGGCTATGTCATAAGAAGCTCCAAAATCAAGGTGCCACTCATGAGAATGAGAAGAAGAAGATACATTTAGTGCATAACTAGACCGAGATGCCTAGCAACCACATGCATAAAGTGTTATTCTTGAAGATGAAGTTGAAGTTGAAGAGTGCTCCAAATGGATGTTATGCTTCTTCATTTCTGCTTCCAATGCTTCCATTTTCTTAAAGAATTTGGATTCTAAGTGTCCATCTCGATTACAAAAGTTGCAATGTCTATCAGTCTTCTTCCCTTTGCTTTTATTTTCCTTATCACTTTTTTGAATTGATTTTTCATTTTGTTGAGACTGAAAGTGCTTAGAACCATTGCTTAGTTTAAGACCATTATTTTTAGGATATTTCTTCTTATGATTCTTTGAGTTTGGTTGTTGTTGGGCGCTAAGGATTTCTTAAAAGAGTTTCCAGTATTAAGAAGACCAACATATAAGAGTTTTTCTTGTTCTATTATTAAAGAATCACAAAAGACATCAAAAGAGGGGGACTTGCAGGCTTGTACTTGAGAAATAAAGGCTTCTCTAGTAGAATGTAAGGTGGAAACAAACACAGAGTAGGCTGGTCCTAACATAATAAGAATGGAATAGATAAGGCTACCATCTTCTTTCTTAACCTTAACACCTTCCAAGAGAAGTCTAACGGTATTAAACTTGGATAAAAATTATTCAATGCAAGAAAATTTATTGGGGCCCAATGTAAGAAACTCATTTTCAAGTTGATGTGGTCTAATTTATTTTTTAATTCAAAAAATCTTATTCAGTTGTTCTGTTGCTTCAGCAGGGCTATCAAGTTCTATGATACAGAATCTAAGCTCTAGAGAATTAGACATCCCGATCGACCCATGTGTTTGATCTTTCTTTTTGTCCCACTTCACTGTCTTATCTTCATCTTTAGGTTTAAATTCTTAGCCTGAGACTATTCTATAAACCCCTTTACTTCTAAGTAAATCCTCCATGTAGGACAACGATTGGAAGTAGTTGGTGCTGTCAAGAATAAATTGGCATAGACTTTCCATTTTAAGAGATACTGAAGCTATATATGCTGAAACTAAGTGTTCAAATGGAGAGATCTTCAAAAATTAGGCTGATTAAAAAAAACAGCTTTGAAAATGGCTTCTGGATGAAGAAGTTATGGTTTTCTGAAAAAACGTTGTTGAGGATGCTGACGAAGTATGTGAATGTGCAGAAGTGAATGATAATGTTATATTTAAAAAAAAAATCTGCCCTCTTTCCAAACTTAATCTAATTAGATCACTTTAAAAAAAAAATTATGTGACGCACTTTTATAAATAAGTGAAAGTCACTTTTACAATGGTACATTATGAGCTACCCACTAAATTGTAACTTAAATAAAAAACAAAGAGGCTTTAGAATTATAAGCGGCTCACTTTTTATAATGGGTGAGAACACTTTTACATAAAGTAACCATAAAACATAACTTACATGTGTTTTTTGAAAAAGTAACTCAACAAAAAGAAAGACTTGAACCCAAGACCTCTATTCTCATAAAGTAACTTTGGAAGGGTTTTTTTTTTTTTTTTAGTCATTGAAACTTTGGAGTGCGTGCTTACTTGAGAAAGCCCTTTTTTCCTACAAAAAAAAAAACCACACAACCCAAAACGGACAGGCAAAAAAAACCAAGCCTTATGGCTTGAAGTTAGATTTTGCCGGAAACTAAATATTTTCATTAATGTTTATGATTTTCCAAGATCACACTAGGGCGTGGTGGAAAAGAGCATACACATGAGAAAAATCCTTCCTTTCTATTTTTAATTTGCCCAAATCGTACAGAGTCGTGCGGAAAAGAGAATACGCATAAATGAAAGGTATAGATTTGGTAATAAAAAACAGAGAGATAAATAAACCAAAATAAACAGAGAGATAAATAACTAAAACTGCAAATAATGACTGTATACATCTAGATCTTAAAAATGAAGTAGTTAGGGCTACCAGAAACATTTCCGTGTGAACAGTTCCTCACTGGAACAGATGCTCCTAAAAAAATAGAGCGGTCCTCTCAGTTGTACCGGCTTCGAATTTGGATCGCTAACGAATGCAGCCTTCAAATAGATCTAATACCATGTACAAATTTATAGGGTAAGTTCCTTAGATAGAACACCAAGGGACATCACTCACAAATAGATCACAGATGAGCACACCATTATTCTTGACGTGGTTATAACCCTAAAAGAGGGAAACAATCCATGGCCTAAGCCAACACAGCCACTTCAGGGAATTTATTAATGTAAAATAAATAAAATTTACATAAGATTCTCTCATGAATGGTCACCTTACAAATGGCCCTCCATGTTCTTTAAATAGAGATCATGGACCAATCGGGTCTTAAGCTATGGATCAAGTGTCAGTAATACCGAGCAGAAAATGAATAATCGGATCACTTCATGTCTAGAACATATCATGACCATCAGATTATAAGTTACAAAAGTACATAGTAAAGAAACACAAATTACCTAACTCTACACTATACCAAGTTATACTTAACTATTTCCTATGTGTCAGAATATCCTAACAGACAAAGGACACGTCCAACCTAAGAATAAAGGATTAATTAGAGAATGTTTGTTTATGAGGTTTATGAATAAGTTCATCATATTCAAACTTGATTGCTAGTAACTTGTTTAAAAATGTAGTTTTTAAACGATTTGAATTTATTTTTCACGAACATCAAAAGTGTTTAAGAGCCTTTAATATAGAATCACATCCATGTTTTATTGTTTCATTACCCTCATTGCATTTGTTAATGCTAATGATTGAAATTTTTGGTGAAAATACTTTATTTTTATTGTTGGGTAAAATCAAATTTTTGTAGGGGGTGTTAGGAGCAAGAGGGGTGATACATTTCCTTGACAAACATGGAGTAACCATATACGCTTGGAATTTAAGCACAAATAGAAACACCAAAGGTGATTTCCTAATGTTGTGGAAAGGACTAGATATCACCAAGAACAAAGCCATAAGAAATCTTTATATTATTTGTGACTCTAAGATAGTTGTTACAATGATTGTGAAGTATCAATCAACAAAGGACTCTTTCTTCCCCCCTGTGGTTAGAAGAATTCTCCTTCAATTGGAAAAATTTGATGAAATCCCCCTATAGCATGTGCTAAGGCATTAAATTGGGAAGTAGATGTGACAAGATATGTGAATATGTGCCAGGTTCTATGGGGAGGGATCATTAACACACGCTAGGAAGTTTTAAGGAGTGCCAAGGAAAAATAAGGGAGCACTAGTTTCAATTGCATGGAAATGAATGAATAAGAGTGTGTGATAGGGAGTGTTAGCGAGTTCCAAGTGTGCTAAGGATGGAGTGAAATTGTATAATAGGTAGTGCCAAGGTATGTTAGGGTGCCAGGGAAGTGTGCTAAGATGTACCAAGTGCCAAAGTTTGCCAATGTGTGTTGAGGAATGTTATTGAATGTTAGTGAAACTCAAGGGAGCACTAGGTCAAAATGCATGGAAATGAATGAATAAGAGTTTGTGACAGGGAGTGTCATTAAGTTCTAGGTGTGATATGGAGGGAGTGACATGGTATGCTAGGCAGTGCTAAGCCATGCTATAGTGCTAGGGCATCATGAGACCAACATGTGTCAGGTGCTAGGGTGTGCCAACATGTGCTAGGAAGTGATAGGGAGTGAAGAGGAAACACAAGGGAGAACTAGGTCAAAATAATGCATAGAAATGAATGAATAAGAGTTTGTGATAGGAAGTGTCAGTGACTTCTGGGTGTGCTAAGGCGGGTGTGAAAAGGAATGTTAGGTAGTGATAAGGTATGTTAGAGGCTAGGGCACCATTCCAAGATGTCCCAGGTGCCAAGCTGTTCTAATGCATGTTAGGGAGCGTTTGGGAGTGTTAGGGAAACACAAGGGAGAACTAGTTTCAAATCCATGAAAATGAATAAATAAGAGTGTGTGACAAGGAGTGTCAGCGAGTTCTAGGCGTGCTAGCAAGGGAGTGAAAAGGTATGCTTGATAGTGCCAAGAAATGTTAGAGCGTCACAACGACATACCAAGATGTGCCAAGTGTCAAGGTGTGTCAATGTGTCGCAAGGAGTGTTAGGGAGTGCCACAGATACACAAGGGAGAACTAGTTCAAATTGCATGGAAATGAAGGAACAAAAGAGTGTGATATGAAGTTTCAGTGAGTTTAAGGTGTGCTAAGGAGGGATTGACAAGGTTATATGCTAGGCAAGTCCAAGGCATTCTAGAGTTCCAAGGCATGTCAAGGAGTGGTAGTGTGTGCTAGGGAATGCCAAATCATGTTGAGGAATGTAATGGGTGCTAACATGTGCCAGATAGTGCCAAGGCATTCTAATATGTACCAGGTGATATGGCATGTCAACATGTAAACTATGTTTCTTAGTTATTTTTCTGCCATGGTTGGATGTGAGCCTTGTCTTGGTAACTTGTTAAGTGGGGTGAGTTGAGATTGGAAATTATTAGCCTAATATGAGTTATAGGTAGTTACTATATGAATAAGGCATATGTTTAATTTCCATAGAACATGAGAATCTAGGCTTGGTCTTAGAGCCTTTGATGCAAGCACACTCAAGTGGCACGACACATCTACTTTAATGCACAATGAAATATACACACATCAGGGAATCAACCAGTGCACATGACAAATTTTAACTTTTTCAAAACCTTCCTCATTATATTACAAAAAATAATACAACAGGCTAGAGCTCTCATATCATGGATCGTGGCCCTTTACAATCACAATGATACAAGAAATATAACTATGTTTTGGTGTTAGTCCTTCAACAACCAATCTATCCTTAACAAGACAAAAACTGACTTACTTACAGATGGTGGCCACACACAACCCTTTCATTCCATATGTCTTGAACATATCTTGCAGGTTCTCTTGCCTCCCATTGTACAACTCCTTAATCTTCCTCTATCAATGAGCTCAACTCCTTTAGGTTATTGAAATCGGCTCAAAAAACGTTTCCCTCTATCTCCCTCCTTTGTCCTTCAAGGTCGGCCACACTTACGGTCTTCGATCAATAGTTCACAACTCCCTTTGTGAACATCTCTTTGGTTTGCACACTTTTTCCATAATACTACCCCAATATAACAAGTCTAGGGCTATGGAGGATTCCCTTCTTCTCACTAAATCAATCATCTACAATACAGTGAACTGGGGCTAGTTGGATGGCCCACATGATTGCCACTTTAGTCCTTCAAAGTCTACACATCATTAAGCCCAATACATCTGCCTTCATACCACTCTTATTGTCCTTCAAAAGTATAGGATTTAGGGATATTATTTGACAATCACCTAACAACCCTCCAACTATACTTAGACTGCCATCAATCTGAACAACCATGGTTGATTATTTTACCGATTTAGGGCCAACAATGCTGCCCTCAATTAGGGATCTTCAAATCTACCACCTAACAATTATTTGATTCCTCTCAAAATCACTGTTCTTTTGTACCAATTTCTTTATTGTCAAATCCATGAACAAATCTGAACTACTCCTCTTATCATCCTTCTAATAATTTTTATATGACTAAACTAGGGTCATTAATCATCCACTAATGCTTCATTGACCTATTGTTTATAGATTGCTTTGGATATTTGTCAAAAACTCTATGTACAATCCACCAAAATCAACTCCTCTTTTTGTCAATCCATTCTTCATATGGCACATTTCTTCTGCTCAATATTCTACTCAAGTTCAACCCTCCTTTGGATCTTCTATCTCCACACATACTTCTACAAATTATCTTCCATATTTGCGGTCTATATTGTAGATATAAAACTCACTCTAAAGGTTGCAACCCCTTTTCGTCTATGTATATTTATCAGAATCTTATGGGCATACTATATGGACTAAACATACTAGGAAACTGCCCTAATTAGGGAATTATAATTTTGTACTAATTGCTTTAGAAAAAACCTTATCCACCCATAGAAAAAACAACAACTCTTTTGAAAGGCATGTTGACACATGTCAGATAATGTCAATGCATGTTGAGGAGTGTTAGGCAGTGTCGAGGCATCACAGGGGAGAACTAGGTCAAAATGCATGGAAAAGAACAAATAAAAGTGCATGTCAGGGAGTGTCAGCGAATTCAAGTGTAAAAGGATGAAGTGTGTTAGGATAAGTTCAAAATAGGATTCGTAGGAGGAAAACCTACGATTGTCATAAGTGGCTTGAAATAGTAGTTTTAGACAAAGGGAGACATTGTGTTGGGCACAACTATGTTTTTGCTTTAGATATTATTTTTATATGAGTTGTGGCACACTTTGGCCACATGCTCATGTTTTAAACTATTATAGATAATTACATATTGTACATTGTTGTGTGAAAAATTTGGGGCACTCGTCTTCTACATGATTATATCTTTGTGTGTGCACCTTGTGCATCTTATGGTTCTTGCAAACTCTTAGTTTATGCTCTATTGTTTATATTAACTAAAGATACATGTGAAATATTCCGCGTGTAAGATATGTTGCTTACTTGTTCTATGGTCGTGGCTAGATGTGATCGTTGTCTTTATAACTAATTAAGTGGAACAAGTTGATCTTGGAAATGTCTAGGTTAAGATGAGTTATAGGCAGTTATTAGGTGAACAAGTCAAAATCTACTTGTAGTACGTCAAATTGGTCAAGTTGTTGCAACTAAAGATACCCAATGTCACATGAATTGCAATAGCCAAGGACTTTATTGGGTTCCCAAGTTGTGAAAAAATGTAAGGCTATCTAGATGCGAGGGAATGAGTGCCAAGGCGTGCTATGGAATGCTAGGGCCTGCTAACATGTGCTAGATAGTGTGAAGGAATGTCAAACATGCTAAGATGTGCCAAGTGCTAAGGCATGCCAAGATGCGAAAAGTTGTCACAATGCGTGCTAGGGACTGTCAAGGCAACAAAAGGGAGAAAGAAGTTAACCTACAATGAAATGAACACACAAGAGGGTTAATAAGTCGTCAATTTACCTTTTTGAAGAGGAACACACTATGAATACCAACACTAGGTGCCAATAGGTGCAAAGTGCCAAGTATTATTGAATTGTAAGTGCTAAATATTTCTCTTTTTCCTCTCATATACTTTCCAATAATTGACCTGAAATAAATTTAATATTAAACCATGCCAAATCATACAAAGGAATCTCAACGCATGCCATACATGTTAAGACTTTCCAGGTGCCAACACATGCCAAGTGCGTGTGTATGTCAAGGAGTGTTATGGATGCTATGAAGTGGGAGGGCATGTCGAAGAGTGCTAAGGTGTGCTAGAGAGTGCCAAAGCATGTCGAGGAGTATAGGGAGTACTAGGACAACACAAGGGAGAACTAGGTCAAAATGCATGGAAGTGAATGGATATGAGCATGTGTCAGCAAGTGTCAATGAGTGCTAGTTGTCATGCTAAGGAGGGATTGACAAGGTATGATAAGAACTAGTAAGCCATGCTAGGGAATATTAGAGCATGTCAAGAAATACCAAAGTGTGCTAGGGAGTTCTAGGGTGTTCTAACATGTGCCAAATAGTGCCAAGGCATGCCAAGACATGCCAAGTGCTAAGGCGTGTTAGGATGTGTAGGGTGCTAGGGTATGCCAATGTGTGTTAAGGATTGTCAAGGAAACAAAAGGAATAAGCAAGCTAAAATGAAAGGAAATGACCACATAAGATGGTTAATAAGTCGAGACTTTATCTTTTTCAAAAGTGGCATGCTAGGCACACTAATAATATGTTCCAATACATGCGAAGTGCCAATGTTTGCAAGTGCTAATGTATGTCAATGCATGCCAAGGTGTTATAAGGCATGTTATGGACTACATGGCATGCCAACAAATGCTAGGAGAGGGCTATGTTGTGTCAGGGCATTCCAACATGTGCTTTGACGTCCTAGTCATGGAAATATCTTCTAGGTACAAAGATGTTCAAAGACATGCGAGGTGCCAAGGAATGTTAGTCTATGCTAAAGCATGTTAAGGTGTTCCAAGACTATTAAGGATTGCTAGGTCTCTCTCATTATAGAATTGATAGATATTAATTATGTAAGTAATATAGTTCCTACACATACTAGTGGAACTTTATCTAAATGGAATTTGCTAGATAATAAATTTAATAGAGATGAATCATATGTTCACTCATAGGGAAACAATATTCTCATTACTTGAGAGAAATGATACACACTAATTACTTCTTAACAAATTGATTGACTCTAACCACTATGGCCTTCGACACATAATGAAAAATTGATCTGTAAAATTCTGTGGATATTCCACTGGACAGTTCGTCACAACAGATATGATAATATTATATTAAAAATCTAAGATTCTACACTATTAGAGTTTTATTTGATTTCTAGATCTATAAAATTAATTGTAATTAGTGAATTCATGTAAAAGTAAATCAAGCAGAAAAGTAGAGAATGACAAAATGAGCTCACACACACATAATACACAAGATATCCTCTCTAGGTAGCCCTTTCAAGAGTAAACCCAGCTGGAAGGTGAGGTCGTTTCGCTCTCTTTTTATGTCTAGAAATACGGCTACAGATACAAAGAAGTAATCTCTCTGGATCGTGGGCTACTATAGTGCAGATATCCCCCCTTGTGTGCTCTACCTCCTATCTCTCCTAACTATCTTTGCTCAACTATGGAACCAAATTCTCTCGAAAGAATGGAATGCCTCTTCCTCCTAGTGGCCCAATTATAACATAGCCCTATAACCTACTAGTGGTTAAGTCTAACTACATCAAATCTTAACTAGAGTTGCAAAATAGACTCTTCTAGAGTCTTTTACATCACAAACATGTGGCTAGCCCATTTTCCATGAATAATGGGGGTTGACGCGACATCCTCCTGAATTATAGGCATGAAAACAGGAAGGCCAACTTCTAAGTGGCATAACTTTTGCATATCAACTCTAATTGATGCAATTCTTACACCGTTGGAATTTTTTTTTTTTGTAGAATACCTTGGAAAAGTTCTGCAATTAAGTACAAAGGTTTCACCCCAAAAAATGTCATTTGATGCCTCAAAACACTCTTGGAAGGTTTCAAACCTTGTTTCACCAAACTGGGTCCCGTCGGTAAAAAGGGTCCCGTGAGTTGATTCCTCCACTTTTTCCACTCCAAATGCATCGATATGGATGAATATCAATATAATTATCCAATTTGAATCACAAAGACTCCACAACAATGTTCTTAAATTGTTATCTTTTGACCAAATATAGTAGCAAGCACATAGCATCATCAAAAATGAATTGCACTAATCAATGATGACAAACATTTTTTTATCATCACCAAAAGTACCCAAAAAGTGCATTGGTGAGGGTCAATAAAATATCGTCACTAGATGTGTCAACAAAGAGAGAATTAGTGATGGCCCTTTAATGACCGTTGCAAAAAGTTTCACTGAAAATGCCTTTGGTGACAAACCTTAAAGGACCATCACAATCTATGCTTACAACAATGCTTTTTTAAGGACCGTCGCCATATGCGACATTGGTGATGGAACTTAAAGGTTCGTCACAGGCATGACCCTCACTAATGACAATTTTTCTAAGCAACATTCTTTTTGACTTATCTCCTAGGCTCTCTCCATCAGATGACATGCAGACGCATCCTCGCAATAAGAATGGTGGAAAAATATCTCGCCCTCTAAAGTTCGTCGATGCTCCCAATATTTTGTATATTCAACCTAAGTTTTTTTGGGACAACCTCAAGAGATTAAAACTACATGCACTCCTCAGAAAGTGGAAATTCTTATACCTCATGGGTGAGCAAATAAAACAATGGATGACAACCTTTTGGGTGTCGAAGCTCGAATATCAGCAATGCGTCAGTATGTTATAGAACAATTGGGTTTGTTATCCTTTTCTCAGCTCAACAGATGTAGAACACGTTCTTCGATATCACTGCTTTAAAATTTGAGGCTTTCTCCTACTATAGTCTTGACAGGCAAGATTCAACGCCCTCATAGAAAATCCCTGATGGAAGATTATATGGGCAAAGTTGTAGGATCTTCCACTATAAATATGGACCCTTCCTGCGATTATCGATATTGCCAATTCCATTGGAATTTTCTATTTATGGAACAAGGGTATCATGGGGAAAATGGACAAGAAAATTGCATGGGTCTTGGTTGAGGTGGACCACGGGAGTGGTCTCCTATCTAACCAAGATTTGAGCTGAGATTATTTCTCCTGCAATATTTATATCAAATAATGGGGCATACCTTATATACGCCTAATTTTCCACTCGACAGGTCACTTTCGCGCTTCCTACCCAGATCGTTTAAAGTCAGCTCACCACTCACACTAGAGGTGTGCATTTTCCACATCGGCGGCGGCTCCTAAAGAAACAAAATCAATCGGTACATCTTCAGTTTTTCCAAGTATTCCTCTCTCCACTCCTATTTGATTTCTGCCTCCTGCAAAGCCTTTCTCTCTCTATTTTTACCACTTTGTATTGCTGGTAGGATCTCTATCTGATGAGCCACCTGTATTAGCTGTTGTTATTTCTCCCATTTTCCCTCCTTCCATACCTGACCTTCCCTATGTTATTTCTCCTCTCTGGTCCTCATTTCCTCCCTCATTGATTCTTCATTCCCTCACTGCTTCTCGTCTTTCCCCCTCTTACCGACACCGAGAATTTGAGGTTCTATCTTTCTAATATTCTTTTGGGATGGAACCTCTATCCATCAAAAAAAATTTCTTCTATTAGCGGGTGAACACATAGACTGCATCTCCTTCTCCCTCTTCTACAACTGATAATCCCTCTTTTCCTTGTAATAAGAAACCCCTTTAGTTCATGAAACTCTCATAAGTTCTTTTCAGGGAATCACATTCCAGAGACTGCTAATCCTTTTAGCAATCCTCCTAAGACTGTTTCCCCTATTAACTGGGTCCTTAGTGCAAACAAGCAAATATCTCTGGTTACCCAATGATCATTTTATCCTATAATATTAGACGATTGGGGGCCTTCCATAAATCCAGCTCCCTGAAAGGCCTTCTTCACATGTTACATCCGGACTTCATTTTGCTTTAGGAAATGATGATTTCCATAAACAAATATTGGTAAATTTTTCTCAACACATTCCATGGCTGGCATGTCCACATGCACAGCTCATGCGGCTTATTTGGTGGATTGGTGGTGGCCTGGAAGCCCTCTCGTCTCAAGCTTTTGACTTTCTTGACACTTGCAGGTATTTTTCTCTCTGGTCACACACTGGGCTCCTCTACCCAACTATATATCATCAATATGTCTACACCTTATTATGGGATATGTTCCTTTTGGGGTTAGGTCACAAACGCTCACATTTTGGACTGGTCTTCTCTTGTTGTGGCCAGATATCTCAATTTGACTGTATATGTAAAGGAGAATTGGGGACATAATGTGATGGGAGATGTTTTGGAATCCTATTGTAATGATATTTTCTACTCATTGTCTCTCTGTGACATTTTACCATCCAAGATTGTCCCTAACTAGAGAAACAACAAGACTAGAAATGAATTTATATCAAAGAGGTTGGACCTCTTCTTGATCAAAGATATTTTGTTGGTGGGATTGAAGGGCCTATTTTCTTCGGTCATCCCTTCATTCACCTCGGATCACCTGTCGGTCTCTCTCTCATGGGCGGAGGAATCTGAGTAGAAGGCCATTCCATTCAAATATAACCATACTTGGTTAGAACATGCAGAATTCTCAGAAATTGCACTAAAGGTCTAGAAAGATACTTGCACGTTGTCTGGCCATATGAAGGAATTTTTGCTACAAATTAAAATGTTTAAAAAAGAAGGTCTGCGACTAGGATATGAAGATGAAATTAGAAGAGAATCATCTCTTGGCCTCCACAGATGATTCCCTTTCAAAGATTTTTTACCCGGATGTTCCACTTTACAACTGTGTTGGAGGTAAATTGGTGATTATGGAGTTGTAAGCTAGAAAGCACTCCTTTTATAAATCTCAAGAATGGGCATGGAGACTAAAATGTTGGCTATCTGGGTACCGGTTGATGACAAGAACACAAAGTTATTTCATAGATATGCTAATATGAGGCAGAAAGAGAATGGAATATGCAGCATTCGTGATGTTGAGAATTCCATCCACACATCACAAAAGGATATCGAGCAGGAAACATATCGACACTTTAAAGGTTTTTTCTTAGCCAGAGAGCAATAATTTTTAGATCGAATGGAATTCATAAGCTCGTTGCCAATGGTGGTGTAGGAAGAAGAGAATTCAATCTTGGGATGGCCTGCCACGTTGGATTAAATTCACTGTGTTCTTCTTGAATGTAACAATGACAAGATTCCTCGCTCAGATGGGTGGGCGTTGAATTGTACTTGCATTTCTTTGACACTATGTCTAAAGACCTACCAGATGTAGTGGAGGAATCTAGGGTTAGAGGTCACTTCTTGGGAGACATAAATGTTTACTTTTTAGCATTCATTCCCAAGATGAAATATCCATTCTCATTTCAAGATTTCCACCCCATTTCACTTTGCAACTATGTTTATAAGATTATGTCCAAAATCATAGAAGTCAGGTTTAGATCTTATCTAACCGTTCATGTCTCGGCATAACTATTCAGATTCATTGATGGGTGGCGGATCTAGAGTGCGGTGGAAACTACGCAAGAATGTATACATACTATTAAGGTAAGGAGACATAGTGCATGTCTTATAAAAATTGATATCCCCAAAGAATTTCATAGCATAGATTGAGAATTTTTTAGATTAATCCTTTATAAAATTGAAATCTCTCAATATAACGCCAACTAGATCATGGCATGTGTGAAATATTCTAATTTCACAATCATCGTCAATGGATTTGCCACTTATTTTTTCAAAGGCTACAAAGGTTTGCATCAGAGGTGTGCCCTATCTCCTATTATCTTCATACTTATTATGGAAGCACTTCCTAGGAAGATAGCTGATTTCAGGAACAGGGGTATGATTATTGGCATTAAATTGGCCTATCAAGTACATGTTACTCACTACATGTTTGTGGATGACCTGCTATTCGAAGGTGACAAAACATTCACAAAATGGAAATTTTTCCATCGTATTCTTGACTCTTATGGATCATCTTTACACCTCTATATGAACTCTGCTAAATCATAACTTATAGATGATACCGAGGAACCAGGAGAGGTTGATAAGTTCAACCAAATTTTTGGAGTCTCGATTCAACCATTAGATTCCAGAATCACATACCTGGGATTCCATATCAAACAGAATGCATATTTGATTTTTGATTTGGGATGGATCATTAATAAAATTGATCATAGGATTAACCATTGGGCCCATAAGTGGCTTACAATCAGTGGAAGGCTCATATTGATTAATATCGTTTTACAATCCATATATCTATAATGTGAATGCACCTTTATATGTTGTCAATGGCCATCATCGACATTGTTGGGTGTGGAGCATGATTATCTTCTGTATTCAAAGGTATCGCTGCACTGGACCCCAATTCGAAATGTGGTGGCAACGTTGCCCGCAAAATATTCGCTGTAGGGGGGGTCCAGGGGGGGGGGGGGGGGGGCGGTGGCGACCTTTTGGGAGCCCCCCCCTAGTGGGGGGATCGGGGGCAGCACCCCCAAAGCTAAGAATAGATGTAAAATTACCTTGTAAAATGTTGTAATTTCATAGTCAATCTGGGTTGTTCATTAGGTGGAGATCTAATGGTAGAAGTTATGCTTAATTTAATGTTTTTTGCCCTAGAAGGCAATCCCTCGGTATATATGAGGGAATTGTATTGCGTCTATGGAGATCTATATTCAGAGTGATAAGAGAGAGGATATTGAGAGCAAAGAGGGAATTACAATAGATATGTTATAGGTTGTATCTCTTCAGTTTGCTAGATAGTATAAATTGAAGGACTGGTTGTTTCTCCGTCGAGGTAGCCCAAACTGGGCAAACCATGTATATCTGCGTCTCTCTTGTTTTATGCATTTTCTGTGTTTATATTTCTACAATATTTTATGTGTTCCATTGCTCTGTAATATATAATTTTCTAACAATTGGTATCAAAGCTGAAGGTCTATTTGGCTACAAAAAAAACTCATAGGGCAGAAGGGTTCCTGGTTCGAGTGGGAGCAATGGCGGAGGATGGTAGGTTTAGGGTCGAAAAATTCAATGGCCAAAACTACCAGTTGTGGAAGATGCAGATGGAAGATTACCTGTATCAGAGAGATCTATACCAACATTAAGCGGAAAGACAAAGAAGCCGATGAGTATGACAGACATAGAATGGGATATTCTCGACAGAAAGGCACTTGCAACAATACAACTGTGCCTAGTGGTGTTGGTAGCATTTAATATTTCAAAGGAAACGACAACTGAGGGTTTAATGTCGACATTGACCAAACTATATGAAAAATCCTCGGCCTCAGATAAGGTATTTCTTATGAAGCGTTTATTTAATATGAAGATGTCAGAAGGTGGATCTGTTGCTGATCATTTAAATGAATTTAATACAGTTACCAATCAGTTAAGTTCTATAGGGGTAACTTTTGATGATGAAGTTAGGGCTCTGTTATTTCTATGCTCATTGCTAGAAAGTTGGAATGGTTTAGTTATGGCAATTAGTAACTTTGTCTCTGGATATAGTACTTTAACGTTTGATGATGTTGTTGGTGCAATCCTTAGCGAGGAAATGCGACAGAAAAGCTCCGGTGAGACATCAAGTAATTATTTGACTGCAAAGACTAGGGAAAGAAAAATGGAAAGAGGAAATAGCCTAGGATATCCCAGTAAGTCAAGAAAAGGTAGATCCAAGTCCAGATCGGGGACAGTGTGCTGCAAATGTGAGAAGAAATGACACCTAAAGAAAGACTGCAAGTCTCAAAAGGGAAAAGAAGGAGACACCCAACAAGAAAACAATCATGAAGCGAATGTGATAGATGATGTGTTGCAACATGTTTTGATTCTTTCTGTAGAAAATATTATTGATGCCTGGGTGGTAGATTCAGGGGCCTCATTCCATGCCACACCTGATAGGAAACATTTTCATGATTATGTTCAAGGAGATTTTGGATAGGTTTCATTGGGTGATGATAAAGCCTATAAAATCGTTGGAATTGGTATAGTTTTCATAAAACAGTAGAATGGAAATAAATGGCTATTAAAGGAGGTAAGGCAAGTCCCAGATTTGAAGAAAAATCTAATTTCAACAGGGCAGTTGGGAGGTGAAGGCTGTGTGACTACTTTTACAGATAAAACCTAGAAGGTCACAAAAGGATCCCTGGTAATAGAAAAAGGAGAAAAGGTTGGTACATTCTATTTATGCAATGGTATTTCTAATTATGTTAGTGCTTTAACTTCTAAAGGAGAAGATGTGGCATTGTGGCATCATAGGCTTGGGCACATGAGTGAGAAGGGATGCATATTCTTCACTCAGAAATTTTTGCAAGGTTTGAAGCATGTTGATTTAAAATTCTGTGAGAATTGTGTTTATGGAAAGCAGAATAGAGTCAGATTCTTCAGAGTTAGGAAAGAAAAAAAGAGCGAAAAATTAGAGCTTGTGCATACAAATGTATGGCGACCTGGATTTATTGTATTCGAAATAAATATGATGTATTTGATACTTTCAATAAATTGAAAGCTTTGGTTGAAAATGAGACAGGAAAAAGTTTGAAGTGTCTCAGATCAGGCAATGGAGATGAATATTACAGCAAAGAGTTTGATAGGTACTATTCTGAGAATGGAATTCATAGAGAGAATATAGTTCCAGCAACACCACAAGAAAATGGTTTGTCAAAAAGGATGAACAGGACAATCATGGAGCGTGCAAGGTGCATAAGGATTGCCTTTACAATTTTGGGTAGATGCTGTAGATACTGTTGTTTATCTAATAAATAGAGGGCCTTCAAGTTCTTTGGATGGTGGTATTTCAGAGGAGACATGGACAGGTAAAGAGCTAAACTACTCTTTTTTAAAGACTTTTCGTTGTGAAGCCTTTGTCCAAATTAATGAAGAAAATAGAACAAAGCTTGAGGCAAAATCAAAGAAATGTACCTCTATTGGATATGGTGTTAATGATTTTGGTTATCGCTTTTAGGATTGTGAAAAACAAAAAATCATTAGGAGCAGAGATGTCATATTCAATGAAAAGTTTTTGTATAAGGATCAGTTGCAGGAAAAGAAACAGGAAAAAGAAAACAGAGAATACACAGTGCTTGACGAGATCACAGAAAAAGTGATGGTCCTTGAAAATCATAATGATCAACATCTAGAACAACAACCACAACAGCAACAAGCACCTCAAACACCTGAAGGTGGTGTTAGAAGATCTACCAGGATAAGTAGACCCCCTAAACAATACTCGCCTTCATTATATTATGTATTGTTGACTGATTCTAGTGAACCAAAATGTTATGAAGAAGCAGTACAGGTAGAAACTAGGAAGAAGTGAGAGCAAGTGATGAAAGAAGAGATGGACTCCTTAGCACATAACCAAACTTGGGACTTAGTCAAGTTGCCTGCAAGCAAAACAACATTGTAGAATAAATGGGTTTACAATTTGAAGGAAGAAAATGGAGGTAGAAAATGGTATAAAGCTAGACTTGTGGTGAAAGGGTTTGCACAGAAAAAGGGTATAGATTTTAATGAGATATTTTCTCCTGTTGTTAAATGACTTCAATCAGAACTATTTTAAGTCTAGCAGTAGTTGAAGATTTGCCTCTTGAGCAGTTAGTTGTAAATACAACCTTTCTCCATGGGGATTTGGAGAAAGAAATATATATGCAGCAGCACAAGGATATGAGGTAAAAGGGAAGGAGAAACTAGTGTGCAGGTTGAAGAAAAGATTGTATGGCTTAAAACAGGCTCAAGGCAGTGGTATCTAAAATTTGACAGGTTTATGTCCGAACAAGGTTATACTAGATGTCACTCTGATCATTGTGCTTATCTCAAAAGGCAAAATGATGGCTGCTATATTATATTGTTATTGTATGTAGATGACATGCTTGTTGCAAGTTCTAACATGCATGAAATAAATGTGCTCAAAAGAAAAATGGAAAACTCATTTGCAATGAAGGATTTGGGTGCTACAAAACAAATCTTTAGTATGAGAATAACTAGATACAGGAAGAATCGCAAATTAACATTGTCTCAAAGTGAGTACATAAAAAAGGTGTTGAAAAGGTTTAATATGTAGAATGCAAAACCAGTTAGTACACCTTTGGCTAGCCATTTCAAATTAATTAAGGAGGAGTTCCCAAGACTCAAGAAGAAATGGCTCATATGTCTAAAGTTCCATATGCATCGCAATTGGAATCTTAATGTATCCAATGGTCTACACAAGGACTGATATTGCACATGTAATGGAATTTGTAAGCAGGTACATCAACAATTCAGGAAAAGAACATTGGATGGTGGTGAAGTGGATTCTCAGGTATTTGAGAGGTACCACAAATCAAGCATTATGCTTTGGTGGTTCAAACATTGCTCTACAGGGGTATCTTGATGCAGATATGGTGGTTGATAGAGATAACAAAAGGAGCACAATAGGGTATGTGTTTACTGTAGGTGGAATAGCTGTCAGTGTTGCTGCACTCTCAACAACAGAAGCAGAGTATGTTGCTACTACAGAGGCTACCAAAGAAATTATTTGGTTACAAAGGTTTTTGGATGAATTGGGTAAGAAGCAGGAGTTGGGAAAGTTATACATCGACAGCCAGAGTGCCTTACATCTTGCAAGAAACTCTGCATTTCATTCCAAGAGTAAACATATACAAGTCAAGTACCATTTCATACGGTCAGTGTTGGAAGATGGACAGTTGAAGATGGAAAGATACACACCAGCCAGAATCCTGCAGATATGTTAACAAAAGTTGTAACCACAGAGAAACTGAGAATCAGCTTAGTTTCAATTGGTCTTCAAGTATGATGAAGAAGATGAGAAACAACCACGTCCAAAGTGGAGCCATTGTCCAACAAATGAAGCAACGGTGGAGTTTCTATAATCAGTCTCCAAGTGGGAGATTGTTGGGTGTGGAGCCTGATTATCTTCTGTATTCAAAGGTATCACTGCATTGGATGCCAGTTCGAAATTGGGTGGCAACGCTGCCTGTAAAATATTTGCTGCAAGGGGGGATCTGGGGTAGCGCCCCCGAAGCTAAGAATAGATGTAAAATTGCCTTGTAAAATGTTGTAATTTTGTAGTCAATTTGGGTTGTTCATTAGGCAGAGATCTGATGGTAGAAGTTATGTTTAATTTAGGGTTTTTTTTCCCTAAAAGGCAATCCCTCGCTATATATGAGGGAATTGTATTGCGTCTATGGAGATCTATATTCAAAGTGAGGAAGAGAGAGGAGATTGAGAGCGAAGAAGGAATTACAGTGGATATGTTGTAGGTTGTATCTCTTCAATTTGCTGGATAATATAAATCGAAGGACTGGTTGTTTCTCCGTGGATGTAGCCTAAACTGAGTGAACCACATATATCTGTGTCTCTCTTGTTTTATGCATTTTCTGTGTTTATATTTCTACAATATTTTATGTGTTCCATTTCTCTGTAATATATAATTTTCTAACAGGCAAGATTGACGCTATTCTGGCTAGATTCCCATGGTCTGGTTCTGATTCACTTAAAAATATCCATCTTGTACGCCTATCCACTCTAGCCAAATTTGCTAACTATGGGGTCTGGGGAATCCTAGATACTGTATTCTTGAACAAGGCACCAATCTATAATATTTTGTTGGAGAGGACTAACTAGAAGTGGCATCTGGTCACAGATTATTCGAGGAAAGTATATGGTTCACAAGGGTCTAGAAGATTGGATTAAATATGGGGCTTATCAATCATCCTCTTCCTCTTATATTTGGCGAAGAATGATGAGAAATAGATAATGGATATTCACTGATCTATGTTGGGAAGTGTGAAATCGTAATAGGATAGGTGTGGGTGTAAACATCATTAAATGACTATTGGGCTCTCAATATTTGTCAGCTCCTCTGCTTCAACAACTACAGGATAGAGGTATGTACTCTATATCTCATATTGTATCCCATAGGGCTACATATCCTTAAATCCAATCTTAGATTTGGGTTGTAGACATTGATCTCTCTGGTACATTGGTTACATAATGGGACCTATACATCAGATAGGTTGAGGTTGTTGGGATTCAACTCACTGAAGAGGAAGACCAATTGACCTGGATTGGGAAAACCAATCAGAACCATACTGGGTCAATAAAATTTATAAGTTTATATCTAACTGAACTCCTCTTGCTAAAGTACCACATTGGGTCCACATGATATAGAAGTGGGAGATTCCATTGAAACTTAAACGTTTTGGGTGGATGGCCCTCCAATAGAAAATATTCACTTGGGAAAAGCTCTCTCATAGAGGCTTCTACGACCCTGACATATGTCCTCTCTCCATGAAAAACTCAGAGGATGTGTATCACCTACTTTTAAATCATAAATATGACTCTCTATTCTCAATATTTTCCAGATCGATGGGAACTGGACACACCACAACCTAGATTCATGTTTCAAGCTTTGGTTCACTTAACATCAAATATTATCCTCCTTCCCATTTTACATCATATGGGGCATCTCGAATTGCAGAAATAGAAAGATATTTGAGCATAAGAAAGTAGATATCAGATACATTATATTGGTCATCACAATGTACTTCTATGAGATTGGGCCCAATAAATGGGATATCAAATAGAGATAGATATCAAAAAGGGATGTGTGGAAAAAGTTACTAGATTGTTTTCTTTATGGAACATGTAATAAAAACCATTGTGGATGCAGAGCTTTCATTGTTAAGGAATTGAGACATTATCTTCATTTTTGTTCGGAGGGAGGGAGGAGCATGAACAATTGCTGAGAAGTCATTTCTCTTTTCTTGGAACAATGGCTCACCATCAGAGACATATAGGTATTGGTGGTAGGGAGGCACGGGCATGAACAATCACATAGAAATCATTTCTCTTTGGGATTTACTTTTCTTGGCACAATGGCTCAACATCAAAGAAATACAAGTATTCACAAACTCAAAAGTCTTCATCGATTGGATCAAAGGGTTCACCTTCTTTTGACCACCATCGATGTTCCATTAGATGAAGCATATTCGATCCATATAGCGTTCTTTTCACTTAATCTCTTATGATCACATATATCGAGAGAAAAATACCATAATAAACATGATCTACAAAAAATGCCCTCTCATGTGGTCATCCATTATGCTTCTTACAAGAGAGACACCAAAGTTGATTCTGGCAGCATACTATTTCGTGATCGATATATCTTTATATTTAGATTAACCAGAGTTATCATGATTTTTAAGAAATATTCTTATGAATGTAAAACACCAAATGTGTTTTAAAAAATACAATTTTTCCACTTTTATTTATAGAACAAGTATAGATAGAAATTATGTATTTATGCACAAGTTCAGAATGAACAAAAAGAACATGATCTACGTATATGTAGTCTCATTTTCCTTGTATAAAAGATATACAAGTGTATTTTTCTTTAAGAAAAGTTTATGTTTGAATTCCTCCACATGTACCGCCATTCTCATATTTATCTGCTCCTCCTCACAATTCCCATTCTAAGAAGGTAATGTCATTTTCTGGATGAGTGAGCTTAGGACTGCAGCTGCTTCCTGCAAGCTTTCCAATCCATCCATTCCCTGATCATCAAGTTTATTAACTGGCGAGAAGATTCAGATTCAGAAAAAGAATACCACATCAATAGAATCCATGCCAAGGAACCACAAACTAACATAGTTATTGCCTTGAATCCATATAAAGCCCTCTGCATAAGCACATCAGGTGATGACGAGCTCAAATATTTTACCTCCCCTTCACCCTCGAGGGTTTTAATCAAAGACTCTAACTTGGTACTAAAAATTCCAATTGCAGCATTGTGTTTCAGGTAGTTGAAACTTTCATCTCGCAGATTATCCTTGGCTCGGAGAATTATGATAGATGACGGGACGCCATCAAAGAAGTTGAGCAAGTACATAGAATAATGAAACAAAAGTTGTGTTCCTTGAAGCTTTCTGATTTGGGTGTTCACTGCAATGCAAAAATGGAGAACTTCGAGGGTAAATATCATTTATTCATCCATCTATTCATCATCCCGTGCCAATGTATTTGTAGGAACAAAGACAAACAGATCCGCGTATGTCACAGAGAGTGTTTCCATTGCTCGTGACAACCATGCCAGATAGTTTACGCACTTATTGTCCTCCTCGCGTGGCTTCAATTGCTTCAATATTTTTTCCAAGGCCGAATGGAAAACTTCCAGTTCTGACGATATCGGCATCCTTTGATATTTGAAAGACTCTAATATATGTAATTAGAGACCAAACTTTACCTCTAGCTCTGGTTCAACTCAAAATTTCAAAGCGCTACAGAAGTTGCAAAGCTAATGTAAAGAGGCAAAATTTATCTCGTTTATAACAAATGGATGTTGAGATGAAGTGGAATATATTAATAAGGGTACAATTGGAAATTGGAATTTGTAGAAAATTCTCCATAAAAGTAGAGCTAGAAATTGGAACTAGACTTAGCTTGGGAAATGGAAGGAGAAGCTCTTTTCTGGTCTCTCGGCCAATTGCATGGAAGTCGAGCTTTATGTGTACAAACTATGGGTGTGTTTTCATGACCTGTCATCATTATCATTCCCTAGATTGAATGAATAATTAGTAGCGAGGGAGGTTAGAGATAACCAAAGTATAATTATCATGTCTTTTCTTATTAGTGCAAGGCACAATTACCTTTTATGAGCTTTTATCGTCAATCACCTTGTTAGATCCTCGATAGGTTGTACTAGTGAGTCTTGACATAATCTTTAAAATATTAATCTTAGGGTTTAATATTTATCTTTTAGATTAATATTTATCCCTTGAGTTTAATATTGTATCTTTAGGTTTATAATTCTCTAGGTTCATATTTCTAAGGTATAATATTATTCATAATGTTTATAAGATTAATACTAGGGTTTAATATGAATCTGTGGGTTTATAATCCCTTAGATTTTTGGTAGTAATTAATTATTTGCTTGCTTAATTAATTATTTAATAATGAATGAATCAATTATTATTATTATTATTTATTAATTAATAATGCTATTAAACTTAATTTACAATAAAAGCAATGTGGTTGTGCATGTGATTAATATATGCCTTCGGTGTGTATCAACCACATTTACTAATATGATTATGCTAGTTATTGGTTTTTCTAGTAAATGTCAAAGGCCACCACTAACATCTGTTATTTTATTGGAATTATGATGAGAAAAAATGTACTAAGAACAAGATAAACAACTCTTGAGTGGTATATTACAGCTAACAAGTTTGTGAGGTAACTTATATTTGGCTGTCTCCCAGTTAGTCACAGTAAAAGAAAAGGGAATTGTTTTTAGTGCGACTCTTTGTACTTTTGAATTGTCTTTACACACGGGTTACCCATCAAACTTGTGATTTCAATAAATTCTTGCCGACTTTTAGAAAAATTAAACTAGAAAAACCCACTAGAAAAACTTCCAAAAAATCTCAATAAAAAATGTGAATCAAGACAATTCAAAAACCAAATATATTATGGGTTTTTCCAAATAAATTTGAATTTCTCATAATCAAAGAAATCTACGAGTTTTTAGTTTTACGAAGAGAAAAGTACTTATAAAGAAATTAAATTTTGATTTTTACGAAGATAGAAGATCTATAAAAGAAGTTTAATTTCGTGCCTAAACGTATTCATGGGAAAAGAGTAGACTTAGCAAAAGTCGTATTATATTTATTATAAACTCTTTTATCAAATAAATAAAGAAAAAGAATATAATTTATATTATTTTAAGATGACTTACGAGTCTTATATCAATAGAGTTGGCTCATGAGTTATTATAAATTCTTTTGTGGAATAAATAGAGAAAGAAAGAAAATACAATTTATATTATTTTAATATTATTTTAACATGGCTTATGAGTCTTGGATCAATAGTATGGTTGATGAGTCTTGCATTAATGAAATAATATGGCCCATGAGTCTTGGACCAATAGTATGGTACATGAGTCATGGATTAAGTGTATTAAGAGCATAATTATTTTTATCAAATAAATTAAAAAAGGAAATATAGGTTATATATTTTAAGATGGTTCATGGGCCATGGATCAATGGTATGGTTCACGAGTGTCGAATAAGTGTGGATGAGAAATGAGAAGAGAAAGTAATTTATATTAATTTGAAATGAGTTTCATTTTTTAATTAAAATTATTATAAATTTGTTTTAATTTTAAATTTATGAATGGTGTTTTTTTTAAATATTTCAGAATAGATGTATTTTCAAATTACTAATTAAATTGAAATATAATGTTTTCAAATACTCATACATGAATTATTATTATTTAAATTTATTTTAATGTAATATGCATTTTATGTATAATCATTATATAAAAGAGAATTGTGATAGTCAAAAAGACTTATTTTATTGACAAAAGTAAAATGGATATATTTTTAAAGGATTTAAATAGGGATTTACACCTCCGAACTTATAAGGATAACACAAAAAACATAGAAATACCAACCCTTCATATGATAATGGTTGTAAAATTTCTAGAAACATGATTAGGATGATCCTAATGAAATTCTAAAACTTAATAAGATAAATACATACAAAGTCTTGTTAATAGAGAGAAAAAATATTATATAAATAGAAAGCAAGAGAAACTATTGCACCTTTCTAATTACGACCCTACAAAGCTTTGAAGGAATATTCTAATCTATAATAATAGAAAAATTGTTGGACACCTAATCCTCCAAGGGTTGGTGTGGAAGCCAAATAGACTAAGGAAGTCCAAGAGACCTTGGGATGTGGAACCCAACGGTCACACGAATGTACTATAAATGTATATCATTCTCAAATAATAGATATACTGTCTTGTTTATCTTTAACATTCTATTGTTGCCATGTGTGTGTTTAACATGGTATCAGAGCTGTAGGCGTATTCCTGCCCTGCTTAAATTTGGTTTTTGTGGTCTCTCTTTACCTATCAATTTTGCTGCATTTCTAGTCATCTTGCTACACTACATATTTTATTGTTGCATGACCGACATTATATCCATCAACTTTATGCTATTAGTGTTGCACTTTCGAATGTCATCTCAGCTTAACTACAGCTGAATTCTCTGCGCACACTTCCCCAAATAGAAAAATGTGCGTTCCTCCTGCAAGAACATTACTCTTGAATTTTAGATTGTAGAAACATTAAAGTCTGACCATTGTGTTATTTGCAGCAGTAGTATTGGCTTTTCTCGATTCAAATGTTCAATGATTTGTTCAAAAATGGATTCCAAAATTGTTGTACAAGGCTTCATGCGTTGAATATGTTTGTATGCGTTTGGTTGAGTGTCAAGTTTGCATGTCTGAGTTTCCTATGATATTGATTTCTCAGAGGTGTCTGAAAATCCTTTGCATATCGTATCTGTGCCTTCTCTGCCACACTGTCGATTAGCTCTAACCTTCTGGTCCATATATTCTCCTATTTCATTGTTGCACAGAGAAACGCTCCTTCACTCAGCGTTATTTGTGCCATTTATGTCCTTCCATTCTAAACAGCTATTTCACTCAGTCGTTTCTCTGTAGTAATCTGCTAGAAAAACGCCATTATGGTCAACTTGTCAGCGTGGACACAACATTTTTGTACCTTCATTCTTATCAAGTGTTACATTAAGTTTTCCTTCTCTCTTGTGTGTAAGGGATTGAATTTTTCTACCTTCAAAATAGGAGAAGAAATCATGCATTGGATTTGGAAGGCTCATTGGGTCTAGGCACTGCTATTGTTCCTTTAACACTCCCTACACTGTAGCTCCCTATCTCCCTAACGAATTGTTGTGTTCTCACCCATTTCAGGTTCTTTCCTCCAACATCATAACACATGAATGAAATTTACAATCTCGCAGATTATGAGTTTATCAGTATGAAATAATTCTCCATCTCAATTGTCCCAGTAATTGTGATGCTTTTCCAAGCTACATATATATGGCAATGACTTTAAAAGCAAACATGATCATGATGTGTCACTATGGCTTGATAGTAAGCTCTACCCTCATGTGGAGAGTATATTTAATAAAGTATGGACTATCATCAGCCATAAAGGATGACCAGGGTGTTTGAAACAGAGTACGATAACCAACTGCCTTTCCACCAGTAAATGTATAGTTTCCTTTGTATTTAACAACAAACTTAGATGATGGCTTCGATCAAGCGGCAAATTCATATTCAACGGCAAAGCTTACATATCCTTTATCTTGCATGCTAAGAAACAATCCGAAACAATGAAAAGAACTATGCTGTTCCATATTACAATGTGCAGACAAAAAGAATCCTTGTCCCTCAAGATGGAATGTCTACGAATAGACATGTCTAGAAGGAAATAATCACTCCAAGGCTGGTAAGTCGTAGGAATTCAAATGGTCGAGTCTTGTTGATAGTGTTTAGAAAGGATATAGATATAAAGATATATGAGCATTGAGGAAAATGCTTCTAGTATCAAGATGTGATGTCAAGTGCTGAAGAAGAGCTAATGCATTGCAAACATAATTTGAAGCACAATGAGAAATTATCTGTGAGATTGATAGAGTTATCCCTCACAAGAATGCCAATGCCTCTAGTCACCAGAATGCCATTACTGAACCTTTTGAGTCTACGTAGAATGCAATGTTGAAGCTATTATTATTTGTGCAATGATATTTTACTTGCCCAATGTGAATTGTTTGCACTGTTTGAGAGGAAATATCCAAATATTAAATAACTTGGAGTTGCTTAGGGTATTGGTGCATTAGCATCAACATTTGAATGTTGAGCGTTGAGCATTGAATAAGGCAATCTCTTTGACATTGTATTGTTCAAAATTGAATGGGGGTGGTTGAAATTCCATGACCTGGAACTACTGTATGTTGCTTTGAATACATTGAACGATTGCATATTTCATATGTTCAATCATATTCAATTGTGATTTTGAAATGATTATATATATTTACGACTTGGCTTATTTATATATGGCTTGAGATCAAGAATCTGTATTTGTGAAATTCACCTTATTTTTTCAATCGAAATGGCTAGAGTCAATGAAGTATTAGAGTTATTCAAAACTCTGATATTGTCTACTACTCATGATACATTAAAAGTCAGCAAAGTTTCTCTCACAGACATTCAGGTCTATCTACAAAATGCACAAGAGAAAATTGACTTTTTTCTGCTTGAATCTCAGCTACAACAAGCAGAATTACAACAATGGAGTCATCATTCTGAACCTATTTCGTTTCAGAACAATGAAACAGTCTCCCATAAGCAGCAAGTCAATATCGTTGAAGTTGATTCAGATTCAGTGCCCAATAAAGTAGCAAAGTTACATGCAGATGCAACAGTTCAGTTTGCACTTCCCAAGCCCATCATTAGACCTTGGGGAGGGCTTGTCCATAACAAGCAGAGAGTAGGTCTTGGATATGAGAAGGAATTTTCCTTTCATATTCTAGATTACTCAAAGCCCATCTAGTTTTAGAGTGCTGGATTCCTTCATGACAGTTCACCTTCAGTTGTTCCAGATTCTGCTCCTCTTCCACATCAAGAACAACAGATTGTGAAATGCCAACATTGTGACAGAGTTGGCCATCTGAGAGATCATTGTTTTGATATTCATCCATGTAATCATTGTCATAAAACAAGTCATTCTTTAAATAGATGCTTCAAAAACAAACCTCCTGCAAGAATAAAGATTCATCTTTGATGGATCGCTTCTTGGCAATGGGCTTCTACAGCCAAGAAGATATTTCACTCATACAAGAGGATTTCTTCTCGATTATTGAAAAGTCTTGCAGTACATATTTCTTCATCTTCTCACCTTGTATCTGATGGGGGGGGGGATGATGGTCATCTACAAGCTTCAAAGCCACATCTAGTGAGCCTAAGACACAACCTTCCATATCAGATTTAGAGTTGTAGCCAGAGACAAAGATGCCCCTGAGCATGCCTTTAGTTTGTGACACTTATTCAAATAATTAGGGACACTTCCTCCATGCATTTAGTTTGTGACATCTCTTCAAAGAATTGGGGACACTTCCTCTAGCAGAAGACTTCAGCTTCTTGCCAGTTTTGGAAGCGTTCTAGGAATTGCATTAAGCATTCCAGAGTTGTTGGTCATCCTTAAGCCATCACAAGTTGAGACCTCCCTTTCCAAGTTGATGTTCTTCCTTTTATGCAGGGTGAGACCTCCCTTTCATGGTTGAAGGTTTCCCTCTTGAAAACATCAGGAGCACTTCCTCTAGCAGAAGACCTAAGCTTCATGCCAGACTTGGAAGAGTTCTAGGAACTGCACTAAGCATTCCAATGTTGGTGGTAATCCTTAAACCACCGCCCTTTATACCGACATTTAAAAGAGCACATTCAACCTAGTGTTGCCATGAATTTTTGCATGTTTTATATTATAGCTCTCTTCTTGGTCTCATACATAACCCTTCGGATCATGGGGGGGAATGTTGGACACCTAATCCTCTAAGGGTTGGTGTGGAAGCCGAATAGACCAAGGAAGTCCAAGAGACCTTTGGATGTGGAACCCAACAGTCACACGAATGTACTATAAATGAATATGATTGTGAAATAATAGATGTACTCTCATGTTTATCTTTAATATTTTGTTGCTGCCATGTGTGTGTTTAACAAAAATAATAAATTCTTTTGAAGAATGGGAATATCTACATTAAAAACCTTTATTATTCCCCTAACATAATGGAAACCATTTTGAATTCCCTTGTAGAGGATGATATATATATTCTTTGGAAGACATTAAGTCTGAGGTTTCTCAACTCGCTAATGAGAAAGCTAAAAACATTGAAGTTTATGAAGCTAAATTTTTTAAAATGGGAGGGTATATCCTCATCCTTCACATGCACAAGCTCTTTTATTCACTAGTGAATCATGGCTTCCTTAATCTTTAGACACAAATACTAATTGTACATATGTTTAAAAGTGGGGATAAATGAATTCCCTCTAATTACAAGACCAACATGATTAGCCACATTTAACCAAGTTGTAAAGGATTGTTTTAGAAATGAAGATTACCCTTTGGCTTGAAAGCCATTACAAAGAAATAAAGGCCAAGCTTGGTTTAGGAGATACCATTCAACTATGGACCACCTTGTTACTCTGAGGATAATTTCAAAAGAATAGTGCAATAGTAAAAATGATTTATTTTATTATTTTGTTGACTTTATGAGACCTTTTGACATAATTCCTAGGATAAAGCTACAAAAGAGGCTAAAGAAATAATGGTTCCAAATAATGTCATTACTTTCTAAGAATAGAAATAATGATGATGAGAATCAGGAGAAGTAGATAAAGATGAGAATGTCAGTCCATGTGGATGAATTCAAACAAGAACTTGAAAAGGTGGATGGAGATTTAAGAAATTTGAGAAAATAGTGGGATGGCTTCCCCAAGTATTTGGTGAATATGAAGGATGCTTTCATTCATACCTTGATGAAATCCTCCTCCTAACCCTGGAAAATCTTGTACACTGCATCACAATGTTGTAGTGTAATTGCTTTATCTTATGGAGTTTTTTGGAATATTTTTCAAATGAATTTATCGAAAATTTGACAAACATTTGTTCAAACCACAAGTTTGAATTGTGAACTTTTTGCAATCCAAATGCTCAAGATTAATGGTGCTCCAAAATTTGTTGGGAGCTTAACAAAATTAAGACGGGGGGGAGGGGACGGGGTGGAAGTGTTCAATCTGTATTGTATCAATGGATCAACAATTATGAACATTTTCGTTTTATTTCACATTAACTTATCATGAGCTAATTAAATCATAGTACACACACACACACAGATATATATATATATATATATATATATATATATATATATATATATATATATATATATATATATATATATATATATATATATATATATATATATATATATATATATATATATATATATATATATATATATATATATATATATATATCTATATCTATATATATCTATATCTATATATATATATATATATATATATATATATCTGTATATATATATATATATATATATATATATATATATATATATATATATATATATATATATATATATATATATATATATATATATATATATATATATATATATATATATATATATATTTATATGACCATCAGATATCTCATTCATACATCATGAGAAACATATAAAAAACCAAAGCATATAAACATAAAAGCAACACATGAACACCATATGTTGGGTTTAAACCATTCCAGAAGAAAAACCACTGTACACTTTGTCTCATTCTTCTTCTTATTATTAAAATATTCTTCTTAGATCATTCACTAGCCACCACCAGTGTGCAAGCCCCAACTTGTGATGTATGTGCGAAACCACTCACTCCAAGCCACTACCCGATGGAAGCCACCACTTCCTCAACTATGTAGGCCCCAACCTCCAATAGCTTCTAAGGCCACCATGTAAGGGAAGCCATTACTCCTAGTTTCTCGGGCCACCACTTGAAAGAAGCAATCACTCAATGAGGAAGCCACTACTTTCTAGCAAGCCACCACTTTCCATAATGAAGGCTCCAATCTTCAAACCTGTGTGTACCACATTTCATATATTTTCAAACTCGGCCCATGGATATCTACAAAAACAACTATGGGCCACATTTGATCGATTTTAATACTATAACCACTTAATCTTCTCTGCAAGAACTATAACTCCACTAACTCAATCAAATCATCAAACCCTAGACACTAGAAACACAACACTAACATACAAACCTATCCATCATTCTTCAGTAACACTAAACAGACTCTTTATGCTATAAAACAACACTAAATACAAATCTCTCTTCTCAGAGATACAAATCGTCACAACAATTCATCATAACCAACAACTATAGAGGGGATTATCCATAATACAAAATACAAATCCTACTTAACAATTTTCACCCTTCATAGACACTTAATCACTATAACCTCACAAGACAGAGAAAAAATATAAACTCAACATTTACACAAAAACACTATCAATACCATGACTATACAGGGGTACACATGTGACATAATAATATTCCAACAACCCTTTCTGATTTAACCCCTACAATAATGCATCATTATTAGCAACACTAGACATCACCATAAACAATATTGATTTCCAGTCCATTCCACTTCTAAATACAATTCTCTCTATTCGCATTGTTAAACATCCTTACAACCAATATAATTTTTCCATTCACATAAACATAATGTGAGAATTATCTAATTAGTTGATCAATTCATGTGTATGAACCACTAGCCTTTGTCTAATCACACCTCAGATCCATCTCATGTACTCGCTCTCTAATCGTCCAAAAATGAATGTATGTGAGTTGCTCGATCTTCCAATTTCAGTTAATCAAAGTTCTTTGCGCACATAATCAAGTTGGTTAGTATACATCACTAGAAGTGGTCTTCAATACAAATTATGTCAAGTTATCGTTTGATTTCTTGTATACTTCATCACTCATTGTCCATACACATATACTCTACTACCGAAGGAACAAATATTTTCTAAAATATTTATGACCCAAACACATAATATATTTAACTATGTCATCTATCTCATAGTTAGACCGAAACAAGCATGGTCAAACCATTACACATTATTAAATTTGGCCATTTCAATGATCACGTAGATAATCAATGCATTTGTACTGGATCGTGACTAGATTGGGTTGTTATGACTCTTGATTCGAGGTAGAGTATCAATCTCTTTTTGTTTGAACATTAGATTTATCCTCACAAAAAAATTAAACTTTTGGCTTATGCACCTTAAGACCATAGTGCTCAGTTGTAAGTGATACACACTATCACCATTCATTACACATAGCTACTTAGAACCAAACCAACATGATTTAACTCAATCTGTGGACCAAATCACCATGATTAAATCAAGCTTGATCAACCCATTAATCACATTTCCTTATGTTTGTGACCAAATCAATCTAATCATTGTATTCCATTACTATTTTGGTCCAAATTATAGACATTAACATTACAAGGAGAAGACCTTCTAGCCAAGGTTTTTACGGAAGCCCCTATAAAAGTAGCTCAAAAATATGTTTGTAGTGGAGGTCACTAGCATAGGAGGGTAGGTGGATGTTTTAGCAGAAGTTTTTGGACGGTGTGTTTACAATATACAAAGACACTAGTGCTTTACTCTCCGCAGAAGCACTGGTGTTGCATATAACTTGGTGCAACGAGGAAAATTTATTTTTATAAAATAAAAAAACATAGTGCACTAAATAACACAATACATCAATGTTTTAATAATTGATAGCATCAGTTCCCTTCATGTACTAAAAAATTCGAATGCATACCACTAAGTAGCACTGCCATAGTTTTTAAATTTTAGAAAAATGAAGTGTTATTTTCCAACAATGATCGAGTGTGCTAAAGGAACTAAAATGCACTGGGGCGTCCTAAGAAAAGCATCATGATTTGTTATTTTTTTTTTTAAAAGCTATGGTGCTCTTGGACCTATTCCACATCGTTGCAGTTAATGTAATGCACTGAAGCATAGTTAAATAAAAAAACACTCTCAACCGTAAATTTCATTTTTACCATTTGCAGTGTTGGAGAGATTTGAAGCACTGGTACCACTCTTTCCTCATGCAAGTGCCTTGGCATTAGTGATTATCTCGCTGACCATTCTTCTATATTGTGCTCACTGTTCGAGTTTCGAATTTTTTCAAACCATGCTAAAATTTTATTTTCTCCTTTACGTGTCCACAATTCCTCCCCAATGACCAAATGTCCAGGTACTGTTTAGGTTTCTCTCTATTTTTTTTTTGGATTAAAATTGAAAATCAGGTTAAATTTTCCATTGTTCTTAAAAAAAATAACTCCCTGTGCCATGAGTTCGATATATTTGGCTCACACCGATAGCAGCACACCTTATAATTTACAAGGTGCACTGCATTTCAATGTGTGAGCATTACACATTGTGTTTTTTATGGTGCATTTTGTAAATAAAAACATACAGAGAATATGATAAATTTTACATTTGTGCATTACTCCTGATGCATTTATATTTACCAAACAAACCACAAAATTAATATTTAAAAATATAGTTATAGCATGGTGCGTTCGATAACCTGAACATTTTGTCCGGCTATGAAAATATTATCCCTGCGCATCGTTGCAAAAATGCAATGCACCACTATGAAACATTATATTTGCGAACCAACAATGGTGTGTCATAATTATGTGAACATCGATGTCTGTGTGGTTATGTTTGGCATTGCACTGGAGCCGGTGCATGGCTATGTTTTGAGTGGATCAATTTTTTATTTTGTTTTTAATTGAAAGTTATGTTTCGATATTTATAAATACATGTTTAATTTAATAAAAAAAAAAAATTTATGTATGAGGATGATGTATTTTATATGTCAATCATGTAGCAGAGACATTAGTAGAGGCAACAATAGCAGGAGAAGGAGTAGGAGGCGAACCCATACAATATGATCTGAACATGGGAGGTCAGAGAGACTGAGAGGGATTTATACCCTCTCCCTCATATTGTAGTGACCCGAGCTCTCTTAAGGAATGTAGGGCTCCTCAAGTACTATGAGGAGGCATAATCCCTGAAGGTGTATTTTTTCTCATTGGTGCATATCGTCCATCATTGGAATCCTAGGAGCAAGTTTTCCATGTCGATCTTGGGGCATGGTATCGGGCTACTGAGGAGGACATATGCTTTATCACTAGCCTATTCAAGAGAGGGGAGGATTCTACCTAGTTCCTTGATGACCCCCATGGGGTTTTAGTTGAGAGTTAGCTTCCCCACAATCAGAGATATGTTGAGACGATGTAGTTTGTTTATCAAATTTTTAGGTCTATAGTGGGCAACTATAGATTTCTTCTTTTGTCACACAAGAGGTTAGGTGTCTCTCTTTATTAGTCAACACCATTGCACACTCTAGTACTGATGGGAATCACATTATTTGTCATATTTTGTATTATGTTAACTATTTGATTCAGAATACTCCTTGTATCAGATGGTCTGCCATTTTTTTGACGCATCTTTGCATGGCTTTAAATAGATGTTGTGCATTGAGATAGGGTAGGGTAACCTTCCCTTTCACTTCAGAGCTAATTTCGTCTATTTTTTAGAGGTTTCAAGGGATGAGGCCTACATTATATCGTCTCTCTCCTACACTGATCACTAAGGTCTGAATTCTCTTGTACGAGCATATGATGCCCAAGAGGGACCTACCGAAGTATCCATTCAATGTTTCCATGGAGGCACTAGTGTTATCGGTTAGTCAGGATAACCATATGTTTATCATGTTAGCATTTTCATACAAAGGGATTGATTGGAGACATTGTCCCAATATCCTCTTCAATACGGCATAGTCTCCAGATGATAGAGGTAATATTATTTTATCTTTAAATCAATCTAGTTTCATTTTATTATTTTAATTAAATGAATAAATTTATTCTAGCACGTTATTTAACTTGTTTTATTAAATCATTTAATATTGAAATTGTATAATTATTGTTGTGTAATATATATTTTATAGACATCAACAAATTTGATGGCAACATGCCTCCTCCCTGACTAGATGGAGGAGATGAGCAGATGGGCGAGGCCCAAGAGGGTGAGGCATATCCTCAGGGGTGCATGGGTGTCAGTGGTTGTAGCGTTGGTCTGGGATTTCAAATTGACTAGTGTGACGAGTTAAATGAGGGAGTCTACCCTGTGAGGGTTCAAGATATCAACACAAATCTGAGGTTCGTGGATCTCTTGAGGGACTGCCTGTTAGGTCCCTATAATACTAGTGATTCCCCAATTACTATTGTCATTGTATCCCTTATTGTTATTTTGTTCCCCTATTGTCCCCATATTGTTATTATTATGCCTCATAGAAGCCCACTATTGTTACTTTTTTGTCGTTATATTATTATTTTTATGTCGGCTTAGATCATATTATGACCCCTTAGACTCATATATATATAGAAAGGAGGTTTTTTCATTTGAATCATCCAAGAATTGTTCATTTGTGTAATGTGAAGGAGGTTTACCCCTCAAAGGGACTGATTTCTAAGTTGTTGATCTATCCTTTCTATCTTTTTGTGAGCTAGTTTCATAACATTTGGTATCAGAGCTTTGGATTCTAGGGTTTTCCTGCTACAAAAAAGTTCATCGTGGATTTTTTGCTATAAATTTTGTTCTACAACATTTCATAAGCTAAAACGCACACCCATTTGAGACAAAATCGCAATGATCCTCGGGGCCAAATTTACGAACTTGTCTCACTATATTTTAGGAGATATGATCCAAGCACATTATGGTTTTTGCAGGCTCTCGAATTACATCCAAAAAAGGTGACCTTGGGAAAATCGTCATAACTTTCTCGCTAAGTATCAGACTGAAATTTCATAAGCTACAGAAAGTGGACGAACTATATTTTACGGTACATAAATTTTAGGTCCAAAGGTTTAAACATTGACACGTGGAACTTCATACAAGTTCACTATAATGAAAAAGTGTATAATCAGGTCATCTTGGGAGAGTGTTCACAACTCTTTCTTGGAGAATCTGGTTTCGATCAGAGTTGTGGAGTTGGAAAGAGGAATCAGAGGGATACCAAAGAGTACAATTTCAAACGTTGGAGATATTAAATTTCAAAGATACATTAGATACAATATCGAGCTCCTACAAAGTGAAAAAAGGTGTGTAGTTTTTTTTTCTATTTTGCATAAGTTTTGTTTGAAAAATTAGTTTGAAGGAATTCATATAATTATCATTAATTGATGCCCTGAAGGAAGAAAGTGGAAACACATATTAAGCAACTTGAAAGCTCTAGCATGAGTCATGAATAAGAGAAAGAAATGCAACATGATATATCAAAATTACAAGACCAAGTGCAACAAAATCCACTCTCACAAAAAGTAACAGAAGCTAAGATGGATGGTTTAAAGAAAGATGTAGAAGCTAATATGGATGGCGTGGAAGCTAAGATGGATGGTTTAAAAAAAGATGTGGAATCCAAGATGGATGTTTAAAATAAAGGTGTAGAAGCTAAGATGAATGATGTGCAAGCGAAGATGAATGACGTAGAAGCTAAGGTGGATGGCATGGAAGATAAGATGGATGGTTTGAAGAAAGGCATCGAAGCTAAGATTGAAGATTTCAAGAGAGATTTGACAAAGTTTCTACAAGAAATTCTTACTAATGGTGAAAGGTTTTTAAAGAAAACTCATGATGAGAACAAAATAACTGTTAATCATGATTTCATAGACTCTAACGTTGGATCGAAGACCCACCATGTTCCAAAGATCGATATGAGAAATTTTGATGGCAAGGATCTTGTAACATGGATACTATAGTTGGAGAAATATTTCAATCTCCATAACGTGCAAAACACTCAAAAGGTACACATTGAAACTTTATATTTGGAACCAACTCAGTTTGTATGGTATCGATGGCTTTTCTCACATAAAAAAATTGTCGCTTGAGAAATTTTTACGGATGAAATGATAGAAAATTATCAGGATACAAAAAGAAACACTTTTTTTAGCCAATTGATAAATCTCAAACTAAAGGGTTTAATGATGGAGCACATTGAGGACTTCCAGAAATTGAATATAAGCGTAAAGATATTCTAGAGGAGCATAGGATTGATGTGTTCATAGGGACATTAAAGGATAACATCCAACATGAGGTTTGACTTTGGGAACATGATTGAGTGGAGAAGGCATTCAGGTTGGCAAGAATAATGGAAAGCAAAATTATGGCAACAAGAAAGCCTACCAATCATAATTATAAAGATGGAAGTGTTTTTGCACCTAGCATTCCACAACCTACAAGGCTGACACCGCAACAATTGGAAGTAAAAAGAGAAAAAGGGCTTTGTTACAGTCGAGATAGCAAATACATTAAAGGTCATAAGTGTGCTAAGAAGAAATTATTTTACATAGATTGTGCAGAGGAGGAAGAAAAGGAACAAGAAACATTAAAAGAAGAGGATATACACCAGGAGCTAACCATAGAGAAATAAGAATTGAGTCCACCATATCTTGTAATGCATTGGCTAGAATTACCACTCCTCAAACTATCAAGATAAAAGGACATATCAAGAAGAAAAAAGTGATAGTGCTGATTGATTCGGGTAGTACCCATAATTTTATTCATTATATGATAGCCAAGGAATTGAATTGCTTCCTATATCCATCACTAGATTTTCAAGTGATGATTGAAAGTGGAGGAACCATAAATTGCTCTGAAAGTGCCATAATATCAAGATATCCATGGGAGAATTTATATTGAATAGCCCAATGCTTTCCATTCCAATGGGTGGTGCTGATTTTGTACTAGGAGTCCAATGGCTACAATCCTTGGGTGCAATAGCTTTTAATTTTCGAGAAATTTTCATGAAAGTTTCTTCAGAAGGAAACGAAGTTGAATTAAGGGTTATCACAGGGAAACCAGGAAAGATAATCAGCTCTAACAGAATCATAATTATTCTAAAGAAAGAACAACGAAGCATAATTGCACAATTATGTTCACTAGAGGTTCCCACATTGAAATCATCTATTTCTCCATATCTCCAAAAGGTCTTGGACAGTCATTCCAAGGAATTTGAGACTCCCAAATGCCCCCCACCTATTCGTTATCATGATGATGTTATTCATTTCATTCGAGGAACTGTGAACCTCCAAGCATCAGGCCTTACAGACATCCCTATGCCCAAAAGAGTGAAACTAAACGTATGGTTGCAAAAATTCTAGTGGCCGCTATAATTTAACCTAATCAAAGTTCTTTCTCTCCTCCAGTAGTATTGGTTCACGAGAAGGATGGATCATGGTGCATGTGTCCAGATTATAGGGAGCTCAACAAGCACATTATTAAAGACAAATTTCCCATTCCTATCATTGATGAATTATTGGATAAATTCAATGGATCAAGTTACTTCACCAAGTTGGATCTTGGTTTAGGATATTATCGAATCAGAATGAAGAGTGAAGACATTTGAAAACATAATTTAGAACTCATGAGGGTCATTATGAATTTTTGGTCATGCCTTATGGCCTTACTAATGCACCTTCTACATTTCAAGGTTTGATGAATTACATTTTCAAACCCCTCGTTAGAAAATTTGTGCTAGTAGTTTTTTATGATATACTAACCTACAACAAGTCTTGGAAAGGTCATGTTAAACATGTTGACAGGGTGCTCAAACTATTGGAGGAGAAACAATTATATGAAAAAAGCTCCAAATGTTTGTTTGGAGTACAAGAGGTGGAATATCTAGGTCATATTGTATCTCATGATGGTGTTAATGTAGACCCTAGAAAAATTAAAACCATTAAGGAATGGAATATCTCCACATCCATAGGGCATCTGCGAGGACTTCTTAGGTTGAAAGGGTACTATCGCAAGTTTGTTAATAATTATGGGAGAATACTAGCATCTCTTACAAAATCATTGAAGAAAGATGCATTTTCATGGACTCTAGAAGCAACGAAGGCCTTTGAACATCTTAAAGAGGAAAAGTGCCAAGCACTGGTCTTAGCTACACTGGACTTCACAAAAACCTTTATTGTGGAGTGTGATGCCTCGAGAAATGGAATTCGTGTTGTTTTAATGCAAGAAGAAAGACCCATTTCTTTCAAAAGTCGTCCAATCAAAGGAAAGTATTTACACAAAGCTATTTATGACAAGGAAATGTTGGAAATACTACATGCACTTAAGAAATGGTGACCCTACCTAATGGGAAGACACTTCAAGGTAAAAATGGATCATGATAGTCTTAAATACTTTTTAGAACAAATATTATCTTCAGAAGGGTAGCAAAAATGGGTCACAAAGATGTTGGGTTATGACTTTAAAATCATCTACAAAAAAAGGAAGAAAAATTTTGTGGCAGATTAACTCTCAAGAAAGGATGAGGATGTAGAAGCATTTCTTTGTGCCATTTATATTATCAAACTAGATTGGATAAAAAAAAGCAAGGGATGAATGGAAGAATGAGGAAGTGTGGGTACTAATTCAAACGCTACAACAAAATCCCAGTACATCTGATACATTTAGCTGGAAAAATGATTCGTTATGGTACAAAGATCGGTTATACCTATGTCAGAATTCCCAACTCAAACAAAAGATTCTTATGGAATTGCACACCTCTCCCTTAGGAGGGAACTTAGGATTTCTAAAACCTTACCGCAGGGTTAAGAAGGATTTTTTTTGGGATGGCCTTAAATCGGATATTCAAAAGTTTGCAGTGGAATATTTGGTTTGCCAACAAATAAAGTTGAAACAATTGAGACCCCAGGTCCATTACAACCTTTATCCATTCCAAGCCAATGTTGGGAGGAGGTTTCAATGGATTTTATGATAGGTTTACCCAAGTCCGAAGGAAAGAGTGTTATCATGGTGGTAGTTGACATATTTACCAAGTATACACACTTTTATGCATTATCTCATCCATTTAAAGCGAGTACAGTTTCTACTGCATTTATGGAAATAATTCAAAAGCTACATGGAAACCCAAAGGTTATTGTAAGATATAGAGATCCCATTTTCACTAGAAATTTTTGGACTGAATTATTTTCTGGTCTTGGTACTCAGTTAGCTCATAGCTCATCTTATCATCCTCAATCGGATGGGAAAAGTGAGATAGTAAACAAATGTTTGGAAGGATATCTTCGTTTCTTTGTATATTATAAACATACAAAATGGGCCAAATGGTTTCTTCTGGTTGAATGGTGGTATAACACTTCCTTCCATACTACAACAAAATTGACCCCATTTATGGAACTTTATGGATATCATCCATCGTCCATCACATCGTATTTAAGAGAAAATTCTATGGTTCAAGCACTCGAAGATCACATCGAGCATCGACAACAAGTTCTCTAACTCTTAAAGGATAACCTCACTTTGGCACATAAGAGAATGAAACAACACGCAAATCAACATCGCAGCGAAAGAAGTTTTGATGTAGGTGATTGGGTATTCCTATGGCTACAACCATATAAACAAATGTCCCTCAAGCAAGCTAAGAAGGATAATAAATTATCACCAAAGTATTATGGTTTGTACAAGGTGTTGCAAAAGATATGTACTATGGCATACAAATTGGAGCTTGCTGCAACTTCCCGAGTGCATTGGTTTTTCCATGTTTCATGCTTAAAGAAGGTTATAGGTGACAATCTCCGAGTTCAAACAATATTGCTAGAACTTGATGAGGAAGGGAAAATCATATTGGAACCTGAAGCAGTCACAGAAACAAGAACTCTAAAACTACAGAATCGATCAATTTCAGAGTATCTCATCAAGTGGAAGAACTTACTCGCTGAATATTCCACATGGGAGGGTGAAAATTTTATACAAAAGCTTTCAAAATTACTCAAGCGTTGAGGACAACACTTTATTTAAGGAGAGGGGCATGTTAGGTCCCTATAATACTAGTGATTGCCCCATTAATATTGTCATTGTATCCCTTATTGTTACTGTTATGCCCCTATTGTCCCCATATTATTATTAATGTGCCCCATAGAAGCCTACTATTTTTTTTTTGTGCCCTTATATTATTATTTTTGTCTCAACTTAGATTATATTGTGGCACCTTAGACTCCTATGCATAGAAAGGAGGTTTTATCATTTGAATCATCCAATAATTGTTCATTTGTTTAATGTAAAGGAGGTTTCCCCCTTGAAGAGGCTGATTTCTAAGTCGTTGATCTATATTTTCTATATCTTTGTGAGCTGGTTTCATAACACTGCCTACATGAGATGATGACTTTTATGCACTATATTATCGGAGCTAGTAGGCCATTGGTAGCAAGAATGGATGGAGGGCATGAATTCGCAGATACATCAAATGAGGGTGGTGATAATGATTATGATGGTGGTGATCATGATCATGATCATGAAAGTGGTGATCATGATGCTTCTGTTAGTACCACCACATCAGATCATGACCATCAGGGTCATAGTAATCCTTCTAGAAATACCTCCTTATTAGTCACCTCATGTTAAGATCCCAAAGCTAAGTGATGTGCCTTATGTTTTTCCTGACAGAGTAGAGTAGCCACCTCTTCCTCCACCTCAGAGTTCAACAAACTGTGATGAGGTAGTAGTTGACCCTCTATTGTCTTCTATTGGAGAGTAGCCACCTCCTCTTGATTCTCAACTGAGTTGGGAAGACATTGAGGGAGTATATGCTCATCTGTTGTCTTCTACTATAGACCATGCTGGAACTACTAAGTCTATTGTATCGACAAATATTTTATTGCACTTATTTGACATGATGTAGTTATTTGATATATATATATATATATATATATATATATATATATATATATATATATATATATCGTTCATTTGTCTTATTTATGTTTATGTACTTAATTTATATGTTGTTGATGAGTATATCGTTATCTCATGTTACATATGTTCACTACTTGCAGATAGATTTTTATGTGAGATAAATTATTTGATATGATATTTATATTAATTTGAGGATATCAGTATTTAACATTCATAAAATCGATGATTTTTAGTATTTATTGTGTGACAAAATATAAGGAACCTGATCGATGATGCAACTCACTCACCTCAATATTGTTGAGAAACATGCATTGAACTTGCCAAAATTTCTTTCACGTTGTGCAATAACATTCTCCACCCATTTGGGTAGACTTTGACTTGGCGCCAGGTCCAAAGAGAGGGGTGGTGGAATCAGATTTGAAACATTTGAATAAGGTATCAATGATATGAGCATCATCCCCTAGCTCATCATTTTGGAATTCATCTAACAACATTTCCTCCATGGCAGTTGTATCCGGTAAGTAATGATCCATATGAACATTTATTTCATTGCCTCCATTGCAAAATTGTTATGAAGAACTACTATTGGTGTATTCATTCCTAATTTGGGAATCTAGATGTAGTGGAAATTGAATAGGTGGTTGATTCAGTCAGTCTTTGTATGCTGCCTCTCCGATTCTTTCTATTAATGTAGCCTTCTCTTGATTCGACATTGTAGTGGGTTTCATTGAAAGATGGTATGTGGGTTGTTCATCATCACTAAAATCCTAATTTCAAAAAATATTGAGTTTCATTAGTAGAATATCAATGATATTAGTAATAATTCCAATGCAATTAGTCTATTGAAATTAAGTTATACCAAACAACTATTACCATCGTTGATCTAGGATTGCAGCTAGAAGATGCCATGTTCCAATTAGTAGGGTGATGAGGATGTCCATTTTCATCTACGAACTACTTGTGACATAAGGCTCTTGATAAGAGCTTGTGACATTTTTGAAATGGATGAATATTTTCTCCATTTGAAGTTGATCATGAATCAGGATCCTAGAAATTTGTATACATTTTTATTCAAATTTACATCGATTAAGAAAAATTCAATTAGATAATCAAAATATAAATAAAATATAAACTTTCTTGACATTGAAAGGGAGAACTTCATGAAGGACTTTGATGAACAATATAGAACAAGTTAGAATTTCAAAAAGTAGCCATTTGTTATTATTTAGATTTTGTCCCTTCATTTGAAAAAAAATCAGAAATAAAATTTTGTATGCATATCAAAAATTAATCTCGAGAATGATATAACCACAATCTGAATTTCAATATAGTTTTCAAACCATTTTTCAAGAATAAGGTGACTTTAAGTCGAAAATGTATACTATGAGCTATTGTAATTCATGTGGATGCATCATAAACGATAATTTGAGGTTAATATTCCATTTTATTTGAAAATAAAATTTTCAGATAGTTTTTAACCAGACCGGTACACTTAGCAGAACAAAGCGCCCGATGTGTTTTAATAATACCAGCACTAGGGGATTTAAATAATACCCACACTAGTTTCTGTCATTTTGAAAAAAAAATATGTTATCATATCAGTGTTCTTGTATAAAAATACACTTATGTGTTTAAAAAAAATAACACTAGTAAGCCCCTATTTCCAGATCTAAAAAAATAAAAATAAATTCAAGAAAGTAGCTAATTTTATAATCTATACTATCATCTATTGTAATACATAGATTTTAAAGCATACTAGTGCAGTTATCATAACAAAGTGCACCAATTTGTTTAAAAAATACCAGCGCTGGGGCACTTAAATAATACCTACACCGCTCAAATAATACCTACATCTTCTCTAACATTCCAAAAAAAATATGTTATGATATCGGTGCTCTTGTACAAAAATGCACCTATGCATTTCAAAACAAATACCACCACTATGCATATTTTTCCGTATTTTAGAAAAAAAATGAATTCAACTAACTCAATGCTCTTACAATAATTAGAAAATTAATTCTTCTAAAAATAAGCCACATCATTACGTTAAAAAAATTAATGACACCATTTTGGGATTTTGAAAATAAATAAACAAATTGTATCATATCGATGCGTTGAAAATTTTTGGCGTCCCGACAATGTAGGTGCATTTTTCCTATAATCACACCAGTGTGCTTAATTATCGAACGCACTGATGTGCGAATAAATTGAAAAAAAAACATTATTTTTTTTCTCTTTTAAAATTAAAATATCAGCAGCAATTCAATTTTTGAAATCTAATTTGATAGTTTTTTTTAAATAGTAAAAAGTCATTCATTATTTGATTATTTTACCCAAAATCTCAAGGGAGTGACTTGCGAGAGTGACATACGAAGAGAAATTTTTTTAAATAGTAAAAAGTCATTCATTATTTGATTATTTTACCCAAAATCTCAAGGGAGTGACTTGCGAGAGTGACATACCAAGAGAAATGTGCACGAGCATAATACCTTGGAGTAGCAAAACTATTCGAAAGATACAAAGCTAAAAGGTATGGTGATTCACTCAAAACTCTGCATAGTAAAAGTTTTAAACTTTATTGTTTATTTTACCAATAAAAAATTATAAAATTTCTATTAGAGTTTTATTAAAAGAGAGATAATTTACAAGAGAGACATACTCGGAGCACTGTGGAGCAACAAATATTTTGGAACCACAAAAGGATCAAAATTTGAAAGGTATGGTGATTCACTCAAAACCTTAGAGAGAAAAAAATTGTAAATTTTATTGTTAAATTTTTTTAAAATTTCTTTTATATTTATTCACAATTCAGATATATATATATATATATATATCTATATATATATATATATATATATATATATATATATATATAAAGAAATTACTATAGATTTTACTAGTAAATTTTTTTATGATCTCTTTTCTTATTTAAATATAATTAAAATTCATTAAAAAAAAAATGCCTTAAACCCTTCGATCTTCCTACAAAATTTTACCTTAGGGTTTAATTTCCACTACCACTTCACAATTACAGTTTTTCATTTTAAGAATTTTGGGTTTAATTAGTTTGTGTACTTACTATATATAGGGTGTTTGACTTGTAAAGTAGGGGAGTCACTTATTTAATTATATTCAATCCTTGTCGACACTCCTTGTTTTAAAAAAAATGACTATATGTTCTACGGTGCTCCCTCTATAATATAACACACTGGTGCACCCTATGTAGTACAACACATTGATATATTATGACACTGTCTATTTTGTCCAGTTTATTCATCGTTGCTCCTGATGTAATATAAAACACTGGCAGGTATCTTCCAAATAGAATCATAAAATCGTTGCGGTTCATTTCGATTTACATATTGCACTGTTATAATTTAAAATTAATTTTAAAAATTAAATTTCCATTATAGTGAACAATTTAATGCCTACTGTGTTTAATGGGATAAATGCACTAGTGGATTTATTTAGATAAACACATCAATTACCAAAGCTCTTTTTGGCTAAAACATATTTTATTTATTTGTAAAACACATTTAATGGATTCTATATTGAATGGTACATGTTTTAACAAAAATCTTTATTGACACAATGATAACATATAAAAAAAACCATGGAAGGCAAGTTCTTTGTAAATTCTTTGCAAAATTAATATGTTTGAGCTATATGTAAGTTTAACAAATATGTATTTGTTGGTGTGTGTCATGTAGAGCCAAAAATTGAAGAATGTTGATAATATCATCTCTAATCTAAGTGCAGAAGCATGTAAAATCCTAATAGAAAAATTGCGAAAAGATGAATCAGGTGAATGAAAAAATATTATTCAATGAATTTTTTTCATTAATAATATACTTAAGAATATTAGATAGCATGTTTCAAATAATATATGAATTCATATATGTTTAATGTTCTATAGAGAGCAGCATTGAAGGAATAGATTAATAGCATTCTGAGAAAAAAATAATCATAGAACATGTAAATGATGATGAATTGGTACTTAGCTCATTTGAAGTAGTGTTGGAGGTTAATGAAAGTGGGAACTTTTATTACAAAACTATGAGGGATGTAGCGAAATGAATGTATAGTTGTACTTTCCACTTACAATACAAACATCAATCCAATGATTCTAAGAACCAAATTATATCTAAACTATACGAAGCGTTTCAAGAGAAATGGTGAATGAGACATGGAAGACTTGCAATTGAAAAAACAGAGAACAACAAAAAAGAATAATTCAAAAGGTAATATTCCTAATTAAAATGATTTTATAGAATTATATGTAAATATTACTACAAAGCATTGATATATTAATATAAATTTTGTTATTTTTAGTTTTCATATAACAATATAAAAACAATTTATGAATTTTTCAGGAAGATTATGAAAATCTCAAATGACGAATGCGTTGGTATGTGAGACATGCCAATAGGAATGCCCAAAAAAGTGTATAACGAGATGGTCAAAGAAATGGACATAATTTCATCATAGGAGGAGCCATCTCAATAACAGCGTGCTTCAAATGTATGTAATCGTGATTGAATTTTATACATATAGTTTTTTTTAGCATTAAATATTGATTTTCAATTATTTTCTTGCAGAAAAGAAAACAAAACGGAACTCATTCAACACACAAAACAAGAAAACAAGGAAGAAAATGGTTAATTTCAAAGTTTGTGGGTAATTGTTAATATTTTCTTATAACAACTCAAGACTTTATTTTTGTATATTTCAAACTGTTTTACAACAACCATCCTTGAATGTCTTCAAATAAGTGCTAATATACAAAGACAAGTGAATGAAAGAATTGAATGACATTGGGTTAAATAAGGGTTGTGAGTATATGTTGACATATCAAAAATTAATTGTGGAGTTTGTAAATATATATGTTGTTTTACTTATTTTTGTTTATAATTAATAGAAAAAAACCCTTTATATTAAATCTATGATTTATAATGGGGTTTAAAATATGTAGGAAGCAAAGTATGGAACTAACCCAATAAAAGACTTGTTACAAAAGGGCATAAGACTTGGTTTTGAAACAATGTGCATAGTTTATGAGGCACTTCTTGCTATGGTATATTATTATTCAATTTAAATTGATGTATATTATTTATTTCAATTTTCATTACTCTCGCCAATGTAGATACACTCATTACACTTTAGCTTTATTTTTGCAGATGGAACAAGATGAAGAAGACAAAAACAATCGATGCAATCAAAAAATAATTTCTCCAAATAACCCAAGCCATGGAAGTAACTGAAGCTCTAACATCAATTCCAACAAAGAATTATGATCTATTTAAATATCAATGCAACGGATTTTATTTTTTGAAATAATTGTCTATGAAAATTAGACATTTTGTTTAATGTAATGGACATAGTGTACCAATTGAAAGACACGGGGTTATCAATAACAATCCTATTTTGTATGTCAAAGAGTCTCTTATTGATATATAATAAATTACATTTTAATTTATTTTATTGTGTTATCCAATGTCATTTTGCAATGTTACACCACTAATTAAAAATATGGACGATTAAATTCAATAATAAAGAGATGTGAAATACGATAATATAAAAAATTGATTCAAACATAATATACAAATGCACTAATAAACTTTTGATTTATATGAATACTATTATAAGATATATGTTGATTTTTGGATATAATTGTAAGTGGATATTTCAAAAAAAAGAGAAAATCTCATACAAAAATTTCAGTTCCTTTTAGGAAAACAACAACACTATAGTGCTTATTTCTTCAAGCACTAGTATTGTTTGGAATTAATGCCCTAATGCATTGTAATTGTTAACACACCACTCATGTCATAGAACTAACACCCCGATCCTACAATATATTATTTCCAGCCCTAGTACATCATTAAAATTAACAACATCGGTCTTTTTATACCATAAACATATAGGTGAGTTTATGCAAATGACACGCATTGACACCCCAAGTTTAAACAAAAGCACCATGTCTACAATTTTTTTGTGCTTGCCCCAATTTCGTTCCTTACATGAACGCTCCAGGAATTTTTAATCTATTAGCACCGGTGCATTACGAAACATAACAATATCTGTCCTTTTATATGTCTAACACACCGGGGAGTTTAAACAAAAGAACTGGCACAACAATTATTTTATGTGTACCATTGTGTCGTTCCTTACATGAATACCCCAGGGTTTTGTTTATCTATTAGCATCAGTTCGGTATATATTACGCATAAATGTTCTTTAAATTCAATGCCTTTGTGATTTTAGTTATGTATGCATCCCCGTGTGTTTATATATGTAGTGCACTAGTGCTACTTGTTCTATGAAGTGCACTGAAGACTAAAACCTTATGTTGCCCATATTTTTTTAGTTGTGATGAAGTTCCATTAAAATCTCCTCTAAAAAATTCGCTATCGTAAGGAGATGTTTTAGCGGAATTTTTTTTCACATTTTTATCTAATTTTATAACTCTAAAATTCTCTATTATAACCTTCGCTAGAAGATATTTTCCTTGTACTATAAACTCATTCCACTCTTTTCATCATGCCCAATACAACAAAGACGTTTCTGAATGAATAAACTCCCTCGATCACAACCAAAACCTTGGGAAATTTGTTGGTTTTGAACCCTTGCTTTTTATTTTCTCAACCTATAGGTAATGCCACTGGGAGATAGTTGGAATACTGTATTAGTCTCACAATGATATGTTGGCAAGCCTGCGAAAGTATGCGTGAATACCAAATGAAGCCTAAGGCAGTGCTATAGAACTCAAAAAACACAAAGTCTCCTCCATCTAGAAGTGCTTCCACCTACATCACCACTTCCTCAAACACCTTTGCACCATGTTACACTTTTAGAGCATTTGAACATCTCTCTCAACCATTAAATCATCATGAAAGCACTTCTTCAGATGGTTGACATCAATGCCAAGCTGATTGACTCATCTTATTAATACCAATGGAAACATCATGATGGCAATAAAAAGATTTGCATCGTTGAATCTATTTCTATATCTAAATATTTATTAAATCAATTATATTCCTCTCTTTTCAGATGTTATTTTGTACAAAATTTATGCAAAGAAATTTTTGCAGCACACTCTATCACCATGGAAACTTTTAGGAGATAATATTCATAAGTGGGCTAATTTTCCATGGTTTTTTCTACAAGCAGATTCGTCAATTTCCATTTTTTCTAAAAATTATTCACCAAAAATTTATATTAAAAATGTGTTTCACCTTAGAAATCACAAATATTTTATATAGAATAATATAACATCATTATAAATCTAAATATTTATAAAAAATATTACCAAATATTTTACAAATTCCATATTAAGGACTAATAAGTTTCACAAAAATTTTAAAATTTTAAAATAAACGACCATTCTTAAAATTTTCCTTCTGTCTCACTTACTACTTACATGGGAAAAAACTTAAGCCTTTGTTTATAGAAAATTCCATGATTTCTTTTTAATTAAGAATAAATATACTAAAATATCATTGGTTGGCGAATACAACATTGACATTAACTTTCATTTAGATTTATTCCCCGGATTTACAAGGAAACAAATAAAATCCTTTACCTTTTTTTACATTTTGGTTTTAATAGATTGATAAATTCATGGTCAAAATGAATCAAAGGCGTAGTGAAAAGAATATATTGTTTTTCATTAAAAAAAAATAGATTTAATATAAATAATTGGTTAACCAACATCAAATTTTGAATAAAAAAACATTAAAATGGTATTTTTAATTAAAAATGTAATAACTATCATATAGACTACTTAATTTTTTGGTTGGACAGTTTCCATAGAATTTAAATTTAGTGTTCAAAAATAAACATACATAGTGTCATTAATTAAATATAGAAAAATGACTAGGCTTAGTATCATACGGGATTTTTTTAAATAAAAAAATAAATTTTAAAAATTACAATAAAAAAATAAAATAATCGTAAAATTAATAAAACTACTTTTTCTTTTCTTTTTTAATATTTTATTTAATAATTATATTTAATTAAAATAAATATATTTTTAAAACATTTATAATTTATAATAATAATAATTTATTATTTATGTGGAAATAATTTGGGAATTTATATGTATATATATAATAATAATAAAATGTTTTTCAATTGAATTTAGATTTGTGAATACTTTGATCCTGCTTACTCAAATCTATCTTGTGAATCAAGCAGAATAGAATAACATGCAACATTTTTTCCACTGGAAAAATCTGTAAATTTCATTAATATGAAAATTTACATATGTAGATGCATGAAGCATATGCCATAGTCAATCTGTTGTATCTGTTCTTTTCCAAAATTTATCAGTTTTGGATTGCTGTAAGTATTTACCTCGCAGGGTATTCAGTATGTTGCTATTTACAATATGCCTTTTCGGCATCTATCTAGCTGGAAATAAACACAAAATTACAAAAATGGTTGTATATATACTGCTGTCATGTGCATGCATGTTCCTTTTATGCTGTATGGTGACCCGTGGTTGGATATTCCGGGTCTATGTAAGGACGATGGTAAAATTTTTGCTCCTGTTGGTCTTTGATCTCGGAGATCTCCCACATGCCTCTTTCCATCATCGCTGCCTCCTTGGATAATTTATCAGCGTCTTTGTTATGTTCCATGTAGATGTGTGAAACAGTGATATTGTTAAATGCTGCTTTGAGTTTGAGAACTTCATTCAATATTATGCTGAGTGTGTGTATGTGACATGTGGATGTGCCATTGATCCAATTAATGATGATCTGAGAATCCCCGAATATGTTGATACTATTGCATTGGTGGCTCAGAGCAAAATGGAGTAAATGACGCAGTGTGATGAGTTCTGCGAAGTTGTTGGTTCCGGCTCCCAGTCCGGCCTTGATTTTATAAAGGTGATGCTCGGATAGATGGATAATTATGCCGCCCCCACAGCTCTGCGAATTTGCAGCTCCGTCGAAGAAAGCCCAAGGGATGCATTGGTCGATGTGAGGAGGAGGGGTGGGATGTCTAGATTTTGGAGGGGGCGGGTCTGGTAGCTCACTCAGGGCGGTGATGATACCAGCCTCCATCAAGGGCCAATGTATCGGCTTTTCTTCAAATATTAACCGGTTTCTGGCTTTCCATATAGACCAGTTAACGATGATGGGAAGATTAATATTTTTTGAACCTTTGTTTCTCTTATCCCATTCAGTCCATGCGTTTATGAGGTCTGTTCCATTCCATTCACCCGAGTATTGCGTGAAGTTCTTGAGGTTTTTCCATAGGTTCAGCGTCGCCCGACATCTCAGAAAAATGTGTTCTGTAGACTCAGATTCTTCTCTGCAAAGAACGCACCAGGTAGGACCATACTGTGCCCTTTTCATGAGATGTTCTCCGGTGGGTATTTTATCCCGTAGGATGCACCAGGTGAAGAGCTTTGATCGAGGTGATGCATCTAATTTCCAGATATTCTGCCACCAGCTAGCAGTGGTGTCGGGCTTCTTGTAAGAGATCAGCTGAAGGTAGCCTGCCTTGGGGGTGTAAAGGCCGGATTCGGCCAAGTTCCAAATGAGTTCGTCCTGCCCCTCCGTAATTCGAATGTGCGATTCATGCAGAGCTTCTCTGTATGCTCTCCAAGCTGGGTGCCATCTTCTGGGGAGGTTTAGCTGCTGTGCGGATTTCCATGCCTGGTGGAATATATCAGATTGTTCACGATCCGCGATCTGTGCCATTACATTGATTTCTTGAGCTGAGAGGTATTCCACCAGCTCTCGGGGCAGTATATGTCTCCCACCACTGCCTGCCCAAGGATCGAGCCCAATCCTTGCCCTATTCCCATCTCTGATACGCCATACTAAGTTATCTCTGATTAATGGCAGTGAGTGTAAGAGGGCCTTCCATATAGATGAAATGCCTGTTTTGTTCCATGCTGGGAGTCTAGCCCAATCGATGATGCTAAGTGGCCAGATATATTTGTGGTAGGTGAGTCTGGTCCATAAGCTTTGGGACGTCAGAAGGGCCCAACTCATTTTCCCTGCTAGGGCTTTGGCAAATATAGGGAGCTCCTTTAACCCCCAACCTCCCCATTTCTTTGGTAAAGCAATCTTATTCCAGCCTATCCAGGCAAAGATACGCTTATCCTGGTTGCCTGCCCATAAGTATCGGTTGCATAATTGTTGTAGTTTTGCCAGGATGTTTCGAGGTATCCAAGCCAGTGCCATCCAAAATACCGGCGTTGCTTCAAGAACTGATTTGATCAGGGTTAATCTCCCAGCCCTGGAAAGGTATCTGTGGCTCCAGCATGTTAATCTTTTTTCCACTTTTGCTATCAGCCAAACCCAGTCTGCGATCTTTTGGCATGTCGGCTTTAACCAATATCCGAGATATTTTAGCCCCCTGTCCAATGGCTGAGGTGTGTATGGAAATGCCTGCCTTGCCATATGGGTTTCGTTTGCTGAGGTACCCACCAGAGTGATAGTGGATTTCAACCGATTTACTTCCATACCTGTTGCTTGTGAGAAGAGACCTAGAATGCGGATGAAAGTAGATGTGTCCTGTATGCTGCCATCCAATAAGATTAGGACATCATCTACAAACAATAGGTGAGTGAGGTAGCATTCATCAGTGATTTTGAGGCCCCTGATTGACCCATCCCTTTTAGCTGCGATGATTAGCCAGCTTAGAGCTTCCATGACCAATAGGAAGAGGAGAGGTGAGAGAGGACAGCCCTGTCGCAGCCCTCTTTCAGAGTGGAAGAAATGTGAAGCAGATCCATTGATCAAGATACTGAATGTGGGAGATGTGATGCAGGCCATGATCCAATTGATGAGGGCGAGGGGGAAACCGATATGGATAAGAATCATTTTGATGAAGAGCCAGCTGACTCGGTCAAAGGCCTTGGAGAGGTCTATCTTCAGAAGGATACACTTGAGGTGTTTGGTCCAGATGGAATGAATCGCTTCTTGGGCGGAACCAATAGCTTCATGGATCTGTCTATCTTCCAGGAAGGCAAATTGTTGGGGGGCGATGTGTCGAGATAGGATAGGCTTGATCCTATTGGCTATGATCTTCGAAATAATCTTATAGAGCACATTACACAGAGATATGGGACGGAAATCATCAAAGGAGGCAGGGGAATCAGATTTGGGGATGAGGGCAATGAAAGTAGAGTTGATGGCATTATAAAGACTGCCCGAAGTTCTGCTCTCCTCAACCACCTTAAGGATATCTCCTCCCAGAAGTTCAAAAAAGGCGGTGTAGAACTCTATTGTCCAGCCATCCGGCCCAGGGCTTTTCTCCTTCTGAAACCATTTGAGTGTACTTTCCAGTTCTTCCATAGTGACGGGAGCAGTTAGACCATCAGAATCCTCTTCCTCTACAAATCTGGGGAAGTGAGAGGCCACATTGATGATTTCGGCCAGATTTGTGCCAGCAGGGCTTTTGTATAATCCCCTGAAGTGTGCAGTCCCGAGTTGAGAAAGTTTGTTAAAAGAGTCCGCCAGTCCACCTTCAGGTAGGGGGAGGTTCCAAATGGTGTTCGTCACTTTCCTTCCTTTTGCGTAATTGTGGAAAAATCTTGTATTTTCATCTCCGGCTTTGAGCCAAGTAGCTCTACTGCGCAGTCTGAGCGACTCCTCCCTACTTTTAAGTATGTTATTCTTCTGATTTTCCAATTCCACCAGCCGAGCCTTATCTTCTTGTGCTATGAATCCCAGATTTCTCTCGTCCAGAAGAGCTTGCAGTTCTTCTTCCACTGTCGTGAGCTGCACATCTTCCCTTATCTTCTTATCTTTGGCCCAGTTAATCACAATGTGTTTAAGTTCCGTTAGGTTTTTAACAAAACCTCTAGCCATCGATGGTTCTCTGTCAATGGGATGTGTTCTCCAGTAGTCCGAGACCAATTTTGTGAAGCTCTGGTCCTGAAGCCACGTATGATTAAACTTGAATGGCGCTTTTGGCTTCTGATGAGTGCCCAGGATCTCCAATATAATTGGGGAGTGGTCGGATATGCCCCCATTACCCACCCGCTGTTTATAGTAGTGAAGCTGTTGTATCAGCGGGCCTTTCATCAGGAAACGATCCAGTCTACGGGCCAGAGCAGCGGTCCCTACCCTTCTATTTCTCCATGTGGGAAGGGGCTTCTGCATAGGGATGTCGGTGAAGTCATGCTGCTCCAATAAGCTCTTAATGAAGTTTGTGATAGGATCTACTTGGGCCATTGAACCCCATGATTCCCTGAACCCCAGAGAAAAGTTCATGTCACCACCCAGAATGATACTGTCAAGAGTCATTAGGTCGCAGCCGAGTAGGTGACTCCAGAAATTTTCCCGCTGATGGCAGGGTCCATATATATTGATGATACGAAGGGTGAGACCGAGGTCTATAGAGAATATATCTGCACCCATAAAGCCTTGTCCTCCCCAAGAGGAATCCAATCTGATTGATTTGGGGTTATACCCTATCGCCAACCCTCCCGATCTTCCAAATGCATCAGTTGCAAGGAAATTCCATCTTGCCGATAGGGAGGAGAGGGCAAGTGTGATGGACTCTGCAGAGCCGAGGGTTTCTTGTAGGAGGATGATATCAGGAGATTCGACCTCAAAAAGTCGTTTTAGGGCTAGTTTTTTAGGGGTACTAGCCAAGCCCCTGCAATTAAATGAGAGGCACTTCATGGGGGGCCGATCTTAGGGGGTTTTGATGCTCTAAGGACCCCATCAATGGTGGCTTGGCGCCCAGCAGCCACTTCCGCGCCAGCATGCCTGATGGCTTTGTTGAGATTTGATTTGCGACCCCAGGTAGTTAGGAAACCAGGGCCGAGTGGAACCAAGCCCAACCCGAATTGAGTTTCAGAGGCCTCCAATTGGGAGGATCTAGGGCGCAGGGAGTATGGATGGGATGGAGCCGATCTGGAGGATGAAATCGAGGGGGGTGAAGATGTGGGAGGCAATGAGGGCGGAGCAGTGGATGAAATCAGAGGGGGCGGGGGGATAGAGCACTGTGCCATGGTGCATGCAATTGAATTCACATATACAGATGAGAGATCGAGAGAGTAAGAGGGAGGAATAAGTGATGTACTCGGAGCTTGTACTGCCGCTGCAGCTGCCCTGGCCCTAGTCAGTGGAGGCGAAGGCGGGGCTGTCTTGTGCACTTCTGCTTTCTCTGGGGCGCCTTGAGGTGCCACACAGCTCTGTGGAGGGTGGGGAATGGTCGGGGAGACACCTCTGGATGCCGCGGGCGAGATGATTGGAGATCCTTCCTGACTTTTATTCAATGGACAATCCTTGAATAGATGACCTACTTGGTGGCACCGGTTGCAGCGGAAGGGTACGCCTTCATAGTCCAGGATCTGAAGTCTGCTAAATCTCCCCCATTTTAGAGTGATTTTTTCTTCCAATCCCTCCCGTGTATCCAGGTGCACCAGAATTCTTGCTAGTGTTCTTTTCTTTGTATCCTTATACGATCGATCATGGTCCAAGTATGTGCCTAGCGCGTTCCCAATTCTGATAAAAGCTTCCTCCGTCCAATATTGTAGTGGAAGCCCTGGCAGTCGCACCCATAGTGGGCCTGCTCCAATCTGTTTGCGCTCAGGATCGAATAGGGGGCTCCATCATTTCAATAGCACAGGTGCCATTTCAATGTGCCAATACTGAGCTAGTACAGTGTCCGTGCATGCCTCGGTTGCAAAATGGAGTGAGAACCATCCCCTCGAAAGCTCTTGAACCTCTGGCAGTTCCATGAGAAGAGCACCCCAGATTTCTTTAACCCATAGCATCAATCTTTCCGCCGTAAACGTACACCCCCGCACATGTCCAACCAGGACCGTTCGAGCCAGTGCCATAGAATCTTCGAAGTCGATGGGATCTCCGAAGGCTACTGTGATGTCTTTTGCCATCGCTCTGATGCACTTCGTCTTCCACTTCTTCGTGCAAGGTGCCTTCGGATGATCTATGAGGGGATTTGAAACCCTAACCCGGGGGGAGGGTTTTGGAGGCTGAACATTGAGAGCCGGAGTGCTGAAGCTACCCGATGGCCGAATCCCTGCTTCTTGCTGGGGTATATCTGCGGTCCCCCGTATCTCTGCTTGTTCTTGTGATGGATCGAATCGCGGTGATGGTAGCGGGTCGAGTGCCAAGGAGTCTGGTGAAAGCGAGGAGAGTAGAAGGGCAGCGGTTCCAGGCGAGAGCGGTGGAGCATCCAGATCATGCGCTGAGGGGAGTGGATCCGGCAGGGAGACTTCAGGAATGATGTTCTGTGTGGTTTCCCCTTCAACAGCTGTTGTATCGAAACCCGGGAACTTAGGGTTTCCGAATATATTATGCCCTTCTAATGGATCCTCGGAGTAGTCCACGAGGTCCGTGAACCCGGTGTCCTCCATCCCGGTCAAACCGCCGATAACCGTTCCGGGAGCCTGAACCAAACCTATTACCGTAAACTGCTACTGTGCTGGCCGATCAGGTGAGGCGGCCTATGATCTTGCGGTTCCTGCGGCTAGGCTAGCCTTGACCTACGCGGACGCAGCGTGCCATTCGTGTTCTATCATCCTAACATGCAACATTTATATGATGTTATTTGCGAATTTCCAATAATAACATTTACCGTACAATTTACCATATGAGAAATTTAATTTGATGGCCAGGACACCAAGGTTCTCAGTTCTCACTTAAACTCAACCATGTGTGGATGAGAAGTTTGAATATTTTCTATATCAATGGATATGAATAGATATTTCACTAACTCCGAAAACCTCAACGCACGTTTAATACTGCTTGTTTTGAGTGTTTACCTAACTCCAATGACCCCAGCTACGAGAACGCAAAAATGGAGAACTTCGAGCATTCACTGGAACGCAAAAATGGAGAACTTCGAGTGTAAACAGGTGTATTCATCCATATGTTCATCATCCCATCCAATGTATTTGTATGGAACAAGCGAAACAAATCCGCGTATGTCACAGAGAGGGTTTCCATGGCTTGTGACAACCATGCCACATATATTACGCACTTACAGTCCTCATGTGGCTTCAATATTTCTCTCGTGGCCAAGTCCAAGACTTCGAGTTCTGATAATATCAACGTCCTCTATTACTTGAAAGACACTAGGAATTACAGAGCCAACTTTACGTCGAGCTCTGGTTCAACTCAAGATTACAGATCCCTGCGCAAGATGAACTGCAAGTTTTAAATATAGTGTTTTAAATTTTATAATCTAGTATGAATGTGATATGTAATTTTCTTTGCGTTTAACATGGAGTTAATATCAAAAAATATTTGGAAAAAAAAAAAAATCAGCTATAATAAAACATACATGATTATACATATTTGGTTAGTTTTAAAAACATTATAAAACGTTAATTATCTTATTCTCATTGCATTCACTTGGTTTGTTATTAATATTATAATCCAGTGTGAAAAAGATATGGTAAAGATAGTGTTATTGCTTAGAAGTTTTCCTTCGCTGTGGAAGGAAACTCACTAAGAAATCTTTCAAACCATTTTGGGATTCAAAGTTGGCCCTTCAATTTGGAGAGGGATTTCCCCTTAAGTCTCCTAGCCAAAGTCATTGTAGTAGTAAGTCACTAATATGCTCATTGGCTAGATTTTGCTTATAACAAATGAAATTCGTTTGGAAAAGAAAAAAAAAGAGATCATTGGGCATGGAGTTTTTGATAGAAAAAAGATATCTTCTACTTACAAGTTATATGAACAACTCTAACAAAAGAAAGATAGATTATGGTTTCTTAAGCAAATCATGGTGAAGTTATGGTGAAAAACTACAACAAATAAACATAAAAATAGAGCATCTAATTTCTTGCCAATGATATCTAAGATGAAAATCACATAAGTATTTTGCGTAACGTGAACTTGAGCATTCAATACAAAATTCCAATTCATAAAAAAAAAATATTCAAATACTGAATATTATGATCAAAGTCTTGACAATGGAGAAAATAAGCATGGTAGAAAAACGGATACGAAATCATTCACACATAAATATCTGAAAACTGCACATGTGACACCGCTTATAAACAATTATATTGATCTCAAAAAATATACATAAGGTCTTTCTTTTTTAAAAATATTATGAACCTGTAGTTCTTCTTCACAATTGACTTTATAGAACATTGACAACTTTGACCGTGTTTTTAGGAAATTTTAATTGCAAAGTCTCAAATACCTACATAAACGTTTAACTCAAATCAAATACATTGCATACAAATTCACTTAATGTACTTGTTTTGTTTAGTCATAAACAAAAATATAAATTACTGATACTGAAAGTTGAGCTATAGTTAAAAATCTCGCTGACACTGAAGACAAAATTCCCTCACTGATGTCTTATACTAAATTCTGCAGATTCTCTGTTTTATCCCACAAAATTTCCTCTAACTTTGTCAAAACAACAAAATCACCTCATATTGTTGCATGGAACATCAAATTATCACTTATCACTTGGAGTGTTAATCCATATTTCGTAAATCTTATATGCTCTGAAACTCTTTACCATTGCCTTAAAGCATACCCTTTTCTTATCACTAACAAAATCACTGGAAATATAAATTGGGGGGCAATCTCGTAGGTTGCTTCCAAATCAAAACAAAACTAACGCTGACAAAATAATAGTCACTGAAAATCATAACAAACTAGCACTCACAAAATAATTATCAATGCTCGATGTAAAAGTCTCAAAATCAACGCTGACAAATTAATTAGTAGCATGGTTCAGAAAATCTCACTTGAGTTGTTAGGTTTCCCTCCGTAAAAGGTCTATCTCATTAGTTTGATTTGTTTTCATCTTTTTAGTTTTCTTGGCCTTCCCACCATGGAAAATTTTAAGGATAGAAATATATTTGAATGTTTAGAAAACTTGGCAAATATTACTAGTACTTAATATGCAAATCCTAAAATGCTTGGTGATTTTTTTGTGAAAATATTAAAATTCCTAATGATTTTATATAGTATCTATAAGATATTGGCAATTTTTAAGGTAAAATATTTTTATACTATAAAATTTGGGTGAATCATTTTTACAAAAAAATGGAAATTCATGAATCTATTTTTTGTAAAAAAACATGGAAAATTAGCCAACCTATGAATATTAGCACCCTCTTTCCTTTGATATTTTTGCTTGTTAGAATTTGTAACATCCTCCTTATTTATCAGTAAATATTTGAGGGGTGTGTCATCTAGGTGGTTTCCAAAGCATAATTTCCTTTCAGTTTAAGTTTTAGTTTGAGCTTGTTTATGGACTTGGTATGTGGTTTCTAACCCCATACATTCCAGCTATAGAGGGATTCCTCTTATGGGCTTGTTATGTGGTTTCTAACCCTATACATTTCAGCTATAGAGGGTTTCCTCTCTCGTATTCTGGAATGACCCTCCCCTATTCCACTAGATTATTTCTCTGTAGTCTCCATATGTTCTTTTTGAGGAGACGACTCATAAGGAGGAGATGGGGTTTTCTCTTCCACAACCCGCTTTCCTTTTCTTGTGTAAACTCTTTTTAACTTAGGAAATAGAACCAAAGAGATGCTAGTTTTTCTTTTTCTTTGGACTCAAAATTTCCTTTTTCTAGTATCTCAGGGTTCTGAGCAAGCCTCCTTAACTTTGTTTTCTTACTACTAGTTTTAGGCTTGGTGGAGACTGAATCTACAAACTCTCCATAGAATAAAAATATGTTCCCATGTTAGAATTATCTTCTTCAACTAATTAACAACCAGCATCATGATTAGGGATTTATGAAAAACAAAGTGGAAAGGTGACTTTTGCCTAGTTTGAATCTTAGCAGCCATCTTTCTCAGAATCATTAATAAAATATATGGCATATTCATAAGCACTTGCTTATAAATGTGTGCATGAAACTTAAAATGGTACATACCCATTATGTGGTAATTTCCTTCATAGGTGAAATACCTCTTAATGACATTTAAGGTCTAGTGCCAATATTTGTTGAGCCAGGACCTCTACACATCTAATCATGAGGGTTTATCTCTCTGCTCCTGTTTGAGAAAAAACAGAATATCAATACCTTCCAAGGTTCTATTCTTAATGCATGGGGAGGCCTGTAGTCTCTAAAATGATGTCCTCTATGTCTGGGAAGCAAATGTCAGTGATGCTAACATTTTTTCCATCAAACTGCTCTGCAAAAGCTTGAGCCACTCCATTATGATAACAATCACATTTGAAATAACACTCTTCCTAACCTACTTATCGAAATTGTTGCCAGAGCTTAGGGATGGCTTCAAGGATTTCACGGCTTTCTAGCTCTACTATGTTCAAACAACCGCCTTTCCCCATGATTTTTAACAATAGGCCACAAAATCTGTGGATAATGCTAAAATGGTGGCACCGATCTTTGTAGCAAAAAATGAAGTGCATAAACCTTATATTGTGTTGTGAAGAACCTCATTTGCTAGTTGTTCGGCTGGAATGATAACGAATTATTCACCTTATGCATTAATCATCACATCCATCGCCCACTTGTAATGAAATCACGATGGCTAGATGTTGTGACTTAGGAGAGGATCATATAAAATGTCAAACTATTACCCCATACCAATCGCTAAATCATGTCAGTGACATTTGATTTTTCAGTGTTAACTATCATTGGATAACAGGCTACAATAATCATTAATTTAACAGTGCCTTCATTTTAGTATATGGAACATATCTTTGTTATTTCATTTGTTAGTGATTCCTTTTATTTTGTTTTTGGATAGCGCTCACAAAATAATTGTGATGCAGAAGCATCCAGCTGAGGGTACCATGGCTGGGTGTTTGGTCTCAACAAGGGGAATAGATTCATTATCATTTTCATCGACATTTGTTGATCAAAATAGTATTTAGGAACTTGTCTTTTATTTCATTATTAGTTAAGTGACATTTAGGAACAATACAGTTAGATTAGGGTCGTTATCACCACACTGTTTTGTCTTTTTTTCATTTATCTTACAACTGTCTTTCATTTAACAAAATATATTGTATATTTTATAGAGCAAGAAAACCCAAAAAGACCAAAGTGGTTACCAACCATGTAACTGTAGAAATAACTGAAAAAATAACTGTGAATAGTTTGGGTAACTGTATCAAAACAATACAAAAGCAAATGTACCACATTTTGAAAAGGGTTTGATACACTGGAATAGGAAGATAATGCAAAAGTTAATAATTTGCAAAAACCTGAGCATCTGAATCCATCTGTGGTAATCAATCTTTTTTTTTTATTTTCTTCTAATTACTATCTATAACAATTAGACAAATGCTATGCATTTCTCTATTTCCATAAATCTCTCGTAACAGACAAATATACAATACTTAAATCCAAATGACGAGAACAGGAATAATCGCATTGACAAAAGAATCGAGCACGAAGTCCCAGTAAAAGTACAACTTCCAGACACACTGTGCAAGAAATAGCCATAGAAGCAAGCCAAAAGACTCAACACTATAAAACACATTCACAACAGAGGTAATCCATTGATATCTGAAACTTTCTTTTCTTTTATAAATAATACAACAACAGGCACGCAAAAAAATATAATTGCGAAGTGCTTAAGAACAATAGCAGCAGAGTAGCACGTTTTCCTCTTCAGGAATAACAAATAGTGGAGTTGGGGTTTGAAACCCTGACCGATATAGTTTGCCAAAAAAAAACAGAGACAAATTACATATAGAAACCCGAACGTCATTCAGTTGCATAACAACAACTACTATACCATTGAAGGAACCATAAAATGAAGTCGACAAGCAAAAGGTCTACAATAGAGAATGACCCTACCCAGGTTATGGTGGTCGAGGTCCAAATAGCAACTCAACCCAAAACCAACCCCAATCTACACAGTAAACAACAGAGTTAGTGTGTGCATTTTGAAACCATGAGAACAAATGAAAGTAGTGAAGGTAAGGTCCATGGTTAACTTACTAGGAATATAGACAACACTGAAGGGACGATTCCACAACTGGGTTGTAGCCACCAGAGGGAGCCCTGCTCACAAGGAACAGCCACCCTTAGTCCCAAAGAAAAACTGAGAAAATCGACTATAGCAAGGAACGAAAGAACTTACTTTGCCAAAACCGGTGAAGCCAAATGCAGGGGTCTATGGCGATCGCAACCTGGAAGACCATAGGACATCAACAAACAAATTAACCAGTGAAGGAACCAAGTGAAAAATTTGAGACTCAACCAGAGCAACCCATATAAAGGAAGTTAAGGGAACATTCGAAATAGTAGGGGAGTCATACACCAACAGAGAACCGAAGAACGCCCTCTTACAGGCTGACAAGAATGCTGTCATAATGCCCAGGTGAGAACAACCAGGTAATGAATGAGGAAACACGAGTAGAGTTACTCATCCACTAGGCAGGGTGTCCATAACTAGGTGTGAATAGAGTGCCATTACAAATTTGGCACAGTTGCAGGTGAGATACCGTAAACCCTCACTGCGAACGAAGCAAAGACCAAACAAAAAAAGTGACGAGTGAATGCGGAAGGAGGAGTGTAATCAAGTTGCAAAGGGAGAAGACCGAGGTGAGGACAGGTGTCCCCCTCACCCACCAACGTACTCAGCAATAACTACACCATTTAATCCAGAATCAAAAAAATATCTGTATTAATCGATTTTTAAATTTAAGTCGTGATTTGTTGACTTGATCCTAACACTAATCAATGATTAATTATTGTTAAACCAGTAGCTAAAGGGTTGGTCCCATCATATTGTGGTATCAGAGTAGGATTTGGAGTTTTCCTGAGAAATAAAGACGAGGTTGTCGAAGGGGTGCTTGGAGAGTAGTAGAGGAAGGATAATGGGAAGAGATTAAGATCCTTAGTGCTCGTTTGGCGGCAGTCGAAACAGGAAGGAGAAGGGATCCGGAGGTAGGAGATGATAGCGAAGAAGAAGCTGTAGTTATGACAGATGGATCGGATGAGGAAGGACCTGAAATCAGGTTGTTAAGGTCAGTACTATTGGCTAGTAGTAAGCCAAAGCTAGATATTCCAAATTGCGATGGCAGCTTGTCCACATAGGTTTTGTTGGATTGGATTAGTGAATTGGATAAATATTTTGAATGTGAAGAGGTCAATGAAGATCGGAGAGTTAAATTCGCTGCAGCCAAACTGAAGGGACACACAGCCTTGTGGTGGGATAGTGTCCAAGCAGAAAGAAGGAGGATGAATAAGTTGTCGATAAAGAAATGGCCAAGAATGGTAGCCAAAATGAAGGGCAAATTTTTGCCCAAAGATTACTAGATTGCTCTACATCTGCAAGTGCAAAATTTGAAGCAAAGAGGAATGACAGTGAAAGAATATACTGAAGAATTCTACCGGGTAAATTTAAGAGCTGGTTACATAGAGGATACCCCGGAAAAAACAACAAGGTATCTAAATGACCTGAGATTGGAAATATTGGATGAGATAAGCATTCTCTCCCCAAAGAACATAGAGGAATCCTACCAGAGTGTCATAAAGGGAGAGGAGAAGATCGCAAGAAAACTGAATGTCAGGCTAGGACCAGCAACTGGCAGAGGAAGAGGACAATCCTATGGCAGAGGACAAACTTCTGACAATAGTGAAGAGGACCAGTAGTTCTAAAACTTTAGGGACAACGGAAAAAGGAGACAGCACTAGAGGAGGAAGGCCATATCAGCGAGGAAGGGGAAATGGCAGAGGCAGAGGAGCTGCCTATCAGTGCTACAAGTGCCACAAGTGGGGGCATAGGTCTTTTGAGTGTCCTAAAGGGGAACAAGCTGGTCAAAGAGGAGCCTATGTTGCACAGCCAGAGGAAGTAGAGGCACCACCCCAGGAAGCAGAGAATGCCCGGAAATAGGGGAAGCCTTAGTTCTGAATAAATTATAGTTGAAACCAACAAAAGAGACAACTGAACAAACTCAAAGGAAGGCATTATTCTGGATAGTTTATAAGTCACACGAAAAATGTTGTAAGCTGATTATTGATAGTGGAAGTACAGATAATCTGGTTGCCACAGAGATGGTGGCGAAGTTGGGCTTGAAGTGGCTAAAACATCCCACTCCCTATAAGGTATCGTGGTTGCAGAAAGGCCATCATCTGTTGGTTGACGAACAGTGTGAAGTTGAGTTCCATATTAGGAGGTATAAGGACAAGGTTATTTGTGATATTATGCCAATGGACGTATGTCATATGCTTCTAGGAAGGCCATGGCAGTATGAATGGAAGGTAGTTCATGATGGAAAGACAAACTGTTACAAATTTTTCAAGGATGGGATTAAGCACACACTTGTGCCCATCAAGGAGGAGGAAGCAACTGAAACAAGCAGAAAAAAAGTGTTATTAATGGGTGGAAAAAAGTTTTTGAAGCAGATGGAAGATAGTGAAGTGAACCATGTTGTTGTGAGAAGGCCAAGAACAGTGTTGTTGCACACAAAATTTTCTGATTTACCTGCAAAAATTCAGAAAATGCTGCAGGAATTCAGCGATATTGTGGTAGACGATTTACCAGATAAATTGCCTCTTAAGAGAAGTATCAGTCATCACATCGACTTTATACCTGGAGCTAGTTTTCTGAATAAGGCAGTGTACCAAATGAGTCCTAAATACAACGAGGAGATTAGGAAACAAGTATAGGAATTACTAGATAAGGGGTTGATAAGGGAAAGTTAAAGTCCTTGTGTAGTTCCAACAATTTTTTCTCCTAAGAAAGGAGGAGAGTGGCAAATGTGCACAAATTCAAGAGCCATCAATAAGATTACCATCAGGTACAAGTTTCCATTACCACTGATGGACGACATGATGGACTGTTTGTGCGGGGTAGCACATTTCTTGAAAATTGATCTGAAGAGTGGTTATCACCAGATTCAAATCAGGGAAGGGGATGAATGGAAGACAACCTTCAAAACCAATGAAGGACTGTATGAGTGGCTAGTAATGCCATTTGGGTTGAGTAATGCCCCTAGTACCTTTATGCACTTAATGAGTGAGATGTTAAAGGAGTTCATTGGAAGGTTCGTGATTGTATATCTGGATGATATACTGATTTTTAGTAAGACCAGAGATCTTGAACATTTTGGCCATGTCCGAAGTGTGCTAGAGAAGTTGCAGCAAAACAAGTTGCTAATAAATCGGAAAAAGTGTTCTTTTCTTCAGAGGGCACTAGTCTATTTGGGTTTTGTGATTGCAGAAAATGAGTTGAAGATGGACCCAGAGAAGATTGCAACAATCGTTAACTGGTCATCCTCAAAAAATCTGTTTGAGGTACGTAGTTTTCATGAGTTGGCAAGTTTTTATCGTAAATTTATAAGGAATTTCAATGAGATTTGTGCAACTATGATGGATACTATAAAAAAATCAAGTCAGCCTTTCCGTTGGACCGAGGCAATAGAGAAAAGCTTTCAAATGCTGAAGAAGAAGATTACAGAAATACCAATCTTGAGATTGCTAGATTTTAACAAGCTTTTCCAGGTTCACTGTGATGCCAGTGGTATAGCCATTAGGGCCGTACTCAGCCAGGAAGAGGAACTTGTTGCTTATTTCAGTGAAAAATTGAACAAAAGCAGGCAGAAGTACTCATCTTACGACAAGGAATTCTATGTTGTAGTCCAAGCATTAAAGCATCGGAGACACTATTTGCTGGCGAATGAAGTTGTTTTGTTTTATGATAATTCTGCATTACAGTACGTGATGGAGCAGTATAAGCTGAACCAAAAACATGCAAAGTGGGTTGAGTACCTGCAGATTTTCACATTTTTCTTGAAGCATATCAGTGGACAGGCCAACAAGGTAGCAAATGCATTGAGCATAAGAGCTTTGCTCTTACAGGAGAGCACGGTAAAAGTGTTGGGATTCAAGCACTTAACTGACTTGTATCAGACAGATGTGGATTTCAAGGAGGCTTATGAAGCCTGTCAAAATCCTTTGTTGAGGAACAATAGTCCATGGCTAGACTATAATTTACATGAGAAGTTGTTGTTTAAAAGGGGGAAACTATGCATTCCCAACTGTTCGATGAGGGAGAATATCATCAAGGAGAGGCACAGCAGAGGTCTATCCAAACATTTCGGCATTGATAAGACCTTAGATCAGCTCAGCCATTTTTATTACTAGCCGAGGATGTGAAGGGATGTATAAAGATTTGTAACTAGATGAAAAGTGTGTCAGTTGGCGAAAGGACATAGTCAGAATATAGGACTCTATGCACCATTGCCTATTCCGAGTAGACCATGAGACTTAGTCAGCTTGGACTTTATCTTGGGTCTACCAAGAACGCAGTGGGGTTACGACTTTGTGATGGTGGTAGTAGACTAGTTCTAAAAATGGCACATTTCATCCCTTGTAAAAAGAACCAGTGATGCCACTCACATGGCCCACTTATTTTTCACGGAGATAGTCAGGCTACATGGCCTACCTAAGTCCATCATTTCCGACAGGGACATGAAATTTACAGGGCACTTTTGGTGCACCTTGTGGAAAAAGATGGACACACAGTTAAGTTTCAGCTCTGCTTATCACCCACAAACCAATGGGCAAACAGAGGTGGTAAATAGGAGCTTGGGAAACCTGCTATGAAGTTTGATCAGGGAAAATTCATGGATGTGGGATTGTGTACTTGCCCAGGCAGAGTTTGCTTACAACGACTCACCCAATCATAGCACGGGATACAATCCTTTTCAGATCTTATATGGCATGCATCCTCGCAGAGTGCATGAGTTACGAGATCTAGGACAACAGGAAAGATGGAGTGCTCATGGGGAAGATTTCGCTAAAGCAATGAATTACATACACGAGCAGGTAAAGATGAAGTTTCAGGATAGCAATCAAAATTATAAGAAACGACAGACTTGAAATGGTGAGAGTTACAATTTAATGTGGGGGATGAAGTCCTCGCACATTTGCACAGAGAACATTTTCCTAGGGGTGAATACAACAAACTAAAGTACAAAAAGATTGGCCCTTTCAAAACTCTACAAAAATTTTCAGCCAAACAACCAAAGTGACGAGTGAATGTGGAAGGAGGAGTGTAATCAAGGTGTGAAGGGAGAAGACCGAGGTGAGGACAGGTGTCCCCCTCACCCACCAATGTACTCAGCAATAACTACACCAATTAATCTAGAATCAAAAAAATATCTGTGTTAATCGATTGTTAAACATAAGTCGTGATTTGTTGACTTGATCCTAACACTAATCAATGATTAATTATTGTTAAGCCACTAGTTAAAGGGTTGGTCCTCTCAGATTGTGGTATCAGGGCAGGATTTGGATTTTTTCTAAGAAATGGAAGTTGGAAGACGAGGTCGTGGAAGAGGTGCTTGGAGAGTAGCAGAGGTATGATTACGGGAAGAGATTAAGATCCTTAGTGCCCGTTTGGCGGCAGTCGAAGCAGGAAGGAGAAGGGATCCAGAGGTAGGAGATGACAACGAAGAAGAAGCTGTAGTTATGATAGATGGATCAGATGAGGAAGGACCTGAAATCAGGTTGTTAAGGTTAGTACTATTGGCTAGTAGTAAGCCAAAGCCAGAGATTCCAAATTACGATGGCAACTTGTTCACAGAAGTTGTGTTGGACTGGATTAGCGAATTAGATAAATATTTTGAATGTGAAGAAGTCAGTGAAGATCGAAGAGTTAAATTCGTTGCAACCAAACTTAAGGGACAAGCGGCCTTGTGGTGGGATAGTGTCCAAGCAGAAAGAAGGAGGATGAATAAGTTGCCGATAAAGAAATGGCCAAGAATGGTAGCCAAAATGAAGGGCATATTTTTGCCCAAAGATTACCAGATTACTCTACATTGGCAAGTGAAGAATCTGAAGCAGAGAGGAATGACAGTGAAAGAATATACTGAAGAATTCTACAGGGTAAATTTAAGAGCTGGTTACATAGAGGATACCCCAGAAAAAACAACAAGGTATGTAAATGGCCTGAGATTAGAAATATTGGATGAGATAAGCATTCTCTCCCCAAAGAACATAGAGGAAGCCTACCATAGTGCCATAAAGGGAGAGGAGAAGATCACAAGAAAACAGAATGCCAGGCTAGGACCGGGAACCGGCAGAGGAAGAGGACAATCCTATGGCAGAGGATGAACTGCCAACAATAGTGAAAAGGGCAGCAGTTCTAAAACTTCAGGGACAACGGAAAAAGGAGATAACACTAGAAGAGGAAGGTCATATCAGCGAGGAAGGGGAAATGGCAGAGGCAGAGGAGCTGCCTATCAGTGCTACAAGTGCCACAAGTGGGGGCACAAGTCTTTTGAGTGTCCTGAAGGGGAACAAGCTGCTCAAAGAGGAGCGTATGTTGCATAGCCAGAGAAAGTAGAGGCGCGACCCCAAGAAGCAGAGAACGTGCCAGAAACAGGGGAAGCCTTAGTTCTTAATAAAGTACTGTTGAAACCAGCAAAGGAGATAGCTGAACAAACTCAAAGGAAGGCATTATTCTGGATAGTTTGTAAGTCACCCAGAAAATGGTGCAAGCTGATTATTGATAGTCGGAGCACGGATAATCTGGTTGCCACAGAGATGGTGGAGAAGTCGGGTTTGAAGCGGCTGAAACATCCCACTCCCTACAAGGTATCATGGTTGCAGAAAGGCCACCAGTTGTTGGTTGACGAATAGTGTGAAGTTGAGTTCCATATTGGCAGGTAGAAGGATAGGGTTATTTGTGATATTATGCCAATGGACGTATATATTATACTGCTAGGAAGGCCATGGTAGTATGACCAGAAGGTAGTTCATGATGGTAAGACAAACTGTTACAAGTTTGTCAAGGATGGGATTAAGCACACACTTGTGCCCATCAAGGAGGAGGAAGCAGCAGAAAAAAGTGGAACAAAAGTGTTATTAATGGGTGGAAAACAGTTTTTGAGGTAGATTGAAGATAGTGAAGTGAACTATGTTGTTCTGAGAAGGCCAAGAACAATGTTGTTGCACACATAAATTTCTGATTTACTTGCAGAAGTTTAGAAAATGCTGCAGGAATTCAGCTACATTGTGGTGGATGATTTACCAGATAAATTGCCTCTTAAGAGAAGTATCAGTCATCACATCGACTTTATACCTGGAGCTAGTTTTCTGAATAAGGTAGTGTACCAAATGAGTCCTAAAGACAATGAAGAGATTAGGAAACAGGTACATGAATTATTGGATAAGGGGTTGATAAGGGAAAGTTTAAGTCCCTGTGCAGTTCCAACAATTTTAGCTCCTAAGAAAGGAGGAGAGTGGTTTATGTGCATAGATTCAAGAGCCATCAATAAGATTACCATCAGGTACAGGTTTCCATTACCATGGATGGAAGACATGATGGACTGCTTGAGTGGGGGCAACATATTTCTCAAAAATTGATCTAAAGAGTGGTTATCACCATATTCGAATCAGGGAAGGGGATGAATGGAAGACAGCCTTCAAAACCAGTGAAGGACTGTATGATTGGCTGGTAATGCCATTTGGGTTGAGTAATACCCCTAGTACATTTATGCCCTTAATGAATGAGATGTTAAAGGAGTTCATTGGAAAGTTCGTGATTGTATATCTAGATGATATACTAATTTTTAGTAAGACCAGACAAGAACATTTTCGACATGTCCAAAGTGTACTGGAGAAGTTGCAGCAAAACAAGATGCTAATAAATCTGAAAAAATGTTCTTTTCTTCAGAGGGAATTAGTCTATTTTGGTTTTTTGATTGCATAAAATGAGCTGAAGATGGACCTAGAGAAGATTGCAGCAATCGTTAACTAGCCATCCCCAAAAAGTCTGTTTGAGGTATGTAGTTTTCATGGGTTGGCAAGTTTTTATCATAAATTTATAAGGAATTTCAATGAGATTTGTGCACCTATGTTGGATACTATAAAAAAGGCAAGTCAGCCTTTCTGTTAGACCTTGGCAGTAGAGAAAAGCTTTCAGTTGCTAAAGAAGTAGATTACAGAAAGACCAATCCTGAGATTGCCAGATTTTAACAAGCTTTTCCAAGTTCGTTGTGACACCAGTGCTACAGCCATTGGTGACGTACTCAACCAGGATGACAAACCTATTGCTTATTTCAATGAAAAATTGAATGAAGGCAGGTGGAAGTACTCATCCTACGACAAGGAATTCTATGTTGTCATCCAAGCATTGAAGCATTGGAGACACTATTTGTTGGGGAATGAATTTGTTTTGTTTTCTAATAATTCTACATTACAGTACGTGATGGAGTAGCATAAGATGAACCAAAAACATGAAAAGTGGGTTGAGTACTTGCAGATTTTCACGTTTGTCTTGAAGCATATCAATGGACAGGCCAACAAGGTAGTAGATGCATTGAGCAGAAGAGCTTTGCTCTTACAGGAGAGCACAGTACAAGTGTTGGGATTCGAACACTTAACCGACTTGTATCAAATAGATGCAGATTTCGAGGCTTATGAAGCTTGTCAAAATCCTTTGTTGAGGAACAATATTCCATGGTTGGACTATAATTTACAAGAGAAGTTGTTGTTTAAAGGGGGACAACTATGCATTCCCAACTGTTCGATGAGGGACAACATCATCAAGGAGAAGCACAGTGGAGGTCTAGCTTAACATTTCAGCATTGATAAGACCTTAGATCAAGTCAGCCATTTTTATTACTGGCCAAGGATGCAAAGGGATGTACAAAGATTTGTAACTAGATGCAAAGTGTGTCAGTTGGCAAAAGGACACAGTAAAAATACAGGACTCTACACACTATTGCCTATTCCGAGTAGACCGTCAGACTTAGTCAACTTGGACTTTGTCTTGGGTCTACCAAGAATGCAGTGGGGTTACAATTCTGTGATGGTGGTAGTAGACCGGTTCTAAAATATGGTATATTTCATCCATTGTAAAAAAACCAGCGATGCCACTCACGTCGCCCACTTATTTTTCATGGAGATAGTCAGGCTACATGACCTACCTAAGTCCATCATTTTCGACAGGGACGTGAAATTTACAGGGCACTTTTGGTGCACCTTGTGGAAAACGATGGACACACAGTTAAGTTTCAGCTTTGCTTATCACCCACAAATTGATGAGCAAACATAGGTGGTAAATACGAGCTTGGGAAACCTGCTACGAAGTTTGATCGAAGAAAATTCACGGATGTGGGATTGTTTACTTGCCCAGGCGGAGTTCCCTTACAATGACTCACCCAATCGTAGCATGAGATACAGTCCTTTTCAGATCTTATATGGCATGCATCCTCACAGAGTGCATGAGTTACGAGATCTAGGATGGCAGGAAAGATAGAGTGTTGATGGGGAAGATTTCACCAAAGCAATGAATGACCTACACGAGCAGGTAAAGATGAAGTTGCAGGATAGCAATCAAAAGTATAAGCAACGGGCAGATCTGAAATAGCGAGAGGTACAGTTTAATGTGGGGGATGAAGTCCTCGCATATTTGCATAGAGAATGTTTTGCTAGGGGTGAATACAACAAATTGAAGTACAAAAAGATTGGCCCTTGAAAAATTATGCAAAAATTTTCATCTAATGCTTATAAATTATAGCTGTCTCCAGGGATAGGCATCTCACCTGTCTTCAACGTGGCAGACTTGTTTCCATATACTGCCAGTCCTGAAGATGATAGTACAGCATGGTCTACATGGAACACCCTGGAAGGGAGCGAGACTTGGATGAGAGAAATACCTTCAGTTGAGCCCCTTGAGATCGAGAGGATCCTCGACACTCAGGTGGGCATGCGAACTTCGCAGAAGTAATACCAACAATATCTGGTCAGGCGGAAGAACCGTCCCATTGAAGACAGTTCATGGCTTGATGCTAGACAAATATAGCAGGCAGGCTTTTTAGTGAAGGAGCTCATGGACTGGAGCCATGAATTTTTTCTTACCCTGGGAGCCTGATGCAGGAGCATCCAGCTGAGGGTACCATGGCCGGGTGTTTGGTCTCAGCTAAGGGAATAGATTCATTATCGTTCTCATCTACATTTGTTGATCAAAACAATATTTAAGAACTTGTATTTTGTTTCATTATTAGTTAAGTGACATTTAGGAACAATATAGTTAGATTAGGGTTATTATCGCCACACTGTTTTGTCCTTTTTTCATTTATCTTACAACTGTCTTTCATTTAAAAAAATATATTGTATATTTTACAGAGCAATAGAACCCAAAAAGACCAAAGTGGTTACCAACAATGTAACTGTAGAAATAACTGAGAAATAACTGTGAACAGTTTGGGTAACTGTATCAAAACAATACAAAAGCAAATGTACCACATTTTGAAAAGGGTTCGATACACCAGAACAGGAAGATAATACAGAAGTAGATAATTTTCAAAAACCTGAGCATCTGAATCCATCTGTGATAATTAATCTTTTGTTTTATTTTCCTCTAATTACTATCTGTAACAATTAGACAAAGCTATGCATTTCTCTATTTTCATAAATCTCCTGTAACAGACAGATATACAGTACATAAATCCGAATGACGAGAACAGGAATAATCGCGTTGACAAAGGAATCGAGCACGTAGTCCCAGTAATAGTACAACTTTCAAACACACGATGCAAGCAACAACCACAGAAGCAAGCCAATAGACTCAACACTGTAAAACACATTCACAATAGAGGTAATCCATTGATACCTGAAACTTTCTTTTCTTCTATAAATAATACAACAATAGGCATGCAAAAAAATATAATTGCGAAGTGCTTAAGAACAATAACAGTAGAATACCACATTTTCCTCTTCAGGAATAACAAATAGCGGAGCTAGGGTTTGAAACCCTGACCAGTACAGTTTGCTAAAAAAAAATAGAGAAAAATTACATACAGAAACTCGAGGGTCATTCAGTTGCGTAACAACAACCAAAATAACCAAAGCCTCATTTCCTAAATCACAAGCGGACTATACCAGTGAAGGAACCACAAAAGGAAGTCGAAAAGCAAAAGGTCTACAATAGATAATGACCCTACTCGGGTTATGTTGGTCGAGGTCCAAACAGTGACTCAACCTAGAACCAACCCCAACCTGCACAGTAAACAATAGAGTTAGTGTGTGCACTTCGAAACCATGAGAATAAATGAAAGCAGCTAAGGTAAGGTCCATGGTTGACTTACCAGGAAGATAGACAGCACCAGAGGGACGACTTCGCAACTGGGTCACAACCACCAAAGGGAGGCCTACTCACAAGGTGCGGCCACCCTTAGTCCCAAAGAAAAACTGAGAAAATCGACTATAGAAAGAAACGGAAGAACTTACCTTGGCGAGTCCCATGAAGCCAAATGCAGGGGTCCATGGCGACTACAACTTCGAAGACCACAGGGCATCAATAAACAAATTAATTGGTGAAGCAACCAAGTGGGAGATCAGAGACTCAACTAGAGCAACCCATATAAACAAAGTTAAGGGAACATTCAAAATAGTAGAAGAGTCATAAACCAACAGAGAACCAAAGCAAACCCTCTTACAGGCTGACAAGAATGTTGTCATAATGCCCAGGTGAGAACAACCAGGTAACGAACGAGGAAATGAGGGCAGAGTTACCCATCCACCAACTAGGGAGTCCATAACCAGCTGCGAGCATAGCGCCATTACAAATTTGGCACAGTTGTTGGTGAGATACCATAAACCATTACTGTGAACGGAGCAAAGACCAAACAACAAAAGTGATGAGTGAATGCAGAAGGAGCAGTGTAATCGAGGTGCAAAGGGAGAAGACCGAGGTGAGGACAATTGTACCGCTCACCCACCAACGTACTCAGCAATAACTACACCAATTAATCCAGAACCAAAAAATATCTATGTTAATCGATTGTTAAACATAAGTTGTGATTTGTTGGCTTGATCCTAACACTATTCAACAATTAATTATTGTTAAACCACCAGTTAAAGGGCTGGTCCCATCATATTGTGGTATCAGAGCAGGGTTTGGAGTTTTCCTGACAAATGGAAGTTGGAAGACGAGTTCGTGGAAGAGGTGCTCGGAGAGTAGCAGAGGAAGGATTATAGGAAGAGATTAAGATTTCTAGTGCCCATTTGGTGACAGTCAAGGCAAGAAGGAGAAGGGATCCAGAGGTAGGAGATGATAGTGAAGAATTTGTAGTTACGATAGATGGATCGGATGAGGAAGGACCTTAAATTAGGTTGTTAAGGTCAGTACTATTAGCAAAGCCAAAGCCAAAGATTCCAAATTACGATGGCAGCTTGTTCACAGAAGTTCTATTGGACTGGATTAGCGAATTGGATAAATATTTTATATGTGAAGAGGTCAGTGAAGATCGGAGAGTTAAATTCGTTGCAACCAAACTGAAGAGACACATAGCCTTGTGGTGGGATAGTGTCCAAGCAGAAAGAAGGAGGATGAATAAGTTGCCGATAAAGAAATGACCAAGAATGGTAGCCAAAATGAAAGGCAGATTTTTTCCCAATATTACCAGATTGCTCTGCATCGGTAAGTGCATAATTTGAAGAAGAGAGGAATGACAGTGAAAGAATATACTGAAGAATTCTACCAGGTAAATTAAAGAGCTGGTTACATAGAGGATACCCCGGAAAAACCAACAAGGTATGTAAATGGCCTGAGACTGGAAATATTGGATGAGATAAGCATTCTCTCCCCATAGAACATAGAGGAAGCCTACCAGAGTGCCATAAAGGCAGAGGAGAAGATCACAAGAAAACAGAATGCTAGGATAGGACCGGGAACTAGCAAAGGAAGAGGACAATCCTATGGCAGTAGGCGAACAACCAACAATAGTGAAGAGGGCAACAGTTCTAAAACTTCAGGGACAACAGAAAAAGGAGACAACACTAGAGGAGGAAGGTCATATCAGCGAAGAAGGGGAAATGGCAGAGGCAGAGGAGCTGCCTATCAATGCTACAAGTGCCACAAGTGGGGACACAAGTCTTTTGAGTGTCATGAAGGGGAACAAGCTGGTCAAAGAGGAGCGTATGTTGCACAGCCAGAGGAAGCAGAGGCACCACCCCAAGAAGTAGAGAATGAGCTGGAAATAGGGGAAGCCTTAGTTCTAAAAAATGCACTATTTAAACCAGTAAAGGAGACATCTGAACAAACTTATAGGAAGGCATTATTCTGAATAGTTTGTAAGTCACACAGGAAATGATGCAAGCTGATTATTGACAGTGGGAGTATGGATAATCTTGTTGCCACAGAGATGGTGGAGAAGTTGGGTTTGAAGCGGCTGAAGCATCCCACCCCCTACAAGGTATCGTGGTTGCAGAAAGTCCATCAACTGTTGGTTGACAAACAATGTGAAGTTGAGTTCCATATTAGCGGGTATAAGGACAAGGTTATTTGTGATATTATGCCAATGGTCGTATGTCATATACTGCTAGGAAGGCCATGGTAGTATGACCGGAAGGTAGTTCATGATGGAAAGACAAACTGTTACAAGTTTGTCAAGGATGGGATTAAACACACGCTTGTGCCCATCAAGGAGGAGGAAGCAGCAGAAAAAAAAGAAACAAAAGTGTTATTAATGGGTGGAAAACAGTTTTTGAAACTGATTGAAGATAGTGAAGTGAACTATGCTATTGTGATGAGGCCAAGAATAGTGTTGTTGCACACAAAAATTTCTGATTTACCTGCAGAAATTCAGAAAATGCTGCAGGAATTTAGCGACATTGTGGTGGATGATTTACCAGATAAATTGCCTCCTAAGAGAAGTATCAGTCATCACATCAACCTTATGCCTGGAGCTTGTTTGCCAAATAAGGCAGCATACCAAATGAGTCCTAAAGACAATGAGGAGATTATAAAACAGGTATAGGAATTGTTGGATAAGGGGTTGATAAGGGAAAGTTTAAGTCCCTATGCAGTTCCAATAGTTTTAGCTCCTAAGAAAGGAGGAGAGTGGTAGATGTGCACAAATTCAAGAGCCATCAATAAGATTACCATCATGTATAGGTTTCCATTACCATGGATGGACAACATGATGGACTGTTTGAGCGGTGCAACATATTTCTCAAAAATTGATCTGAAGAGTGGTTATCACCAGATTCGAATCAGGGAAGGGGATGTATGGAAGACAACCTTCAAAACCAATGAAGGATTGTATGAGTTGCTGGTATTGCCATTTGGGTTGAGTAATGCCCCTAGTACTTTTCTGCGCTTAATGAATGAGATGTTAAAGGAGTTCATTGGAAAGTTCGTGATTGTATATCTAGATGATATATTGATATTTAGTAAGACCAAAGAAGAAAATTTTCGACATGTTCGAAGTGTGCTGGAGAAGTTGCAGCAAAACAAGTTGCTGATAAATCTGAAAAAATGTTCTTTTCTTCAGAGGGAATTAGTCTATTTGGGTTTTTTGATTGCGGAAAATGAGATGTAGATGGACCCAGAGAAGATTGCAGCAATCGTTAACTGGCCATCCCCAAAAATTTTGTTTGAGGTACGTAGTTTTCATGGGTTGGCAAGTTTTTATCATAAATTTATAAGGAATATCAGTGAGATCTACGCACCTATGTTGGATACTATAAAAAAGGCAAGTCAGCCTTTCCGTTGGACCAAGGCAATAGAGAAAAGCTTTCTGAAGAAGAAGATTACAGAAAGACCAATCCTGAGATTGCGAGATTTTAACAAGCTTTTCCTGGTTTGCTCTGATGCCAGTGGTATAGCCATTGGGGTTGTACTCAACCAGGAAGACAAACCTGTTACTTATTTCAGCGAAAAACTGAACGAAAGCAGGCAGAAGTACTCATCTTACAACAAGGAATTCTATGTTGTCGTCCAAGCATTGAAGCATTGGAGACACTATTTGCTGGGGAATGAATTTGTTTTGTTTTCTAATAATTCTGCATTACAGTACGTGATGCAGCAGCATAAGCTGAACCACAAACATGCAAAGTGGGTTGAGTACTTGCAGAGTTTCACATTTGTCTTGAAGCATATCAGTCAGCAGGCCAAGAACGTAGCAGATGCATTGAGCGGAAGAGCTTTTCTCTTACAAGAGAGCACGACACAAGTGTTGGGATTCGAACACTTAACCGACTCGTATCAGACAGAAGCAGATTTTGAGGAGGCTTATGAAGCCTGCCAAAATCCTTTGTTGAGGAACAATAGTCTATGGCTGGACTATAATTTACAGGTGAAGTTGTTGTTTAAAGGGGGACAGTTATGCATTCCCAACTGTTCGATGAGGGAGAACATCATCAAGGAGAAGCACAACAGAGGTCTAGCCAGACATTTCATCATTGATAAGACCTTAGATCATCTCAGCCATTTTTATTACTAGCCAAGGATGCGAAGGGATGTACAGAGATTTGTAACTACATGCAAAGTGTGTCAGTTGGCGAAGGGACACGGTTAGAATACGTGACTCTACACACCATTGCCTATTCCGAGTAGATCGTGGGACTTAGTCAGCTTGGACTTTGTCTTGGGTCTACCAAGAACGCAATGGGGTTATGGGAGTAGTAGACCGGTTCTGAAAAATGGCACATTTCATCCCCTGTAAAAAAACCAGCGATGCCACTCACGTGGCCCACTTACTTTTCATGGAGATAGTGAGGCTACATAGCTTGCCTAAGTCGATCATTTCTGACAGGGACATGAAATTTACAGGGCACTTTTGGTGCACCTTGTGGAAAAAGATGGACACACAGTTAAGTTTCAGCTCTGCTTATCACCCACAAACCAACAGGCAAACAGAGGTGGTAAATAGGAGCTTGGGAAACCTGCTATGAAGTTTGATCGGGGAAAATTCACGGAACTGGGATCGTGTACTTTCCCAGGTGGAGTTCGCTTACAATGACTCACCCAATCGCAGCACGGGATACAGTACTTTTCAGATCTTATATGGCATGCATCCTCGCGGAGTGCATGAGTTATGAGATTTACGACAACAGGAAAGACGGAGTGCTGATGGGGAAGATTTTGCCAAAGCAATGAATGACCTACACGAGCAGGTAAAGATGAAGTTGCAGGACAATAATCAAAATTATAAGCAATGGGTAGATTTGAAATGGCAAGAGGTATAGTTTAATGTGGGGGATGAATTCCTCACACATTTGCGCAGAGAATGTTTTCCTAGTGGTGAATACAACAAACTGAAGTACAAAAAGATTTTCCCTTGAAAAATTCTACTGAAAATTTTTAGCCAATGCTTATGAATTACAGCTACCTCTAGGGATAGGCATCTCACCCATCTTCAATGTGGCAGACTTGTTTCCATATACTGCCAGTCTTGAAGACGATAATACAGCACGGCCTACATGGGACACACAGGAAGGGAGCAAGACTTGGATGAGAGAAGTACCTTTAGTTCAGCCCCTTGAGATCGAGAAGATCCTCGAAACTCTGATGGCCAGGCGAACTTGGCAGAAGGAATACCTACAGTATCTGGTCAAGTGGAAGAACCATCCCATTGAATACAGTTCATGGCTTGACGCCAAATAAATACAATAGGCAGGCTTTTCAGTCGAGGAGCTCATGGACTGGAGCCATGAATTTTTTCTTACCCCGAGAGCCTGATGAAGGAGCATCCAGTTGAGGGTACCATTGCCGGGTGTTTGGTCTCAGCTAAGGGAACAGATTCAATATCATTTTCATCTACATTTGTTGATCAAAACAGTATTTAGGAACTTGTCTTTTGTTTCATTATTAGTTAAGTGACATTTAGGAACAATATAGTTAGATTAGGGTCATTACCGCCACACAGTTTTATCTTTTTTTTCATTTATCTTACAGTTGTCTTTCATTTAAAAAAAAATATTGTATATTTTACAGAGCAAAAAAACCCAAAAAGACCAAAGTGGTTACCAACCATGTAACTTAGAAATAACTGAGAAATAACTGTGAACAGTTTGGGTAACTGTATCAAGACAATACAAAAGCAAATGTACCACATTTTGAAAAGGGTTCGATACACCAGAACAGAAAGATAACACAGAAGTTGATAATTTGCAAAAACCTGAGCATTTGAATCCATCTGTGATAATTAATCTTTTGTTTTATGTTCTTCTAATTACTATCTGTAACAATTAGACAAATGCTATGTATTTCTCTATTTCCACAAATCTCCTATAACAGATAGATATATAGTACTTAAATCCCAATGACGAGAACAAGATTAATCGCATTGACAAAAGAATCGAGCACATAGTCCTAGTAAAAGTATAACTTCCAGACACACGGCGCAAGCAACAGCCACAAAAGCAAGCCAATAAACTCAACACTGTAAAACGCATTCACAATAGAGGTAATCCATTGATACCTGAAGCTTCCTTTTCTTTTATAAATAATACAACAACAGGCATGCAAAAAAATATAATTGTGAAGTTCTTAAGAAAAATAATAGCAGAGTAGCACGTTTTCCTCTTCAGGAATAACAAATAGCAGAGCTGGGGTTTGAAACCCTGACTGATACAGTTTGCCAAAAAAATCAGAGACAAATTACATACAGAAACCTGAAGGTCATTCCGTTGCGTAACAACCAGAAGAACCGAAGCCTCATTTCCCAAACCACAAGCGGAATATACCAGTGAAGGAACCACAAAAGGAAGTCGACAAGAAAAAGGTCTACAATAGAGAACGACCCTACCCAGGTTATGTTGGTTGAGGTCCAAATAGCGACTCAACTAGGAACCAACCCCAACGTGCACAGTAAACAATAGAGTTAGTGTGTGTACTTCAAAACCATGAGAACAAATGAAAGCAATGAAGGTAAGGTCCATGGTTGACTTACCAGGAAGATAGATAGCACCGGAGGGACGATTTCGCAACTGGGTCGCAGCCACCAAAGGGAGCCCTACTCAAAAGGAGCGGCCACGCTTAGTCCCAAAGAAAAAATTAGAAAATCAACTATAGCAAGGAACGAAAGAACTTACCTTGCCGAGTTCGTTGAAGCCAAATGTAGGGGTCCATGGTGACCCCAACTTGGAAGACCACAAGGCATCAAAAAAAAAATTAACCGGTGAAGCAACCAAGTGGGAAATCAGAGACTCAACCAGAGCAACCCATAAAAAGGAAGTTAAGGGAACATTCGAAATAGCAAAGGGGTCATAAACCAACAAAGAACTGAAGCAAACCCTCTTACAGGCTAACAAGAATGCTGTCATAAAGCCCAGGTGAGAAAAATCAGGTAACGAATGAGGAAACGTAGGTGGAGTTACCCATCCACCAGGTAGGGAGTCCGTAACCAGGTGCGAGCAGAGTGCCATTACAAATTTGGCACAATTGCAGGTGAGATACCATAAACCCTCACTGTGAATGGAGCAAAGACCAAACAACAAAAGTGATGAGTGAATGGGAAAGGAGGAGTGTAATCGAGGCGCGAAGGGAGAAGACCGAGGTGAGGACAGGTGTCCCCCTCACCCAACAATGTACTCAGTAATAACTACACTAGTTAATCCAGAATAAAAAAAATATATGTGTTAATCGATTGTTAAACATAATCCATGATTTGTTGACTTGATCCTAACACTAATCAACGATTAATTATTGTTGAACCGCCAGTTAAAGGGCTGGTCCCATCATATTGTTAGCATTTTTAAAACTTTCAAAGAGAAACTTTAATAAACTATTTCAAGTTTCGTGAAGCTTTAATCTTGAACCTTAAACTATGATAATAGGTACAATAATTAAAAATTTGAAAAAACTCCTATTTATTTTACAAATATTTCATTATATAAGTAAAATAAATTGTTTCAGAATATATATATATATATATATATATATATATATATATTAAAAGTGTATCGCTGTGTTAATGTTTACTTTAATAAAATATTTCAATAGTCAAAAAGAAAAAATAATTAAAAATAAAATACTTTAGTTACTTATTAACAAAAGAAATGTGTAATTTATTCAATTTTTATTGATAATAATAATAATAATAATGTATTCAAAAATATAATTTAAATAATGAGAAATTACATATGGTTAATATATAAAATCAGCATAGATCCATCTTAAATACATATCTAACATCCTGGAGGGATCCAATTTATTCACTTGCAATTTTTTTATGAGAAAGCATTATTTAAATGTTTTGTATAGTTATTTAATTATTATTTTATTTTGGAAGACAGGAGCAAAATTTCAACTTTGATGAGGGATAGTGTTACACATCATAGTGGGCTATAGAATGATCCTCTTGGCTCAACGAGATAGAAAACCACTATAGATACATCTAAATCATAGATTTATCAAGCAGTAAAAGAGATTATATCTCTTTGATTTGTAAATCATTTTTCAAATTTTACATTCTAAAACAAGGTTTTGCATATAATGATATTTTATCTCTCTCGACTCTCGATAAATTTGTAATTAAAATGAATCTATACTAATTCATAACAAAAAATGTGGATAAAATAGTGTATATGGACAAGATACAACTGAAAATTAGAATTTGTAAAAAAATCTTCATACAAACAGAGTTGGAAATTGAAACCAGGCTTGTCTTGAAAAATAGATGTAGAAACTATTTGCTAATTTTTAGGCGTGTTGCATGGAATTTGGGCTTTGTATATACAAAGTACGTGTGAGTTTGCATGACAGTTAACCCATATCATTCCTTGGATTGAATAAACCAGTGGAAAATGCTCAAGGCTAACCCTTTAAGAAAGGCAAAAAAGAGTGTCATTAATTGCTTTTCTGGGAGATGGTAAGGATCGTGACAGGCAAGTTTATTTTATTGGAATTATCATGTGAAAAAGTGTACTAAGAACGTGATAAGCAACTAGTAAGTGGTGTATTAGTGCTAATATGTTTGTGAAGTAACTAAAATTTGGTTGTTTCATAGTGAAACACCATAAAAGAAAAATAAAATCATCGTCTTTTTTCTTAAAAAAAATCAAGTTTTTCTTGGTCAAAGAAATCTAGATAATTTTACTTTTTCTTCAAACAAATTTATTTTTCTGAGTAAAAGAAACTAGATACTCTAGATATTTCAATATAAAAGTATTTGTTAATTTAAAAAAATATTTGAAATAAAAAATGGTTGGATATAATAAAAACAAACGTAAATGTATTTGATTAGTTTTAATTAGAAGTGTTATAAAACATTAATAATTTTATTTTCATTACACTCATTTGATTCGTTGTTAATATTATAATGTATAAAAATGATAAGGTAAAGATACAGTAACCAAAATTTTAAAAAACTTCTATTTCTTTTATATATATTTCATTATAAAATTTAAATAAATATACATTCAAAAAGTTTGTGTATTTAGTAAATTATTTCAGTACTCAAAAGAAAAAAAGTATTAAAGCTAAAATAATTTAGTTCCTTATTAATAACAAAAATATGTAATTCAATCAATTTTTAATATAAAATATTAATAGCAATAAGTTATAAAAAAATATAAATTGAAAAATGAAAAATTACATATGGTCAAAATATACAAAAAGATAAAAAAACACTATACGTTTATCTAAATCATATATTTATCAATCAATAAAAAAAAAATTTAATGTACATTTTTCAATTTTTACATTCTAAAATGACCTTGGCATAAAATGAAATTCGATCCCTCTAGCTAAATCCATAGTTAGAATAAATCTATAATATTTTATAACATAATCCTGTGTGTTTGGAGTGACATACATGAACACGGTACAACTGGAAATTTGAATTTGTAGAATATTTTTTATAAAAGTAAAGTTTGAAATCGGAACTAGACTTGGCTTGGAAAATGGAAGTAGTTTTATTTGATGGTCTTTCGGAGTGTTGCATGGAAGTTGGGCTTTATGTATACCAAGTATGTATATGTTTGCATGACGTGTCACCAATATCATTCCCTAGATTGAATGAACCACTGGACAAGGCTCAAGGCTAACCCTTTAGTAGAGAAAAACAAATATCATTAGTGGTTTTTCCGGTAGACGGTAAGGATCATGACAAGCATGTTTCATTTTATTGGAAATATCATGTGAAAAAGTTTACTAAGAACATGATAAACAATTGGAAATTGGTATATTAATGTTAAAAAGTTTATGAAGTAACTTAAATTTGGTTGTCTCCTAGTCCGCCACCATAAAAGAAAAACAAAAGCATGGTCTTTTCTTAAAAAAAACATAGGTTCTCTTGGTCAAAAAAAATCTAGATATTTTTGCCTTCCGTGAAACAATCTTAATTTCTCCCGCTAAAAGAGTCTCGATACTCTGGATATTTCTTTCTCATGTAGAACATGCACTGCAGCACTGATGACAAATGAGGACGGTTGGCCAACGTTTTCATATAGTGCAGGGGAAATGAGGAATGAAATGGTGTAGAGTGATTTTGTTATGAATAAATGTTTTATAAATTTATTTTAATTTTATATTTATTAAGAATGGAGAGGGATTAAATGTTTTAAGATGTAATTTTTTTAGTGTAAAATTTCAAAAAATGTTTATTTTTCCAAAAGAAATTGTTTGTTTGGAGGATTTCAAATTACTCTACAGGTTTTTTTTACATATATTTTTTTGTTGATGATGTAATGACCTTCGGTCAAGGGTGGGAACAATGACATATATTGCATTACATTTTTTTAAGGTATGGTGATGTATTTAGTTTTATTTCGAATGGTAGACATTAAGTACATTTTTGGGTTCTTTGGGGTTAAAATATACAACTTGAAAGATGATTTCACTTATTAGGGTTTTTCGATGAAACTGAACAAATACAAATTTATTGATTGGAATTGGCTTTTGGAAAATTTTAAAACAAATGCTCTTTATGGTCACACCTGTGGCTCTCTATAGGTGCTAGATATATTTTGATGAAATCTATGTTAAAAAATTTATTGATCTATTGGATGTATTCATTCTCTCTACTTGTCCATGTTTCCAAAAGAACCAACTCTATTGTGGCACATCACTTATGTGTGGGGTCTAAAGGCGGGCACAAATTTCAATTGGTTCGTTTCGACTACATTACTAGTGAGGAGTGTGATGGCTGCGATATACTAGATGTTCGTGTTTTTGAATGAGAATTAATAATTAAATCACTGTGGAAAGCTCTCTATGGGAAAGTTTTCGAAGACATTATTTTTGAAAAATATATGAAACAAAGGTTGATGATGGATATAGAAGCAGATAGATTGGGATACATGACGAATCATATATCCGGTTATGTTTCCAAAAAGTTAAAAATTCGTTTTTGTGTACGTTACAATGGTACTTTGGGTATGGGGATAAAATATTGATTGGAGGCGATTCTATTATAGGGGTCAAATCTCTTCCCAATTTTCCTGTTTGTTTACTTGAAGACCTCCATTCCATAGGTATATTGTTTCTCAATCAGTGGTGTGATACATGCCCCATTTGGAAGAATGTACAAGGACTTGGCTTGATAGGTACAAATGCATTAGTTTGGCAGAAATACTCGCAAGATATTAGGTTGGCAGGTCTGATTTAGAAGGCATAAGGTGATACATTACAATGGTTTGTCTCCATTCGTAAGGCTTCAATGGTAGTTTTAGAAATATAGAAATTGATTCTCTCCAATATTTATCATATGTCTACTTTGTGTTGGTTAGTGTGGTGTAGTAGAATACTCACTTGGGATAATCTTTGTAAAAGATTATTTGAGGGTCCTGGTTGCTCCCCTTTCTATAGGGATTTGATGGAATTTGTTCATATTTTTTTATAATATCCTTTATCTTTGCAAGTATGGGCTCGGACCTTACATGCTCTATAGCTCCATCCTATGCACCTTTTTCTCACAATGGAAACCTTCCTGAGATGGTGGAATTATTGAGTTTGTTTTCAAAGGTTAGTCCCACTTTTCATATTATGGGAAATCTAGAGGGTGTTGAAAAATCTAATTTCTGATGGTATACTAGAAAATATATCCAAAAATTTCTCCAACATTATAACTTCGCTAGAGGCTGGGATGGCGTTCAGATTAATTGACAATGAGATGAGAAATAGATCAATTTTTTTGCAAATACATTTTTTCGTTGGTTTCTTTGATGACGACACACAAGTTGGACATTGTGGATGTTGTTCTTGGCTGAGACTCAATCCTAGTTTCCACTTCATTTTTTTCTAGAATGGTGGCCCTCGCATAAATACCAGACCTGAACTGATGGCTCTTTGGGGACTCTTATGGTTTTCTAAAAGACACTAGGTTTTCAAGATTTCCATACATGGTGACTCCCGATCTATTATTGATAACATATTTGAACGAACCTTATTCTCTCCTCCCCACCTTCACAATTGGGTGGCACCCGTCGTGCTCCTTAAGCAGTCTTTTGAGAATATCATATTCTCACATGTTTCAAGAGATTTGAATTATGTTGCTAAGGGTATGTCGAAGAAGGGTCTCATAGGTGCTCTAAGGAGTATACATTTCAAATATGTAACTGATGGATTTCTAGTGGAGGATGGGAACACTTTTGCTAATCTAGTAATGTTATGTTCTTAGAATTTTTTATTCCTTATATGTTTTACTATCAAGACTCGCTCAACCTTTGTTAGTTTTGTTTTTTTATTTCTGGATTTACTTCCTTCGACATATCTTGGTGTATATTGGGGATACATTGTATTTCCTAGTTTATTTTTGTTTTTTTGGTTCAAATGCAGATATTTTGTTAAGGGAGACAAATGTACTTGTATTTTAGCATTATGGCAAGAATTGTGATATATGTACTCGTTGTTTATATAACATAAGTACCAATATTTTCATCTTTTAAAGAAAGAATACTTGATGGAAGAATTAAGATGAATTCATGATTCATAATAAAAACAAAATTACAATACAACAAATTGAATTGAATTGAAACTTACTATTTTTATTGTTATCTTTATTACATTTTTAAAAACCAACATTATATTTTATTATTATTAATTTTTTATTTAACACTACAATATTTTATTAAACACACCCTCTTGAGACAATAATTCTTTATTAAATAAATAAAAAGTATATAATTCATATTATTTTAAAATGAAATTTATATGATCATTAAAACAACCATAAAATCACCATGTTTATTATTGCAATTTTTCTTTGAACAAAACAAAAAATAAAATAAAAAAATTATTTGAATATGATGTTTTTGCGTTTAGAAGTCCCTAAGACAAAAAGATGTTGTCACTTAACATTATATCTACAAATTCAAAATAATAATTAGATTATCAAATTGAAAATAGTCCGCTATAAATAAAATATTTTAATTTCCGCCTTAATTTTACATCAATTGTATATAGAGAGATATAATAATTGATGGTAAAAGTATGTGAGTTCCTCACTACTTAATATAACTAATATTATTGATATTTCATTATTTGTATTTTATATTATGTTGAATAAACAAATTTAAATTATATTATGTTGAAAAAAGCGTTGATCTATTGATAAAGAAATTTAAATTAAAAAAAAAATCTTATATTTTCACTTTTCATTGGTAATGAGATGAATAATTTATTTCATTCTTAATATGGAGTTAATATTTTAGATTTAAAAAATATTAGTATAAATAAATATATGCATACAACAAAAAAATATTAATAACAAAAGTGAATATATATATATATATATATATATATATATATATATATATATATATATATATATATATATATATATACGAACACGCAAGAACAACCTAAAACCTTGCATTAGGACACCTTTCTGTGGAGATTTTAATTACATTTTGAGTATAACTTTGAAAAAAACCCCTAAAATCCAAATATATTTTCAATCCATTCCTTTCTTAACTTTTTTCCTTTGGGTATCTTTTTGTCTTTCCTAGAGTGTTTCTTTTTGTCTTTCTTTATTATAAATTTGGTCCAACCCAAATTTCTAGTTGTTTCTAGAGGATCACCCATTTTTGAATAATTTTTTATATCCAATTCTTTCTTTTGATGTAAATAAGGGAGATCCATTTCTAATCGATCTGCCCATAATGAGAAATTACAATTACTATCTTTTGATCTCACATCTCCTCGGAATGAAACTAAAGATTTTTTTTGTCCAAAGTTGGGGTCTCATTCATTGTTTGATTTTTCCCATGAGGAACCTTCACAGAGATAGGGAGAGAATTTTTAGAGTTTGATACGATGGGAGCCATAATTTCACTCATTAAAAATGGTGATTTTACAGTTGGAACAATTGAATTCTCAAATGAATCACTTATAGCCTCTGATATTTTGTTACTTGTTTGCATCCTAGATTCATATTTTAATGATTTTCCCTCTTTGTAGGATGCTAGAGGGGGATCATATTTACAGAGTGTATAGTGATCATCATTGGTGCCTTCCCACCAACAATTTTGTTTTCTAGTTCTCCTTTATTCTTCCCATCTTTGGGATAACATTTGAAGTATGACCAATCTCATAACATGCTCTGCAACAAAAAGAAATGTTTTTGTAGTCTAGTTTTTGCATCCAAATATATCCAAGACCTGCTAACCTTAGTTTCAAAGGAAACCCTTTACTTAAATCTGTTTCCACACATATATGAGCATATGTGGTATTTAAGTAGAATTATGTTTCTTTGCTTCGACAATAATTTTTTCCTCAAGTGTTACCAATTGTAGTTAAACAAGTAAGGTTCCAAAAATGCAAAGTGAGGTTCGGCAATCTTACCCAAACCGAAGTCGTCGATATTGAAGTCAAGAGGGGATTGAAAGATGGAAACTAGGGTTGCGTAGAGAGTGTTGTGTTTCCCCAACAATGTGGGCTAGAGTCAGAGATGAGAGCTTTGTCTTTAACCTTATTAAATAATGTTATAAAAATTTTTTTGGCCAATCTATACTGTTTAAGGAGCGTGTCAGGTTGACTGACTAGACGAATGAAGAAAAGGATAGGTGGACTCACTGACTATCCTCAATGTAACTAACAGTAATACAACAGAGGGATAACTAATGGTCGATTATAATTGTGGTTAATTTAACAGTTAGACTCTTCTAACTGTCTATAAGTCTATATATACATATCAGTACAACATTGTAACATAGAGATTCCTTATATAATAATATATATGTGTGTGTGTGTGTGTGTGTGTGCAACTTGGTTATATCCTCATCATTGTATCTTGTTTCTATTATATGTTCTCTTTATGTATGTTCTCTCATGTCTATATACTGGAAACAATGCTTACTTTTGGCTAGATTACAACATTGGTTCTATTGTGGGTAGAGAAAACTTGAGTCCATTATAATATGATAGTATAATTGTTAACCCTAGATGAGATACAGTTAAGGTGGGAGCTAAAGATCAATAAATATGTGAAATTTTATGCAAGAAGGAATCAGTTGTTGATCATTCAAGCGAGGGCTAGCTTCTTCAAAGAAGCACATGAAAATTTTATTGAAGGAGCTCAGATAGAGATAAAAGATTTCCCTAACAACATTACTCATGAAAATAAACATAGAATCAAACTAATGCCTGGTTCCTATTGAAATTATCAAATGACATTAGAACGAACCTACATGAATGGCTTCAGTTGATCTTGGAAGACTACTGCTAAGAGTAAGCAGTAGAAGAACGAACATCTATCGAACGTATAAAAACTAGATTTTACAGTGATCGACAAGATGGGTTCTTCTCCACAATAACAACCCTATTATATAAATTCCTTTAGAGAGAGGTGCATGCCATATTTTCAAATACCATCCACCACTAAAAATCTCGGCCAGTGTTGACTAGGAAGAGGACTAGGCGAAGTGGCACAAGTTTCTAGATGCACGGTTTAAAGACACGAAATAAGCGTGGGATTATTTTATAAGAAAATAAGAAAATAAGTATGGTAGAAAAATACTCTGTATCGAACTGACACTAGTCAATTCAACCATGGGGGGTAGCAGATCATGAAGAATAAAAATGAAAATAAAAGAATAAAAGAAATTTTTGGAGAAGTATGGTAGTCGATGAAAATGGAGGGGAATAAGTTGTCCTTCAAGAAGTAACAACAAGAAAAGAACCAACCACATTTTTACTGACAGTAACAACAATCAATTGACATAGAAAAACTATTAAGGGACTGGAGACAACTTTGATGAGAACAAATTAGAGAACAAGAATACCTTAAAAAAAGAATGCACAACCAAGAGCGTGAAAACGAAGATGCATGAGACACTTCAGAAGATTTGAGAGGCGTATTACCGCCCAACGCAATAGAGAATGAAAGTATCCTGATAAATCCAAGTGATAAATTATAGGCTATGAAAGTAGATGATTCTCGTCTAACAATAAGAAATACTGCGATGAGGTCCGTATTGAGTCCCAACATAAGAGAATTTCTTTAGTCGAGGAATTACTTCAAAATAACTGAAGTCTTGTATACCGAGATAAAAAAAGAAACCCTCAAGAGAATGAAATCCTATTAAAAATCAATGAGATAATAATAATGAATTATAACACATACTTTTCCAACTGACCAACCTCATGATTGTAACCCTCCCCCTCAAAACCGCAGTTGCTCATATCCGTTGAAAACAACTGAAGTTCAAAATCAGTCGATGAAGATTCGCAACCATAAACAAGTTGATTTACATAATATATAGATAAGGGGTGTCGGAGCAAAGATTTGTTCTATAAAGACATCAATGTAAGAGAAGAAAGAAAAGACTTATTTTCCTACGATGAAAGTAATTAAAATGATCAGTTTCACCTGAATTTGCACTAGATTACCAAGATGGGACTAAACCATAAACTGAAGACGCAAAGACACACTCGTTCATTTTCAAAAAATCCTGACCACAAACAAAATAGACAATGAAGGCAAGCAAATGGCACTATTTATTGCAGTGTTAAGGAAACAAGCCCTGAGATGGTTCATCCACTTAATAAAAAAAAAAAAAGATGAAGCATGAGATAAAAAAAAATCCTCACATTCTTTAAAGCACAAGGTGTTAAACATTTGGTAGAAAAAAAGATAAAAGAAATAAAATAGAGATCAAATAAATCTATTTTTGAATATGATAAGCACTTCAAATACTTATTAATCCATATCCCATACACTATCAACGAGAACCTACTAGTACAATTGTATTTGAATCAATTACTTCAGCAAATTTGTAGGCCACTTCAAATGCTAGCAATAAACACATGTGAAGAAGCTCTCAAACTAGCCTAGAAAATTGAGAAAGATGATGATAATCAATCAATCAATACACCGACTAAAAACAAAATTGAAGATATATTAGAGAAACTACAAAACTCTTTTCTGCAGTTATCACTTCGAAAGAGCCATCTATGGTGAACTAATTTCCATTTTGAAAGAAATAACAAAGATACATGTTAATTATTAGACAATGTTTACCAAAACATTAGAAGGATACAACTCGATGTGTATTGTGACATTTGTCAAACTATGACTAACCACTCCACTAAACATTGGCAGTATAACCTACAAAATGCTAAACAAAAATGGTGTACAATCTATGAAGGCAATCCACATTCCACCTATGAATGTCCTTTGAATGGAAAATACAATGCACATCCCACCTAGGAACCACCTTCATTCGATGGAAGAGGATGATTTCAAGGAGGCTATGGTGGTCGACGAGGCAGTTACAACAATAGAGGTCATAGTCGAGGTCGAGGCTGTGGGATATTATATTGCTATACTTGCTGGAAAGAGGGACATATCATGAATGATTGTCTCCTAAAGGATAAAACCAACTTGAATTTTTGTAATATGTGTGGTTTGAGAGACCACTCGCTAGAAGATAGTCCTGATATCATAGAAATAATTTTAAATAAAATAATCATTAATCCACTACAAAATTTCCCCAAGCATGAGATTTTGAACTGTAAAAATCATCATACATATTCAGGAGATAAAGCACTGGAAGAGAAAAAAACAATAAAATTAATCAATTGATGTGACCCATAAAGAATTCAACAAAGTATCTAGATGTACAACAATAAAATCAAATGTCCATAGTAATTGAATTCTTTGCAAAAGAAAGTGAAGATCCAAGGGTATCTAAGGACCTAATCTTAGAGGAATTTCTCGAGCTTCTAAAGGGACAACACTCTGTCGCCTAACTCTTGGAATTATGAAAAACTATAAAGAAACTAGGGAAAGAGAGAAAAATGTAAGACAACTTTTGCATGGTAGCCAGGTAGATAATCATGACCCAAAATTTGACCTAGAAATAAATAGGTTCATGGTTAAACAAGTTGTTATTGATTTTGGATCTCAAGTAAGTATTCTACCAAGAGATACTTGGATCAACATGGGACAACCAAGTCTACACAGAACAACCAACTATCTTAAATTTGTTGACCAAATATTCATTGAACCAATTAGTACATTACGACAAGTCCAAACATCGATAATGGAGATCCCAAAGAGAATCAATTTCGAAGTCATCGACTTAGTCAATGAAATACCTACATATCCAGCATTATTTGTCTGACCATGGGAACAAAGCATGAAAGCGACCATATCTCGAGAAAAAGAGATAATTAAATTAAAAGGAAATAACAAAATTATCATTATTCATTTATACCATCGCAAAGTCAACTTGTGGGTAGAATCTACTGATGAAGAAGTTGAAACCAGAAAGTTGTATCAAGTGCTAAATGACGAGCATGAAAATGTGGAGCCAAATGCTTCGGGTGAGATCTTAAGTCAATCTCCTCTTTCCATTGGACAAAATTCAAATACTGAACTATGCGAATGGAAGAAACAATTATGAATCAAAGGAAAAGAAGTGATGAACTATACAAGTTATCCCAACATAAAAAAATTGACCTTGTTATTCTATCAAAGTTGTACCAATCATAGGAGAAAAGAATTTTCGAGAAACACCATACTTACTCCCGAATGATTTAACAACGGACTATAATTCTCACATCTACCTTAAATAAAGGGCATCCCCTGTTAGCCATGTAGAATAGGCAATGAGAGAGATTGGTGAACAAGGATGAATGCAAAGTCTAGTGCAAACATTTACTAGCCAGATAGAAAGATGGTGGGATACACACTCATCCTGACTTCATACCTAGACGGCTGCAACCCTTATTTTATTGAGTTATTTGGAGGGAGAATCTTAATTGCAAAAGAAAATATACCAACATTTAGTGCTGTTGAGGATCCCGTTGAACACATCAAACTCTGTGAATTAGAATGGTGAAGAATTGGATATAAGGATGAACATGTTGTTACATGTCATTTTGTCACATCAAGAAATTTACCATTGGTTTGGATCTTTCTCTATCCATAAATGTCTCCCAAAATCATTGCCCTTCAAATTTAGAATCTAAATTATCCCAAGAAATTGGAATTCCTAGATCCCATGGTTTAAAACCCTGTTTTTGGTTTCCTGCATAGTTCTTGAGTCAATTTATGTGCATACACAAAAAATTCCATTAGGAATTGTGCATAAGTATGCATTATCTTACACTATGACCTACGAACATGGCTTAGTACATGTAAAAATAAAAAAGTAAAGTCTACAATCATTTTTGGTTGCATCTATCCCAACCAAAAAGCTTCAAATGGTTTCTTATTCAATCTTCATCCCTCCCATTATGGAACAACTCCCTATCTTTGTGAAATACCTATTCGACCATTAGCTGATCTCATCCCTCGGAAAATGGATCCTGAACTTCCCGCTCTTTGTCTAGAAAGCTAACCGAGGCTTGAGCATTGAGGATGACTATTGGAAGTAGTGTTATGTTGTAGGAATAAGGTCGAGATGCCATTCATTCAAGGAGAGGGTTGGATATTGTGGGAAGGGACTTTAAGCATCAAGGCTTCATGGTTGTAAGGCTATTCTTCATTTCATTAATATAAAGGAAATTGTTCTTTTTCAATTATATCTTTGTTTATACAATTTGTAGGATTACTTGATCACCTACATAGATTTTGATTGCATATTGATTAATTTATGATACATGGTTGAGTTAATTAGTCCATTTATCTCTTATGTTATATACTAGATGCTTTGATATCAAGTTTGTTTCTGCATATGTAGATATCTTTCAGGACAACATGGAGAAGTTGTGAGAAGCAACAGGAGGATATCTAAAGCATCGAGGAGGAGGATATGGTCAAAATTTTTGAAGATGACTTAATCAATCATTTCATCTAAACAATAAGTGGCCTCTATCATAGTTTTTGTTTCGGTCAATCATAGTCTAGAGAAAGGTAGAAATTATTGGTTGTTTCTTACTAGATTTATCTAGAGTCTAGGGAGATTGCTCTTGTTCGTAAGAGGGATAAGTCAACATAAAGAATTGGTGACTCCACTGGGGATCTTCTTACTCTCCATTATTTTTTGTGTTTGACCTTTTGAACCTTCTATACAACCCTTCCTTGAGTGTCTGGAAATCTTAAAAATTTGGATTTTGCGTTTAATTTGACTTGTTTTTTATTTTTTCCAAAATTCCAAAGTTTTTTCTTTTTCGTCTTATGTTAAACTTGTTTATACCTTCTTTGAGTGTTTTTCAATCTGGCTGAGTGTTATGAAAATATTTTCTTTTAAATATCTTGTTTTTACGAATTAGGGTAAAGTCTCATTTCATGAATAGCTAATCTATCAAAAGGGAGATCTATTGGTCTTGCCTCGTTGACTTCCTATCTTTCTTCTTTTGATTAGATTAGGTTTTGAGTCCAGTTTTCTCTTTTGCGAAAGATATTTTCTGTGTCAAAATCAATAGTTTAGAAGATTGGGTATTTTTTTGTGAAAAATAATTCTTATGCTAGTTGCGAAACGGAAAGTTAGTTTCTTTCTATTGTTGAAGTGTTCATGATCTGTACTTTTTACTACAAGAGAATTCATAACATTCAACTAATTATTGGTTTCTTGTTTCATTTTGCGAATTTCTGAGTGATTGTATAAAAGGAGTTTTTTTTTTTTTTTGTTTATTTCTTGTGTTATTGGGCAAAGTGAAAGTTTGAATTTATTTTCAATATTTGGGTGATTCGAAATTGGATTTCTGCATTTTAGGAAAAGGGGCATATTGGGACTCAGAGTTTTTGTTTACATTTGAGCTGAAAAGGTGAAATACTATTTCCTTACTTTAGATATATTTTCAGTGTCACGAAAAGATTACATTTTGATTTTCCACTGCATCAGGATTTGCATTGAGTCATAATTTCATCAGTTTCACATCCATTACCTTTGACTAAATAACATCTCTTAAAATCAATGATAATAAAATTAGTCTAGAATTTTTTTATTTTTTAGGGCTCTTTTCCACCTATAGTGGATCAAATTCTAGGGCTTTGGCATAGGGAAGTGAGTTAACTTTCCAAAACTACAAACAAACTTTAGCATCTCGTGATAGGAAGAAAAATACATTTACTGCAATTTGTCTCTAGCAAGCTCCCCTTACAAAGGAGTCAAGTATGTGATATTATCAGACGAAATGAAGCGATTGAGCCCATTTAATTGGCTATGTTAGAGTGATTTACATGTACTAAAAATGGTGTTGAAAGGTACTTGGGAGTCACTTGCAAGAAAACCTCAGATTAACCATGTTGAGGAACTTTCAAGAGGATTGAGCTTTGTTACTTTTCCCTTGCATGTACATCCAATCTATGACTAACCCCCTAGGTTAAATTATTTTATGTGGAAACCTCAGTTACCATATTCTTAGGGATTTTATCCGAGGTGACAGTGGAGGGTAAGCATCTACTATACCTAGAATATACATTGATTAGACTAACTTGGAAATTTCTGGAGGGTATTCTTCATTCGAGATGGTATAAATGAAGTTTACTTACACCAAATTGTTTACATTAAACAGGTTGTCAATGTAACTAGTTCCACCCTCTCTATCTATAGCCTCTTTTTACTTTGATTTTGGTGACGTTGGATTTCATCACCAACTAGTGATTTTGCTATGAAAGGCATGTTTGCATGGTTTGAATCCTTTTTTTTTTTTTAGTTTGTGTTAATTGTTTTTTTTTACTTTTTAGATAGCTTAGGATTGGATTGTGAATATTGTTTGATTTTGTGATAAAATTTCATCCTGGCTTAAGGACCAAGGTAGTCATGTAGAATGCAGTGTAAACCCCTTGAATACACACTTAGTCAATTGGAAAAGATCAAAACTGAAACGTCAATGTCAATAGGATCTAAAGCCTCAGAAGCACTTGAAACATCAACATTTTTACACTCTCACATAGTAGAAACCAAAGTAAATCCAACACAAGAAATGGAATCAAGCTTATTTCATTCAAGCCTAGAGATTACCTAAGTAGTTCAAACTGAATATGATACGCATGTTTTAGACATTGAACTAATTGAACTAGAAATAGAACAACCTAAATCTGAAGTTTCTCAAAACTAAATTGCCTTCATTTGTTATAACTTCTACTCCTGAGCTACCTTCACCTCGAAGGAGGTTGATAATTACGACTAAATTACCTCCTGGTTTAATTAGCATTGAAGATATTACCAGAAATAGAAAGTCAAAAACACTTCACTCTACATTTACCAATGGTGAATCTTTTGACCCAAGAATTCCTTTCTCTCCTTTCCGACCTAACCCTTGGTATTCTACCACTTTGACTTTTTTAGGTAATAATTTGTCACCTCCACACATTCCTTTTTATTCACTAGGAAGAACAATGTCAAAAAATTCTATTGGGAGCCAACCCATTGATTCATTGATGTTTATCATCTCCTAGAATCACTATTGTGTGGTGGTCCATCAATTCCTCTGGGATACCTTCTTCTTGGTCATTTGGTTTATCTACATCTACTATTTAGAGAATCAAATCCATACCTAAAACACCTATGGAAGAAGACCAACAAATTCACATGGTATCTGGTAACTCAGGTAACCCTCAAGTAACCCCAACTGTTGTTTATTATCCACCTCAGGGGAAACTGCCTTATCCTCCACTTGGAGGACAACTTGTTGTGGTACCTTATCCTATGGTTGGGAGTCAACCTTTTACCAGAACTTATGGTCAAATACCTCAACTCAGTGCAAGTCAACCTCTTGTAAGTCAACCTTTTCTTGGGACTCCTTACCTTGGGATGAACACTCTTTCGAAATCTACTTTTACTCAACAATTTTGTCTAGTTGCTCCTGTGAAGTAGGAAAGTGTTCCCTCTGTGGACAGAGGTAACCCCTCTAGCCCTAGAGTGGGTCTAGTCACAGTAAAAGCAAAACAACAATCGATTTCCTGAAATAGTCATCATTGGAGGCCTAACTCAAAACTGGTGTTCGACGAAGCATTTGTTGTGCTGCTCCAGCTTCTGTTTCCTTCTCGTTAATGAGAAATCAACCTGAAACAACACAAGAAAACAACAGAGCACATAACCAAGAACAACAATGATCTATTTACTTATAAAGTCAAGGAATCATAAGCTATCAAGTAAATTGTACACAAGATATAGGAAATCATTATTGATTGTATTAAAATAAATCAAGACCAAAGCTTACAACCAAGCCTTAACGTCACAAGCCTTCTCGAAGGGTCCAGCCAGTATATTCCTTCAAACATTCACTCTTAAGAATGAGTCTCCCAAATGAATAATATCTCTCTCTCACTCATAAACTCTAATGTAAGGCTAAGGCACTCCACAACCTCTTATTGAACTATCAGCAATTCCACACTTGTCAAACTCACACCAAAGCTATCTAAGCTGCTTCAATCTAGCTAGCAACGAGTAGCTAGGAACTAGATGATCATAGCAATGGTGAGTACTTTTATAGGAGGAGGAGCCTCCATAAAATGAGGGAGAGGGAGCTTATCGTCAAGGGAGGTTTCATGAAAGGTGGAACTACCATCCCAGAGGAGGAAGGGCGAACCAATCTAACCCAACAACCAACTCTAGAATCACCCAGAAGGTCGACTATTTGGACTAATTCGCAAAATCTGGATCGTCACATGTCATAAACTAGGGCTTAGCGACGACATCGCAACGGAGCAATGCATTCAGACCAATCATCACAATAAACATATGGAAGACTTGCGTTAAGCCCTAAAATTTGACCGTCATAGGAAACACGTGTACACTTGCGACGACATCGCAACAATACAATTCATGACAGGGAACCATCGCTCTTTTTAAGGGTTTAATTGCGACGATGTAGAAACTTAGGCAAAGAGGGTCCATATTCAGCATTAGAGAGCACTTGCTTAATCTTCTTGCATGAGTGGGAAGATATGGACATGTTTATCTGATGTATGACACATCGGAGGGAGTGAGATGAGGTTAGAAACAAATTACTATGTAACAAATTCCCCCTAAAGCATGAAGCCTCAGAGAGTGGGAGGGGTGAAATGCTTTACGAAATCATAACTAAAGTATAACACCACCGCGAAGAACCTGTAGGTCCAAGTACAACTGATATCTCTAATAGTGAAATACATGTAGTCTAGGCATGGGCATAGCCATCCAAAAGACATATGAAACTTGGTCTGTGGTATGGACGCAGCCACCTAGTCGATAAGACCATATAGAATGATAAAGGTATGGTCGTAGCCATTCATAAGGGCTCAGGTATGGTCACAGCCATCCAATCAAAGAGTCATGCATATAATCATGAACCAATCCACGCACCCCAAACATATGTAGTTTTTGTCCAGGGTCTTGAAACGCTAACCGATCATAGTACAAGTTTTAGCATGCGAACATGTGCTGAAGTCAAGCATGATAGAAAATAGCTTGATTACAGGTCAATGAGGGAAACTGTTAACAAGTGCAAGAGAGACCACCAATAATGCCAATGGTTCTTAAGGTACTGCCAGTACAATCCACTAAGTGTGAAAAGTGATCTGAACTTGAACACTCGTGGAATCACCCAATCGAAGACCAATGATGAAAGTCCATTGTCGGGTGCGAAGAACTTGCCATTGAGGCATGCAAGCTCCAAGGTACCAAAAGGAAACTCTAGATTGACTTCTTGGATAATGGGCTGATGTTGACAGGAGGCGATCCATCGTAGGGGGGCCATAATGTTTCCCCCGTCAATGACATGAGACAAGGAACAAGTGGTAGATGGTGAAACAGAGCATCACAGGAGGAGGTAAGGCTATGAAATACAGAAGGATTATACTCTTGAACATATTAGCGACACGACTCCAGAATGCGGCAGCATTTTGGTACCATGGGATCTGAAGTTTGATGGAGGCAACATGGATCAGATGGAATGAGGAAAAATGGCAACCCAAAACCCCAGAAGGCCAATGACGATGTAAGGATATCCCAACCTGACGAGAAGCAAAAGTGTCGATGTCCAAGAGTGACTAACTGCCGTAGGAAACCAATGACGACTTCCAAATTTCCCCCCACCATTGCTAGTGAGTACCCCAATTATTTTTGAAAAACAAGCTTGAAGGGGATAACATATTCTTGTGATATAAGCTTGACCTTCATATGAATCCAACCTAGTGATAGTTTAACTATCCCTAGGGAGGAGAAGCTCGAGTCTCATCATGGTGACGAGTCCAATGTCGTTAGAGTTTAACGAGTCTGACATAGGTAAAACTTGGAGTCTTTTTCATTTTTAGAGAGTTTGAAAAAGACACGGAAAAGAAAACTCCAAGGGGATCCTTTTTCATAAATTTGTGTCCCTCAAGCCCGAAAAAGTAGAAAACAATACTCGAGAGAACCACTTAACCGTTACGGTCAAGGAGTACTTTTTGTAATTAGTGTTCCCGATCCGAAAAAGGAAAAAAAGTGATCAGAGACACGATGTTTCATAACCAAAATCGAACTTGAAAGGACATCTTTTCGTATTTATACAATCAAAAAAGAGCTGAAAGTGGACTGCCTTTTTATTCTGTTTAATGAGTAAAAAAGGAAAACTCGGCAATCTTTTCGTCCTTTATAAGTTGGAAAAGAGATTGAAGAAGACTTGTAGAAAATTTCACAATATTGACCAAGCATGTATCAATCATTAAATGTATCCATCGTCATTGTTTTTGCATAGAGAAACAAAGTATAAGATCCATTCGACAAAAATGCACTATAAATTTGAAAAGCTAGGTCAAAAACCCTAAAAACATAGGTAAAACCCAAAACATGTTGCAAAAACCCAAGCCCTATAGTTTAAAACCCTAAAATTTTGAAAAATATCTATATAAAGGCCTATGGTAAATCATTTTTACATTGTGTTTTGAGCTTTTAATCTTTGGTAACTTTTCAACTACATACCTGTGCGATTTTTGGAACTCAATTCTGTCACCTGTGGTCGACCATTTCACACGATACTTTCACCAAGTAAGTACATCAATCATTTCTCTGCATTTTGATCATTTTGAAGTCGAATTTCATGCATTTTAGGTGGTTTTTGGTGAATTTTTTATTTCACAACCATGCCTCGATCGTCGCGAAAATCCCTCACGGGTTAGCGACGACCGAGGATTTTACACCCACCACAATCGGCATTGTCCCGGGAAACAAGTGTACTGCCGCAATGATCTGACAAAAAATGAACTATGAAATCGAGCCATCGCTGTTGTTTTAAAAACAGCAGTGATGGCACCCTAAAATATGAATTTTTCATTGTGGCAGCATTTTGAATGGTCAAAACAATTCTAATTGATGTTATTGGTTTATGCAGGGTGTGATAATGGTGTACGTGTGGCAAGAGTGAACTCATGACGTTGATGATGAAAGAGCACTCAATGATCCTCATTGCAGAAGAGCCCTGCGAAACTGTGGGCTACTAAACTTTTTCCTCAAACTGCTCCTTCGGGCACAGCTAGACTTGCTCGAGTTCTTGATTCGCATGTTGAACTTGATGGAGGGAATGTTTGTTATTCAGGGTCAGGAGATTGAGTTTGATGTGATCGACATATATTTCCTGACAGGCTTATCTTGTTGAGGTGAGAATCCTTGCATGGAGGGTATCTTGGTTTCTGGAGAGAATCTCGACATGCTGATTGCATGAGCGGGCCCGGGGGCACACAAGTTAGCCACTAGTGGGAAACTACAAATCCCAACCATGGAGGATTTGACACTTCGTGTCTTACTGTTCATGATTACGAGAGCAGCAGGCTCTCAGGCACAACACGAGGCAACTAAGACCCAACTGCGGTTGGCTTTAGATTGCCTTAACCCGACCATGTATGAACGGGTTGAGGCAGTGTCTTTTGACATGAAGACACAACTGACCAAATGCCAATATAGAGAGACCAAACAGTTTGGATATGGGTACGTCCTGATACTCCTCATGCTAGAGTGAGTACCATCACTTCAGTTGCAGGACATGGACCTTTACATGCCAAGACCATGAGAGACTCGCATCACCAGATGGGCACATGTGATGCCACGAGGAGGTGGCGGCCGGCCAGTCTCATGGGGAGTACTCTTCTGGGAGTGGCTGGATCAGCAGATGGTTATTGTTGAGGATTGGCCCTATGCGGGCACAGACTTCTGAGGAGATCCTGACATGCTACTACCACCCAGCGAGCAATGGGATGAGAGAGGTAACACACTTGGTGAACCACCACACTGTTTACATGTTTTTCTTTTTTATAATGTTTTTGGACTTTTAAATGTATATGTCTTAATCATCAAGTTCATTTCATTTGCAGATGTGGGACCTGAGAGGCCTGCAGGTCTTGCTCCTATAGCATGGAGGGAGGACAACGGAGAGCTGGCTCTACCACACCCAGGCAGTGATGTAGAGGAGGAGATTTCCCAGAACCTCGAGGGCCTAACTGAGGGGATCCCGGATTACAGGGGGTTCAAGGAGGTCCCGTGATAGTACCAGAGACACACTACTGGCGTATCACCTAGGATCCACAGACTCTTGAGATGAGTAATGTGGGCGGTGGTCTAGTATAGGGAGCAGAACCCACCACAGTAGACGCCTAGGCTTCTTTTTCTGCTATTTTCGAGAGACATGTGTCTCAAATGTATCACGAACACATACTCTATTTTTTGACATACACACTATTTTTGAGTGCCTCGGTGCACCACATGATATATATATATATATATATATATATATATATATATATATATATATATATATATATATATATATATATATATATATATATATATATATAGATATATATATATATATATATATATAGATATATATATAGATATATATATATATCTATATATCTATATATATATATATATATATATATATATATATATATATATATATATATATATACTATCTATGGTTTATTACTGTGTCTGAATGCTTGCATACAATGTTTGATTATAAATTGCGTAAATGTCTGTCTAATACATGATTTTCCAATGCATCAGTTAATGTGTTTAATCTTCTTGGAATGTGTTGATATGTGATAAAATCAAAATTTCTTTCCAATAATCTAACACACAAATACAACCTTAAAATTTGAGGGTTTCTGATGGAATAATGCCCGTTAAGTTGGAGAACAACAAGTTGAGAATCCAGATTCACAACCAACGCATGAATATCGAGGTTAATAGCCTCGGTCAATAGTTCAATGACAGCACTATATTCAGCGACATTGTTTGTGGTACAACCTAGACAAACACGTTGAAGGTCTATTAACTCACCATGAGGATCGTAGATCACCCATGCCGCGAAGGAAAGATTTCAGGTACTGTGACAGGAACCATCAGCGAAACCAATGTAAGGTGCACCAGATATCTACACAAGAAGTAAAATGACACAATAAGCAGCGATAACGCCTACACACCAAGCCACACATGCACACACACTAAAAACACACGTATGTACACTGCAGATGCATGAAGTTCATGCATAATATTTTTTGAGATAAATCCCATTCCAGGGCTTATCTAGAGGGTTCCCTTCATATTCAATCAGCTCATAGGCCCCTTTTTGCAAAATGCATTTCACAATATAAGGCCTATGCCACATAGCCTCGAATTTGCCTACCCCCAGCTTATCATTCACTTGATCGTAGAGCAGGACTAAGTCTCCCTCAATGAAAGAACGAGCAGTAACAGTTTGATCGAAGTGTGTTTTGACTCTCTTCTTCTATGCTTCAATGACTAAAGAGGCTAGTCGACAGGTCTCATCTAGCCACTCTAGGTAAAGAAGACATTCCTCTACTGGGGTAGTATTTGGGAGCAATTCGACAGCTAATTTCAGAGAAGAGATCTCACATTCAATCAGAAGGGTAGCCTCCAGACCGTAAACAAGCTGAAACGGGGTGAATCCGATGGCATCCTTCACGGATGTATGGTAGGCCCATAAGGCAGAAAACAACATCAAATGTCGTTATACTTGTGCATGCTAATTGTTCGCTAGAGCATCGTGACCAACACCTTGTTGACGACTTCTACTTGGCCATTGGCCTGAGGATAATATGGTATTGAACTATCATGACGCAAGCCTAGCTTGGTTGTTAACTTAGTCATCATATGACCACAGAAACGAGAACCATGATCAGTGACAATATCCTGTGGGACTCCGAATCGAGAAATTACATGATTGAATAAAAACTGAGCCGTTGTCTTACCATCATTAGATAATGTAGGCATCGCCTCAACCCATTTCATAAAATAATCAACGGAAACAATGATATACTCATTCCCCCGGTCGAGCAAAGGTTACAGGTCAAAAAATCTATGCTCCATTTGGAAAAAGGATCGATGGTAATGACAGGTTGTAAAGGAGAGGGAGGTGGACACATCTTCCATTCGTAGATTTGGCATGCATGACAAGAATGGATGGCAAGAATGCACTCCTTAAAAATAGATGGTCAAAAATAACTAGCGCGGAGGATCTTTTGGGCAATAGCATAACCAGGCATATGACCTCCATAGGCGCTAGAATGGCAGTCATTCAAGACTCATTCGGCTTCCTCGAACATCAAACAATGGTGCAAAATAGAATCAATGCCGAGACGGTATAGGGTGTCGTTGATAATGTGATAAGTCTGAGAATGATGGTGAATACGTCGCTGAGCATCCTTGGACAAATTAGGATGAAAGGAGGATGTCTGTAGGTAGACAATAATATCCTCTTACCAGGGATCAAGGGTGTTGATCAAGAAAAGAGTATCATCCAGAATGCGATCCTCTAACCGAGAGGGTGCGGTAGCGGATGGTAACGAGCACAACAATTCAACAAAGACAAGGGATTTCTTAGACTTGGCTGTAGTAAACTCCAAATCAAACTCTTGAAGGATAACAATCCATTTTGAGTATTTGCCCCCCAGCAACTAACGCGACAAGATGTACGTCATCGGGTTGCAATCAAAAATCACCATGGTCGAGCGCAACAAAATATAGTGACGGAATCATTGGACAGCACGAAAAGCTGCCAAAGTGAGCTTCTCAACATATTCATATCGACTTTCCGTGTCCAGTAAATTGCGACTGATATAATAGACAACATGTTCGGTACCATCATCATCATCTTGAACCAAGACCATGCCAATTGTGCTATTGGCAGCGGCCAGATAAAGATTATAGTCGCAATGATAATTAGGGGGACGCAATAAAGGAACAAAGACAAGAAGTGCCTTGAGTTGCTTGAATGACTCTTGCGCAGTGGCATCCCAAACAAAGGAGGTGTCACGCTTCAATAACCGCATATAGCCTTTAGCAATTTCAGCGTAGTTCGGAATAAAACGACGTAAAAAATTTGCTTTACCCTGCAAACTCTACAACTATTGCAAAGAAGCAGGAGGAGGGAGATTCAGAATGGCTTCAACCTTGAGGGGATCTAAACGGATGCCCTCTTTGGAGATGACAAACCCAAGAAGTCTACTGGATTCGACGTAGAAGACACTTTTATGCAGATTAAGACGGATAAGGTAGTGTCGAAAGCGAAGAAAAATTTCGCAGAGGTGATTTGGTTGGTCGTGGCACTTTGCTGAATGAGTTGGATGGTCATCCAAGTAAGGCTACAGAATGTGACAAATGTCATGAAACGCATAGGACATTGTGCGTTGGAAGGTAGCACTGGAATTTTTGAGACCGAAAGGGAGCTTCTTATAGGCAAAGGTACCCCACGAGCAGATGAAGGTGGTTTTGTGTTGATTCGTAGGCGATATATTGATCTGGTTGTAACCAGAAAAGTCGTCCATAAACGAATAAATTTCACTCCCAGCACAATCGTCAATGAGCAGGTCAATGAAAGGCATAGGATAATTATCTTTGGGACAGGCACGTTCAATGTCATGGTAGTCGACACAAACCCTAATAGTGCCCTACTTCTTGGTCACAGGGACAATATTAGAGACCCAATCAGTGAGTGGGATAGGGTAAATAAACCCAGCTTTAAGAAGTTTTTCAACTTCACCTTTAATAGCTGCAGCCTTTCGTGGGTGCACGGGGCGTAAAGGCTGTCGAATAGGTTTAGCACCAGGATACATAATGATCTCATGCACCACGATACTAGGATCAATTCTGGGCATCCATTCATATGACCAATAAAAAACGTTGCGAAATTCTATGAAAAGGTTAGTGTAAAGTTGAATCTCCTCGAGAGTATAGGTTACTCCATTGTGTATATTCTCGACAATCGCTGGTTTGACAGAGATGTCGATAGGTATCTCTTGTGTAATATTCCCCATTTTTCCTTCAGAGAAAAATTCATGGACTTGAATAGGTGTCTGAAGGGGTTAGGAGGGGACACAAGGACCAAACTGCTCAAGACAAGTAGTCATGGCCTCGTGGCTAGGGAGAAACGAGGAACGATGGTGATGTTCAAACCAAGGAGGCTCCTCAAAAGACATAGTCTCGATAATCGCTTCATCAGAAGGAAAAATTTCTTGGAATGGATTTGAAGAAGTGTTATCTCCAAGCCAAGGGTATTGTACATATGTGTTAAGAACCCTGCTCAAAGGAGCAGTTTCAGAAGATGAAGCCGATGTAGAAACAATTTCGACATAGTTGAGCTTAGTAGGAATCAATGCCATGACATCGCCCCAGGATTCTACCTGATCGACGGGAGGGAGGACCCAAGGATTAGAATAGATATAAATCATATTTATGGGAGCGACGTTGGGATGTGGGAGCGAAAAAACACCCATAAGGGCAAGATCTGTAAAAATTCTGGCACCCACACTCTCATACGGAATAGAGGTATGCTCCACAAAAGGCATGTTGCCATCGGAAGAATAAGAAGCGAAGAAGGACAATTGGTCAACCATGATGATTTTCCCTTGATGGGGAAAATAGAGGACACGAAATAAAGATCAAGCCACAGCTCGCATGGCATATGTCCAACTTCGACCTAAGAGAAGGTTGTAAGTCAAATTTTCATCGACAACTTCGACCTCAACTTCAACTGTCTTCCCTTCCAGAGTAATAGACAAATGCAGGAGGATACCAAAAGGATAGGAATCTCTTCCATCGAAGGCTTCCAAGGTATTCAGAGACTGACTCAACGTTGGGGAACCAATAGCCTTCCAACAAGCAACAAACATGATGCAAGTGGAGGCACCCTCATCAATAACGGTGCGATGAATATTCTTAGAGTTAATGATGACTTGAATGAGGAAAGCAATCTGATGAGGCAATCTCAATACATGATTATCAAGATCAAAAGTGATCAGATCCGAATCGACTGGGTCAATGCCACCAATGGCTGATAGCAGAGACTTCCTTTGGGAGGGATAGCTCTAGAGGACTTCCAACATAGACATAGCTGAAGGGGCTTGGGCCAGGTCCTCAACAATACTATAGTGCTGTGTGTCATGAGTGTTAGGGTTGTAAGAAGACTTTTAGAGCACTCCCTTGGGAGGAGGTCAAATGAATGACTCAGTACTAGGTCACTCAATATGGAGGGGACCAATACTGGACGAAGGAATACTGGAGGGGATTTCAGTTTCCTTCCTGGTGGGTGGAGGATATTCTTTTGACTGAGTACTGATATGGATGGGAATTGTCCCAGCCATAAAGACTTGAGAGCCAAAAGTGGAAGAAGATTGAGGTTGGTCAGCCACCATTTGAGTCTGTTGTGAGGGAAAAGGCTCTTTGAGCACAACAGGAGTCCCAGGGGCACCTTTAAGCAAATGACTAACCTAAGACCATCTAGGACAATCTTTAGTATAGTGATCCTCGTCGCGAATGAGACAAGGGTGCTTAGGTTTGCACTTGGCACCTTCCTTGGCCGGAGGCTTAAGAGGATCCTACTTTGGCTGATCAGCTTTATTCTTCCCCTTACCCTTTTTCTTACCTTTCGAAGTTTTATCTATCACGGTGGGCTGGACGGTATTAACTTTAGAAGTTTTACTAGGATGGGATGGGGCCTGAGAAGCATTTTCAGTTGGTGTACTAGACTTTTGCTTTACAAGGTTCATGGAAGACTTTTTGGAGGATGAACTAACGGAACCAATGACACCATCAACAAATGGCATTGATGGAGCTTTGGAAGTTTCGGGTCGTAGAGCATCAGGCAAATAGTCATATAGCATAGCAGACTGGGAATAAACCAAGTCAAGATACTGAGCACGCGCGATATCCTACTCTTTAGTAACACATGGCTCCATAGCAATATCCTAGGCTATCGGACTGATGAACGAGGTTGTAAACTAGTTAGTCAGAAGCTAATCAGCGATCTAGAACTTAATCAGACGACGATGCTTCCTCCATTCATGAATATGATCAAAGATATGCATGGCCATGTCCTGTTTCAAAGATGTTAGGAGGTGTGTGCCCATTTCATAATGAATCGACAACTGAAAATGAGTTAGAAATGTCATAGCAAGCAAGTTAAAGTCCTGGAAAGTTCCATGATCTAGCTCAATATACCCTTTCGCGGCAGAGCCAGTGAGAGTACGTTGGAATAGACGCATCTGGATAGAATCGTCAAGCCATGAATTAGATGAACACCATAGGTGATAGGTCATGACATGATCTTGAGGATATTCTCCAGATTTACCGTCAAATTTGGGACAATCACCGGGAATCTTAGTCAGAACCAGTGGCCAATATGGATTATAAATAATGGGATCATTTGTCAGCTTAGACACATCAGGCAGTTCCAAAGTCGCCAAGAAAGGTAATTGAGGATTGAAGGACATCTGAGGCCGTGGATAAGAAATGGCATTAGAGTTCCATCCAGCTCCTGGTTGCCCCCATTGATTTTGCCCAGACAGATTTTGCCCATAAGGGTTTTGTCCGTAAGGGTTTTGTCCATAGGGATTATAAGTATAACCAAATGGTTGACCCAGGTTTTGACCACCAGCAGCCCATTGATTACCAACCTGACCAACAAGAGCAGCATACGACTGCTAAAAATTCTGATAAGGATTAACCTGTGGCTATTGATAATTTTGATACGGGGCAGTTTGAGGTTGCCCTTGGGGATGCTGAAGATTTTAAATACCATATTGTGACTGAGCTCCAAACTGTGCCTAGGGTCTAGGCTATACTTGATAAATAGGTTGGGTTTGAAAGCCAACTTGAGTTTGGAGACTAGGTTGGGTCTGGAGTCCAGACTGGGTCTGGAAATCGGGTGGAGCTTGAGAAATAATGAGAATTTGAGTGCCCAGTTGAACAGGACTAGACGGATGTCCTTGTGGAAACTAAGGCTGACCCATTTGGCTAGAAGGTTGACCTGGTTGAGACTAAGGTTGACCCGTTTGTTCAGAAGGTTGAGCTTGCTGGGTAATGGGTTGATCTTGTGGAACCAAAGGCTGGCCTGATTGACCAGAGGATTGAGCTAGCTAAATAGTAGGTTGGCCTTATTGAATTTGAGGTTGGCCTACTTGTCCAGAGGGTTGACCAAGCAGGACAGTAGGCTAGCCTTGCTGGATTTGTGGCTGACCTACTTGTCCAGAGGGGTGACCTTGCAGGGCACCAGATTGGCCTTGTTGGATGTAAGGCTAACCGAGTTGACCAGAAGGCTACCCAAAGTAAGTAAAAGAGGAAGCGATGAAGGTTGAAGCTTGTCCTTGTAAGGGTTATCCTTTTGGGCTAGCAAGTTGCCCTTTATACGACTGCCCGTAACATGGCGGACCTTGGTAGGGTGGACCTTGAAAAGCCGAAGGCTGTGCTTGGCCACCATGATAACCAGTACGGCCCCAAGTAATAGATAACATAAATAAAACCTCAACTGTAGGCTTAGATGGGATGGATCGAGGGTGATAAATATGAGCTCCTCAACAATCGTAATAATGAAATGGATTCTGCAGATAAGGATTCTGAAAAGCATGCATGTACTGGTCATACATCCACCCTTCCTGAATGGAACCGGAAGAAGGTGGAACACTATTGGTGGGATTAACAACTCAAAATGCCGATCCTGAAGGACCACCACTAGTAGGACCGACTGAAGGTTCGGCAACAGTTGTCACCACTGAGGATACAGTGATGGCACTAACAGCAAGAGCTGAAGAAGCCACACAAACAGTAGGTATAGTCGGGACAGATGTGACAGTCACATTGTGAATCTGGGGTATTAAAGGTTCTGAGGTCGGAGCTACAGTACGAGACCACATAGAACTCATAGGGGGAGACGTGGAACTCATGATATCAGCCAAAGCATGGTAGCATAAAGGCAATGTGATGCCAAGAGGGGTAACACAAAAGGGTGAAGTTTCCGTAGGTATAAGGATTTCGCCACTTGCCATAAAGGTTTCTTCACCAGAGACCGGGTTCGTCTCATCCATGTCGGAAGAAGACATAGGGACTGAAATACCAGAAGGAGTAACAAGGAATTCCTCTTGAAAAGGTTCCCAAATAGGGTTCCAATTGATATTGTACAACTCTTCTTCTGGGGCACGAGAGTTAAGCGGTTGAATACTTGGAACAATAGGAATGGTATCACTAACAGCCAGTATCTCAAAAGAGGTAGAAGATGCAAAGCCTTGGTCACTTGGTATGGGAGACGCGATCAGTGATTCTGCCAGGATGATTTAACTCAAAAGTCCTAGGAAAAGATAAATGAGCAGGGAAAACAATCCTATGCAAACTGAAACGCAGTCAAGATTTAACAAGGAAAATGTGAACGTGGTCGAATGAATTTTATGACACAGGAACAAAATGTGACCTTTTCATTTTTAAAGAGTCAAGAAAAAGACAAAAGATGACTCTAGTCGCCTTCAAAAATTTAATGAGCCTAAAAGGACAAGTGCTCAGATGATCCTTTTCTTTTAGGAAGTCGAAAAGGAACAAAAGTGACTACTCTAGAGAAATAGGCAAAAGGTTTACCAGACAAACCGTAAAACTGCATATACACCTTGGTGATCAAATGAAAGAGAAATGACCAAGGACTTTCCGTATGGCATTCAATCTTCCTGAATGTTGTGTTTGATGCGTTATTGTTCGTAAGGCAGCAGACATGGCTTCCTATGGATGTAGGATGATAACCTAGTGGGGTCTCCCGATATATACTCGACGGTACAGGGAGCATGAGTCCGTACTAGAAATTATTGAGTCACAAAAGGAGGAATCACCCAACCTTAAGCGAAAACAATAGTGACTAGGTTTAATGACGCCGAAGCACATTTCTAGCCTAGACCTCTAAATAATGTGCGTTAAGTTCCAATGTGTTGTTAAGTTCATTTAGTTGATTTTCGAGTTGATCTTGAATTAGGTTTTGGTTTTTAGGCCCTATCGTATGTATGTCAAAAATCCATAGGATGAAACTAGAATGAGTAAAGCATCAATCGTTTCGATGAATACCTACCTAAAGAAAGGTAGAGAGTTCATTCCCAAGAAATGACAAAACAAAGACAAGCGAATGCAAGCGCTAAGAAACACAATGCATCAACACACTAATCCTACAATGCATCGATACTACTAATGAAATATTTAAAGTTCGCTTCCCAATTTTTCATACATGGAAATGCGTAATGCAAACGTACTTTCACTTTCGTATACTATGTTAGACTCCGTTCTGTATGTCTAATGTGAGATTGATTCTTCTTCAAAACCCTGTTTTGAAGAAGAAATCATTAAATGTTGCTTTTCAGATTATGTAATTTGTTCTTCAGCTCTTCAACTGGCAGCGACTTCGTCATATGGTTTCAGATAAATTTCAGGACAATGTGTTTGTGCAATTATTTTGCTCCATCCAGTATCGTGTTGTGAAACAGAATGCTGACGATGTCTTCTCTGAGCTGCAAAATCCTCAAGAACAAATTCAAGCTTATGTGTTTGATGCGGTTCGAGCAAATGTTCCAAAGATGAATTTGGATGAATTATTTGAGCAAAAGGGCGATGTTGCCAAAGTTGTGTTAGAAGAGCTTGAAAAAGCAATAGGGTCATATGGGAATAACATACAACAGATACTTGTGGTTGATATAGTTCCGGATCTTTCAGTACAGAAGGCAATGAATGAGATCAATGCAGCTCAACGACTTCAACTTGCAAGTGTTTCGCAGCATATCTATGTGACCTTTATTGGATGAATTTCTGATCTGGCAGCCTCTCTTTCGGTGAACTAGACTAAATTTTGGGTATCCAATTGGTATTCTCTAAGGCTCATGTTTGTTTGACTGTGATATTTTCTAAAGCTCGCAGCCTATTATAGTGATCTGAATACATTTCTCTGTGGATTACATATCGCTTTGTCTAAATAATTCAGTGGTTAGATTCATAACTTGTGGCTCGTATATACTCTCATAGGCTCGCTCTTTGTTACACTCTATGTGGCCCATATGTATTCCCTTGCACTATTTATGTGGATCGTATTTCCGAAAGAAATGGATTCACCACGAAACCTTGGCCCAAAATCCTGAAATGTGCTGGCCCGAATTCCTATAGTTTTCCTAGCAAAAATGTGGGCTGTTTAGACTTACGCGTGAAGGTAATGGCTAGTTTGTAAGATCGTCTCGGTGAAACCAAAGATATTCATTCCGACAAAGGCTTCAATTTGCCGTTGATGGAATTGTGAGCTCTGCACACCACAAATGGAGCAGAACATGGAGAAGCCAAAGAAAATGGGACGCCAGTGCGACATATGTGCACAAAAGAGAGCTGCTCTGAGAAGACCCAAGACTCAACAACAGGTATGCAGGGAATGCTTTTATTTTGCCTTTGAAGAAGAGATTCACAAGGTTATTATCGAGAACCACCTTTTCAGACCAGGAGAACGTGTTGCTATTGGAGCTTCTGGTGGTAAAGACTCCACTGTTCTAGCACATGTCTTGACAGAGTTGAATAAACGACACAATTATGGTCTAGATCTGTTCTTGCTATCAATAGATGAAGGCATCACTAAACGACATAATTATGTACATTTTGTGGAGTTTTTCGTCGCCAGGCTTTAGATAGAGGGGCTGCAATGGTAAGAGCAGATAAAATTGCAACTGGTCACAATGCAGATGATATAGCAGAGACTGTACTATTAAATATTCTTCATGGAGATATTGCCAGGCTAAGTAGATGCACATTGATAACAACAGGGGAAGATGGATCTATTCCAAGATGCAAGCCTTTTAAATATACATATGAGAAGGAGATCGTCATGTATGCATATTTCAAGAAGCTTGATTACTTCTCTACCGAATGCATTTGTTCACCAAATGCATATCGAGGCTTTGCTCGTGATTTTATTAAAGATTTAGAACAAATCAGACCAAGAGCAATCCTTGACATAATTAGATCAGGTGAGAATTTTCGCGTTTCTTCTTCAGCAAAAATGCCAGAACAAGGTGTATGTGAGTGCTGTGGTTATATTTCCAGCCAGAAATGGTGCAAAGCATGTGTTTTAATAGATGGTTTGAACCGAGGCCTTCCAAAACGTGGAATTAATCGAACTAGGGGACGTCGTGCTTTAAAAATTGATATGCCTGCTACAGATAGAGTAGCGCCCCTCCTCTGCACAGCTCTATAACAAGAAAGTAACTTTCAATGTAAACAGATGATGAGGTTTAGATCATGGGGAACCTGAGACAGACAGGATTCCGTTCCATGATTTCCGCCAGCGATTGATCCTTTGGAGATTTTGTGGGAGATGTGCCTCTTAGAAGGCGGATTGTGAGTTATTGTTGATGCGTTGGACGTGTTGGAGTTCGATGAGTGGCTCTGCCTGTTGGGTCGTTCTTGCATATAAATTTAAATTAAACCTTGAATGCAACCGTGCTCATTACAGTTGTCACCATGAGCTGAAAGGACAGGATTTTAGTTTAAAATTGACAAATGTAACACAACCAAAGAATGAGACTCGATTTAAGACTTCAGTTTTGATCCTGTGGAGATCTACGCTCCAGCATTTATCTTTTAATTAGCCAATGATCAAAGGATTTTTAGGGACATGGTTCTGTTTTAGAATAGGTGAAAACGCTCTTTCCTATTTTTGTAATTGCAGTTGAAACAGCACCTGGGCTGTTGGATCGATTTGTTTTTCCCTTAGCAGCATTTTATTATTGTATTAAAAATTCATTTGTAAGAGAGGGGAGAGAGTTTTTTCTGAGTGCTGAGTGCTGGAACAGAGCTTTCATTGTACAGTTTTTGGCAGAGAATTTAATGGAATTGCACAACTCTGTTTGCTGAGATTCATGTGGTATGACAATTTAACATTAGTTTTTCCTCTGTTACATATGTAAACCGTTATGTTTCATTTCATTTCATGATCATTTCTAGTTGAACAAATGAAGTGTTTAGGTAGGAATTCATAGTATTATATGCTCCTCTTATAAGTTTGTTCACGTTCGATGTTTTCTTCTGTTTGACAAGGATTCATCTCCTATGCCCTTGTCAGCTCCTCACCAGTCTTGCCATCTCATTTAAAAACTAGATTTGATGCTAAATTTCTTGCCTACCTTGCCTCAGTCGAATAATCTGTGTTGTTCATTATATTCTCTGTTCAAGCTGTGATTTTGCCCATGCAGCCCAGAAAAACCTCGTTATTTTATTAAAAACCTCCTTTTATCAGTTTACTAGCCTAATATCTGTGTTACCTTGTGGGTCATCTCGCCATTGAAGATTTGCCGAGATTTGACTGGAGAGAGCCTTCTCCTGCCCCGTAGGGCTAGCTACGGGGCTGAATGGTTTGATGTTGCCTTGAAGGTTTACCTTTCTCAGCCTGAGGTGAAATCTCAAGCGCTAACATACTGGCGACCATACTGGGGAGAACATTCAACTTGTTGATTGTCTTGTCCCAGTACATGCAATCAAGGTGCAGATCTGATGCTGATGGTGGACAGCGGTCAGACACTTATGCAGGCTGAACCATTCACCTGGCGACTCCAACTCGATCCAGACATTCCAGTGCTTGCTGATCCATTCATGCAATGGAAGGGTATGTGGCAGACCCTGCCCTGTGTGAAGCTGTAGAAGGAATAAGAAAGGCGTTAGCAGCTACTAAATTGGATGAAGATGTTTACAGTGCCTGGCTTCATTTGTTGAAATCTTCAAAGTCTTTCAAAATTGAATTGTGTGAGTTAATTGTTGAAAGAATTGAAGATGAGATTCAATGGTTAGATGAGAAAATTCAGTCCTATGATTTCCAAGACCCTAAAAAGTTCTTGGAAATCCTTCCTCCTTCACAACAAGCAATAACAGACTTGCCTATAGATGTATACATTGACAATGTGCAGCTGGAAATTTGCATTTCAGAGTTGGGGCAGCCAACAGAGACTGGCTTCCGTGATCCTATTGCGGCATACATGGACGTGTTTTTCACTCTGATTGACAGATCAGGCTGTCTTGTACGTGACCAGGGTCAGTACGTGCATGAAAGGCTGCCAGCAACTGCATCTGTGACTTCGTGGCAGCATTCTCGAGCTACATCATTCTCAGGTTTACTTGAATGGTTAATTTGGCATTTTAGTATTACCTGATCTAGTGTTTGTACAGCAAGGTAGGGTAGTTTTGTAAATAAATAAGCAGCGATAAGAGCAGCATATTGTTTTAGTTTGCCTTAAGATTGTTTGAGTTCAGTTTCAGTTTGAGAATTAAGTCAAGAGTTGTGTCGATTTGTTCAAATGATGACTCCATTGCCCAATGGGTAGAGGCACTGTCTGCTCTCCCAAAGTTCTGCGGTTCTTGGCACCTCCACGGAGCGGCAGCTGCCATCACAAGTGGAGCCGATGTTAGACTTCGTTCTGTATGTCTAATGTGAGATTGATTCTTCTTCAAAACCCTGTTTTGAAGAAGAAATCATTAAATGTTGCTTTTCAGATTATGTAATTTGTTCTTTAGCTCTTCAACTGGCAGCAACTTCGTCATATGGTTTCAGATAAATTTCAGGACAATGTGTTTGTGCAATTATTTTGCTCCAGTATCGTGTTGTGAAACAGAATGCTGACGATGTCTTCTCTGAGCTGCAAAATCCTCAAGAACAAATTCAAGCTTATGTGTTTGATGCGGTTCGAGCAAATGTTCCAAAGATGAATTTGGATGAATTATTTGAGCAAAAGGGCGATGTTGCCAAAGTTGTGTTAGAAGAGCTTGAAAAAGCAATAGGGTCATATGGGAATAACATACAACAGATACTTGTGGTTGATATAGTTCCGGATCTTTCAGTACAGAAGGCAATGAATGAGATCAATGTAGCTCAATGACTTCAACTTGCAAGTGTTTCGCAGCATATCTATGTGACCTTTATTGGATGAATTTCTGATCTGGCAGCCTCTCTTTCGGTGAACTAGACTAAATTTTGGGTATCCAATTGGTATTCTCTAAGGCTCATGTTTGTTTGACTGTGATATTTTCTAAAGCTCGCAGCCTATTACAGTGATCTGAATACATTTCTCTGTGGATTACATATCGCTTTGTCTAAATAATTCAGTGGTTAGATTCATAACTTGTGGTTCGTATATACTCTCATAGGCTCGCTCTTTGTTACACTCTATGTGGCCCATATGTATTCCCTTGCACTATTTATGTGGATCGTATTTCCGAAAGAAATGGATTCACCACGAAACCTTGGCCCAAAATCCTGAAATGTGTTGGCCCGAATTCCTATAGTTTTCCTAGCAAAATTGTGGGCTGTTTAGACTTACGCGTGAAGGTAATGGCTAGTTTGTAAGATCGCCTCGGTGAAACCAAAGATATTCATTCCGACAAAGGCTTCAATTTTCCGTTGATGGAATTGTGAGCTCTGCACACCACAAATGGAGGAGAACATGGAGAAGCCAAAGAAAATGGGACATCAGTGCGACATATGTGCACAAAAGAGAGCTGCTCTGAGAAGACCCAAGACTCAACAACAGGTATGCAGGGAATGCTTTTATTTTGCCTTTGAAGAAGAGATTCACAAGGTTATTATCGAGAACCACCTTTTCAGACCAGGAGAACGTGTTGCTATTGGAGCTTCTGGTGGTAAAGATTCCACTATTCTAGCACATGTCTTGACAGAGTTGAATAAACGACACAATTATGGTCTAGATCTGTTCTTGCTATCAATAGATGAAGGCATCACTAAACGACATAATTATGTACATTTTGTGGAGTTTTTCGTCGCCAGGCTTTAGATAGAGGGGCTGCAATGGTAAGAGCAGATAAAATTGCAACTGGTCACAATGCAGATGATATAGCAGAGACTGTACTATTAAATATTCTTCGTGGAGATATTGCCAGGCTAAGTAGATGCACATTGATAACAACAGGGGAAGATGGATCTATTCCAAGATGCAAGCCTTTTAAATATACATATGAGAAGGAGATTGTCATGTATGCATATTTCAAGAAGCTTGATTACTTCTCTACCGAATGCATTTGTTCACCAAATGCATATCGAGGCTTTGCTCGTGATTTTATTAAAGATTTAGAACAAATCAGACCAAGAGCAATCCTTGACATAATTAGATCAGGTGAGAATTTTCGCGTTTCTTCTTCAGCAAAAATGCCAGAACAAGGTGTATGTGAGCGTTGTGGTTATATTTCCAGCCAGAAATGGTGCAAAGCATGTGTTTTAATAGATGGTTTGAACCGAGGCCTTCCAAAACGTGGAATTAATCGAACTAGGGGATGCCATGCTTTAAAAATTGATATGCCTGCTACAGATAGAGTAGCGCCCCTCCTCTGCACAGCTCTATAACAAGAAAGTCACTTTCAATGTAAACAGATGATGAGTTTCAGATCATGGGGAACCTGAGATAGATAGGATTCCGTTCCATGATTTCCGCCAGCGATTGATCCTTTGGAGATTTTATGGGAGATGTGCCTCTTAGAAGGCGGATTGTGAGTTATTGTTGATGCGTTGGACGTGTTGGAGTTCGATGAGTGGCTCTGCCTGTTGGGTCGTTCTTGCATATAAATTTAAATTAAACCTTGAATGCAACCGTGCTCATTACAGTTGTCACCATGAGCTGAAAGGACAGGATTTTAGTTTAAAATTGACAAATGTAACACAACCAAAGAATGAGACTCGATTTAAGACTTCAATTTTGATCCTGTGGAGATCTGCGCTCCAGCATTTATCTTTTAATTAGCCAATGATCAGAGGATTTTTAGGGACACAGTTCTGTTTTAGAATAGGTGAAAACGCTCTTTCCTATTTTTGTAATTCCAGTTGAAACAGCACCTGGGATGTTGGATCGATTTGTTTTTCCCTTAGCAGCATTTTATTATTGTATTAAAAATTCATTTGTAAGAGAGGGGAGAGAGTTTTTTCTGAGTGCTGAGTGCTGGAACAGAGCTTTCATTGTACAGTTTTTGGTAGAGAATTTAATGGAATTTCAAAGCTCTGTTTGCTGAGATTCATGTGGTATGACAATTTAACATTAGTTTTTCCTCTGTTACATATGTAAACCGTTATGTTTCATTTCATTTCATGATCATTTCTAGCTGAACAAATGAAGTGTTTAGGTAGGAATTCATAGTATTATATGCTCCTCTTATAAGTTTGTTCACGTTCGATGTTTTCTTCTGTTTGACAAGGATTCATCTCCTATGCCCTTGTTAGCTCCTCACCAGTCTTGCCATCTCATTTAAAAACTAGATTTGATGCTAAATTTCTTGCCTACCTTGCCTCAGTCGAATAATCTGTGTTGTTCATTATATTCTCTGTTCAAGCTGTGATTTTGCCCATGCAGCCCAGAAAAACCTTGTTATTTTATTAAAAACCTCCTTTTATCAGTTTACTAGCCTAATATCTGTGTTACCTTGTGGGTCATCTCGCCATTGAAGATTTGTCGAGATTTGACCGGAGAGAGCCTTCTCCTGCCCCGTAGGGCTAGCTACGGGGCTGAATGGTTTGATGTTGCCTTGAAGGTTTACCTTTCTCAGCCTGAGGTGAAATCTCAAGCGCTAACATACTAAATGAATGAAATCTCTTGATTTTTTTATTTTTTTTAATTTAAAAAGACAAACAAGCAAGTGTAAACCTGATTGATCCAAACAATTGTGATCTATGCTTGGTAGTGAAGAAATCGAATCAATATGGGAAATCAATTCAATAATCAACACTAAAAATCAATCAGAAAGAAAACAAGCAGCAAAAAGCCTCAAGAAAATCAACAAGACAGTTGCGGATGAACCTTGGATAGACAAGTAACAGAGGCAAACGGTTTGAAACACTTCAAAGGGCTAGGTCACAAGGTCTAAAACACAAGACTCACTCGAATGAAGTCAAAGGAAAACAAGCCTTAACCAAAGCAATTAAAACAAGCTGATGGGAGACATAAAACAGCAGGGGGTAAGCAAGACTGATGGTTTCAAGAGGCAAAGCTGAAAAAAACAACTTGCACAAGAATTGCCGCGAGCCTATAACAAGCAACTTGTGACGATAAGAAAATCATTGCAAGTGTAGAGATAGCAACTGAGCATTGTCATCGTAGGGGTACACCTATCTTCTGCGACGGTCCGATTTCAGGAAAATTCACGACTGTACGATAGGTAATCAGCAACACACAGATTTAGTAAAGAGGACAGGGCGACATCATCATAGCTATTAAGCTATCTTTAGCGACGAGTAAAAAAAAGGAAAAGACAAATAACAACACCTGAAAAACACCTGGCTATTCTCCCAAACAATAAGGGGAATTCCCAAATTGACCCAGGTAATCCAAAAACTGAAGGTGCAACCCCAAAATTCAAGAGACACTAAATCAAAAGACAAACCAAGAGTAAACAAGAAGAAAACATACAAAGGACTCCCCAGTGGAGTCGCCAACTTGTGAAGTAGGAAAGTGTTCCCTCTGCGGACAGAGGCAACCCCTCTAGCCCTAGAGTGGGTCTAGTCACAACAAAAACAAAACAGCAATTGATTTCGTTAAATAGTCATCGTTGGAGGCCTACCTCAAAACCAGTGTTCGATGAAGGTTTCGTTGCACCGCTCCAGCTTCCATTTCCTTCTCCTTAATGAGCAGTCGACCTGAAACACCACAAGAAAACAACAGAGCATGTAACCGAGAAGAAAAATGATCTATTTACTTATAAAGTCAAGGAATCATAAGCTATCAAGTAAATTGTACACAAGATATAGGAAGTCATTATTGATTGTATTAAAATCAATCAATAGCAAAGCTTACAACAAATCCTTGACATCGTAAGCCTTCTTAGAGGGTCTAGCCACTATGTTCCTTCAAGCATTCACTCTCAAGAATGAGTCTCCCAAATGAATAATATCTCTCTTTCACTCATAAAATCTAATGCAAGGTTAAGGCACTCCAAAACCTCTTGCAAAACTATCATCAATTCCACACTTGTCAAACTCACACCAAAGCTATCTAATCTGCTTCAATCCAACTAGCAACCAGTAACTAGGAACTAGCTGATCATAGCAATGGTGAGTGCTTTCATAAGAGGAGGAGCCTCCATAAAATGAGGGAGAGGGAGCTTATCCTTAAGGGAGGTTTCATAAAAGGTGGAACCACCATCCTAGAGGAGGAAAGGCGAACCAATTTGACCCAACAACGAGCTCTAGAATCACCCAGAAGGTCGAATGTTTGAACTAATTCGCCAAATCTAGATCGTTGCAGGTCATAAACTAGGGCTTAGCGACAACATCGCAAGGGAAAAATGTGTTCAAACCAATCATCGCAATAGACATCTGGAAGACTTGCGCCGAGCCCTAAAATTCAACCGTCGCAGGAAACACATGTACACCTGCCATGGCGTCACAGCGATACAGTTCATGAGAGGGAACCGTCGCACTTTTTAAGGGTTTACTTGCAATGATGCAGAAACTTAGACAAAGACGGTCAATCATCAGCATTAGAGAGCACTTGCTCAATCTTCTTGCATGAGTTGGAAGATATGGACATGTTTATCTGATGTATGACATAGCAGAGGGACTGAGATGAGGCTAGTGACAAATTACTATGTAACAGCTCCACAAGTTCAGCTTTATCAACCTGTTCCGCCCGCCAAACAACCCATTCCTAAAATAACTATTCCAAGTATTGTCATACCTGTCGAGCAGCCTATTTAGGGGAGTGCACAAACAATTGTCAAATAACTTGTCCAAGGAATTCCTCAAACACCTATTCAACAACTAATTCAACAACCTGTTTAGAATGCACCTTAAACTCCTATTCAAACACCTATTTCACAACCGGTTCCAAGTTCCCCTCAGACACTTACCCCGGGAGTATCACAAATGATCATACTAGTTACCCCACAAGTAGGTGTTGCTTGGACTACTCAGGCAATGCCTCGGGTTTCTCCTTATCAAACCAGTCCTATGGTCTAGTCTATACCACAGATTCCTATAAGAAAACCTATTATAGGAACAATGAAAACAACTTTTCAAGGTCAAGCTTATCAAGTTCCACCTTTTCAAGGACAATGCTTTCAAAGTACAGCTTTCTAAGGTCAAACTTTCCAAAATATGCCTTTTGAAGGTCAATTTATTCAAAGTCAACCTGTTCAAAGTCAATTTGTTCAGGTTCAACCTTTGCAAGTTCAACTTATTTGGGGGAAATATTACTTAGGTCAAATTGGTCAAGCTCAACCTTTCTAGAGTCAACCATAACCTGGTCATACTTATCACATCCCTATTCAACCTCAACCTCATATGGTTCACCTCAGTTACCTTGGTGGAATCCCAATTCCAACAACATAGGCTATTTCACGATATCTTGGGTATCCTCCTCCAAGGGTTGGTCTTAACCTGCAAGGTTATCAAAATTTACCACAAGACCCTAACCGACAATTACTATTTATTGCAACCTTGATATACCTTATTTATCTCGTTTAATGAATAATCCCATTTATTATTATGCTTATTGGTTGGTTCTTTCTACCAAGTTACTGAGATATATGCCCAAATTTGAAGGCGAATTACGAGAAGACCCATCCAATCATGTGATGACATATCAACGTTGTTGTGCATCAAATTCAATAATTGATGATTTTATCCATATTTTCCTTTTCCAACAGAATTTAACCGGTTCGGCACCCAAATGTTACATTGAGCTACCTCACGCATCTTTCCATAACTTTAACTCTCGATCAACATCATTTTCAACCCATTTCCAACCACCGATTCAATATGATACTTGTACTGAACTATTTACCTCTTTAAAACAATCAAAATTGACTCATGTTTCCCATCATATACATGAATGGAGATGTAGGCGTTGGTTAGTCAAAGTTTTTATTCCATATCAGGTTTTAGCTGAGTGGTTTATGAAGTTACGTATTCCCATTATTACAAAGGATGTTGCTCGTGCCCAAAACTTACACTTAGTGTACACCCAATCTGACACCTTGTACAAGAAAATCCCAAATTTACCATGCCCTACAAATGATCGAATATTTAAAACTCCTATAGGATCTAATTTCATTGATGGTATAATAGGATTTGTTAGCCAAAATTCAAAGGGGAAAAGGAAAAGTTCTAAAATTACTCAGAATTTGTCCATACAAGATTTACTTTCTGAAAGCCTTTCTCCATAAGCTATTTCTAAAATAAATTTCGTTGAATCATCTAGCTGTAAGACCCAATCAATCGAAGGTAAAAAGAAGGGTAAAGGTAAATCAAAGAAAAACACTTCTTGAAAGAGAAACCCGCTAAAACTTAACCTATTGACGATAAATGAAAACCTCACTATCCTTGCCTTATTTGTGATGAGGATCATTATACTAATGAATTCCCACATCGGGTAGAGGTTTCCAAATTCATTAAAGGTTCTCCAACTCCCATTGTTTTGAAGGATCCATTTCCTTATCAAGATAGCAAAATGGTTTCTCATAACACATCTCCCTTTTCCACATCTCAATATATCATGATGATGTCTTCGTAGCAAGTTATAGTAGCTATGAGATCAAAATATTATGGGTCTAAGGGTCCTGTCGATAATGGAAATGAGGCTAGTTCATCAAGTCAACCTTCCAGTTAAATTCCTTCTCCTCATTCTGAATCATTACAGATCAATAAAATGAATCCTGACATGATGATTCGACCATCACCCAAATGTGTGCCTCAAAATTCATCTTTCAACCCACATGATAGAGCTGCACAAAACTACAACATTGTTGAACACCTGGATATGTCTCCTTCTACAATGTCGGCTCTCGAATTACTGCAAACATGCCCAACACAACAAAATATTTTATTACCATCCATGGCAGATATTGATCCATAGGATTCTAATATAATTATCTTTGATCTTGAGAGCCATATCTCAAGACTCCCTCATCAACTGGCATTCCATATTCCATTTTTTGTTAAAACGAGACGTGTTTTGCACAGTTGTTGACGAAGGAGATTCTATTTGTATTATGTCGATTGATTTTTGGAAATATTTAGCTTCTTCAACCATCAATCAATCACCTACCACTGTGAAATCCTTTGATGCAAGAGGTTTTCATCCTTATGGAATCTTAAACGATCTGCCCATATATATAAAGGGTAAAATGGTTGCGATCAAAATTGAAGTTTTTGATGCTCAGCTCAATTACAACCTTTTTCTTGGTTGAATTTGGACCTATGCTATGTCAATAGTGCTCTCATCGCTTTTTCAAATGATATAATTTCCTCACAAAGAGAAAAATTTCAAAGTAGACCAGTTGTCTTACTACACTTCAAACCCTAACTCTATGGTTAGTATACCTTTTGTTAGAAAAAAGAAACTCTTCATGAGGATATTCATGTTGGTTTACTCAAAGACTCATCATTGATGGGTACTATTGTACAAGTTTACCGTAGGTAGTCCTTGGCTGCAAAAACTACAATAGGAAACCAACTTAACTAGCCTTTAGGTTTAAGCTAACTCTTGAACTAGAGGGGGCTCCCTTAGTGGTTACATGGCTTTGTTTAATGTTATTCACTTATCACTAAAAAGAAAACTTTGAAGCACAATGGCCAGATTTATGGTTTTAATTGGGGGTGGTTGGAAATCAATGATAATGTCTATCCATGATTAAAGGCCTCTCTCACAGGGTCCCTTCAGAATGTGTCAGCTTCCAGCCTAACAAAATGACTTAGCGTTTCAAGGATTATGATAGAAGAATCTAAGGAGATTCCTAGTAATTAAGCAGTCAGATAGAATTCTTAACAAGTAGGGAAATTTGGATGTGTGTAGAAGATTTATACAACCCAACAAAAAATATTCAAAGGCAACCAAAGGCCAAACTGAAACAAATTCTAAGAGGAGATTTTTCAGATATATAGTCCAATAAGATAATATATTTTAGGGGCTATCAGAAGGCATAAAGAAAAAACCAGTCAAAAAGGAGTTATCTTGGACAAACAGTCCAATAAGATAATTTTTTATAAAGGTTATGATTTTAAAGGGGATTTCATAGAGATTAAGACTTAATCTACAGTTACCCACACCTTCATATAATTGCTTTGATCATGTGTAGAAATAAGATATGAAACACTAGAAAGACATACTAAAAAACATAAAAATTCGGTCAAACTGGATGCTGAAAACTTTCAGTAGAAACAATATAATAGAAGTTATTACAAAGTGAAGAGCCTTGGCATCAAAATCCCAAACCTATAATCTCAATTGATCAAGTATTTATACAATTTATTACAAAATATCTTGATTTAAAATATCAAGATTTGTTACAAATATCTCAAACTGTTTTACACAAATAGAGCTCAAATATAGGACATTCAAAAATAATGAATCTACTTGGCACTATATTTCTGGATTTCTGGCGATAAAGAAGAGAAATTCAAAGTTGATTGCAACTCATATTTGATGAGGTGGCCTCCAAGTCACTAGCTTTCTTTGAGCTCTTTCCTCCTGAACTTCTAAAAAACAGGGTCTAATCATCCCTTTAAATATCTCAATACGAGCTAGCTGTGTGAAACCTAAGAGATCTTTTTGTAGTCTATTGTCTTAGGAACAAAAACCTCCTGCAATTTCCCAAGATTCATCATTGATTATCCACAATAGGTTCTACAAAAATATTGCTTAGACGGGACATTGCAAAGTCGAAAAAATAGGCTAAACATGGTGAGAGTATATCTCCAAACCCCTGACACCTGTATGAAAAGTGAGATAGGATTTTGTATTTTGGAATATTATGAACCAAAACATCTTCTAGTTTCCAAATAGTTATCTTTGTTTAGTCACAATATCCTCTGCAAAAAGGTGACTAAAACAGGAAATTTCTAGAAAAGTTGCCTTCAAAGATGCATTTGCATCTCCCAAACCATAATAGTTGTTAGAAAACTAAGAGAGGTATTTCTACACGAGGATGTTATCAACAAAAAAATCTTTCAGATTTTGAAAATTCGTTCTCAATTGTTTGTAAACCATGTTTGAAATCACTTATGGTCCTTTACTGATTCTAGTTAAGAAGGTCCCCATTTACTTCTTACTGATGGGTCTTGTCTTATCGACTCTGTCAAATTTATCTGACAGTAGACCTAGAGTTTCACCTTGGCCTTATTTACATCACTGATATGTGACCTTGTGCTCAACATCGATCAACATTATGGGTCTTTGACTTAGTGGTTTTCCTATTGTTCAATGTCAACTTACATTATCGCACATTGGGATTCATGCATTGCCTTGGATTCCATTTGACCCTATTGGTGGACTCCTTGCCTTTGTGTTAGCTTTCATTATTAGTTGGTTTAGAGGATTTCTGTCATGTGTTAGCCACATCTTTTTTTCTCTACAAATGTACTATAGAAGGGTTACTTCATATCTCTTTGTTTGAGTTCTTCCAAATTATTGGCCTATGGGTTACACTTGCGCTGGTTGATATGGAATGCCTTAATGCCTTCCTTCTAGCAAATATTTTCCCATCAACTCCAAATCATTACTCTAGGAGCAAGGTCTAGATTCTTTTTTTAGTACCTTATGGTTTGCAATCATCAGTGACACTCTTTTTCTATTGACGGTGAGAATGCATCAATTTCTCTTGATTGTTAGATTCGTTCAAGTGTTCGACTTCACCACATCTATTCACTCTTGTTAGATTGTACTCGAGTACCTTGACACTCATTATCATTATTGGTGAGTTGTCTCACATTTGTTAATGGTATACATCAATGACTGGTAATAAAATGATTTCTCATGTGGTTGACTTCAACTCATTTATTCCCATCGTGTAGAAATGTACCATATGTGATCAAGGAAGACCACATGTTGTGTCTGCATCGTGGTTCACTTGAAAGCTCATTCAATTTTCTACTAGTGACACCTCTCAGCTCTATATGTTGCATTATTTCACAACAACAACTTATATGTTGGCACCAAATTTTATGCAGTACCACTATTCCACATATATGACTTGTTACTTTTATGAGGATCAATTATGCAACATCATTGATCAAACATTTTTCTCTATGTGATATTGAGACATAGCTCGCTTGTGTTCTTTCGCGGCTATGATCTAACGATACATTATGTATTCTTCAGCTCCTTCCATACAATTATGTATACATTCTAGATCAACCTAATACTTCATTGGTGAATGTGATTTACTAATTTTGAGCATGGGTATGCCCACCTTAGACATGAGTTTTCTTTTTTACTCCTTCCACGGGTATTTTGATGGGCTACAATTTCGGGATCTCCTCCTAAGTTTTTGGATGACTCCTCTCTCTATACTTAACATATTTCGGTCATCATGTTCCCTTTTGACCTCATATATTAGGGGCATATGTTATAGCTTCATTCAACACCCTTGTAGACCTGATGCTCTTTTATGGCCCTAGGCAGTTCCTTTTCCCATGCATACTTGACATTATACTAAAAATAATATTTCAAAATCTATATATGACTCTTCCCATGCATAAAAGCATACATACGCGGCTCTCATAATACTATACCCCCGTATACCTTTTAAGATGTGAAAAGATAAAAGAAAATTCTATTTTTCGGGCGAGGTTTACAGGTTTTACCGAGAGACCACCTACAAGAGCTCGTGGCCTAATTGAAATACCTAATTTGATTTCATATATATACACCCCTTGAGTAGGCCCAATGATAATAAGAAAATAAGGATATCGACATTATACTTGATTTTTCCCAGATCAAATTTGCTTTTCCCGTGCCTCCTACACTCTCAGTCTCTAGGAAACCTTGGTTTCCTTTGTAGATATTCCTAACATCCTTATCTAGCATCTTCTTGCACTTATTAGAGAGGTTGTGTTCGTGGTTCGAGTTGTATGGATCTGGAGGAAGGCTTCATTGGTGCCTTTGGCCATGATCAGGTTGTATCTATCCTATACTTAAAACTATCAATAAATAAAGAAGCTCAAGTGTTATTCTCGATATATGTTGCCATCTTATGAATGATAATCATAATTTTTATATATGATGATCCAAGATATTTTTATGTAATTGAATCATCTATTATGTATATTCTTTTGTGATTGATTTGTACGTCTACACATCTTGGAGGACGTAGAGGGTTTGGGCCCTATGTGAACATCTTCAAACGTAGGACCTCATAGTATGTCTCCAAATCCAAGTTTGATAATTTGAATGTTTGACATGCTTGATTGAGTATTCTTTATATATTATCTTATTTTGTTTTGTTAAGGTTTTCAACCCTTGCCTTCAGGAACTTTTCTCCCCAACAATGGGGAATTGATTCGGTGACTTCACATCAAGGAGTGTCTTAATAGAGCACTCGATCACCGTCTATCTAAGAATCGATGAAAAAAAACATAAATAAGATTAAAAATAATATAAACTAAAATATATTTACCCATTAGAGGGTTATTGAAACTCAAAAATCATAATCCTATAATTGTCCAAGGATTTTGAGGGCATTACAAATCAAAGAAAACATGACGTATCATTTATTTAATAATGTATATTAAGGAATATGTGATAGGGCATAAGTTGTAAAGTATTTATAAGCATAAAAATTCAAAAAAATAAAAATATTATTATATTTTACATAAATAACTATATATATCAGTGTGTGTGTGTTTGTTTTATATCAAATTTTAAGTAATTTTTTTTCATTATTACAAGACTCTAGAGGGATCAAATATCTTGAGGTGCAAACCCTTTTTATAGTGCAAACCTTAAAAAAATGCACCTCCAAATGTTGCATCTCTCTAGGGGCTTGATATAGATGATGGTTAACATGAAAATCTATCTGTCTTAAACATCCAATTCCAACCAATATTTTCTCCATTCAAAATTTAACCTTTATTAAAGGGTCAAAATGTAAAATATTGACACTTGAAATGCTATAAAAATAAGAATTTAATTTTTCAATTACTTTGTATAATATATAGACATTTATTATTCTTATTCTTATTCTTATTATTATTATTTTAAACCATATATAATATGTAAATTGTAAGCATTGAAATAATTTTAGTTAACATGAGCATTGACATATTTTGTTTATGGATTACATTGTCAACAATAAATGTTCTTTTCTATTAATATATTTTTAAATATATTTAAATATTACTTAATTTTATATATTGAAATAATTAATTATGATGCACATGGAATTTTTTTATTATTATTAATATATTTAAATGTCACATATTAATTTTATATTAATAATTGAATTAATTACACATCTCCCTCTTATTAATATTATAAGGAATTAAATCTCTTTACTTTCAATTACTTCATGGAAATTTTTTATTTAAAATTGAATGAGAGTGAACTATTTTTACCATATCTTTTTTCTATTGATAAAGAAAACATAGTTAGAGTGAGAATACACTATAATACTTCCAAGTAAAATTTAAACTTAAAACATGGAGTATTGTATAAAATAACTAGTTAAAGCTAATTATTGAGCCCAAAGGATATGTATGTTAACTAATTTATTTTATTACCAACGCTAGAAAAAACATAAACATATACATGAACTACAATAAAATATTTCAATGTTGAAAGAGAGGAAGTAATAAGAAGGAGGTGTAATAAATCCAATTCTTAATACATAATTAATAGCGATATTTAAAAATAATAATAGTAATTAAAAAAATCAATGTGCATCATAAATAAAATATTTCAATATATAAAATTAAGTAATGTTGAAATGTATTTAAAATTATATTAGTAGACCAAAAATGGTTTAATATGGACAACGTAATCCATAAATAAAATATCTCAATTCTAAAGGTAACTAAATTATTTCAATCTCAACAATTTACGGTTTAAAATAATAATAATAATAATAATAATAATAATAATAATAAACTGTGTATATATAATATACAATGATTGAAAAATTAGGTTCTTATTGTTATAGCATTTCAAGAATCATTATTTTAAAAATTCACTTTTTTTAAGGGATAAGTTTGAATGGAGCAAATATTTTTTGGAATTGCATGTTTAAGTTTTTTTATTCAATATATTCAAAGAATTTTAAAGAAATTGAATCTATTTATTAGTTAAAAAATGCAATTTAAAAAATAGAAAGATATTCAACTTAATCACCATTTATGAAGTCTTTAGAAAGATACCATCTTTATAAGTACAATTTTTTAAAATTTGCATTATAAAAAAATTCAACTTCAAAAAGTTTGATCGCTCGTCTCTGGCTATATCCGTGAGTAAAATGAATTTTATTAACAAAATTTGATTATATTTATGTATTTTTAGTTTTAAATAAAAATTATTAAAAAAATCTAAATATTTATTATATTTCTAATATAAAAATATAAAAATTAATGTTTATATTTAGGGAAAAATAGGTTGTGTCAATTTCTCAAAGTTAATTATTAATACGAGTTTGAAAAAAAAAAATGTAGGCGAGAAAAATCCTTCGGCACATTTGTAAAGATAAGTGATAGATTTTTATTTCCACATGTTAGAGGGCACAAGTAACATAGGATAGATAATAACATAAAACCCAAAATGCCATCATGTGAGAAAGCGTTGTTGTTTTGAACTGTCCTTTGGACGTGTTACATTGAAGAATAAAAAAACTTCGCTTTCCCGCACCGTATCAATCCATTTAATGTTGGGATTAGGAATTAATGTTGCGATTAGGAATTGATAATTATAATTTATTTTTTAACAATTTTTCTTTAATTTTTGAAATGTTAACATTTTTAATATTCATTTTTTTTTCTGAGGATTCTAGTTGAGATCAGGGATCTTTATGCTAAGAACTTTTTTTAGGAAATGTCTTGACTGCCATGTTGTTTAACTTCTCCTTATACATAAGGTACCTAATCATAACTAAGCTTTCAATGGGGTAAAATCTTGCTTCAATTAAAAAAATAAAAGAGGGATGTTTTCCTTTAATCCCGAGATGGTAATTGCTTTTGGATATGTTCATTCTTTCTCCATGATTTCCTTGAGATACGGAAACCCTAAACTCACATCCATATAAAATAACATAAGTGACAAGGGTCTCACAGAGGAGTTTTCTTTAATCCCATATTCAAAGACCTATCGAGCTGCAATTGTTTTCAAGTCCATAATAAGATTTCCATCCTCAATGAGTTTTTTTTTATCCCATATCCAAAGATCTATTGACTTGCAATTGTTTTCAAGCCCATAGTAAGCTTTCCATCCTTCGTTTATCCTTTACTTACTGCTACAATTCCAAATGAGCTTATGATGGATATTGATTCGAAGATATTTTTATGAAGAAATTTCCTCTAAGTAGTTGTTTTCATATATGAAAGTATCATATGTGATATTTTTGAATTTAATTATTATGATGTAAGTTTTGTTAGTTTTAGCAATCATATCCACTTTGGAGCAGAAATCTTGGAGAATTCTTAGTTTCTTCCCAATGTTGTAGTAGCTCCTTGTTATAAGAATAATGTTATAAACATAAAGGGGAAGGCTTATGACTATACCATTGAGTGTGGGCCTAGCACAACCTACATATGCCAAACACTCTTCTAGATTATCAATATATATGCCAAAAATTGTACAAGATAAGGGATATCATCGTCTAACTTTGTTATTGCATTTAGATTCTTTTGACCAACCCTCAATGGTCCTAAACATTGCAAAATAATTCTTGTACAACTTTGCTACAACAACCCTGTTGGGTCCCTATAATACTAGTGATTACCCCATTACTATTGTAGTTATACCCCTTATTTATATTGTTGTGCCCCTATTACCCCCCATATTGTTATTTCTGTGCCCCATAGAATCCCCCTATTGTTATTTGTGTGGCTTTATATTATTATTGTTAGGTCGGCTGGATTATATTGTGACTCCTTAGACTCTTATATATAGAAAGGAGGTTTTGTCATTTGTATCATCCAAGAATTGTTCATTTATGTAATGTAAAGGAGGTTGCCCCCTCGAAGAGGCTGAATTCTAAGGCGTTGATCTATCTTTTCTATCTTTTCTTGAGCTGGTTTCATAACATTTGGTATCAGAGCTTTGGATTCTAGAGTTTCACTGCTCCAAACAGGTCATCGTGGCATTTTCGCTATAACGTTTTTTCTGTGACGTTTCAGAAGTCGTAAGAAAAACCCATTTGAGAAGAATTTGCGCTGAACCTTGGGTCCGAATTTCAGAGCTTTTCGTGCGATATTTTCGGAGATATGATCTGAGGAAGTTGGCCTTTCTGCAGACTCCTGAATTACATTCAAAACAGGTGACCTGGGGAAAATCGTCATAACTCTCTCTCTGAGGATCGGATTGAAATTTCGTAAAAAGGTACAGAAAGAGGACGGACTGTAGTTTCTTGTATGTGTGTTTCAGATTCAAAGGTTCAAACAGTGACTCGTGGCACGTCGTACAAGTTCGCTCTACTGAACTAGTCTAAAAGCAAGTCACTGTGGGAGATTTCACATAAATCTTACTTGGAGAATCCAATTTGGCTCAGACTTGTGGCATTAGAAAGAGGACGCAGAAGGCTACTACAGGTAGCAATTTCAGAACTGGATGATCCGAAATTACAGAGATACATCAGATTCAATATCAGGCTTCTATAAAGTGAAAAAAGGTGTGTAGTTTTTTTTTAAATTTTTATGTAAGCTTGGTTTAACGGAATTCAAAGGGCATAGTAAAGCATTATTATCGGTAACTGATGCCCCGAGGAAAGAAAATGCAAACACCTAGTAAGGAACCTGAAAGCTCTAGCATGACTCATGAAGAAGAGGAAGAAATGCTACATGATATATCAAAATTACAAGAACAAGTGCAACAAATGTCACGCTCACAAAAGCTAACAGAAGCTAAGATAAATGGCGTGGAATCTAAGATAAATGGCGTGGAATCTAAGATAAAGGGCATGGAAACTAAGGTGGAGGATTCGATGGTAAATTTGAATATAGATTTGAAGACAGACATGGAAGAATTGAAGAACTTGCTACAAGAAAGGGTCACTAATGGTGAAAAGGTAGTAAAGGAAACTCATGATGAGAACAAAAGAAATGTTAATCATGATTCCATAGACTCTAATGTTGGGTCGAAGACTCACCATGTTCCAAAAATCGATATGAGGAAGTTTGATGGCAAGGATCCCGCCACATGGATATTACAGATGGAGCAATTCTTCGATCTCAATAATGTGCAAAACACACAAAAGGTACGTATGGCAACTTTATATTTGGAACCAAATCAGTTTGTATGGTATCAATGGCTTTGTTCTCGTAAACAATTTATCACTTGCGCAATTTTTACAGAAGAATTGATAGCACATTATGAGGATACAAAAAGCAACACTTTTTTTAGCCAATTGATAAGTCTCAAACAAAAGGGTTCAATAATGGAGCACATTGAGGAGTTCCAAAAATTGAACGTAAGGGTGAAAGATATTCCAGAGGAGCATAGGATTGATGTGTTCATAGGGTATTTAAAGGATAATATCCAACATGATGTGCGCCTTTGGGAACCTGATTCATTAGAGAAGGCATTCAGGTTAGCAAGAAAAATGGAAAGCAAAATTATGGCAACTAGGAAGCATACCATTCACAACTATAAAGATGGAAGTGTTGTTGCCCATAGTCTTCCACAACCTACAAGGTTAACACCACAACAATTGGAAGAAAAAAGAGCAAAAGGGCTTTGTTACAATTGTGATAGCAAATATACAAAAGGTCATAAGTGTGCTGAGAAGAAATTATTCTACATAGATTGTGAAGAGGAAGAAGAAAAGAAGCAAGAAAGGTCAAAAGGAGAGGATATATTCCAGGAACAAAGCCTAGATGAAGAACAAATAAATCCGACCATATCTTGTAATGCATTGGCGGGAATTACCACTCCTCAAACCATCAAGATAGAAGGACAAATCAAGAAGAAAAAGGTAATAGTGTTGATTGATTCAGGAAGCACCCACAATTTTATTCATTGTAGGGTAGCAAAAGAATTGAATTGCTTCCTATATCCAGCACCAGAGTGTCAAGTGATGATTGCAAATGGAGGAACAATAAATTGCTCTGGAAAGTGCCATAATATCAAGCTATCCATGGGAGAATATGTATTGACTAGCCCAATGCTTTCCATTCCAATGGGAGGTGCGGATGTTGTACTAGGAGTCCAATGGCTACAATCCTTGGGTACAATAGCTTTTAATTTTCAAGAACTTTTCATCAAATTTTCTTCGGAAGGAAAGGAAGTTGAATTAAGGGGTATTGCAGGGAAACCAAGAAAGATAATCAGCTCTCATGGTATGACAAAGCTTCTAAGAAAGGAGCAAAGAGGTGTAATTGCACAATTATGCTCGCTAGATGTTTCCACATTGGAATCATCTATTTCTCCAGATCTCCAAAAAGTCTTGGACAATCATTCCAAGGTGTTTGAGACTCCCAAGGGTCTCCCACCTATGCGTGATCATGATCATGCTATTCATCTGATTCCAGGAAGTGTTCCTCCAAACATCAGGCCGTACAGATATCCCTATGTCCAAAAAAGTGAAATTGAACGTATGGTTGCAGAAATGCTAGAGGCTGGTATAATTCAACCGAGTCAAAGTTCTTTCTCAGCTCTAGTAGTATTGGTGCACAAGAAGGATGGATCATGGCGCATGTGTCCAGATTATAGGGAGCTCAACAAGCTCACTATTAAAGATAAGTTCCCCATTCCTGTTATTGATGAATTACTGGATGAATTGCATGGATCAATTTACTTCACCAAGTTGGATCTTCGTTCGGGATATCATCAAATCAGAATGAAGATTGAAGACATTCCAAAAACGGCATTTAGAACTCATGAGGGTCATTATGAATTTTTGGTCATGCCTTTTGGCCTTACCAATGCACCTTCAACATTTCAAGGTTTGATGAATTCGATTTTCAAACCATTCCTTAGAAAATTTGTGTTAGTATTTTTTGATGATATACTAATCTACAGCAAGTCTTGGAAGGATCATGTTGAACATGTTGACAGGGTGCTACAACTATTGGAGGAGAAACAATTATATGCAAAAAGATCCAAATGTTTCTTTGGAGTCTAGGAGGTGGAATATTTGGGTCATATTGTATCTCATGAAGGAGTTAAGGTAGACCCTAGCAAAATTAAAGCCATTAAGGAATGGAAAATCCCCACATCCATAAAGCATCTGCGAGGATTTCTTGGGTTGACAGGGTATTATCGCAAGTTTGTTAAGAATTATGGGAGAATAGCAGCACCTCTAACAACATTGTTGAAGAAAGATTCATTTTCATGGACTCCGGAAGCAACAAAGGCCTTTGAACATCTTAAAGAGGCAATGTGCCAAGCACCGGTCTTAGCTACACTGGACTTCACAAAAACCTTTATTGTGGAATGTGATGCTTCAGGAAATGGAATTGGTGCTGTTCTAATGCAAGATGAAAGACCCATTGCTTTTGAAAGTCGTCCAATCAAGGGAAAGTTTTTAAGCAAAGCTATTTATGAGAAGGAAATGTTGGCAATACTCCATGCACTTAAGAAATGGCGACCCTACCTAACGGGAAGACACTTCAAGGTAAAAACGGATCATGATAGCCTTAAATACTTTTTAGAACAAAGATTATCCTCTGAAGAGCAGCAAAAGTGGGTCACAAAGATGTTGGGTTATGACTTTGAAATCATCTACAAAAAAGGGAAGCAAAATGTGGTGGCAGATGCACTCTCAAGAAAGGATGAGGATGTGGAAGCATTGTTGTGTGCCATTTCTATTATCCAACCAGATTGGATTAGCGAAGCAAGGGAGGAATGGAAGAATGACGAAGAAGTGTGGGCACTTATTCGAAAGCTACAACAAGATTCCAGTACTTCTGATACATTTAGCTGGAAAAATGATTCGTTATGGTACAAAGATCGCTTATACCTCTGTAAGAATTCCCAGCTAAAACAAAAGATTCTTATGGAATTGCACACCTCTCCCTTAGGAGGGCACTCAGGATTTTTAAAAACTTACCACAGGGTTAAGAAGGAATTTTTTTGGGATGGCCTTAAATCAGATATTCAAAAGTTTGTGGCGGAATGTTTGTTTTGCCAGCAAAATAAAGTTGAAACAATTAAGACACCAGGTCTATTACAACCTTTATCCATTCCAAGCCAACTTTGGGAGGAGGTTTCAATGGATTTTATCACAGGTTTACCCAAGTCTGAGGGAAAGAGTGTCATCATGGTGGTAGTTGACAGACTTACCAAGTATGCACACTTTTGTGCATTATCACATCCATTTAAAGCCAGTACAGTTTCTACTGCATTTATGGAAACAGTTCAAAAGCTACATGGAAACCCAAAGATTATTGTAAGTGACAGAGATCCCATTTTCACTGGAAATTTTTGAACAAAATTATTTTCTTGTCTTGGTACTCAGTTAGCTCATAGCTCATCTTATCATCCTCAATCTGATGGGCAAACTGAGATAGTAAACAAATGTTTGGAAGGATATCTTCGTTGCTTTGTATCTGATAAGCAGACACAATGGGTCAAATGGTTGCCTCTGGCTGAATGGTGGTATAACACTTCCTTCCATACAGCAACAAAAATGACCCCATTTATGGCACTTTATGGGTATCAACCACCATCCATCACATCATATTTAAGAGAAAATTCTAAGGTTCAGGCAGTGGAACATCACATCGAACATCAACAACAAGTCCTCCAACTCTTAAAGGATAACCTCGTGTTGGCACAAAATAGAATGAAACAATAGGCAGATCAACATCGCAGTGAAAGAAGTTTTGATGTAGGTGATTGGGTATTCCTACGGCTACAACCATATAAGCAAATGTCCCTAAAGCAAGCTAAGAAGGATAATAAATTATCACCAAAGTATTATGGTCCGTACAAGGTGTTGCAAAAGATTGGTACTATGGCATACAAATTGGAGCTTCCTGCAGCTTCTCGATTGCACCCAGTCTTCCATGTTTCATGTTTAAAGAAGGTTATAGGTGACAAGCTCCCAATTCAAACAATATTGCCAGAACTTGATGAGGAAGGAAAAATTATATTGGAACCGGAAGCAGTCATAGAAACAAGAACTCGACAGCTACGAAATCGATCAATTTCAGAGTATCTTATCAAGTGGAAGAACTTATCCGCTGAAGATTCCACATGGGAGGATGAGAATTTTATGCAGAAGTATCCAGAACTACTCCAGCGTTGAGGACAACACTTTTTTGAAGGAGAGGGGCATGTTGGGTCCCTATAATACTAGTGATTACCCCATTACTATTGTAGTTATACCCCTTATTTATATTGTTGTGCCCCTATTACCCCCCATATTGTTATTTCTGTGCCCCACAGAATCCCCCTATTGTTATTTGTGTGGCTTTATATTATTATTGTTAGGTCGGCTGGATTATATTGTGACTCCTTAGACTCTTATATATAGAAAGGAGGTTTTGCCATTTGTATCATCCAATAATTGTTCATTTATGTAATGTAAAGGAGGTTTCCCCCTCGAAGAGGCTGAATTCTAAGGCGTTGATCTATCGTCAACAAAACAACAAAAAAGATTAATTTTATTATTGTGAAATTCCTCTAACACTTATCTTGAGAGTAAAAGTGTGGTTCACAATTGAATGATATCTCTTAAAATCAATTTGTCCTTTAACATTTTTACCATGATCTTCAAGTCATAAGCTAAACTTATATTTCAAAATAATAATAATAATAATAATAATCTGATTTTAAGGTCATCACCAAGCGAGACACCAAATTGGAGTATGAAATCCCTTTGTTTGTGGGATAAGGGACCCACCTCTGTGTAGTGATTTGACGTTTAAATTCTACAAATGAATATATACTCTACAACCCTTTGGATTTGAACTGATGACTTTTAAAGAGGAAATACATACCATTAACTATTAGGCCACTCAAATTGTATAATTTCATATAATTTAACTAAAATGTAGCTAATCATAATTATTATTTTTTTTGTTTTTTTTTTGTGTAAGCATGGCAATACTTCCTTTTTCTATTAATTATATATAGGCAGGTAACAAAAAATATGTCTGGTGGCCTCAACCTGCCCAAGGGAAACCAGGTTTTTTGGCCATCGATCAGCATCATATGTCATCCAAAATTTAAATAGTTTGAGAATATCCATCCATGCTAAATATACTATTGTATCTACTGTATGCTTAATCCTTCAAATTTCAAAGTAAATGTTATCCGACCAGATCAATATAAAACCAGAGAAAATATTTTTTCTACTCTACTTGAGGCATCAGATGACTCAATAGGGGCCGAGTTCTTTGCACTCTATGCAGCCACTTCATTCTACAACGAAATTTTAATTTGTTTTTCAATTTGGCCAAAATGAGCGTTCTGATGATATTGTTGTACCTACACCACTGATCCAAGTGGATATTGGTGGCCACCTACCAAGTCTACTTGGACCCCCACCATTGTTTCTTTTAGCTTTTTAGTTTCCTTAAGTCTAGCACAGTTTACTATTTTTAGCAGTTTTTCGGGTCCTGAACTCCCGGATCCGTTTTGAGGCCCTAAACGATGTTTTTTGGGAAAACTGGGAGCAACATAGGTCCATGGATTGATATTCCTCTTCCCAAAGTTGTAGTTCTCTTATAGATCTTTCTAACAAGATATTGTGTGTGTCAAACGAAGATCATATGCCAAAGTTATGACCCCGGGAATTTGATGTACCAATTTACCCAAACGGGGCCCGCAGTTTGGCATTTCATATTCTAGGGTTAGGTGTTTAGATGTTTAGGGTTTTCCATTGTTTCTCAACAGTAAATAGGCCTTTGAGCCTCATTGTAACACAGTTCAGAGGCATGTAGCCGCCATATCTCTTCTTAGAGATAAGCTACCATTGCCCTAGCTAGTTTATTTCCATTGTTGTTTGTAAGCATATTTTAGTATTTGACATCAATGAAATGAAGTATTATTTCCATTGCATCTCTGTGTTTATGGTTATCTCTGTAATTTGTTGTGTTCCTATTTAAATCTGGATCAGTGGTATCAGAGCAGTTTTCTTTTTCTCTGTTTTTCTTTGCATGTCCCCAACGAGGTCGGGATATAAGGAGTTAGGGCTTGAACTAGTCGAACCTTTGCAAGACCAGCCTCACAAATCCCAATGGCCTCCCATGGTGGATGAAAATAAAGACAAGGGGGCAGGAGATCCTATCAAAATATTTCTCAAAGAAGCCCTCGAGTGACAAAGGAACACGATGATGGACAACATTACCCAGATCCTTTAGTAGCTACCCATGGGTGATACATCGACTTCCAATAGCTAATCTGGAAATGCCACACCATTTAAGGTACAAGTTAATTTCGAAATCCCCATATTCAAGCGTCAAATAGATGTATATGTCATCGATGAATGGTTAAACCTGCTAGAGGGTTGTTTTTCTGCTCATGATATTTCCAGTCAGGAAAAGATTATTTTTGCTCTTCTCAAAGCATCCCGCCATGTCAAGGACTAGTGGGAAACCTACTGCGAGTAGAAGGATGAAAGTACAGGCTCACTATTTTTAGCTGCACCCACTTGGGATTCATTTCGGGATGCCATGAAGGAGAAATACTACCCTGTCGAAAGCTATGAGAATCAATACATAAAGTGGACCACGTTGCGGCAGGGGAGGAACCAAAACGTGTCGAAGTTTACCAATATTTTCCATACCCTTGGCACAAAGTTTGGTATCAAGGATTCAGAGCAACATTTGGTACTCAAATACTACCACTGCCTGCGCAATTACATCCAGGAAGAAATAGAATTCCTGAACATCCCCTCACTTGGCATGGCATACCGATATGCCTTCAAGGTCGAGCAAAAGTTTAAACAGAAGGAGCGAGACTTTGGATCTGTGAATCCAAAGCAAAGGAAAGGTGCCCCCAAACCACATAACAAAGGACAAAGCCAAGGCGGGGCGGCCCAAGACAACCCGCCAAAGCTGGAAACAAAGAACAACGCCATGAAGCCGAAAAAGGACATGGGAGAGTGGTGTGAGTTCCATAAGAGCTCCACTGACAACACAAGTGAGTGTCGGGCCAAGAAGTCACTGGTGGCTAAGGTAAAGGTTTCAGAATCAGATGCATGTTCTGACTCTGAGTCAGAACCCAACAAGGGGAATGACAAAGGGAAGCAGATTATCGATGCGGAGCCCAATGCCATTGTTGCCACCATGAAGATCCAGAAGGAGGAACCTGAAGATCTAGAGGAGGAGGAATGTCTCTTCCACTCCCATATGTGGGTAAAGAGCTCCCCGTTACAGTTCATTATTGACAGTAGGAGCCAAAAGAACCTCATTTCGGCAGAGGTCGTGAAGCACCTGGGCTTACCGACCACAACACATCCACAACCGTACATCATCGGGTGGCTTCACCAATGATGGGATCTTCATGTGAGCCACCAGTGTCGCCTTCCATACAACATCAAGCCCTTCACGAATGAGGTATTATGTGACATTGCTCCCCTAAAAGTTTGTGATGTATTATTAGGACAACCATACTTGTGGAAGTAATATGCTATGTATGAATCAAGGCCCCGTGTTGTTATTGTTACATTGGTAAATAAGTTGTATAGGATACCGGAGGTAGCACCGCCTACCTCCATCTCTTTGATTACTTCAAAACAATGGAGTAAGTTCATTTCCAAAATCAGGAAATTTTTTTCCGGATGATACGCCATCAAGGAAAGAAGAAGATGGTGGCCACGACCTCTAGATAGGGCCCCTCCTCATGACAACTACAGATGGACAAGGCCATGGATGAGTACGAGGACATCTTCACCTTCCCTGTAGGGGTCCATCTGCACTGTCAGATCAAGCACTCCATCGATATGACCCCAGGTGCACTGCTGCCCAATGGACCAATATATCGATACTCCATTATGGAGAACGATGAAATCAAGAGGCAGATTCAGGAGCTGTTGCAAAAAGGTCTCATCTGTCTAAGTTCATCACCCTGTGGGAGCTCGATCATGTTAGTACAGAAGCAGGATGGGACTTGGAGACTCTGTATTGACTATCGGGTGCTGAACAAGGTCACTCTTCGTAATAGGTACCCGATCCCATGGATTGATGACCTCTTGGACCAATTGAAGGGGGAAAAATATTTCAGCAAGATCGATTTGAATTTTAGATATCACCAGGTACCAATCGAACCCTCTAATGTGTGGAAGACTACCTTCAAAGCGAAGGAGGTCCTTTCCAAATGGTTAGTTATGCCTTTCGGATTGATGAATGCTCTTGCAATATTCATGAGGCTAATGGATGACATATTGCAGCCATTCACCAAATCATTTGTAGTGGTATACTTGGATGACATCCTAATTTTCAGCCAGAGTTGGGAAGAGCACCTCGACCACATCCGACAGGTTCTCCAGACACTGCAGCAACACAAGTTATGTGCCAAATTAGAGAAATGCACTTTTGGCATGACCCAGGTTCAGTATCTAGGATACACTATTGATGAACAAGGGGTACATGTGGATCTTGTTAGTGCCTAGATTTACCTCAGGCTAAAAAGGTAGGATCCAGGGCCAACATCAAACCACGCTCAGCCTCGTAGCTAGCCCTACGAGGACAGGAGAGGGCTCTCTCCGGGTCAATCTTAGCAAAAGATAATCGATGGGGCTTGAGATGACTGAAATAAAAACTAATTTTAGGCTAGGTATGAAGTGCAAGGATTTGATTTGATTTTTTGGGAGTTTTGTTGGAATCAAGGGAAAGGCAAATTTTGGGGTGCGGGGATTGAGGCTCAGTTCTGCAGAGATCTTGATGGGGCAAGGTAGGCAATCATTTTGGCACTTAAATTTTACTGAGATGGAGGGGAAAGACAGGTGAGCTGTTGAAGAGGGCAAGGGAAACCAAGAATCCTCCCCAAACAGCTGAAAACATCAAACAACTAAAGCAAACTTCAAGTAGAGCATTGCACTTTCAATGAATTCTACTTACACTCTTGTTTGTTTAGTTCAGAAGAAATAAGCTAGATGATGGCATACATAAAAAAAAATTCACAATTACAAAGAGAAGCACTGTACCAATACAAATTTCCACATGAATCCCAAAGAGTGCTGCAAATCCTGGTCTCAATTCCCTAGCCAAAATGAAAATATGAGTGTACAATGAAGCTCAATTCTTTCTCAAGAGTCCAATCATCTACCAAAATCCAACCCCTACAATATAAAATTCATAAAATATATTCATTTTCTCATCCTTGTACTAAGGGATTGAGCTCAACCATTTTCTTCAAAATAGAATCAGTTACATTAAACTTGGGCCAAATTTCTCAAAATAGGTGTTGAAGATGAACTCGTATCTACTAAACCATAGCACCTGTTACAAAACGGAAAGAGGTTTTTGTAGATAAGGTCATTTTGGAGAAACACCTCTCTCAAATTTGGGAAATTCTTTTCCAGTTGCTCGCAATCGGTTCCACAAAATAATCTCTAAAACAAAAAATCATTAAAAATTTAAATCTATGAAAATGAGCTGTAAAGATCCAGTCACATATCCCAATCCATGACACCTGTGAATAAATTAAAAGATTTTTTTGTTATATGGCTCGTGCTTAACAGAAACCTCCTTGGGTTTTTCAAAATTACTTTCCATATGTTGTAAGATGGCCCGCACTAAAATGACTAAAACACTAAAAAATATGAAAATTTTGCTTTGTTTGAATGTAGGCTCCAAATATCACTGTATATCTCCCACATAGTAGCACCTGTACATAAACCGAAGGAGTTTTTTAATATTTGATATGTGATGAACAAAAACCTCTTTCACTTTTGAAAAATTCCTTACCATTCTTTTAGAAACTGATTTTGTACTAAACTTGTCATTGTGTGCAGCAACTGACCTCAAAACATGAATAACCAAGAATCACTCATTCATTTCGATCATATCTTCTAATCTAGAAACCAGTTATGGGAGTGTGATATACCGTTGGAAAGATTTTTCTGAGCTTCTTTTGATGGACACACTTGTGACATGTTTTGTGCTAAACATCACGTGCAAAAAATCTATCAAAACCAGACATAGTAAGAGCTCATGTTGATCCCAGGTGACAGGTTGCGAAGACTGGAACTAACATCGGCTCCATTTGGGATGGAAGCTGCTTGGAGGTTTCAAGAACACCGTAGACCAAGTGCCTCATCCATTGGGCATGGAGTCAAACAACTACAAACCCAAAACAACTCATACGAATCCAAAAACATATACATACTGCAACCTATACATAAACAAATACCAAAAACTGAAATGCTACCTCGGGCAACTTATTTATGTACAAATCTAACCCACTTTGCTACAAAATTGATAGATCAAGTAATGTTGTAATGCCATATTAACCGATCAAGTAACTGCGACAATGATGTTGCTTGAAAGTGCTTCAACCAGGACACAAATGTAAATGCTGACAGCCATACATGCACATAACGAGTCTGGTTGTGTAAAAGACAATTTGATCTACCATTCAAACTGAAAAAAATTTCCATGTACGTTGCAATAGGATAAAAAAAACTAGACTCTGTTTGCTGCCCCAACTCCTCAATACATGCTTCTAGCTGCAAACTATCAATGCAAATATCCACGGGCAGCCTTACCTTCTGTTCCTTCTGCTGAAAAAGGTCCCCAAAGAATGGGACTCGACAATCTAGATCCTGGGACTGTATTTGGGCCTCCAATTCAATTAGATCCCCTTCAACTTTGATGGCAAACTCTTGCAAAAAATTGAGCTTAACTTCATGGCTACGTCGACAGGATTTTAGATAAGAAGAAAGAGATGAAGCAAAGTTCTCATCTACCTCATCATCCGTGCACATATCTTCCCATTCTCTAAAACCTTGAATAGAGGGAACCTCTATTTTGAGTTCTTCCTCTTTCTCCATCCATGTTTCAAGAAAGATATGCGAAAAATCTGCAAAGGAATTAATATATCTGATAGGAAAACCTTCAATCCATTTTTTACATTTGCCTTGAAACAAATCAAAGATCAATCTAATGAAGACATCTTCCTTTTTAACTCTAAGAATGTCCACAAATGTTTTAAAATTTTCTATATGTTCTAGAGTCAAAGTCAGATCTTCCCCATTGAATTTAGGGCCATTACTCAAAATGTATGCATCCTTTGGTAATTGATTAGGAAAACCAGGAAGATTAGAAAAATCGATACATGAATACCTTGAACAAATAGAAGCAACATCTGAGTCCTTCATCTAGCCAGTGGACCCACCATCAATACTTTGAAACTTGGGACTTCAAATAGTGGAGTCGCCAGGTAGATGATTTCAACCTTCATATGTGTTTGACTGCTGTCCACCATCAGCAATCAAATTTGAACTTGATACATGTTACTGGGCCAATTTGCAAGTCAGATGTTCAGCTTATAAGACTAGACCGGAGATTTACTGAAGCAGCTTTTATCTACTTTCGCTAATGCAAGGCAAGAGCATTTCGAAGGCTACCTGGCTAACTTCAGGCTCCGTCTGTAGTCTATAAAATGGAGAACACTAACAAACACACAATTTCTTCCCCAGTATGGTTGCCACTATGTTAGTGCCTAGATTTACCTCAGGCTGAAAAGGTAGGATCCAAGGCCAACATCAAATCACGCTTAGCCTCGTAGCTAGCCCTACGAGGATAGGAGAGGGCTCTCTCCAGGTCAATCTCAGCAAACGATAATCGATGGGGCTTGAGATGAATGAAATAAAAACTAATTTTAGGCTAGGTATGAAGTGCAAGGATTTGATTTGAGTTTTTGGGAGTTTTGTTGGAATCAAGGGAAAGGCAAATTTTGGGGTGCGGGGATTGAGGCTCAGTTCTATAGAGATCTCGATGGGGCAAGGTAGGCAATCGTTTTGGCACTTAAATTTTAGTGAGATGGAGGGGAAAGATAGGTGAGATGTTGAAGAGGGCAAGGGAAATCAAGAATCCTCCCCAAATAGCTGAAAACATCAAACAACTAAAGCAAAATTCAAGTAGAGCATTGCACTTTCAACGAATTCTACTTACACTCTTGTTTGTTTAGTTCAGAAGAAATAAGCTAGATGATGGCATACATAAACAAAATTCACAATTACAAAGAGAAGCATTGTACCAATACAAATTGCCACATGAATCCCAAAGAGTGTTGCAAATCTTGGTCTCAATTCCTTAGCCAAAATGAAAATATGAGCGTACAATGAAGCTCAATGCTTTCTCAAGATTCCAACCATCTACCAAAATCCAACCCCTACAATATAAAATTCATCAAATATATACATTTTCTCATCCTTGTACTAAGGGATTGAGCTCAACCATTTTCTTCAAAATAGAATCAGTTACATTAAACTTGGGCCAAATTTCTCAAAATAGTTGTTGAATATGAACTCGTATCTCCTAAACCATAGCACCTGTTACAAAATTGAAAGAGATTTTTGTAGATAAGGTGGTTTTGGAGAAAAACCTCTCTCAAATTTGGGAAATTCATTTCCAATTGTTCGCAATCGGTTCCACAAAATCATCTCTAAAACAGAAAATCATTAAAAATTTAAATCTGTGAAAATGAGCTGTAAAGATCCAGTCACATATCCCAATGCATGACACCTGTGAATAAATTGAAAGAGGTTTTTGTTATATGGCTTGTTATTAACAAAAACCTCCTTGGGTTTTGCAAAATTACTTTCCATATGTTGTAAGATGGGCCTGCACTAAAATGACTAAAACACTAAAAAATATGAAAATTTTTCTTTGTTTAAATGTAGGCTCCAAATATCACTGTATATCTCCCACATAGTAGCACCTGTGCATAAGCTGAAGGAGTTTTTTTTTATTTGATACGTGATGAAAAAAAACCTCTTTCAGTTTTGAAAAATTCCTTACCATTCTTTTAGAAACTGATTTTGTACTAAACTTGTCATTGTGTGTAGCAACTGACCTCAAAACATGAATAACCAAGAATCACTCATTCATTTCGATCATATCTTCTAGTATAGAAACTGATTATGGAAGTGTGATATACCGTTGGAAATATTTTTCTGAGCTTCTTCTGATGGACACACTTGTGACATGTTTTGTGTTGAACATCATGTCCAAAACATCTAACAAAACCAGACATAGTAAGAGCTCATGTTGATCCCAGGTGACAAGCTGTGAAAACTGGAACTAACAAATCCAGCCAAGATCCAACTCATTCGGGATTGGCCATCTACAACCACTCTTACGGAGCTCTACAACTTTCTAGGTCTCACCAAGGGAGGAGCAAAAGCAAAATTCGTTTGGTCTAAATCTCAACAGAAGGCATTCACAGAGCTGAAATATCGCCTTTGCACAGCACCAGTGCTCGCATTATTAGACTTGCAACAACCATTTGAGGTCGAGATAGATGCCTTTGACTATCCTATTGGGGCAGTCCTTACTCAACACGAGCATCGAGTGACATATCACAGTGAGACACTTTTAGACACAGTCCAGAAGTATCCCACTTATGACAAAGAGATGTATTCCATTGTGTAGGCCTACAGACAATGGAAGCATTACATTTTGGGAAAGGAAACGGTCATCCACTCAGGCCACTGACCCCTGCAGTTCATATAGTCCCAAGGGAAATTGCAAAATAATCACCATCAGAAGTGGTCCACATACCTGCAATAGTTCCATTTGAATATCAAGTATAAGAAGGGAAACACCAATAATGTTGCAAATTGCCTTAGTAAACCACCGATCATGGTGTTAAACACCGTGCTCAACTCTTGTGGGCAGGAGACTTCTGACTGGCCACTTCTCTACAAAAGTGACCCAAAATTCGGCCACACATACCAGACACTCTTGGAGGGTCAGCATGTTCCAGATTTTCACCTTTGGGATGCCTTGTTATGCCACCTAGGTCACCTTTGTGTTCCTTCAAGAGAGCATGCCAAGATGATTTGGGAAGGACACTATAGTCGGGTTGCTGGGCATTTTGGGGTCAAGAAAATGGTGGCAGTACTGCAGAAGTATTTCTATTCGCTGAATCTTCAACAGGATGTAGGGAAGTACATCAAATCATGCACTGCCTGCACCATTGCCAAACCATCCATCAAGAAGCAAGGCCTCTATACCATGCTCCCTACCCTTATTTGACCTTGGGAATCCATCTCAATGGATCACATGTCAAGCCTTCCTTCCACTAAGCATGGAAACGACTGTGTTTTTGTGGTTGTCGACGAGTTCTCGAAGATGGCCATTATTGTGGCTTGCAAGAAGAATATCACAGTAGAAGCCACTGCTAAGCTCTTCTTTGAACAAGTGTGGGTACACCTTGGGATCCCACAGTCTATCATCTCAGATTGAGATAGTTGGTTCCTCAGTACATTTTGGTCTAGTCTCTGGTCGATGTTGGACACCAAACTCACTAATTCCACAACCTTCCATCCTCAAACTGATGGCTAGACAGAGGTTGTCAATAGGATGATCGTACACATTCTACGCATGTACAACTCAAAGCATCCACACACATGGGACGAGAGCCTCCCCTATGTTCAACACAGCTACAACCAAGCTCTCCATAGCTCGACTAGCCACAACCCTTTTCAGGTGGGCTTGGGATTCCAGCCACTATGTCCCACTGGTGTGGCCATGCCATTTGTAGCTACTCACATAGATTTAGCTCATGTCTATTCCGAAATAGATAAGGAAACCAAATTCATTGAGAACATCCAACATATTTTCCAGTAGGTCCATGACATTCTGGATAAATCAAATGCTAAGTACAAGCAACGACATGATCAACATTGGGTGCCACACAAACTTCAGGTGGGCGACAAAGTATGGTTACATTTGGAAAAGGAACGCCTTACCAGAGCCTATTAGAAACTTAGACCACTCCAATATGGTCATTACACCATTACAAAGGTTGTGGGAGGCAATTCATATGAGCTCAACATTTTCCCATTCCTTGGCCCACACCTTGTGTTTAATGTGGACCGCCTTCTACCATACTTTCCACCATTACTAGACACATCCGACATTGCAAAACAAGTCACAGCCACAGATTTAAATCCAGATTGCATGGAACAAGCTGCAACTTATCAGATCGTGGACACACAGATCAAGCACACTCACCAGCATAATATCCAACTGTATCGAGTTGTTAAAGCGGGCAAATTCCTTCACCAGGGAAAGTGGCTCACCAGGGACCAAGTTCAGCAGAAGTTTCCTCATCTCATGGAGGAAATCAATGCAATGGGGACCATTGCTTCCTAAGGGGGGAGGAATGATCTAGGTGGATATTGGTGGCTACCTTCCAAAGTCCACTTGGACCCCCACCATTGTTTCTTTTAGCTTTTCAATTTCCTTAATTATAGCACAATTTACTATTTTTAGCAGCTTTTCAGGTCCTGAACTTTCGAAGCTGTTTTGAGGTCCTAAATGATGTTTTTTGGAAAAATGGGAGCAACATGGGTTCATGGAGTGATGGTGCTCTCCCAAAGTTGTAGTTCTCAGATAGATCTTTCTAAAGAGATATTGTGCGTGTCAAACGGAGATCGTATGCCAAAGTTACAACCCTGGGAAGTTGATGTACCAATTTACCCAAATAGGGCTCATAGTCTGGCATTTTATCTTCTAGGGTTAGGTTTTTGGATGTTTAGAGTTTTCCATTGTTTCTCAACAATAAATAGGCCTTTGAGCCTCATTGTAACACAGTTTAGAGGCATGTAGCCACCACATCTATTATAGACATATTTGGGCACTGCAACTCCAATCACATATGTCAATAAACCAAGGGATCTCAAACCCCTAAAAGTGTTGTTTTATACCCTAAAGGATCAAGGTCAACTGATTACATCATTTCCCAGAAGTTCTCCCTGAAAAACTGCTCAGAACTGGTCAAAACTGTACCATACAAACTGCTCCATGTTGAGGGTGTGATGCATCTCACCTGCTACACACAAAGGGTGTGATACATACTAAAAAGCCCTTCTATAGGGTGCGATGATCGAGAGCAGACAAATGGCAGAGGCAGTTTGCTAGGTGGAAACTCAGAATCTTCTAGAAACTGCTCACATGACACTTGCCTCTCTGAATTCGCCCAGGGATGAGTAAGAGATCATGAAATCTCCAAGTGGAACCAAAAACTATCAGTGAAATGACACTAATAAAAATTCTAGAAGCTGACTCACTCACTTGCAAACATCTATATATGGATCCCTCATCCTAGAGATCCAGAGGCTGGAATTTTGTAGTTTGTAAGGAATTGTTGTTGGTTTCTCTTTGAGACATTGTATTGTTGGGTGATATTGCTTTTTATGAGGTGAAGAGGGCTTTCATGTTGGTAGGATGATGCTAGATCAGATAGCTAAGTTGTAATCCTCTCTTCTACTACTTCTATCAATAAAGCTATTTGCGTTTTCCTCCATATACTTGTATATTTCTGAATCTTGTATTTGTGTATGCATTTATATGGTTAATGTACATCTGATTCAGCATTATTTATGGTTATAGATCTCTACGCTTTAATGGTATTTTGCTACTTTGATTCTACAGGTGTTCTTTGAAGCGGGACAAGTGAGAAAGGAGTGGCGAAGCTCTATCAAAGGAGAGAGGAAACAAGTAAGGAGCCAAGCAAAAGACTAAGGTTGGTACTCTCTACTTCTCTCTCATCTATCTCTCATAAAGGAAAACACAAGTTACTTTGAATTGTTTGTGTTATCACTTAGATTTTCCTTGAAGTTGTTGGGAAGAGGAAAGGGGTTCGAGGTAACCACTAACCAACTTTTAGGTACAGAATCTAGCCAATCTGTACCCAGAGAAGGCTCTCTCTTTATGATTTAGCTTGGTTTTGAAAGATATTAGGCTAGTTGTGAAGTTTAGGAGTTTTGTTTGAATTTGGATGGTGAGATTCAATAGCAGAGGGGTAGGACTAAATAGTTTAGGCCATTGGGCTAATGGAGTTAAAGAAAATGGCTTAACTGGATTTGGTTTCTTAACAAAGGATGGTCTCACAGGGCAAGGTAATCACACAGGGAACAAATAACAACTTGGAATAGATGGAATGGGCTCAAAATGGGTGAAGGGCAGTTAAGAATCCTTCAGCCTATTTAAAAGAGGGAACTTGAACGATTACTAATAAAGAGCAGTTAAGTATTCTTTAATAAATAATCAAATGAACAAACTAGAAAACAAGAGCAATTAAGATTTCATTGGTTATCCTAATTCAGAAGAAAATATAGAGAATAATAACGATTGAAAATAGAGTGCAATCAAGCATATTCCAAATTACTCTTTTTCGTTTATCATTCAGATATGAAACATAGATGATATAATAAACAAAGAAAACTTTAAAACATAAGGTATAGAGAACTTATTGATCTGGTGTTTGATTCAAGACATCTGTGGAAAGTCCTTCGCATCAATTCTTTATCCAGCAAGCCATACAAAAGTTGGTCCAACAACACTTTATTCCAAAATAATCAATATGACAGAAATGCCTAAGAATCCACACAAAATACTTCAAAAGGAGAAGTATTTATATTAATTGTAAACTGAAATATCTTGAAAAAATATCAAGATTAGTTTCACAAATATTTCCAACTATTTACATTAATAGAACTTTAATAAAGGAAATTCCAAACTAATGAATCTATTTGGCACTATGTTTATGGATTTATGGTGAAAAATAAGAGAAAGACGAATTTGGTAGCAACTCTTAGTTGATGATGACACATCCTAGTCACTAACTGCATCCTTCCTTTGTGCATTCTGCCCCATAAATTCTACAAACTTAGGGTCCAATGATATGCTTTTATTTCTCAATCCATAATAGATATGTAAAAAGTGAAAGAGGTTTTTATGGATAAAGGTTTTTCTGACATAAACCCCTCTTAGTTTCTCAAAATTCATCTCCGTCTCTTCACAATATTCTCTGTAAAAAGATGTCAAAAACAGGACTTTGCACAAACTAAAAAATAGGCTGTGAAGACATGCAATTATCTCCCTATTGGTAATACCTATGTAAAAAGTGAGAGATATTTTTGTATATGAGCCATTTGGGAACAAAAACCTCCTCCCGTTTCTCAAAATACTTCTTGAATTGGCCACAATAGTTTATGAAAAACTATGACTTAAACGGGAAATTTCTGAAGAATGTACCATTTCTGCTCTGATTTCATCTTTTAACCTTAAATTCCTTTCAACTATGTTTCACTTTTACTTTGGATAAACTTCAATGTAGCTGGTGAAAGTGTTTTTATCTTTGTTTAATCCTTAATGTCTTCATGTTTACTTTTACTGTTTACTGTTTACTTTCTACTTTTACCGCTCTGTTTTTCATCTGTCTTCACTTTGACATGAATTTTTATGCTATGCTTTGTAACTGTCTTTCTTCTTGTTTATCTTCATGCTATCTGATTTACTTGACTTGGTCTTCAATCTGATACTCTTTAACCCTAATACACTTTGACTATTCTTTACTGTGTCCTTTTGCCTTCACTGCGTAGTTTAGGTTTTTACTATCTGTTTCAATAGTAAATCGTTTAATTTCATGTTTCCTTTGCTTGTCTTTTTACTGTATGTTTTATTTTCCATATCTCTTTGAGTATACTTGATAACAATATTGGAGTAAACAGGTCTTATGACTAGTATTAAGATTTTTTATCCAAGGATGTGGTCTTCTGATCACCTGTAAAACAAAACAAACTGTTAAGGAAGCATTGGCTTGCAGGGGAGGTCGAAAAGGTTTCATTTCAACTTGAAAGGTCTGTGGAGTGAGTCCAGAATGATTTTCGGGAGGTAAACCATGCTCGAATTGGTTAACAGAGGCTTCAGGTGGCACAAATGGGTTACATAGGGTTTTACTGCACAATCAAGTGAAAACAAGCAAAAGTATTGTTTTTGTGTTTAAATGGGTAAATGGTTGGTATTGGTGGGTGAATGAAAATGACAATTGGCAGCAACTGAATGATGAGACATTTTGTCATTTAGTAGAAGCCGGTAAGCAATTTCTATCGCACTGCTATTGGAGGGGGGGCGGTATTTGGCCTCGAGCCAACAATTCCATAGATTACTCGACGCGTGGGGGAGGCATTGTGTGAAAACCACTTTGTGATCATGTGCTAACATGAGGTCACAAAGGGGTGCACGATATCAATGATAGCCGTTAGATGTAGGAGGTGTGATTGGACGACTGACGGGAGGCGCGATGCGATGGGATTTAAAAATGGCAGGCCCAACACAATTAAGGTTTAATTAATTATATCGGGGGTGGTATAATAGGTTGGGGAGGTTCTTAATTAACTGTGAGGGTTAATTAATCCCTTATTAATGTAGCGGGGGATTAGGGCTATTAACTAGTTATATGTTAACTAGTTAATCCCGGTTAAAATGTATTTATGGTTATAATTTAACCAAAAGGGGCGGGATATATATAAATTTGGGATTTTTAATAGTTTTAAATAATACGGGACAAGGTGAATTTTTGTGCGGGGGTTATATAATATAAGTTAATAGTTAATATGGTAATGTAATGAAAAAGTGCCAAGTAAAAACATTAGAATTGTGTATTTAACTTAGGGTTGGGAATTGTGTAATTTTCCTAAGTAAAATAGGATTTTACTTAGGAAAAGAATTATGAAGGTGAATGAGTGTTATTATGAATAATTTTAAGTACTTTAGGCTTCATAAACTATTGGGCCGAGGGTCCAGTCCCTCCAAAAGTCAGAGAAATGCTTTGAGCCCCTCTAATTTAGCAAATTACTTAGTACTTAGGGGTAATTAGTGAGAATTTAGGGAAAAATGAAGGGGTAAGTTAAGTATTTGACCTTGCCTTGCTTGAAATGCTTTCAGTGTAATGTCTACCTTGTACTTGTGATGAAAGTAAAGATTAACACTTTTTAGAGTCATTATCCATCACATGTAATTCTGCAACATCATCTACCTACCCTACCTACTTTAGCCTGACATTTTTTCTTCTTTATTAGGGTGCACTTGGACTGGAAAACCCTTATCACACTTAGAATTATTTTCTTTTGCATAGAGAAATCTATCTAAATCTAACCTTATTACATCCAAGGGCTCAGATTAAACTGTTGAGATCCTTTTATTCACTCTACCTATCTACTTATCTGCCAAGATTAAACTATTTGGTTAGATTTTATTCTCTATCTCTAAAACATAAAATTCAAATATGAACTAACCAAGCTTAAGCTGTTTAACTGTTCATCAATTGTGGGATAAGTTAACAAGCTGCACACAATTGTTTATTGCATAGGAGTAAAAAAGTAGTGGAATTTAGACTTGCACACTTTCCTTAGTCTTTCTTTTGGTGGGGTTCATTTTCTTTCACTTTTTTGAGCATATTTATTCTTTTTGCCCTTTGATTTTTCTTTTAGGGTATACCCTATTTACATTTTTTAAATTTTTTGATTTTTTGAAAATATGGAAAACCTTTACAACAAGTAAAGGTATGAACATATTACATAGCTCATCATGTCAATCATGATATATGACACCTATTGGTATAGGAGCATAACACTGGCTCCACTTAGGGATGGCTTTTCCTGGTGGAAAGTCAAGAACAGCAAGTTAGATGGCCTCCGAATGATTTTTGCTGAACTCTAAAATCTTCTTCTACTTGTTGCTTTATTGTATGTATGATAGTGACATTTCTGAAGCTTAGGGCCTTCTCTTCAGGCTTCAACTCCAACAAGTTACTATTCAATCAACACCAAACCTTTATTCTTCCTACTTGAATTCCACTTGAGCACCTTGTAACTTAGGTAGGAATCTTCAGTCTTGGTCTTTTTATCAAAAAACTTTTTAACCTTTTCCTGCACAACTTGAGATCAGACCTGAAACTAAAAGGTGTTGCAACCTTCAAACCAAATTAGTAAATCATCAAGATATTAGGGCCTTTTGATTGGATTCAAATATTTTAGGATTTATTTCATAATCTACTGAAAACTAAATTAAATCAAACTTAAATCCTACCTACTCTATATTATTGAAAATCGGGTTGAATTAAATAATACAAAAATGCCAATCAAGCCAATCAAGCAACTATAGAAACAAATGAACTGCTTGACTGATTGTCAGTGAAATCAGAAGCATAATTTGATCATGTACCCACATAATCGAAATTGTGATATATAAAGGCCACTGTTGATGTATTTGGTCCTCAAAGAGAAAACATGTTAAAGAATTTGAGTTGAGAAGAACCTCCATATAACCTGCTATAGGATCAACAAAAGCATAAAGTGTGATAGCTTCTTCTGGGCCTTCATTGTCTAATTTATCAGTTCTATCCTCAATACTAAACCCTGCAACTAATTCTTCAGTCTTTCTCTTGAAAGCATAATCATCCTCAATTTGTAAATCAAAAGGTAGTACAATTTGCTCATGGTTTGGAGAAGGAATATTTTGTAAGAATTCTTTAGGATCTCGGAAATTAGATGACTGAATTTGAGAATGCAAAAGTTTAATTTCATTTTCATATTTTTCAACAACTAAATTAAGAAAACACATTTTAGTTTCATGGGAGTATTTTCTTATTTTGACAAGTATAAATACAACTCTTAAAAAATCTTCATCAAGCTGAAATTTTGATAACTCATCCCTGAATTCATTTAAAATTTCATCAAGTGAAAGATTTTCCACAAACCTGGTCATCCTGTCTCACTATTAATGCTTTGGAATATGGATTATTTGGTTGTGGAATTTCTCTGAAATTTGCAGCTCTGGATATTTGAACAATGGAGTCTTGACTGTTTGAGGCTTCTTGATTAGAAAATGACCATCAAAAGAGTCAGAAGAATGATGCTCAAATGTGCAAGGATCTTTTATATTTACAATTTTAAAAACAGAATAATTAAAAAATTAATCTAAAATCTTCTCTAAAATACAATATACATTCAAAAACTCTATCAGTTTAGAAATAACATAACGTCTTGGATAACAATCCAAGTTAAAAGTCTGATCTTTTCGTATTGTTCTTTCAGGTTCATTCCTCCAGTGGAATCTTAGTAGTGAAATTTATTTTGGAGTCGCCAGGTGGATGATTTTAAACTTTCTCTGTCTGATCCCTATCCACCATCATAGATCAGATCTGAACCTGTAAAACAATTCTGAAGAAAAAGTTAGTTCTCCGGGAAGCCAAATTTTGAGTATTTTACGATTATTTTGCTTTTTTATGAATTTTCAAAACAACTTCTATGATTTCTTTAAGAGGCTTTAAATATGAGATTCAAACTTTCTTAAAGATTTATTTGACATGAGGAATTGGTCGAATGTTTGGAAACCAGTTGTTCAGTCCATAAACTAGACCGGAGATAGACTGAAGTAGCATTCATCTAATATGTAATTGAAAAGTGATCCAGACTTAAATATGAATGCAACAAATTACAGAGATAACCATAAACACATATATGCAGTGGAAATAATACTTCATTTCATTAATGTAAAATACTGATAAACTAGCTATGGCGATGGTAGCTTATCTCTAAGAAGAGATGTGTGGTGGCCACATGCCTCTGAACTATGTTACAATGAGGTGCGAAGGCCTATTTATTGTTGAGAAACAATGGAAAACCCTTAACATTCAAAAACCTAACCCTAGAAGATGAAATGCCAAATTGTCGGCCCTGTTTGGGTAAATTGGTACATCAACTTCACGGGGTCATAACTTTGGCATACGATCTCTATTTGATGCGTACAATAGCTCGTTCGAAAGATCTATCTGATCACTACAACTTTGGGAAGGGCAACATCGGTCCATGGACCCATGTTGCCCCAAGATTTCCCAAAAAAAGTTGTTTAGGGCCTCAAAACGGCTCCGGAAGTTTAGGACCCGAAAAACTACTAAAAATAGTAAGTTGTGCTACAATTAAGGAAACTAAAAATGCTGAGAGAAACAATGGTGGGGCTCCAGGTGGACTTGGCAGGTGGACTCCAATATTCACCTGGATCACAAAGCAGGAGCAGTTCAAAGGCTACCTGGCTAACTTCAGACTCCGTCTGTAGTTTATAAAGTAAACAATAGTAACAAACAAACTATTCGTTCCCCAACGGAGTCGCCACTATGTTATCACTCAGATTTTCCTTGAAGTTGTTGGGAAGAGGAAAGGGGTCTGAGGTAACCACTGACCAAGTTTTAGGTACAAAATCTAGCCAATCTATACCCAGAGGGCTCTCTCTTTATGATTTAGCTTGGTTTTGAAAGATATTAGGCTAGTTGTGAAGTTTAGGAGTTTTGTTTGAATTTGGGTGGTGAGATCCAATAGCAGAGAGTTAGGACTGAATAGTTTAGGCCATTGGGCTAATGGAGTCAAAGAAGATGGCTTAACTGAATTTGGTTTCTTAACAAAGGATGGTTTCACAGGGCAAGGTAATCACATAGGGAACAAATAACAACTTGGAATAGATGGAATGGGCTGAAAATGGGTGAAGCGCAGTTAAGAATCCTTTAGCCTATTTAAAAGAGGGAACTTGAAATATTACTAATAAAGAGAAATTAAGTATTCTTTAATAAATAATCAAATGAATGAACTAGAAAATAGGAGCAATTAAGATTTCATTGTTTATCGTAATTCAAAAGAAAAAATAGAAAATAATTGTTATAGACATTTTTGGGCCCTGTAACCCCAATCATATATGTCCATAAACCAAGGGATTCTAAGTCCCTAAAAGTGTTGTTTCATGCCCTAAGGAAGCAAGGTCAACCGATTACATCATCTCCTAGAAGTTCTCCACTGAAAACTGCTCAGAACTGGTCAAAACTAGACCATACAGGTTTCTCAGTGCTAAGGGTGTGATGCATCTCACCTGCCCAGTGTAAAAGGTGTGATGCATACTGGAAATCCCTTCTGTAGGGTGCGATGGGTGAGAATGGACAAATGGCAGAGACAGTTTGCGAGGTGGATGATCATGGAATCTTCCAGAAACTTCTCCTATGACACTTGCCTCTCTGAATTTGCCTAGGGATGTGTAAGAGATCATCAATCTCTAAGTTGAATCAAGAACTATCAGAGAGAAGACACTAATCAAAATCCCAGAAGCTGACTCACCTCCCTGCAATCATCTATATACGGATCCCTCATCCCGGAGATCCAGAGGCTCGAATTTTGTATCTTGTAAGGAAGTGATGTTGGTTTCCTGGTGGAATATCATAGTGTTGGGTGATCTAAGCTTTTCATGAGGTGAAGAAGGGCTTTCATGCTGGGAAGATGATGTTGGGTCAAATCAATGGGTTGTAATCCTCTCTTCTAATCTTTATATCAATAAAGCTATTCAAGTTTTCCTCCACATTCTTGTATGTCTGATAATATATGCATTTGTGTGGTCAATATATATCTGGTCCTATATTGTTTATGATTGTAGATCTCTGCACTTTGAAGGTATTATGTTGCTTTGACTTTAAAGGTACTCTTTGAAGCGGAGTGGTCAAGGAAGAAGCGGCAAAGACCTGTCGGTGAGAAGGAATAAGCAAAGAACCAAGCGCAAGATCGAGGTTAGTATTCTTTGATCCTCTCCTATCTACTTCTCATAAAGGAAAACGAAAGTAACTTTAATCTGTTTGTTTCTAAGATAGCTACTCATCTTAGTGGGACTTGCAGCTCTGCACAAACACTAGATCTCCCGATAACAAAATGGCAACTCCACTGGGGAGCGAATAGCTTGTTTGCTTGTTTATACTTGTTTTCTTTATAAACTTACAGATGGAGCTTGAAGTTAAGCCAGTTAGCCTTCAAACTGCATTTTCTATGCAAATGCAAAGTAGATCAATGTTGCTTCAGTCTATCTCCGAGTTTTGTTTATAAACTGAACAATCGATTTGCAAACATCCTAATTGCCCTAGTGGTGGCTCTAGTAACCTCATTAGATCAACCCCTATGATTTCTATTTACTAACTATCATTAGCTCGGCCTAAATCCCTGAACTAAGCTGCAAACTCTGACCAAGAACCAAGTTGAAGTCTCATCCTTAGACCATCGCACTTTCTCCTCTTGGGAATCTCGATGCATCTCACCTCCCGTGTGCAGTAGGTGCACTGCATCGCACTTTCCCTGTGTTGCAGGTGCGCTGACCAGATAAGACCTCTTCTGCTTCCAGATTTTGGTTTCTTTGTTCACTCTCTTCAGCTTTATTCAGGAGTTTCACTGTCTGTGATCAGTATACCACTGTCGAAACTCCCTTCCTTTGCATGATTCCGCCTCCATAGTACAAAGAATTGTGAATTTTTTTATGTATTGTGCACCATTTACAGTTCTCTTTGACAAAAAGTAGCATAATCAAACTGTCATATTTGATTTGGAAGTGTTGCAAATTTTGTTTTCAGTCAAAGAAAAGAATTCTATTGTTCTTGATGGTCCATTATATAGTTACTCTTGTATTTGATTTGAATTAGTAGTTTTTCAAGTGTCGAACGCAGTTTTCAATTCAAAGTCGCAAAGTGTCGTCATTATCTTCCTTTCATTTTTGAAGAGAAATTTGTTAGTATTGTCGCTTTGAAAAGATAATTCAGATTTGTACTTAGCATTCTTCTTGTCATTCACACATTAAGAAGGCTGAAAACAAATACATGCATGTGCATTTGCATTTAGACTGTTTGTTGGTTTGATTTAGGACAGTGCATCTAGTGTGTGCTCTCTGCTCTACATTGAAAGAATATCATATCTCTTTCTTTAGTAGCTAGGATTTTCATTGCAAAAAGAAGATTAAACGATTGTTTATCATCTTAGATTGCATTTTAGGAATTGTATATCTACATCACGCAGTGAACCTGAAAGGAAAATTTCTTAAGAAAGATCAACTGTAAAATAAATTCAATGAACATAAAAACGCTTTGGAACCTAACACACAACATTTAGAAGTCTAGGCTAGAGACATATTCCGGCATCGTAAAGCCTGGTAACTATCACTTTCATTGTTGGTTGGGTGATTCCTCCTCTTTGAGACGACAAGTGCCAGTACGGACTTGTGCTCCCACATACCATCGAGTATATATTGGGAGACCACAATAGGCTATATCCTTTATCCATAGGAAGCCATGTCTGCTGCCCTATCGATCGCAATGCACTGAACATAGCATTCGGGAAGATTGACTGTCGTACCGTAAAAAGTATTTTGCAGTTTTGTGATTGGTTTGGTAATCCCTCTGTCTAGATTTCCAGAGTAATCTCTTTCATTCCTTTTTAGACTCCTTAAAGGAAAAGGTCCATCTGAGCACTTGTCACTTCAGGCTCATTAAAAATCAAAGGCGACTAGAGTCATCTTTTATTTTTTCTCAACTCTTAAAAATTGAAAAAACAAGTTGTGTCAAAGCATCTAAAATTTATTTTAATCGGAATAACGTCACTATTCCCACGTTGGTCTTAGGTTGAGGAAAATGGAGTCCACCAACTAAGGATTTTCCCTTGGGGGAAATCCTGGTGCTTTCTCCTCTTGGGGAGATGTTGGTGCACCTCATATGGCCACATTGTCACTTCCAGGATTGACGATTGGCTTGCCAATATGGCTCTTCTCGACCTCCGTCGTTTAGAACACCGTGATTCCTGAACAATCAAGTCAGCAACTAGATGATACTAAAGTTACCCCCCAACCTTCTACTTCGTTTGATTCTCCCTCTCCTCCTTCCTTTTTGCTTGATGAAGCTGGTAAAGCCAAAAATCAAGTAACTAAGAAGGAGAAGAAGGGGAAGGAGAAGAAGGAAAAGAAGAAGAAGGAGCGAAAGGCAAAAAGTGGTAACCGTGTGTCATCTAGTGAAAATCCACACACTGCACCGTCCAAGCCTAAATCTCCATGTGTCATTTGCAAAGGAGACCACTATCATCGAGATTGTCCTTATATCCCTTGGATCTTAAGGGACTAGTCTCCTCGTTTGCACAATCCGGTGTCATCAACCTCTGAAAATCATGTTGAAAGTACACCATCAACTAGTGAAAGTGAAGCATTTGGACAGAAAAGGAAATTAAAATTTCCTTGTAAACTGTGTGAAGGCAACCATGTTGCCCATGGTTGTCCCTTCCTAGACGAAGCAAAAAGAGTCTTGGATAACCATCCCGCTTCACCGCTGTGGCTTCGTCCTGGATACAAGAAACTCTTGCCGAGTCCATCGCTAGTTGAAAATTCGAACGACACAACTTTGTGGTCGATCAAAGCATCTATCATTGACGATAAACCCACTGAATCCATACCAGATCAAAGTCAAAAGGTTGAGGCGGCAGTCGACTCGGTCTTGTCTTCGGAAGGTCGATCCTCAGATGATACAATCACTGAAGAGAATGAGAATGACACCGTTCAAATTCTTTTCATAAACACAGACTCTGATGAACATGGGGGCAATCTACCCATTCCTTTACCGCAGGAAGGAAGTTCACCAGAGTCATATCTGGCTGTCTATTCGGTCCCACCTCTAAGCAACCTAGTGGTTTCCTTCGATTGGAATCTACTAGGTAGACCCCATCTACCATTTAATGTACCATTCTGAATCATTATACAAGCTTACAAAATGGTCATGGTCAGTACTATCATAGATGAAGGAACTTCTGTGAGTATCCTTTCCTCGACTGCTTGGAAAGCGCTTGGTTCGCCATCGCTTATGCCTGAGATGAGAAATCTGACAGGCTTCGACAAAGGAACCAGTCGACCGTTAGGGATCCTTCCAAATGTGCCTATAACTTTGAGAAGGAAAACTGTGTATATGAATGTAATGGTAGTCCAAGGGCCTTTAGATTACAATCTACTCCTTGGGTGTGACTATATTTATTGCATGGGAGCCATTGTCTCCTCACTCTTTCAAGTAATGTGTTTTCCGCATGAAGGAAGAGTGGTCCAGCTCATAGACCAGCTTTCGTTCCCTGGCTCACACATGGCAAATAGTCAAATACCATCCCTAAATGGTCTTTTCATGCAAGGAATGTCTCATCAATCTCCATTCTGTCCACCTAAAGAACGCAAGTAATTCGGGGGTCAGGACTGAAACCCAGGGGGCATGCACCCTGGTCTGCTTCGGCAGGAAAACTCTGGGTATAGGGTAGGTTTCTGCGAAGGATATATGACTAGTCTGACACCTGTCCGTATAGGAAAATGGGATTCGACCAGATAAGATACCTTCGTTAGAAGGTATGCCTTTCCTGATAGAACAAATGTTTTGTTTGAAAATTGAGGGGTAACATGTAAAAGGTAGGCCTTTCCTGACAAAGTAAATGGTTTGTTTGCAAATTGAGGGGTAACCTCGAAACTCTACTTCACTATACCTGGGGGCATGCAAACCTTTTTGCATGCAAGTGAAGCAAAACCATTTATTTTCTTAGTTTGTAGGTTCTCAAACCCTTTAAACTCGTAGGATTGGTCTTCTGGCTTACATAAAGAAAGGATACGGAGCAAAGCTTCGAAAGGTGAAAGCTCCATAAAAATGGAATCTATTGATGAGATGTCCTTATTATATGACTGGCATGAGCAATTTTTATGTGAAGTTCAAGCTCGTTAGAAATTAAACCTAAGCAATGAGAAAATGTTTCCCCCTAGAGTTTAAGCTCATTACAAAAAAAATGAATCAATTTCCGGTAAATAACCATTGTGAATGCATTATCATCAGCTCTTGAGCCTTGGTCATGTTCTCATCATCACCTCCACTCTATTTTAGCCAATCATTCACCTCCATTTGATTGTTTACCCCTTTTGAGGAATAGCTGTGAACAGTGATTCTGTTATCCATCCTTGTGACACTGCCGTGATTGGAAAATTCCAAACCTTACCTAGAATCAGCTGCTACCTGAAATTATCACTCGTTCCTCAAAAAACGAGTCTCGTTTAAGTTCTTTTCATCTGACTTGTAAAATATGAAAAGATTGCCGAGAAATTGGCCTCTCCAGCTCGTTAAAGCTACCGAGAGTGCTATCCCTCCTCTAGATTTTAATCTTTTTGGACCTAATGGATTATTACACAAAAAGATAGAGCATTTGTTTTGTTCGGTTCGTTAAAATTATCGAAACTTCATCCCTTTCATATTATTTTATACTTTTTCAGACTTAAGGGATTAAATGACGAAAAAGGATTATTGGAGTTTCCTTTACGTTCCTTTTTAGACTCTCTAAAATTGAAAAGGATCGAGTTATATTTGTCGTTAAACTCGTTAAAACCAATAGCGACAAACTTGTCCATATAGACAAGAATAAGTTTCACTGTCACTAGGCTCGTTAAAGCATAGCGACGGGTTTGCCCGAAGGGAAAATTATAGAGAAAGCATATGTTATCCTCCTCAAGCTTGATAAAAATAAAGAGGTACTAGTCAGCAATGACTAGGGAAAAATTGGGAAGAAAACTTGAAGAAACTTTATTCATAGCAAAGTCGCTCTTGAACATGACACTTTCACTCCATGTCTGAGTCGAGTTGGGTTATTCTGTTCACCACTCATATTACCATTGGTCCACTGTACCATCCATATTTGGGGTTAACGCTACCAATCCATTTCAAGTGTCGCTGATATGTTCAAGAGAAGTCGATCAAAGAATTCACCAACCCATCTTGTGTCTCATCCACTGCAATACCTTTACGCTTCATTCTTTCATGACCACCACCCTAAACGCTGTATCATCAGATTGTTTTCACCTACAAAAGTCATTTGCTCCATTCCGTGTCATAGATGTGGGATTCATTAAGGCCCTCCTACAACGGGTCACTTCTTGTCGACATCAGCTCATTATCCAAGAAGTCGACCTAGGAACAACCCTTTTAGTACTTTGAAGCTTGCATGCCTCAATGGAAAGTTTCTCACTTTCGACGATAGGTTTACATCAATGGCCTTTGACCAAGAGATTTTGCGTGGTGTTCGATGCCAAGTCCATTTTTCACACCATGCGAATTGTACTGTCGTACCTTGAGGGTCATCATCATTATCGGTGATTCCTCTTGCACCTGTTAACAGCTTACATCATTGGCTGGTAATCAGGCGATGTCCTTCCATGTTCAACTCCAGAACATTTTTCACATGGATCGACTTGTACTTCGGGTGAAGATTGGACGAGTTTGAAGACCTTGGATCTAGTTTCATCCATCCGGGCTACGATATATTCAGGAAAATAAAGACATCAAATGTACATCATTGCTACACATATGATCATCCAAATCAAAGGATGATGGCTCTATCAGAATCATCAGTCTGCCACATAGACGGTTGTCTGTAATATGTACATGAAAATGAATTTATAAAGCTGAGCATGGGAATGCCCGCCTCAGCTAGATTATGAAAATGTTATGAAGATAATGTATTGTATTGTATCTTATTACAGGTCACCTTCCAGTTCGAAAAACCTCGGATCCTCATGATAAAGCATTTCACTCGACATCAAAAGATTAACGACCTCATGCTTTAGGGGGCAACGTTATAGACATTTTTGGGCCCTGCAACCCCAATCATATATGTCCATAAACCAAGGGCTTCTAAGTCCCTAAAAGTGTTGTTTCATGCCCTAAAGAAACAAGGTCAATCGATTACATCATCTCCCAGAAGTTCTCCACAGAAAACTTCTCAGAACTAGTCAAAACTAGACCATATAGGTTGCTCAGTGCTAAGGGTGCGATGCATCTCACCTGCCCAGTGTAAAAGGTGTGATGCATACTAGAAAGCCCTTCTATAGGGTGCGATGGGCGAGAATGGAAAAATGGCAGAGACACTTTGCAAGGTGGATGATCATGGAATCTTCCAGAAACTTCTCTTGTGACACTTGCCTCTCTAAATTCGCCCAAGGATGAGTAAGAGATCATCAATCTCCAAGTGGAATCAAGAACTATCAAAGAGAAGACACTAATCAAAATCCCAGAAGCTGACTCACCTCCCTGCAATCATCTATATATGGATCCCTCATCCTGGAGATCCAGAGGCTTGAATTTTGTATCTTGTAAGGAAGTGTTGTTGGTTTCTTGGTGGAATATCATAGTGTTGGGTGATCTAAGCTTTTCATGAGGTGAAGAAGGGCTTTCATGCTGGAAGGATGACGCTGGGTCAGATCAATGGGTTGTAATTCTCTCTTCTAATATTTATATCAATAAATCCATTCAAGTTTTCCTCCATGTTCTTGTATGTCTGACAATATATGCATTTGTGTGGTCAATATATATCTGGTCCTATATTGTTTATGATTGTAGATCTCTGCACTTTGAAGGTATTATGCTGCTTTGACTTTACGGGTACTCTTTGAAACAGAATGGTCAAGGGAGAAACGACAAAGACCTGTCGGTGAGGAGAAGGAACAAGCAAAGAAACAAATGCAAGATCGAGGTTGGTATTCTTTGATCCTCTCCTATCTACTTCTCATAAAGGAAACCGAAAGTAACTTTAATCTGTTTGTTTCTAAGATAGCTACCTGTCTTAGTGGGACTAGCAGCTCTGCATAGACACTAAATTTCCCGATAACAATAATAATGATTGAAAACAGAGTGAAATCAAGCATATTCCAAATTACTCTACTTTGTTTATCATTCAGATATGAAATATAGATGATATAATAAACAAAGAAAACTTTAAAACATAAGGTATAGAGGACTTATTGATCCAGTGCTTGATGCAAGAAATCTGTGGAAAGTCCTTCGCATCAATTCTTTATCCAGCAAGCCATACAAAAGTTGGTCCAACAACACTTTATTCCAAAATAATCAATATTACAACAATTTCTAAGAATCCAAACAAAATACTTCAAAAGGAGAAGTATTTATACTAATTGTAAACTGAAATATCTTGAAAAAATATCAAGATTAGTTTCACAAATATTTCCAACTATTTACATTAATAGAACTTTAATAAAGGACATTCCAAACTAATGAATCTATTTGGCACTATGTTTATGGTTTTATGGTGACAAAGAAGAGAAGGTAGAATTTGGTAGCAACTCTTAGTTGATGATGAGGCATCCTAGTCACTAACTGCATCCTTCCTTTGTGCATTCTGCCCCAGAAATTCTGAAAACTTAGGGTCCAATGATACGCTTTTATATCACAATCCGTAATAGATATGTAAAAATTGAAAGAGGTTTTTGTAGATAAGAATGCTTTTGAGATAAACCTCTCTTATTTTCCAAAAATTCATCTCGATTTGTTCAAAATATGCTCTGCAAAACAATGTCAAAAACAGGACTTTGCACAAACTAAAACATAGGCAGTGAAGACATGCACTTATCTCCCTATTGGTAATACCTGTGTAAAATGTGAGAGAGGTTTTTGTATATGAGCCTTTTGGAAACAAAAACCACCTCCATTTTCGCAAAATACTTCTTGTATTGACCACAATCGTTTATGCAAAACTATGACTTAAAGAGGAAATTTCTAAAGAATGTACCATTTCTGCTCTGATTTCATCTTTTAACCTTAAATTACTTTCAACTGTTTTTCACTTTTACTTTGGATAAAATTCATTGTAGCTGGTGAAACTATTTTCATATTTGTTTAATCCTTAATTTCTTCATGTTTACTTTTACTGTTTACTGTTTACTTTTTACTTTTACCGCTCTGTTTTTCATCTGTCTTCACTTTGACATGAATTTGTATGCTATGCTTTGTAATTGTCTTCCTTGTTGTTTATCTTCATGCTAGCTAATTTACTTGACTTGGTCTTCAATCTGATACTCTTTAACCTTGATATACTTTGACTATTCTTTACTGTGTGTTTTTGCCTTCACTGTGTAGTTTAGGTTTTTACTGTCTGTTTCAATAGTAAATCGTTTAATTTCATGTTTCCTTTGCTTGTGTTTTTACTATATGTTTTATTTTCCATCTCCCTTTGAATATACATGATAACAATCTTGGAGTAAACAAGACTTATGAATAGTATTAAGACTATTTATCCAAGGATGTGGTCTTCTGATCACTTGTAAAACAAAACAAATTGTTAAAGAAGCATTGGCTTGCAAGGGAGGTCGAAAAGGTTTCATTTGAGCTTGAAAGGTCTGTGGAGTGAGTCCAGAATGCTTTTCGAGAGGAAACCATGCTCGAATCGGTTAACAGAGGCTTCAGGTGGCACACATGGGTTACATAGGGTTTTACTACACAATCAGGTGAAAACGAGTAAAATTGGGGTTTTGTGTTTAAACAGGTAAATGGTTGGTATTGGCGGGTGAATGAAAATGAAAATTGGCAGCAACTGAATGATGAGACATTTTTCGTTTAGTAGAAGCCAATAAGCGGTTTCTATCACACCGCTATTGGAGGGGGGGCGGTATTTGGCCTCGAGCCATTGATTCCATAGATTACTCGACACATGGTGGAGGCGCTTTGTGAAAACCACTTTGTGATTGCGCAATAACGCGCGGTTACAAAGGGGTGTGTGATATCAATGATAGCTATTGGATGTGGGAGGTGTGATTGGACGGCTGACAGGAGGTGCGAAGCGATGGGATTTAACAACGGTGGGCCCAACACAATTTAGGTTTAATTAATTGTATCGGGGGTGGTATGATAGGTTGGGGAGGTTCTTAATTAACCATGAGGGTTAATTAATCCCTTATTAATGTAGCGGGGGATTAGGGCTATTAACTAGTTATGGGTTAACTAGTTAATCACGGTTAAATCGTATTTATGGTTATAATTTAACCAAAGGGGCAGGATATATAGAAATTTGGTATTTTTAATGGTTTTAAATAATACGGGAGAGGGTGAATTTTTGTGTGGGAGCTATATAATATAAGTTAATAGTTAATATGGTAATGTAATGAAAAAGTGCCAAGTAAAAACATTAGAATTGTGTATTTAACTCAGGCTTGGGTATTGTGTAATTTTCCTAAGTAAAATAGGATTTTACTTAAGAAAAGAATTATGAAGGTGAATGAGTGTTCCTATGAATAATTTTAAGTACTTTAGGCTTTATAAACTATTGGGCCGAGGGTCCAGTCCCTCCAGAAGTCAGAGAAATGCTCTGAGCCCCTCCAATTTACCAAATGCCTTGGTACTTAGGGGAAATTAGTGAGAATTAAGGGAAAAACGAAGGGGGAAGTTAAGTATTTTACCTTTCCTTGCTTGAAATTCTTTCACTGTAATATATGCCTTGTACTTGTGATGAAAGTAAATATTAACACTTTTTAGAGTCATTATCCATCACATGTAATTCTGAAACAGCATCTACCTACCCTACCTACTTTAGCCTGACATTTTTTCTTCTTTGTTAGGGTGCACTTGGACTGGCAAACCCTTATCACACTTTTTCTTTTCTTTTACATGGAGAAATCTATCTAAATCTAGCCTTATTACATCCAAGGGCTCAGATTAAACTGTTGAGCTCCTTTTATTCACTCTACCTAACTACTTGTCTGCCAAGATTAAACTGTTTGGTCAGACTTTATTCTCTATCTCTAAAACATAAAATTCAAATATGAACTAGCCAAGCTTAATATGTTTGAATGTTCATCAATTGTGGCATAAGTTAACAAGCTGCACACAATTGTTTATTACATAAGAGTAAAAAGTAGTGGAATTTAGACTTGCACATTTTCCTTCGTCTTTCTTTTGGTGGGGTTCATTTTCTTTCACTTTTTTGACCATCTTTATTCTTTTTACCCTTTGATTTTTCTTTTAGGGTATATCGTCTTTACATTTTTTAAATTTTTTGATTTTTTGAAAATATGGAAAACCTTTGCAACACGTAAAGGTATGAACATATTACATAGCTCATCAAGTCAATCATGATATATGACACCTATTGGTATAGGAGCATAATAGTTTGTTTCTAAGATAGCTACCTGTCTTAGTGGAACTAGCAGCGTTGAATAGACACTAGTTTTCCTAGAAACAAAATGGTGACTCCACTGGGGAGAAAATAGTTTGTTTGCTTGTTACTATTGTTTTCTTTATAAACTACAGATGGAGCCTAAAGTAAGCCAGCTAGCCTTCAAACTGCTTTTGCTATGCAACTGCAAACTAGATCAACGTTGCTTCAATCAATCTCCGGGTTGGTTTGTGAACTGAACATATGACTTGCAAACATCCTAAGTGCCCTAGTGCTAGCTCAATAACCTTATTAGATCAGCCCCTATACTTTGTGTTTACTTTCTATCATTAGCTCAACCTAAGTCCCTAAACTTAGCTGCAAATTGTGGGTGAAAACCAAGCTCAGTCTCGTCCTTGGACCATCGCATTGTCTCTCATTGGCAATCTGGATGCATCACACCTCCCATGTGTAGCAGTTGAGATGCATCCCTATTCTCCTTAAGGACAGGTGTGATGATTGAATGAGACTGTTTTTGCCTCCAAATTTTGGTTTTTTATTCATTATTTTCAGCTCTATTCAGTAGTTTTGTTGTCTATGATCAGTATATCACTGTTGAAACCTTCTTCCTTCACATTATTCAGCCTCCATTGATAAGGAATTGTGAATGTTTTTGACATATTTTTCTTCATTTACAGTCCTCCTTTGCAAATAGTAGCTTAATCAAACTGTCATCTTTTGATTCAAAAGTATCACAACTGTCGTTTTCAGTCAAGAAAAAGAGTGTCGTAAAGTCTTCCTCTTTTAGATAGTCAATTACACTTTTTCCATTATACTTGATTTTGAAATTATTAGTATTTCAAGTGTCGAAAGCAGCTTTAAATTCGAAATCGCAAAGCGTCGTCTTAGTCTTCCTTTCATTTTGAAAAGATAAAATTGTTAGTACTATTGCTTTGAAAGAAAATAGTTCAGATCTATACTTAGTTTTCTTTTTTTCATTCTCACATTAAGGGAGCTGAAACACAAATACATGCATGTGCATTTGCATTTAGACTGCATGTAGAAATTGAATTTAGAAAAGTGCATTTAGTGTGTGCTCTCTGCTCTATGTTGAAAGAATCATATTTTTCTTTCCTTAGTAGCTAGGATTTTCATTGCTAAAAGAAAGTAAATGACTATTTATCATCTTAGCTTGCATATTTAGGAGTTGTACATCTACATCATGCGGTGAACCTTGAAAGAAAAACTTCATAAGAAAGATCAACTATAAAATAAACCTCAATGAACATAAAAACACTTTGGAACCTAACACACAACATCTAGAAGTCCAAGCTAGAGACGTATTCTGTCATTGTAAAGCCTGGTGACTATCGTTTTCATTGTAGGTTGGGTGATTCCTCCTGTTTGATATGACAAATGGCAGTACGGACTTGTGCTCCTACGTACCATCGAGTATATATCAGGAGACCACAATAGGCTGATATCCTTTATCCTTAGGAGGCCGTGTCTGCCGCCCTATCGATTGCAATGCACAGAACACACCATTCGGGAAGATTGACTGTCGTACATAAAGTCCTCGGTAATTTATCTATAATTTACCACTGAGGTGTATATTGTAGTTTTGCGATTGGTTTGGTAATCCCTCTATTTAGATTTCCAGAGTAGTCACTTTCATTCCTTTTCAGACTCCTTAAAAGAAAAGGTCCATCTAAGCACTTGTCACTTCAGGCTCATTAAAAATCGAAGGCGACTAGAGTCATCTTTAGCTTTTTCTCGACTCTTAAAAAATGAAAAAGTAAGTTGTGTCAAAGAGTCATAAAATTTATTTTAATTCGGAATAACATCATTGTTCCCTCATTGGTCTTAGGTTGAGAAAATGGAGTCTACCAATCAAGGATTTCCCCTTGGGGGAAATCCTAGTCCCTTCTCCTCCTGGGGAGATGTTGGTGCTCCACACATGGCTACATTGTCCCTTCCAGGACTCACAATTGGCCTACCAGTATGGCTTCTCTCAACCTCTGTCGTTTAAAACACCGTAAATCCTCAGCAATCAAATCAGCAACCAGGTGATACTGAAGTTGCTCCCCCACCTTCCACTTCGTTTGTTTCTCCCTCTCCTTCTTCTTCTTCGCTTGGTGAAACTAGTAACACTAAAAACCAAGTAACTGAGAAGAATAAGAAAGTGAAGGAGAAGAAGAAGAAGAAGCCAACGGTGAAATGGGGCAACCATGCATCGACTAGCGAAAATCCACATGCTGCACCATCCAAACCCAAATCTCGTTGTGTCATTTGCAAAGGAGACCACTATCATCGAGATTGTCCCTACATCCCATGGATCTTGAGAGACTGGTCTCTTGGCTTGCATAATCCGGTGTCTTCTACCTCTGTCAATCATGTTGAGAGTACACCGTCAACTAGTGAAAATGAAGTCAATGGGAAAGAAGGAAGATCTAAGTTTCCTTGCAGATTGTGTGAAGGCGATCATGCTCTCCACCATTGCCCTTTCCTGGACGAAGCTAAAAGAGTCTTGGATAACCATCCTGCTTCATCGCAGCGACTTCCTCCTGGATACAAGAAACTCTTACCAAGTCCATTGCTAGTTGAAAATCCGACTGAAACACCTCTGTTATTGGTCGAAACACCTATCATCAAAGATAAACCCTCTAAGTCCACACCGGACCAAACTCAATAAGTCAAGACGACAGTTGAACCAGTTTTGTCTTCAGAGAGTCCACCTTCAGATGATACAGTCTCCAAAGAGAATGAGAACGACACCGTTTAAATTCTTTTTGTTAACGCAGAATACGATGAACATGGGGGTAATCTACCCATTCCTCTACCACAGGAGGGGAGCCCCTCAGTTCAAGAGATTCATCCGGCTGTTTATTCGGTCCCTCCTCCAAATAATCTAGTCGTTTCCTTTGATTGGAATCTACCAGCAAGACCCCGCCTACCATCTAATGTACCATTCTGAATCATAGTACAAGCTTACAGAATGATCATGGTCGGTACTATCATAGATGAAGGGGCTTTTGTGAGTATCCTTTCCTCAACTTCTTGCAAAGCACTTGGTTCGCCATCGCTTCTGCCTGAGATTCGAAATCCGTTGGGCTTCAATAAAGGAACCAGTCAACCATTAGGGATCCTTCAAAATTTGCCTATAACTTTGAGAAGGAAAACCGTTCATCTAAACATGAGGGTAGTACAAGCGCTGCTAGATTACAATCTACTCCTTCGGCATGACTACATTTACAGCATGGGAGCTATTGTTTCCTCACTCTTTTGGGTGATGTGTTTCCCGTATGAAGGCAGAATGGTCCAGCTCATAGACCAGCTTTCATTCCCCGGTTCAAACATGGCTACTAGTCAGATGCCATCCCTAAATGGTCTTTTTGCAAAAAGGAATGTCTCATCAACCTCCAGTCCGTCCACCTAATGAACGCAAGTGATTTAGTGAATGTGACTAAAACTAGGGGGCATGTGCCATGGTCTGCTTCAGCAGGAAAACCCCAGATATAAGGTAGGTTTCCTCGTAGGATATATGACTAGTCTGACACACCTGTCCATTTAGGAAAATGGGATTAGTCTGGAAAAGGATTCCCTCGTTGAAGTTTATGTGATTGGAATCTCACACCATTCACCTTTGTTTATTTCGATGGACAGAGCCAAGGGAGTGTTTCCTTTGCTACGCGGATGGAACAATCTTTCTTTAATGCAAGAACTTCCATATGGTAACCTGGAAACTTTATTCTTCTTTATACCTGGGGGCATGCAAACCTTTTGTATGCAAGTGAAAGGTGACCAGCGTAACTCTAACCCCGTAATTTTACTAACTTCAACTGCTTAAGTTAGGTGATTGGTCTGGTCAACCATTCACCTTTGCAAGGGCCAAATGGCACCAACAAAGTAAAGGAGATGTTTCTACGAAACTATCCTACCTAACCTCAGTAGTTCTTTAACCCTTAGGATAGTAGTTGGTTGTTCCTAGCTTGCATACAAAAGGCTCGAAGCAAACTTTCGCATAGGGCAAGCTCCCTAAAAAATGAACATACTAATGAGAGACACCCCTATTATACGACTGGCACGAGTCGGTTTACGTGAAGTTCAAGCTCGTTAAAAAATAAATCTAGCAACGAGCATATGTTCCCCCAGAGTTCAAGCTCATTAAAAAATGAACCCACATTTGGTAAATAACCTTTGTGATTGCATAGCTATCAAATTTTGAACCTTGGTTGTGTTCTTACCATCACCTCCACTCTTTTTTAGTCAATCATACGCCTCCACTTGATTGTTTACCCTTTTGAGGAACAGTTGTGACTAGTGATTCTATTAGCCACCTTCTTTACACTACCATGATTGAAAAGTTCCAAACTTACCTAGAACCAGCTGCTATCCAAAAACGTCACTCGTTCCTCAAGAAACAAGTCTCCTTTAAGCTCTTTTTAGACTCATAAAATATGAAAAGATTGTTGAGCAATTGGCCTCTCCAGCTCGTTAAAGTGATTGGAAGTGCCATCCCTCCTCTATATTTTAATCTTTTTGGACAACGCTTGTCTTTTTCGGCTCGCTAAAGCGATCGAAAAGTCATCCCTTTCGTATTATTTTATACTTTTTCAGACTTAAGGGATTATATGAGTTTCCTTTCCATCTCTTTTTAGAGTCTCTAAAACTGAAAAGGATCGAGTTGTCTTTGTCGTTAAACTCGTTAGAACAATAGTGACAAACTTGTCCATACGGACAAGAGCGAGTTTCACTGTCGCTAGGCTCGCTAAAACATAGCGATAGGTTTGCCCAAAGGGAAAATTATAGAACAAGCATATGTTATCCTCCTCAAGCTTGACAAAAATAAAGAGGTACTGGTCAGCAATGACTGGGGAAGAAGTGAAGAAAACTTGAAGAACTTCATTGGTAGTAGGTCGCTCTTGAACATGACACTTTCACTCCATCAACATGATTGAGTCGGGTTGGGTTATTCCATTCACCGGTCATATCACCATTGGTCCTCCGTACCATCCATTTTGTGGTTAACGCTACCAATCCATTCCAATGTCATTGATATGTTCAAGAGAAGTCGCTCAGAGAATTCACTAACCCAACGAATGCCTCATCCGTTGCAATACCTTAACGCTCCATTCTTTCATGACCGCCACCCTGAACCTTGTATCATCAGATTGTTTTCACCTCCACAAAATCATTTGCTATGTTCTGTGTCGTATATGTGGGATTCATTAAGGCCCTCCTACGACAGGTCACTTCTTGTCGACATCATCTCATTATCCAAGAAATTGACTTAGGAACAACCCTTTCAGTACTTTGAAGCTTGCATGCCTCAATGACAAGTTTCTCACTTCCGGCGACAGGTTTACATCAATGGCCTTCGACCGAAAGATTTTGCGAGGTATTCGACATGAACTCATGTATTCACACCATGCGAATTGTACTGTAGTACCTTGAGGGTCATTATCATTATCAATGATTCCTCTCGCGCCTGTTAATAGCTTACATCATTGGCTGGTAATCAGGTGATGTCTTTCCATGTTTGACATCAAAACATCTTTTCACATGGATCGACTTATACTTCGGGTGAAGATTGAACGAGCTTGAAGACCCCGAATCTAGTTTCATCCATCTGGGCTGCAATATATTCAGGAAAATAAAGACATCAAATGTACACCATACCTGCATAGATAATCATCCAAGCTAAGGGATGATGGCTCTACCAGAATCATCAGTCTTCCACACAGACAGTTGTCTGTCCTATGTACATGAAAATGAATTTATAAAGCTGAGCATGGGAATGCCCGCCTCAGCTAGATCATGAAAATATTATGAAGATAATGCATTGTATTGTATCTTATTACAGGTCACCTTCCAGTTCAAAAAACCTTGGATCCTCATGATAAAGCATTTCACCCGACATCAGAAGATTTACAACCTCATGCTTTAGGGGGCAACTGTTATAAACATATTTGGGCATTGAAACCCCAATCACATATGTCAATAAAAAAAGGGCTTTAAAACCCCTAAAAGCATTGTTTCATACCCTAAAGGATCAAGGTCAACTGATTACATCATTTCCCAGAAGTTCTCCCTGAAAAATTGCTCAAAACTGGTCAAAACTAGACCATACAGACTGCTCCATGCTGAGGGTGCAATGCATCTCATGTGCTACACACAAAGGGTGCGATGCATACTGAAAATCCCTTCTGTAGGGTGTGATGAGTGAGAGCAGACAAATTGTAGAGGCAGTTTGCTAGGTGGAAACTCAAAGAATCTTCTACAAACTGCTCATATGACACTTACCTCTTTGAATTCGCCCAGGGATGAGTAAGAGATCATGAAATCTCCAAGTGGAACCAAAAACTATCAGCGAAATGACACTAATCAAAATCCCAGAATCTGACTCACTCCCCTGCAAACATCTATATATGGATCCCTCATCCTAGAGATCCAAAGGCTACAATTTTGTAATTTGTAAGGAAGTGTTGTTGGTTTCTCTTTGAGACATTGTATTGTTGGGTGATCTTGATTTTTATGAGGTGAAGAGGGCTTTCATGCTGGGAGGATGATGTTGGATTAGATAGCTGGGTTGTAGTCCTCTCTTCTACTACTTCTATCAATAAATCTATTTGAGTTTTCCTCCATATACCTGTATATTTTTTAATCTTGCATTTGTGTATGCATTTGTATGGTTAATGTACATCTGATTCTACATTGTTTATGGTTATAGATCTCTGTGCTTTGATGGTATTTTGCTGCTTTGATTCTACAGGTGTTCTTTGAAGCGGGACAAGTGAGAAAGGAGTGGCGAAGCTCTATCAAAGGAGAGAGGAAACAAGTAAGGAGCCAAGCAAAAGACTGATGTTGGTACTCTCTACTTCTCTCTCATCTATCTCTCATAAAGGAAAACATAAGTTACTTTGAATTGTTTGTTTCTAAGATAGCTACCCGTCTTAGTGGGACTAGCAGCTCTGAATAGACACTAGTTTTCCTGGAAAAATCTCTTCTTAGACATAAGCTACCATCGCCCTAGATAGTTTATTTCCATTGTTGTTTGTAAGCATATTTCGTTATTTTACATTAATGAAATGAAGTATTATTTCTATTGTATCTCTGTCATTATGGTTATCTCTGTAATTTGTTGGATTCCTGTTTAAATCTGGATCAACCACCTGAATATCCTTTTGGATGTCCTTTAGGCATGGCTCCTCTTGTCGTGCTTGCATTGGTTCTTCCAGGTCCCTGTGTGTTGTCATAGACCTAGCCAGTAGGTTCTTCATTACCCAATACAATTGGATTGTCTGTTTAAACAACATTTTTCGGCCTCTGGTGTTCCCCAGATCTATCAGCAGGGGATCCCATTCCTCCATTGGAAGTGGTTTTGTAGCTGCCTTGACATTTACCTCTGCTTCCCATTTTAAAATTATGGCTTTAACTTGAGTTGGAGTTCCTCCATGGTATGCATGCATTAGGTTCTGCATGCTTTCCTCTCTAGTTTTATTGTCCCTCTTTCGTTGGGTCTTTCTAGTCGAAGTCACCGATGTCTTATTTTTCTTTTCTGTCTGTTTGTCAGCCTGGTGGCCCCCTATTCTTCCCGGCCTCACTTCCACCTTCACCATTTTGTTTTCCTTCTAAAATTATTCCAACCTCCACCCCTCTCTAGTTCTTTTTTGCTCCCGGTATCAGATCGTTAGAGTCAGAGTCACAAAAGAGTTAGATAAACCAATCTCCTTCACAGTCTTTGAAGGTGATTTCTAGGTGCATGTGGTAGTCCCTTCTCCAGTAGGCCAGGTTCTCCCCTACACTTCCAGTCTCGTTGCATGCTTCCTGTTTCCTCCTCCAACCTTGCATGCATGCATTCCCCACTTTCACCACCTTCCCACCCTAAATACTTGCCAACCTACACTTTTCCTTTCCCGAGGTTGCCTCCACCTGCCTATCTCTCTCGGTACCTTCTTCCATGCTCGTGTGAGCTCCTTAGATGAGCCTCCCATGTACCCTATCTATTTGTCCTTCTCTCATGTCAACGATCCAATTCCGGATCCCCTCTCCCATCACACCCCAATCGGGGGCCTTGTCTTCCTTCCCTATGCTTTTTCAGAATCTCCCTCAGAATGTTCAATCCTTCTATATGGTTTGTCTCATTCATGGGGATGCCTAGCTTGTTTCTCAGATTACCACAACCCCAATTTGCTAGGAAATCAGCTGCCACATTCCCTGAATGGTGAAAATGTGTCGGGATAAGGTATGTTATCTCTTTAAAGAGGATTACTATATCTTGGACTAATCTTGTTGTTCTCCAACTCTGACTTATTTTTTCCCAATGGGTACCTTGCTGGAGTTTTTTCACAGTGTCTATCACTAATGTGGAATCTCCTTCTACGACAAACTTCTAAAATATTTCTCTTCTTTCAATTTCCAATCCCTGTTTGAGTGCATTGAATTCTATCTCATTGTTGCTCATGATTCCACGGTGCATTGCAATCAACCAGATTGTTTGACTATGGTGGTCTCTGAATGTTCCTCAAAATCCAGCTTCACCGGGGTTTCCTTTAGCAACTCCATCAAATTTTAGTTTTATGAAGTCTTTAGGAGGGTAAATGAAGTATGATAAGGATTGAGTTGAAGGAGTTTTTAGCGTCCATGTGCTTGGCATTAGCATTTGCGGGGTTAGGTTGATCATTGCCAGGATTTGAATCTCCTTGGGTGTTGTTTCCTAGTCCTCTGGATACCATTTTTCTTGTAGAATGGTTTCACGGATATTTTGTTTGATAATATTCCGCACTTCCGGTACTGTATTTTTTTCATCTTTTAAAACCCTTAGATTTATTTCTTTCGACACCGACCATAGGAGAAATCCTAAAGATATGTTTCAGGTTCGGTTGAGGATGGGACTCCTGTAGATTTTCTTCCTCCAATTACCCATTGTTATTTTTGTGCTTCAGTATGTTCGATTTGAATGACCAAAGAGAATTTCATGATTCTGCCATATGATGTTTCTATATGTGCAAGAGTTTAGTAGATGTTCCATAGTTTCCATTTGGGCCTCACATATACAACAAATGAAATGTCCTTGAGTCCCTATTTTCTATAGTTGGTCCCATGTGAGAGCTCGGCCATGGAGGACCACCCAGAGGAAAAAAGCTACCTTCGGCCATAACTGTTCCTTCCATATTCGTCCCCATATGGGTAAACCTTGCTGTTGTTGGTGTTCTTCTTTCAGGTAGTAGCCCTCTTGTATTGTAAACATACCCTTAATTTTGTATCCCCGCCTTATGATATCTATTCCTTCAGATATTGTTATTCTTATAGAATTGACCTCTTTGTCATATGTTGTCCATTGGGGAGAATCTGGTGCTGTTGTCCAATGTTGTGCCCTTTTCCACTCTCTCCATGTTCATCTTTCATCTACTTACAAAAAATTATTCACAGTGTGGTTTGCAAGTCAATTTGTGTAAAGGAAAATTTCTGCCAGGTTTTATTGACTAAAGGGTTTTTCCCTCTGTTGCGAGGCATCTTCTAAAAACCTAGCCTTATCCCCTCCCCTAATCTCCCATAAGTTATGGTTTATTATCAAATCTTTAGTTTTGGTGCTAAGTTCCATATGGTTGATCCCCTTGTAATCTCCTAAGTTCTTAGTGTTCCATCTGTTGTCCTTGGCATTCTATATTTCCTTTCCCATATTTCTTTCCATAAGTCATTACCTCCCTATATCCATCTCCACCAAAACTTTTCCCCCATAACTTGGTTCAAAGTAAAAGGGTCTCAATGGCCTAGAACCCCTCCTATTCTTGGCTTAGTTAACCAATTCCAAGAGAGGAAAGCCCATTTATTTGTTGTTTGAGGCCCTTGCCATAGGAATTTTTTGGAGATATTTGTCATGTCATTGCATACTATTTTGGGTGCTACTAGACATGAACACTGGTAAATAGGAATGGATTGTAGCACTGACTTTAGAATCGTAACTTTGCTAGCCATGTTAAAGGCTCGAAAGGTCCAGTTTTGAAGGCGACCTGGAATCCGATCCAAGAGAACCTTCCAATTTTCCACTCTGAGAGGATTAAGGCTTAAGGGCACACCCAGGTATTTCGAGGGTAGGGTTCCTATTTGAAAGCCCACAATTCTCACCAAGAAGGCTTGAGATTGAGTAGGATTATTGAAGAAAAAGATATCAGACTTTTCTTTATTGATCTGGGTTCCTGAGGAATTCATGAAATCTTGAAGGATATCTAAGAGAGATCTTGCTTCCCTGAGGGTGGCTTGGTAGATCATCATAATGTCATCAACAAATTGTTGATGAGTTAAAGGAAGGTCATTTCCCCACATGTGAAGTCGCTTGAATTTTCCTTCTTGGACTTCAGCTTTGACATATCTTCCAAGGCATTCTGCTATTAGGATGAAAAAGAAAGGGTAAATAGAATCACCTTGTCTTGACTCCCTAGTTTCATTGAAATCCTAAGAGGGTGCTCCATTAAGAAGGATGGAGAACACATGGGTTGATATAAACGATGGGATCCAGTGTATCCATCAGGAATCAAAGCCAAAGGATTTCGAGATACTCAAAAGATAGGCCCATCATAGGCGGTAATAAGCTTTCGATAGGTCTAACTTGATCATCATAACTTTATATTTGAGACTCCTTAGGGAGTGGATGGCTTCTTGAGCTGTTACTATTGCATCCAAAATTTGGCGAACTTTGACAAATCTAGACTATTCTTAGGAGATTAATGCTGGAGGGATCGGTTTGCATCGATTTACCATTATAGTTGAGAGAATTTTATATATGATGTTGCACAATGCTATAGGCTTGAACCCCTGGGGTTCTTTTGAGTGATTTGATTTAGGAATAACTGCTATGAAAGTGGAGTTTAGGGTAGGATGTACCTTTTTCATTCTTATGGTTTCTTCAATTACCTCCAAGATGTCTTTACCTAGAATGGACTAGGTTGCTTGAAATAATTCTGCAGTAAATCCATCCAGTCCTAGTGCTTTGGTTTTTTCCCTTCCTTTGACCACATCCTCCACCTCTTCCAAAGTGACAGCTCTCATGAGGGCCATGTTCTAATCCCTACTTACCAATTGAGGTATGTGCCTAGGTATCTAGTCTATGACTTATGATCTATCAAGATTCAGTTCTGACATGATTTTTGGAGGTGGTTCACCAGTAAATTTTCGATCTCATCATTTTGAACCAGTCGGTTTCCTCCCAGATCTAGCAATGAGAATATTTGATTATACTATCTATGTTGTATCATGGCTTTGTGCAATAAATGGGTGTTTCTTTCTCCCTCCTGGAGCCATTGGACTCTCTACTTTTGTTCCCATCAGATCTCTTCTTGTTTCCTTCTTTCCACACTCCTGGTCAGAAGTCTACCTTCTTCCTCCACTAACAAGCTCGAGTGACCATTTTTATCATTTTTTGTTGTACTTGTTGCATCTTGGCATGAAGTTGTTCCTGGTCATGCTGCATGTTGCCAAATTCCTCTTTGTTCCATTTCTTAATCTTCCCCTTGAGCTCCTTTAGGCGTAGCTAGAATGTATGAATTATGTTCCTCCCCTGTTTTGTACTCGATGTCCATCATTCCTTTATTTTGCGAAGGAAGGATGGATCCCGTAGGCAAAAGGCTTCAAACCAGAATGGTCGTTTTTACTGGCCCTGTTCCAGGTCTAATTTCAGACGGATAGGCGAGTGGTTGGAGCCCATGCAAGGTAGGATCAAAGCTTCATAGTAGACATCCCTGATTATCAAGTCTTCAATTGTGAGAAAATGATCCAACTGGGATGCTATTTGTCGGGTTCCTCCCCTATGGTTATTCTAGGTATGAGTTAAATTGATGGCTAGAATATCAATTAGTTGCAGCTCTGCTTACATGTTCCTGAACTAGTCCATTTCTGGTTCTTCTCTTCTTAGCCTCCTTTTTTCTCTGCTAGTGAAGTTATTGGGTTGAATTCCCCTCCTGTTAACCATATTTTTTCTGTATGCATTTGGCGCAGATTCCTAAAACTCTGGAGGAAGCCTTATTTCTCTCTGGGAGTGTGAGGATTGTATAATATCGAGATGAGAATCCATTATTTGGTCCCTATATTGCAGAATATGCCAATCATAATTCGTGGCATTCCCATCGAATAATATACCCTTACCTCTGTGGGATTCAAAAATATTGTGATTCCTTCTGCACATCCTTTTGCATCTATTTCTACTGCTTCATATCAAGGTTTCATTTTCTTGATCATTTCCTCTATTTTCTCTCCTGCGCCCTTAGCTTCGTAGAGAAGCACTAATTGTGGCTTCTCCATTTTCAATCTGTCTTCTAGGTATCTTTGTTTACCTCGACTGTTAAGGCCCCTCACATTCCATGAGATAACTATCATTGGGTAACTTTGTTGAGTTGTTGGAATAACATTAGGAGTAGTACTACCCTTCTTGTGTTTACCAACATCAATCTGATTATTTGTATTGAATCTTTCAAATTTCTCTGTCCCCTTTCCTTCCCTCCTTTGTTGCCATTGTGTTGTTCTTGTGAGCTATCTTTTTGCATGCCTAGCTATTCTATTATATCTCCTTGTCTTTGTTGGGTTGTGTTATATTCTTTCCATGACTAAACTACGTAGTGAACCGGGGGAAAATCTCTGTGTATATGTGTTTTATGTGTTATGCTCTCACATTGTTTATTTTCTGTGTTTAAGAATTCTTATGCAAGTAATTTCTGTATGGGGTTAAAACCTACATTTGGTATCCGAGTTGTTTTGGCTTCAAGGGGATGCCTTTGTTTCTGAGGGGTTTCGCTCGGGCCTGTGGTAGACCCTGTTCAGTGGGAGATCTGCGAGATCGATTCTGGTGGTGAAAGAAGATGGCGAGTAGTGGAAAGATAGAGATCGAGAAATTTAATGGTCAGAGTTTTGAGTAGTGGAAACTCAAGATGGAGGATTTGTTGGTGGATAAAGATCAGTGGATCATGGTAGATCTAGGTACTAAACCAATGGGAGTGTCCGATGAAGAATGAAAGAAGTTGGATCGGAAGGCAAAGAGCACAATATAATTGTGTGTCTCAGATTCAGTATTGCTGAATGTATCAGGGGAAGCTATGGCAAAGGCTTTGTTGGACATGTTAGGGGCTTTCTACCAATGTAAGTCTTTCCTGAATAAACTATTCCTACAAAAAAAGTTGTATAACCTGAGGATGAAAGATGGAGACTCAGTGACAGAGCATATGAATGCATTTAAGGCTGTGGTATGTCAGTTAGCATATGTTGATATTAAAATTTCAGATGAAGATAAGTGCATGGAAGCTACGGAAAAGGCTTTGTGGGACATGTTAGGGGCTTTGTACCAATCTAAGTCTCTGTTGAATAAACTGTTCCTACGGAAAAAGCTGTATAACCTAAGGATGAAAGATGGAGACTCAATGACAGAGCATATGAATGCATTTAAGACTGTGGTAAGTCATTTAGCATCTGTTGATATTAAAATTTCAGATGAAGATAAGTGCATTAATTTGTTGTGTTCTCTATCAAATTCGTGGGATAGTCTGGTTATTACAATAGGTAGCAATGCAACTGTCTTATAGTTTGATGAAATAATCTCATCCTTGCTGACGGAGGAGATGAGACGGAAAAATATGGAGATGCAGCATGGTGATGCCTTGTCTATATGAGGATAGTCCCATAACAGAAACAAAAATAAGTCATCGAGTGGGAGATCTAAATCTAGAAGGAGATCTAAATCTCCAGGAAAACCTGTAAAGGTGGTGTGTTGGAAATGCAGAAAAGAAGGGCACTACAAAAGGGATTGTAAATCTAAAGCTCCTGATAAAGGAAAGGGATCTGATGATGCTCCTTCTGCAGAGGCAAAAACCACCTTAGATGAAGGTGGGGATGTGTACTTGACTTCTTCAAGTACACATGTAGATAATGAGGAATGGTTGATTGAATCAGGTGCATCCTTTCACTTCACTCCACATAGAGAGTGGTTCTACGAGTATGATAAATACAATGGTGGTGATGTCTTCTTAGGGGATGATAGGAAGGCTAGAATCGTTGGTCGTGGAAAAGTAAAGTTGAAGTTGCAAGGTGGAAGGGTTAGAACACTTCCGGGTGTTTTGCATATTCCTCCACTAGCCAGAAATCTGATTTCTGTAAGCAAGTTGGATGATGCAGGTGTAAAAACAGTGTTCGAGAAGTATACCTGCAAGATGGTTTGAGGAGCACTGGTATTGATGCGGGAAGTTTAGACTGGAACTCTGTACAAGATGCAAGGTAGCACTGCTGTTGATGGGTGCAACAGTTCTGTGGTTCCTGAAAGTTGAGCAGAAAATCTAGTGGTCTCTAGAGAGAAGACCATGTTGTGGCATGAAAGGCTTGGACATATTGGAGAGAAGGGCCTTCGAATACTTCATGGTAAAGGTATGGTAGAAGGTATGAGTAATAGCTCTCTGGATTTCGATTTATGTGAAAACTGTGTATATGGGAAATAGAATTAGGTGAGTTTCGCCTCTAGTGGTAAGAGGATGAAACAAATATTAGATCTTGTGCACAGTGATGTGTTTGGACCTGTGAAGGTTTCATCACTGGGTAAGTCTGTGTACTATGTATCATTTATAGATGACTTCTCAAGGAATACATGGATATATTTCCTTAAGAAGAAATCTGAAGTCTTTGACAGGTTTAAAGAATTTAAGGCTCTGGTGGAAAACCAGACAGAGAAAAAGATAAAGGTGTTGAGGACAGATAACGGTGGAGAGTTTTGCAGTAAGGAATTTGAAGAATTCTATAAGAAGTGTGGTGTAGCACGGCAGAAGACCACTCCATATACACCTCATCAAAATGGAGTTGTAGAAAGAATGAACAAGACATTGATGGAAAGGGCAAGAAGCATGCTCAGTGGTGTTGGGTTGGGATAGGAATTCTGGGCAGAGGTGATGGAGACAGCATGTTACCTGGTCAACATATCACCTTCATCAGTGTTGGAGGATAAAACTCCACAAGAGATATGGACTAGTAAGAAACCCTCTCTTTCACATTTGAGGGTATTTGGATGTGATTCATATGTACATGTTCCAAAGTAGAAACGAACCAAGTTGGATAGTAAATCTGAAAAGTGCATCTTTATTGTGTATAAGGATGGTTTAAAGGGTTAGAAGCTTTGGAACCTAGTAACAAGGAAAGTTGTGTACAACTGAGATGTGGTGTTCAAAGAGGTGAAAGATGGTATTAAACATGAAGTCCAACCAAAGGAACCTGAGAAGATAGAGTTCGAGCTAAAGGAGGAAGAATCAGACTCTATAGAAAAGGAGGAATCAGAAGATGAAGAGCCACAAACTTTGAGTATGAGAAGATCAGTTCGAGAAAGAAGGTAGCCACAAAGGTATATTCCATCTGCTTTCTGTTCAAATTTTTCTTTATCTATTACTAATGATGATCCTAGAACTGTGAAGGAAGAAGTAGATTCAGAGGATGGAAAACTCTCGAAAGAGGCCATGGTTGATGAAATGGCATCTTTGCACAAAAATAAGGCTTGGGATCTGGTGGAGTTGCCGTCTGGAAGGAAGCCCATTGACAGAAAATGGGTGTTCAAGAAGAAAACAAATGTAGAAGGAAAGGTGGAGAAATACAAAGCTCGGTTGGTAGAAAAAGGTTATTCCCAGGTGCCAGGAATTGACTTTGGTGATATTTTTTCTCATCTTGCAAAGGTAACTTCTATTCGATTACTTTTATCTATTGCTGCTAATTTTGATTTTGAGGTAGAACAGATGGATGTGAAGACAACATTTCTTCACGGGGATCTGGAAGAGGAGATCCACATGAAGCAACCTGAAGGCTTTGCGGTGAAGGGTAAGAAAGAACTGGTATGCAAGTTAAAAAAGTCTGTGTATGGGTTAAAACAGTCACTAAGGATGTGGTATCAGAAATTTGATACATTTATATGGGAACTTGGCTTCGCCAGAAGCAAGGCAGATCACTGTGTGTATTTTAAATTAATTGGTGACCGTGTTATTTATTTGGTTTTTTATGTGGATGATATGTTGCTAGTTGGAAATGACAATGAAATTATCCAGGATTTGAAGACCCAATTGTCCTCAAAATTCTACATGAAAGATCTTGGTGCTGCAAACTATATTTTGGGCATGGAAATTAAAAGAGATCGGGCAAAGAGGAAGCTTTGGTTAAACTAGAGGAAATATGTTGAGACAATATTGCAGAGGTCTAATATGCAGGATAGTAAACCGGTGAAGGTTCCTATTCCTATAGGCGTAAAGTTATCTGCTGAACAATGTCCCAAAACACAAGAAGAGGAAGAGGACATGTCCCGTGTTCCATATGCAAGTACAGTCGGTAGCTTGATGTATGCAATGGTCTGTACTAGACCAAACATTGCACATGCACTGGGAGTATTGAGCAGGTTTATGTCAAAACCAGGAAAGGAGCATTGGACAATAGTGAAATGGGTTTTCAGGTATTTGCATGGCACTAGTGATTATGGTTTGTGCTACCAAGGAAGACCATGACTGGACAAAGTGTTGGATATTCATGGCTTTGTTGATGCAGATTGAACTGGAGATTTGGATCAGAGAAGATCTACAAGTGGGTATGTGTTTAACCTATTTGGAGGTGCAGTCATTTGGATGAGTAAGAAACAATTTGTAGTGGCACTATCAACTATAGAGGCAGAATACATGGCAGCCACTCATGCAAGCAAGGAAGCAGTTTGGTTGCAGAGATTGTGTTCAAGTATGGGGTTAGTACAGGGAGCTATAAGGATAGACTGTGACAGCCAAAGTGCAATTTTCTTAGCAAATAACCCTGCATATCATTCAAAAACAAAGCACATTGATGTTTAGTATCACTTTGTGAGGGTTATGATAGAAGACAAAAAGGTGTTGCTGGTAAAGGTGGACACTTTGAGGAATACTGCTGATGCATTGACAAAATATGTGAGCTCTAAGAAGTTCTCCTAGTGTAGAGAAACAATGGGCATTTTAGGGCTGGAAAAATGACTAAGCTCTCCTATGGCCCCTTGTGGAAAGAAAAAAACAAGTGGGAGAATGTTAGGTTGTGTTATATTCTTTCCACGACTAACCTACATAGTGAATTGGGGGGTTAGAGAGGGGGCGGAGCCCCCACTTCGTTGCGCTGATTGCGCAGCAGGGGGATCAAAGGGCGGGTGGTAGCCTCCCCTGTCTAGGGGGTTTGAGGAGGTCGGGAAGCCCCCCTCTACGGGGTCTAGGGCAGCGCCTTGGGAAAGAAATTTTTGGACCCTAGATTAGGTTGGGTGAACCTACATATGGTTTTCGGTCCATGGTATTGGATGCTTCGGCATGTATAAATATGTATTGTAACATTGAAAGGAACATAATGAAAAAATCAAGCTGGTAGTCCCAGTTTGGGATGCTAGGGAAAATCTCTGTGTATATGTGTTTTATGTGTTATGTTCTCGCATTATTTATTTTCTATGTTTAAGAATTCGTATGCAGGTAATTTCTGTGCAGGGTTAAAACCTAGAGTCTTTGTCCTTGGCTAGCCATGTATTGCTAGAAGGTTTCTTTTTACAATTTCTTTTCATCCTCTGCAATGAATATTTCATCAAGGTGCCTCCACTCATTCAAGAGTGCTTTTAGAACTACTTCCTCCGTGCTCAACTCTTCCCTAGTTTCGTTGACTTCTATTGCAGTGAGATCTACTGGTTCCGGCTCTTCCTTTTATGTCAAATCTATTTGGGATTTTCTCTTCGGGGTGGTGGTAGATTTAGGAGGACTGCTTCCCTTGTCTCGGTCTTAGTTCACAATTGGATCTGTCCCGTTTGAGGTTTCACCTTTCTCTTGCAACACCTCGTATCTATTCTTATTTTCTGTTTGCTTTTTGTTGTGGTTTCCTTAGTTCTGTTTCGTTTTCATGGTATTCGTTTATGCATGACCTCTTTGAACCCCTTGTTTGCCTCGTGTGGGGGGTTCTTATCCTGATCATCCTTTAGATCTGTCGGGCCCTCCTGGTTCATTCGACATGCTTTGTAGAGATGACCATACCAATGACATTGGCGATAGGGAAACATGATGTGCTCATAATCCAAGGTTTGCTACCATATCTCTTCTTGGTACTCTAGTTCCACCGAGTGAGGGATGGGCTCCAAGATATTCATATCGACATAGATTTGGGCATAGGAGGTGTATCTTCCCCTGTGTGAATTATACTATTTTCACAAATCTGGGTGTTGAGTTACCAATACCATATAGTATTTCCAAATCCCAGAAATCCATTGGGAGGCCAGAGAGTTGGACCCAAACAGGGGTTGCCATAAATTGCTCCTTATCTAGGTTATAACATTCCTCCTAGCATCTCATGAATAGGCATGCATTATGGTAAAAATATGGATCGTTTTCAAAAACCCTTTCCTTATCTTGCAGGTTTGAGAATATTACCGTAAAGAATCCTCTGGCTCCTAGTTTGAGTTCTATATGACCTTTTGGTTGTCATTTCTTATGTATCCATTTTATCAGATCCTTCTCTCTCGGCCAAACTCTGATGAATTTGCATATCATCGCATGGTCCTTCATATAGTTGCGGTATTTTTCCAATTTGTTCAGTGGGATTACAAAAACGAGGTTTCTCCATTGCACATGGCAGACATTGCCCTTGACTTCTTGCTTGCCATCGGCCTCTAAGGACAGAGCCATTGTTCGGGTCGGTGGCCTCAGAGGGGCTAGGTTGATATCGGGTTTTCTTGCTTGATTTGCTGGCTATTACATTAGGGTAGGAGGGGATCTCTCCCCCCTCTCTGAGGCTTGCATCACCTCAATTAGTTGCAGGTCGTGCATTGCCAAGTAGAGCCCTCAGGGTTTGTCAGTATTGTACACGTCTCCAAACCCTAAATCATTTGCATCGCGTTCTCTGTCATTTTTCACAAAGATGACAACATTGATTAGGTTTTATCATAATTATTATTAAATAAAAAGGAAAATTTTATTTATTTATATTTTTATAAATATATAATAATATAATTTATTGTATAAAATAATTTAGGGAAAAAATTGTATATAGATATACATGAAAATTTTATATTATATATTATAAATTTACAATAGAATAATAAAAAAATGCATCTATTATGTTCGCAATCATTCAATATCTTAATAATGTAATAAAGCAAATATTTCATATTTGTGTTTTGTCATAATGGTCCAATAATATTTTTTTATAGTAAAATAAAACTGTATGATCAAGAGAAACCACCATGTGATTGAATTGACAATAGCTAAAACTTATGGAGCAGGAGTTCAAAATAGTGCATGTGAGTTTTAAATGATTTTATTACTTATATGTCTTTTTTGGGTTAATTAGTAACATAAATTTGGATTGTCTAGGATAAACTACGATGTGATTGTATCAGAATTGACATTGAAACTCACGGCTAAAACTTATTGAATAAGAAATAGAAATATTGCAGGTCAATGTTAGATTATTTTGTTTACATATGAAAACAAATCTGATAATGTAACATTTAGTGAAAGAATAATGGTTAATTTATTTTTAGCGAGAACAACAAAATTTTAATTTTTTTAAACTTAAAAATAAAATTACCAAAATAGTAGGATTTGAAAAATAGAAATACAATAATATATATGTGTTAAGGTTAGGTAGGTGGGACCATTTATTAGGGATTTGAAACTGTAACGGATAGAAAAGAGTTTCTAAAAAGTAGTAAAGTGTGTTTAAAGAGTACATCTATTTACTATAAATCTAAAGTTGTATGAATATAAACTTTAATTTTTTTAAATAAAATTATTATTTAATTTTTTATATTATAAAAATCAATTATGGTCAAATTTAATGTTTATAAATTTTATATTAATATTTATTTTATAAAAAAAAAAAAAATATTTACCAATTTATTTTATAATTTGATTATTATTAATAATAACATTGTTATTATTATTATCACCATCCATAATTCAGGGTAGGTTCAGATTTAATATATATATTTTTTTTTTTTTTTTTTTTATTATTATTTAGATTGAATGACTTAAAAAGTAAAATGTCGTAAGTCATTTAAAAAAAATAAAAAATATTTGTTTAACCATCTTGGGAGGCATAAGTTTTTTAATTTGATATTAATGATTAATTCAAGTGAAATTTAATGTTTTATTATAATTTGAAAAATTATATAAAATTAATTTTTTTTTTTGGATTTGAAATGTTTATATTAGGAATAACTTATATGAGACAACTTAATTAATAATGGTATGAAGTATTATATAAATTATAAGATTTAAAGTTCAAATCCTAGTGGATCAAACAACCAAAAACTGTTAATATTAGTGATAGTATATGGTTTTATATATAGAATTAAGGTTAAATAATACTAAAAGAGTTCTCCGTGAATATGAAGAAGATTGACCTTCTTGCGGCCACTACTTAAGTTGAAATTACCATTTGATTCCAAAGTAAAATCTAAAAGTGTATCTTACAATGAGCCCCTTAATAGTACACTCATTAATCTTTATCATCAATTGGAAATTTTATGACAAAAAAATTAAGTCCATAAAAGCCACAAAATAATCATTTTAAGTGATTTAATTTACCACATTAAATAATAATAAATCAAGTCAAAAAACACTTTTAAAAATAATAACTAAAAATAATTATCTCTACTCTCAACTAATTAAGAATTAAATTATAATAAAATTTACCACATTAAAAACTGAAAATACATTTAAAATGTAAATATTATAAATAAGTAAATTTGAGGGATCTTTTAACTTGATTTCATGCTACTCACTGTAGGTGGAAGAACATGAACAATTGACTTGCATTGAAGGAGCATCTTTACAACAAACTAAATAAGCAAATCTTGTGCCTCCCACCAATCTAACATTTCCAAGCATTATTGATATTTCCAAGTCTTCTTGATGATTTCAATTAACTTATTGATTTTCTACTTCTCTTAGAAATATGACTATTGTGGCATAATATATTGCATAATGAAATTATTGATATCTCCGTGTCTTCGGGATGGTTTCAATTAACTTATAAATCTTTTATTTCCTTTACAAAAATGAATATTGTAGCATAATTTACTGCATCATGAAATCTTGATGGTTGAACCTTTTTATATTTATCCAATTAGTATCTAAACATTCAACCTAAAAGAACCATTAACTTTTAGAGTTTTGATATGTAATCTAGCAAACCAATATGCACAAATTTTGAATATGAATTTAATAAAAACAAATTTTAGATGTTAGACTTTTGTGATCCATATTATGAAAAATAATTTCTTTCTTATCAATCACATCACTAAAATTTAATCCATATTCGATCTTCATATGAATTATAACAATGCTAATTTAGAAATTTTAGATTATAGTAAAAACTCTCAAACTATAAATATTTAATAAAAAAATAATTCTAAATTATTTTATTGAAAATATTATTATTTTTTTTTATAAACCTTTTAAATAAAATAATTCTTATTAAAATAAAATAATATATAATTATTTCTAATTAAAATTTTTGTTTTAAATATTAGTATTATAAATTTTTTGTTTTAAATATTAGTATTATAAAATTTAAAATAATATTAATATTATTAACATTAGTATTATTCAAAATCAATATATATGATTTCTAGGATGGTTAAATTAATAAAAGAAATTTACAATAAATAAATTTATAAAATTTATAATATAAAAAATATTAAAAAAACACTTTGATATAAAAAAAATATATTCTAAAAAAGTTTCACAAAGAAATACATAGTCCCTATGTAACACACTTTATTCATATACAAACAAATAATTCAGAAACTCAATTCATTTTTATATAAGCAAATAATTCAAACACTCAATTAGTTTTTTAACTTAACAAATAATTCGAACACCCAATTCATTTTTATCATATTTAAATCTAAAAATAACAGTTTAAAATAATTCTGCATGGTAAGAACAATATCATTTCTGCTTATCACCATCATAAACAGCAACATTTCTTTCTCAAATATAAATGATACAGCAAAATATATACACCAATTAACCAAACGCATACACATAACTGGGACAGATGTGTCCTCAACATTGAGTTTAATGCTGAAGTTCACAAGATCATTGGGAGAGCAAAATATATATATACCAATTAACCAAACTCATATACATAAGTGGGACGGATGTGTCATCAACATTGAGTTTAATGCTGAAGTTCACAATATCATGGGGAGAAATACATATTGATTTTATACCGGCTGCAAGGATCTGCCTGGCCTGAATGGGAAAGCCTCTCCACTTTTTCTAAATTTTTCATCAAAACCACGGTTACACATTAGCTAAACCTTTCAGTAAGCTTAGGATTCCCACGTCAGCTTTTGTCATTCTTCCTCTTCTCAGTCTTTCGGCGATAATAAAAGCAAGTTCCAGTGACTGTGAGGCATTCAGTCGAGGATCACAATGTGTATGGTACCTAGATTTGAGATCGTCTAGAGTTACTACTCTAGATCCACCAATACATTCTGTCACATTTTGTCCTGTCATCTCTAAGTGGACACCTCCAGGGTGGCTACCTTCTTCTTCATGGACATCAAAGAATGCCTTGAGTTCATCCTGAGAAAATGGCATGGAGAAACAGTTTACATACCAACAGATCACTTAACATTGGTAACATGATAGTTCAGTAAGATTACTAAATATGGATCGTCTTCAATCTATGCGGATTCTGTTCATGGGAAGAGCAATCGGCAAAGTTGATTTAACAGTTTACCCCAGAACCCAACACATATTGCAAGACTGGATAAGAAATCAACCCCAAAATTTAACATGGCCAGATTTTTTTTCATATCCACTGGGTTTTGAATCATCAACTTTCACACACGAAATGTCTTAACAAAACAGCCTGTTGCTAACTATTCTTGAAGTAGTGAGCTTGCATAGAAAACCTATTATCCACTTAGAAAATTTCAAAGCTAATCTGTCCAATTGATGAATCATAAATAGGGCACTTATTTATTGTTTAAATCTGCTTATGTATTGTTGCCAGTTAAGAAAGAATGGACATGGTTTCAATCTTCTTATTCATGGATCCTTACTGTGATGGTTGGATCTTGATTAATGTATCTGTATCACTGTTTGAACCTGCTTATTTCAAGTAAAAGATGAGCATGATTTTGAACCTGCATTGTTCCTTGTTAGGAGAGATGGGCAATCTTTAAATTCCTGTATTGGAAAATTTTAACTGTTGGAAAATCCTTCATCATTATTAAAAGCTTAAGCATGACTTACCCGGATAGCATCAAATGGACGTGTCTTCAGCCCAGAAGGTGCTTTAATTGTGTTACCATGCATAGGGTCGCTGACCCATGTAACAATCAAGCCTGCCTGACGCACTGCTCTGATCAGATGGGGTAGCTTCAACCTCAATTTCTCAGCACCCATTCGGACAATTATTGTCATCCTCCCTGGTTTATTTGTAGGGTTCAATATCTCACAGACCTTCACCAACTCTGCTGGGTCCATTTTATCACTAGCCTGTTAAGTAGAAATCCATATAAGTTCACAAACAACATGAAATGCTTCCGAGGAAAAACAAACATGGACTGCACCAATCTATATAACATTCCAGGACATATCTTTGCAATGTTCAAAGAATTAAGGAAAGTAATGGCATAACTAAACAAGGAATATACCGTAAAAAGGAAACTACCACCGCAACTGAATAATTTTCCACAAAAATTAATACCAGAAATCAATAAAAAAATCATAACAAGAAGATAGTATCGATTTTATAACATGTATCGTATTAGAAATCTAAGATTTCCCATTTTATTTTAGTGATGTATATTTCAACTAACTCAATTAAAAAAAGCGCTTGGCTTTTCCAATTTCTGTTTTATTTTATAACCTAATCAACATAACAGGGTATCTGCACTGAAATTACAACCAATACAATTGGGCAAAGCCAACACCCAATTATCAGAGTGGTCACAAACCTGCTTGGAGTATCTGTCAGGTTATCATATTTGTCACCTCACACTTCCTGTGGCAAAAAAGATGTATGAGGACGTTTGAACACATACTGAAAGATATCACTTAAAAAAAAAACGAGTTTTCGCATCTAGATGTTATAGTGATTCAATTAGCAGCTCCGTGTGTTTCTGAGGAAAAGATTTTGACCTCCCGAACAGATGCTCTTCCCAGCTTGCTTCGGTAGGCACGGAAAAGGGAAAAAACTATTAATGATGGCTATCATCCTATGTACTCTTTGGTGGCTACAGAAACTTAATAAATAGAAACAAACATTATTTAATATTAACTGGCTAGGTCAGATGGTGGATACGTTGCCCAGGAAAGGAAGAAAGATTTCCTGAGTAATATTGGACCCTGCCCAGATTCGAAACTCTGTTAACTCGCATAGTGGGCTGGTGGGCAGTTGCATGTCCCTTCCCTTCAACCTCATATCTCTTTGGTGACAAGAGGCAGGTCTACTGATTTTCCTAATTATTTTTTTTTAAATGAAGAGAACTACCAAAAATACTGACGGTTCCACCTAGCCATCTTCATCTGGATTATGGATTCTAAAAATATTCTGAATCCCAAATCAAATTGACCTTACTCTTGTCTCTCCAAATCCAAAAATGAATGGATTCCAAAAATATTCTGAATCCCAAATCAAATTGGCCTCACCCTTGTCTCTCTAAATCCAAAAATATTCCTAGAATCCACAATCCAGTTAAGTTCACCGGTTCCGCCCTACAATGATTTTACCAATTTCTCCCTCTGTGGAAAAGCAATATTGCCTTGACAACGTTGTCCCCGTACACTCATTATAAAACTACAAATAAAACTACAAAAACCAGAAGCAAACATAATCTATTATGCAACAATCTAATGATTATACTCATTATAAAACTGCAAAAGCCAGAAGCAAACATCATCTATTATGCAACAATGTAATGATTATTTCTTGAAACTAGGCAGAATTTTGAATGCGCAGGCTGGAAGTATGGATGGATGATTGTCTCCAAGTTCCAACCCGCCCATGTCTGCTTCTGCCAGTTTCGAAGCAGTAAACCTTGAGGTTTGGCATAACCGAACAAACAAGAAAAGGTAGGAGCATTGAAATTTTGGTACCTTGAGACCCAGAGGATTAGCGACACCTCTCAAGAACTCAATATGTGCACCATCAAGCTGCCTCGTGCGTTCACCAACCCACAACATATGAGCAGAGCAATCATACCACAATCCAGAAGTAGAATCTTCCCTGGTCATTGCTTGCTCATATGGGAGTAGCAAGCATTCATGGGATGTCCAGAATTCAGTGGAATTCATAACGGGATGGTCAACTGTAAGGCCACAGGCAGACATGAATCCAAGAGCTTCATCGACACGATGGGCAAGCTCCATATACCTGAAACGCATATGCATTATCAAGAACAGAAAACAAGAATATATAGAGGAGTTCAGGAAATCTTTGTCATGCCTTATAGAAAACGAGAATGTAAAATTGTAAATGAATTTGGAAAGCTTTTGCAAAGGCCTGTGAACAGCTTACTTCTCCCCTTGCTCGCTGTTAGAGGTGAAATCCAAATTCCACTGAATAACACGTTGCATTGCTGCATAACCTCCTGTTGCAAACGCCCGAATAAGGTTGAGGGTTGCAGCAGCTTGGCAATAAGCACGAACCATCCTTTGAGGATCTGGCAGCCGAGCTTTCAGATTGAAAGTATCACCGTTAATATTATCTCCTCTGTAACTTGGTAGTTTCACACCATCCACAGTTTCAAAATCATCTGATCTGGGTTTAGCAAACTGCCCAGCCATTCGCCCCACCTTAGACAGAAGAAAACTCATTTTTAGATAAGCTTCTATTACCAGAGCAAATTCAACCTTGCACGAAAGCAAACTCTTCCTTAACTTTGCAAACTGTGCCTTTTGCTTTGTGAATCTCTGATATTCTAATTTTAAATGCTATAGCATACAATCTGTTTGACCAGAGACTAGGATAAAACATTGAGTTCTAAAGGAAAACTCTTCCTTGTATCTGAAACAATATAAATTTTCAAGCAACGTGCAATTTGTTTCATGAATAGGAACTTACTTTGATTACAGGCATTTGCCCTCCAAACATGAGCACAACACCCATCTGCAGGAGCACACGCAAGGTATCTCGTATGTTATTAGCATTGAATTCCTTAAAACTCTCTGCACAGTCCCCTCCCTGCAGCAGAAAAGCCTTCCCCAGAGCAGCTTCTGCGAGCCTTTCTTCCAGTTTCCGTGTCTCTCCGGCAAATACCAGAGGAGGAAAGGTCTTCAAAAGATCCACGACAGACTCCAGTTCTTCAGCATCTGGGTATTGGGGCAGCTGAAGGGCATTTTTGGATTTCCAACTGTCAAGTGTCCACCCAGTAAGAGAGCCTGGAGTGGAGGAGGATGATAGAACTCCAATTTCGGGAACCTGAACAGCATCAACTCTAAGTGCCAGCTTCTTCCTCTTAATGCCCTTTGCTCTTGCCAGCATTTTCTGATTCAATGGACTGTAGAAGCCACAGTCTTCAGCTGTCCTTCCCAAGGGCTTGTTCAAGGGCAACCGAGATCTTGTGACAGACATTTGTGAAGCAGCAAATGCCATTATTCGCACAAAGTTTGAGCCAAAAATGGCGAAAAACAGAGTGATGACTGAAGGAAATGGGGATTAGACTTCACAGGAAAGTTATGGGACGCAACATACACTGATTTGTGTAGTTGATACTCTCAACCAAATTGAAGAAGAAGGTCGAAGAGCACCCACAAGCAGGCTCTCTCTGAGTCTGATCTCTGCTACTTAAAAGTCTAATATGGCACATCAAAGGTAAGGCCTTAAACCTGAGTAAGGCGTTGGTTGTTGGAACCAGAAAAATCATGTGATGCACATGCACTGTTTGCATGAGGAGTGACAATGGACGGGACCAAGCAATTGACTGCCACGATTTTCACTACAAAACGCCAAGGAGTCACATTGGACAATAAAAGAGTAGGACTCCATGATCGACTCAATTATATACCGTTTTAACTGTCCAGGATGCTTTGAAAAGATAGTGGTTTGTCCTTGCTTCATTCACTTTCAATGCCAGTCATATCCTTAATTTAACAAGAATAAGAGTATAAATTGCTGGGAAATTATAGTGGTCATATAGTGGTATACCATTTTAACTGCCCATGATTCCTTGAAAATATAGTGGTTTGTTAGTGCTTCATTCACTTTCAATGGCAGTCATATCCTGAATTTAACAAGAATAAGGCGGGTAATTTGTTTTTTAAATCTAGTAATATAATTTTTTTTTTAATTTAGAAATATAATTTTAAGATTGTGATTATTTTATTATTAAAATAATTCTTAAATATTTTGTTTCTCTAAGTTACACGATTCAAATTTATTCTATAATTTTAAAAAATCAAAGTTATTATAAATTTTAAAAATCTATAAGAAATAGACAAAATTGCCAAGAAAAAGCAAATACATCTATTGCTTAAAGAAAGCTTTAAAAAAAATAACTGTCCTATTAGGCACGGGAATTACAAATTGTGCAAGTACACTTAACTCAATTATGAAATGTACGACAAAATTGGCCCACCCACACACATAACACCACAAATAGCAGAACTGATAAGTAGCCCAAATAATTGAATGGAGGTATAAGGATCATGCACAGCTTATAACCACAAACTTGTAACATTAATTGAATGAATATTTATGATAAAATATCATCCATAGTTTACGTCTTTCTTCAGATATAAGCAACTCGCTTTGAGATCACAACAAAACAATAGTCTCGGTTTCACAAGAAAAACAGAAAAAAATTGAATTTTAGCCGGGAAGATACCATATGTACCACGAGGAGAAAGAATATCTGGGAATATTCATCAAGATAATGCCAGGAGATGACCGCACCAAATACATTCACATGGAAAAGCATTAATAAAGGTTCGACTGATAGTGAGGGTAGAGAGGGGGACCGAATCACCCCGAAATAAAGACAGTAAAGTACACCAAACTCAATTATGCAATGCAAACGTCAGTAAGACATACTCAACACAATTATAAAGTCCATATGTTAAAATTGCAATACAAAACATCTCGAACAACAAAATTTATAAATACTCCGAATAATTAACTGAAGGCCAAAGCACGTGAAGAACGCAAACCACAAACTTGAACATCCATAGATGGTCAAGGAGGTTTCTATGATACATTATCGTTTATAATTAACCTCTTAAGAGCTAAGCAAGTTACATCCATATTGGTTTTGAAATCTAAACCAAATGTATTAGAGATTAAATAATGGCGAGCATCTTCCATCATTAGAGGTTAAACAACGTGTAAGTAACTTGAATCGTTAAACCATATGTAAATACCTTGAATGGTGGTAAATGATAGTGTTTATATAAAAATTTAAAATCTTATAAATTGAAATTAGTTTGGTCGGTTAAACAACATGTAAGTAATTTGAATTGTCAAACATGTAAATACTTTGAATGGTTGTAAATGAAAGTGTTTATATAAAAATTTAAAATCTTATAAATTGAAATTAGGTTTGATGGTGAGGGGATTTGAATGGTTAAACATGTAAATATTTTGAATGGTTGTAAATGAGAGTGTTTATATAAAAATTTAAAATCTTATAAATTGAAATTAGTTTTGATGGTCAAGAAAATTGTTATTATTTTTTTAATTCAAATTAGTTTTGGTAGTAAGGAAAATTGTTAACTTTTTTATATTCAAATTCAATTTTAATACGTAAAATGTTAAACTCACAATAAATATTATTTCTTGTAATGTCTTCTAAATCTATTATTTAAAAAACCCCTTAAAAATAAAATTTATTATAAGAAACAATTTTAATATTATAAAAAGAATTAGTGTGCACAATCCACGAACCTTCTTTCCTACACAAAAATCAATATGATGATCAAACTGTCGGGAATAATGCTTAATTAGTTATGTAAATTTCTATTTAGTGTTCTCTGCAAAAATAAGGCAGCAAATTGTTAGCTGCAGTAGTGCTGGAAAATAAGGCAGCAAATTGTTAGCTGCAGTAGTGCTGGAAATTAGCTGTAGATTGATTGCAGAGTTGATTGACAAATATTTTAGTAATAGTTTTAGTATTTAAGAATGTAGTTTATAGTTGAATTAAAATATATGAGATTTGCAGCATTGGTTAGCTCACATAGTCACTGTGTTTTTTAATTGCTTTATCTTTTATATGTTTTTTTCTTCATAGTACTGTTTTCTCATTTGGCTGGAAATAAGTCATTTCATATTCTACATGTGGTATCAAAGCAGGTAAAATAATTTTGGGTTAAAGCTGTATTGTTGGAATTTCGCCAAAGTTAATCATGTCGAATTCTAACCAGATGCTAGTTCCAGAATTTGATGGCAACGATTATGATTATTGGTGCATTAAGATGCTAACCTTTTTGATTGGAAAAGATTTGTGGGAGATTGTTGAATCAGGATATGAAGAGCCAGCTGACTGGAATGCTCTTATAGCCAATGAAAGAACAGCAAGAAAGGAAGCAAGGAAGAAGAATTCTCAAGCTTTGTTTCACATTCAGATAGCTCTTGATAAGAGCTTATTTCCAAGAATATCTGGAGCAAAAACTGCCAAAGCTGCCTGGGAGACTCTACAATAAGCTTACCAAGGTAGTGATCAAGTTAAGGTGGTCAAGCTTCAGACATTGAGGCGAGAGTTCGAGAATTCGAAGATGCAAGAAGCTGAAAGTATCAGTGACTATTGTGTGAGAGTCAAAGATGTGGTCAACAAAATGGCTACACTTGGAGAAGCTGTAAGTAATGAAGTTTTAATTAAAAAAGTATTGAGGTCTTTAACACATAGATGGAATCATGTTGCAATAATCATGGAAGAAAGTAAGGATTTAACAAAACTACAGTTTGATGAATTGGTTGGATCTTTGATGTCTCATGAAGAAAGATTGAAGGATACTTTTGAAGCTGTAGAGAAAGCTTTTTCCTCTAAATTACAAATTACAAAGAATGAAGATGCAAGTAGCAGTACCAAAAGCCATCAAGGTCAAGGTAAATGGCAAAGCCAAAATTATTCAAGAGGTAGAGGAAGAGGTGGCTCAAGTGGAAGAGGTAGTTTCAGAGGAAGAAGTAGAGGTAGATTTGATAAGAGAAATGTTCAATGTTACCATTGTAACAGGTATGGTCACTTTGAAAGAGAATGCAGATTGAAAGAAGGTAAAAATGCTAATTATGCTCAAGAAAGTGGTGAGTATCCTCAAGATCACTTATTTTTATCTTATGCCAAAGGTGAAAATACTAGTAAAGATGTTTGGTACCTAGATTCTGGATGCTCTAACCATATGACAGGGAATGAGAAGTTCTTTTCAGCAAAGGATGGAAGTTTCAAATCCAAGATTCAGCTTGGTGATGATAAATCATTGGAGGTTGCTGCCAAAGGAGCTATGGAGGTCCAAACAAAAGAAGGTATAAAGAGTATTCATGACATTTATTATACTCCACAATTGAAGCATAATTTGTTGAGTGTTGGACAGCTATGTGAGAAAAATTATAAAGTAGTCTTTGAAAATAAGACATGTACTATCTATGATAAGAATAAGGGAAATAGGGTGATCACTGTTGTGCCTATGACAAGAAATAGGATGTTTCCCTTGAGGTTTGATGAACATAACAGCAATCTTGCTAATATGGCTTATGAGGATTCAAGTTGGTTATGGCATCTGAGGTATGGGCATTTAAATTTTCACAGTTTGAAGTTTCTAACCTCACATGCATTAGTTTCTGGTTTGCCCAAGGTAGAAGAGCATAAGGAGGTTTGTGAAGGATGTGCTAAAGGAAAGCATGGAAGGGAAAGGTTTCCAAAGGGAAGTGCATGGAGGGCTCATTACCCACTTCAGCTTGTTCATTCAGACATATGTGGTCCTAGGCAGACTAAGAGTTTGGGTAAGTCATCATATTTCATCACTTTTATTGATGATTACTCACGAAATTGTTGGGTATATTTTTTGAAGGCCAAAAGTGAAGCCCTGGATACATTCAAGAAGTTCAAAGCCCTTGTAGAAAATGAGAGAGGGTGCAAGATCAAATGTTTGCGGACTGACCGTGGAGGAGAATTCTGCTCAAAAGCTTTCCAGAGTTATTGTGATATGAATGGCATCAGGAGGCAGCATACTACAGCATACACACCCCAGCAGAATGGCACAGCTGAAAGGAAAAATCGTACTGTGGTTGAAATGGCAAGATGCATGCTACAAACTAAGGGATTGAGCAACACTTATTGGGGAGATGCAGTTGCTACAGCAGTATACATCCTCAACCGTAGCCCCACCAGTGCATTGAAAAATATGACTCCTTATGAAGCTTGGTATGAAAAAAAGCCTAATGTTAATCATTTCAAAGTTTTTGGTTGTTTGGCTTATGTGCATGTACCTGATCAGAATAGAAAAAAGTTAGATGCAAAGAGTGAGTTATGTATTTTTATTGGGTATAGTGAGACAAGCAAGGCTTATAAATTGTATAATCCTCTAACTAACAAGCTTATTGTCTCAAGAGATGTAATTTTTGATGAAGGGGGAGTTTATGGTCATCAAAAAGGCCATGTTGAGAAGACAAAATCTGTTTTGAATGATATAATTGTTGATAATGATAATGAGCAGCCAACTAATGTTTCTGTAATTAGTGGCTTAACTCCACCAAGCAGCGCTTCATCAATTTCTTCAACATCAAGTTCAAGTCCAACTTCTTCTCCAAGTTCTAAAAGGAAGGTAAGAAGATTGAGTGATATTTATGAGAGGAGTGCAAATCAAGCACATGAAGAAAGCCCAACAGGTGAGATAGTCAATTTTGCTTTATTAGCTAAGGCTGAATTTGAACCATCATGTTTTGAAGATGCATGTACTAATGAGGTTTGGATGCAAGCCATGCAAGAAGAGATGGATTCCATTCAAAGGAATGACACTTGGAAGTTGACAGAGCTTCCACATGACAAGGAAAAGATTGGCACCAAATGGGTCTATAAGACTAAATTTAACAGTGATGGGAGTGTTGAAAGACACAAAGCAAGATTAGTTGCTAAAGGATTCACACAAAAGTATGGAATTGATTATGAAGAGACATTTGCACCAGTAGCAAGACAAGAGACCATTAGAATGTTGATTTCATTAGCAGCTCATAAAAAGTGGAGCATACATCATATGGATGTGAAAAGTGCCTTCTTGAATGGGTACTTAGAAGAGGAAGTATATGTGGAGCAGCCACAAGGTTTTGAAGTGGAAGGAAAGGAGAATAATGTCTACAAGTTGAAGAAGGCTTTGTATGGCCTTAAGCAAGCACCAAGAGCGTGGTATGCAAGGATTGATGGATACTTTCAGGAAAATGGCTTCCAGAGAAGTAAGAATGATCCTACCCTTTACTACAAACAAGAAGGTATTGATATTTTAATCATAAGTTTGTATGTTGATGATCGATTGTATATGGGTAGTAGTTCTAAGATGAGTGATAAATTCAAAGCTGCTATGATGAATGACTTTGAGATGAAAGATCTAGGCATCATGAAATATTTTCTAGGAATGGAGGTTTATCAAAGTAGGGATGAGATTTTCATTTGTCAGACAAAGTATGCATAGGATATGCTAAATAAATTTGATATGCTTGATTGTCATCCATCCCCTACTCCAAGTGCTCATGGAGAGGTGTTATGTAAAGATGATGGTGCTGATTTAGTTGATGAGAAAACTTACAGAAGTATTGTGGGGAGCTTGATCTTTCTAACCCACACAAGGCCTGATATTACATATTCAGTTTCACTTGTTTCAAAGTATATGACAAATCCATCTGAAATACATATGAAGGCAGCCAAGAGGATTTTAAGGTATGTGAAAGGCACTCTAAATTTTGGTATTCATTACTATTCTTCTGAAAAGTTCAATCTTGTTGGATTTAGTGATTCAGATTGGGGAGGTAGTCCTGATGACCGTAAGTCCACATCTGGAAATTGTTTCTCTTTTGGTTCTGGTTTGATTACATGGAGCTCAAAAAAACAAAGCATTGTTGCCCTCTCATCCACAGAAGCAGAATATGTTGCAGTTACCTCAGCAGGTACACAAGCTCTTTGGCTCAGAAAAATTTTGGAAGAAATTGGAGAAAAACAAGTTCAACCTACAGTCATTTATTGTGATAATGTAAGTGCCATCAAGTTAGCAAAGAATCCAGTTCATCACAGCAGGACAAAGCATTTTGACCTCAAATATCACTTCATTAGAGATTTGGTGCAGAAGAAGGAGATTGAATTGAAGCATATAAATACTCAGCATCAACTAGCAGATATATTCACTAAAGCAGTTGCAAAAGATCAGTTTTTGGCATTACGAGATAAGATAGTAAATCCTCATTAATCATTAAGGGGGAGTGTTGGGAATAATGCTTAATTAGTTATGTAAATTTCTATTTAGTGTTCTCTGCAAAAATAAGGCAGCAAATTGTTAACTGCAGTAGTGCAGGCAGCAAATTGTTAGCTGCAGTAGTGCTGGAAATTAGCTGTAGATTGATTGCAGAGTTGATTGACAAATATTTTAGTAATAGTTTTAGTATTTAAGAATGTAGTTTATAGTTGAATTAAAATATATGAGATTTGCAGCATTGGTTAGCTCACATAGTCACTGTGTTTTTTAATTGTTTTATCTTTTATATGTTTTTTTCTTCATAGTACTGTTTTCTCATTTGGCTGGAAATAAGTCATTTCATATTCTACACAAACTAAAACTCAAATCGTTTGCGTAAGATTTTTGTAACCATATCCATAAATGTGAGACATTGGATTACTCATTCTCATCAATGAAGAATACATAGAATACAAAGTAGAGCCACATTCTATCAACGCTCTTCTATTCGCTACGAGGAAACAAATTCCCAAAAAAATTCAAAGAAACTTCTACTACAACTTCCACTATTAAAAAATTCAATGAAACTTCTACTACAACTTCCACTATTCTAACGGAAAGGTTTTAGTGGAACTTTAAATGGAAGTTCCTTATATCTAACAAATAAAATTTGCAGGCGGAGATTGGTAATGGAGGTATTTCTTTTGCACAGTGCTCTTTGTTAACAAGTGCCAATGTGTATACCGAATGGTTCCATCAATGCATTATTTATACTTGTTAGTATATGTTTAGGTATTGCATATCATATGTATTATTTCACTAATATCAATAATATTTTTATAATGATTAACATTTACTAAGAACGAACTAATAAATCATTATTACACAGTATATCATTATTTGTTTTCTTATAGCACGAGTGCTTGTACATTATTTATGCCCTTATATTTAGTTTTTTGTTTTGAAAACTATCACATGTGCAATGGACTACTACTGCATTGTTATAGTTTCAAAGCGCCGGTGATTATAGTTTATTTAAAACACCATCATGCCCATTGTAATTAAAGCAGTGGTGCGTATGATTATTTTGTTGTAAGCATTTGTGTGTAAAAATTATAAAATATTGATATGGTTATTTTATTGTAATTGTTCCTCTTTATAAAAACTATAAAGAACCACTATAGTATTTATTGTAAGTATCGATGTGTAGAAAAACTATGAAGTACCCGTATGATTTGTTTATGAAAAAGCATAAATGTAGTTAAATGTTTTGTAAGCACGAACACATATGATACATATGTGCATCATAATGTTTTGAAACAACAAATATAATCATATGTTGTTGTTTAAAGTGATGATGTTTTTTTATGATATAAGTTATAGGCATCACGGTATGATGATCATAAAAGCACATTATTTTCTATTTTACGGTACCTAGCATTTAGTTACCAGAAAATAATATAATGCATCTATATATATATGTTTTAATAATTTATATCTTAATAATCTGTTTTAGAATTTCAATTAATTATTTAAATATCAAATATTTTTATAATAGTTAATATTTTATTATTTTAATTTTATATTTTGAATTATTTTAATAAATTATATATCTTATAAATTATGGTTTTGTTGATGGTAGTAAGATAAATCATCTTATATATTAATTAATTGATAATAAAACAATTTACAATATTAGAAAATGCAATATAATTGTAATCATATTATATATTAGTGAGAGGCTCATCATCAAATAAAATAGGACATCATAAAGGTTCACAATAAACAAAATACAACCAATATGTAAATGTTATATTTATTGGTAATTTGTGGACATCAATTTTTCACAATATGTTTAATACATTGAATAAAATATCAATATGTGATTGTTACACTTATTGCTAAGATGTCCTTAAGCAATTGGAAGAGTATGTCTAGTACATTACACAAAATCCCTAATTTTCATAGAAAAATATTTCAAATTGTTTAACTTGTAATAACATTCAATCACATTGATTGTTATTCATCACTTGAATTGTTGTTTTCACTCAAGATGCACACATGCCTCAATTCTTCATCACTTGCAAGCGGTATTGTGCTTGAGTTGTTTAGCCTAGTGCTTTGTTCATTGACTTGAGTTAATCCCTATATAAGCCCCATGCTAACCTTTAAAAAAACACACTTATTAATCCCTAAATATTGAGTTATTACATTTCTATTGTTATACTATGATCTTGGGTAGAAACATTTAGTATTCCTTTGATTATAATTGTACCCTTTTTCTCCTATATATACACTAAGGAGACAAATTTTTTTTGATAAATAGACACGATGGATAGATTCACTCAAAACAATTTGTATATTACACTCAAAGGAAAATTACAAGTCACATAAATAGTGCTCATGAGATCCAACATATTTCAAATAAGGAATTTCTTGTTGAGAAAATATCTCAACAAAACTCAACAACCAACAAACTAATCTTACCTATTTACTAATGTAAACATTATTGTAGTATATGTAGGGGGAGATAATATGGAGTAGAGAGGGAGGTAGCCAAGGGAATAATGTAATGTAATAATATAAGGATGATAAATAAATGGGCCATAATTAAAAAATAAAGTGGTTAACCCACATTATGCAAGGGACCACAAGAAGTTAGTGAATAATTTGATAAACCCATTGTATTAGATGTAGGTATTGAGAGACCCATGGTAACAACTCATCATATTGTATGTATGAAGCCTATATTGAGGCTAGAGACTCCTTCTTGAGAGATGTCAAGTATTTTTTTGTATTGACAAGCCTATGGATTGTGGAGTGACCTCCTTCCCTAAGGAGTAGTTGTATTGTGTTACCCTACCTAAGGGTTTCATTAGTAAAGATTTGAAGTTCTATCATTTGTTGTGTTATTTCTTGGGCATATTTTTCATTTTAATATATTTGCAGGTCAGATCTACTACAAGTCGTATCGAAGAACTTTCTTGGTCAAAGAAGGGGATATTTTTTGTTTTTGTTTTTGCAGGAATTTTTTTGGCGGCGACTTCGCAGGTCAATATACTACAAGTGATATAAGAAAAATAAAATCAGATCTACTATTTTTTTGCAAGGAATTTAGATCTGCTATTTGCTTTTGCAAATTTTGCACCGAAATTTTTAGATATGATCCGCAAACTCACCACCCAAAAAATTCCTGTAAAAATGAAAAAAAAAATTATCCCCCTCTTTTCCCAAGAAAGTGCTCTGATACCACTTGCAATAGATCTGAACTACAAATATATTAAAATGCAAAATATGCCCAAGAAATAACACGATAGATGATATAACTTCAAATTTTTACTAATAAAACCCTTGAGGTAGGCTAACACCACACAAGTACTCCTTAAGGAAGGAGTTTACTCCGCAAGCCATATGCTTGTCAATAAAAGAAAATACTTGACATCTCTCAATGGGGAATCTCTAGCCTCTATGTAGGCTTCATACATACAATACCATGGGTAATTACCATGGGTCTCTCAATACCATGCATCTAATACAAGGGGCTTATCACATTATTCCTTAAGTGCTTGTGGTCCCTTGCATAATTTGGGTTAACCACTTTATTTATTAGTTATGGCCTATTTATTTATCATCCTTATATTATTACATTACATTATTTCCTTGGGTACCTTCCTCTGTACCCTGTATTATCCTGCCTAGATATGCTACATTCCACCCCACTTCAACATGTTTCATCCCCGAAACATGCGAAGAACACAAATAATAAGATATACTCAAAAGAGTAGTCCACTGGTACCATGCACGTGCATCTAGACATCCCAAAGAAAGGTGAAGAATCCATCTAGTTGGTGCCTCGCTCGCTTGAGATGAAAGTTGCTTCTAGTGGTTCCTCTAAGTTGATGTGTTGTAGGTGGCTCACGACTCCTCTCTATGTGTCATCCAAGAGTTGTTGTTATTGTTGCTAATTCTTTGCCACCTTGTTATCTATTGTCTAGCTCGATGGTGCGGGTGGTGATATGCTATAGTTTTAATTGATGGTGTATCTTTCTTCAATTCACCAGCTGATGGAACCTGAGTAATATCTGGTACCTGTTGTCATGTCTGTAGTTGTTGCTTGTCTTCCTTTATTACTTCTGCCATGAAATCCTCATCTGATATGTCAATACCAATAGCATTTTCTTATTGGTCCTCCTTGGCCTCTACCTATTTATCGATGGAAATATCCTATAATGTAATTTTCTTCTTTTAATACCACAACTTTAGGAATTTCTTCTGCACATTACGATTGATAATACCAATGGATTCAATCCAAGGGTATCCTAAAAAGACATCCACATCAATCATATTTGAAGCATAAAAATCAGAATGCGACACATACTTTTCCATAGAAATCTTCAAATCTTTATAAATTTGAACATCTTCATTATCAACATGTGTCTTTTCAATATGTTTTGTTGTGACTTGCAATTGTTTTTCAAGGTTAACATTGATAAAATTATGCTTGTAAGTAGGAATGATAAACACAATGATGTTCTCTTTCTAAATACTTCCATGAACTCGTAATATGGAAATATTAGTATAAAATAAGCCTTTATGGCTCTTAGTGTCCTTCTTTCCAGCTTGAGACCACTTGTCCAAAAGGAATTTTTCAAGTTCTTCCTTGGGAACTCTCCACACTAAATTGTCATGTGAGTTCCACCAGATATCTACCTCATCTTTCATATGAAGCCCTAGTAAGCATGTCCAAACATATGGCGATTTAGACTTTCGATCTTGTATAAATTCTTCAATAGTAGAGCCGTCATCATTTCCTGCAAACTTCATCTTGCTAGAACCCCTAAAACAGAGTAAGGATTTTGAAGAAAATCACTTACTTTGTGCGGCAAATTTAAATGGCCACAACTCAGTCAATATGGCTCAGCATCCTTTTATATCCTATAATTGGAAATGGAACGACTATGCTTCATCTTCCCATGTGTTTTAAATCCCAATCTTGGCACTCTGAAAACTCATATTTGCATTGCAGTTGTCCCGTTGTCACAATAAATTCTGAAAAAAAGAGCTAATTTTAAATCAGTGATATCTCTGTCATCCGGACTCTGATTCGACCGATTTTTTATTTATTTTTTAATTTGGGTTATTTTTCAAGAAGATATCATATATAAAATTACTTTTCCAAACATCCCCACAAAAACTACAAAAAATTATTGAAGAGTCACCATCCACGAATGGTCGTGAGAAAAAATTCTGTAAAACAACTAATTTTAAATCAACATATCTCCCTCATTCAGAATTCAAGTAGACTGATTGTTTTTTTTAAATTGGGTATTTTTTTGCAAGAAATTCATATTTTCTATTTGTTTTTGCAAAGTTTTCACCAAAATGTTTAGATCTAATCTACAAACTCACCGCCCAAAAAAATTTTGTAAAAAAAAAAAAAAAAAATTATCCCCTTTTTTTCCCAAAAAAGTGCTTCGAGACCACTTGTAGTATATCTTACCTCTAAATATATTAAAATTCAAAATATGTCCAAGAAATAACACAATAGATGATAGAACTTCATATCTTTACTAATAAAACCCTTGAGATAGGGTAACACCATACAACTACTCCTTAAGGAAGCAGATCACTCCAAAAACCATATGTTTTTCAATAAAAAAAAATACTTGAAATCTCTCAATGGGGATTCTCTAGCCTCTATATGGGCTTCATACATACAATACCATGGGTCTCTTAATACCATACATCTAATATAATGGGCTTATCACATTATTCCCTAACTGTTTGTGGTCCCTTGCTTAATGTGGGTTAACCACTTTATTTATTAATTATGGCCCATGTATTTATGATCATTATATTATTACATTACATTATTCCCTTGGGTACCTCCCTCTGTACCCCATATTATCCCCCCCAAGTATACTAAAATTATTCCAAGTCCCCCCTTTAATGTTTACATTACATCATTACAAACATTATTACAAGAATTATAAATTACATATAGTCACATATGTCTGGTTGGTCTTCATCAACACTCACATTCACTTTGGGATCACGCAAAGGCTACTCTTTCTTCACCACCTTATCTTCGAGTTGTCACTTCAATTACATTTAAAACATAAATACCTCAGACCATTTTTTACGAAATCTGTATAATTAATGCTTCTCGATCTCCTGAGGGACATTCTCGATATTGGATCACCCTATGGAAATAATCTCATCTATCAAAATGCAATGAACTACATTTTTTATAGTTGTATAAGTGGGATCTTTGGGTACCAAGTGTATCCAAAAACCAATTATGAAACTGACATTTCTACACACATTGATCTCATAACATAACCTATAATTTATGCTCTTAAAGCCCAAAGCACAACAAGACCCATCAATGTATAACATATTCACACAATTAAATTAGTGATAGGTTCTCTTAGGAGAACCACTAGTTTAATTATATTTCTTTGTTCAATAATTGAATCTACACTTTTACAAAAAGAATGGAAACTACTTAATAAAGAAACCAAAATATGTAATGAAAATAAAACCAATAGCCATTATATCAAACTATCCACTATCTTCTAAGTAGAAACAAATCTCCTCGTCTATATCGATGTGTTCCTCAAAAAAATTATCACAAATAGCCCATTTGCGCACATCTTCCAAGATTTACATACAATGGCCATCGATTACCAATCTTGTGGCTCTAAAAGCCATATTGAACAAACATGAATGGTGTGCTCCATATTTGCCACACGATTTCTTTGTAATGTGATCATTGGCTCAATATCGCACCCTTCAAATAAACACATTCAACCTTTTTTAATGAATGGATGCCATGTCTTTTAAAAGGATCAATGAAGAGATTTATAAACAAATGAATCAAGATTTGTCAAAGTTCACCATGCAAATTCCATCTCCATGATGAGTGTAACAACTGATTCCTTCGAATTGGACACAAAGTTTCTCTCCTCCTTGACCGAATAAGCCACTGCTGGATAATTTTGTCAGTGAAAGAATCCCCTGCCTCTGTACTTTTTTCACGAACCTTCTGAGTCCTTGCAAATCCAACCAACTGAGATGAGGAATGTTGTCTCTAATACAAAAATGAATTGACTAGAATTGACATCTCTTGCAATAGTTGTGTCAATCCTCTAAAGCCCTCTGTCGAACATTTTTGTCCCATCAACATTTTACATATTATAGTTTCCATGAGGAAAAATATCAATTTGTTTTGGAATAGATGCTTCACCTTCTTAGATGCCTTTCTTGCCTTGATCATCTTTTTTTCAAAATTCTGAAAATTCAAAGGAATACATGAATTCATATCTCTCAGGAGAAGCAAAGAACAAGCACGAGACTGTGTAGGTTCTTCACAATACTGAACACACAATTGATAAACTTTTACAGAGACTGAGAATCCCATGGATCTAACCAAATTCACAACATCTTTCCCACCAAAATCTCTCTCTTCATGATGTAAATGTGAAATGATCAATGGACCATTTGATCAAATCAATCAAGAACGACCATCTGGGACGAAATGAATTTTCCATAAGAACCATACCCATTGTAAATATTATACCAAGTTAAAAGAGATGTCAGTCCAAAGATCTTCCACAATAGGCCTACATCTGGCAATGGATTTCAAAAAAAATAAATCAAGCACTCATGCAATTCACAAAATCCACACTGCTCGTACTTACAAAGACAACAACAGAAAAACATTTTCTAATACAACAAAAATGACACACCTGTGTTATTATAATATTTGTATATAGGATCAACTTTCATGCCTCTCACATCTTTATGGGCCCTCCATTGAGGGGGTGAGGCCCATATGGGATCTGATACCAAGAAATAAATTTGATGAAGAAACATGGTGCATAGATTCACTCAAAACAATTCATATATTACACTCAAATCCAAATTGCAAGCCACATAGATAGTTCTCATGAGATCCAACAGATTCCAAACAAGGAATTTCTTATTGAGAAAATATATCAACAAAACTCAACAACCAAGAAATTAATCTTACCTATCTACTGCTATAAGAATTATTCCAAGTGATACCTAGTCTTAGGACTGCAATCTTGTCTTATATCTTGTATTCATTGTAAAAGGAGGTTCCCCTTTTGAACTGGACTATATGTATTTGTTTCTTATCATTTTGAAGGTGCATGTCTCATAACTTTCGATATCAAAGCAATGATCCTAGCATTTTTCTACTTCAAACAATTTATCTTCACATTTTTTCTATGGATTTGTTTTGATGAATTTTCAGACCATGAAATTTTGAGAGATTGAGAAGTCATCTCAAGGCGCATGTAGTAAAAAAATTTAGATTATTTTTCACTATAATTTCATATATATACCCTATGGAAGTTATGATTTATGAATGATCCTAAAATTAATTTTAAACAAGTGAGATTAGAATTTTAAGTTTAAGGTTTTTGGGGGATAGTTCATAATGTGAAAATTTTAGATATCTAATGGAACCTACCGAGGTACCTCGAATAAAACATTTAACATCAAATTTGATAAATTTTAGATGTAGCGCACCTTACAAGTTCTGATCCAAAATGGATCTTGAATAGACTTCTAAGTCTAAAGTGTTCCGGATCATTAGGGGAGAGGGTTCGGGTGCAGGGGCGTAGGTCAGAACCAGGGCCGAGGGCCTAGAACCCACCAGGATACGACAGTAGAATGCGATGACGAAGTTGATCAGTACAATGGAGGACAGCGATAGCGTTAGAGGGGCAGGTGGCGGTCAAAAATCTGAGGTTGACAGCTGGGGGTAAACCGGTAGAAAATGCTTTGTAACAAGGGTTTTTACTGTGAAGAAATAAGGAGACAAGATTAATGTGCTGGCATAGACCCAACATCGAACCTGCAGAAGATTTACCGACCTGAGAGTTTTCTGTGACCCTTCTCAGTAACCATGGTTAACCCTAGCGAATTTGTTGACCTAGACCCAGCTCTGGAGGATATCTTATCGGTTTGGGGGAAGGATCCAACCGTCCAGAACCTAGAACGGTATTTTGGAGCAACAGAAAGTCGTGGCATCGACTCCCTCTCTCCAGAAGGGCTAAGGAACAACAATCAGTTCAAACTCCAGTCGACAAGGAAGTTGGAGGGGAACGGCTCAAACCATCATGGTATCAAGGTTTTGCAGCAGATAAGTGGGCCGGAGGAAAATGAGCTGCATGCAAGCTTTCTACATCCCACCCAAGGCAACAAAGGCAAGTCTTTCTCTATCGGTCCCGTTCTTTCAGGAGGTCTCAAGGACATTGTGAATTATGGATCGACATTAGGGCAAAGTCTTGAAGGGGGTTTTGGAAGGGCATCGGCAGTCACCAGGGCTTCCATTGCCAAAGGCCTGGGTAGCCCCAGTAGGACCGAAGGATGGAAGGAAGTTGGTCCCGGTGGATTTCTGGATCCACGAAAGAATCCATCAGGACCAGAATCTGAGAAGCAGGTAAAAAATCTGTCTCTATCTGGGCCACTTAATACCCCAATCAGTAAATCATTCCTAGCCTCATATGAGCCAAGGAGCCCCCCTCTGAGACTCGATCCGGAACAACAAGAAAGGAATGAGGCAAGCGAGCTAATTAGGGAGGAGGGCTTTGGGATAAGGAAAACAGGGGAGAAAAGAAAAAAGCAGAGGCCGATAAATTCGCAGGATTTAGAAGGGAACTTGGTGTTGGGAATGGATGTGCAGATAGAAGAGGTGCTGGAGGTGGCTGACTGCACCCTGGTAGGTAGGGCGAGAGGGAAAAAATACACAACCAATTTCATCCAATCATGGGGAGAACAAAATTGGCAGTCAGACTTTATCAGAAGCTTTAAGGTATCGGTCTTAGCAAAAGGCTAGTTCATGGTGTGGTTTGAGAACAAGGTAGCGGCAGATTGGGTTGTAGAAAGGAATTGGGCCTTCGGGAACATCCATGTTCTCTTAAAAAAATGGAGTCCTCTGTTTGATGCGATGCATGAGAAAACGGATGTCTTCCCGGTATGGGTTAGGGCCCTGGGACTGCCCTCTTTCCTCTGGGTAGAATCGGTGTTCAAGGCAATAGGAAATAGGCTGGGCACCTACCTGGAAGCGGATATGTCTTTTCTGCAAACCCAGAACAAAGCTATGGCGAGGATCCTAGTCAGTCTAAACCCTCGTGGAGGACTAGCAGAGAAAATTAACCTCCAGTACAAAGAATATGTCTTTGAACAGATCCTGGACTACGAACATTTGCCTTTTAGGTGCCACAGATGCCACGTCTATGGACACTTGGCTAAGGACTGCCCTTTGGGGAGGCATCGTAGAAGATTTCATAAGACGACAGCTTAGTTGGAGAAGACAGCAAATCAAAATCAGTCACTTCAGAGGAAAGAGCCATCAGTTCAGTAGGCAGAAGGGGATATGGAGGTGGATATCCCGCAGGAGGGGAAGTCATCGGAGGAAGCCAATCAAGTCAACCCGGACAGAAGGGAAGAAGCTAAAATCGAGCCTGGGATCGAAGCGGCAACCAATCAAAATCCCATTCATAGCGAGGACTCAAGGGGTATGTGTTTAGATTCAACTAACACCCCTTTTCTTACTTCCGAAATAAAAGAAGCTTGCTTGGTTCCTGAAGCTCATTCTAGAAAATACATTCCTGATAATAATGGTACTAAGGCATTGCATGATGAAAACTATGTCGAAACCTATGTTGAAAACATCTCGGCCGCCATCCCTTCCTTAGATCTGAATTGTGAAGATGATCCATGTGAGGAACCTAAACTCATGCCCGCTCCTCCTATATGCCACTACAATCTCAGATCTCTGGATAATAAACCTGAGCCCTTAGGAACCGTTGGTGGAATAGGTTTGTCCTCTCCTCAGAGCCTGAAAAGGAAAACTAGGGGAAGGAAATCCAATCTTTCCAAGGCCCAGGTGAAAGCAAAACATGATGTCGCGGATCGTAAACAATTGTCTATCCCTGGGGCACTTAGAGCAGTGCAGGCCCCTGAAATTGTTTTAAAATGATTTTTACATCTTGGAACTGTAGGGGTTTAGCCAGTAAACCCAAAAAACTGGCACTTCGGGAGATGATTATGAATTCAAAATCGGATATCCTTTTACTCCAGGAGACTTTGGGGAAGAGTGCAGAAGTAGAATCAGTGCTAAATGCCCTCCTCCCGGGCTGGCATTTTATGGCTATGGACTCTGTTGGACATTCTGGAGGCCTGGCTGTAGGTTATAGGGAAGGGAGAATCAAGATTGCAAACCAATGGGGCATGAAGCAGGCGATGGGCATTGAATTTCAGTCCCCTGAATTTGACTTCCCTTTAACAATTCTTAACATTTATGGGCCATGTCAGGGGAGGGTGCCCTTCTGGAACGATCTTATGTCAAAATCGATAGTGAAATGCAAAAATATGGTGTTGGGCGGAGACTTAAACTTTTCAATTGGAAGCGCGGAGGCATGGGGACCTTCGGCTAGAGAGGATTCTCTTTCAGATTTCTTCCAAAATCTTTTAATCTCCAATAACTTGATAGATGTAAATCCAATTAAGCTTAAACCGACTTGGAGGAACAGAAGAGTAGGAGAAGCAAGAGTTGCAAAAAGATTGGACCGCTTCCTCATAAACGAAGAGCTATCCACCAGGATCCCCATGTTTAGACAATGGGTCGAAGAGGGAGGACCCTCGGATCACTTTCCAATCTCTTTAGAACTTTCCAAGCCTCCCCTTAAGCCGGCAGCACCCTTCAAGTTCAATGCATCATGTCTGCAAGAAGACTCCTTTAACAAACTGTTTAAAGAAACATGGAGACATCTAGTCAGAAGCCCTACAGAGGATGAGGGGTTTCTGTTTATGGAAAATCTAAAAAGATTAAAGAAAGCTACTGTCGAATGGGCAAAGGGCAGGAAGAAAAAACAGAATGAGGAATTAATCCGGATCAGTGAGGAATTACAAAGGCTGGAAAGTACAGAGGAGGATGGCTATGCTTCCCAGGAATCAAAAGAGAAGATCCTCTCTCTTGAAAAACTCAAAAATCAAATACTTCTGGCAAGAGAGGAGGAATGGAGGCTAAAGAGCAGAGCGATTTGGCTCAAAGCAGGGGATGAAAATACGAGATTTTTCCATAACTATGCAAAAGGGAGGAAAATTGCAAATACAATCTGGAACCTCAAGAATGAGGAAGGTAGGGAGGCAAAGACTTTTGAGTCTCTATCAGCGCTCGGGCAAAGCCACTTTCAGAACTTGTATGCAGACCAAGGTGAGATCACTATTGCAGAAGTAATCAAGACTGCACAATGCTTTCCCCGGTATGTGGAGGAGGAAGAAGCAGAGGATCTGATGAGTGAAGTTACTAAGGAGGAAGTAGAAAGTGTCATCAAATCTATGGCAAGAGAAAAAATCCCTGGTCCGGATGGGTGGACCATAGAACTCTTCCATCACTTCTTCGACCTGATAGGAGCAGAAATAACTGAAGTGGTAGAAGAGTCCAGAAGGAAGGGAGAGGTTTATAGCCCATTCAATGCAACTTTTATAGCCCTCATCCCTAAGAAGGAAGTACCTGAAACCTTTGAAGACTTCAGACCTATTTCGTTGTGCAATAGTATATACAAGATTATTGCAAAAGTGATTGCGATCCGAATAAAGCCAATTTTGTCAAGATGCATATCCAACGAACAATTTGGGTTCTTGAATGGTCGACAGATTCATGAAGCCATAGGTGTGGCACAAGAGACATTGCACAGTGTAAAGCAGACGAACAAGAAGGGAGCAGTAATAAAGATCGACTTATCAAAAGCCTATGACAGAATAAACTGGATATATCTCCGAATGCTTCTAACACACTTAGGCTTCAAAACGGACTTCATTAGCTGGATCATGGGGTGTATCACAAATGTTAGCTATGCAGTGCTCATCAACGGTGCAGCCACTTCCTTTTTCAAAGGACAGAGGGGTTTGAGGCAAGGCTATCCCTTGTCACCTTTGCTTTTTCTTTTAGTTGCAGAAGGATTAAGCCAGCTGATTCTAAAGGCTAAAAGGGAAGGCAAGGTAAGCGGACTAGAAGTAGCGGTCAACATGTTCATATCTCATCTTCTTTTTGTTGATGATATATTGGTTTTCTCAAACGGAGTCTCAAATGAAATAAAGGAATTAAAAAACATTTTTGACCTTTTCCTGAAAGCAACAGGAATGCAAATAAACTCCAGAAAATCTCAGTTAATTGTGGAAGGTTTAAACAGACAAGAAAAAGCACAAATCTTTTCAATCTTCCCTTTTGACATGAGTAACATGGAATCTCCCTTCAAGTACTTAGGTTTTTGGTTGAAGCCCAATGCCTATAAGAAAGAAGATTGGAACTGGTTGATCGCTAAAATTGAAGCCAGAATTACGCATTGGAGCTACAAATGGCTGTCCAGAGCTGGGAGACTGACTTTAATCAAATCTGTGCTACTAGCCATGCCAGTTTACTGGGCAACATTAACATGGGTTCCTAAAGGAATATTGGAGAAAATAAGAAGAATATGCTGCAGATTTCTTTGGGCTGGCTCAAAGGAGGATTCTGTTCTTCCATGGGTTGCCTGGGAAAAAGTGGCAAGGCCAAAAGAGTGGGGAGGATGGGGAATAAGAAACCTTCCTGACTTCAGCCTCTCTTTGGCAGCTAAATCTGGCCGGAGAATTATTAAGATGGAAAACCTATGGATGAGAGTGGTAAAGAGAAAATATATAGACCCAGTCCCTTTAGAAGACTGGATCAGAAACCCAAATAAGAAAAAGAAGAATGTTTCGGTGGTATGGAAAGCAACTGTGGAGTCATTCAAAGTGATCGAACAAGGTTTGGCATGGAAGATTGGAAATGGAAGGAATATGAAGATAGGAAAGGATCCCTGGGTTGGCTGCAATGAAAATTATGCACTTTCCCCTGGATTAATCAGACACTTAGAAGCAAAAGGCATCCTCTCCTTAAGTTAGGTGGAGAAAGTTGGACACTCAACAATATGGGGACAAGCTTGGAAAACCGGAGAAGACTTAGACCTAGAGCCCATATGGTGGAATGAATGGAACGTTTATATCTAAGAACTTTCCAGATCAAATGTCAGGTTGAAAGACAAACAGGATCAGCTGGTCTGGGCCCATGCAGACACTAGAGAGTACTCCACAAAAAATGGATATGAATTCATCATGTCAAGGAAAGGATGGGGAGACCCAGAATGGTGGACTAAGAATTTATGGAAACTCAAATGTCCAGCAAAAGCCAGACTTTTCTTTTGGTGCATCTTAAAAAGGAAAATCCCTACATGGGATATTCTACAATCCAGATATATGCAAGGACCAAGGAGATGTACTTTGTGCAAATCTAAAGCCGAAACCATCAACCATTTGTTTTTAACTTGTTCAGAAACCAAAATGTGTGGGGGGAGGTAGGAAAATTGATGAACAAAAAGATAGTATGGGTAGGAGAAAATATGCCTGAGTTCTGGGTCAAATGGTGGCAACAATATCTAGAAGGAAATATGCAGAACTTACCACTTATTATCTGTTGGGGGGTATGGATCGCCAGGAACCGGAGTATTTTTCAGGATAAGGAATCTCAGGCATCAACTACAGCAATTCAAAGCGTTTCCATCTACTCAAATATCCCAGAACCAGAGGAGAACAAAACCCTAAGAGAGATAAGGCCCGAACAAATAAAAGAAGGCATTCCTTGGGCATACTTTGATGGGGCCTCACAGAATAATAGGGCAGGAGCAGGAATGATCATACATGTAAATGCAAATCAGACATACAAAGCTTTAGTTGGACTAGGGACTGGATCCAATAACTTTGCAGAGATGTCAGCCTTAAAACTCCTTCTCTGTTGGCTCATCCAAAGGAATATCTTCACAATTCAGATCTTCAGAGATTCTCTTAATGTTATTAACTGGGTTAATGGGCAAAGCACATGCAAAAATCATATACTGAAACCATTACTTGAAGAAATACAGGTACTAAAAATCTCCTTTAACAGTTTCTCTTTGTGTCATATATACAGGGATCGTAACGATTCAGCTGACAAACTTTCTAAGGAAGGTTTGCAGCAAAATCTGGGCAGCTGGAAAATTGTAGAAGAAAACCAAGGACAGATCCGTGTGTCGGATCAGCCACCTCATTCCTAGATACATGGATGCTGTCTCAGCCTTTCTTTTCATCTCTGTTTCTGTTTCTTTCATCTTAGTCTCTTAATTTTGAACTTTGAAAAATGAAAACTACAAAACTTTCTGCAAATTATCCTTTTATGTAAGGGTTGTTTTCCTCTCCTCAGGAGACCCGTTTTATTTGACTGTTTAGCTGCCCCTTTTTTTGGAAGGGTTCTTATGGTTTATGGCTGGAAAGTTCTAAGCTTAAGGCTTGAACGGTTTTCAGCAGTTTTTCTCATGGACAGGTGGTCTTTCTTTAGGAAGGACAGTTTTGATTGCAGCAGCTGTATGATCTTTTCATAACAGCAAAAGGAATGCTGAAGCATATGCAATGTAACTTTTTATCACTTCAATAAAAAGTTCGCTTTTTCTTCGGAGAAAAAAGTCTAAAGTGTTCCTCACAAAGGAAAATGAAAGTCCAAGGATGCTCTTGGAAATTGTCCCATTGCATAGATCCTTTCATTCTGAATCCACTACAACTTGAATGGGCTAAAATGGACTTCAGATGAAGTTATCGTAAGAAGAAGTTTTCCTTTGTCCTTTGAAAAGGAGGCAAATTCTTATATAAATGGGACTTAAGGGAAAAGTGTGTTTTTAACATAAAAACCCTTAAAAACCCTTTGCATCACAATAAACAAAGGCTGAAGGACTTAAAACAGGCGCGAAGGCTTTAGCAGACCCGACAGATTTATAAACCAAATAGGTGAACCCTTTTGAATTCCAAAAGGAAGGTTCTAAGTGGTATTTTGGGCGGGCCTCAAGCGGTAAGTGGTATAGGATGGGCTCCACCCGAATCCATGCATCGGCCGACGCGTGGCACGACAGAGGAGAGAGGAAACTACTTTTTCAGGTGGTTAATCCCTGCGCAAGTTACATGCCTGAAACAGACTATCAGCCATTGGATTAGCGGTCGTGGATCAACAGTCAGGATTTGATCGACGGATCGACGATCAATGTGACCAAAGGGAAGACCCCCGGGGCCATTGTGACAGTGATATGTGATATGCCAATGTTCCGATGGGTCGATGTGATAGCGCTGATAGAGCGATTGGCGATATTGATGATCGGCAATTAGCGAACCCCCGATACAGGGCTAATGCACCTTGTGATTGCAACTTGTGATACACCGATAAAAAGGCAGACCTGATACGAATTATGGACGTGATTTCATAATATTTGAAATCCAGAATTTCGGGTTTTCTTTGTATTTCCCGTGTAAATGGATTTCTGACCATGCGATAATGTGATGTGATATGGCAACCAAAGGAGGACCTGATGGGGATTATAAGCGAGATTTCATAACTTTTGAAGTCCAGATTTCTGGGATTTCTTTGTATTTCTTATGTATTGAGGTTTTTAGACCTCCCGCCTAAGCGATAGTGATAATTAATAATTGGACGGAACCAATAGGTTTATAGGGCTGATTCTATAATATTTGAAGTCTGGGCTAAAGGCCCATGATGTGTTTTGTATGCGTTTCCTATGTATTTCTGTTATTTGGCTGACACAGCCAGAGGAAGGAAAAACGACCGGGTTTCCCTACCCGCCTGTTCTTTTCCATTTGTAAATGGATTCTTGTGAGGAAACAGTTGGGTTCTTCAATGATAGAGGATTGTAATCGTTGCATGATAAAAACACAGAGAGCACAAGCGATGAAGGGAGCTGAAGGTTTCCGAGGGAGTTGCTTGTCTGAAAGAGGTCACTAGAAGGTTGCTGAAGAATCGCTTGGAGGTCAAGCGAGTTACAGAGGCACGCAAAGGCTGAGAGAGAGAGCTCAGAGAAGCCAGAGCTAAAGAGCCAGAGCCAGAGAGAGAGCCAGAGCTAGAGCCATGAGCCAAAGCCAAAAGCCAGAGCCAAGAGCGAGAGCGAGCCAAGAGCGAGAGCGAGAGCCAGCGCTGAGAGGTAGAGCTAGAAAGCCGAGAGCTTCAGAGCCAGGGATGAGATGGTGTTTTGAGCCCATTGTGTTCTATGTAAACCAGTGGAGTTGAGCATGGAGCTTGTAAAAGAACTGCTGCAATAATCCCAGACATCCTAGTTGAGTTGATTAGAGCTCAAGGAGACGTAGCCCAAGAGTTTTGTATGAACTCCAAATTAATATTGTTGTTATGTGTGTTGTTTTATTACTGCATCTTGTTGCTATGTTTGTGTTGATTATTTGCTGCTTTACTTACTGTCATATTTATTTTATACCAACATAAGCGAGTGAACTTATAGCACATAATGTTTTTGAAACAAATATAAGAATACACCTATTTCAAGCACTTTTTTAATTCCGCAATTGGTTAATCATAATATCTTGGGAATAGTTAAGCTTTGGAAGTGGGGGAGGTTCTTGTAAGCTTGACAAGAAGCCTTTAGGCCCCATTTTCAGATCAGGTGGTATAAGAGGTTGAGATTGGTTAACTCCACCTTCAAAGAAGGTTATATCAGAATTCTTGATTGACAGAGCAAAGATTACTTGTCTGAAGGGTGTTTAAACAGCCAGAGGTTGATTGTATGCTTGTTTGTAGACTGACTATTGTGTGAGTTTACAGAGTTGAAGGGAATGCTATTGATAGCTTAGTCCAAGAGGGACAAGAAGGAAGAAGGGCTAAAGGCATTCTTCTTATCCCAAAGGACCTCAAGGAAATCCTTGAAGCATAAGCAGTTTGTTGCAAAAGGTTGCTGAATAAGCTCTCTGTTAATCTTGTTTGAAGTTCTTTTGTTCATTGGCATCATGACAACTTCTACAAGTGAGTCCTCAAATTCTTCTTTCTTCACAAGAATCTTTGATGAAGACATGAAGGAACACTTGTCCACCATGATGCATATGGTTAGAGAAATGTATGAGGATGGAAGGAAGAGCAGCATACTTATAGAGAAGTTGAGTTCCGTGCAGGAAGAGAAGTAGATGCTTTCTAACAAATTGCAGGAAATGGAGAGGCAACTTCATATTGCAAATATGAATCTGGAAAGGATGCATGAGTTGGAAGAACAACTCTTTGTTGCACAAGAAGCCTTGGTCAAGTATCAGTTTGAAGAAGAGGTAAATAGTTCCTGTTTTTCCTCAAATTCTTCTAAAAATGCTTATATTGGTTCCTTTGAAAAACATACCAGAGGCATAGGTTGAAGGCTAATGTCTAAGATGGGCTATGAAGGAAAAGGCTTGGGTAGACATGCAGAGGGTATTGTTGAGCCAATAATAGTTGAGGAAGCGCCTCAATATTTGGGTCTTGGTTATGGACAAGCTTATGGAGAGAGTTACAAAGCTGCCATGAAGGCCATTGAAATAGCTCCGATAAGGAGTTGCATTGCATGTCCTCTACCTCAAGAGTGTGAAGATTGTATTCAAGAGGAATGCAATAGTTTGAAACATCATTTGCAGGATGCAAGTGTTCAGAAGCACACACTTGAACCAGAAAGTTGTGGAAACTCTAACAGCCTTGAAGAGATTGATGGTGCTCCAAAGGAAGCCACTTCTTCATTTGATTCACCTCCTCATGAAGGCCATAAAGGTGAAAGATAAAGGTATAAATCTGGTTCTAATCATCTTCCTTTCGATTTTGCAAAGCATGATAAATTTCCACATAGATATGGGAAAAGAATTGCATGTTCCTTTTGTGGTTTGGATAACCATAATGTTTCTAGATGTTGGAAGAGAATGGCCACATACAGGAAACTTTTGAAGGAAAGGAAGCAAGAAGCCAAAGGTCCATTGGACAAGGAAATTCATGTTGTCAAGAGGATGCACATGTAGTGCACTTACTACCATAAGCAAGGGCATCTTGCTGAAAGGTGTTGGACTCTGAATCCAACAATGCTTCCACAAAAGTTGAAGAAAGTGGAAAGAGAAAATGGTAGAAATGGAAAGGAAGATTCCATGATTGATGTGTTTCAGGATGATTCACATGTTGATGCTGATGTGCAAACAAAGGTAGTACCTTTGAAAGGGATTGGTGAGAAATGGTTAGAGTTCTTATCGAATTAAGATTGCATGTCTATTGATGCATCTATTTGAATTTCTTTGTTAATGGAATGCAAGTTGTATGATTTTACCAAGAAGGTGAATGGAGAAGTCGAGTAGGAGACTCACTTTGTTGCTGCAACATTACATTTCAGCTTCAAAAGTAGTGTGTGCTTAAGCGAAAGTTGAAGGATGAAATGCATGCATAAGCTTGATGTGAATGAACACAGGGATGTTGATGATTTCCTTGTATTTAAACATGTATGTGTAATTAACTTGCATGTTTGATTGCTTTGACATTCATGTGATGCAATATTGACTTGAGAAAAGTTGATTTGGTCTCCAAGATGGAGATAATGATGAAGTGTTTCATCTTTTGAAAAAGAGTCCTAGAGGTCTTCTTCTACATGCTTGACTTGAAGGGTCATTTGTTTTAAAGGCATGTTTTGTGGGCTCGTTATCTAGTCCATCATTTGTATGCATATGTAAGACATGGAGGTGTTCAGAAGATGTCAAATCTATTTCTTTTGTTGAAGCGGGAGTTTAGACCATCCAGTTGTTGTCAATATTTATGTTGTTGTTAACAATTGTTGTTGACAGCTTGTTAGATAGGTACAAATGAGAATTTTTGGAAGCAGTTGAACTTCACATTTGTTTGAGCCACATTGGATCAATGCTCAAGGTAGAGAAGTTCAAACTACCTTCTGTGACCATCTCAACAGGAGTTCTACATGAAGTCAAGGAGGAAACCAGTTCTTCCCAGGAGGACCAACACATCCAGGAAGGAGAGTGGTCAAAGGCTTTGGTTCAAAGGCACTATGCAAGGCAAGTGTATGGAGGTTGAAAGAAGAGGGTGCTGTTACTCTCATTTACTGTTTAGATCAATATGTCAGTCTTTTGGAGACCAAAAGTTCTTTTAGTGGGAAGGTGTGATCCAAAATGAATCTTGAATAGACTTCTAAGTCTAAAGTGTTCCTCATAGAGGAAAATGAAAGTCCAAGGATGCTCTTGGAAATAGCCCCATTGTGTAGATATTTTCATTCTGAATCTACTACAACTTGAATGGGCTAAAATGGACTTCAGATGAAGAAGTTATCGCAAGAAGAAGTTTGCCTTTGTCCTTTGAAAAGGAGGTAAATTCTTATATAAATGGGACTTAAAGGAAAATTTGTTTTTAACATAAAAAACCTTAAAAACCCTTCCCATCTCATTTCTTTATCGCATCGCAATAAACAAAGGCCGAAGGACTTAAAACATGTGTGAAGTATTTAGTGGACCCGATGGATTTATAAACCAAACAGACGAACCCTTTTGAATTACGAAAGAAAGGCCATAAGCGGTATTTTGGGCGAGCCTCAAGCGGTAAGTGGTATAGGATAGGCTCCACCAGAATCCATACATCGGTCGATGCATGGTATGAAGGAGGAGAGAGAAAACTGTTTTTTTGGGCAGTTAATCCCCGTGCAAGTTACACGCCCGAAACGGACTATCAGCTGTTGGATTAGCGGTCATGGATCAATGGTCACGATTTTATCGGAGGGTCGACAATTGGTGTGACCAAAGGGAAGACCCCCTGGGGCTGTTGCGACATCAATATGCGATATGTCGATGTTATAATGGGCCGATACAATAGCACCAATAGAGCGATTGGCGATATCGGTGATCAGTAATCGGCGAACTGCCGATACAGGGCCAATGCACATTGCAATTATACCTTGTGATTCACCGATGAAAATATGGACCCAATACAAATTATGGACGCGATTTCATAATATTTGAAATTCGGAATTTCGGGTTTTCTTTGTATTTCCCGTGCAAATGGGTTTTTGACCATGCGACAATGTGATGAAATATGGTGACCAAAGGTGGACCCGATGGGGATTATAAGCATGATTTCATAACTTTTGAAGTCTGGATTTATGGGATTTCTTTGTATTTCCTATGTATTGAGGTTTTTAGACCTCTAGCCTAAGCGATAGTGATAAGTGATAATTGGACAAACTCGATAGGTTTATAGGGCCGATTCTATAATATTTGAAGTCTGGGCTAAAGGCCCATGATGTGTTTTGCGTGTGTTTCCTATGTATTTTTGTTATTTGGCTGACACGGCCAGCGGAAGGCACAACGACCAGGTTTCCCTATTCTTTTCCAATTGTAAAAGGATTCTTGTGAGGAAACAGTCGGGTTCTTTAATGATGGAGGATTGTAATCGCTGCACAATAAAAACACAGAGAGCATAAGTGTTGAAGGGAGCTGAAGGTGGCCGAGGGAGATGCTTACATAAAAGAGGTCACTAGAAGGTTGCTGAAGAATCACTTCGAGGTCAAGAGAGTTACAGAGGCACAGAGAGGCCGAGAGAGAGAGCTCAGAGAAGCTAGAATCGAAGAGCAAGAGCGAGAGAGAGAGCCAGAGCCAGAGCCATGAGCCAGAGCCACGAGCCAGAGCTAAGAGCCAAAGCCAGAGCTAGAGCCAAAGCCATAGCCAGAGCCGAGAGCGGGAGCTAGAGCCAGAGCCAGAAAGCCGAGAGCTTAAGAGCCAAGGATGAGATGGTGTTCTAAGCCCATTGTGTTCTGTGTAAACCAGTCGAGTTGAGTGTGGAGCTTGTAAAAGAACTACTGCCATAATCGCAGAGAGCCTAGTCGAGTTGATTAGAGCTCAAGGAGATGTAGCCCAAGTGATGTGGGTAAAATCCAAATTAATATTATTGTTATGTGTGTTGTTTTATTGCTGCATCTTGCTACTATGTGTGTGTTGCTTATTTGTTGCTTTACTTACTGTCATATGTATTTTATACCAGCATAAGCAAGTGAACTTACAACACATAACGATTTTAAAACAAATATGGACATACACCTATTTCAAGCACTTTTTAATTCCGCAATTGGTTAATCATAATATCTTGGGAATAATTAAGCTTTGGAAGTGGGAAAGGTTCTTGTAAGCTTGACAAGAAGCCTTTAGGCCCTATTTTTAGAACAAACATTTGGGAATAAGTAAAAAACAACAAGTTTTGGGAAACATAGAATGGTACAATAACTTTCATCAGATTGTGGTCAAACTTGTAGAACTAAAACAAAGACATACCATAGTATTTTGGGCCAAAATTTCAGATTCAAAAGCAATCATATCTAAAATATGTGTCAATAAAAATATCAATCATCCAGACAAACTCCAAATTAGGGTTTTAAATGAATGTAACTTACAAGTGACATAATTTTTTATTAAAAGATCCATTTTTTTTAGGCGACTAAAGTTGTGATAAAGAGGAGTACTCTTATGGATCCAAAAAATGATCCAAAAGTTGTTACACTAATTAAACCTCCCGAAGTCTTATTTATGACTCATGTAGAAACATAGGTCTTGAGTACCAATTCCATGTTGGAAATCCAATTTAAGACAATAAGTGATATTATAAGGGATAAATTGCCATAAGTGAAATGATGAGTTGAAAATATAGAAAAAAAGATGATGGATGAAATGGAAAAGAATATGAATGAAAATAAGGAATAAATAAAATAAAATTTGAATGAGAATAAGGAAGAAATAATAATCATTCTATTACAAGATCATGAACGAAATCATAAAAATAAGGAGAATAATTGCTTCGAGATTCAATCACATATGACAAGTATTTTATCACAATTGAAGAGCACAAATATTAAATCATAGAACCATAATAATTAATTTTCAATCCAAGATCCACGTCATTAGGGGTTTAAGTTAGCACCAAGGAATTACTACATTCTGAAAATTGACATGTGGAATTTTGATGGTAATAATCTCGTAACACGGATATTTTAGACAAAGCAATACATTGATCTAACCAAAATGGTAGCCTTACAAAAGGTAAAATATGACATCCATGTATTTAGAATTAGATCAATTTGCATGATATCAATGGATTTGTGGAAGGAAAAAGCATTCTATTATATATTGGTCCATTTTCGTGAAGGAATTGATAGCACATTATGGGGATATTATGAGCAATATATCCTTTGGTCAATTGGTAAATATTTGGAAAAATGGTCCAATTATAAAGAATATTCAATAATTCAAAAAGTTTAGTCCTAGGGGATCCACGGGGTCTTGGATAGATGGTGATCGGGTGCTATGTTAAAACACTCCCTGATGTGAAGTCACTGGTTCATTTCCTCACATCGATTGGGGTGATATATTGGACATGATGAAGATGTTGTCCTACCAGGCTTACAAAAAAACAAAAAAAAGTTGAGTCCTAAGGTAAAGAACATTTCATAGGATAATTTGTTAGCCCTGAACATTAAAGGAAAGCATCTTACAGGAGGTGTGTCTTTTTGAATATAAATCCTTAGTTCCTTCTTTCAGTGTAGTAAGGAAAGTTGAAAGTAAAAATAACGCATTATAGCCATTTTTTTAATATTTCAGTGTACTCATGTACACTCTACCCCTACATCTTCTTGAAGTAATGCCATTGGATTCATTGGTCCTCTACATAATCAATATGGTAGAATTATGACTTTAAGAGGGTTTTAAATTCCTCCCACTTAGTCCCTAGAGGATCTTCGACCAGACTCATGGTATTTGTGTGGATTTCCCACTAGATTAGGGCAGGACCCTTTAATTTTAGTTAATCAAACAAAATCTTATGTTCTTTCTCTATATGATGAACATTAAAATAAAATTCCAATTATTGCAACTAATGATTTAGCTTTAGAGCATCAATCTCACCTTAATACAACTTGATGGCAACCTTCGCTTCCATTTTGAATATGGACTATGAATGTTTTTCCACAGTCAAACTAGGTATATCCTTTTTAGGTTCTCTCTTTGACTCCTTCTATATTTCTTCTTGATCTCCTGATCTCCCAATGGATTGGAACTCTTCATTAGAACCCCATATTCTATACATAAATCAACCTTATTGGTTAAGGCTATCATGAGGAGACACATTACGTTTTATATTTGCAACTTATGCTTCCAACTATGAAAACATGTCCTTTGAAAGATCATGAGGATTACTGAAAAATTCGTCTACAATGGTTAGGGTTTTATGAATTTTCCCTTAGATGATTTGCATCCCCTACAAGTATGCACAATATACCCAAATAAACCTATTATGATGCTAATATGATCCATAAAACATGATGGATAATCCACTAGATAGTTCATCACAACATATTTGACAAAATTAATCTCACAACCAAAAATATACCCTATGAGGTTTTATTTCTCCTTATATTTCTAGATCTACTAATTACATTGTATTGCATATGCATGAAAAATTTATTTATGCAAAAAATATAGAACAGTGAAATAAATATCACAAACTATAAATTAGCATGATATATAACCCCGAAAACCCTTTTAGGAGAAAACTCAACTCGAAGGTGAGGCCACTCTCTCTCTTTCTCTAAATGGAAAATGGATGCAAGTAAAAAGAAGTGATTCCTATGTCCCAGTGGCTACTACAATGCATGAATCCTCTCTTTCTACTCTATCATTGATTAATCTTGGATACTCTACTCATCTATGGAATACAATTCACTTGAATAGGATGCAACCATTTTTCCTCCTAGTGGCCTAGTTATAACATAACCCGATAACCTACTAGTGGTTAATTTTGATTCCTTCAAATCTTAACTACAGATAAAATATGGACTCTTCTAGAGTATTCTTCATCATTATCATGAGGCTAGCCCCTCTTCCATTACTAGTGGGGGCTAACATAACATCCTCCTGAATTTTGGTGGTAAATGTAGGAAGGTCAACATTTGAGTGGAATACATTTTTCATATGGACATCGACTGAGGTGATTATTCCACCATTGGAAATTTATATATGTCTAGAATAGGAAAAAAAGTGGGATTGTTAATAGGAAAAGTTTTAATCCCAAAAAATTCGATTTCATGCCTCAAATTGCACTTGAAATCTTTCAAAACCCAATTTGCCAAATTGGGTCCCACTAGTAAAAATGATCCTATGAGTTAATCCCTCCAATTTTTCCACTCTAAAGGGATCGATATGGATGAAAAATAATATAATGATGTAATTTGGATACAAAATTTGGAGCTTTTCCACCATTTGCACAAATTTCCCCAAATTTGACATTGTTAAAATAATTGTAGTAGCGAAGTTGTCAAACCCACAAGTATGGTGTTGAGCCATAACTATTGAATCAGTCTGTAATGCACTCGACTCCCTTGTTGCGCCACATTAATACAAAAATAGATATTAATACTAATTAAAATGAAGAAATATGTGCAATGTGGAAAACATATGTGTATATAGGAATATAATTACATAAATTTGTGAATGTGATTCCAGTTCAAAATGAAAAAAAAAAAAAAAAAACGTCTCAATACATAAAATAGAAATAAAACATAGAATTCAAAATCGAATTCACATAATAATAAATATTATGCACTAATCATTTATCTTTTTAAACAACTTACACCATTGGCTATGGACATCAGATGTTCCACCCAACCATAGACTTTATGCTCCAGTTCTCTTGGAAACAAGCCACCCTCAAGTTGGGGATATGAGTTCACAATTATAGGAAATGTCCTATGGGTGTCTATGGTCGACTCTTACATGCCAATACCTAGTAAAAACACAGTGACATGACTTCTATAACAATTCTAATCACCTAGATCTATTCCCAGTCATCATACACAGCCTAAGGGATGAAATTTCCTGCTTTGCACAACATTCCCTCAAAAGATATACATCGCCTCCAAGGCTCCACCATAACACTGTTCGAGAATTCCTCAACTGGGGACTCAAGGAAATTTAAGTATTGTACGAGTATTCACATATCCTTTACACAAGATCTTGGGTAATTTCTTCGGTGGGAGCTTTTCCTAGGAATACCAACATCGTTATCATCACAATTACTAACTTTACAAAGATATCCTCAACATATAATCATGGCCTCGCTACTATTCATGGTATTGTACACTGCTTTCCTTAATTGTTCTACTTCCATAACTCCATGCATGTCCTTATAAAAACTGCATACCTCTTCCACTCAAATTTTCACTTTTACCATCCATCATTGCTTGACTCTTACTCTCCCTAAGTATTTAGTATACTCAATCCATGATTTGATAACTAAGAGATATGACTCTTTCATCCTCCTCTTACATGAGTGTACTTATTCCCATGCTTGAACAAATAGATAAAGTAATAATTCTACTAACCTCACATGTGCATTCAATGATTGACATTTAATAAATCAAATGAGAATTTAAATGGTAATGAAATTAATTTAAGGAAAATGACTTGGAAACATAGGCATGTGAATTTCCCATTGGATCCCCCTTTCATTCTTATTTCTCATGGAATCATTTTCCCCTGTAACTAAGTCTATATCAATATTGCATCTAATGATTTATTTTATTTTAATTTTTTTTATGATACAAAATGTTTACATACTACATCACTTTACCTTGAACCATTAATTATATCTACAATTATTCATTGCTATCATTGCTATTCTAGAGAAGAAAATTGGGGTATTATATTTTTTATTGATTTTCCTCCCTTAATTCTTTCCTTGGGATGATTCTCCTAATCCTCCATGTCTCGTAAGATATTAAGTAGTTGTCCTAAATAATTTTGATTTAGTTGCCAAAGGTCTTCATCCTTATCAGTAGAGGAAGTATTTTATAGGAGTTTGAGGTTGGAGGAACCCAAGCTTGGATGATAAAAGTGTCGTAATGGATCAAAATATCACATTTTTTTATAATAATTATTGAATAAATAAATAGATATATCATTGCCTGCCATTTCCCACCCATCACATCCTAGACCCACATTTTGTATACTTTATGTTGATGTTTATTATCATAGAATGATATAATTGTGGTGTGACTATTTGACATAAGGGTATTTACGGTTTCATGTTTAAGCAATTTATATTGCCAATTTAAATTTCCAAATTTAATATGAGAAACAATTTATATTGCCAATTTAAATTTCCATGTTTAAGATGAGAAATGATATAATTTTTTAACTACGTGTAGTTATGCAATGAAGTAGTGCTGAAATTGGAGTTGGTAAGGAGAAATAATGGTTAAAAGGTGCTTATTTCTCGTCGTATATTTTGATTTAAACTCATAATAATAAACCTTAGAGAAAGTGTTATTATGTTAAAGAGATTTCCAACCGACTCTTTGGAGGTGCATACCAATTATATTTAATTTCCCATAACAAAATTAGTGACTCCAATTTATTCTTCCTCTTTAGGTTGGTAATATATATTTTGCTAGGTTTTAGTTTAATTTTCTTTCTATTTTTCATGTATTATTTTTTAATTTTCAGCAAATTTTTTTTAGCTTGAATTAAGAGATGACCTCCTTCATTACCAATCATGCATTGTGCATGAAGTTTCCTTATCGTGTCCAAGCCTATTAAATTGTGTATACAATTCATGTTTCTTTTCTTAATACACTACAGCCAAGTCACACTTTTATAACCCTCTTGAATGCTTATAGATTGTGAAAAATTATGCAAGCATGTTCACTCCAATTTGGAATCTTGCTTTTAATTTAGTTTAGTTTGTTTTTTTTTTTTTTCCTTCTCTCTTCGGAATTAAGAATCATATCTTTAAAATATGAAGCTCAATAGATGAAGTTTGGGCGTTTTCCATTATTTTTCGTAACAAATTGGATATTCCATTGAAAGAATATTTTTTTTACCTTTTGGATAATTTAGGATGGTAAATTTGGAATTTACCATAATTAAATGAAAATATTGGTTTTCTTTTGTCAAAATGCTATCATAAAAATGAACTTATGAATTTCTTGCTTCAGTTTGAACTATATCTTTTTAATAGTTTCATTTTATTTTAGGCTTGAATATTTTTTTTATTTATTTTTCTTCTTATTCAGTTTTCATACATTTCATAAGTTTTTTGAATCCAAGAGTCTTTTTCGAGTTATATTTTTTCCATTTACAACCTTTTTCTTTTCATATCATTTTTCATTTGATAATGTCATATTTTTGTCACACTCACATCCCTATAAGCTAAAAAAAACCATTAAAAGCAATGTATACTAAAATGAGCTAGAATTATTTTACTTTGATAGAAAACCAACACGATTTTAGGTTCTAAGACCTCAGCTATAGGATTGAGAAGTAAGTTATCCAAGGCCATGTAAAACAAAATTTTTATTTTACTAGTTGAGAGTTAAATGCATTTATTAGAAATAATTATCTACTAGGAAATAACACCTAAAAAAAGCACCAAGGACTAGACCAAGTTGCTTAAGTGTAGGATTAGTCCCCCACATTTAGTCAAGGGGTAGACAAGGAATACTTGAGAATTTTTATAATTTGGCATGCTACTCAAATTAATGCCTTATTTCTAAACTTTAAACCACATGGTCAAGTACTACATGTCCTAACATAATCTAAAATCCTATCCCACCACTAGCCCATCTTGTTATTCATCATGAAGAGGTATTGATAGTGACTTTCTAGGTTCCATGTAGGTGAATCCTAGAGGGAAGTGTTTTTCTACCTACGGTAGAAAAAACACACTTGTGTCAACACCATCGATTGTAGGTTTTAACTTTGTACAATTAATTGCTACAAATAGATTATTAACAACATAGAAAAGATGCAATGGAAGACATGCATAGTTATGCAACGATTTCACCCTAGAAACCCAAAATAAGGATAACTAGAAAGATTGTTTTCAATATATATTCATCTTTACATTATTGCAATACGACACACACACACACATAGGAATCCATAGACCACCAATCCATTTACCCTACATTATAATAGAACTATTGTTCCTTAACTAAAAGTACAAAAACCTGGGCTAAACCATCATATGTGATAAAAATGATAAAAGAAGAAATATGTGCCTTAAACTACCAAAAATAGACATAAGAAACCAAACAAAAAAAATTATGGGCATTTCGCTTAAACCCCAGCACAAGGGGGCTTTCAGCCCCTATGAACCCCCACTATGCCTTACACAATGTACATTCTGTGGGGATAGTCATGCAAATAATATAACACAAACACAACATTCTCCTACTTATTTTTTGTTTGCGCATAGGGGGTCCACAAGAGTACATGATCAATAATCCAAGGAAATAATGTTCATTGATTCTCTACACTAGGAGAACTTCTAAGTGCTCGTAAACTTGGTTAATGAATTTGCAACATTCTTCAATGTGTCCACCTTCATAGTAGCACCTTATTTTCTTCAATCATGTGTCTCACAAAGTGCTATGGAACATCAATATGCTTTATATTAGAATGATACAATGGGTTCTTCCCTAAGAAGATTGCACTTTAATATCAATCTATCCTCACATCTCATTATACTAACCCAATATCTAAACATAATCTCTATAAATATACTACTTCCTTCCTTGAATGAGAGGATACCATGTATTCAACTTTTCTAGTTAAGTGGCACTATAGACTCTATCTTTCTCATCCAACTAATTTATTCTGGATATATTTTAAACACATACCCACTTTTATACATTTTGTAAACCATATCAATAGCCAAGTCTACATCAAAATATATATGTATTCCCATCACTTTGTCCAATCATGTCCTTCCTTGTTAGCAAAATCCATAACAAGTAGTGCCACAGAAATACCTAACAACCCTTTCTACTATTTTCCAATGTTCCTTCACTATTTTTGACATATACCTACTCAATACTCCAATTGCATGTGTAATTTCTAGTCCAATACTAACCATTTCGTACATGAAACTTCCAACTACACTAGAATATGAAACATGGAATGTCCCCTTTCTCTTCCTTTGTCTTAGGATATTGTTCTATAAATAACTTTACACCTATAACAATACATACCTTTACTAATTTACATTATTTCATGTTAAACCTATATGATGTTTTGATGACATGTTTCCTTTGATTTAACTGAAGTTTCCTACTTTTCTAATCATTTTTAAATTTCATGCCCAAAATAAAATTTGCGGCACTAAGATCCTTCTCATCAAATTTATAGGACAGCTAGATTTTCACTTCCGAGATGATTTCCTTACTATTTCCAATAAAAAACATATCAACCATTGATCTATAAACTGTTAGGGATATGCCATTGGACAGTTCATCACAACAAATATGATAAAAGTATATTAAAAATATGAAATTTATACTATGAGGGTTTTGTTTCTTTTTAGATTTATGTATTTGTAGATTATTTTTAATTGTGTATGCATGAAAATTAAAATTACGCATAAAATAAATAATAGTCAAATAAAAATTCATAGGCCATGATTTGACACAAGATATGTCATGGAAATCCTTTCCGGAGAAATCCCGCTTGGAAGGTGAGGTCACTCTACTCTTCTTCTCTTAATAGAAAGTGATTGCAAGTACAAAGAAGTATGGAATCTGGCCTGTGGACTACCATAATGAAAAACAAAATTGTGTGCTCTATTACCTATTCCTTGGGGTTATTTTTTCTTATCTATGGAACACATACACTTGAAATAATGGGACCCCTTTTCCTCCTAGTGGTCTGGTTATAGCACAACCCAATAGCCTACTAGTGGTTAGGTTTTCCTACCTCAACTCTTAACCAGAGTTACAATATGGACTATTCTAAAGTATTCTTCATCAAAATCACATGGTTATCCCATTTTCCATGAATAATGGGGGTTGACTTGGCATCCTCTCCAATTATGGCAGTGAAAATAGGAAGGTTAACTTCTGAGTGGCATAACATTTGCATACAAAATCTAATTGACATGATTCTTACATCATTGGAATGATATTTGTGTACAAAATATGAAAAAAGGGTGCAACGCTACAACAGAAAAACTTTAACCCCAAAAAATGTCATTTGATTCCAGAAAATGCTCCCAAATGAATTCAGACCCTGATTTTCCAAACTAGGTCCCATTGGTAAAAATGCTCCTATGAGCCAATTCCTCCACTCTTTCCGCTCTAAAAGGATCAAGTTGGATGAAAATAAATATAGTGATCCAATCCAAATCAAACCTCCCCATTTTTGGAGGCTTTTGGTTGCCAAAATATTCTATTGAATGAGGTGAAGAAATTTTTCCTCCAACTTCTCTCGAGTGTACCATTTAACTTTTCCAGGAAGTTGTTCTTTCAACCCAATCTATCAAAGGTCATGCTACCCTTTTTTTTTTCTAGACCGCATTTGAAAATTTTAAATTATTTCAACTCTTCCTAAGAATCTTGCGCCAAATCCTCCACAAAAGCTAGGACGTATTCCTCTTCCCAATCTAGCATGGAAGGCTCATAAAGCATCAAATTCTCCACATTCACAAGTGAGTAAATGCACATGTATGGTGGTAGAATGAGTCAATAGGAATTATAACCCACCTTCTAGTATATGAAAATTCTCTTCCATGGTCCCTACCAGTATCTCAAAGGTACCATAAACAAAGCCTTGATTTTATTACCATGACCCGGTAGCCTCTCCTTCTTCAAGTATAGCCATACCCTATCTCCCACCTTGAATGATTTCTCTATTCTGTGGTGATCATTCCTGGACTTACATTTTTCTTGTGACTTCTGCAATGTCTCTTATACTTGTATATGGATTTTTCTAACCTTCTCCACAATTTTTTCAGCCCTAGAGGCATCCTCTATCAGATACTCCCTCACAGTCTCCTCCTTGTTTCTCACAGTCAATATCCAAAGGTGAAGGCATAAAATATAAAAAACAAGTTTCAAATGGGGACTTACCAGTGGAAGTGTGGATTGTACTATTATAAGAGTGTTGTATATATACCAGATTTTAATCCTAGGTCTTCCAATGCTTCTGATTATAACTTCTTGAAAGCTACAACAAATTCTTGTTCATTACTTATGTCTCCCCATCTATTTGTGGATGGAATGTTGTAGACCTCTTCAACTTCGTGCCCATGTTCTCCCACAATGTAGTCCAAAATGCAATGATAAATATTGTCCCTTTCTAAAATGACATTCCTCGGTATACCAAAGTGCACCAAGACCTATTAAAAGAACAAGTTGCTACTTCTTTCCCACTGATGGTATTTTTACAAAGCATCGAAACACACATCTTGTTGAACATGTCAAATACCATGAATAGGTAGTCATGTTTGTTCTTGGTTGTTATTAAACCTCCCAAATAGTCCATCGAAATTATTTCCCAAGGAAGAGTGGATACAAGTAAGGGATGATATAGACCTTGTTTCTTATTACTAGGATTCTTGGTACAACAAAGCATGCATCCCCATATGAACCTAGAAACCTATTCATATATCTTGGCTCAATACAAATACCTCTACAAGTTGGCCACTATCTTCACTACACCAGAGTGTCTTGCAACCTTGGACATGTGAGCCTCTTTAATTAAATGGAATCACTCACCTTTAGCAACACATAGCTTATCCACCCTATTGAGTAACTCATCTTGAAGATGGTAGTCAATTATTTTTTTTCCATCGTGCTCATGACTCTGACTCTACAACTGCTGAAAAACCTCCTTGAAGTCCCCATCCTATTAATACGACTCTCTATGTGCATCATTTGTAAATGGCTCCACGTGAATAAAAGTTCCCAAAGTTGTGATACTTGATGTGGATGGTCTTTAAAGCATGTTGTCAAGCTTGTTTTTGATGCCCTTCTTGTACTTAATCACTAAATGAAACTACTATAGAAACCCCACATAGTTGTAATGTTTGGTTTGTTGTATCTTAATTTGGGCTTATAGGTATTGTCATTGTTGGCGATCTATGTGGACCACTATCTCCTTTCCCATCATATAGTGCTTCCACTTCTTGAAACCTTGCACCAAGGCATAAAAATTCTTGTCATAGGCAGGGTAGTTAAGAGCTACCCCACGAAATACTTTAGAATGGTAGCATATAGGACTCCCACCCTACATCAAGAGAACTCCCATAGCATACCCACTCACATATATCTCCACTTAAAATGGCTACTGCAAGTTTGTTAATGGCACAATTGGTTCTTGATTGATCCTCTTCTTTAGATCCTCAAATGCCCTCTACTAATTCTTTACCCAATGGAAAATCTTGTCACTTTCTACTATGGTGTGGAGTGGTGTTTCTATGATTGAAAATGAGGCAATAAACCTCCTCAGATACTCTGCTACCCTAGATAAACTACTAACCTTAGAAAAATTAGTAGAAAATGACCATTTCATGATTTCCTTCATCTTGGAAAGATCTATCTTCATCTCTCTTACAACTATAACGTACCACAACTACATGAAAGATTGTTATGCAAAATCACGCTTCTTGATATTTGCTAATAGTTGGTGCTTATTTAATGTCTCCAACACTTGTGTCAAATGTGAGATTTTCGCCTCCCAGGTAGCACTGTATAACAATATATCAGCCTAATAGAAAATCACAAATGAATCTATAAAAGGGTATAGTATATCATCCATTAACCTTATAAATGTAGCTTTTGGATTTCATAGGTCGAATGGCATGTCTAATCACTCAAACAAACCTTTCATGTTTTCCAACTATATTCTTCTTTGACTCGAAGTTGGTCATATCCAAACATTATCTATCTTAGTGAAGTACGTTGCGTGCTCCAACTAATCCAATTGATCATCTATTCGAGGTAGGGGGTACTTGTTCTTGAGCATGATTTTGTTCAATGCACTATAACAAATACACATCTACCAAATCCCACCCTTAATTAGCAAAATGATGATTTGTGGCCCACATGGTGATGTACTCGATTGAATAACACCCTATTCCAGTAGCTTCTAAGACTCATTCTTCACCTCAATTGCTTCTATAACAAACTACATGTATAACCCAATATTTGGTAACATGGAATCTTGAAATAGTTGGATCTTATGCTTTACTTTTCGCTTGAGTGGTCAACCTTTAGGCTCCTAGAACAAATCTCTATATGCCTATAGGAAATCTTCTAGTTGTTTTTTATGTTTCCTAGTACACCCTTCCAAGGATCCCTTGCCTCTTACAGACTCTTCTACATAATTATTTTCTATTAAAAACAATAAAACATACTTCTTGATGGAACTCATCAATTTCTTGGCTTGGTTGACACCTAAAAGTGAAATTTTTGAATTTTATTTATGCACATTGATGATAAAATATTTTCCATCCTTGATGAGTTGATAGTGGTTGGATCTATAAATGGATATTATGTCTCTCATGTACATGTATGAAATTCCAAAAACCACTCTGCATGCATCAAGGGGAACCACAACTAATTCTACTTCATCAATAAAATCAACACTAATAGCAAATCAAATTTTGCATTATTTTTTTTACCTTTATCTTTGCATGCTTATTTACCCATCTGAATGGATATGTGCTTACATGATCACGAACTTCCAATCCTAATTTTCTCACCAACTATGTCACAATGAGATTCGCTTTCCATCCCGAGTTATTTGAATGAGTTACTTTGAAATCATATACAAAAAAAGGAAGCAAAATGTTGTGGCAGATGCACTCTCAAGAAAGGATGAGGATGTGGAAGCATTGTTGTGCGCCATTTCTATTATCCAACCAGATTGAATAAACGAAGCAAGGGAGAAATGGAAGAATGATGAAGTGTGGGAACTTATTCGAAAGTTACAGCAAGATTCCAGTACATCTGATACATTTAGCTGGAAAAATGATTCGTTATGGTACAAAGATTACTTATACCTCTGTAAGAATTCCCAACTCAAACAAAAGATTCTTCTTGAATTGCACGCTTCTCCCTTACGAGGGCACTCAGGATTTTTAAAAACTTACCACAGGGTTAAGAAGGAATTTTTTTGGGATGGCCTTAAATCAGATATTCAAAAGTTTGTTGTGAAATGTTTGGTATGCCAACAAAATAAAGCTAAGACAGTTAAGACACTAGTTCTATTACAACCTTTATCCATTCCAAACCAATGTTGGGAGGAGGTTTCAATGGATTTTATCACAGGTTTACCCAAGTCTGAGGGAAAGAGTGTCATCATGGTGGTAGTTGACAAACTTACCAAGTATGCACACTTTTGTGCATTATCACATCCATTTAAAGCCAGTACAGTTTCTACGGCATTTATGGAAACAATTCAAAAGCTACATGGAAACCCAAAAATTATTGTAAGTGACAGAGATCCCATTTTTATAGGAAATTTTTGTATAGAATTATTTTCTTTTCTTGGTACTCAGTTAGCACATAGCTCATCTTATCATCCTCGATCTGATGGACAAACGGAGATAGTAAACAAATGTTTGGAAGGATATCTTCATTTCTTTGTATCTGATAAATAGAAACAATTGGCCAAATGGTTGCCTCTGACTGAATGGTGGTATAACACTTCCTTCCATACTACAACAAAAATTACCCCATTTATGGCACTTTATGGATATCAGCCACCATCCATCACATCATATTTAAGAGAAAATTCTAAGGTTCAAGCAGTGGAACATCACATCAAGCATCAACAACAAGTTCTCCAACTCTTAAAGGACAACCTCGTGTTGGCGCAGAATAGAATGAAACAACAGGCAGATCAAAATCGTAGTGAAAGAAGTTTTTATGTAGGTGATTGGGTATTCCTACGGCTACAACCATATAAACAAATGTCCCTCAAGCAAGCTAAGAAGGATAACAAATTGTCACCAAAGTATTATGGTCCGTACAAGGTGTTGCAAAAGATTGGTACTATGGCATACAAATTGGAGCTTCCTGCAGCTTCTCGAGTGCACCCAGTTTTCCATGTTTCATGTTTAAAGAAGGTTATAGGCGACAAGCTCCCAGTTCGAACAATATTGCCAGAACTTGACGAGGAAGGAAAAATTATATTAGAACTGGAAGCAGTCATAGAAACATGAACTCGACAACTACGAAATCGATCCATTTCAGAGTATCTCATCAAGTGGAAGAACTTATCCGCTGAAGATTCCACATGGGAGGATGAGAATTTTATACAGAAGCATCCATAACTACTCAAGCGTTGAGGAAAACACTTTTTTGAAGGAGAGGGGCACGTTAGGTACCTATAATACTAATAATTCCCACATTAATATTGTAGTTGTATCCCTTATTAATATTGTTGTGCCCCTATTGCCCCCATATTGTTATTACTGTGCCCCATAGAATCCCTCTATTGTTATTTTTGTGCCCTTATATTATTATTGTTAGGTCGGCTTGGTTATATTGTGACCTCTTAGACTCCTATATACAGAAAGGAGGTTTTGTCATTTGAATCATCCAAGAATTGTTCATTTATGTAATGTAAAGGAGGTTGCCCCCTCGAAGAGGTTGAATTCTAAGGCGTTGATCTACCTTTTCTATCTTTTTGTGAGCTAGTTTCATAACATAACTCCTCCACTTTTTCTACTTTAAAATAATAGATATGGATAAAAAAAATATAATCATCTGATATGGTTAATAAGATGGTCAAAAACTATTTTGAAAAACAAATAGTGAACTTATTTGAACCTTTTGAAGTCACCTCCCAATATATAAGTATCAATTTTTTTATACCACATCCTTCATGATTTATTTAACCCATGTAGGGAATATGTTGGCCTAATTAGAAGCCCTTTCCTTTCCTTCACTACAAGTCCTTCTACCTACTTCATGTAGATTTCTTCTTCTAAACCTCTAGGTAGGAATGTTGTCTGCACATTAATCTCTTTTACTTCAAAATAAAAAGTGGAAATAAGAAATAAAATAAATCTAATAGAAGTTAACATGGAAATATGAGAAAATATTCCACCAAAGTGAACTCCCTCTACTTAGGCATAACCTTTTACTACTAATCAATATTTGTATTTCTCCACTTTACCTTTTCCTTTCAACTTATTATTAAACACCTATTTGTTTTCAATGGGATTTCTTCTTGTTTCAAACTTGATTAGATCGCAAGCCTCATACATGTCCATGGATTCCCTTCCTTCAACTGTGGCCTCTTTCCATATTTTTCTCTCCTTTGAATTCACTACGCGCCTAATAGTTCTAGGATCATCATATGTAATAAAAAAAGGAAAATTTGAATAGAACTTACATGGAGTATAAGTTTCTAGATACCTTATTTCCTTAATTGTGTTAGATTCACAATTGTACTAAGAGGGGTTTTGAATCAATATAAGGACAATTTTTACCTATTTAAACATTTTAAAATCATAAAACATCAATCTCTAAATAACTAACACAAGATATATGTGTAAACCCTTATGGGAGAAAACCACAAAACTTCTTTACATGAAATATCTTGTAGGCACGAACCTATTATTACATCAATTTACAGACACAGAGATACAAGATATATCAATCCCCTCTAGCATTTTCTAGGCACCCACTGACAATAGACACCAATCCCCTTTGTTTCTTAGTACAAACCAAGCTATAAGAGACATTGATTCCTTATGCGGCCTTGTATGAACCAACCTACACGAGACATGAATCCCCATTGTTTCTTTATAATAACCAATGTATTTGAGACATCAATCCAATCCGTTGCTTTGTAGGAACCAACTTTTAGGAAACATAATTACCCTCTACAAGAATATTTGTAGTCACCAACCTATCGGAGAAACCAATCTCCTCTATTTCTTTGTAGGAAACAACTTACAAGATATACCAATCCCATCTGTTAACACTCAGGTTGTTCCCAAAAGTTGTAAGAAAGGGAATACGGCCGAGGTAACCACAGACCAATCTTTTAGATACAGATTCTAGCCAATCTGCATCCAGAGAGGGCTCTCTCTTTATGATTTAGCTTTGTTTTGAAAGGTATTAGGATAGTTATGAAGTTCAAGGGTTTTGTTTTGAGTTTGGGTGATGAGATTAAATAGAACAGTGAGGTAAGATTGAGTAGTTCAGTCCATTGGGCATGATGGAGTCAAAAGAGATGGTTTTCTCAATTTGGTTTCTTAACAGAGGATGGCATCACAGAGCAAGTTAGTAAAACAGGGAACAAATTAAAGAGCTGAAAACATATGGAATGGGCTCAAATGGGTGAAGCGCAGTTAAGAATCCTTCAACATATTGAAAGAGGGAAAATGGGTGCTTACCGACAAAGAGCAGTTAAGAATTCTTTATCGAATAATCAATATGAGAGAATTAGGAAATAGGAGCAATTAAGAATTCACTGCTTATACTAATTCTGAAGAAAACATAGAGAATAATAAAGACTGAAAACAAAGTGCAGTTAAGCACATTCTGAATTAATCTTTCTCTTTATCATTCAAATCATGAAACATAGATGACATACAAACTCATAAAACTGTAAAACATAAGATATAAGGGACTTATTGATTCGGAGGTTGATTCAAGAATTCTCTGACAAGTCCTCTGCTTCAATTATTCATCTAGTAGACCAGACAACAGTTTGTTTCCAACAGCTCTTTATTCCAAGGTTTTAGTATTTACAGCAAAGTCTAGAAAGTCCGCGCACACCCAACCTCTTCAAAACTCTGATGAAGGGGGTATTTATACAACAAAATATGTACAACAAATATCTCATAAAAGCTGTGAGATAAACTCTATATTTTAACCTAAAGTAATTTACAAGTAACATAGAAGCAGATCGAGGAAGATAATTGATGTAGTGCTAGAGGCTGGCTCTTTAGGGTTCACCTTGCAGCTATCCTACAGTAGCTCTGTGCCAACAGTTTGTCCTAACTGATCTTTAATTATGAACTGCTTTTCTTTGACATTGATCTGATACACTTTAATGCTCGTCTGATAATCTTTGACTTTGCTTTGATCCTCTTTAATGCTGAAATGACCCCTGATCACTGCCTTCTCTGGCAATTCATGTCTTAGAAGGTTCACATTGGCTGGGGCACCAAGTATTCCCCATTTATATCTATTTCCCTCTTCTGCGAGCTTAGAAATCCTTCTTTTTTCCTTCAACTATGTTACTGTAAAATGGCGGGTTGAATGGTAGTCTTGCGGAGTTTGTACTGTAATCTTTCTGGTCGGTTGGCAGTCGAAACAGAAATGGTGAAATCAGTTCATTTTAATGCCTGGAGCGCTATATACAGCGTATAACACTAAAAAAATGTTTATGCCATTTTAACTAATGAAATGAAGCTTGGCGGGATTTTTGACTTTGAACGACGGATGATGCAAGCAGGATGTTAGCGGGGGTTACGGGATAGATGACGTGGTAGGTGACGTGGCAAGTGACGTCAGCAAAGGACAGCTGACGTCAGCAGATGACGTCAGCAGGGGGAGGGCGGTAAATGGTTTTTCCCGCACCGCTTTTGGGCTTGGGCGGTTTTGGGTGGAGGGCTAGCGAACATGCTGGGAGAGCGACGCGTGGCAGAAGTACGGGAGCAATACCACCAGTTCCCCTAGAGGTAACGTTCGGCAGTGGAGGGGGTCACGAAACGAATATCGGTCGTTGGATGGATGGGCCGAGATCGGACGGTGGGCGCTCTACGGAGATGGCGGGGAGTTAACTTGCGGGGCTGACGCATTTAAACAATGTTTTTTAATGTTGTCGGGGGCATTTTCATCAATCTGTGGGGCTTGGTTATAATTAACCCGAGTGGTTAATTATCCCATGGTTTTCATGCGGAGGTTATTAAAAGGTTTTAGATAAACCTTTAATCCCTACTTTATGTGGTGCTATGGTTATAGTTAACCGGGGCGGGGAATATTAATACATGCGGCCTTTTATTATATACATATAATACGGGATAGGGTAAATGACTTTGATATGGGAGTTATATAATAACACATTAATTTCTAATATGAAACTTGATTTGAAAACAAGCGCTAAGTTATAATGTTTAAGAACTTAGGCTTAAGGGAAAAAAAGGGGTTTTTTGTGATATTTGTACAATTTCCTAAGTAAAAGGGGTTTTACTTAGGCTTTTGATGAAATGAGATGGATGGAAGGAGTTGTTTGGTGATATTAGGTACATCTTAATATCTTTGGGAGAGTTAGTAAATGATTTAAGGAAAAATATGAATGGGAGATTAGTCATGCCTCGCTTGAGCTGCTCCAAAAAATATCTTCCATGGCACTTGTGATAGATGTGTAAGTTAACACACATTTTGAGAAACAGAATCCATCAGAAGTCTCATTCTGCAACAGCAATCTACTTACCCAACCTACTTTGCCTAACATTTTTTCTTCCTTTCTTTGGGTGCACTTAGACTAGCAAACCCTTTTCAATATTCTTTTCTTTTCATGGTAAGCCTACCTAATTCTGCACTTATTACTTCGAAGGGCTCAGATTAAATGGTTGAGCTCCTTTGCTTCTCTACCTATTTACTTATCTACCAAGATTAAACAGTTTGGACAGATTTTTATTCTCTATCTCTAAAACATGAAATTCAAACATGAACTAGCCAAGATTAAGCTGTTTGGCCATTCATCAATTGTGGAAAAAGTTCAACAAGCTGTACATGATCCTTTATTTACAGAAAATGAAATAGTAGTGGCATTTTGGAGTAGCACACTTTCCTGGTCTTTCTTTTTTTGGGGTTCATTTTTTTTCATTTTTTCTTTTGACCATTTATTTTTTTTCACCCTTTGATTTTTCTTTTAGGGTATACCCTCTTTACATTTTTTACATTTTTTTATTTTTTTTGATAATATGGAAACCTTTACAGCAAGGAAAGGTATGAACATATTACGGAGCTCAACCAGTCAATCATGAAACATGACAACTATAACTATAGGAGTATAACACTGGCTCCACTTGGGGATGGCTTTCCCTCATGGAAAGTCAAGAACAACAGGTCAGATGGCCTTTTTCATAACTTTTGCTCTGCTCTGAAATTTTCCTTTGCTGGTTGCTTTATTTGTATATATGACAGCACACTTGTGGAGCTTAGCGCCTTCTCTTCGGCCTTCAACTGCAGCAAGTTACTATCCAATCAACACTTTAACATTTTTTGTCTCTCCTTGAATCCTTCTTGAGCACCTTGTCTCTTGGACAAGAGCTTTTAGCCTTGGTCCTTTTGATCAATTTTTTTTTAATTTTCTCCTGCACAACTATGAGATCTGGTCTGAAATAAAAAAGTGCTGCAACTTTCAAACCAAATTAGTAAATCATCAAGATCTTGGATTCAAACATTTAAGGATTTATTTTGTAATCTACTGACAACTGAATCTAAAACAAACTAAAATCCTACCTACTTTACTCTAATCAGCTTTCTGACTGCTGGTTAGGTAAAATGAAACAACCAATGCAACCACTTAAGCATTATATACATCAGTGACCTTTGTTGCTTGTGTTTGATGGTGTTTAAAATTGAGATCTTGCAATCAAATTTGGCTTTTTTAATCTTTGAGAAGATAAGGAAATCCCTGATCTCCTTTGCTAAATCTAGAAACTGTACAAAAGGGTCTTGTAAAATATATACACTATTCTTGAGTTGATTCAAACAACAACTGTACAAATGTCCTGGATAGCTCTCATGCCATGAAACTGAAATATCACCCTTGTCTTTGTCACCCTGCGTGTTTTCAACTACTCTTGGTGATGATATTTCTAATAACTATAATGTCTGTCTTGTAAAACCATTATCATCTTGATTTTGACCCTTATAGTCTGTTGATGGGGGAAAACTATGGTTACTTTCATCATCCAACATGTCAGCTATTAGATCATAGAGAATTTGGAAGGATTGTTGCAACTTATTACATACAGGTTCAAATGGAACTTGACAGATTTCTACAAGCTGCTCTTATTTTTCTTTAAAAATTTCACATGATTCAAAACAAAGAGGCAGGGAATCAATTTGGATTTTTTGATCATATGTTGCTGCTTCCAAGTCTTCTTCTGCAACCTGACATTCAATGGCATTTTGGGGCTGCAAATCTAGATATGATAAGTTTTGAACAAAGATTTGATTGCCCTCTAGATGGTTAATATCAAGACTTGTTGACATTTGATTTTTAATTGCTTGATAGTTATCTCTGATAAACTGAAAAGAATCAAAAGAAAATGGTAAAGTTCCTTCACTGATTTCAAAAATTTCTGCACTTTCCTCCTCATCATCATTGCTACAATGAACAAGCTAGTCAATTCTTTCAAGCTGTTGAACCTGAATTTCGTTATTCCCCAAATTAACTTCTGATTCCTCCACGAGGTTAAATTGGATTTGAGAAACATAATCATCATCATATTGATCATACTTGGGTGAATCATTGGAAGAAGAAATGTTATCAAATGCACACATTAGATCAAGAGATTGCTCCTCCACATATTGCTCTATGAATCTGTTTTCTGATCTGTGGTAGATAGGGTCGGTAGGAAATTGTTCATGAATACCAATATTTTCATTTGGTGAAACAAATGTGTCATGGCAATTTTGAACAAAACTTTCAACTTTCATTATGATCTTCTGCATCATTTCCTCTACTTTCTTTATCAAAACGTCAAGTTTTTCCTCTTTTTATGTTTTCGACTTCTCTTTTCTGATTTTCAGATTAACCTCTACATCCACTACCATGTTCTGCATTTGTTCCATACTGGAGGGGTTTCTTTCTCTCAGATGAAATTCTATCTCTGAATCAAATGCTCTTGGGTAATGCAGTAGAGCTGAATCAGGGGGAGGTTTTATTTTCAATGGTATTGAATGATAGATTTGATTGAATCTGTCTGAAAATTGTTGTACTATTTCATCTGGATGTCTTTTTAACTGATTATATTCTTCTATGATCATGAGGAGATTGACTTTGATTACCCATCTACCAAGGAAGAGTTTGAGAAACTGCTCAAGACTTGAGATGCTTGCCACAGGCAGGGTTTTGAACCAACTCCTGACTTTTCCTTGCAAAGAAAGAGAAAAAAGCCTAATATTAACATCCTCTTCATCCACTTCAAATAAGTTAAGATAATCTTCAAAAACTTGGATATGTTTTTGGGCAGTGACACCATTCTCTCCATCAAATCTAGGGAGATACCCGGGATAATCATTAGGGAAATCATGGACTGTGGGAGGAAAAATGAGTGGTTTATACCTATCAGGAACTTTATGAGGTACCCGAATATGTTCAGGGATTGGATGATTAGTCTCAATTTTTGGGTTCTCCTTAATTAAAAAATGATCTTCATAAGAATTAGAAGACTGCTGTTCAAATGTGTAAGGAGACTTTTCATCTACATTTTTGGAAGGAAAATAATAAAAATTTAATCTAAAATCATCTCTAAAATACAATATACATTGAAAAATATTATCAATGAGAAAGAACATAATGTCTTGGATAACAATCCAAGTCAAAAGCCTGATCTTTTCATACAGTTCTTTCAGGTTCATTTCTCCAGTGGAGTCTTGATTGTGAAATTGATGTGGAGTCGCTAGGTGGATGATTTTAACCTTTGTGTGTCTGATCCTTGTCCACCATCACAGATTAGATCTAAACCTGTAAAACAGTTCTGAAGAGAAGGTTTAGTTCTCCAGGAAACCAAATTTTTGAGTATTTTTTTTGATTATTCTGATTTTTTGTGATTTTTCAAAACAACTTTTATGATTTCTTTAAGAGATTTTTTGATATGAGATTTTAAAGTTTCTTGAAGATTTTATTTGACAAAAGAAACTGATCAATTATTTGAAACCAACTATTCACTACATAAACTAGACTGGAGATAGACTGAAGAAACATTTATTTACTTCTGCAATTGCAAAGCAAAAGCAGTTTCAAAGGCTACCTGGCTAACTTTAGGCTCCATCTGTAGCTTATACAGAAAACAATAGCAACAAACAATTATTCAGGTCCCCAGTGGAGTCGCCAATGATGTTATCACTCAGGTTGTTCCCAAAAGTTGTAAGAAAGGGAATACGGCTGAGGTAACCACAGACCAATCTTTTAGATACAGATTCTAGCCAATCTGCATCCAGAGAGGGCTCTCTCTTTATGATTTAGCTTTGTTTTGAAAGGTATTAGGCTAGTTATGAAGTTCAAGGGTTTTGTTTTGAGTTTGGGTGGTGAGATTCAATAGAACAGTGAGGTAAAACTGAGTAGTTTAGTCCATTGGGCATGATGGAGTCAAAAGAGATGGTTTTCTCGATTTGGTTTCTTAACAGAGGATGGCATCACAGAGCAAGGTAGTCAAACAGGGAACAAATCAAAGAGCTGAAAACAGATGGAATGGGCTCAAATGGGTGAAGGGCAGTTAAGAATCCTTCAACATATTGAAAGAGGGAAAATGGGTGCTTACCGACAAAGATCAGTTAAGAATTCTTTATCAAACAATCAATATGAGAGAATCACGAAACATGAGAAATTAAGAATTCACTGTTTATACTAATTCTGAAGAAAACACAAAGAATAATAAAGACTGAAAACAGAGTGCAGTTAAGAAAATTATGAATTAATCTTTCTCTTTATCATTCAGACCATGAAACATAGATGACATAAAAACTCAGAAAACTGTAAAACATAAGATATAAAGGACTTATTGATCCGGAGGTTGATTCAAGAATTCTGTGACAAGTCCTCTACTTCAATTCTTCATCTAGTAGACCAGACAACAGTTTGTTTCCAACAGCTCTTTATTCCAAAGTTTCAGTATTTACAGCAAAGTCTAGAAAATCCACGCACACCCAACTTCTTCAAAACTCTAATGAAGGGGGTATTTATACAACAAAATATGTACAACAAATATCTGATAAAAGCTGTGAGATAATATCTAGATTTTAACCTAAAGTAATTTACAAGTAACATAGAAGCGACTCGAGAAAGATAACTGATGTAGTGCTGGAGGCTGGCTCTTTAGGGTTCGCCTTGCAGTTGTCCTGCAGTAGCTCTGTGCTAACTGTTTGTCTTAACTGCTCTTTAATTCTAATCTACTTTTCTTTGACTTTGATCTGATACTCTTTAATGCTCGTCTGATACTCTTTGACTTTGCTTTGATCCTCTTTAATGCTGAACTAACCCCTGCTCGCCCCCTTTCTTTGGCAATTCATGCCTTGGAAGGTTCAAATTGGATGGGGCAACAAGTATTCCCTGTTTATCTCTGTTTCCCTCTTCTGCGAGCTTAGAAATCCTTATTTTTGCCTTCAACTATGTTACTGTAAAATGGCGGGTTGAATGGTAGTCTTGCGGAGCTTGTACTGTAATCTTTCTAGTCGGTCGGCGGTCGAAACAGAAACAGTGAACTTAGTTGATTTTAATGCCTGGAGCGTTGTATATAGAGCATAACACTGAAAAACACGTTTATGCCCTTTTAACTAACAAAATGAGGCTTGGCGGGATTTTTGACTTTGAAGAACGGATGACGCAAGCATGACGTCAGCAGGGGGTATGGGACAGATGACGTGGCAAATGATGTGGCAAGTGATGTCAGTAAAGGACAGCTGACGTCAATGGATGACGTCAGCAGGGGGAGGGTGGTAAATGTTTTTTCTCACACCACTTTTGGGCTTGGCCAGTTTTGGGCGGAGGGCTAGCGAACACGCTGGGAGAGAAACGCATGGCAGTAGTACGGGAGCAATACCACCAGTTCCCCGGGAGGTAACGTTCGGCAGTGGAGGGGTTCGCGAAATGAATATCGGCTAACGGATGGATGGGCCGAGATCAAACGGTGGGCACTCTACGGAGATGGCGGGGAGTTAACTTGCGGGGCCGACGCATTTAAACAATGTTTTTTAATGGTGTCTGGGGCATTTTCATCGGTCTACGGGGTTTGGTTATAATTAACCTGGGTGGTTAATTATCCCATGGTTTGCGCGCGGAGGTTATTAAAAGGTTTCAGATAAACCTTTAATCCCTTATTTATGTGGTGCTATGGTTATAGGTAACCGGGGTAGGGAATATTAATACATGGGGATTTTTATTATATACATATAATATGGGATAGGCTAAATGACTTTTATATGGGAGTTATATAATAACACATTAATTTTTAATATGAAACTTGATTTGAAAACAAGTGCTAAGTTATAATGTTTAAGAACTTAGGCTTAAGGGAAAAAATGGGGTTTTTTGTGATATTTGTACAATTTCCTAAGTAAAAGGGGTTTTACTTAAGCTTTTTATGAAATGAGATGGATGGAAGGAGTTGCTTGGTGATATTAAGCAGATCTTAATATCTTTGGGGGAGTTAGTAAATGGTTTAGGGAAAAATATGAATGGGAGATTAGTCATGCCTTGCTTGAGCTGCTCCAAAAAATATCTGCCATGGCACTTGTGATAGAGGTGTAAGTTAACACACATTTTGAGAAACAGAATCCATCACAAGTCTCATTCTGCAACAACAATCTACTTACCTAGCCTACTTTGCCTAACATTTTTTCTTCCTTGCTTTGGGTGCACTTAGACTAACAAACCCTTTTCAATCTTCTTTTCTTTTCATGGTAAGCCTACCTAAGTCTGCACTTATTACTTCCAAGGGCTCAGATTAAATGGTTGAGCTCCTTTTCTTCTCTATCTATCTACTTATCTACCAAGATTAAACAGTTTGGACAGATTTTTATTCTCTACCTCTAAAACATGAAATTCAAACATGAACAAGCCAAGATTAAGATGTTTGGCCATTCATCAATTGTGGCAAAAGTTCAGCAAGCTATACATGATTCTTTATTTAGAGAAAATGAAATAGTAGTGGCATTTTGGACTAGCACACTTTCCTAGTCTTTCTCTTTTGGGGGTTTATTTCTTTTCAATTTTTCTTTTGACCATTTATTTTTTTCACCCTTTGATTTTTTTTTTAGGGTATACCCTCTTTACATTTTTTACATTTTTTTATTTTTTTGATAATATGGAAACCTTTACAGCAAGGAAAGGTATGAACATATTATAGATCTCAACTAGGTAATCATGAAATATGACACCTATAACTATAGGAGTATAACACCATCTACTATAAAATTTGAAGCGACCAACCTATAGGAGTGACCAATCCCCATTTATACAAATATTTGTGGGCACCAACCTACTTGACTAAGAATAATTGCTTCTTCACAATCCCTGTTAGATACTTCTTCTTTCACCAATTTTGTGAGTTACTTATTCATTCATAATGTCTTCTTGTTGCTTCTATCTTCACTACGTCTACTTGCTACTTCTTCCTTCTTCAGGTTTTCTTTTGCCAAAACCTATTTCTTTTGGCTACTTCCTAATAATGAAATCGCACCACATGCCACGTATCCAAATTTTTTATTTATTTATTTATCTAGAATTTCTACCATAGGTACATAGAGATATCTTCTCTCTCTCCTCTATATTTCAAAGTGTGAAACATATCAAAATTAAAGTTATAGCAAAAATTCCAAGTTGGGTTGTTTGAAGCATGTTTTAGGAGCCCTGAAGAACAATAATTTCCTCATATTATATCTCTAAAATTATAGTGAAAAAGGGACTTGCATTTATACCCCAAGTACCTTGAGATAAATTCTCCCCCACTTCTATATTTCATAGTCTAACAAATTACAGAAATAAGTTTATCGTTAAGATACCAAGATGAATTTTTTGAAGCATGTTATAGGAATAATCAAGAATAGTAATTTCCTCATACAATATCTTCAAAATTATAGCGAAAAAAGGTATGAAATCTATATCTTTAGTACCTTGATATCTCTTCTTGATATCCTCCAAATTTCACAGCCTAAAAGATCATAGAAGGAAAGATATAACAAAAATGCCAAGCTAACATGTTTGAATCTAGTTTCAGGAACATTGAGGAACACTTCCTCATATTATATCTCTAAAATTATAGTGAAACAAGGTCTAAAATTTCTAATACTAGTATCTTGAAATTTATTTCACATTCTAAAACATCTCATAATGAAATTTATAGAAAAAATACAAACCTGACATGTTTAATCAGATTTTTGGAGCATTTAGGAAGGCTAAATTTCTCAAAGAATATCTTCAAAATTTTAGTGAACCAAGGTTAACAAAATTAAGCATAGGTACAGGAATATATTTTATCTAGATCCACCAAGTTTCAAGTTATGAAATGTTCCTGGAGAAAATTTATAGTAAAAATTGGATGCTAACCTATTTGAAGCATATTTCAAGAGCATTCAGGAAGTTTAAAATCCTTAGAGCATATCTCCAATATTATAGTGAACAAAAAAATGAAATTTGAATCAAAAGTACATGACTATCGTCTATCTATATTTTCTAAATTTCACAATCTAGAACATCCTAAAAGAAAATTTATATTGAAAATTCTAAGATGACTCATTCAACCCACATATCACATTCTTTCTTCCACTTTTAATCTCCAAGAATCACACAAAAAGTATTCCTCAACTCCTCTCCTAAGCTTAGATATATTATTTCTTAGATACCCATTAAATGAACTCCATTTTCCTTTATTTATGGTGTTTTTATGTTCACTTATGGTGCGAACTTATAAAATTAGTTGGGTGGGATGACTTGTACTTTGGTTGGGTAATCCTAAAGAAGTCTTTCATATCTCCACATTCCTATGGAGTTAGAGGGAGTTCCATATACCATTAAAAAGGTCCTAGAATAATATTTCCAACCATATATCATATGCTCCAATTTGATCTATGAAATTTGAGTAAAAATCACTGAAAAATAGTGTATCCAAAATGGGCATCAAAAGCCCAAAAACAATATTTCCAACTATCTTCATTTTCCAATGTTTATTTTCAACATATGTAGTGTCTCCCTATATTTGAAATAAATGACAACAATATTTCCAACTATATCCCCCTTTGTCATTAATCGAAATCCTTTGCTAATTCCACAATAATACTAAATAACTACCCCTATCTGTGATTCTCTGTTTTTCTGCAATTTATCCCCCTTTGAATGCAATGGAAAAGGGATGCTCCCCCTCAGTGTTTTCTTCTCCATATTTATAAATATTATTTTGTCTGCAACTTTTCTAACTATCTACAACTCTTCCTTTTTTTACAACTACTCTTAGTGACTACAACTACTTCCCTTTCTACTATCTTTCCTTATGTTTTCATATTGCTTTTACTCCCTGTTGCAATTTATTCATCTAATATGCCAATAATAAAATAATAACTTTTTTTATTTCTCAGTTCCACTTTTCTTTCAACTAAGCTCCGGTTGACGGTGTTGGACATGCCAACATGTCAAGGGATCTCACCAGTAAGAAGTCCCAACTAGACCTCAGACCGTTTGGTGTAGGAGTCCCAGTAGTGGGTCATATGGTATTGCCTTGACCATAGTTGCACATAGAGGTAAGTGATATGTCATTGTTGGTAGCAAGGGTGTGACATGCGCAGTAAGCCAAAGGAGGTGAATGAATAGTTCTAACACATAGAAGGTGGAATGAGTGTGCCCCTTGGAAACTTGTGTAAACACGCAGCTTGTAAGGGAACACATGAGAAAAGATGCATCAGAAACTAGAAGGAAGGTGAACCAGCAATCCAAAGTGATGGTTAAATCAACAACACATTTCAATAAGATTCATACATACATATACAGAAAGAACTTATACATACATGCATAAGCAAATAGATACATATATTGTTAGAGTAAACAAGTTAACTGAAATAAAATAACAACATAAGGATGAAATGTGCTGGCTCTGTTATATTAACAAGTGAAAGTTCCAATCATACAGTACAACCATGACCAACCATTAGTTCCGATAAGAAAATGTTATAATCACTTCCACTTGCTCCTCTAAAGAGACGTACTAGCTCTTCACTATGGAGAAGCCAAATCTCGTTACAATAATCTCCAAGCTTTCTCTAATATACTCCTATCAGAAGCTTGGATGACCAAAAGCCTGTAGAACGAGTTATGAGGTACTATAAGTAGCAAAGGGTGGGGGTGACCCTTGAGATTCCCCTTTCTGACTATTCACATACCCTCATGACTCTTCAACTACTCTATGACTTTTACATTCCACTATCAACACTTGGAGTTTCACTTTCACAGGTCATACATAAAATCTCCACATGTACCCATGTGAGACAAAATAGGCTTGAGAAATCCATACAAAACATCACTAAGATTTGGACAACTGTGGGTAGAATAACTCTTTGACATCGTCACGATGGTCGACAGTGGCAAAGTGATGCCAAGCTTGGTATTCTGTGATGGTGTCTATTTACTCTGTGGTGACATATTTCTGGAACCGAACTCTTGCCTTTGTTGCATCCGAGTACACTGATTTGGCTCCTCTGTCCAACCCATCTGATAACATGTGCATCACTGTCTTGAGTGTGGTTGGACCACTGACATACTGATGCGTATTGTTTGCACTAATTTCCAAGTCTACACTGGTGGCTATCTGCATCAACTCATCAAAGTATGAGTCCACCTCCATTCGGACTTGATTCTTTGTCTTTGCCTTAGTGAGTATCCGAATAGATGTGATCGCATGCGCGTGCACAACAACATCCATGCTTCTAAACACTCGTGCATGGGAAGCCTCCAAACTAGTGATGAGCAATGGGAGTTCCTCATAGTTTCGTATCTGACTCTGGATGTGTGCCTTCAACTCAACTGCCATGGGCCTCATCATCTTGGGAAAGTGTAGTGGTGCACCCTTGTATCTCATTGTCCATATTTTCATGCCATCATCAATAATATTTAGGGTCGACAAGGTACATGCTTTTCTAGCACAACGTTGTTGCCAACTGTTGAGATGGACAATTTCCTTATGCACGGCACCAAATCAAGAATACACCATCCGCATGACTATCTCAAGGGATGATACTTCATCCAGTATCACCTTCCTCAACTCCGCTCTGTCGAATGCTATAACTAGTTCTCCTCCCAGCTTGGCAGTTTGTAACTCCTTAGCCATTCGCTCATTCTCTACTATCAAGAAGTGAACACTCGAGCTAGTGGCTTCGGTATATGCTCTGATAGCATCGTCCAATGTTGTTGGATGCTTGCACACATCATATACAACCACTCATTCCTCAAACCAGGAGAACTGTGGACATCCAGAGTAGACACTTTGTGCAATTGCGTAGCTCTATGTTGTGACTCGTAGAATGATATGTTGTGCATCTCTTCTTACGGATTGTCTCCAAGGATCTTAGTATCTCCTTGGTCACTCAGGACTTACTCTGCTTCTGTATCTCATGAAGCTGGTGGGTTGACCTCATGGTGGTAAGGCATGAGGTCAATGTTTGGTTCTAACTCTGGCTACTCAAGTACTCATTCAATCTCTTGAGAGAAGTCCTGCTCGTGTGATTGCTCACCCTGTCTACATTATGCCAGCTGCTTAGATGAGTCTACTACCTGTATGGGTGTAGTTTCATCAATCTGTGCATGTTGTGCCCTATATTGTGTCTGTCCCTACTTTGCTTCCTTCTCCTATCTATGTAGCTCTAGTTCTTTTGAGAGTTTCTCCTTCAACTCTTGCAACACCGTCACTATTTCCTCCATCCTATGTTTATCTCTCTGCCTTTGCACGTTCCTCTTTTCGCGTTGTCACTATTTACCTCTATTTCCAAAGCTTCTTTCTCCACAAGTGGGTCTACTCTGAATGTGTAGCTTTGTTCTACCTTTGCACTGTTGACAATCTTTTTCTTGCCTTTGTCATGCGCGGGCATGTTACCCTCTACTACTGCTGGTGCTGGTGCTCTCCTAGATGCTGCTTCACGTTGCTTTGCTAGCCATTCCACAATGATGTCGACTGGTTCATTGAGCCTGGAGAAGATGTGACAATATCCCCATGGGTCTTTCTCAGCCCAATGACAGACCTCGTGGATCCAAGGAAATTGTACTCTCGGATAGTGATCCTTCACAAAGAAATGCGGGTCGTACGGATTGAAGCTTCTGGTGCCGAAAGTAAATATTTTGAACTCTTCTATCTCGGCATCAACATGCTTGATATTTTGTATCTCATATAACTCGATCCACAATGAAAGAGTGGGCCAGGTTGCCTTCTTCTTCTGATGCAGTCTAGCTGACAGTCCTGTCGAGATGTGGTACGACACTTCTTTCATGACGAGCTTGTCCATGGAAAACTTCGGTAAAACATGGAGAGGATTCTTCGTGTTGTACATCCGTATGGAGGTGCCAAAAGGTGAGGCATACCAATTTGCTATGTCAATCAACCTCCATTACTGCCTTCGACAAACAAGGTGGATCCTGCTCAAATATAATATTTTACATCGTGTTATCACTCTAAAATTTCCCTAGGGTTGTCATGTTGTGTTTAAAGAAATAATAGAGGTAACCACAAACCTACTTTTGAGATCAGGATCTAGCCTTCCTAATGCTCAGAGAGGGCTCTCTCTTAATGATTTAAATTTGTTGGATTAATTGATTTTAGGCTAGTTGTTTAAGCTTGCTTGCATTTTGATTTGATTTGGTGGTGGAATCACTGACTTAGATGGATAGAGACTGTCTATTTTCCATTGGGATATGGAGTCAATGTGTCAAGAAAACTGAACTGAATCAAGTTCTAAAGGAAGTGTCCACAGGGCAAGGTAGTTACGAAAATTTAGATCTTTTACGCTGAAGTGTGAAATGTTTTTCAATTGGGGTTAAGGAGCAATTAGGGATTCCTTAAACCGGATAGTGAGGGAAATGAATGAGGTCAATCGAAACTAGGGAGCAATGAAGAATTCCCTACTTTGGATATCAGAAGAAAACATCAAAATGAATAAATGTTCAAGACAGAGTGTAATTAAACAAATTCTGTAGTAACATTCCAGTTATTTCATTCAAATTGGAAAACAAGTATGTGAAATACATGAGAAAATAACAATTTAACAAACGAAAGATACTTCACTGAAGTGGACCAACACATGAACCCTGTAATGCAATGCCTTTATTACTTTGTCCAGTCTACTGACTTGAAAATGTTACAATAAACCCTCAGGTTTTAGATCAACATACCTATATAAATGTTCAGCAATCCACACCTAATACTTCAAATTATGAAGTATTTATACAAAAAACTATTACAAAATATCCTAAACTCTTTTAGGCATTATTCAAGGAAAAAGAAATATCTTCATGCAAGAAGATAGAAACAGATATGTAATTGATGCAAGTTGTCCCTCATTTATTGTTTGTTGTTGGTCTTTCTTTGATATTATGTTGCTTTTTCTCTCTTGTTGTTTTCTTTCTTGCTGATTGTCTCTTATATTGCCTTTTACTGATACTCTTTCATATTTAAACTTTTTCACTCTTTACTGTTTTACCTTGACTTCTCTTGACTGCTTTGTTTTACCTTTAATATTTATAGTAAGTCATTCCACTTTTCATAAGACTCTGCATCTGGTAATTTAATATTTACCATTCTCCTATAGATTTCATTAGTTTCTGTGTATTTTGAAAAAGTAGGCTTGTTTATAAATGGATGTTTTACCTCATGCTGGAGGTAAAGGAGGTTCTCAAAAGTCTAATAAAGCACATTTCCTATACGAATCCCTTTCATGGAGGAATTGTTGCCTTGTTCCTTTGTCACTTATCTAATTTTCTTATCATAGCCTTCATGTTCCATCAACCTATCATTAATCACCAATGGATTAGGAAGACCTTTCTGCCTCAAAGCATCAAATTTCACCATAAACTTGGCTATTGCTAGCTCCACTTTTTGTCATTTTTCCTCAAGTTGTGTCATCAGGTTCCTCTTGGTGATTACCTTCTTTACTTCTTGTATGCTCTCAGTTATGTCAATTATTCCAAGCTCCTGTAATTCATACTTGTTTTTTGAGTTAAGGAACTCGATTATTCTTGAGACTTCTTCTGGATTATTCCCAAGTTCGGCTCTTACCCTTTGAATTGCTTCACCAGCTCCTTTCACCAAATCATTTTGCTCAAATATCACATGTATAGAAGGCCAAATATCATTAAGAGGGTTAATGATATTAGCCCATAGTTGCTGCTTTTCTTGGGCAAGTGGTTCTTTCAATGTCAATTCTTTCTCTAACTTCTCTATTCTCTTAGTCAATCTGTTTGACTTCTGTGTTTCATTTTTATGAATGATTTGTGCCAAATTCTTTTCATCCTCTAGACCTTTTATTTGTTCCTTAAGTCTATTTATTTCATTCATTTGGATGGACATATCCTGCATAGCTTTGATTAATTTACCTGCTTCATCGATAGGATGAGCTGCTACTATTGTTGAACCTGTTGTTGATGTAGTTGCTGATGCAGTGGGAAGTGTTGTAGCTACTAGATCTGTTGTGGCCAGTGAAGCTGCCAAAGTAGAAGGAACTGTTGTAGTAACTGTAGGAATAGTAGTGACAGTAACTGCTTCCATGCTAGCCTCTTTCTCTTACACTAACTTATCCATATCATTTTCCATTTCTTTTAATTGAGCATTTAGCTCAAGAATGAGTTCCATCATCTCATCTTTCTGGCTTTGATTCTCTAGAACTTCCTTAGTCTGTGGATGTTCAGAAGGAGGAAATTTTAGCTACTTCTTGAATGCAGCAATGTATTCATTCTTCTTTTTTATGAGCTTTTCTATTGCCTTGATGTCATTTGGGTTATAGCCAATCTCAATAATAAAGTCTTCTAGTGATTTAATTATGTTATCCTTTGCTTGTGAGGATGCCTTCTTTAGTTTAAATAGTGTTGTGATATTCTCTAGAGAATTTTGAAGTTTTTGTACACTCATAGCTTTGTTGGTCATAATTCAGTATATCATTTCTTTTGCTTGCTTGTGAAACTCAATTTGATCTATAAGATGAACATTCTTGGCCAAAACTTCAAATTTTGTCTTTTTGTAATCTGCTAATCACTTAGGATGCTATACTGTGGGTTGCAAAAAGGTCATTTGCATTTTCCCTGTTTTAAGGTCAAAAGCTGAATGTAACCTATTATGATCACTAGGAGCCAGTTTGAAATATTGGGCATAAGTTTCAGCTTTTAATGCTTCATTTCTTAACTTAATTTCTTTATATTTCTCCTTTATGTGTTTTTCTTTATCCACTGGTTTTCTTGATGAAAATACTTCAATACTATGCTACTTTTGAATAGTCTCAGTATTAGAGGTTGAAGGCTGATGAGTTTCCTCAAAAACTGCTGGAGCTGTATTCTCTTTAACCACTGTGTTTGTATCAATGATTTCAATTGTGTCAGCTATCTCTTCTTGCTCATTTGCATGATTTATCTTGGGCTTCTTACTGTACATAATTTCAAATTTGTCATCTGTTGTATCTTTGTTTGAGCAAGAACCTTCTTCCCTAGTCCTTTTTTCATTTCTATACTGTAGTGTTGGAGTATGTAGAATGAAACTAGTATCCATCTGTTTCTCCATATCCATTAAGGTGTTTTCCAACCACTCTGACTGGTTGGCATATTTTTCAATCTCTCGCTTAGACTCATGCATGAAAGGTCTCAATTTAAATTTGAGTCTCAGTTTGTTTATAACACCTAAAGGATCATACTACCATTTGAAAGTATTACTGAACTTCATTTCCTGTAAACATCTTTATGCTTCCTCTCCAGCGTCCCTATTATTGTAGATAAAAGGACCAAGATGGTTTTTGATTTTAAACTGTGTTTTCTTCGTCGCTAATAGAAAATTCACATCATCTGAATTTATGATCTGCCTAATATACTCTAATGCAAATATCCTCATGCGGAGATATTTGGGTAGCTTATATGGAGTGAGTTGACATGGATACACCCTTACGTCAGTGTGGTTCTGGTATAAATACTAGTCCCCTATTCTATTGTGCTTGGACAATTGTAAAACTTTCCTTATCTCATCACTGACCATGGGTTGGTTGCTACTGCTTAGCATGTTAACCACTAGGTGAACAAATGAATCAATGAACTCCTTGTAGCTGAAAACAGTGGAATATTTTTGGATTAAGGGTGTCCAAAAGATAAAAGATCTAGGATGGCCCTTAGTGTTCAGTTTTTGGATGTTAACTGTAAATCTTTTTGACTAGAATTATAGAAACATATGGAACAATATTGAAGAGTATTTGAATAGTCTTTCATGTGCAATCTGATAAATTGATCATGGATTTGTCTGCTAAGAACTGGGCAACATTGAAAATTGTAGCTAGAGGCTTGCCTAGGAAAAAAATAGAAAGGAAACTAAGTATAGGCTCATCTACATGTTCATCAGTGATATATCCTAGAATACAAGACATCATGGTTACAATCTCTCTGGCCCTCTTAGAGAAAATGATGGTAGAAATGGAGGGTTGTCTATAGGAACTTGGACATTTTCTAGGAGGAAAGTCTGAAAAACTTGGGATCTCTTGGGAAGGTCAACCTTTAAGTACAAATCAAGTAGGCTTTCAATAGAAAATGGTGTTTCATTAGGCTTAGGTTGGATCTGCAACATTTCATTTATTGACTCTGCAATGATTGTGAATAAAATCTGCTCGTTAAGAGAGACTATGGCTCTTTGACTTGGGAAATAGCAGAGTTGGCATAAGTGGATGATTTTAGGGAACTGGTATACCTGCGGGAAAAAGTATTTGGGTAGATTAGACTCCCATAACTGAATATCATCATTCTAGTTGAGGAATTTGTCTTTACTCCAGCAGTGGAGTTTCAATAAATGGCTAAGGGAGATTGTGTCCTTGATTTGGAAATATTTGTTGGCCAATGGGAGGTGGTGAATATCCAGGTGAGGAGTTTTTAGGGGTTTTGTATTCAGAATGCTTTGGGAAGCCATAGATTTGTTTAATATTATTCAATTTATGAGTATCTAGCTTAAGGAGTAGGCTTAGGACCTTTGAATAGTGTGAAAATATGAACACAGTTTGCATAAAGGTTTTTTAGATGCATAGTGGATTTCTTTAGGTCAACAAGGCTTTTAATTAGTTCAATTGATTAACCTATTAGAAATACCATGCAAAGCTTAAGTGCGGGCCTTTGGCTCTTCAGGAATACCTATAAAATGAAGCTTTGGTATGTGAAAGGGTTCTATGGGGCAGCAGAGGCTTTCTGAGGCTTCAATGGTCTTTATGATACTTGAAACTAGAGTCTGCAGCGTCTTCTAGTTGTAAATGGGTTAAAATAGTTGAGCAGAGTTTCTGGGCTTTAGAATTGGTCGGCAGAGGCTCTTTGGAATAGAATAATAGTGAAAATAATGGAAAGGGCAACTTTTTGGTTTTTAAACAATAGTGGTTAACCTTTGGGCGCAGGGTTAATGGGCAGTTTCATCGGATGCGAGGAGGCGGTAAGGTGGTATATCGCACCGCTTTTGAGTGGTAGGGTGGTATTTTTTTGGAGGACGCAATATAATGTGGGGTTACCATATAGAGAAAAGGTGAGTGGGCAAAACCGCTAATCTCACATCCTTTTGGGATGTTAAAGATCGGATTTCGGAGCACGCAGTATGGGATGTGGGTCATTGGATCTGGAGGTGGGTGACCGGAGGGTTATCGCGTGACAGAGTTATGAGGGATGAGTCAGGGAGTGGGGTCAGGTTTAATTAAAATGTAATGGGAAGTAATATATGTGATGGGTATTAAAAGAGAAGTGGGGACCCTGGGTTATACGACGGAGGGTTATAACCCATATTCGAAGGTTTTTAGGGATTGGGGATATAATATAGTGGGAGGGTGAAATATATAAAGTGGGAATAAATGTATAAAAACTATAGGTTATAATAATATAAAGGGTTTGGGGAATACGAGAGCGGGTGTTCAGAAAAACATTTGGGATGAGTTAAAAGGGTATCGGGGAGGGTTCTTGAATGAGGCCCGACACATTTTAACTTTTTAAACATAAGATAAGGGGGTTTTAGTGGGTTTACAAGGGAAAATGAGATGAAATAAGGGAAAAGGTAAAATGAAGGGGAAGGGATATTTTTACAAGGGGAAATGAAGAGGGAAGGGTCCTTTGGAACCAAGAAGGGGGAAAATATTAGGGAATGAAAAGTAATGAAGGGAAATTGATAAATTAGACACGTAAGGGGGTTTAGTGAAATGAGAGGAAATTAGTGAATGATCTTAAATATTCAGGCCTAAAATTATATAGAACTTTTACGGCAAATACCCAAAGTAATATATGACTTTTGTGAATGTCCTCTTTCTTTGATAATTCTTCCTGCACATGAAACATAGGATTAAGCATGATGAAGGTGCATTTGAGCTAGCAACCTTATGTAGTCCAAAACCTCTTTTACCTACCCTTTATTTACCCTAGCATTTTTTCTTCATTTATTGGGTGCATTTGAGCTTGCTGACCCTTTATTTCCTTTTCTTTGATAACAAAACTATCTAATTCTAATCTTATAACTTCCAATGGCTCAGATTAAACTAATGAGCGCATTATTATTCTCTACCTAACTACTGATCTACCAAGATTAAACAGTTTGGGTAGATATTTATTCTCTATCTATCAACATGAAATTTAAATCATGAATGAATCAAGATTAAACTATTTGACCATCATGGATTGTGACATTTTTTACAAGCTGCACACAATCTTATTTTTCAAAGCAAAGTAAAAAGTAGTGGCATTTCAATTTGCATCACTTTCAGAATCTATTTTTCATATCTTTTTGGGGGGTTCATATTTATTTTCTTTTTTTGATCCTTTTCTTTTAGACCTTTGATATTTCTTTTAGGACTTCATCCTCTTTACATTTTTTATTTTTGATATGGGAAAAAAATTTGCAGAAAGAAAAAGTATCTACAATATTACAAGATTAATCATAGTCAATTCAAAATTATGAATCCTATTATTATAGGACACTAATAGTGGCTCCACATGGGGATGGCATTTCCTGGTGAAATGTCAAGAACATTAAGATCAGTAGCCTTTGAAACTTTGACTGTTCTTGCTTTGTAACTGCTTTTCTATGATCTTCTTTATTCATAAATATGATGTTGCACCTTTCAAAGATTAGCACCTTCTCTTCAGGCTTCAACCTCAAAAGATAATCATGCAATCCAATATAAACTTTGCAATGTTATGTACAATGAGAAAAATAAACAAATGAACTAATGATAATCTAGGGACAAGGAATGCTTCAACATTCTACCATTTACTAGTCCACCTGGTAGATCTGTTCCATCTAACTGCTTCAAGAAAAATGCATTGTAACCTCTGTAACCATAAATGATATAAGGGCCTTGCCATAGGAAATCAAATTTACCATGTTTACCCTTTTCTTCTCTTCTGGAATCCAATTTAGGTACTTTGCCACCTATATAAAAATCATCATCTTTGGTTTTCTTGTCAAAAGTATTTTTGATTTTATCTTGGATCAGTTGGGATTTGACATAGAATTCTTCCCTGGTTTGTTGCAAATGTATTGTCTGATTTATCTTCCTTTGGATATCATTGGATTCTACCTACAATTCTTGAATCATTTTCGTCACTGGTAACCCTAAACGGGATGGAAACACAACATCCATTCCATATACTAGTTGATAAGGAGATGTACCAATGGACTCTTTTGTAGTGAGTCTGTTTGCCTATAAGACATTAACCAACTTTTTGTTCCAGGTCTTCTTATTGTCTTCTAGCAGTTTCTTGATGATATTAACAAGGATTTCGTTTGAGGATTTTGCAAGCCCATGGCCTTGAGGGTAATAGGCAATGGAATGGCCAAGAGGAATGTGATATCTGTTACAAAAGTATACCATCTTCTTATATTTGAAAGCAGTTGCATTATCAGTAATGAGCTTTTCTAGGCATCCAAATCTTGAAAGGATATTGTTTTCAAGGAATTAGATTATGACGAAATCAATGGCTTGTCTAGAAGGGATGGCTTCTATCCATTTAGTAAAGTAATTAGTGGGTGTCAAAATCCATTTATGTTGGGATGAGGAGGATGGGTGAATTTCCCCAATGAAGTCTAAACCCCATTGTTGAAAAGGCATTTCTGCTGAGATAGGTTTGAGGGGTAATGGTAAGAGTTTTTTCTTGCCTTCAAATATTTGGCATTTGTGACAGGAGGTCACATATTTTTTAACATCTGCAAAAAGGGTGTGCCAGTAAAAACCTACCCCTAAAATCTTATCAACAGTTGTTTTCTAGTATAGGTGTCCTCCCCAATCTCCTACATGAAATTCTTGCATGACTTTGTCAACTTCGCCTTCTAACAAACAATTTAACAAAATTCCACCATTATCTTTCGAAAATAAAGCATTGTCTCTGATACAATATTTCATTGATTTCATTTTCAAGAATCTACCTTTAGTTCTAGATAAACCAAGAGGAGCTTGTAAATTTAGTAAAATAAATATGATATCTATATACTAAGGTGAATCTAAAATAGCTTCACTGATCTGTGGAGTTGTCATCTCTTCCTGATCATCTAGAGCACCAATTAAATTTATATCTAAGGCCTGACAGTTTGATTCGGCCATGAGTTTAACTAAACCTTCACCTTTGATTAGTTTTGTGGGATTTATTTCAATAACATATTCCAAAATAGTGGCAATCCATTTGCCTCTCTTTCCATCAGGCCCATTCTGTTTTAGAATGTCCTTTACTACTGAATTTGGAACATATGAAATAATGTGTGAGTATAAAATGTACACTCTGAAATATTTAATAACCTTTACTAAAGCAAGTGCTTGTTTTTCCATTATGTTGTACTTTAGTGGTACATCTCTTAAGGATTTGATGAAAAATTAAATAGGCTGCTCATAACCCTGATCATTCCTTTGCAACAAGACTACTGCAATAGTGTGTTCTGAAGCAAAAGAAAAAATTATCTTTTCTGAAATCAGGACTTATGAGGATAGGTGTGCTTGTAAGGGCTTATTTTATTGGCACGAAGGATTGTTTAGCCTCTACTGTCCACTTAAGTGTTTAATCTTTCTTTACCATGTTATTCAATTCTCTGATTAGTTATGCTAAGTTATACATGAATCCTCTAAGAAAAATGATTTTACCTAAGAATGATTGCAATTCTTTAATGTTCCTAGGATGACTGATGTTTAGGATTGCTTCTATTCTAGCTGGATCAATTCTAATGCCCTCTTTTGAAATTATGTGTCCTAAGAGTTTACCTTATTCTAGCCCAAAGAGTGCCTTTTTGGGATTCAAAGAAATGCCAAATTTTCTACATTTAATAAAAACTCTTCTCAAATGATCTAGATGTTCATTATTTGATTTGGAAAGCATTGTGATATCATCTTGGTAAACAACTAAAAAGTCATGTATTTCTTTTGCAAACGATATGTCCATTTCTCTTTGGAATTTTGCTTCAACTTTCATCAATCCAAAGCACATCTTTAAACATATGAAAGTTCCCCAGGGGGTGTTGAATGCAGTCTTTGCTTGATCTTCAGGTTGGACTAGGATTTTATCGTGTCCAGAGAATCCATCAAGTAATGAAATTCTGGATGACCCTACTACCCTCTTGAGAATGCGGTCCATTTTAGGGAGGGCATACTTATCCTTGAGTGATACTTTTTCAAGTTTCTTAAATCAACACAGAGTCTTATTTCTCTTGTTTTCTTTCTAGTGGTGACTAAATTAGAGACACAATCTGAATATCTAATTGGTGCTATGATTTGTGCCTCATACATCCTTTTTACTTCTTTTTCTATCAATGGAACAAGAACTGGATTAATCCTCCTAATATTTTGTTTAAAGGGTCTTTGATCTTCTTTGATGGGTATTTTATGTTGAATAATGCTGGTGTCATAAGATTTGAGGTCTTCATAACTCGAGGCAAAGACATCTTGAAATTCTGTAAATAGACTTATGTATTTCGGCTTTTTTGCTGGAGGTAATGCTTTGGATAATTTAACAAGCTTAGGTTTTTCTTGTATTCCTATATTGCATTCTTCTATGTCTAATCTTAAAGGCTCCATTTTTGGTTTTCTAGTTACATCATTTGAATCAAAAAAATCTTCTAATGGGGATAATCCCTTAGGCAAGAAGTTATCTTTAAGGTTTAAAATCTTAGAATCATCATTAACTATTTCTTCTATTTCTACTTTTTCTAAGTTATCTATTTCTAATTTAGTGAATTTAGTGGGTTTATTTACATCTACAACATTTATTTCTATCTCTCTATTTATGATGTCATCTATTATACAATCAATATCTATGTTACAGTTTTGGAATTCTCCCTCGGTATTCATAACATCATAGATTTGAGAATCTTGTGAAACAATCTGCTAATATTTCAGATTATTAGGTATAACAGGCCTGTGTCTTACCTCTACAGTGTATTGGTGATTGGGCTGAAAAGGTAATCTGCAAGTGCTAGAAAAAGTAGCCAAACTATGAGCTTGCATGTTCTGCTTCCTAGGAATAACAACAAAATAAATTTCAAGAAGTTCCTTAATCATATCTAGAATAGTTTCTCTCTATTGGCTAAGTCTAGAATTATTCACAGAAAACTCTCCTTTAATTTGTTTTATGATTAATTCTTAGTCTCCCATGATAGAAACTCTCTTGCCTCCAAGGTTTCTTACAATTTGCAATCCTAAGATCAAAGCTTCATACTCTGCCATGTTATTTGTGCATTTAAGGTTTAATCTAAAGGCATAACCTTCAGAATGATTATTTTCCATGTTATGAATCCAAACTCTTACACCTGCTAATTTGTTGAATGAACCATCAAAGTCTAGGTGCCACTTAGATTCATGAAATATATTATCACTGTCAGGTTCTTTATGTTCTTATTTTACAACTGTGTTATTGTCTTTCCCAGTGTTTGAATTACATAAAATGAAAGAATCCATATCAGAATGTACAGAATAAATAGAATAGTTCTGTGGTTTATCTGTACTATTGACCATGTATTTCAATAAAGTTTCTCTATAAAGCTTTTTGGGTTGACCAAATATTGAAATTGTGGCATAAGACATGTCTAACTGTAGAGATCCCTACAATGTTGCTGCCCATGAGCGAAATAATAGCATTCCATACTTTGGAGGGATATCAGCAACTACAATATCCATGACAATACTCTTACCTAGGTATTGAACTAGAGTGACACACAAGTATTTTATTATGCCCAGGCACTTAACCTTACTTGAATCAAAAGAGAAAATATCTTTGTATGGTCTAGTTATATGTAAATCCAATGTTTCCATGATTGCTTTAGGCATTAAATTGTGATATGCTCCTGAATCTAAGACATGAATCCTATAAGATTTGATCATGAATAGTCAAGCTAATGTAGAATGGAGGAACACCACTTTGTTCATGTTTTCCATTTACCTTAGGACCAAATATTAACTCTGGTTGGTCACCATTTAGATTAACAGAGTTTTCTCCTTCATCTATATTCAGTGTTTCAGTGATTTGGGCTTTGTAGGAATCATTTTTTATCAATTCTGTTAAAGGAACTGATATTTTCAATTTGGCAATTTCAATTTGGATATTAAATGGAGTCTGTGTTTTGCCTAACTGAATGATTTCCTCCTTGGAAAATGGAGTTTGTGTAGTCTTTTCTTTCTTATCTTCAGTTGGTAATTCAATTTTTGTTTAGGTGTCCACTGTTTTACTATTTTCAATTTTTTGATTTGGAATAGTTTGGGAAGCAGTTGAAATCTGAATAGCATTTGAAGCTTGGGTATCAGTTAATTTTTGGACATCTTTTGAAGTTTTAACAATAGTATCTGTAATGTCTACAATTTTTGGACTGGCTGCAATCTTTGGAGTGAATGTTTTTTGGGTTTCTCTAGAGAGAATTAGCAACACTTTGGTTGTAGGAACTCCCACTATTTTCTTAGTCTGAGTTTGGAAAATTTTATTAGTAGGGGCTTCTGTGTTTTTCTTACACCTATGGTTATATTTCTTATGAACTTCATTAATGGCAAATTCATAACCTTGTTTATAATCAAAGGACTCTCCAGATTCCAACTGTAATTGTTGTAACATGCATAATTCATGTTCTTCTTGGGTAAGAAAAATAGTATTACCTTCATTTATTCCCATTAAGTTAATCTGAGTGTCTTACTCTTCTTCATTTTGGTGAGAGATTTTAGCATAGTTTTCCTGGAAAGGTGGTCTAATATGTTGATCAGGTGGCCCTTCTCTAGATTTACCAGTGTTGGGATTCTTCCTAAAGTTTGGATTTCTTATTTGAGGACCTTGTTGTTGATTATCCCATTGTGGTTTTCTTTCCATAATTTCTAATCTATCCATCATTCTTTCCATGGTTTTTGCTAAACTATCTATTTTAGTGTCTGACATGGATGGTTCTTCTTTAATGGTTACTCTTCTTTCATTTCTCATCCTAGCTCTTTTAGCTAATAAGTTGGCTTCTACACTAACAACATTACTTTGCATCTATTCTAATGTTTCAGGGTTTCTTTCTCTCAATTCGTCAGACATATCAGTGTCAAAACCACAAGGAAATTTGATTAGTGCCAAGCCTAGTGGAGGTTGGATATTTGCACGGATTGCATTATAAATACTGTTAAACCTAGTACAATAGTCCTAAACAGATTCATCAGGATCTATTCTAATGTTTTCATATTCAGACAATATTTGTAAAGGATTTTTCTTCCTTTCCCATTTATTGATAAACAATCTATGGAAAGCAAGTAAATCAACAATATGACCAGCAGGTAAAGCTTTAAACCATTTCTTGACATCTCCTGCTAGTGTTTGTGCAAATAATCTCATTTGTACATCTTCTTCATCAATTTCATGTAATTCAAAATAATCATTCATTCTATTTACATGTTGATGTGTAGTATATTCACCAGTACCATCAAACTGAAAGATTTTACTCTGGTAGTCTTAGGGCATGGCATGTACTTGAGTTGGTAAGGTCAAAGGAGCATATCTGGCAGCCATGGCTAAGATTCTAGCTTGGCTAGGAGGTAAAGTGGTAGTGCTTGAAGATGAAATTGAAGGGCTTACAGATGAGCTTGAAGTGCTAGAAAATGTAGCAGAAGTGCTAGAAGATGATTTGGAGATGGAAATAAAACTATGGGCTGAAGAGGAAGCTTGGGGATGAATGATTCTATGGAATGAAGTGTAGTGGAAATAATAGATGAGGTGGTACTAAATAAAGATGCATTTACAGACTCTAAAGGAATGGTAGAAGGCTTAGGTGTAGCAGCAATTAGGGCAGCTAATTCAACTAACTGTTGAAAATAGGCTTCGTCTATGTGTCTTATCAAATTTGAGGTTAAAGAATCAAGTTTGTCAAAAGTGTCTAGAACATGTTGATCTAAATCAGGATGTATAGTGTTCTTCTTTGATTCAATAAATTGAATAAAAGCAGGGTCTATTACAGTATCATGCACTAAAGTTTCAGATTTGGTACGAAACAATGCATGCTCAAATGATAAATTAAATTGAAGATCCTCTAAGTTTGATAACTCTTTAGGAAGTGAATTTTCTTTGATTAGCTAACTAATGCTTTCTTGACTTTCTACTTTATTGTTTTTTCTTAATATTTTGTCTGGATTATCAACAATTATAACAGGATTTGGATCTAGATGTGCCCTGGTATAATATGTTATTTTGGAAGCCAAAACTTTAATTTTTTTTAATTTTTTATCAAAACCTTCGACAACCCTAAAATGGCCTTAAGGTGAAAAGATGAGATTTAGGATTAAGGTTTATTAAATTGAGGACCGATTCCCTAGTATGGTTGCCACTATGTTATCACTCTAAAATTTCCCTAGGGTTTTCATGTTGTGTTTAAAGAAATAATAGAGGTAACCACAAACCTACTTTTGAGGTCAGAGAGGGCTCTCTCTTAATGATCAGAGAGGGCTCTCTCTTAATGATTTAAATTTGTTGGCTTAATTGATTTTAGGCTAGTTGTTTAAGCTTGGTTGGGTTTTGATTTGGTTTGGTGGTCGAATTATTGACTAAGATGGATAGAAGACGGTCTATTTTCCATTGGGCTATGGAGTCAATGTGTCAAGAAAAAATGACTAAATCAAGTTTTAAAGGAAGTGTCCATAGGGAAAGGTAGCTAAGAAAATTTAGATCTTTTACGCTGAAGGGTGAAATAGTTTTCAATCGAGGTCAAGCAGCAGTTAAGGATTCCTAAAACTGGATAATGAGGGGAATGAAAGAGGTCAATCAAAACTAGGGAGCAATGAATAATTCCCTACTCTGGATATTAGAAGAAAACATCAAAATGAATAACTGTTCAAGACAGAGTGTACTTACACAAATTTTGTAGTAGCATTCAAGTTATTTCATTCAAATTGGAAAACATGTAAGTATGTGGGATACTTGAGAAAATAACAATTTAACAAATTAAAGATACTTCACTGAAGTGGCCCAACACATGAATCCTATAATGCAATGCCTTTATTACTCAGTCCAGTCTGCTGACTTGAAAATGTTACAATAAACCCTCAAGTTTTAGATCAATATAACTATAGAAATGTTCAACAATCCACACCTAATACTTCAAATTATGAAGTATTTATACAAAAAACTATTACAAAATATCCTAAATTGTTTTAGGCATTATTCAAGGAAAAAGAAATATCTTCATGCAAGAAGATAGAGACAGATATGTAACTGATGCAAGATGTCCCTCTTTTATTGTTTGTTGTTGGCTTTTCTTTGATATTATGCTGCTTTTTCTCTCTTGTTGTTTTCTTTCTCGCTGACTGTCTCTTATACTGCCTTTTACTGATACTCTTTCATCTTTAAACTTTGTTACTCTTTACTGTTTTACCTTGACTGCTCTTGACTGCTCTGTTTTACCTTTCATCTTCATAGTAAATCATTCAACTTTTCCCAAGACTCTGCATCTGGTAATTTAATATTTACCATTCTTCTGTAGATTTCATCAGTTTCTGTGTATTTTGCAAAAGTAGGCTTGTTTATAAAGAGATGTTTTACCTCATGATGGAGGTAAAAGAGGTTCTCAAAAGTTTGATAAAGCACTTTTCCTGTAGGAATCCCTTTCATGGAGGAATTTTTGGCTTGTTCCTTTGCCACTTCTCTGATTTTCTTATCATAGTCTTCATGTGCCATCAACCTGTCATTAATCACCAATGGATTAGGCAGACCTTTCTGCCTCAAAGCATCAAATTTCACCATAAACCTAGCTATTTCTAGCTCCATTGTGTGGCATTTTTCCTCAAGTTGTGTCATGAGGTTCCTCTTGGTGATTACTTTCTTTACTTCTAGTATGGTCTTAGTTCTATCAGTTATTCCAAGCTCCTGCAATTCATACTTGTTTTTTCAGTTAAGGAATTGGATTATTCTTGAGGCTTCTTCTGGCTTATTCCCATATTTGGCTCTTACCCTTTGAATTTCTTCACCAACTCCTTTTACCAAATATTTTTTCTCAAATATCACCTGTATAGAAGGCCAAATATCATTAACAAAGTTAATGATATTGGCCCATAGCTGCTACTTTGCTTGCGCAAATGGTTCTTTCAATGTCAATTCTTTCTCTAACTTCTCTATTCTCTCAGTCAATTTGTTTGACTTTTGTGTTTCATTTTTATCCATGACTTGTGCCAACTTCTTTTCATCCTCTAGACCTTTTATTTGTTCCTTAAGTCTATTTATTTCACTGGTTTGGATGGAGATATCCTACATAGCTTTGATTAATTTACCTGCTTCATCGCTAGGATGAGCTACTATTGTTATTGAACCTGTTGGTGGTTTAGTTGCGATGTAGTGGGAAGTGTTGTAGCTATTGGAGCTGTTGTGCCCACTGAAGCTGCCAAAGTAGAAGGAACTGCTATAGTAATTGTAGGAATAATAGTGACAATAACTGCTTCCATGCTAGCCTCTTTGTCCTCCACTAACTTAGCCATCTCATTTTCCATTTATTTTAGTTGAGCATTTAACTCAAGAACGAGGTCCATCATCTCATCTTTTTGGCTTTGATTCTCTAGAGCTTCCTTGGTTTGTGGATGTTTAGCAGGAGGAAATTTTAGATGCTTCTTCAATGTAGAAATGTCTTCATTCTTCTTTTTTATGAGCTTTTATGTTGCCTTGATGGCATTTGGGTTATAGCCAATCTCAATAACAAATTCTTCTAGTGATTGAATTCTATTATAGTTTGCTTGTGAGGATGTCTTCTCTAGTTTAAACTGTGTTGTGATATTCTCTAGAGAATTTTGAAGTTTTTGTACACTCATAGCTTTGTTGGTCATATTTGAGTATATCATTTCTCCTGCTTGCTTATGAAACTAAATTTGACGTATAGGATGAATATTCTTCGCCAAAACTTCAAATTCTATCTTTTTGTAAACTGCTCATGACTTAGGATGTTGTACTGTGGGCTGCAAAAAGGTCATCTTCATTTTCCCTTTTTTAAGGTAGAAAGCTGAAAGTAACCTATTCTAATCACGAGGAGTCTGTTTGAAATATTGGGCATAGGTTTCAGCTTTAAATGCTTCATTTCTTAACTTGATTTCCTTATATTTCTCCTTTATGTCTTTTTCTTTATCCATTGCTTTGCTTGATGAAGAGACTTCAATACTATGTTGCTTTTGAATAATCTGAGTATTAGAGGTTGAAGGCTGATGAGTTTCCTCTGAAACTGTTGGAGCTATACTCTCTTTAACCATTGTGTTAGTATCAATGATTTCAATTATGTCAACTGTCTCTTCTTGCTCATTTACAGGATTTAGCTTGGGCTTCTTCCTGTACATAATTTCAAATTTGTCATCTGTTGTATCTTTGTTTGAGCAAGAACCTTCTTCCCTAGTCTTTTTTTCATTTCTGTCTTGTAGGGTTGGAGTATGTAGAATGGAACTAGTATCCATCTGTTTCTCGATATCCATTAAGGTATTTTACAACCACTCTGAATGGTTGGCATATTTTTCAATCTCTGGCTTAGACTCGTGCATAAAAGGGCTCAATTTAAATTTGAGTCTTAGTTTGTTTATGACACCTAAAGGATCATACTGCCATTTGAAACTATTATTGAACTTCATTTCCTGTAAACAACTTTATGGTTCCTCTCTAGCCTCCCTATTATTACAGGTAAAAGGACCAAGCTGGTTTTTATTTTAAACTGTATTTTCTTCTTGGGTGATAGAAAATTCACATAATCTGAATTTATGATCTTCCTAATATACTCTAATGCAAATATCCTCATGGGGATATATTTGGGCAGCTAATATGGAGTGAGTTGACATCCATACACCCTTACTTCAGTGTGGTTCTCGTATAAATACTGGTCCCCTATTCTACTGTGCTTGGAAAACTGTAAAACCTTCTTTATCTCATCACTGACCCTAGTTGATTGCTACTTCTTAGCATGTTAACCACTGGGTGAACAAATGAATCAAAGAACTCCTTGTAGCTGAAAATAGTGGAATATTTTTGGATTAAGGGTGTCGAAAAGATAACAGATCTAGGATGGCCCTTAGTGTCCAGTTTTTGGATGTTAACTGTAAACCTTTCTGACTGGAAGTATAGAAACATATGGAACAATCCTGAAGAGTATTTGAATACTCTTTCATCTGCCAATCTGATCAATTAATCATGGATTCTGTCTGCTAAGAACTTGGAAAAATTTAAAACTGTAGCTGGAGGCTTACCTGGGCAAAAAATAGAAAGGAAACCAAGTATACACTCATATACATGACATCATGGTTACAATCTCTCTGTTCCTCTCAGAGAAAATGGTGGCAGAATATGGAGGGTTGTTTGAAGGAACTTGGACCTTTTCTAGGAGGAAAGTTTGAAAAATTTGGGATCTCTTGGGAAGGTCAACCTTTAAGTACAAAAAAAGTAGGTTTTCAATAGAAAATTGGGTTTCATTAGGCTTTGGTTGGATCTACAACATTTCATTTATTGACTCTGCAATGATTGTGAATAAAATATGTTGGTTAGGAGAGACTACGGCTCTTTGACTTGGGAAATAGCAGAGTTGGCATAAGTGGATGATTTCAGGGAACTGGTATACCTGTGGGAACAATTATTTGGGTAAATTAGACTCCCATAACTAAATATCATCATTCTAGTTGAGGAATTTGTCTTTACTCCACCAGTGGAGTTTCAATAGATGGCTAGTGATCCGGATTTAAAGAGGAATCCAACAAATTATAGAGATAACCATAAACATAGAGATGCAGTGGAAATAATACTTCATTTCATTAATGTAAAATATTGAAATATGCTTACAAACATAAATGGACATAAACCAACTAGGGCGATGGTAGCTTATCTTTGACAAGAGATGTGGTGGCTACATGCCTCTGAACTGTGTTACAATGAGGCTTGAAGGCCTATTTATTGTGTAGAAACAATGGAAAACCATAAACATCCAAAAAACCTAACCGTAGAGGATGAAACGCCAAATTGTGGGCCTCGTTTGGGTAAATTGGTACATCAACTTCCCGGGGTCGTAACTTTGGCATACGATCTCCGTTTGACACAGACAATATCTCGTTAGAAAGATCTATCTGAGAACTACAACTTTGGGAAGAGAAACATCAATCCATTGTGACATATTGCTCCCAGTTTTCCAAAAAAAATTCGTTTAGGGCCTCAAAACAGCTCCGGAAGTTCAGAACTTGAAAAACTGCTAAAAATAGAAAACTGTGCTACAATTAAGGAAACTAAAAAGCTGAAAGAAACAATGGTGGAGGTCCAAGTGGACTTGGTGGGTGGCCACCAATATCCACCTAGATCATTCCTCCCCCCTTAGGAAGCAACATTGCGTTGAGTTCCTCCATGAGATGAAGAAACTTCTGCTGAACTGGGTTCCTGGTGAGCCACTTGCCCTAGTGAAGGAGTTGGCCTACTTTGACAACTCAATATAGTTGGATATTTAGTTGGCGAGTGTATTTGATCTGTGTGTCCATGATCCGATTAGTTGTATCTTGTTCCACACAATCTGGATTTAACTATGTGGGTGTGAGTTGTTCTGCAATGTCGGGTGTGTCTAGTAATGGTGGAAAGTATGGCCGAAGGCAGTCCACATTAAACACTAGGTGTAGGCAAAGGAATAGGGGAATGTTGAGGTCAAATGAATTGTCTCCCACAGCCTCCGTAATGGTGTAAGGACCATATCAGAGTGGTTTGAGTTTCCAATAGGCTCTGGTAAGGCATTACTTTTGCAAAAACAACCAAACTTTGTCACCCACCTGAAACTTGTGTGGCACCCGATGTTGATCATGTCGCTACTTGTACTTAGCATTTGATTTATCTAGAATGTCATGGACCTACTGGAAAATATGTTGGATGTGCTCAATGAAGCTATTTTCCTTATCTATTTTGGACTAGACATGAGCCAAATCTGCGTGAGTAGCTGCAAATGGCATGGCCACATCAATGGGACATAGTGGCTAGAATCCCAAGCCCACCTGAAAAGGGTTGTGGCTAGTCAAGCTATGGAGAGCCCAGTTGTAGCTATGCTAAACATAGGGGAGGCTCTCATCCCATGTGCGTGAATGCTTTGAGTTGTACATGCGTAGAATGTGTACGATCATCCTATTGACAACCTCTATCTGGCCATCAGTTTGAGGATGGAAGGTTGTGGAATTAGTGAGTTTGATGTCCAGCATCGACCAAAGACTAGACCAAAATGTACTGAGGAACCTACTATCCCGATCTGAGATGATAGACTGTGGGATCCCAAATTGTACCCACACTCGTTCAAAGAAGAGTTTAGCAATGGCTTCTACTGTGATATTCTTCTTATAGGTTGCCATAATGACCATCTTCAAGAACCTGTTGACGACCACAAAAACACAGTCATTTCCATGCTTAGTGGAAGGAAGGCCTCACATGTAATCCATGGATATGGATTCCCAAGGTCGACCAGGGGTAGGCAGCGGGGTATAGAGGCCTTGCTTCTTGATGGTCGGTTTAGCAATGGCATAGGCAGTGCATGATCTTATGTACTTCCCGACATCATGTCGATGATTCAGCTAATAGAAATACTTCTGCAGTACTGCCACTGTTTTCTCGACCCCGAAATGCCTAGCAGGCCAACTGTAGTGTGCTTCCCAAATAATGTTGGCACGCTCGCTTGAAGGAACACAAAGGTGACCCAGGTGGCATAACAGGGCATCCTGAAGTTGAAAATCTGGAACATGCTAACCCTCCATGAGTGTTTGGTATGTGTGGCCAAATTCCAGGTCACTTTTGTACAGAAGTGGCCAATCAGAAGTCTCATGCCCACAAGAGTTGAGCACGGTGGTTAATGCCATGATCGGTGGTCAGCTGAGGCAATCTGCAACATTATTGGTGCTTCCCTTCTTATACTTGATATTCAAATGGAACTATTGTAGGTATGTGGACCACTTCTGATGGCGATCATTCTACGATTTCCCTTGGCTCTGTATGAACTACAGTGGTCGGTGGTTTGTGTGGATGACCATTTCCTTCACCAAAATGTAATGCTTCCATTGTCAGTAGGCCTGCACAATGGAATACATCTCTTTGTCATATGTGGGATACGTCCGGACTGTTTCTGAAAGTGTCTCACTATGATATGCCACTGGATGCCCGTGTTGAGTAAGGACTGCCCCAATAGCATAGTCAGAGGCATCTGTCTTGACCTCAAATGGTTTTGTTGCAAGTTGAGTAATGCGAGAATTGGTGCCGAGCAGAGGTGATATTTCAACTATGTGAATGCCTTCTGTTGAGATTCAGACCAAAAGAATTTATCATTCACTCCTCCCTTGGTGACTTGACTCGAGGGCCAAGTGATATGAGAGAATCCCAACACGAACCTGCGGTAGAAGTTGGCAAGACCTAGAAAACTCCGGAGCTCTGTCGGAGTGGTTGGAGATGGCCAATCCCGAATGACTTGGATCTTGGATGGATCCACATGCACCCCTTGTTTATCAATAATGTATCCCAGATACTGAACCTGGGTCATGCCAAAAGTGCATTTGTCCATACTGGCACATAACTTGTGTTGCCGCAGTGTTTGGAGAACCTGTCAGATGTGTTGGAGGTGCTCTTCCCAACTATAGCTGAAGATCAGGATGTCATCCAAGTATACCACGACAAATGAGTTGGTGAATGGCTGCAAGATGTCATCCATTAGCCTCATGAAGCTTGCAGGAGCATTCGTCAATCCGAAAGGCATAACCAACCATTCGAAAAGGCCCTCCTTGGCTTTGAAGGAAGTCTTCCACACATCAGAGGGTTCAATTGGTACCTGGTGATATCCTAACTTCAAATCGATCTTGTTGAAATATTTTGCCCCCTTAAGTTGGTCCAGGAGGTCATCAATCCATGGGATCGGGTACCTATTACGGACAGTGATCTTGTTCAGTGCTTGATAGTCAATACAAAGTCTCCAAGTCCCATCCTTCCTTTGTATCGACATGGTCGGGCTGCCGCAGGGCGATGAAATCGGACGGATGTGACCTTTCTGCAATAGCTTCTAAATCAACCTCTTGATTTCATCATTCTCCAAAATGGAGCACCAATAGATTGGTCCATTAGGCAGCAACGCACCTGGGGTTAGATTGATGGAGTGCTTGACCTAACAATGCAGAGGAACCCCTGCGGGGGAGGTGGAGATGTCCTCGTACTACTCCATGACGTTGTCCATCTGTAGTTGTCATGCGGAGGGGCCTTGTCTAGAGGTCATGGCCACTGTCTTCTTCTTTCCTTGAGGGCGTATCACTAGGAAAAAAAAATTCTCGGTTTTGGATGTGAGCTTACTACAATGTTTTGCAGTAACCAACAAGATGCTAGTATCCTGTACAACTTATTTCCCAAAGTAATAGTAATAGCACAGGGGCCTTGATTCATACACAGCATGTCGCTTCCACAAGTATGGTTTTCCTAATAATACATCACAAACTTCAAAGGGAACAATGTCACACAATACCTCATCCATGAAGGGCTTGATGTTGTATGGAAGGCAACACCACTGGCTCACGCGAAGATCCTGTCCTTGGTGAAGCCACCCGATGGTGTACGGTTGTGGATGTGCTATGGTCTGCAAGCCCAGCTGCTTCATGACCTCTGCCGAAATGAGGTTCTTTCTGATCCCACTGTCAACAATGAATTGTAGCAGGAAGCCCTTTACCAACATTTGGGAGTTGAAGAGACACTCCTCCTCCTCTGGATCTTCAGGTTACTCCTTCTGTATCTTCGTGGTGGAAACAATGGCGTTGTGCTTCGCATCAATAATCTTCTTCCCTTTATCATTCCCCTTGTCAGGTTTTGACTCTGAGTCGGAACATGCATTTGGTTCTAAAACCTTTAGCTTGGCTACGAGTGACTACTTGGCCCGACACTCACTTGTGTTGTGAGTAGAGCTCTTATGGAACACACACCATTTTCCCGTGTCCTTTTTTGGCTTCACAATGATGTTCTTTGCTTTCAGCTTTGGGGGGTTGTCTTGGGCTGCCTCGCCTTGGCTTTGTCCTTTGTTCTACGGTTTGGGGGCACCTTTCCCTTGCTTTGGATTTGCAGATCCAAAGTATCGCTTCTTCTGTTTAAACTTTTGCTCGACCTTGACAGCATATCGGTATGCTGTGCCGCGCGAGGAGATGTTCCAGATTTCTATTTCTTCCTGGATGTACGTGTGTAGGCAACCGTAGTATTTGAGTATCAAATGCTACTTCGAATCCTTGATACCCAACTTTGTGTGAAGGGTATGGAAGATATTGGTAAACTCCGACACATCTTGGTCCCTTCCCTGCCGCAGCGTGGTCCACTTTATGTATTGATCCTCATAGCTTCTGACAGGGTAGTACTGCTCCTTCATGGCATCCCGGAATGAATTCCAAGTGGGTGCAGCTGAAAATAGTGAGCCGGTACTTTCATCCTTCTGCTCGCAGTAGGTTTCCCACCAGTCCTTGACGTGGGGGGCTGCTTTGAGAAGAGCGAAAATAATCTTTTCCTGACGGGAAAAATCATGAACAGAAAAATAACCCTCTAGTATATTTAACCATCTATTGACGGCATCTACATCTATTTGACCCTCAAATATGGGGATTCCAAAACTAACTTGTACCTTAAATGGTGTGGCATTTCCAGAGTAGCTGTTGGAAGCCAATGCGTCACCCCTGCGTAGTCGATGAAGGATCTGGGAAAAGTTGTCCATCATCGCATTCCTTTGTCGCTCGAGGGATTCCTCAACCAAGATTTTGATAGGATCTCCTACCCCCTCATCTTTCTTTTCATCCACCATGGGAGGTCGTCGGGATTTGCGAGGCTAGTCTTGCAAAGGTTCGACCAGTTCAAGCCCTAACTCCTAATATCCTGACCTCATTGGGGACATGCAAAGAAAAACAGAGAAAAAGCAGACCACTCTGATACCATTGATCCGAATTTAAAAAGGAATGCAACAAATTACAGAGATAACCATAAACATAGAGATGTAATGGAAATAATACTTCATTTCATTAATGTAAAATATTGAAATATTCTTACAAACATAAATGGAAATAAACCAGCTAGGGTGATGGTAGCTTATCTATGAGAAGAGATGTGGTGGCTACATGTCTTTGGACTATGTTACAATGAGGCTTGAAGGCCTATTTATTGTTGAGAAAAAATGGAAAACCCTAAAAATCCAAAAAAAACCTAATCCTAGAAGATGAAACGCCAAACTGTGGGCCTCCTTTGGGTAAATTGGTACATCAACTTCCCGGGGTCGTAACTTTGGCATACAATCTCCATTTGACATGCACAATATCTCGTTAGAAATATCTATCCAAGAACAACAACTTTGGGAAGAGAAACATCGATCCATGGACTTGTGCTACTCCCAGGTTTCCCAAAAAACTTCATTTACGGCCTCAAAATGGCTCTGGAAGTTCAGGACCCAAAAAACTGCTAAAAATAGTAAACTGTGCTACAATTAAGGAAACTGAAAAGCTGAAAGAAACAATGGTGGCGGCCCAAGTGGAATTGGCAGGTGGCCACCAATATCCACTGGATCAGCTAGGGTAGGTTGTGTCTTTGATCTGGAAATCTTTGTCAGCCAATGGGAGGTGGTCAATATCCAGGTGAGGAGTTTGCAGGGGTTTTGCATTCATAATTCTTTGGGAAGCCATAGATTTGTTTAATTTTATTCAGTTTATCAGTATTTGGCTTAAGGTGTAGGCTTAGGACCTCTGAATAGTGTGAAAATATTAACAAAGTTTGCAGAAAGTTTTTTTGGATGCACAATGGCTTTCTTTAGGTCAGCAAGGCTTTTAATTAATTCAATTGATTAACCTATTAGAAATACTATGCAAAGCTTAAGTACAGGACTTTGGCCCTTTAGGAATACCTAGAAAATGAAACCTTGGTATGTGGAAGGGTTCTCTAGGGACAGCGGAGGCTTTCTGAGGTTTCAATGGTCTTTATGCTTCTTCAAATTGGAGTCTGTACCGTCTTCTGGTCATAAATGGGTTAAAATAGTTGAGCAGAGTTTATGGTCTTTAGAATTGGCCAGAAAAGGTTCTTTGTAACAGAATAACAGTGAAAAGAATCGAAAGGGTAGATTTTTGGTTTTTAACCAACAGTGGTTACCCTTTGGGCACGGTATTAATGGGCAGTTTCATTGGGTGCAAGGAGGTAGTAGGGTGGTATATCGCACCGCTTTTGAGTGGTAGGGTGGTATTTTTTTGGAGGATGCGATATAACGTGCAGTTGCCATATAGGAAAAAGGAGAGCAGGAAAAACTGCTAATATTGTGTGCTTTTGGGATGTTAAAGATTGGATTTCAGAGTGCATGATATAGGATGCGGGCCGTTGGATATGGAGGTGGGTGATCGGAGGGTTATCACGTGGCAGAGTTGTGAGGGGTGAGTCGGGGAGTGGGGTCGGGTTTAATTAAAATGCAATGGGAAGTAATATATGTAATGGGTATTAAAATAGAAGTGGGGACCATGGGTTATATGATGGAGGGTTATAACCCATATGTGAAAGTTTTTAGGGATCGGGGATATAACATAGTGGGAGGGTGAAATATATAAAGTGGGGATAAATGGATAAAAACTATAGGTTAAAACAATATAAAGGGTTTGGGGAATAGGAGAGCGGGTGTTCAGAAAAACATTTGGGATAAGTTAAAAGGGTATCGGGGAGGGTTTTTCAATGGGGCTCGATACATTTTAACTTTTTAAACTTAGGATAAGGGGGTTTTAGTGGGTTTACAAGGGAAAATGAGATGAAATAAGGGAAAAGGTAAAATGAAGGGGAAGGGTTATTTTTACAAGGGGAAATTAAGAAGGAAGGGTCCTTTCGAATCAAGGAGGGTAAAAATATTAGGGAATGAAAAGTAATGAAGGGGTAATGAAGGGAAATTAATAAATTAGACATGTAAGGGGTTTAGATTAATGAGATTTAGTATTCAGGCCTAAAATTATATAGAAACTTTAGGGTAAATTCCCAAAGTAATATACGACTTTTGTGAATGTCCTCTTTCTTTGATAATTCCTCTTGCACATGAAATATAGCATTAAGCATGATGAAGGTGCATTTGAGCTAGCAACCTTATGCATTCCAAAACCTCTTTTACCTACCCTTTATTTACCCTAGCATTTTTTCTTCATTTATTGGGTGCATTTGAGCTTGTTGACCCTTTATTTCTTTTTATTTGATAAGAAAACTATCTAATTCTAATCTTATAGCTTCCAATGGCTCAAATTAAACTGATGAGATCATTATTATTCTCTTCCTAACTACTGGTCTGCCAAGATTAAATAGTTTGGGTAGATCTTTATTCTTTATCTATCAGCATGAAATTTAAAGTATAAATGAATCAAGATTAAACTCTTTGACCATCATGGATTGTGGCATTTTTGACAAGATGCACACAATATTATTTTGCAAAGAAAAGTAAAAAGCAGTGGCATTTGAATTTGCGTTACTTTCATAATCTATTTTTTATCTCTTTTTACTGGGGCTCATATTTTATTTTCTTTTTTTGATCCTTTTCTTTTAGTCCTTTGATATTTCTTTTAGGACTTCACCTTCTTTACATTTTTTATTTTTAATATGGGAAAAATATTTTGCAGAAAGCAAAAGTATGTACAATATTGCAAGACTAATCATAGTCAATTCAAAATTATGAATCCTATTATTATAGGACCCTAACACACCCAGGTGACAAAATGGTCTGATAACTGTGTGATGACTCTGTGGAAGCTGCATTTAGAAAACATTTTGCAATAAGTGTTCACAGAGGTTTCCACTAATGTCCATGCCCACATCAAGCTGGGAGACTTCTGACGGACATAGATTGCATCCAGAATGTATGTGTACATGTATATTTCTACTTTCTGACCTTTGGGTAGTTGCAGAGCTCCTGCTACCTATTCCTTCAACCTGTGAGCCAACATGTCAGACGAGTTGCATGCTTTGCCTTCACTGGCTAGTTGGTCCAATGCAATCACCTAAATCTGTGGGAAGGCCTCCGTGCTCTCTTCACCATACAAGAAACATTCAAAGATGACCAAGTACTTATATGCCTTTCACAGTATCTTCATCTTCTAAATCTAGTTGGGTGTCATCCTGAACTTGGAGCGCTCCTTCACCCATCTCTTCGAGATATGCCACTTTCGAAGCAATAAACCATTAGGTTTAGCATAACTTAACAAACAAGAAAAGGTACGAGCATTCGAATTTTGGTACCTTGAGAACCAGAGGATTAGCGACATTGGTGGGCCCCAGTATTGCATCAATAATGTTGCAACTCCTGGGACTCCCTTCTTTAATTTTATCAACCCGGTAGTTCGTAACAAACTTGGAAGCGACGATGCTGTATGCACAAGTACTAGCTCTTGCCGCGACTGTCACTTGATCAGTTGGCACAAGTCCGTTAGGAGCTTAAGCTACCTTCTATGAGCTCTTAGAAGAAGCTTTTTAACTGATGGACGAAAGCTAACTCAAAGAAGGCTAATTTACTTGCAGAAAGAAACTAGAAAGCTGAAAGGAAACGCAAACCCTAGCAAACCCTAATTTTACCAGCTAGCCCTACTGATGCAAGAAAGAGGATGTAGATACTGAAAGAGATGCCATTGACTTCTAGGAAGGTAAAATGCATGTGTCTAAGATACTTCTATAGTAACATCTGAAAAGAAACATCTTTTTGTATTTTTGAATAAGTTGTTAGAATTATCATGCATGTGCTTTAACTGTTTTTGACTGTGCCGAGGTGGATTGGCGAGTGGAAATGCTTGGAGGAGGTCAGGAAGGTTTAGAGAGGGCCTAAGGGGTCCCTAACACACTTCCAGAGAGTTTCATAGAGTTTGGCTATCAAGAAACCTCATTCGTGAGCTTCTACAGGAAATCTGTAGGGGTTCTACAGGATGTTCTGGAATTTCTACAGGATGTTTAGAAATGGGATTTTGGAGGATCGATGGAGGAAGAAAGATGAAGGAGTGGGTATGGAGGTGAGATAGGGGTGTGAGGATGTCCAAGACTTGGTGAATGAGGCTGAAGAGTGGCTAAGGTGATTGGGTCGGTTCAAAGATAAGAGAAGCAATGTTGTGTGAGAGTATAAGAACTAGGGAAGAGTGTGCAAACATACCAAATGAGAGACAAAAATCTAAGTTAGGGGATGGAGCAGATGGAATTGATGGAGTATGGGCAGATGGAGAAGTATTACAGGAGCTCTGCAAGTTGTTTTTCAAACGGAACAAAGGAGGACTTGGAACATCAAAGACCTAGTTAAGTTAGCCTATTCTGACCTAGATAACAGTAAAGAGAATGAACAGAAGTTTATTTGCAATGAAACCATGTGAAATAACTTATGCAACAAAGCAATCAAGAATCTGAACATGTAACCAACTTCTGCAAATAAGAATCCAACACTAATGATTGCATGGTGAAGCAAAGACAATGTTTTTGTTGGCAGCAAGGTCACCTTTGTCCCAGCTTATGATCCCACTGAGGGAGAGGTGAGATCAGAGGTCCTTGATGGCCTTTTTCTGGATATCTTCCTTGTTAATAACCTATCAACTCAATCTGAACATAAAAATCCTTTTAATCATCAAAAGCAACCTGAACAACAAAACAAGATTTAAATCTAAATAGCAGATTTTATTCTAAGTATGCAACAAAAAGACATAAAGGTAAACAAAGGAGGTACTGGGCACTTGAGATGGGCCCAACCCCAAGAGCTACAGCCTCCTAAGAGAGATTTAGAGCTGGTGCAAAGTTGGATTCATCTTTATTGATCAAAAGAATAGTTACATTCCAAAAACTGTCCACAAGGAAAACTTGAAAATGTGCTGAAATGCAGAGTTAACCTACTGCCTAAAAAATGACTAAAATTGAACTACAAACTAGCTAACTTCTGCCTACAAAGTAACTAACTTAAATGAGGCCCTAAGCCCTCTTATTTATTATACAAATTGAGGACCCCAATAGCCCTCCTAAACTTTAGGAACTCGGCTGCCAAAACTTGTAGTTAACAACACCTTTACTGGCACTTGCTTGGCTGCCCTTGTGATAATCGATTTGGTGGCCCTTGAACTCCGAGCTGATGGTGGAGAATTTGAGGTAAGGGCCCATAAATGAAGGGGACACCTTCCTAACAATCCTCTCCACGAATTTGGCTGCCAAGTGCTCATTTAAACCTTTGATTTTATCTCAAAATTGACTAAAAATCTGCACAAAGCACCCATTAGACTTGTTGGCATAATGACTAATCCAATTCACCCTATTAGCATAAATATAATAAAAAACATGCAATAAACTAATGAGAATGGTGGATTGAGTCGAATTAGGATGTTGAATGAGCCCATATAATTATCCATTTTTGGGGCTCATCAGACACCTCTCAAGAACTCAATATGTGCACCATGAAGTTGCCTAGTATGTTCACCAACCCACAACATATTTGTAGAGCAATCATACCACAGTCCAGAAGTAGAATCTTCCCTAGTCATTGCTTGCTCATATGGGAGCAGCAAGCATTCATGGAATGTCCAAAATTCAGTGGAATTCATAACGGGATTGTCAACTGTAAGGCCACAGGCTAACATGAATCCAAGACCTTCATCGACACGATGGGAAAGCTCCATATACTTGAAATGTATATGCATTATCAAGAATTGATAACAAGAATATATAGAGGAATTCAGAGAATCTTTGTCATGGCTTATAGAAAACTAGAATGTAATATTGTAAGTGAATTTGGAAAGTTTTTGAAAGGGCTAGTGAACATCTTACTTATCCCCTTGCTCGTTGTTAGAGGTGAAATCCAAATTCCACTGAATAACACTATGCATTGCTGCATAACCTCCTATTGCAAATACCCGAATAAGGTTGAGGGTTGAAGCAGGTTGGAAATAAGCACAAACCATCCTTTGAGGATCTGGCAGTGGAGCATTGAAATTGAAAGTATTACCGTTAATATTATCCCCTCTGTAACTTGGTAGTTTCACACCATCCACAGTTTCAAAATCATCTGATCTAGGTTTAGCAAAATTCCCATCCATTCGCCCCACCTTAGACAGAAGAAAACTCATTGTTAGATAAGCTTTTGTTACCACTGCAAAGTTAACCTTGCACGAAAGAAAACTCTTCCTTGACTTTGCAAAATCTACCTTTTGCTTAGTGAATCTCTGATATTCTAATTTTAAATGTTATAGCATGCAATCTATTTGACTAGAGACTAGAATGAAGCATTGAGTTCTAAAGGAAAACTCTTCCTTCTATGTGAAACAATATAAATTTTCAAACAAAAGTCAATTTTTTTAATGAATAGGAGCTTACTTTGATTGCAGGCATTGTTCCTCCAAACATGAGCACAACACCCAGCTACAGGAGCACATGTAAGGTATCTCGTATGTTACTAGCATTGAATTCCTCAAAACTCTCTACATAGTCCCCTCCGTGCAGCATGAAAGCCTTCCACAGAGCAGCTTCTCCGAACCTTTCTTCCAGTTTTCGTGTCTCTTCAGCAAATACCAGAGGAGGAAAGGTCTTCAAAAGATCCACAGCATATTCCAAGTCTTTAGCATCTAGGTATTGGGGAAGCTGGAGGGAATTTTTGGATTTCCAACTTGCAAGTGTCCACCCATTAAGAGACCCTAGAGTGGATGAGGATGATGACACTCCAATTTCAGGAACCTGAACAACCTCAACTCTAATTGCCATCAACTTCCTCTTAATGCCCTTTGCTCTTCGTAGCATTTTATGATTCAATGGATTGTAGAAGCCACAGTCTTCAGTTGTCCTTCCCAAGGGCTTGTTCAAGAGAAACGAAGATCTTGTGACAGACATTTGTGAAGTTGCAAATGCCATTATTCACACAAAGTTTGAGCCAAAAATGGTGAAAAACAAAGTGATGACTGAAGGAAATGGGGATAAGACTTTCACAGGAGAGTTATACGATGTAACATACACTGATTTCTGTACTTTACACTCTCAACCAACCTAAAGAAGAAGGTCGAAGAACACCCACAAGCAGGCTCTCTCTGATTTTGATCTCTACTACTTAAAGGTATAATATGGCATGTTATGAAACCAGCTCACAAAAAGATAGGAAAGATAGATCAAAGCCTTAGAATCCAGCCTCTTCGAGGGGGAAACGTCCTTTACATTACACAAATGAACAATTATTGGATGATATAAATGACAAGACCTTCTTTCTATATATAGGAGTCTAAGGGGTCATAATATAATCAAAGCCGACATAACAATAATAATGTAAGGGCGCAATAATAACAATGGTGGACTTCTATGGGGCATAATGATAACAATATGGGGACTACATGGGCACAACAATATAATAAGGGGGTTCTACTAATAACAATAATTGGTTACACTAGTAGTATAGGGACCTAACATGCCCCTCTCCCTCAAAAAGTGTTGTCTTCAACGCTTGAGTAGTTCTTGATGCCTATGTATAAAATTCTTGTCCTCCCATGTGGAATCTTCAGCGGGTAAGTTCTTACACTTGATGAGATACTCTGAAATTGGTTGATTTCGTAGTTGTTGGGTTCTTTTTTTTGTGACTGCTCTAGATTCCAATATGATTTTTCCTACCTTGTCAAGTTTTGGAAATATTTCTTGAACTAGGATCTTCTGCAACTTTTGAATAGGTGGCCACACTTCTTCATCCTTCCTCCATTCATCCCTTGCTTCATTGATCCAATCTGGTTGCATAATAGAAATAGCACAAAATAATGCTTCCGCATCCTCATCCTTTCTTGAGAGTGCATCTGTAACAAAATTTTGCTTCCCTTTTTTGTAGATGATTTCAAAGTCATAACCCAACATATTTGTGACCCATTTTTTCTGTTCTTCTAAAGATAATATTTGTTCTAAAAAGCATTTAAGACTATCATGATCCATTTTTACCTTGAAGTGTCTTCCCATTAGGTAAGGTCACCATTTCTTAAGTGCATGTAGTATTTCCAACATTTCCTTCTCATAAATAGCTTTGTGTAAATAACTTCCTTTGATTGGATGACTTTCAAAAGTAATGTCTTTCATCTTGCATTAAAACAACACTAATTCCATTTCCTGAAGCATCACAATCCACAATAATGGTTTTTGTGAAGTCCGGCGTAGCTAAGACTGGTGCTTGGCACATTGCCTCTTTAAGATGTTCGAAGGCCTTTGTTGCTTCTAGAGTCCATGAAAATGCATCCTTCTTCAATAATGTTGGTTGCTGCTATTCTCCCATAATTCTAAACAAATTTGTGATAATACCCTGTCAACCCAAGAAATCCTCACATATGCTTTATGGATGTGGGGATTTTCCATTCCTTAATGGATTTAATTTTGCTAGGGTCTACCTTAACACCTTAATGAGATACAATATGACCCAGATATTCCACCTCTTGTACTCCAAAGAAACATTTGGAGCTTTTTGCATATAATTGTTTCTCCTCCAATAGTTTGAGCACCATATCAACATGTTGAACATGATCCTTCCAAGACTTGTTGTAGATTATTATATCATAAAAAAATACTAACACAAATTTTCGAAGGAAGGGTTTGAAAATGGAGTTCATCAAACCTTGAAATGTTGAAGGTGCATTGGTAAGGCCAAAAGGCATGACCAAAAATTCATAATGACCCTCATGAGTTCTAAATGCTGTTTTCGGAATGTCTTCAGTCTTCATTCTTATTTGATGATATCCTGAATGAAGATCCAACTTTGTGAAGTAAATTGATACATGCAATTCATCCAATAATTCATCAATGACACGAATGAGAAATTTCTCTTTAATAGTGAGCTTGTTGAGCTCCCTATAATCCGAACACATGCACCATGATCCATCCTTCTTGTGCACCAATACTACTGGAGCAGAGAAAGAACTTTGACTAGGTTGAATTATACCAAACTCTAGCATTTCTGCAACCATACGTTCAATTTCACTCTTTTGGGCATACAGATATCTGCACAGCCTGATGTTTGGAGGAAAACTTCTTGGAATCAAATGAATAGCATGATCATGATCACGAATAGGTGGGAGGCCTTTGGTAGTCTCAAATACCTTGGAATGATTGTCCAAGACTTTTTGGAGATCTGGAGAAATAGACAATTTCGATGTGGGAACCTCTAGCGAACATAATTGTGCAATTACGCCTCATTGTTCCTTCTTTAGAAGCTTTGTCATACCATTAGAGCTGATTATCTTTCCCTATTTCCCTTCAATGCCCTGTTGGAATATAATCCTAACCTATACATTTATTGTTTAGCCTAAGTATCCTTGACTTAGCCACATGCACTAAAAATCATGTTCACACTTGGTTTTTGGTAAACTAGCTCGGTGGACCAACTTTCCCTTGTTTTTTGCCTTTAAAGGCTTAATATTATGGAAATATTGGTCCAACCACTTTCCTAAACCATTTAGACATCTAAGAGCATGCTCACACCTAACCACACCTCATCCACTTGATTTATTTGACAATTGGCGCCCCGCATGAACATTCCCCCTTAAATCAAGGGATTTGGTCCCCCAGACCATTTTAGCATGTTTTAAAGTTGCCTTCCTTGGGAAATGCACCCTCCTCATGCTTTGCTCATGGATTATAGTTGGCATAGGTTGTCTTGAGTCATCTTTGCTATTTTAGGCCTCCCTTTAGATTTTCTTAGCCTTTTCTAGTTTTTTACTAGTTCTTTCCTATTTTTCTAGATTCGACAATTTCTATATAACCACCTCCATTTGGGATTAGAGGTTTGGTTACTCACATACTACTATTGTTCATTAGTTTAATACATTGATTTTATGGAGAAAATTATTTCTCTCCTCTCTTGAATATCAGCAAATTACTTGTGTTTAATTTAACTAGAATTCTAGATCTATTGAAGTTTCTGCAGGAATTCTACATTGTATCAGAGCTAGTTCGAATCTAGTGGATTGTACACAGTTTTATTTGCAGGTATAGATCATCAGGAGGTGCAACAAGGAGAAATGGATCATCTCTCTCAGCCCACAAAACTCGTTCTAAATCCTTTCAATTACTTCGAATGGAAGATAGAGACCACTCTGCTCCTCTGAAGCAAAGGGCTTTACAGGGTAACAATGGGAATGGAGACTGAACCAACTTCTGCAGCAGAGAAGATCAAGTATTTCAATAAATTATATGAAGCAATTGGGCTGATATTCCTATTAATTTCTAGAGAAATCCTCTTTCATGTCAGCAGAGCCACTACTCCCGATGCGGTCTAGACAGCATTGGAAGGACTATTCGGCAAGCAGGATGAAATGAGAGTGCATCAACTGGAGAATGAGCTCATATCCCTCAGCCCAACTCATTTCAGAAACCCACAACAATACTTCACGAATTTTAAATCCCTCCTTGTTGAACTTGATGCATGTGGAGTCCAGAAAGAGGAAGATCATCTCATCCTTTCAGTGCTCTTGAAATTAGGCCCTGAAAATTCCGTATTTGTATTGTCTTTTCAAGCTTCTAAATTCGCTTAGGAAAAATGCAAAACTACTCCATTGAATGACTTCATTGTAGCATTGAATCAAGATCAAGCTAAGTTATTCCAAATGGGTGTCATCAAGCATTCAAAGACCCAAGCACTTGCGACTACTGATGCTCCAAAGAGCAGTGGAAGAGACAAGCAAAAAGGGAAGGGTAAATTTAATGAATTGAAGAAGGAGAGACCCATACAATCTTCAGAAAGCTCTTATTTGCCTAAGGGTAAGAAGAAGAAGCAAAGAACACTTTGCAGCTGCTGTTCCAAAGGTTTTCATCATGAAGAAAATTGCATGAGGAAAACAATTGATGAGATGGCTAAGCAATTGCAGTAGCACAATCTCACCGTGCCCGAGAATGCAAAGAAGAAGGATGATAATAGAACGGGAGCTGGGAGAGGGAAAGCATGAGGTCATCATGCTTTAATGCTATCACATCCACTCCATCAGCTTGGATCCTTGATTTAGGTGCATCAAACCCTATGGCTGCATCAATAGATGAATTTTCCTCCATCGAAGAAAGCACCAGATCCCTAATTTACTTGGGTGATGCCACACCCGCAAAGGTGTGTGGAGAAGGAATTGTAGACCTTGAAGGGGGCTACTTCACAAATGTGCTTCATGTTCCCTCTCTGTCTGCAAATCTTCTCTCGATATATCAGATCACTCATTCCGACTCTAGAAGGAAGGTGGAGTTCACTCCGGACTCCGCAGTGATTACCGACATTTCCACAGGATCACAACTTGCCCATGGAATTGCAGATCACGGTTCTCATTTGTATTTCTTCTCCCACTTTGTTCTTAAATATATTAGCACTGTATTTTTGTCACAATCTAATGATATCAGTAGGCTATGGTATGAAATATTTGGCCATCTAAACGATAATTACTTGCATCAACTCAGCAAGGAAAACGTGGTAGAAGGATTGCCCGCTATTAAATTCACAAACGGTGTATGTGAAGGGTGCATTCTTGGCAAGCATCTGGATGAAAATTTTGACAAAGGGCAGGCACAGAGAGCTTCTTCACTTCTTGGGCTAATTCACAGTGACATCACGGGTCCATTCCTGCAGCTTTCAATCAGTAAGGCTCGATATGTACTCACCTTCATAGATGATTTCTCTCGCTTTACTTGGGTATCTTTTTTGAAATTAAAATCAGAACTATTTGAATGCCTTATAGAATTTAAAGCACTTGCTAAGAATGAGTGTAGGTGTAAGATTAAGATAATCCATACTGACAATGGGGGGGAGTATGTCAACAAAGATGTGTAGCAACTTTGTATTGATGCAAGTATACATCTACAACACACAGTGCCATATACACCACAACAGAATGATGTCGGGGAGAGGAAAAGCTGGTCGTTAAAAGAGATGGCCAATTGTATGCTACGATCCAAATCATTAGCTCCTAAGCTATGGGCTAAAGCTATTAATTGTGTAGCATACAATCAGAACCACATTCCTCACAAAGCACTCAAAGGCACCACTCCATTTGAATGTTGGACTGGTAAGAAACCGAAAGTGTTGCACTTTCACATTTTCGGTTCACGAGCATGGGCTCACATTCCAACAGATAAGAGGATGGATTTGGAGCCTCAAAGTGTTGAATGTATCTTTGTTGGATATCTTGATAGTGTCAAAGGATATAGATTGCTGGACTCTCACAATGAGAAATTTCCTTGTAGCTAGCAGTGTGAAGTTTGGAGAAGAATCACTGCATGATTTTTCAGCAGACCTTGCTGAGGAACCTCTTGTTGCCACTGATGAGGAGGAATCCGAAACTTCTTTGAGCACTTTATAGCAGCCATGAAAGAAGCCTCTTGGGTCTGATTCAAAGGATGAGGAGTAGGTCATGGCTGCTCCAACTCAGCTGCCAACTTGGGCAAAGAAAACCCTCCAAGTTGCGAGTGAACTAGTTGGTGATCCTGCGGATGCAAGAAGGACTAGATCACAATTTTTTGGGGCTCCTCAAGCCTTGGCTACCACCAAACCATTGCTTCCCATACATTTTATATGACACTTGGTTCATATCGACAATCACACTCTGATGTTGCTGGAAACCTGCTTTGGGAGGTTGCCATGGGTGAAGAGTACTCTGCTCTCATGGAAAACAACACATGGGACTTGGTTCCACTTCCAAAAGGAAGAAAGCTTGTTCGATGCTGATGGATCTATCAAACAAATATTCCTTCAGATGGTGAGATCAGCAAGTACAAATCTCGACTTGTTGCAAATGGATACTCACAGGTACATTGCATAGACTACACAGAGACATTTGCACCTATTGCAAAAATGGACTCCATTTGACTAGTTTTAGCCATTGCTTCCTCTCTCAGATGGGAAGTTCATCACATGGATGTGAAGAGTGCATTTCTTCATGGAGATCTCAAGGAGGAGATATATATGGAGAATCCACAGGGATACATTCATAACTCTTCCCTCATTTGCAGAATAAAGAAATCTTTGTATGGCCTAAAACAGGCTCCCAGAGTCTGGTATCCAAAGATGTATTCTTTCCTGCTTTCCATTAGATTCATTTGATGCAAATATGATCCGAATGTTTATTTGCTGCAACATGATGATTCCCTTTTACTTATAGTACTTTATGTAGATGATTTATTGATGACAGGGAACCTTACCTCAGCTATTGATTCGGCAAAATCAGCATTGCATGATCGATTTTCCATGACAGATTTGGGACTGTTGCACTAGTTTCTTGGTCTTGAAGTTTCTCAGTCTACTTCAGGGGTCAAGGTGGCACAGTCTAAGTATGCATCAGATCTACTTGTCCACTTTTAGATGATAGAATGCAAGCCAACAACATCTCCCTTTCTTTTGGGGATCAGATTTGAGGATGCAAGTACTACACCTTTGGTGGACAGTACACTGTATCAACAGTTGGTTGGGAGTTTGTTGTATCTTACTCATGCCTGACCTGATATATCTTTTGTAGTAGGAGTTTGTTCTAGATATATGCAGGATCCCCATGAGCTTCAATAGAAATCTACAAAGAGAATCCTTAGATATGTGAAAGGTACTTCCAATTTTGGTATCTTTTATGCTGCAGATTTCCCACTTTCACTGATTGGGTACACAGATTCTGATTGGGTTGGTGATGGTATAGACCGTAAGTCCACCTCTAGTTATGTGCTTAGCTTTGGTTTAGGGCCTTTTTCCTAGTCCAGCAAGAAGCAATCCATGATTTCTTTATCTACAGCTAAGGCAGAGTATAGAGGTGTAGTGAATGCAACTACACAGGCTGTTTGGTTGCAAGGGCTTCTCCCTAAGTTTGGTATTCAATATCCACTTCCGACTGTCATATTTTGTGAAAATCAGGGGTCCATTCAGATATCTATTCATCCAGTTCAGAGGTAGAGGACCAAGCACATCGAGATTCACATGAATTACATCCGCGAGCTGATCCATGATGGAGTCATATCACTGCAGTAGTGCCCCATTGAGCAGTAGGTTGTAGACATCTTCACCAAGTCTTTCAGTGAAAAGAAATTTTCAGAACTGAGAGCTATGCTTGGAGTGGTGGAGAGAGCTAAGTAGGCCCTTCTGGCCACTTATCCCTTTCTTCCTCTTTTTTTTTTTTTTGGGGGGGGGTTCCCACGAGGTTCTGCCTGTATCTTCATTTTATGAGGATCTTTCATTTATTGTACTTCAGTACCTAAGATGGCATTTTGGCCGGGACTCAGTTTAGATAAGTGAGTTAGGATGAAGGGGGGGTGTTGGAATATAATCCTAACATCTACATTTATTTTTTAGCCTAAGTATCCTTGACTTAGCCACATGCACTAAAAATCATGTTCACACTTGGTTTTTGGTAAACTAGCTCGGTGGACCAACTTTCCCTTGTTTTTTGCCTTTAAAGGCTTAATATTATGGAAATATTGGTCCAACCACTTTCCTAAACCATTTAGACATCTAAGTGCATGTTCACACCTAACCATACCTCATCCACTTGAGTTATTTGAGGATTGGCTCCCCACATGAAGATTCCCCTTTAAATCAAGGGATTTGGTCCCCTGGACCATTTTAGCATGTTTTAAAGTTTCCTTCCTTGGAAAATGCACTCCTCCTCATGCTTTCATGATGGCTGAGAGTTGGCATAGGTTTTCTTGAGTCATTGTTGCTATTTTAGGTCTCCCTTTAGCTTTTCTTAGCTTTTTCTAGTTTTTTACTAATTCTCTAGATTCGGCAATTTCTATATAACCACCTCCCTTTGGGATTAGAGATTTGGTTACTGATGTATTACTATTTTTCATTAATTTAATACATTGATTTTATGGAGAAAATTCTCTCTCCTCTCTTGAATATCAACAAATTACTTGTATTTAATTTAACTAGAATTCTAGATCTATCAGAGCTTCTACAGGAATTCTACATGCCCCTTAATTCAACTTCCTTTCCTTCCGCACAAAATTTCATGAAAAGTTATTGAAAATTGAAAGCTATCGTATCGAAGGATTGTAGCCATTGGACTCCTAGTACAACATCAGCACCACCCATTGGAATGGAAAGCATTGGGCAATTCAATAGATGTTCTCCCATGGATAGCTCGATATTATGGCACTTTCCAGAGTAATTTATGGTTCCTCCACTTGCAAAAATCACTTGACACTCTGGTGTTGGATATAGGAAGCAATTCAATTCCTTGGCTATCTTATAATGAATAAAATTATGGGTACTTCCTGAATCAATCAACACTATTACCTTTTTTTCTTGATATGTCCTTCTATCTTGATAGTTTGAGGAGTGGTAATTCCAACCAATGCATTACAAGATATGGTCGGATTCATTTCTTCTTTATCTAGGGTTTGCTCCTGGGGTATATCCTCTTCTTTTGACATTTATTGTTCCTTTTCTTCCTTCTCTTCACAATCTATGTAGAATAATTTCTTCTCAACACACTTATGACCTTTAGTGTATTTGCTATCACAACTGTAACAAATCCCTTTTGCTCTTTTTTCCTTCAATTGTTTTGGAGTCAACATTGTAGGTTGTGGAAGGCTAGGGGCAACAACACTTCCATCTATATAGTTGTGAGTGGTAGGCTTCTTTGTTTCCATAATTTTGCTTTCCATTTTTCTTGCTAACCTGAATGGCTTCTCCAATGAATTAGATTCCCAAAGGCAAACCTCACGTTGGATATTATCCTTTGAAGTCGCTATGAATACATAAATACTATGCTCCTTTGGAATATCTTTTACCCTTGTGTTCAATTTTTGGAAGTCCTGAATGTGCTCCATCATTGAACCCTTTTGTTTGAGATTTATCAATTGGCTAAAAAAGATGTTGCTTTTTGTATCCTCATAATGTGCTATCATTTCCTCCGTAAAAATTGCCCAAGTGACAACTTGTTTACGATAGCAAAGTCATCAATACCATTCAAACTGATTTGGTTCCAAATATAAAGTTTCAATACGTACATTTTGTGTGTTTCGCACATTATGGAGATCGAAAAATTTCTCCATCTGTAGTATCCATGTTCCGGTATCCTTGCCATCAAGCTTTCTCATATTGATTTTTGGAACATGGTGGGTTTTCAATGCAACATTAGAGTCTATGAAATCATGATTAATATTTCTTTTGTTCTCATCATGAGTTTCTTTTACTACCATTTCACCATTAGTAACCATTTCTTGTAGCAACTTATTCAAATTTAACTTCAACTCTTCCATCTTAGTGTTCATGACATTCATCTTAGCATCCATGCCATTCATCTTAGCTTCCATGCCATCCATCTTAAATTGCACGCCATTCATATTGTTTTCCATGCCATTCATCTTGACTTTAGTTACATTTTGTGAGAGTGAAATTTGTTGTACTTGGTCTTATAATTTTGATATATCATGTTGCATTTCTTCTTCGTCTTCACGAGTCATGCTAGGGCTTTTAGGTTCCTTACTAGGTGTTTCCATTTTATTTCTTCATGGCGTCAATTAATGCTAATAATTCTTCACTATTCCCTTTGAATTCCTTCAAACTAATTTTTCAAACCAACCTTATGCAAAATTTAAAAAAACTACACACCTTTTTTTTCACTTTGTAAGAGCTCGATATTGAATCTATTGTATCTCTGTAACTGCAGATCTAGAATATCTAAAAACATGTCTGTAGTAGCCCTTTGAGTCCTCTTTCTAACCCCACAAGTCTGATCAAGATTGGATTCTCCAAGGAAGAGGTATGTGAAATCTCCCACGGACACCTAATTATAGACTAGTTCAGTAGAGCAACCTTATACAAAGTGTCACGTGTCACTGTTTCTACCTTAGTATCTGAAACTGATATACATCAAACAACATGCCATTTTCTTTTAGAAACTTCTTATGAAATGTCAATCTGATTCTCAGAATAAAAGTTATGATGATTTTCCCTAGGTCACCTGTTTTGAATGTAATTCGGGACTCTCCAAAAACCCTAACTTCCTCATATCATATCTTAAAAAATAAAGCAAGACGAGCTCTGAAATTTGGACCCAAAGTTCAGAATGATTTTTGCTCAAATGGATTTTGTTTTCAGCTTCTGAAACGACACAGAAAAATCGTTATAGTGAAAATGCCACGATGACCTGTTTGGAGCAGCGAAACCCTAGAATCCAAAGCTCTCATACCAAATGTTATTAAAAGAGCTCACAAAAAGATAGGAAAGATAGATCAACGCCTTATAATTTAGCATCTTCAAGGGGGAAACCTCCTTTACATTACAGAAATTAACAATTCTTGGATGATACAAATGACAAGACCTCCTTTCTATATATAGGAGTCTAAGGGGTCATAATATAATCAGAACCGACATAACAATAATAATGTAAGGGCACAATAATAACAATAGTGAGCTTCTATGGGGCACAATAATAACAATATGGGGACTACATAGGCATAACAATATAATAATGGTGTTGTACTAATAACAATAAGGGGTTACAATAGTAGTATAAGGACCTAACACGAAACATCAAAGGTAAGCCCTTAAACCTGAGTAAAACGTTGGTTGTTGAAACGAGAAAAATCATGTGATGTACATGCACTGTTTGCATTAGGAGTGAGAATGGATGGGGCCAAGTTATTGACTGCTACATTTTTCATTGGAACACGCCAAGGTATCATATCTAAAAATAAAATAGTAAGACTTCATGATGTACTCAATTATATACCGTTTTAACTGTCCATAATTCTTTGAAAAGATGGTGGATTGTTCGTGCTTCTTTCACTTTCAATGCTAGTCATATCCTTAATTTAACTAGAATAAAAGTATAAATTGCTGGGAAATTATAGTGGTCATAAAGTGGTATACCGTTCTAACTTTCCATCATTCCTTGAAAATATAGTGGTTTCTTAGTGCTTCATTCACTTTCAATGCCAATCATATCCTTAGCGGGTCATTTTATTTTTAATTCGCGTAAGGAGTTAGTGAATTTTTAAATAAATTTTAGTATTTTGATTCTGCGAATTATACCACTTAAACTTAGTATAGAATTTGAAAAAGGCCTCTTTGAATACACAAAATTGAACATCTATTCCTTAAAGTAAGCTTTAAAAAAGAAAACTGGGACTATTGGGTGAAGATCTTATATGAGCATGGGAATTACAAATTGCCCGAGTAAACCAAACTCAATTATGAAATGTACGTTAAAATTGGCCCACCCTCATAGATAACACCACAAATAGCCTAACTGATAAGTAGCCCAAATAATTGAATGGAGGTATAAGGATCATACACAGCTTATAACCACAAACTTTTAACATTAATTGAATGAATTTTTATGGTAAACTATCGTCCGTAGTTTACGTCTTTCTTCATACATAAGCAACTCGGTTTGAATTCAGAGCAAAACAATAATGTCGTTTTCACAAGAAAAACAGAAAAAAATTTGAATAAGCGACTCGGTTTGAATTCAGAGCAAAACAATAATGTCGTTTTCACAAGAAAATCAAAAAAAAATTTGAATAAGCAACTCGATTTGAATTCAGAGCAAAACAATAATGTCGATTTCACAAGAAAAACAGAAAAAAAAAATTGAATTTTAGCCAGGAAGATACCATATGTACAACGAGGAGAAAGAATATCTGGGAATATTCATGCAAGATAATACCGGGAGATGCCCACACTAAATACATTCACATGGAAAAGCCTTAATAAAGGTTCAGACTGATAGTGAGTGTAGAGAGGGGGACCGAATCATGCCGAAATAAAGACAATAAAGTACACCAAACTCAATTATGCAATGCAAACGTCAGTAAGACATAATGAACACAATTATAAACTCCATATGTTAAAATTGCTATACAAATCATCGCAAAGAACAAAATTGATAAATACTCTGACTAATTAAGTGAACGCTAAAGGATGTGAAGAGCTCATACCACAAACTTGAACATCCATAGATGGTCAAGGAGGTTTCTATGATACATTATCATTTATAATTTACCTCTTAAGAGCTAAACATGTTACATCCATATTCGCTTTGAAATCTAAGATTAAATAATGTGCGAGTATTTTCAACCTTCAGAGGTTAAACAACGTGTGAGTACCTTGAATTGTTAAATAATGTGTAACTATTTTGAATTATTGGGTGGTTGGAAGATTTGTTATTATCTTTTTCACTCACATTCAATTCTTATATATGGTATGTTGAATTTTTAATGAGTATTTCTTGTAATGACTTCGAGCCTTGTAGTTTAAGAAATCTCTTGAAAACTAAAACATGTTGTAAGGAACTTCTATAATGATATAAAAGAATTTAGTGTACCAAATCCACAAACCTTCTATCTTACACAAGAAACTCCAACAACAGGGTCATAACATGATCACACTAAAACTCCAAAACCAACATATAATCGTTTGAATTTGAATAAGATTTTTGTGACCATGTAAACAAATGTGAGACAATGAATTACTTATTCTCGTCAATAAAAATACATAAAATACAAAATTATTATCCTCCTCACTCAAGTTCAATTATTATATATAGTATATTAAGCTTTTAATGAATATTTTGTGTAATGACTTCAAACTTTATTGTTTAAACAATCTCTTAAAAACTAAAACATACTATAAGAAATTTCTATAATAATATAAAAAAATTTAGTGTACCCAATTCAACATAATCCTAACATGATCACACTAAAACTCCAAAACCAACCTATAATCGTTTGAATTTGAATAAGACTTTTGTAACCATATGAATAAATGTGAGACAAATGGATTACTTATTCTCATCAATAAGAATACATAGAATACAAAGTAAAGCCATATTCTCTCAACGCTCCTCTATTGGCTCTAAGAAAACAAACGTTGTAGAGAAATTTTTAGCGAAGCATTTTAGTGTTAACAAAATTCCCAAAATTTTCAAAGAAACTTTTAGTACAACCTCCACTATTCAACGCAGAGGTTTTAGTGGAACTTTAAATGGAAGTTCCTTATATTTTGCAGACGAAGATTGATCATGGAGGGCTTTTTTTTTTTAAAGAAAAGTTCTCTTTGTTAACCAGTGCCAATGTATCTACCAAATGGCTGCACCAATGCATTTATACATAGCACTAAAAACACCAGTGAGTGTTCAGGTATTACACACCAGATGCATCACCTCATAACTGACGTCAATAGTGCTGTTTATAATATTATGCAATGGATCATTATGCAACGGGCTAGTGCATTGTTATAGTTTCAAAGCACAGGCGCTTCTAGTTTATTTAGAACACCATCATGTATATTCTAAGTAAAGCAGTGGTGCATAGATATTATAAAGTATTGGTATGGTTATTTTGTTGTAAGCATGGGTGTGTATAAAAACTATAATGCATTGATACGGTTATTTTATTGTAATTGCTCGTGCGTATACAAATTATAAAGCATTGACATAGTTATTTCATTGTAATTGCTCGTGTATATAAAAATTATAAAGAACCAATATGATTTGTTTATGAAAAAACATCAATGTGGTGAGATTTTTTGTTAGCACAAGTGCATATGATATAATGTGTATCATAATGTTTTGAAACAACAAATATAATTATATGTTGTTGTTTAAAGTGATGATGTTTTTGATGATTGTAGAACTGACGTGGTGATACAATTTATAGGCATGGGTATGATGATCATAAAAGCATATAATTTTTTCTTTTATAGTATTTAGTTGAAAAGAATATAAATCACTAATAGGTATATGTCTTAATATATTTTTTTACAAAATTTTAATTAATTATCTAAAAATCAAATATTTTTATAATAATTTTGTTTTTATTGTTTTAATTTTATATTTTGAATTACATTAATGTATTATCTATCTTACAAATTACGATTTTGTTAATCGTAGTAATTCAAATCATCTTATATATTAATTAATTTACAACACAACAATTTACAACATTAGAAAATGTAATATAGTTGTAACCATATTTATTATATATTAGTAAGAGACCCATTATCAAACAAAATACGACACCATAAAGGTTCACATTAAGCAAAATACAACCAATATGTAAGTGTTAAACTTACTGGTAATCTATCGGCATCAAATTTTCATAATATATCTAATAAATTGAATACAATATCAATATGTGATTGTTATACTTATTGGTAAGATGTCCTTAAAAAATTGGAATAGTATGTCGAGTACATTACACAAAATCCATAATTTTCATAGACAAATATTCAAAATTGTTTAACTTGTAATAACATTCAATTACATTGATTGTTATTCATCAATTGAATTGTTGTTTTCACTGAAGATGCACACATGCCTCATTTCTTCATCACTTGCAAGAGGTATTGTGCTTGAGTTGTTTAACCTAGTGTTTTGTTCATTGACTTGTGTTAATACCTATATAAGCCCCATGCAAACCTTAAAAAAAAACCCTTATTAATCCCTAAATATTGAGTTATTACATTTATAATATTATACTATGATCTTGGGTAGAAACTTTAAGTGTAACATTTGATTATAATTGTACAATTTTTCTGCTATATATACGCTAAGAAGACATAAATAAATTTGATGAATAGACATGGTGCATAGATTCACTCAAAATAATTCGTATATTACACTTAAAGACAAATTACAAGTCACATAAATAGTACTCATGAGATCCAATAGATTCCAAACAAGGAATTGCTTGTTGAGAAAATCTGTCAACAAAGCTCAACAACCAAAAAACTAATCTTACCTATTTACTAATGTAAGCATTATTCCAAGTCCCCCATTTAATGCTTACATTACATCATTACAAATATTATTACGAGAATAATAAATTACATATAGTCAGATATGTCTGGTTGGTCTTCATCAAGAGTCACATCCACTCTAGAATAACACAAACACCACTTTTTCTTCACCAGATTATCTTCGAGTTGTCACTTCAATTCCATTTAAAACATAAACTCCACTAACCATCTTTGACAAAATTTGTATAACTGAAACTTCTTGATCTCTCGAAGGACAATCTCAATACTGGACCACCCTATGGGAAAAATCCCATCTATCAAAATGCTACAAACTACATTTTTATAGTTGTATAGGTGATCCCTTTGGGTACCGAGTGTATCCAACAACCAATTATGAAATTTTCCTTTCTACACGCATGGATCTCATACCATAACATGTAACTAATTTTCTTGAACCTCAAAGCATAACAAGACCCATCAACATATAACAGATTCACACAATTAAATTAGCGATAGGTTCTCTTAGGAGAACCACAAGTTTAGTTATATTTCTCTGTTCAATAATTGATTATGTACTTTTTACAAACATAATGGAAACTACTTAATAAAGAAACCAACATTCCCAATGACAATAAAACCAATAACCATTATATCAAACTACCCATTGTCTTCTAAGAAGAAACATATCTCCTTGTCTATATGGATGTGTTCCTCAAAACACTTATCACGAATAGCCCTTCATGCACATTGTTCCAAGATTTACATACAATGGTTATCAATTACTAATCTTGTGGCTTTGAAAGTCATCTTGCACAAATAGGAATGATGAGATCCATATTGGCCACAAGCTTTTGTTGTAAGGTGATCGTTGTCCTAATCCTACACCCTTCAAATAGACCCATTCAACCTTTTTTAATGAATGGACACCATGTGTTTTAAAAGAATCAATGAAGAGATTGAGAAACAAATGAATCAATATTCCTCAGAGTTCCCCGTGCAAATTCCAGCTCCATGATCAGTGTAACAATCGTTTCCTTAAAATTAGAAACAAAGTTGCTCTCCTTCTTGAACGAAGAAGCCACTACTAGCTACTTTCCTTAGCAAAAGAAGCACCTGCCTCTGCACTTTTTCATGCACCTTTTGAGTCTTTGCAAATCCAACCTGTTGAGATGAGGAATGTGTTGAGTGATATAAATGCAAGATTTATATATCAACATTTAAATTGTCAATCTGGGTTGTGTAAGCTTAGATGCATATCACAGTAAAATGTTAGAATAAGACCTCATAGATCTATAAAATAGAAATCAATCTCTTGCAAACAATTCAAAGACATCATTTAGGAAACAAGACTTTTCAGAGTAAGGATAACACACAGGGAACCTACTTATATCTCCTCTTCTAGGTTGAGTGACTCCTGCAAAAAGTTTGCGCAAGGTGTCTAGGGGACAAGGGAATGTAGGTTTCATTCAAACTGACAATCCATTATGGAAATAAAGAGTGCAATTTTGCTTCAAAACATTTTAAAGGATTACTTGCTATGTTAAAAAGAATGAAAGAATGTGATAAAACTAAGAATTACAAGACAAATTCATTCACAACTAATTTAAATCTTATCCTAATATGAGGAAATCATTGAATTCTTTCTACTTAAAAGGGATTGAGACTATATTTCCATTGTTTCTCTAAAAATAATGCAGTGTTCAACTGTAAGGAAAGTGTGCAATAGAACCAAACAAGATAAATTCATTTCCTACTCATTCCAAGCCCACCCCGATCTTACATAATCATTAAATACTTTCTCTTCAACACATAAATATTCTACATTATATGTGCATTGCTAAAGCAACATTCAATTATGATGAAGAAATATCAATAATAGCTTTTAACCAGAGACATTCTAAAGAGTTATGTGAACACTTCACTTTTCCAATAAAACAATATTACATTCTCTCCTCATGGTGATCCTAGCATCTGATTATTAAGATTTCAGGAATGAATATTGTTTTCTCCAAAATCTGAGGACTAGTTTCACATGTGAAATAATGGTTTTAAGGTATTCATGAATGCTCAAATAATGAATGATAAGTTAAATAAACCAAAACTCTTAATAAGAAATTGTTACCTTCATCATTTTTTCCTGAAAGTAAATCTCGTTATGCGGAAAATGAGATCAAGGTAGGTAACACACTTAACTTGTAATATAAATAAGAGATCCAACTAGAAAACATTTATTATATATACTTTGTCTTTCTTATCCCAATCTTGATATAAAAATACATTCCAAGGAAACAATGATATCATTAATCAAACTCAAATAATTAGAGCATGAAAAAGAGTTGTGCAATGAAATTACAAATCTGAAATGATCAAAGCATGAAAAAAAGTTGTGGAATGAACTTACACATCTATACCAAATCACACTTACAAACTATGCGTTTATCAAAACAGAATGCAGGAAACCCTAAGAGGTATGGGGAAATGGACTAGTTGTTGGGCCCAAACCACCCAACTCTCTACCCTTGTAAAATTAAATCACTATCCTAGAAGATTTAAAAAATAATAATAAACATGAATAAAATTCCATCTTCTATTAGTTATGAAGTCTTGTTACATAAAAATCAAATAATGCAAAGCTTGGCTTGAGTGGTCCCCTCCACGGATCATCCCACTAGGCACATTGTCTCCTCTCTTAACTCCTTTTCTTGCCTCATCCTTTGTCTATCTAATTCTAGATCTAGTCCCCTATAAAGTACAAGATCTCACTATTTATAATAGCAGTGTCTCCTAATAATCTAGATCGAAGGTTAAATAACATATATAGTTTTAGACTTTCAACCCGATTCTTGAACCAAAATAAGGAGTTTGCTTATTTAACTAGATTTCCACTGATCTAGGGTTCCATATAAACATAGTGACCGGTACTAAATCATGAAATCCTCGCCATAGTATCCATCAGAATATCACATTGTTGATAAACCTTGTGACTTATAGAAAATAGTTTGACCGAATGCTTTGACCTTCACTCTACACATTATCTTGAAGACCTGGGCACAATTAAGGAAACATAACACCATCTTGAGCCTCTGCTCCACAAAACCAATATGCTCGTTTCTTATCATGGCAACTAGATATATGACAATAATGGAGATGGAAACATGATCTATATTGCACGAACATGAACTATACCACTGGAGCAGGAATTGTGCTTTTGGAATAGGAACTGTATGCCTGTCACAAGGATAACATGTTATTAGTGATATTTTGAGACTAATCTCTTCAAATCATTAGAACAAAGATAATTGATAGAATGATAACATGTTACCTCTTAATGACTCTGTAATAGTCCAACAATGTATAGAAAAGGATGATAATAACTACAAAAAACCAAGTGAATGCATAAGAGATCCTTAGCAAAAGGTGTGAAAATATAGACAAAATGGAGGCTCAAAATTCCCCCATACTGATCTCCTTGCATGTCCTCATGCAAGCCAAACCATAAGATAGAGACCAAAATTTCCAAAAATACAAGGTTGTGGCCTAGAGCCCTACTGTATTCACCGAAATATTCAAGTTTCTTCCTCCCATGTTTCTAGCCATTTTAATCTCCCTTTCTAAAATCTTGTTATGAGCAGCATAATATTTAGCTTGTTTGATCCATTCCTTGGCCAGTGTCTACAATTTCTTATTCTTAACACTCAGCTTGTTGTTTTTATGTTGCATCTTAATATTAAGTGCCTCCAAATCCTTGTTCTCCCCTTTTACATTTTCCTCAAGAACAATGAGCTCTTTTGTCTTCCTTTTCAATCTATTTATTGTCATGTCTTTCTTCCTTAAGATATAGCCATCGATGGAATATTTTGGTTTCTGTTGATTGGTGGAATAAATATCAACGGTTTCCACTACAAGAGGATCAAATGAAAACTCAAACCCTGAATTTACCTTTGCCATGGGAGTTTCAAATTGATTTGCTTCTTTTACAAGACTTTTAATTTGATCTATATCTATAGTAGGATTGTTGACCTAATTAGCTATTGGATTCTTGATTTGAGACATGAATTTCATAGTAAATTCTTCAAACCTCCGAAGTTTATCTCCTCCTTTATTAGTGGCACTTGTGTTATCTTTTACTACTTCTTCTCCCTCTTGTTCCGGATCCAAATCAATTGTTTGAGGCTCTATGTTCTTGGATGGAAGTCGGCTATTTTCCATCTTAATTCTTGTAATCCTTCATCCAATGGTAGGGGTTTGAGGTTCAAATGGTGGGGTTGTAGGGGTTTCCATTTTCTTCTTCCTCAACTTTTTAGGGTGCGAGGAGAATATGTTGTCCACTTGATTCCCCTTTGGAGTATTTTCTGCCTCACACATTTTAGAATTAAGTTGGGTGTTTGATTTTTTAATGACTGTTACAAACCCATTCCACTAAAGAAAGTCATCCCAACTATCATTTCTTATACCCAATTCATCCACAATCAGTATTTTAATGAGCCCGTAATGGTAAATGCTAGCCCTATGGTTTTTAATAGCTTTACGGACCCCTTGTGACATCTTCTGCAACTCTTTAGCAAAAAATAAGGGACATTGATCTTTCATTCTCCAGTAAAATGTAGTAATAACCCTATATGATACAAAAAAGTTGTTGCATACCTGCCTTCGCAGGTCAAATATTTCTGAAGAATGAACAAAGGGCCGCACCATTCATCTTTAATCCAGGAACATGATATCCCTTTCACCCAATTAAATTCCTGGTGTCCTCCTTTGAGAAATTGCATACTCAATTGTTTATCTATGCTTTTATTTTTGAACCATTTAATCCCTTATAGGGGTAAGCCACTTGCTCGAGCGATAGTCTTCTCATTCACAATCATGACCAAATCTCTGATTCAAGCTATTTTTCCATCGAACCCTCATGCAAACTACAACGCAACCTCATCTTCGGACCCCTGAAACTTAGCCAAGAATTCATGCCATCCTTCCTTAACCATCTTTTGCTTGCATGCATTATATTCAGGAGTTTTCTCGAGCTCCTCTATGGAAGATGGCTTGTGGTGATCATACTTCACTTTCCTCATCATTTTAAGGATTACAAATATGATGGGTAATTAGGAATGGACAAGATTATTAGTGATAAGAAAAAAGTGAACTCAACATGCTCCAATGACATACTTAAATAACATAGGGAATCAAACAGTCTCAAAAAACTGGGCAAGTTGATTCATCTTTTCCTCAAGCGACATAACTACTCATGATGAGCATCAAATAAGATCCTGAAGTCGGTTTGATGGAACTAATACCAAAGGGCAGAATAATTATCAAGGGGATGACAATGGTTTGGTTTCAAAAATAAATTCTATCATGAAAATGATTGTAGACAAGCCTCATTTGGCCTCCATTCATAACATAATTACCTTAGTCAATAAGCATTGGATCAATGTACATGGGTAGTATCATGAGCATTTGACAAACATTCCAAGGATGTAAAAAAATCATGATTACAAGGTCAGGGCACTCCTGACATGGACACTTCTCATCAATATTCCAAACACATCAAAATATCTGCTCATAAATAGACCATTGTCTTCCTGTTAAAAGTCTAAGGCATAGATTAAAGTACTTTGATAGGAGAATCAACATAAAATCATGGAAGATAGTAGGAGGTGGGGGATTCTTAAAGATTAATGAACATACTATGCCCCCCAATACAAAAGTGACAACAAAAATATCACCAACAAGGAAATATTAAGGTACCTGATATATTAGTCATCATTTAAAGTATTCATCAAGTCTGCAGCATCATCATATCAGTGCCAACTAAACCATGCTATAGTCCTTATGAAAGCATCGAGTGCAGGAGCCGGAAGAATGTAATTTCAAGAACACTGCCATAGTGTTCCTACACCTACTATAGTAGTCCTACACCTATACCATGTAGTTCTTATTAGATGCAATTGTAATCCAAACACATTAGCGTCTATCAAACATCTTGTGAGTAATCATAAGTAAGTAATTCATCACTCTAAATACCTTGTTAGGGATAAAAGTGAGTTATGATGCTAGAAAAGGAGAACATAAAATAGAACAAGATGACACCTTCCTACGTAGATCAATAATTTATTTATTGGCTACTCTATATCTTGTTTCTACCTAGGTGCAAGAATATATTTTTCTTTAATCCGGCACAAATAATTACCTGCACTAAGGGTACCACATCCATTAAAAGTCTTTTTATTTTTGAAGAATAGAATTCCAAAGCATCATTTCTAGAATATCTTAAATCAATTATCCAATAGATAAGGTGATGAGTTTTAGGGAAAGACAAATATGACCGAGTAAATCATAGTGTGCAATTAAATTTAATACCATAGACATGGCCATTGTTTCCCGCAGGAATTTATAGCCTCGGCAAGGGTGTCTTTTAACCTAATGAAATGCATGTGTCCCACCAACTAGATATACATTCAGAGTTACCTATTTAATTTAGAAATTAGATGAAGGTCATTGTCTTCACTTGGTAACCAGCTAATGGCAATGCCATTCACAAGAAATAACAAGAATGAATAGGTCGACTCATGATGAGACCTCCTGTCCTCCATCTTTTCAGCTGAAAGCCATTACTCTGGCTTGGTGACTAGTAATAGTAATTTCATTCATGTTAGGTCCTATGATCATGGTAGGTCGGCTCATAATGAGACATCCTATCCTTCAATCAATCCTTTGTAAAATTTGATTAAAGGTTACTTAATAAGTGGGGAGGAAGATCTACTCCTTAAGAGTATGGGATGTCGTGAAATTTTTTTAATGACTAATCTTTACTGGTTAGTCCCTCTACCTTAAAGACTCATGTTAAATAAGATGTCTCAAGTAATGATTGTAAGATTCCTTGAGTTAATACTTCTAGTGTTCTCATGAGCATCTCATTATGGTATTTACATGAGTGGTTCACTATAGGAGGTTTTTCAATAATACCTTCTAAGAGAAACTTTGAAAAAATATTTCTTAGATGAAAACTCATTAGAGTGACTACACTAGAAAATTAATCATCGTCACTTTTGCAAAATCATAAGGTATGAGAGTGAATCATAATCAAAAAGACTTACCACACATGTGTGTGTTAACAACCAATGGGAATCAAAAGTAGTTTTAGTAGTTGTTCTTTGGAAGTTGTAGCCCTAATAGCATTGTTGTAACGTCTTTATTCATAATAAGGAATGAAATGATGTATCCTTCTATCCTACCCTATCCTAAGAAGTGGATGACTTTCCTTTTAAGTATAGGAGTACTTCCAGTGCAACGATGTGCGTAAAAAAAGGACAATACTACTCATGTTCAAACTTGAAAAGTATATTCAAGAAAATACTAGAACATGAGGAACCAACTGCATTAACTGATGTGATACCAGGAATTGTTGAATAATAAAGGAGGAGTGGGTGTTGACAATCATTTGAAACCAAGATTCAATGGGATCCACATATTCTTGATCATTTAATTCATGGATAACATTCGGTGCATCTTCCTTTATTATATCATGCAAGTCTTCCAAATTTCTCTGATGTCTCCTAAAGTGCAGGCTAGATCATATGATAAATATGGCAGGTGATTTTTGATCTCAGATTCGGATGGTTTCTCCTCGTCAAACATGATCCATAGTTCTTCAGTTTCCCTAGGAAAATCTTCTGGATCTTCATGAGTCTTTACTTCCGGAGGAATAGATCTATTTCTAATTGCTACCAAAATATGTTCTTCCTGAGAAGCAGAGACCCTAGATTCTACTAGGATTTGAGATAGTTCTTGGAATAGCATCAAATTACCTGGAATTTTCCTACTAGCTGGAAGGTCTTGTTAGCACATGGATTAGAGTGGGGACTTCTTACATCACGAGAAAACTAAAGAACCACACTAACTTAAAAGTTAATTTGTAGTCAAAAGAAAAAAATCGGGATTACAATCTCTCTAGCGATACTATCTAGAAAATCGTATTGAAAGAAACCTATTTGCTATAAAATAAACAAACCAGGCATCACACCAAAAATATCATTTGCAGTATAAAAAATCACACTAAAAACTCATTTGTAGTAAAGGAAAACAAACTAGGCATCACACTAAAGAACTCACTTTCAGTAAAGGAAAACAAACTAGGCATCACACTAAAGAACTAATTTGCAGTAAAGAAAATCGCACTTAAAAACTCATTTGCGGTAAAGTAAAACAAGCCAAGCATCACACTAAAGAACTCATTTGAAAGAAAACAAACCAGGCTTGTGAGATTTCTGACAATACCATCCAATATGCTTCAACAAGAAAAGGGAATCACACTAATCTAAAAATTCCATTCCAGAGAAAAGGGAAAAAGAAAGACAAATAGTTGAGGCCTTATCCTTCAAATCCTCCCCAGCAATGATGCCAAAATGTCGAGCAGTATAAATGGAATATTTATATACCAACATTTAAATTGTCAATCCGAGTTACGTAAGCTTAGAGGCGTAGCATAGTAAATTCCAGAAGAAGACCTCAGGGATCTGTTAAATAAAAATCAAGCTCTTATAAACAATTCAAAGGCATCATTCAGGAAACAAGGCTTTTCAAAGTAAGGAAAACACACAATGAACCTACTTACGACTCCTCTTTTGGGTTGAGTGACTCCTACAAAAATTTTGCCTCAGTTGTCCAAGGGACAAGGGAATGTAGGTTTCATTCAAGCTGACAATCCATTCTGGAAATAAAGAGTGAAATTCTGTTTCAAAAACTCTTAAAAGATTTCTTCCTATGTTGCAAAGAAGGAAAGTATGCAATAAAAATAAGAATTACAAGACAAATGCATTCGCAACTAATTCAATGATGATCCTAATCTGAGGAAATCATTGAATGCTTTCTACTTAAAAAGAATCTAGACTATATTTGCATTGTTTCTTTGAAAATAATGCAGTACTGAACTTTAAGTAAAGTGTGCAATAGAACCAAACAACATAAGTTCATTTCATGTTGTTCCAAGCTCAGCCTGACCTTATAGAATCATTAATTACTTTATCTTCAACACAGAAATATTCTACATTATATGTACATTGCTAAAGAGTTCTGTGAACACCTCACATTTCCAATAGAATAAGATTACAATCTCTCCTCATGATGATCCTGGCATCTGATTATTAAGATTTCAAGAATGAATATTATTTTCTCTAAAATCTGAGGATCAGTTTCACATCTGATGTAATGGTTTTATGGTATTCATGAATGCTCAAATAATTCATGATAAGTTAAATCAATAAGAACTCTTAATAAGAAATTGTTACCTTAGTCACTGTATCCTGAAAGTAAAACTTGTTATGTAGAAAATGAGATTAGGGTAGGTAACACAATGAACTTGTAATATAAATAAGAGATGTAGTAATAAAAAATTCATTATCTATACTCTTTATTTATTATCTCACTCTTCATAAAAAAATACGTTCTAAGGAAACAACCATATCATTAATCAAACTCAAATGACCAGAGCATGAAAAACAGTCATGGAATGAAATTACAAATCTCAAATTATCAAAGCATAAAAAAGAGTTGTGGAATGAAATTACAAATCTATACCAAATCACACTTATAGATTATGCATTTATTAAAATAGAATGAAGAAAAGCCTAGGATGTATGGGGCAACAGACTGGCAGGTGGGCCCAAACCACCCAGTTCATTGCGCTTGTAAAATTAAATCACTATCCCAGAAGATTAAAAAAATAAAAATAAACATGAATAAAATGCTACCTTGTATTAGTTCTAAAGTCTTTATACATAAACATCAAATAATTCAAATCTTGGCTCCAGTGGTCCCCTCTAAGGATCATCCCACTAGGGGCACAGTCTCCTCTCTTCACTCCTTTTCTTTCCTCATCCTCGGTATATCTAATTCCAGATCTAGTACCCTCTATAGTACAAGGTATCCCTATTTATAACAACAATATCTCGTAATCATCTAGATCGAAGGTTAAACATCATATATAATTTTAGAGTTTCAACATGATTCCTGAACCAAAATAAGTAATTTTCTTATTTAACTAGATTCTCACCGATCTAGGGTTCCATATAAACACAATGATCAATACCAAATCATGAAATCCTCGCCATAGTATCCATGGGAATATCACTTTGCTTATAAACCTTGTGACTTATAGAAAATAGTTTGACTGAATGCTTTCAACTTCACTCTACACGTTATCTTGAAGACTTGGTTGTGATTAAGGAAACCCAACATCATCTTGAGCTCCTGCTTCACAAAACCCATATGCTTGTTCCTTATCATGGCAACTGGATATATTATAATCATGGATATGGGAACATTATCTATATTGCACGAACAAGAACTATATTACTCGAGCAAGAACTGTGATGTTGGAACAAGAATTGTACACCTATCACAAGGATAACCTGTTATTAGTGATATTTTCACACAAATATCTTCGAATCATTAGAACAAAGAGAATTCATAGAATGATAACATGTTACCTCTTAATGCCTCTATAATAGTCCAACAATGTATAGAAAAGGATGATAATAAATACAAAAAACCAGGTGAAGGCATAAGAGATCCTTAGCAAAACGTTTGAAAATCTAGACAAAATGGAGGCTCAACAGAATGTTGTCTCTGATATAAAATGCATCAACTAGAATTGACACCTCTTGCATTAGTTGTGTGAATCCACTAAATCCCTTTGTCGAACATTTTATTCCCATCAACATCATGCATATTATATTTTCCATGAGGAACGAGATCAATCTGTTGTAGAATAGATGCTTCACAATCCTGGATGCCTTGCTTTCCCTGATCATCTTCTGATCAAAATAGTAAAAAGTCAAAGGAAGACATCAATTCATATCTCTCACAACAAGCAAGGAATGGTCATGAGACTGTGTAGGTTATCCATAATACTGGACACACAATTGACAAACTTTTATAGAGACTGAGCTTCCCATGGCTTTGACCAAATTTACAGCACCATTTCCCACCAAAATCTCTCTCTTCATAATGTAAAAGTGAAGTGATCAATGAACCATGAGATAAACTAAATAAGAAACAACCATCTGGGACAAAATGAATCCACCATAAGAACCATTCCCATTGTAAATATCATACCAAGATAAAAGATGTACATGTTCTCAGATCTTCCACCGTAGACCTGCAGTTGGAAATGGCTTTCAATAAAGAAAAAATCAGCTCTCATGTGGTTCAAAAACACTATACTACTAACACTTGCAAAGACAACAACACAAAAATATTTTCTAATACAACAAAAATTACACACCTATTCTATGCTAATCTATGTATATAGGATCACCTTTCATGCCTCTCACATCTTTCTCGACACTCCATTGAGGGAGTGAGGCCCATACGGCCTCTAATACCATGAAATAAATTTGACGAATAAACATGGCACACATATTCAGTCAAAAAAAATCATATATTACACTCAAGGCCAAATTACAAGCCACATAAATAGTTCTCATGAGATCCAACAGATTCCAAACTAGGAATTTCTTTTTAAAAAAATATCTCAACAAAACTCAAAAACCAACAAACTAACCTTACCTATTTACTAATGTAAACATTATTCGAAGTGAGATCGAGTCTTAGGAATGTCATCTTGTCTTGTATCTTGTATTCATTGTAAAAAAAGTTCCCATTTTCAATTGGACTATAAGTATTCGTTTCTTATCATTTTGAAGGTGCATGGCTCATAACATTTGGCATCAGAGCTATGATCCTAGAATTTTACTACTTCAAACAAGTTATATTCATATGTTTTCTGTGGATTCATTTTGATGATTTTCAGACCATGAAATTTTGAGAGATTGAGTAGTCATCTCAAGGCACATGCAGTAAAACTTTTATATTTTTTTTCATTTTAATTTCATAGATATACCATATGGATGTTATGGTTTATGAATGATGATAAAATCAATTTTAAACAAGTGACATTCGAATTTTCATTTTTATGTTTTTCGGGGGCACTTCATAATGTGAAAATTTTAGATATTTGATGGGACCTACCGAGGTACCTCAAATAAAAAAATTAACATCATATTTGAGAAATTGTACATGTATCACTTCTTACAAGTTCACATTTGGGAAGAAGTAAAAAATCAACAAGATTTGAGAAACTTAGAATGGTACCATAACTTTCATCAAATTGTGGTCAATCCTGTAGAACTAAAAAGAAGACATATCATAGTATTATGGGCCAAAATGTTAGATTCAAAACGACTCATATCTAAGATAAATATCAAGACAAATATCAACGATCCGGATAAACTCCAAATTAAGGTTTTAAAAGAATGTAACTTACAAGTGACATAACGTTTTATTAGAAGATCCATTTTTTTAGGCGACTAAAAGTTGTGAAAGAGAGGATTCCTATTATGGCTCCAAATAAGGATCCAAAATTTGTTACACCAATTAAACATCCCGAAGGCTTATTCATGAATCATGAAGAAACATAAGGCTTGAGTACCAGTTCCATGTTGGAAATCCAATTTCAAAAAATAAGTGATACTATGAGGGATGAATTACCATAAGTGAAATAATCGGTTGAAAATATAGAAAAAATAAGATGGATGAAATCGAAAATAATATCAATGAAAATAAGGAATAAATAAAATAATTTGTGAATGAGGATAAGGAACAAATAATAAACATTATATTACAAAATCTCGAGGGAAAACATAAACATATGGAGAAGAATTGCTTCAAGACTCAATCACATATGACAAGTATTTTATCACAATTAGAGAACACAGATATTAAATCATAGAACCATAATAATTAATTTTCAATCCAAGATCCACATCATTAGGAGTTTAAGTTAGCACCAAGGAACTACTACATTCCAAAATTTACACGCGGAAGTTTGATAGTACAGATATTGTAACACAGATATTTAAGATGGAGAAATACATTTATCTAAGAAAAATGCTAGCCTTACAAAAGGTAAAATATGACATCCATGTATTTAGAATTAGATCAACTTGAATTGTATCAATAGATTTGTGAAAGGAAAAAATATTATATTATATATTTGTAAATTTTCATGAAGGAATTTCTAGCGCATTATGGGGTTATTATGAGGAATATATTCTTTAATGAATTGGTAAATGTTTGGAAAAAAGGTCCAATTATAGTGCACATTCAACAATTCCAAAAGATGAGTCTTAGGGGATCCACGAGGTCTTAGGTAGACGATGATCAGGTTCTCTATTAAGGCACTCCTTGATGTGAAGTCACCGGTTCAATTCCTCTCCCTGATTGGGGTGACATATTGGACATGATGAAGATGTAGTCTTGCCAAGCTTGAAAAAAAGGAGTATTTGAGTCGTAAGGTAAAGAACATTTCGTAGGATAATTTGTTAGAATTAAAGGAAGTCATCCAACAGGAGGTGTGTATTTTAGAATATGAATCCTTAGTGCCTTCTTTCACTGTAGTAAGGAAATTTGAAAGTAAAAATATGGCATTATAGCCATCTTTCTTAGTCTTGTGGTGTATTGTTGTACAATCTACCCCTACTTCTTCTTCAAGTAATGCCACTAGATTCATTAGTCCTCTACATACTCAATATGGTAAAATTATGACTTTAGGAGGGTTTTCAATTCCTCCCACTTAGTCCCTACAGGATCTTCGTCTAGCCTCATGGTATTTGTGTGGATTTCCCACTAGGTCAGGGCATTATCCTTTAATTTCAGCGAAGCCAACAAAATATTATGTTCTTCCTCTATATGTCGAACATTAAAATAAAATTCCAATTACTGCAGCTAATGATTTAGCTTTAGAGCATCAATATGACCTTAATACCATTTTATGTGAACCTTCACTTCCATTTTGAATAGGGACTATGAATGATTTGCAACACTCAAACTAAGTATATCCTTTTTAGGTTCTCTCTTTGACTACTTATCTATTTCTTCTTAGTCTCCTGATCTTCCAATAGATTGTACCTATCCGTTAGAACCCCCATATTTTCTTAATAAATAGAACTTATTGGTTAGGTCCACTGTGAGGAGACTCACATTATGTTTTATATCTAAAACTGTGCTTCCAACTATGCAACAATGTCCTTTGCAAGATCGTGAGGATTATTGATAAATTCACTGACAATGGTTGGGGTTTTATTAATTTTTCCTTAGATAATCTGTGTCCCCTGGAATTATCCACAATATACCCAAACAAACCTAGTCTGACACTAATATGATCAATAAAATATCATGGATTTTCCACTAGATAGTTCATCACAATAGATTTGATAAATTTAATCTTACAAGTGAAAATCTATAGTATGAGGTTTTATTTCTCCTTGTATTTCTAGATCTACTAATTACATTGTATTGCATATGCATGAAAATTTTATTTATGAAAAAAAATAGAACGGTGAAATAAATATCACAAGCTAGAAATTAGCATAAGATATAACCCAGAAAACCCTTTAAAAAGAAAACTCAACTAGAAGGTGAGGCCAATCCCTCTCTTTCTCTAAATGGAAAATGGATGCAAGTACAAAGAAGTGAGGCCCATGTCATGTGGGTTAATACAATGCACAAATCCTCTCATTATATTATATACTTGTCTACTCTTGGTTATTATGCTCATCAGTGGAATAAAACACACTTGAATAAGATGCAACCCCTTTTCCTCCTAGTGGCCCAATCATAACATAGCCTGATAACCTGCTAGTGGTTAAGTTTGATTCCTTCAAATATTAAATAGAGATAAAATATGAACTCTTTTGAGTATTCTTCATCATGATCATGTGGATATCCCCTCTTCCATGAGTAATGGGGTTGACATAACATCCTCCTGAATTTTGGTGGTAAATGTAGGAAAGTCAACTTTCAAGTGGAATACATTTTTCGTATGGACATTGATTGAGGAAATTATTGCACCATCAAAAATTTATCAATGTGTATAATACAAAGAAAATGTGTGATTTGTAATAGGCAAATTTTTACCCCCAAAAAATGCCATTTGATGACTCAAATTGCTCTCGAAATGTTTCAAACCCCAGTTTGCCAAACTGGGATCCACAGTAAAAATGATCCTATGAGTTCATCCCTTCACGTTTTCCACTCTAAAAACATCGATATGGATCACAAAAATATAATGATGTAATTTTGATAAAAGATTTGGAGATTTTGCACCATTTGCACAAATTTCCCCAAATTTGACATAGTTAAAAAACATGTAGTAGTGAATTTGTCAAATCCACAAGTATGGTGTTGATCCATAGCTATGGAAGCACTCTATAATGTAATCAAATCCCTTCTACACCACTCTAATACCAAAAGAAATACTAATACTAATTAAAATGCAGAAATATGTGCAACGTGGAGAACATATGTGTATATAGCCACATAATTACATAAATTTCTGAATGTGATTCTAATTAAAAAAAAAAAAAAAAAAAAAACATCTCAATACATAAAATAGAAATAAAACATAGCATCAAAAATGGAATTCACATAATAAACATTATTATGCACTAATCATTGAGCCAAGAGGCTCACTCTACAATCTAGTAGGATGGAAATGTGTAAGTATGTTAGGTCCTCAAAAAATAATAATTTTTTTTTTTGCTAATGTCAACCAAACCAAAAAACCTAAAATTAAATAACCATATAAATAAATAATTAAAAATAGAAGAGAGGATCATTCTACAATCCAGAATGAGGGACATGTGTAAGTATGTCACGTCCTAAAAAAATAGTAAAAATAATTTTAAGTAATGTCAACCAAAACAAAACAAAAACAAAAATTAAATGGCCATATAAATAAATAATTAAAAATAGACGAGAGGTTCATTCTACAATCTAGTATGAGGTATGCGTGTAAGCATGTCATGTCCTCAAAAAATAATAAAAGTAATTTTCGCTAATGTCAATGAAAACAAAAAAAAAACACAAAAAAACAAAAATTAAATAACCACATGTGTAAGTATGTCACGTCCTAAAAAAATAATAAAAATAAAATTCTATGAGACACTCATTTTACAATGTAGTATTCCACTTTCATTCACTTGGTTCTTTGATATTCCACTTTCAGCCTTCATGTAATAAATAAAATATTTCTATGTCTATCTTAAAATAGTATAATTTTATGTAAATTTATAGAGATAAAGTAATTAAAAATATATATATTTGAGTATGAACTCTCTCTCTATTATGTGTGTATTAATCTTTGCCTTAGTAAAATATTTCAATGCTCAAAAGGAAAAATTAATTCAGCCAAGAGGCTCATTCTACAATCCAGTAGGATGGAAATTTGTAAGTATGTCAGGTCCTCAAAAAATAATAAAAATAATTTTAGCTAATGTCAAAAAAAAAAACCTTATAAATAAATCATTAAAAATCAGCAATAGAATCATTCCACAATCCGGTATGAGGGACTTGTAAGTATGTCATTGTCCTCAAAAAAATAATAAAACAAAAACACAAAAATTAAATAAGCATATAAATAAATGATTAAAAATCATCGAGAGACTTGTCCTCAAAAAAATAATAAAAATATTTTTCACTAATGTCAACAACAAACAATAAATAAATTAAATAACCATATAAATAAATAATTAGAAATAGAAGAGAGGCTCATTCTACAATCCAGTATGAGGGAGATTTAAGTATGTCGCGTCCTTAAAAAATAATATAAATAATTTTAACTAATGTCAACCAAAACAAAAATTAAATAACCATATATATAAATAATTAAAAATAGAAGACAAGCTCATTCTACAATCTAGTATGAGGGACGTGTGTAAGTATGTCACGTGCTCAAAAAATAATAAAAATAATTTTCGCTAATGTCAACGAAAACGAAAAAATAAATAAATTAAAAATGCATATAAATAAATAAATAAAAATCGTCAAGAGGCCCATTCTACAATCTAGTATGAGGGACATGAATTTTCACTAATGTCAACCAAAATAAAAAATAAAAATAAAAAAATTAAATGACCATATAAATAAACAATTAAAACTCTAAGACGAGGCTGATTTTACAATCTAGTATTTCACCTTCATTCTACTTGGTTCTTTGATATTTCACTTTCACTCGTCAAGTAATAAATAAAATATTTCCATGTATATCTTAAATAATATAATTTTATATAACTTTATAGAGATAAAGTAATTAAAAAAATCTATTTTAGTATGAACTCTCTCTCTCTATTATGTGTGTATTAATGCTTACCTTAGTAAACTATTTAAATGTTGGAAAGGAAAACGTATTAAAGATAAAATAATCTAGTTACTTTTTAATAAGAGGAAAATGTGCAACTCATTCAATTTCTAATATAAAATATTAATCGTGATAAAATATTCAAAAATACGATATAAACAATGAAAAATTCCCACTATAGATCTATCTTAATCACATATTTACCATGCACTAGGAAGGATTAAATCTCTTGACCTATAAATCTTTTTTCATGTTTGAAATTTGATCCCTCTAGGCTCATGGTAGATCCACAGTTAAAATGGATCTATACTTGCTTATAATTTTAAACAAATTGCACAATTGGATATGGACATTAGATTTTCCACCCAACCATAGACTCTATGCTCTAATTCTCTTGGAAACAATCCACCCTCAAGTTAGGGCTATGACTCCACAATAATAAGAAATCTCCTATGGGTATCTATTGGCATGCCAATACCTAGTAAAATCCGAGTGGCATGACTTCTATAACAATTCTAATCACCTAAATCTATTCCCCTTGATCATACACAATGTAAGGGATGAAATTTCCTTCTCTGCACCACATTCCCTCAAAAAATATCCATCACCTCCAAGGCTCCACCATAACACCAACCAAGAATTTCTCAACTAGGGACTCAAGGAAATCCAAGTATTACAAGAGTGTTCACATAGCCTTTACACAATATGTTGGGTATTTTTTTAAGTGGGAACATTTCATAGGAATACCAACATAGTTCTCATTACAATTACCAACTTTATAATGATATCCTCAACATACAATCATGGCCTCCCTACTGTTTGTTTCATAGGAATACCAACATAGTTCTCATCACAATTACCAACTTTATAATGATATCCTCAACATACAATCATGGCCTCCCTACTATTCCCGGTACTCTACACTACTTTCCTTGATTTTTTCTACTTCCATAACTCCATACATGTCCCTATAAAAACTAACTACCTCTTCCACTCAAATTTTCACTTTTACCATGCATGAATGCTTAACTCTTACTTTCCCTAAGTATTTATTATACTCAATCCATGATTTGATAACTAAAAGAGATGACACTTTCATCCTCCTCTTACATGAGTATATTTATTCCCATGCTTCAACAAGTAGCTAAGATAATAATTCTACTAACCTCATATGTGCATTAAATAATGTGAATTTCCCATTGGATCCCCATCATTCTTGTCTCTCATGAAATCACTTTCCCTTGCGATTAGATTTATATCTATATTACATCTCATAATTTTTTATTTTTTTTTAATCCATACAAAATATTTACATATTACATCACTTCACCCTCAACCATTCATTATATCTACAATTATTCATTCCTATTTTAGAGAAAAAAAGTGGGGTGTTATATTTTTTTATTGATTTTCATGCCTTAATTCCTTCCTTTGGGATGATTCTCCTAATCCTCCGAGTCTCGTACGACATTCAGTAGTTGTCCTAAATAATTTTTATTTTTTTGACCAAAGTAAGGTCTTGATTTGATTGGTAGAGGAAGTATTTTATATAAGTTAGAGGTTGAAGGAACCCAAGCTTAGGTTGATGAAAGTGTCATAGTGGATCAAGATATCACATTTTCCTATAATAATTATTGAATAAATAAATAGATATATCCTTGCCCACCCCTCATCCACGTTCCCGATCCGGATTTTGTGTACTTTATGTTGATGTTTATCATAATAAAGTGAAAGAGTGGATTTTGTATACTTTATGACTATTTGACATAAGGGTATTTACGATTTCATGTTTAAGCAATTTATATTGCCAATTTAAATTGCCAAGTTTAAGATGAGAAATGATATAATTTTTTAACTACGTGTAGGTATGAAATGAAGCATAGTGCTAAAATTAGAGTTGGTAAAGAGAAATAATGGTTAAAAGGTACTTATTTCCCCTCTTATATTTTCATTTAAACTCATAATAATAAACCTTAGAGAAAGTAAGATTATGTTAAAGAGATTTCCAACCCACTCTCTAGAGGTATATACCAATTATATTTAACTTCCTATAACAAAATTAATAACTCCAATTGATTCTTCCTCCTTTAGGTTGGTAAGATAGCTTTTGCTAAATTTTAGTTTAATTTTCTTTCTATTTTTCTTGTATTATTTTTCAAGAAAAAGAATTATAGCTTGAGTTTAAGTTTAAGACTTGACATCCTTCAGTACCAATCATGCATTGTGCATGAATTTTCCTTATCGTGTCCAAGCTTATTAAGTTGTGTATACATGTTTCTTTTCTTAATACCACACACTACACCCAAGTCACACTTTTATAACCCTCTTGAATGCTAATAGATTGTGAAAGTTTATGCAAGCATGTTCACTTCTATTTGGAATTGTGATTTTAGTTTAGTTTAGGTTTTTCTTTTTTTCTTTCTTTTCGAACCAAGAATAATATATTTAAAATATGAATCTTAGTGCATAACGTTTGGGTGTTTTCCTTAAAAAATAGATATTCCATTGAATAAATATTTTTTTTATGAGGATGGTACAATTCGAATTTACAATAATTAAATGAAAATATTAATTTTATTTCATTAACATATTATCACAAAAAATAAACTTATAAATTGCTTGCTTCACTGTGAACTATATTTCTTTAAAAGTTTTATTTCTTTTAGGCTTTGAATTTTTATTTCTTCTTTTATTTCTTTTTTTTTTTTTTTTTTTTTCAGTTTTTTACCTTTCATATGTTTTTTGAATCCAAGAATTTGTAAGTTATTTTGTTTCCATTTACAACCTTTTATTTTCACATCATTTTTCATATGATAATGTCATATTTTTGTGACACTCACATCCCCATAATCTAAAAAAAAAACCATTAAAATTAATGTATACTAAAATGAGCTAGAATTATTTTACTTTGATAGAAGACCAACAATATTCTAGGTTCTAGCACCTCATCTATAGGATTGAGAAGGTATCGAAGGCCATGTAAAACATAAATTTTACTTTACTTGTTGAGAGTTAAATGAATTTATTATAAATAAATATCTACTAGGAAATAACACCTCACACAAACACCAAGGACTATGCCAAGTTGCTTAAGTGTAGGATTAGTCCCCCACATTTAGTCAAGGGGTGGATAAGGAATGCTTGAGAATTTATATAAGTTGGCATGTTACTCAAATTAATGCCTGATTTATAAACTTTCAACCATATGGTAAAGTCCTACATGTCCTAATATAATATAAAATCATATCCCATGATTAGTCCACCTTGTTATTCATCATGAAGTGGCATTGATAGTGACTTTCTAGGTTCCATGTAGGTGAATCCTAGAGGGAAGTGTTTTTTTTACCTAAGGTAGATAAAAATTACTTGTGTCAACACCATCAATTGTAGTTTTTAACTTTTTACAATTAATTGATACACATAGATTCTTAATAACATACAAAATATGCAATGGAACACATGCATATTGAGACAAAGATTTCACCCTAGAAACCAAAAATTAAGATAACTAGAAATATTGTTTTCTATATATATTCATCTTTACATTATTGCAATACCACACACACCATAATTATATATATATATATATATATATATATATATATATATATATATATATATATATATATATATATATATTTATTTATTTATTTATTTATTTACTTTACATTAGAATAGAACTGTAGTTACTTAACTAAAACTACAAAACCTTAAGGTAAACCACCATGTGCAATAAAAATTCTAAAATTAAAAAACATATATGTGCCTTAAACTACCAAAAATAGACATAAGAAACCACCCAAATTTTTTTATAGGAATTTCCCTTAAACCCAAAAATAAGGGGGCTTTCACCCCATATGGGCCCCCACTATGCTTTACATGATGTGCATTATGTGGGGATACTCATGCAAATAATATAACACATGCCCAAAATTATCCTACTTGTTTTTCTATTTGCACATAGGGGGTCACATGAGTACATGATCAACAATCCAAGTAAATAATGCACATTATTTCTCTACACTAGGAGAAATTCTGAGTGATCACAAACTCGGCTAATGAATTTGCAACATTCAGCGAAGTGTCTACCTTCATTAGTAGCACCTTATTTTGTTAATTCATATCCGTCACAAAGTGATATGAAACATCAATATTCTTTATATTAGAATGATGTAATGGGTTCTTCCCTTACAATATTGCACTCTAACTATCACAATCTATCCTCACAACTCAATATACCGACCTAATATGTAAACATAATCTCTCTAAATATACTACTTCCTTCCTTCCATGAAAGGCTACCAAGTATTCAACTTTTTTAGTTAAGTTCCAGTATAGACTCTATCTTGCTCATCCAACTGATTTCTTCTCCATATAGCGTAAACACATACCCACTTGTATACCTTTTATAAATCGTATCTCTAGCCATGTCTACATAAAAATATATATGTATGTACAACACTTTGTTCAACCTTGGCCTTCCATGTTAGAAAAATCAATAACAAGTAGTACCACACAAATACCTAAAAACCCTTTCTACTATTTTCCAATCTTCCTTCACTATTTTTGACATATACCTACTCAATACTCTCATTTCATGTGTAATTTGCAGTCCAATTCTGACCATTGCATACATCAAACTTCCAACTACACTAGAATATGAAACATGGGATGTCCTCTGTAACAACCATGGTGAAAATTCCATGTAAAAATATATAAATACCACGGATGATGGGACATGTATTCCAAGTTGAATGGTGAGCAGGACATCCTAGTGGGTGTTCATTTGGTTGTTTATGATTGAGGAAATTGGCAAAGGCAATGGCTAAGGCATTAAAGAGCCAAAAAGATATTTTAACACATTTATTTATGAAAATAATGTAAACTAGGAGAAAATGAAGGTGAAATATCACAGGTTTCATGTGAGGAGGAAATTGAAGGAAAATAATGCAAAATGAAGAAAATAGAGGCCTCATTAATAAAAAGGCTTATGAGCATCAGTGGGCAAGACTTGGTCAATTCAGTGTTGGAGCTCTCTCTCATTATTCTCTCTCTTTCACACTCTTGGATACGTAGAGTTTTCTTGGAGCACTCTTGGAGGGTGTGGCATACTTGGATTTTTGGAACAAGAAGGAAAAGGAAGAGTAGGAAAGCGCAAGATGGCATCGAAATCAACAACTACATCAAATTTTCTTGTAGGTACCTAGTTCCATGTATGATTTCTTCACTAGTTTTGGCATTCATGGCATATGCATGTGGTTTCTTGGTTGTGATCTGTCATTGGCATGGAGGATTACCTAGATCGACAATGTATTTCCAAGCCTTTCCATATCCTTGATAGCCATGGTGATTGTGGGTTTACTTCCATTCCTTTTTTTTGGTTGATTCTCATTTTTCCCTAGCTTGGGTTGAATTACTAGCCCTAGAGCCTTGGTTGGACAAATGCTCTAGATCCCTATACCATCTTAGGTTCAACTACTAGTCCTATAGCCTTGGTTGGAAAAATGCTCTGGAGCCCTTGGTGGGTTCAGTTAATAGTCCTGGAGCCTTGGTTGGACAAATGCTCATGAGCCCAGTAATAGTTGTGGGTTGAGTTACTAGTCGTGGAGCCTTGGTTAGAGAAGTGCTCTGGAGCCCTCAAAGGCTTGGATAGAGACTGATCTGATGATGGTTTTGTGATGTCCAACTGTGAGGTGGAATAATTGTTTGATGGGTTGAGGTGGATGGCCTTAGGAAGCCCTAGATGAGTTTTGATTGATGTGATTTATGATATCCCACATTCATGCTTGGAATATGGCATGAGGGTGAATGGCCGAAGAGAGATTCAGCTCAGCCATTCTACAGTGAGATGGAACGTTGTAGTCCCATATCCAGTTGGTTCATTGAATTCATTAATGAGAAATCCATTCCCTTGATTTTCATGTGTAAAGGTAATGATGTGTTTATGGATTTCATGGTTGGTATGTTTATTGTATTTATGTTTCTCTTATCATGGTTATATATACATTTTATGACAACAACTATGTATGGCTCTCAGCATGTTTTTACTTGTATGTGAATGGATCATGTGCCTATGACCTAATAGATGATAATGTAGAAAATGACATTAGGGAACAATGGTTTATAGTGATTCTGGGGTAAGTATGAGATCCCTACACTTAACACTGTTATTTACGCCTATAGGTTACATGTCAATGATATGTTTGACGAAATTCTTGTTATGGCGAGTAGGGATCCATTCAAGGTCTTGAACAAGTATTTTCTTTAGTACTTTCATTTCCCTGTTTCTTCACTGATTTGAAGAGATGGATTAGTTCTGGGTAGTATCCTGGGCTATGAGCCTAAAAAAGTGGCTTAAGTCCTGGGGTGGTTGGCACAACACTGACAATTGTGGTCCACAGTCACTGGTAGGTAGGCTTGTGAGAGAAATTTTAGGTTGTTGGTCGCTCCCTTGCCCATAGCATGAGAACGAATATAGCTTAAGAGACCTAAAATAACAACGGGACCTAGGGATAGGCTTTCAGAGTGGCTGACCTTTCTTCTGAGGGTTTTGTTGATGATGTTGAATGTCTTCATGCTGTGTTTCCATCGGTTCCACTTCCTTAATGTGAATTAGGAGGTCGAATCATATCATAGTGGCCTCTCGTCGCATGTTTACCTTGATTGGCCAGTTCCTTGGGGAGATGTGGAATGAGGGTTATACATAGTCGTATCAGAGCATGGTTTCACTCTCCTTGTGTTATGTGTTGATCATGCTTTCATGTTGGTTTCATATGTGTTCCTTATGCATGTATTCCATGTGCTTGTTGCATTTGCATGGTGTTGATCATGGTTCTAGTGATGTCACCATGTGAAGGTTGAAGGTGTGGTCATGGAGTATGTCTTTATGTGTGTATGGTTGATTATGCATTGTCATGCATGTCAGTGATCACGTATTATCAAGTTCACGTTAGGTGGTTGTTTTTATCATGCATGAGGTCATCGTTTGTGTATTTGCTATGGTCGTACATTGATGATTGGAGTCTAGCTAGAATGATGTGTATATGGTTTTGTAATCATGTGTTATATGTATATATGCAATTGTTATGCATGTATGGTCTTGGTTATACTTATGCATGAATACTAGGTAAAATATGCCTTGTGAAGTCATTGTATGCAATTTAGGTCATTATGCTATTGGTTTTTATGATGCTAATGTTTTGGTTGCGATAGAGCAGGAGATGCAGACTATCAAAGTGAGGTTGCAACATTAGAATTTGCGGTAAGAGCATACCACCATATAGGTATGGTATGTTTGACATGCATATATGTAAGTTAAGGATATTTATATGCATTAGGTTTATGTACATGTATTTTGATATTATGGTTACATTCATGATAGATGTTAGTTGATCAGTGTAGTTATATGCACATGTGTCAAATAGTGAAGGATGGTAGTAACATGTGGTTGTATGCATTGATATTTTTGTTTTATGTTAGATAACCTAATGATCATGTTATATGTTGTTGATGAGTATGCTATAGGTTAACTTGTTGTTATTATATGATAGTTAGCTTTTTTATTAGGTCATATGTTGTTGATGAGCATGTTATATGTTAATTGATTGTTGTTATGTGTTAGTTAACCTGATAAATAGGGTTATTTCATTGAGATATTGATGTTTTAATTTGGATTGGTCATATTCCATATGGTTATGTCCATTGCATTGAAGATCTTGATGTTGTATTTATTGTGTTTACCTGGTTTGACCTATGCAGATGGCTATGGTTGTGATATTTCAGTATGAGCCAACATATTTTTGATATGGTGTTGTACTAATCTACACTGATCATACATATATGATTGTTATGCATGAACGAAAAATGCTTATGAGATTATGATGTGAACATGTTAGTTAGTTACTTCTATCGATATCATGATTTAGTTTTGAGTTGATATGTTGTGAAGTTGTATCGTAGTGGATGACGATTAATTGTGCAGATAAGATAGCCTCCCTTAAAATACACTAAGGTATGAGTTTGCTTATGTCATATATTTGGTGCTTGATTGTTTGATTATGTCATCTATTTGGTGTTCAAATGTTTGGTGTCTATTACGTCATCTGGTTGATTCATTTAACATGGTATGTATGCAAGTTGGTTGAATGTTTGATGAATTGAATAATATGAGTATGTGTTCCAATGATCTTGTTTTAAGATGATTGTACTAATACATGTGTGTTGAGACAATTGATAGGCACTTGAGTGTAGTGGGTGATAGTTGTAGCATTACATCTAATGACTCTGAGTTGACTATGGATTATGACATGATTGTTAGTATTGCTAAATGTTGATTTCAAATTGATAGATATGATTGTCTTGATATTTGGAACATGTGGTTGACATGGGTGAGCAGTTGCAGGAAGCATGCTGGTATTAGCGTAACAAGGTAATAGTTGATATGTTTATATAACTAACAGTTGGGTGATGTGACAATACATAGTAAGCCTCCATTGAAACAAGGTAAATAGGATAAAAGAAAGGAATTGGACAAGAATTCCTTTGGCTGTGTTTGGAAACTCTAATTTCAAACGAATGAGTGCTTCACATACACGAAGTCTTCTTGACCTTAATATTGTCTAATATTATGTGAATATGTGCTAGATTCACAAACATGTACTTGACAAATATGTTAGCTAGTCTCTACTTACAGGTGGATTTGTCAAGGAATTGGAGTTCCATGAGAGATGGCATGGATGTGTTTAGTTGTAAGGAAACATGCGTGGCACAACAAGGTAAGGTAATTAGTGTATTGTTATGTTTATTTATACACTGACAATTATGTGTTTATGGTAGCATGATACAAGGATTGCATGGAAAAGAGACTGCCATGGAATATTGAAGAAGGCTCACATTGCGATTTCCCTAGAAACCATGGGGATTGATTCATGGTGTTTGTTGTCAGCCTTGTGCTTTTGGTTATTCATGATTTCTTGTGATTGATTTGCGGATTCTTTCATGTCTAGTGTATAGCCATACCACTTTTCATGTGGAGTCATGTTGTTATTAGTTTTCATGGTTTTCTTCTTGATTAATTCTTGTGCTTGCATTTTAAGTTTTGAGTCTTGGGAATTGGTTGAGAAAGAGGAAAGTTGATGGAGCTCAGGGAGAGTTGTGTGGTACCCAACAGGTAATGTAAGACACGGATGAAGTTTTGGGTATGAGTAAGTGCAACAGAAGGTAAGACTACGATAGTTGGTTGGATTGGTTGGGTCCATTGTGTTAAATGGATGACGACAGAACAATGATGGGAAAGGTAATAAAGAAAAGGTAAAATAAATGGATCGGAGGTGTCAGATTCCTTGGCTATGTTTGGACTGTTGTTCTCAATATTGCACTTGTGTTGCATGAATATAAGAAGTTCTCTTAACCTTGACCTTATAATATCTAGTGATTTTGTTGTGATCATGATTATGTTGATGTTTATATATGTATACTTGTAGGTGTGTATGTATGTCATGTCTGACAGGGTGATCATGAATCGTGATTATTTTATGATAATGTTTATATGTACATTTATTTATGTCACTATTTGACAGGGTCATTGGGAATCATTCTTGTGGAGGAATGATTTCTTACATAGGCAAATGACATGAAGAGGTTCCTGGTCTATGAGGAATCAAGTGGGAAGAGTAGTCATACAAACATATGAGGTCAGCATCATGTGAATATGAATTTATATTATATTCTTGTATTATGCTTGTGTTTATGTTATGGACAGGTTATATTGTTGGATACATTAGAAAAGTAAAAGTAGTGTGGTCTACGGCATGTTGCGGCAAGCATGGATAAGACACTGGAAGCAAGGTTTCTTGGTAAAGATTCAATGTGGTTTTGAATATGTGGTACAACTGTTGTGCATATTTCGGATATGTTGTACTTGTTGTACTTGTGATATTGTGTGCATGCAATGTGGTGTATATTTAGCGTGTGTACATGTTGATTATGTAATTTTATGTACATGGTGTAGTACAAATAGTATTGTATGAATGTTGCATATTCAGTGTTGGGTATAAATAGTGCTATGTACATGTTGGATATGCGGTATTGTGTACATATTGTAGTGTGTGCATGATGGATATGTGGTGTTGTGCACATGTTGAATATGAAATGTTGTGTACAGATGATGATATGTACATGTTGGAAATGTAGTGCTATTTACAAGTGGTGTTGCGTGCACATTGTACACGTGGTGCTATGTACATATGGTGTGGTGTGCATGATTGTACAAGTGGTGTTGTCTGCATGTGGTGTTTTTTACATGTTTCACAAGTGGTGTTGTGTGTAGGTGGTGATGTGTACATGTCTTGCATGTGGTGTCACGTACATGTCGTTCATGTGGTACTGTGTACATGTAGTATTGTGTACACATTGTATAGTGGTGCAGTGGACATATGGTGTTGTGTACACATTGTGCAAGTGGTGTCATGTACATGTGATGTTGTGCACACATTGTGTAGGTGGTGCTTGTTACATGTGGTACTTGTGTACGTGTGGGATAGAGTGCATGTTGTACATGATGTGTTTCGGGCATGCGGTACTATGTACGTGCACTGTGTAATCACAGTATCGTGAAATATGCATTCATTATGTTGCACTATAGACACGTATTTGTGTTATGTTGTACATCAACTGTACGTGCATGTATTTTGTTGTACACCTGATGTAGGAATATGTATGATTTGTGTTGCACATCAGGTATAGGTGTATGATTTGTGTTGTATACTGGGTGTACATGTCTGCATTTTGTGGTGTTGCACGTTGTGTGTAGATGAATGTCTTTTGATGTAGATTATGCATGTATACTTACATAAACTAGGTGTAGATGTGTGTGTTATATGTCAAGTATAGGTGCATGAATTGCATGGTGTTGTATGGCGTGTGTGGCTATATGTGTGTGATGCACACTATCTGTATGTGCACCTGGTGGAGGAGAAGGAACTATGTGTTTGTTGGCTGTGGGAACTGATTCGGGGTGTGTATAAAAGAACAAAGGCATAAGTAAGGATCGATGAAGGATAAGTATCGATATTGTATTTCAATTTTACTATGCATGTGATTTATCATTCTAGTCTATGATGATTACATGTGATCTATGATTTTGGTTTATGATGGTTACATGTGATTTATGATTTTAATCTATGATGGTTATGTTTTGAGCTAACCTAATGTGATGTTTTTATACATTATGCTAGTTTGACTTGTCGTGAGAGGAAGTAAACAAGATTGTAAGTGTACCTTATTGATGAGATACTAATGAGGTATGATTTGAAGTTATTTCAATTTATTTTGAGTCTAGTGGAAGTTATGTGCTTGGTACATGAAGCATGAAAATGCCTAGTTGGCTGGTTAAAATCAACAACAAGAATCAACAGAAGGAGTGAAAAGAATTGGTATATGTAGTAGTATGTTGGTAAAGTACTTCGGGAACAGGGCCATTGTGGGACACTGGTACCCAATTGTGTCCATTAATTTCCAGGAGCATGCGATGACTGGTATGATGGTTTTGAGGATGTATATGCCTTGGTTTGTCTATCTTCTGATGGGAGGAAGCCTTGCTAAGGGATGGACTGCACGATATGGTAGTGCCAGTGGAACTTGGAAGATGAGTGACTGCACGAAAGAATTGACCAGATTTCTCGAGGGAATATGGAATAGAGAAGGGAAGGTTGGGGATGGATTTATTTTGGTCATGAACATTGCTAGATGGGATCAAATGCACATTGGGAGTGCGTGCTAGAACAATTAGGTAGTAATTGTTCACAGAGAGGACAAGTGGTTTGGGATTTCAATGTTAGACATTTGATGCATCTATAATTGTGGTAGTATATTCTAGGCTTCTTGGGAAGTGGATGAATCATGGCACTACTTTGATGGTGGAGGTGTGAGCCTTTAGATTCCCTTTTTGATTGATATGGGGATCATATCCTTTATTTTTTGATTTAGCAAAAGTCAAAATGTGTATATGTGGATTGTAAATACCGCAATGAGTTTTATTATAAAGCTCCTGTAAATGGTATGTTTTTCATGTTTTAGCAGCAGTCTTTGTAAATACTACAACGAGCTAGGTTATAAAGCTCCATGGGTAGTATGTTTTGTTTTCAGCAGTCTTGTTGGTTATAGGTGTCATTGAACATCGAGGACGTTGTTCCCCGAAGGGGAAGGTTTCTGTCACAGCCCTGGAGAAAATTCCATGGTAAAATATATAAATACCACAGAGGATGGGACATGTATTCCAAGTTGAATGTTGGGTAGGACATCCTAGTGGGTGTTCATTTGGTTGTTTATGGCTAAGGAAATTGGCAAAGGTAATGGCTAAGGCATTAACGAGGCAAAAAGGTAGTTTGACACATTTATTTATGAAAATAATGGAAACTAGGAGAAAAGGAAGGTGAAAGATCACAGGTTGCATGTGAGGACCAAATTGAAGGAAAATAATGGAAAATGAATAAAATAGATGCCTCATTAATAAAAAGTCCTTTGAGGATAAGTGGGCAAGACTTGGTCAGTTTAGTGTTGGAGGTATCTCTCATACTCTTGGATACTTAGAGTTTTCTTGGAGAAATCTTGGAGGGTGTGGCATACTTGGAATTTTGGAGCAAGAATGCAAAGGAAGTGAAGCAAAGTGCAAGGAGGCATCAGCATTATAGCTACATCATATTTCCTTGCAGGTATCGAGTTGCATGTATAATTTCTTCAATAGTTTTGGCATGCATGGCATATGCATGTGGTTTCTTGGTTGTGATCTGTCATTGGCATGGAGAATTGCCTGGATCGATAGTGGATTTCCTACCCTTGCCATTTCCTAGATATCCATGGTGATTCTGGGTTTACTTTCACTACTTGTTTTTGGTTGGTTCTCATGCTTCCTTAGCTTGGGTTGAGTTACTAGCAAGGAAAATTTTAAGGATTAAATTTTATCTTAAAGTTTAGAAATCTTGGTGAATCTTACGAGTCCCTAATGTTAGCCCCCTAATTTTCTCTCTTTTTGCCATTTTCCCCTTCCTAAATCATAACCATTTACCACTATTTTACCTCTTCTATACACCCTCATCTTGCACCAGTCCAAGCATGGTGACATATTTGATATAAACTTTATTTTTCATACTTTTAATTTAACTTAGCATTAATTAATCATTTATTACATGATTTCTTACTTTTAATCACTCTTTGTAACTTATCAATATCTCCAATGTTTAGTTGGTAGTTAGAGTACTTATCGTGACCGCTGATCCTAGTGCAGGATCGAATCTTGCACCGTTGCCAGCACAACAAGTCCTTGCAGCAAATCCGAACCTCCTTGATCACTGCCTCGTTTTGAGCAGCTTCAACCACAATAGCAATATCGATCCAAAGGCAACTGAGGTCGAATCTGTGAAGGACGAAAGCTGGAGATTAGCTACGGCCAGTTTTACTAGTTGTCTAATCTTGAAGGCCGAAAAGCTAAATTCTATGCTTGGCTATGTAATCGATTGAATGATCTATTTTGGACTTCGGACAAAGATCTATATAATGTAGAATGTAAATAGGACTAGGGGGATGTTTTTTATAGTAGAAGATAACAGAGACACAACCAGAGAGCCAGTAATTGGTTGCTGTATTTTGTTATCACCCCAATCTAGGCTGGACAATGTATTAATGTATGTACTTTCCTGAGTGAATTAATAAAAGCGAGCTCCACCTCATTTCACAAATTTCATTTCTGTATTTGAGCTGATGCATTGATTAAGGTACTGAGCATCATTTTTATTTAAAGGGGAAACGTGCTGGTTGGCTAGGGCCCAGCCAACCTAGCACGTTTACCCCATTTCTCGTTTTCCTGTAATTTTTGTTTACATTGTCAAGTGTGATTTAATTTTAAGCACATGCATTCCTGTCTGAGTGAAAGCGGATCCATTGTGTGAAGTAGATAAATTTCCTTTCCTACACTTGATTTTAGATTGGTTTTCCTCCACCTGGTCCAAGCAGGAGAAATAACCTTGCACCAGTGCACGTTGGTGTGATATCTCCTTTTTTGCAATTCTATTTGATTTGTTTTCCCCGCCTGGTCCAAGCAGGAGAAATGAACCTGCACCAGTGCACGTTGGTGTGATGCAGCAAGTCTTCTTAGTCTACTTCCCGCAATCTTCTTTCTTTCATTAAATGCTTATGACAGGATGAATGTATATTGATTGTTTCTTTATTCCTACACTCTGTTAAGATCAAAAACATTCACTTTTTATGTGTGCAATTTGATTTAATAGTATAATAGCACTTGCAATAATTAAGCACTCATTTTAAGAATTAAATGCTAAGTGCAGGAAGCTCTGATCTAGTGCAAGAACTAGTTTCTTGCCACGGGATCTGAGTGCTTTGAACCTGGAAAAGTTCAAGCCCTTGCAGGAAGTAAAAATCCTTTAGTAAAGACACTATTTATACCTTCTGCATAAATCTCTATTCCTGCACTAGTGCAAGCAAACTGCGATAGTACAGGACATATTAGTGCAAGAAGGAAATCTCTAAAGGAGCAGGTTTAAGGGCCCATCTGATGAGACTGCTAAGTGTCTTTGCTAAAGAAAAACACACACTCAGTAGTTAAACAATAATTAGCTAGAGTGATTGCCCTTTATCTTTAATTCCCTCTTGCAAATGCATTCTTCCTTGTTCCAGTCTTAGATTATTTTGATGGTTCAAGTTGCCTTTTTCTCTTTTTAATTTGATTCTGCAAACTTTCCTTTAAAGAAAGTAGAGATTTATATTAGGAAGATTCATACCATCTCTGGCATTGCCTGTGCTTCATCTCTAAGTTTACGGATCCCTCGTGTTGACAAATTAAGTGTTGAGGAGTTTGCTTAAGTGTAATTCCTGCACCCAACATTTTGGCACCATTGCTGGGGAGGTGATTTGATTTGGTAAGAATTATCTGATTATAAAATAGAGGCGATTTTTCCTTTATTTTTGCAGTATTGTTTGGAAAAGCTTCTTTGAAGGAATTTTACTAGTGTTAGTTGATTTCTGATAGCATTGTTTATTAGAAGTTGTTTGTTATTTTTCTTTCTTTTTTGAAATGAATGCTTAGAAAAGGTAAGGGTTCAAAGCCCACTAAGGGCCGAAAGAATTATGAAAAAAATTCTCATATTGGGTCTCCTTCTATAAGAAGGAAGGCCAATACAATTCAAACCCATCATGTAGGAATAGTCCACCTAGATTCTGGTGACAATAGCTTAGGTGTGGTTCAGCCTATTGCGAGTGGTTCAAATAAAAGGGAAACAATGGCAGACCATGAAAATCATGTGGAAGGGAGTAGTGAAAACCAAGTAAGTGGAGAACAATCCACTTTTGTGTTTCCAATTGTGGATCCTGATACTGTGGCGCAAATGAAGAATATTCCACCGTCAGCTCTCCCTCATTTCCATGGTAAAGTTCATGAAGATCCTGACTCTTTTCTATTCGAGTTTGATATTCTATGTAGAAGTTATAATTATTCAACTAACGCTCAGAGGCTAAGATTATTTCCTATTACTCTCAAGGACTCATCTCTACACTAGTTTATGGGATTAGGAGGAAACACTATAACCTCTTGGGATCAGATGAAGAGAATGTTTTTTTCTAAATATCAAGAATTTTGCAAAACTCGGGACATGCAGGATGAGATTATTACAATCATATCGGATGATGATGAAACTCTCGAAGATTACCTAGAAGTATTTCTGGATATTTTACAAAGGTCGAAAGTTAAGTTTGATCCTAGTACTATTAGAACGTTGTTCTTAAGAGGACTTACTGATAATGCTAGAAATAATTTAAATATGTTAGGACAAGGTGATATTTCTTAGAAAACTTTTGAACAGATTTGTGAATTATGCAGGAAATTTTCAAGAAATCAGTATAGATCTAGTAGAGGAACTCAAAATAGAAATAGAAAAACCGAATCTACTGATGCTATCATTATTGGACTAGAAAATAAAATGGAAAACATGAAAATTGATATAATGAATATTGTTACCGAACAGTTGGACTCTTTAAAATTTCAGCAAAAATTCATGAAGGAACAAGAGTCATTATGTATTTTCTGTCCTAAATGTAGAGACAAGCATCCTCCTAAAGAGTTTCCTCTTACTTTCAAAGAAACTAATAAGTGTGCTCTTTGTGCAGAAGACCATGTCACAGAAACATGTCCCTCTATACCAGGACTTAAAGTTGTATTTATAGGGGGACAGCCTGAAGTTGAATACTTGTATGCTATGGGAGCAAGAAGGAATTGGCCTCAGGTAGGTGTAGGTATGGCTCTTGAATTTTCTCCACACTATTTTGGTTATAATTCACATGCATATTCTTATCCTAACACTAATTAGCAGTGGCAGTATGGGAATCAATATCAGCATAGGCAACCTTCTCAACCATGGCAACAAGGTTGGAGAGGGCCAACACATTCTCCATATTCTTGTCAGCCACCTATGTAGTCATATCCATCTACGCATACACCTTATTCAATGCCTCAACTTCTGAGTCAATCTACTCCACCATTGCCTTTACCTCCACCTTTTCAACCTCCTCAGTTGCCTACTCAACCTATGGCCAATCCTAACAATAATAAAGAAGTGCAAATGATCTATGTAACAAACCCACCTTTACCATTCAAGTACCAGTCTATTCCAGTTGGGGTTCATGATATTCAATTAAGATCGGGAAGGACTGTAACATCAGAAAATCAGAAGCAACCTATAGTGATTGTTGAAAAGAAAGGAGAAGAGGAAACTCTTAACCATTCTCCGAAAGTTGTCACTAAGAATCCCTTACCCTCCAAATCGTTGTCATCTTCTTCCAACCAGCCTCCCTTCCTAGAGAGGCTAGTAATGGAAAGAAGTGAGCCTATTTCTGAGACTAGCTCAACATCAGAGCTTCAGAATATTTTCATTAAGATACCTTTGCTTCAAGCCATCAAAGAGATCCCCATTTGTACCAAGATTATTAAGGAACTCTGTCTCAAGAAACCTGGGAGGAAGAGATTGGAACCCCAAACCATTCAATTTGTTGGTAGGGCAGCAGAGTTGATGATGGGATGTGTGTCTATGGAAAAATATATTGATCCCTGAAACCCTGTTTTCTCAATTTAGACTGCTAATGTCCTTATCTCTAATGTTCTTATAGACCTGGTGGCAGCCATTAATGTCATGACTAAGCAAACCATGGATCAACTTTGGTTATCTCATCTTCGCCCTAGTCCCATTGTGCTTGAATTAGCAGATAGATCTAAAATTAAGCCAGAAGGAGTATTAGATGATGTGATCATATCATTATATTCTTGGGAATATCCTGTTGATTTCATTATGCTTCAGCCAAAGAACCCAGTAGGAGGACATCCCTTGATCTTGGGTCAACCATGGCTTGCTATAGTCGATGCATATATTGGATGTCATTCTGGTGATATGTATATTTCGTATGGAGACTCTAGGAAGAAAGTTACCTTATACCCCCTTGCTAGATCCATTCAGGACCTTCTAGTTACTTTATGGTTGGATCAAAGCAGTGATGAGGAGACTTGGCCCATTTCCCTTATCCATCATTATACTGGGTCTTCAAAAGAAGATAAGATTCAATATTTCCTGAATAATCTAGACAATATGCCTAATTTTGAGCCATTGAGCTAGATTTTCATCCTAGATTTTCAAGATAATTATGATTCTCATTCTTCTGTACCACTGCATTTGACCACTCCCTTGAGTACTCCTGAGCCTGATACTACTCTTGTTGAGATTATCCTTGGTAAATCCTTGCATATTAGTTCAGATTTGGACTCATCTTAGCAAGAGTAGCTTGTGAATTTGTTGCAAAACCATCTTAGTGCCTTTGCTTGGGGCTATGAAGATATGAAGGGTATTCCTCCTGAAACTTGTACACATCATATCTATATTCAGGAAGGAACCCGACCTATCCGACAACCCCAAAGGCGAATGAATCCAGCTCTAAGAGATATTGTGAAGGAAGAAGTACAAAAACTCTTGGATGCCAGTTTTATCTATCCTATTTCCGACAGTCAGTGGGTCTCTCCATTAGTGCTAGTACCTAAGAAAGATGGAAGATGGCGTATTCATATTGATTATCGAGAATTAAACAAAGCCACTCTCAAAGATTATTTTCCCCTCCCTTTAATTGACCAGGTGCTTGATACGGCTATAACCAGATACAGATTGTACGCGAAGATCAGGATAGAACTACTTTTACTTGTCGATGGGGTAAATTTGCTTATAGAGTGCTTCCCTTTAGTTTATGTAATGCCCTGACTACCTTTCAAAGGGTAGTCCTGGCCATTTTTGTTGATTTAGAATTTGTAGCAATTTATATGGATGAATTTTTTGTGTTTGGTGATTCTTTTCAGGAAGCTCTAAAAAATTTGTAGAAAGTACTTCTTGGTTGTCAGGAAACCCATCTCGCCTTGAGTGACAAGAAATGTAGATTAGTGTGCAAAGTGGGAGTGATACTTGTTGGCATTATGATATAGGTGTTGTCCTTGATGGCAACTCACTCAGAGGTATGATACAAGCGACAACTCAATCAAATGACAGATCATATTATAACATGTCAAGAAAGAGGTATACGCATGTTAACCTTGATGAAAGTGTGTATACATGCGGATGAGTAGAACAGAAGAGGCGTATACGTACACACATAGGTTCACAGAAGGAAAGGGGCGTACATGTTGGAAAACTAAGTTTTGGTCCATGGTATTTGGTCCGAAGTGTTGACCCCAGGTATTGGGTCCAAGGTATTGGTTCTACATGGTTTTGGACCATGGTATTGAGAGAAGCCTAAACCTATATAAGGAGAAGATCATTAGGCCAAGGGTGAGGGGTGCAAGTGATGAATATCTGATGAAGTGTGAGATCTAGTATGCTAGTTATGGGTTTGTGATGCTTTTCTTGATCTAAACCAAGGATGCACCTATGCGGTTGATGATGGATGATGGATTGGGATCATAAGGCTTGGAATGTATTATCATTATGTGGTTTGATCATGGATAGACTAGATCTGAATTATTGACGCATGTTTTATTGTATAAACGTTATGATCTGGGTATGACTAATGTTTGGAATAGCTGCAAAGTTATGAGTAAATATTTGCAGATCTGTACGCGGGTTGGCTTTGGTAAAAGCGCGTATACACATTGGTTTGGTTCATCATAGTAGGATATACATTGAGAGATATGATATTTGAAGTTACAGTTGGATCTGGTTGTTTTTGCAGAGTTCTGTGTTTTAGTGACAGGGTTTCAGTGATTCAATATTGGGTGATTCAGAGATTGACGATGCAAGTGTAGTTGATGATTGTATTGCAGTGGTGATTGTTTTGTATTTATGGGTCCAGTATGAAAATTTATGAAACATGGTCCCTGGAAGAAAAGAGAAGGTAGTAGCCTTCTGTAGGACGGCGCCTACGTACTAGTAAATGGATCGGCTAGTACAAGAGCTAGGGGGTTGGAGCTCCCTTCCAGTAGAAACTAGAAAACGAGAGAAGGTAGTAGCCTTCTGTAGGTGGGTGCCTGTGTACTGGTATGAGTCTACGCCAATACAAGATTGTAAACACGTTTTTCTTATATTAAAAAAAACAACAACAGGTGGTTTTGTCCCGCATTGGGTTTCCACCTTATATCATGGTGTTAATGTGTGCTTCTTATGTGTGATGATCTGTTCTATTTTACTACACCTGTTTACTGTTTATATGGTTAATAATGTTCTGATGCACTCATTAAAGATCAACTAACTGAATCAAAAGTTTACTGGATATACGCTTGTTGCATTAAACACAGTTGCGTATACACGCGGGTTTCCTTAACTGAAGTAGCGTATATGAATCTGAATATGGAAATGAAAAAGTGTTTGATTTGATAATACTGATTCACCCCCCCCCCCTCTCAGTATTATTTCCAACAATTGGTATCAGAGCAGGTCCTTTGGTAGAAGCTTGATCTCTTGAAGGAGATCCGTAGAATAATGGGAAAGAAAGCGCGTCAAAAGAAGAAGACAACTCAAAGGAACAATGACAGCCTGCGATTGAGTGGAAGCAAGTATTTAGATCCTGAATCACCTCAGATTGAAGATGGACAAGCAAATGAAGCATCAGATAGAATCATAGATCAACATGATCTACCTAGCAAAAGGGAGAGTGCCCTTAAAGAAGAAATTATCAGCTTAAAAGATCGGCTGGAATGTGCTTTCAGAGTTCGTCAGATGCTGCAGGAGCTGAATGAAGAACAAGAAAAGGAGATTCTCAAACTAAGGCAACAAATGGAAGAAGGAAGAAATTCTGAGGAAATTTTGAAGAAGCAATGTTTGGAAAAGGAAGAACAACATCAGGTTGAGTTAAATATCTTGAAAGGTAAATTAGAAGAAAAGGATAAACTATTGCAATTTCAAGACAGTACTAAGATTTTGGATGATATTCTTAGTAGTCAAAGGTCGCCTGCGATCAAAACTGGTCTTGGTTTTTATGAATTTGTTGAAGGTGAGGCAAGGAAATCTAATGAGAAATCTGAAACGCTCAACAAGGAGATGAGAAGACAACCCCATCAATAGCAAAGGAAAGAAATTCCTCAAAGAATATCTTTTGCTCCTAACTGTGGAAGTGATAGACGATTATTTCCTCCGATGAATAATGTTGAATGTTATGTATGTCCAAATATTGCAGCCAGATGTAGAAGTAGAATAGTTCAAGACCATCACTCGGAAAGATCATCATGTTCCAGATATTTTAAGGGATATTGTTTTGCTTGCAATATGTTTGGTCACAAAGCCATTGACTGCTATAGGAGGAATATGAGACATGTAAGATGTTATGCATGTAACAAGCTTGGACATATAGCAAAGGAATGCAGGAGAAGATTTTGGACACCATACCAAAAGGAGAAAACGTCATCACAGTTGAAGATATGGAAGAAAAAGGAAGTACAGCCAGAAAGATGTGGCATAGCAGAATATACAGACATCACAGACTTAGAGGAAGCGGAAAGTGTGGAACATCCATGTTCTAAATCTCATACGCATGTTTCATGAAGATAAGTCACGTATATACACGAGTTAGATGTTGCACAGTTGCCTATATGGAGCTTTGAAGAAAAATAGCAGAATAGATTCAGGAAATGGTTCTGTTGTGGCATATGATGGTTGGCACAGGCTCAGGGGGAGCATATGCTTCGAATAATGCATTGTTGGCATTATGGTTAGAAGTCCTTGGTGATGATGCTTATTGACATATCTTGCTACTGATTGTTGATTGACCAAGAGAATGGATTGCAGGTTAAGATGCTTATAGTGCAAATCATATAGTGTATGATAGCTATTGATAACTGTCATGGTCTTGTTGAGGTCCTTGGTCTTTGTGAGTCATATGATGTATCTGGTTACCCCACTATGCATGGGATGGATGATGTAATGGTTCTTGTAATGGTGTATCCCCACTTGGTTGGGAGATTGATGTATGTATGAGTCTTTAGGAAGGTCATTGGCAATGTATGTATAGAGTCATGTTATGCTTTTGTAGACCTTGCATGTGCTCAGGGGGAGCATGGACGGATTGGTACAAATTGGCATGTACAAAGGGGGAGCTCAATCAGAAACTTCAGCATGTACTCAGGGGGAGCATGGATAGCAGAATGTATATCAAAGAAGAGAATGTATTGGTCCACCCTTTTCCCTTGATGTTAAAGGGGGAGAGTGACTTGGTGTGGTGGTTGCCATCAAGTCCAAAGGGGGAGATTGTTGGCATTATGATACAGGTGTTGTCCTTGATGGCAACTCACTCAGAGGTATGATATAGGTGGCAACTCAATCAGATGACAGATCATAGTACAACAGGTCAAGAAAGAGGTATACGCATGTTAACCTTGATGAAAGTGTGTATACACGCGGATGAGCATAACAGAAGACGCGTATACGTACACACGCAGGTTCACAGAAGGAAAGGCACATACATGTCAGAAAACTAAGTTTTGGTCCGTGGTATTTGGTCCATGGTATTTTGGTATTGGTCCATGGTATTGCGTTCAAAGTGTTGACCCCAGGTATTGGTTCTACATGGTTTTGGACCATGGTATTGAGAGAAGCCTAAACCTATATAAGGAGAAGATCATTAGGCCAAGGGTGAGGGGTGCAAGTGATGAATATCTGATGAAGTGTGAGATATAATATGCTGGTTATTGGTTTGTGATGCTTTGCTTGATCTGAACCAAGGATGCACTTATGCAGTTGATGATGGATGATGGATCGGGATCATAAGGCTTGGAATGTATTATCATTATGTGGTTTGATCATGGATAGACTAGATCTGAATTATTGGCACATGTTTTATTGTATAAACGTTATGATTTGTGTATGACTAATGTTTGGAATAGCTGCAAAGTTATGAGTAAATATTTGCAGATCTGTATGCGGGTTGGCTTTGGTAAAAGCGCGTATACACATTGGTTTGGTTCATCATAGTAGCATATACATAGAGAGATATGATATTTGAAGTTGCAGTTGGATCTGGTTGTTGTTGCAGAGTGTGTTCTGGTGACAGGGTTTCAGTGATTCAGTATTGGGTGATTCAGAGATTGACGATGCAAGTGTAGTTGATGATTGTATTGCAGTGGTGATTGTTTTGTATTTATGGATCCAGTATGAAAATTTATGAAACGTGGTCCCTGGAAGAAAAGAGAAGGTAGTAGCCTTCTGTAGGCCGACGCCTACGTACTAGTAAATGGATCGGCTAGTACAAGAGCTAGGGGGTTGGAGCTCCCTTCCAGTAGAAACTGGAAAACGAGAGAAGGTAGTAGCCTTCTGTAGGTGGGTGCCTACGTACTGGTATGAGTCTGCGCCAATACAAGATTGTAAATAGGTTTTTCTTATATTAAAGAAAACAACAGCAGGTGGTTTTTGTCCCACATTGGGTTTCCACCTTATATCATGGTGTTCATGTGTGCTTCTTATGTGTGATGATCTGTTCTGTTTTACTGCACCTGTTTACTATTTATATGGTTAATAATGTTCTGATGCACTCATTAAAGATCAACTAACTGAATCAGAAGTTTACTGGATATACGCTTGTTGCATTAAACACAGTTGCATATACACGTGGGTTTCCTTAACTGAAGTAGCGTATATGAATCTGAATATGGAAATGAAAAAGTGTTTGATTTGATAATACTGATTCACCCCCCCCCCCCCCCCCCCCCTCTCAGTATTATTTCCAACAGTACTTGGCCACTTGATTTATGGTAAAGGTATCCACATTGATCCAGCAAAGATTGAAATCATTCTGCATCTTCCTGCACCCAAAACTCAAAGGGAAGTAAGAGGTTTTTTAGGACATGCTGGTTGCTATGGAAGATTCATTGAAAATTTTTCTAAGATAGCTGCCCATCTTTTAAGAATTCTAGCTAAGGATAGTGAATTTTCTTGTACCATAGCTTGCCAACCGTCTTTTGAAACATTGAAGGAAAAGTTAGTACATGCACCAGTTTTGAGAGGTCCTAACTGGTCCCTGCCTTTTCACATTTCCTCTGATGCTTTAGATTTGGATATTGGCGTAGCTTTAGGACAAGAGGAAAATAAGCAATCCTATGTTATTTATTATATTAGTAAGAATTTGTCTTCCGCTGAATTAAATTATACAGTTACAGAGAAAGAGTTTTTCGCTGTAATTTTTGCAATTAATAAGTTCAGGCACTATATTATAGGATATGAAGTATTTGTAGATACTGATCATTCCGCGATTAAATATTTGATGAAAAAACCATTGACTAGCGCTAGAGTGACTAGGTGGTTACTATTGCTATAGGAATTTAATATCATTATTTTTGATAGACCAGGAAAATCTAATGTTGTAGCAGATTTTCTTTTTAGATTAGATAATCCTGGTGATGCAACTCTTATTAATGATGATTTTCCGGATGAACATATTTTTGCTATGTCAACAGATTCTTCGTGGTTTGCTAACATTTCTAATTACTTGGTTACTGGGAAAACACCACCCCACTTGTCCGCTCGTGAAAAGGAGAATATTATTCAGAAAAGTTTTGCATACCCCTAGATTCAAGTAGATCTCTTTTACACTGGTCCAGACCTGATTATCCATAGGTGTGTAAGAGAGGAGGAAGTGTTTGACATATTGAAATCTACTCATGAGGAACCTTGTGGAGGCCACTTCGCTGATAAGCAGACTGCATATAAAGTATTGCGTGCTTGTTACTTTTGGCCTTCCTTGTTTAAGGATGCCAAATAGTATGTCAAGCAATGTCATAGCTATCAACGAGTGGGCCAGCCTAATCAAACCAATGAAATTCCTTTATGCCCCCAAGTTATGATTGACCCATTTGAAAAATGGGCTATTGATTTTATAGGGCTAATAAATCCAACGTCATTAAGTAAAAAGCATGTTTTGGTTTATACAGATTTTGTTACAAAAATGGGTAGAAGCTAAAGTTGTTTCCTTTGCTACAAAAAAAGTTGTTGTTGATTTTCTTTTTACTGAAATCTTTACTCGATTTGATGTGCCTAAAGAAATTGCTTCTGACAATGATCTGTAGTTTATTTCTAATCTGGTACAGGGTGTGATGGAGCAATACAAGATCTGGCACAGGAAATCCACGCCGTATCACCCACAAGAAAATGGCCAGGTGGAATCCACAAACAAAGTGATCAAGTCCATTCTTACAAAGACAGTAAATATGCATTAGAAAGGTTGGGCTGAAAAGATTACGAGAAGCTTTGTGGGCAGACAAAACCACTTGGAGAAATAGCATGGGACATACACCATATGAGCTGGTATATGGCAAACAGGTTTGAGAACTACAGTTTAGTTAGGACTAGACCTCTCTGGGGCACAACAACAGCGTCTTCTCCAATTAAATGAGTTAGATGAATTTCGTAGGGATGTTGTTCAGTAGAACATACTAATTCAACAGCAACGCAAAAGATGGCATGACAAGTCTATTCAAAAAAAGCAATTCCAACCAGGTGATTGGGTGCTCCTTTATGATTCTAGATTTAAAATTTTTAAAGGGAAATTCCATACACGTTGGATGGGACCTTATGAAGTGATCTGAGTATTCAAGAATGGACCAATAGAAGTTAAAACTATTGATGGACAAAATTCAATATTCTTGATAAATGGACATAGATTAAAGAAGTATTTTCAGCCACTTGCCAGGAAAGATTTTACACAACAAGTCCAACAACAATTCGGGATAGTAGTGGTGAATGGTAATACCAAACTTTTGAAAACATGAATTCTTCTTCTTCTTAAAAAAAGTAAAAATAAATTTAATACAATTTTTTTTTTAAGTAAAGAAAAAATGTTTTCCTGTAAATATGAAAATCAGATCGCTAGCATGATTGCAGAAGGATCAACCTGAAAACCAGCTTGCTGGCAGGAAGATCAAAAATTTCTAATAAAAAGAGAATGTTGCTTGATCTTTAGATATGCTAGCGACCACCAAGTAAAAACAGGTTTAGCAGAACCAAAATTTATAAAATTGTTGTAATTAGCATGGATATTTTTATTCAAGTAACGCTTAATTTTCGCTACAGTTATTTTTCTTGCACCAGTTTAGGCAAACCTTCCATAAAATTTTCTACCTTTCTTCATATTCCACTTTCATAATATTCCCTTAGTTTTCTTCTTCAATCCCAGAATCATTAACCTTCCCATATTCTTCTGAATTTTCCCTGTCCGTTTCGTAAAAACCCCACTTTACCCTTGATTTTTTTTTTCCTATCCTAGTTTTGTTTATCCCCTCTTGTGGTACTATTCCTGGAATCCCTGTAAAAAAATTCCTTCCCACTCTGAAATTTCCCTTTTCCCACTTATTTGTTCCCTCATGAATTCATTGCAGGATCTCGCGCACAAAGAGCAAAAGGATATGCTCTGAAGCATCAAGAAAGGGCGAAGCAAATTTCAAGTATAAGTTGAGGAAGCCATGTTGGAAGTCCAACCTATATTTTACTTAAATTCCCTGTTCTTTTTTTCAGGTATTATGCTTGCACTAGTGCAAGCATGTCATCCTATCTAATAATGCAAGCAGAATGATACCAGCAGAATAACATAGCTTAAGCGGTGCAAGTAGACCGGTGCAAGCATGCACCCTATCAGAAAAATAGTACAATTTGTTCTTTTCATAGCATATGTCATAGGAAAGTGGTCATCATGAAAATTTATAAGAAGTCCTTTCTCTTAGTCAATGAGTACTTGTGCTATCATATACTAGGAGAAAATTATTTAAAGTACAAGGTGTTTTTAAGTTAAGAATCATGATCATTTTGTAATGAATGCTAAGTTCTTTCTTGAATTATGGAGTGTGGAAGTATTTGACCATTGCTTGGATATAATTGCCCCTTTCTGCCATAATCCTAGATGTCCTTCACTCGTAATGATTACCTCACCTAGCTGTTAAAATGCCGCCGCATGTACCAATTCGACATGATCTCAAAGATGTCGCACATCCACGACTATTTCAGTGGAATGAATGGGTGATAAGATGGAAGGGATGGTGGACAGTTGGATCCCTATCTATAAGAACCAATTTTCTCGGTGTTGCATGTAAATTCTTAACTGTTCATAACCGTTAAGCAGTGATGCTACCTGTTCGAGGTGAACCTTCATCTCTCAGTAGGGTAGAACAGACTACTAAGTATCGCAATAGCCTTGCACTATTGCGAGACTCGGGCTTTCTTCAATTCTTGCAAAAGTTTAATAGGCACAACAGTGTAGTGGCCTTACAGTTTGGCAAAAGTTTCAAAAATGGCCAAGTAAAAATTGGTCCTCTAAAATTTGAGGTTATAGAAGAGTTTATAGCAGTAGCGATGGGCTTGGAAAACACTGGTGAGCAGTGGTTTAAAAATCATAAACTAGAAAGGAAGCGATGGCAGCGTTTCGTCATCAACAAGAAGATGAAGGTAGATTGGAAGGAAGGAATTCCGCACAGTGCCCTGTTGGGACAGTGGCAGGACCTCCTTTACATCCTACAGAAATTCATAACCTATGAGGGAAGGTACTCCTGCACTTTTGTGTACCATTTTAGGATGTTGTAGCATTTCAAAGCCACTCGACACGTCCGGTGGAGGCTTCATTTCCCCTATTTTTTTCTTAAGAGCTTGGAAAAAATGGCCAAGGGTGTGCAAGACAGACAAGTAGACCAGGCCGACAAGAAGTTATATCACCATAGCCTGATAAAGATTTTGGTCTAGAAAAAATTAGAAGTTAAAGGCGTGACCTGTGATGCACTATTAAAACAGCTACATAAAAAGACAGCTGTTGGAAGGGAGACAGAGGACCCCGCTAGCATAAGCAAGGGTCCGAGTAAGAATGTAAAGGGGAGTCCTTCTTGCACTAGTGAAAAAAGGAAACGACCTAAAAAATCAATAGAATAAAGCACCCCATCTCCAAATAAGAAGACAACTAGTGCACCTATTGAAGAGACTCCTTCTACACCACCAGTACCGGCACAGACCCCTGAAGAAGACAACCTGTCAGTCCTTACAGACGCAGCAAAATTTGTAGAGGTCGAAGATGACACTCTATTGGTGGATTTCATTAAAAGGCCCCGGAATAAGAATGAATAATCTGGCACAGGCAAAGAACCACAGTCCCCACAGGATGTTGAATCCCCTTCTGCACCAGTGCAAGAAGAAGAACCAGAAGAAGAAGAATTTCTTAATGTACCCATGAGGGATACTGAGGTCCTTGAGGAAGACACAGCCCCTGTCGAGACAGAAGAAGAAGACGATTTGGTAACTCCTGTTGCTCTGATAGTTGAACAAGAGCTTCAAGTCCAGAACTTAGAATAACTCATAGCTAAAGAGCAGGAGGATAAAGAGCAGAGTAAAGAAGAATTAACTGTGGAGATCCAGAAAAAGAAAGGAGAAGTTAGATTTTGGAAGTATCGAGCTACGCAATGTTTCAAGTGACTTAAAAAGGTGACAAAGAAACTAAAGAACATCAGAAAGAAGAAGTGTGAAACATTGCAAACTGATGTCAGTATGTCAGTGTTGGCATTATGAGACAAGTGTTGTCCTTGATGGCAAACCACACTGATGAGAAATCATAGTGCAGAAGGACAGCAGCAAGGAATTGATGATCAGACTATAAGAAGAAGAGAAAGTTCATACACGCAGGTTCATTAAGCCCAAGTCGCGTGTACACGCAGTTTTGCTTCAGCAAAAGAGCGTGCATATGGAAAACTTATCTTTGGTCCACGGCGGTTATTCCTTGGAAGTTGTGCCTATGGTTTTGGACCTTGGTGTCTCGACGGACGTGTTGATCCCTAGTTTTGAAGTTGATGGTATTGGATTTCTATGGTTGTGGCCCTTGGTATTGAACAAGGCCTAAGGCTATATAAGGAGAAGGAAATCATTAGGCAAGTGTATCTGAAATGTCTTGAATATCTGATGAAGCATTAGATCCAGTATGCAGGGTTATGGCTTAATGATGCATTGCTTGATCTGAGCTAAGGAGAGATCTCACCGGTTGATGGAGAACTAGATCTAAGGAGAGATCGGGATCAAATGGTTTGAAATAAACTATCTTTATGATGCTTATTCTAGATCTACATACTGACGCATGTATTGTTCTATAAGTGTTATAAGTATGACTGATGTCTGGTACAGCTGCAAGTTATGAGAAATTATTTTTAGATCTGTACGCGGGTTGTCTTTGGAAAAAGCGCGTATACACGCGGGTTTGATTCATCGAAGTAGCATATATATTGTAAAGCTTGATATTTGAAGTTGCAGATGGATCTGATGGTTATTACAGAGTTCTGTGTCTGTTCTGTGTTCTGGTGACTGTTGTTAACAGGGTTTCAGTGATTCAGGGTTTGATGATTGTTTTGAGCTTCAATGATAGTTATGGGTCCAGTATGAAAATTGGATGAAAAGTGGCCTTACAGATTATGTGTTGTGCTTCAGTGTATCCAGTCTGAAAATTGATGAAACGTGGTACCTGGAGATGAGAAGATTGTAGAAAAGCACCTACGTACTAGTATCTAAGCTAGTACAAAAGCTAAAGGAGATCTTTGGAGCATTGTAGCAGGTAGCAGCCTGCGTACTAGTAAATGGATCGGCTAGTACAAGAGCAAAGGGGGTTGTAGCTCCCGTACTGGTATAAGACTACACCAGTACAAACATTGTAAAAGGATTTTCTTATTAAGAAGAAGATTGAGATGACTTGCAACAGGTGGTTTTCACCCACATTGGGTTTCCACCTTATATCTTTGTGTTCATGTGTGTGGCTCTTGTGTGATGTTCTGTTCTATTATTCTGCACCTAGTTACTGTTAATATGCTTAATAATGATCTGATGTATTTACTGAAGACTAAGCTAACTGAATCATAAGATTTCTGGATATATGCAAGTTTCTTTAGACACAGTAGCGTGTACACGCGGGTTCACTTAACTGAAGTAGCGTATATGTTCTGAGCATTGAAAAAGTTTTATAGTTCTGATAATACTGATTCACCCCCCCTCTCAGTATTATTTCCAACAATTGGTATCAGAGCTGGTCCTTCAGAGAAGCTTGATCGCTTGAAGGAGATCCGTGGAACAATGGGAAAGAAGCTTAAGAAGAAAGCTCATAAGAAGAAGAAGACATCTCAGAAGATCTATGACAGTGGGAGAGTCGATTGGGGATTAGGTATAAGAAGTTCTTCAGATTCAGAATCAGATTCAGAATCATTATCAGGTATGAATGTGTTATCCCCTGATGTTCCTGCTATATTTCCTTGTGAAAGTGATGGAAGTGATAGTGAAACTACTGAACATGCTTTTATGGGTGAGCAAGAAAAGTATCAAATAGAGGCAGTATTTAGAAGGCTTGCAGACATAGTTAAAGATCAACAAGATCTATTGAACAAAAGGGAATGTGCTTTCAAAGAAGAAGTTACCAAACTAAAGGCCCAACTAGAAGAAGGAAACAAGGTAAGAAAGCTTCTCAAGGACAAGGAAGACCAATGTCAAAAATTGTAGCATGAAGTGACATCATTAAGAAAAGAAGTCAACGAAAGAAGCACAACCATCAAGAAACTCAAAGATAGATCCAGCTACTATGAAAATCTTGAAGCTACAATCCTCTCACTAAAAGGAGATCTTGAAGAATCAAAGAAGCAGAATACAGATCTACTCCAAGCTATTGCAAAACAAGAAAACGAAGTCACCAGCTTAAAATCTCAACTAGAATGTGCCTTCCGAGTTCGTCAAATGCAGCAGGATCTGAATGAAGAACAAGAAAAGGAGATTCTCAAACTAAGGCATCAGTTGGAAGAAGGAAGGAAAGATGGAGAAGACATGAAGAAGCAATGTCTAGAAAAGGAGGAACAACTTCAAGTTGAGGTAAATATCTTGAAAGGTAAATTAGAAGAAAAGGATAAACTTTTGAGATTTCAAGATAGTACTAAAGCCTTGGATGATATTCTTAGTAGTCAAAGGTCTCCTGCTATCAAGACTGGTCTTGGTTTTCATGAATTTGTTGAAGGTGAATCTAGCTCACAAGGTGAGGCAAGGATCTCTAAAGAGAAACCTAAAATGATCAACAAGGAGATGAAAGGTCAACCCCATCAACAATCAAGGAAAGAGACTCCTCAAAGAAAATCTTTTACTCCTCCTATGAATAATGTTGAATGTTATGTATGTCATAATCTTGGACATGTTGCAGCTAGATGTAGAAGAAGAAGGGTTCAAGACCATCATGCAGAAAGATCATCACACTCAAGGTACTTTAATGGATATTGCTTTGCTTGCAATATGTTTGGTCACAAAGCTGCTGATTGCTACAGGAGGAATATGAAACATGTAAGATGTTATGCATGTAACAAGCTTGGACATATAGCAAAGGAATGCAGGAACAAAGGATGGACATCACACCAAAAGGAGAAAACCTCATCATACTTGAAGATATGGAGGAAGAAGGAAGTACAGTCAGCACAATGTACTGAGACACAGCACAGCACAGACATATCAGACTCAGGGGGAGCTGAAAGTGTAAAACTTCAGTGTTCTGAATCTCATACGCAAGTTCCTTAAAGGGAAGTCGCGTATATACGGGAGTTCGACACTGCAAAGTCGCGTATATGTCAGTCTGAGGAAAAGCAGTGGGGACAGGATCAGAAAAAGGATCTGATATGATTCAGTCTATTATTTGCTCTATTGGTTAATAGCTACAGTCTGCTGAGGATGTGTGGAAATGTTTTGTTACTTGTATGATATCTAGAAGTGTTTTGATCCTAACTTGAGGATGATGATGTTTTGATGCTTACTGCTGATATATGCATGATCAGATCTAGCAGATGGCACTGGTTGAGGGGGAGCATATGCCTTTAGTAATTCATTGTTGGCATTATGGTTAATAATCCTTGGTGATGATTCTTATATGGCTAAATGATATATCTTGCTATGATGTGGTTGTGAGTTGTCTATGATAAACTCTCATATGATTCTTGAAGTTACATAGAAGATGTTCAGATATACCTTGCTGCAGGACATTAACAGGTTGCTGATATGAAAATGGTTGTACGCGAGTTTCATAAGGCCTATCCGCGTATATACGCCTGTTTATATGGATGCAGACGCATATATTGATTTTTGAAGGAAATCAGCAGGGACAGATGTTGGTTGCAGAAAGTCTGATATGGGTCTGACAGAGACCATCTGGCACAGGTTCAGGGGGAGCAGATAATCTTCCAATGATGCATTATTGGCATTATCTTAGAAGCCTTTGGTTCTAGTTCACAAGTTGTTGTTGGTTTCAGAAGAAGGAGCTCAGAAAGAAATCCTGGTTGCTGATCTAAAAGATGTTTATCAGATGCTACTGGTGACTTTCATAAATCTTGGTCTAGATCTGTTGTCTCTATGTCATGTATCTCTTTTGTGGTATCTCTTTCATGGTGTCAAGGTCATGTAACGACCTATTTTGGTTTCCCCACTATGCCTGGGATGATTGATGCAATATGATTGGTTGTCATATGTAAACTTTTGATGTATCACCACTTGGTTGGGTGGATGAGTCAATTTTTGTATATCCTCACTTAGTTGAGAGATGGATGTATGTATGAGTCTTTGGTGATAGGAAGGTCTTTTATGATGTATAGAGTCATGTTCTTCTTGAAGAACATCTTTTGTAGATCTTGCGTACAGTCAGGAAGAGCATGAACAACACACTTCAGCGGTACAGAGATTCAGCATGTACTCAGAGGGAGCATGGACAGATTGGTACACCTTGGCATATACAAAGGGGGAGATTATTCAGTGATTTCAGCAGGTACTCAGGGAGAGTATGGACAGTGGAATGATTCAGCAAAGGAAGAGAATATCTTGATCCACCCTTTGCCCTTGATGTCAAAGGGGGAGAGTGATTTGGTGTTGTTGCCATCAAGTCCAAAGGGGGAGATTGTTGGCATTATGATGCATGTGTTGTACTTGATGGCAACCCTCTCATATAAGAATATCTCACTTATGTATAACTGGATGAATCTTCAGAAGAGATATCAGATGTGACTGATGGAGGACGGTTCAAAGGAATCAGATGATAGTTCTAAGTGTGACAAGTTAGCTTTGCCATCAAGTCCAAAGGGGGAGATTGTTGGCATTATGAGACAAGTGTTGTCCTTGATGGCAAACCACACTGATGAGAAATCATAGTGCAGAAGGACAGCAGCAAGGAATTGATGATCAGACTATAAGAAGAAGAGAAAGTTCATACACGCAGGTTCATTAAGCCCAAGTCGCGTGTACACGCAGTTTTGCTTCAGCAAAAGAGCGTGTATATGGAAAACTTATCTTTGGTCCACGGCGGTTATTCCTTGGAAGTTGTGCCTATGGTTTTGGACCTTGGTGTCTCGACGGACGTGTTGATCCCTAGTTTTGAAGTTGAGGGTATTGGATTTCTATGGTTGTGGCCCTTGGTATTGAACAAGGCCTAAGGCTATATAAGGAGAAGGAAATCATTAGGCAAGTGTATCTGAAATGTCTTGAATATCTGATGAAGCATTAGATCCAGTATGCAGGGTTATGGGTTAATGATGCATTGCTTGATCTGAGCTAAGGAGAGATCTCACCGGTTGATGGAGAACTAGATCTAAGGAGAGATCGGGATCAAATGGTTTGAAATAAACTATCTTTATGATGCTTATTCTAGATCTACATACTGACGCATGTATTGTTCTATAAGTGTTATAAGTATGACTGATGTCTGGTACAGCTGCAAGTTATGAGAAATTATTTTTAGATCTGTACGCGGGTTGTCTTTGGAAAAAGCGCGTATACACGCGGGTTTGATTCATCGAAGTAGCGTATACATTGTAAAGCTTGATATTTGAAGTTGCAGATGGATATGATGGTTATTACAGAGTTCTGTGTCTGTTCTGTGTTCTGGTGACTGTTGTTAACAGGGTTTCAGTGATTCAGGGTTTGATGATTGTTTTGAGCTTCAATGATAGTTATGGGTCCAGTATGAAAATTGGATGAAAAGTGGCCTTACAGATTATGTGTTGTGCTTCAGTGTATCCAGTCTGAAAATTGATGAAACGTGGTACCTGGAGATGAGAAGATTGTAGGAAAGCACCTACGTACTAGTATCTAAGCTAGTACAAAAGCTAAAGGAGATCTTTGGAGCATTGTAGCAGGTAGCAGCCTGCGTACTAGTAAATGGATCGGCTAGTACAAGAGCAAAGGGGGTTGTAGCTCCCGTACTGGTATAAGACTGCACCAGTACAAACATTGTAAAAGGATTTTCTTATTAAGAAGAAGATTGAGATGACTTGCAGCACGTGGTTTTCACCCAGATTGGGTTTCCACCTTATATCTTTGTGTTCATGTGTGTGGCTCTTGTGTGATGTTCTGTTCTGTTATTCTGCACCTAGTTACTGTTAATATGCTTAATAATGATCTGATGTATTTACTGAAGACTAAGCTAACTGAATCATAAGATTTCTGGATATACGCAAGTTTCTTTAGACACAGTAGCGTGTACACGCGGGTTCACTTAACTGAAGTAGCGTATATGTTCTGAGCATTGAAAAAGTTTTATAGTTCTGATAATACTGATTCACCCCCCCTCTCAGTATTATTTCCAACAGTCAGAGCAGGATTGAGCTGGAATGCTCAAAGTTTGGAAGTTTTTTGCAAAGGTAAAGAGTTGTGTGAGGACACACAACAGCTTAGGGATGGGAGGATGCTAGCCCCCTAATTTGCTCTCTTTTTTCCATTTTCCCCTTCCTAAATCATAACCATTTACCATTGTTTTATCTCTTTTATACACCCTCATCTTGCACCAGTCCAATCACGGTGACATATTTCATATAAACTTTTTTTTATCATACTTTTAATCTAACTTAGCATTAATTAATAATTTATTACATGATTTCTTACTTTTAATCACTCTCTGTAACTTATCGATATCTCCAATGTCTATTTGGTAGTTAGAGTACTTACCATGACCGTTGATCCTAGTGCAGGATCAGATCTTGCACCATTGCCAGCACAACAAATCCTTGCAGTAGATCTGAACCTCCTTGATCACTGCCTCATTTTGAGCAGCTTCAACCACGACAGCAAGATTGATCCAAATGCAGTCGAGATCGAATTTGTGAAGGATGAAAGCTAGAGATTGGCTATGGCTAGTTTTTCTAACTGTCTAATCTTGAAGGCCGAAAAGCTAAATTTTGCGTTTGGTTATGTAATCGGTTGAATAATCTATTTTGGCCTTTGGCCAAAGATCTATATAATGTATAATGTAAATATGATTAGGGGGGAGTTTTTGATAGTAGAAGAGAACAGAGACATAGCCAAAGAGGTGGTAACAGGTTGTTGTATTTTGTTATCGCTCAAATATGGGCTGGACGATGTATTAATGTATGTACTTGCCTCAGTGAATTAATAAAAGGGAGCTCCACCTCATGTTTCACAAATTGTGTTTCTGTATTTGAGCTGATGAATTGATTAAGGTATTGAGAAACATTTTTATTCAAAGGGGAAACACGCTGGTTGGCTAGGGCCCATCCAACCCAGCACGTTTACCCCATTTCCCGTTTTCCTGTGATTTGCATTTACATTGTCAAGTGTGATTTAATTTTAAGCACATGCATTCCTGTTTGAGTGAAAGTGGATCTGTTGTGTGAAGTAAATAAATTTCCTTTCCTGCACTTGACTTTAGATTAGTTTTCCTCTGTCTAGTCCAAGCAAGAGAAATAACCTTGCACCAGTGCAGGTTGGTGTGATATCTCCTTTTTTGCAATTCTGTTTGATTGGTTTCTCCCACTTGGTCCAAGCAGGAGAAATGAACCTGCACCAGTGCACATTGGTGTGATGCAGCAAGTCTTCTTAGTCTACTTCCCGCAATCTTCTTTCTTTCATTAAATTCTTATGACAGGATAATTGTATATTGATTGTTTCTTTATTCCTACACTCTGTTAAGATCAAAAACATTCACTTTTTATGTGTGCAATTTGATTTAACAGTATAATATCACTTGCAATAATCAAGCACTCATTTTAAGAATTAAATGCTAAGTGAAGGAAGCTTTGATACGGTGCAAGAACTAGTTTCTTGCCATGGGATCTAAGTTCTTTGAACCTAGAAAAGTTCAAGCCCTTGCAAGATGTAAAAAGCCTTTAGTAAAGACACTATTTATACCTTCTTCATAAATCTTTGTTCCTGCACTAGTGCAAGTAGCCTGTGATAGTACAGGATAGATTAGTGCAAGAAGGAAATCTCTAAAGGAGCAGGTTTAAGGGCCCATCTGATGAGACTGCTTAGTGTCTCTCCTAAAGAAAAACACACACTTAGTAGTTAAACAATAATTAGCTAGAGTGATTTCCCTTTATCTTTAATTCCCTCTTGCAAATGCATTCTTCCTTGTTCCAGTGTTAGATTATTTTGATGGTTCAAGTTGCCTTTTTCTCTTTTTAATTTGATTCTGCAAACTTTCCTTTAAAGAAAGTAGGGATTTATATTAGGAAGATTCATACCATCTCTGGCATTTCCTGTGCTTCGCCTCTAAGTTTACGTATCCCCCAGCTTGACAAATTAAGTGTTGAGGAGTTTGCTTAAGTGTAATTCCTACACCCAACACCTAATATCCAAAATGTAAAATGTTTGATGATAATTTTCTAAAAATGTTTAGATTTATAATTATTTTATATTAGAAAATATATAGTATTAGTGATTTTTAAGGTAAAATAATTTTATACTATAAAATTTGGGTGAATTCATTTTTAGAAAAATGGAAATTGGCGAATATTTTTTTTGGAAATAACATGGAATATTAGCCCACCTATGAATATTAGCCCCTAAAATTTTCCTTGGTTACTAGTCCTGGAGGCTTGGTTGGACAAATGCTCTGGAGTCCTATACCAACTTGCTTTGAGTTACTAGTCCTAGATCCTTGGTTGGAAAAATGCGCTGGAGCCCTTGGCGGGCTGAGTTACTAGTCCTGGAGCCTTAGTTGGACAAGTGCTCTGCTGCCTTGAGGGGACCTGACTAAGGTTCAGCATTAATTAGCCAAACAAATCCCTACACTACTGGCCCTTTTGGCATCATCCCAAGGAGCGCGGACCGAAGTCTCACTCGAAGCAGTATGGGGGGATGTTGGAACCAAGTTTTTGCACCCTAAGAAGGTTGTGATGTCATTTGATCTCTCCTATCCCTACCTTCACACAATTGATCTCGCTCTAGGGCTTGTAAGACAAACCCTCTATTTTGACTTTCAGTACCTTCACGAAAGTATATGATCGACCTTCGCGCAATTTGAACCTGTGGCTCAGGTACTTTCGCACTGTTATGGCAGCACGTCGTGTAGATTCCTCAATTACCCTAAGTGACTTTCTTATCTTGCTGAATACTTAAAGTTATCACCACATAATCAGATATTTCATAATTGCATTTAATCATTCAATGTGACTGCATTCATTCACGAATCATAGAAGCATAATAAAGGAAATTCATACAAAAAATATGCAAACCCTTCAACAGAACAAATACACAAAAATTGTGGAATAACTCCTTTTATTAATATTTCCCAAGTGTTTACAGACTCTATCCACCCTGTGCACATAGATGCAAGGGACCACGCACTTAGCTGTGGACTTCTACCCTAGGGCTCTGTGCAGTCAGCTGCAAAGCCTCTACCTACATTACAACCCAAGACTTAGACTTCTTGCTCTAAAGCTATGACTCTCTTACATGTTTGATGCCTCTAACCACTTAGAGCTTAGCTCTTTTAATACAATCCCATGGTCTGTGGACCATGGGTAGATAACCTACAATCGAATTTACTTTACAAAACTAAGGGCAGACTACCATTTGTGACACATAACACCTTCGTGCTCTGTGACCATAAAATGTGGAGTCTTTACAATAATATTACAAAAGTTTGACTTAAACATGGGCTTTTAGCCCCAAAACTTCCCTTGGGGGATCTCGCTCCCAATACGCCCCCAACACAAACATCCTGACTCACCCTCAAGTCACTCGGTAGGCACGGAGATCTTTGTGTGAAGCTCGTCCAGCTCAACCCTGATCACCACAACTTCGATTGTGCACTGAGTTGCTGCCTGCTTCGCATCTTTGACTACCTTCTGGGTTACTGTCCCTACATTGTCAGCTTGAAGCTATTGTTGTGTCACTTGCAAAGTCGTAAGCTTGCCTTCAATGTTTCCTGTGACTACATAAGCTTCCTCCACCCAGTGCTTTAGTTTCACCTTCAGCATTGCTTCCATGTGCAGCACTATGTCCACTTGTTCCTTCAACTAGTTAGCTTCCTGCAGCCTGGCTAACCTCTGTGTCAGCGCAATGGTTCACACTATGCCCTTAACTTCGTCATAGCATTGTTGGAGTTCGCGCACTTCCATTTCTAGTCTCTGGATGTTTGGGTCCTCCTAGAAGCCAGTTAGGACATCAAACGATTGTTTGAACAAGTGTGTGCAGTTTGCTACTACACTCTCCACTACCGGAACTGATTCTATGACAACGGTCACCCATTGTTCCTTTACCTTTGGTGGTGTTCAAGGATGAGCCCTTAACTGGAGCTCTGTAATCTATAGGTTTAGCTCCAACTGAACTGTTCCATCTCTGTCTAAGTATCGCGCACCCATGTGGCAAATTTGCAGATGAGGACCTCGATTGGCTCCTCCTCTGGAATGGCCAATTCTGGGACCACTCTACATGCCTCCTCCATGACTTGTAGGCTCTTATTATTCTGGCTGGTCACCTCAGCCTTAGGGGCAATGGCAACATTCCTTTGCAGGGCCATCTGCTCATTGTTTATCTTCTATTCATTGATCACTTGGAGGGCGTGGTGTTCATAAGCCCTCAGCTTTGCAATGAATCCATCTTGCAAGAGGTGGAATGCTTCACGCAGGAGCGCTGCCAGGTCCAATCCTACTCCCTTCAAGGCACTGATAGTGGGCCTGTTGGCCTCATTTTATGTTGTCAGTGCTCCATCCAGTAGCACTAGCGCACTCGAAGCCTTCACGCGCATCATATCAGCAGCCTCTAATGTGCTGATAACAAAGCTCATGGACAGCGTACCAACTTGTGACGTGTGGGTCTGCAACTCATGTAGCCCAGTCTAGATGGCCCTAGTAGGACCTGTTGTTGCTTCTCAAAGTGTTGGAGGGATTCCACGATGACATCTCTAACTATGTCACCGATGTCATATAAGTCGCCCTCCGTCAATCTGATGGGGTCCAACGAGGTCTTAGTTGCCTTGGATTTCTTTCTAGACCCTCCCTTTTCTAGATCTCTTGGGTGCTTAATGTGGTTGGACGTCTCCTGAGGGTCCGTGCCATGCTTCTCTGTGTCCTCCTTTTCAGTTTCAGGTGAAGGCAACCGTGCACCTTTGTCAGAGCCCTGCTCTACGCCACCTATCTATTTTCCTGCCTCCTTTCTTGTTTGTTTTGCCTGGGTCTTCTAAACAGCCTCCTTCTTCCTCTTTTCAACCAGCTATGCCATCTTTAGATTGGCCTCTTCCTTGTTCTTTTGTGTAGCAGACTTTCTTTCCCCCACCACCAAGTCCATGGTGGTGCGCCACTCCGCCGGCCATTTATCCAACAACGCATTAATGGCATCATCTGTGGCTAGGTAGGGAAAATCATACCACTTCTGCACAGGGTCCTTCCACGCCTTGATTGATATCCGATGGAAGTCATCTTTAAATTTGGCATAGCTCTGCAGGTTAGCATATACCATTGGTAACAATCATGGCTTGTGATTTACTTCCATCCTGATATTCATTTCCATCAAGATCCATAAGATCTTGTTGTCTCGAACATGCTTTGCATCCTTGGTTGCCCATAAGGAAGCATACTTCGCTGCTTCAGGAAGGTTTGGCATGACCAACGGGAATTAGCTCTCCTCTGCTAGCTCCCATGCTACAAGCATGATCGATAGCAAGAGCCACGCATAGTGGAAGTTCTTTCTTTGCTCTTGCGCTTCACGGAAGTTCGTCAGGAACTCTTTGTGAAGGTAGTCTAACCAGTTAAACTGGATGCCTTCTGTGCACTGTTGTGCAAGCGTGACGACAGTCGTCGGTACCTCATCAGCGAGGAACTTCTGCATCACCTTCCCTGCAAGGATCTACGTCGCCACCTTCACAGCAGGGTGGCATATGCTGGAGATAGTGTACCCACGCAACTTCTTTACCAGTTTGAACTTTTCTTTCATTGATTCTGGAGTGCTAGCTTGCCACCCTTGCCACCAAAGATCATAGCTAGGTTTTCGCCTACATATGCTAGGAGCGTTATGTGGTCAATTAACATATCGATGATGGGTATGGACTCCTCCAACCATAGACACTCATCATGTACCAAGCACAACAACTGCTTGATAACCAAAACTATCATGGGGGTGCAGTAGTAGTGCGACACCCAGAGCAGGTTGAGTAATCCTCCCTTTTCTACTCCTCTGAGCCACTTCCACGACTCTAGTGAAGTCATCCCCATATTCGTGTCTATGATGCGGTGCAAATACTGCTCAATCGCCAGGCGTGGGAACTTCTCATGGTTTTCCAAGTCCTAGTCTTCGAGCTTCAAAATCAGCACCCGTACCAAACGTAGATTGTCAAAAGTGATTTCATCTAGTAGCAGAGGGGTTTGCAAGGGAGACTTACTTTCATCGATGTCCTTTGGGACCTTGGATTTAGGCTTGCATGGAGGGACATACTCTGGAAACCATGTAATAGGGTCCGCACCCTAGGCTTCAATCTCCTTTATTTCCTCTTCCGCATCCTCATCATCCATGGGGATGTCTTTGATATCCTCCTATTATGCCTCTAGGTTTATAGCCTTGCCTTTCTCCTGGGCAGTGGGTTGTGGTGGGTTTCGTCTTGGCGATGCACGCATAGGTATGGCAGGTTGATTTTCCTTCTTGTCTTTCATGGTTTCCTTGGTTGGGGTTGGCTTCGGTCTCGACATTCTTGGGTATTTTGGGACCTCTGACAATACTTTAGCTACTTCCGAGGTAGATACTTCGGCCCCACTAGCAATTTCCTGCACACTCTCCTCAGCTGTCATTCCATCGGTGTCCACAACTTCTACATGAGTTGACACGACGCTATTCACTAGTGCTTGGGTCTCCTTTGACAATTGTCCAAAAGTCAGACTCACTATCAGATCTTGAAAGAATTCACAGCTCATGTGCACCTGAAAGTGCAACAACTCGATTCTCAAAATGCCTAGTGTTTTCCACTAGGTAGCCACTTGTTATTTATAGGGCATTTTCAATTCAAATCCAACCGTTCCCCTATAATCAGTTCATTAATGCTAGATTGGCGAAATATTTTCAAAGATCTTAAGCTATGGCTTAGATCCTTGGACATCAAAATCATGTCATTACATGCTCAAATAAGAACTTCACGGCCATTGTGCTCGTGCAATCCTTCACCGGCTGCACTTCTTCCCAACGTGTCAAATACTCCATCGCAGTGATAATGTACCTTACTCCTATCTTTGCTTGTGGCTGAATGGGTCCTACAAAATATATTGCCCACTTGTCGAAGGGTTGCAACGTCATTTGTGGATTCAAAGGCATTACATCCCTCCACGATGGTCTTCCCATTCTTTGACATACATCACATGCCTTGCAATGTGCTTTTGAATCATGATGAATAGTTGGCCACCAAACCCTGCGCATAGAATCTTCTCCGTGGTTTATCTCCCTACATAATGTTCTCCCGTAGCACCCCCATGAGAATCTGTGAGGATGCTGCTTCTCTTGAACTCAGGTACATACTGTCGCAATATCTCATTAGTACCCATTTTGTACAGATGCCCAACAATGACAGAGAGATCTGCCACGTGTACTACTAATTCCTTATTTTGTTGGACAGTGTATCATTTTGGTGCAGTTCATTAGTTGGGAAGTGTATTATATCCTCAAAATGACCATCCACGACATGCACTGCAAATAGTTGCGTGTTAAGCAATCCTTCTTCTAAGTTAGTAGGTTCCTCCCCTGTTTCGATGTGCGACAGGTGGTCTGGTCCCACATTCAACTATCCTGACTTCACAACCACTTCAAAATCGTACTTTTAGAACAATAAGAGCCATTGGCAGATTTTCCCCCCCAACATAGGCTTATTGACCAAGTACTTCAGCATGGAGTGATCCATATACATTTTAAATTGGCCTCCTAGCAAGTAGTGCTGATACTTCTGGAGCGCATGCACCATAGATAGCCCTTTGCGTTCATTGGTACAATAGTTCTTCTCTGCTTTGTATAATCTGTGGCTTCCGAATGCAATAGGATGGTCCAAGCCTTCTCCGCCAGCCTGTGTTAGTACTACTCCTAGTGCTATACATGATGCGTCGACATGTACATGAAACTCTTTCTTCCAGTCCGGGAAGGCTATAATCGGCGTGGTAACCATCTTTTCTTTCAATATATCCAAGCTCTTCTTATAGTCATCATTCCAGCAAAATGTGACATCCTTCTTCAACAATTTTTCCGTAGGCGCGGTGATCTAGGCATATCTTTTGATAAACTTTTTGTAATATCTCGTATGTCCTAGAGTAGTGGGCAGTTGTTTCACACTCCTCGGTGCTTCCATGTTCAGTATTACCATAATCTTCATGGGGTCTACCATCAGTCCTGGTCTGCAAACCACATGCCCCAATAGGTTCCCAAAAGTAACTCAAAACAGACACTTCTTGAGATTGAGTGTGATCTGGTATCTTCGGTAGGTATCTAGCATTAGGTGCAAGCTTTCTAAATGGCACTTAACCAGGCCAAATATAGTCCAGTCATCAAAATATACCTCCAGGAACTTATGAATAAATTCCTTGAATGACACAACAACCACGCACAAAAAGATTGCAGGCGCATTCTTCAAGCCAAATGTCATTACAGTGTATTGAAAACAACCCCACTCAGTCACAAAGGTTGTCTTTCTCCTATCCTCCAGTGAGATTTTGATTTGGTGGTACCCAGAAAACACATCAGTGAAGGAATATGCTTCCTAGCCACCTACATTGTCCAACACTTCATCTGTGAATGGAGTCGGGAAAGGATCATGCACACAAGTGTCATTCAGTTTTCTGAGATCCACGCATATCCTTATCTCATCCTTCTGCTTCTTCTCTTGCACCACCATTGGGCTTACCCAATCAGATTCTTTCACAGGCTCAATGATTCCTGCCATGAGCATCTTGTGAAGCTCTAAGCTAACCTTCTCCTTATATTTCAGATTGAGACAGTAAGGCCTTTTCTTAACTGGCTTCACATCAGATTTTAACATGAACTTCATCACTCCTAGGTCCCTGATTATCCCTTTCAGATCCGTAAACTTGGTATGGAATAAGTCTTGGTATTCGTGGAGCAATTTAGTGACCTTATCCACTATCACATCATCCAAGTAGTCTCCAATCTTCGCGAATTTGGGTTTTTCCTCCGTACCAATGTTCACTTGTTTCATTTTCAACGCCGTGGTTATGTCAGGGTTCTCAATCTGTAGTCCTTGAACTGTGTGGTGGCCTTCTATTTTTGGAATGTTAATCTTTTGCAGATCCTCGTCCTCTTCTTCAGCAGTTACATTATAACATTCTAGCTCGCAACTCAGCTAAGTATCCCATTCAGGCTAAATCAGGTCTAAAGGATCCTGCGTTATCCAAAAGATTGTTGCTTTTACCTCCTATAGCGCTTCATCAATACTGTCAAACCCATCCTCAAAATTGAATGTCATAATGAATCCTTTGCATAGGATATCCCATTCGGCTGTTCCATGGCAGAGCTCTATTTCTATATACCAATTCATTGGGATAACATCTAGGGTCTGACATAATAGGTGCACCAACTCAGGTTAAGGGTTTTCTCCATAAGCCTATGTCCATTTGGCCAGATGCATGCGCAGATCATTTTGCCCATCATAATTTTCTATCAATCATGTTTTAGGCTTCCCAAACCATATTTTCATCATCTTCCTACATTCACGCCAATCATCAAAGTTTCCCTTGTGCGTACCCCACCATCTTGCGGGCGTCACACACAGTGCCTAGTCTAAGACCTAGAACCGCTGCTTTTCTGGTACCTCCCTTTCAAATGCATCCAAAAATATATCTACCTCATTCAAACCATCATAAGTAGGCATATTTCCTACCTCTAATGACAAACATCCCAACGACTTGGTCATCATGTTGCAATTCAGCGTAGTTGCTTCATGTAAGCGATTCTGCCAGCATTCTATTTCTTTGTCGGAGTCCGAACTGCAGGAACTCTCGCGATCCTAGGTAACCTGTCCATCCACGGTGGGATTCAAACAATCTTGGTCTGACACTATCATCTTATATATACAGTCCAAGTCATCATCACTCGCATAATCGAGGACAAGTTCAATATAGCTCGATCCTTTAGTAGGATCGAGGGGTACTATTACGCACAACGATTTATTCTCAAAGATCATCTTTCGCTTCTTCATATTGATTACCCCATTCATATCAGTAGCCTAGTCAATTCCCAAGAGTGTAGGATAGGGATTGTTCTCATCCACTATCTCTATTACTTCAAAATTAGCCAATGCACTCGCTCCCTCAATATCCATAGTCACCCCCATGCAGCCACCCCATGGGGATGAATTTCTGTTGATTCACCATCCTTAGCTGAATCATAGACCATTGCAGCATAGGTCTCCCCATTCGATCCCAATTCTATTTTAGTAGGACATTCACATCTGACCCCAAGTCCATAATGACCTGATCCATTTCATATTCTCCTATCTGTGTGGAGAGTCTCATCTCTCGTCCATCCTTGTTTTATGCTTGCCAATATTTCATACTATGCGCGACTGACCTGGCACATTTCTAGCACATCTATTGATGAGTTCTTGTAACCCTTTCACAGCCTTATTGTCACACAGTAACTTCATATAGGTTTTGAGGAATTTCATGAGCATAGAGGGGTCCATCTCTAGCTCAGGCTTATCCTTGCTTCCTGAGGTGGAGACCTCAGCGAAGCTCTTCTTAGCTTCCATGAACGCTTCATGAGAATGCTCCAAATCGAACTCAACCTCCTTTGTTAGAGCTTTGCGAACCCATGTACTATCTTTTGGTTGTTTCCCCTTGTCATCTCCTATCACGATTTCAGTTCTGAGCACTATATTTACTTTTGGATCTTCCTCGCATGGCTCAGACCTCATCATCTGCAGGTTCTGAGTCGGTGGAGGTGGTAGTGCCCCTTTGTCACATATCCTAGCTATCAACATAGGATGGTCTTTCATTTCATGATAAAACAATGTGCAATACTTGCACGAGGGATGGGTTGGATTAGTGCAATCACGGGCATAGTGTCCTGGTCCTCCACAATTGTAGTAAATCAACTATCCTTGACCTCTACCAAGTACTCCTCTGCCTCGCCCTCTTCTGCACCGCTAAAATATTGTCCGCACCATTCCTGTGTTTTGGTCCAGGGGCCGCCTTTCAGCCTGAACATTATAGGTAAGTGTTCTATCCATCATCAATTCATAGCTTCTGCAAGTACACTCATCATGCCCTACCGACCTACAAAAGTTGTAGAACAACTGTTGCGGTGCTTGTAAATATTCTGTAGCAAGTGACAGTCATTTGTGGGATGTTTTCTAGCTACCTAACAGATAGCACACCATAATGCAGGCCCCACACTAGGTCTTGCTTGAGCTTCTGGCCTTAAACGCATCGATCCTCCTCCTACAATGTAATTTTCAAAGATCGGGCAATGGTCTTTGTCATGACTCTGACTCTTGAATTTCAAGCACCATGCCTCCTCGCGTACCTCTGGTCAAAACATTTTGTCCTGCTTCAGACTTTGCATTTGAAGGCATAGATTCTTCAGTTGCGCATGGATCTGTTGAACTCCTGGATTAGGATCTTGCATCAGAGTTTCATGTAGTCTAATGGCAATCTCCAAGGCATCTGCTTGAGTTTTTATCTTCTACTATGACAATGCGCTCCTTAAGTGTGGTAGTAGAGAAGCCATAAACCACTCGCGATGCTGTCCATATGTCAAACTCATGTTGGCTTCACAGATTATACATTTCATCCTTTGATCTAGTTCTCCAGGCATCTCACTTGGTTGCATCACGATCTCTTTGAATCCCACATTCGACTGCGACTAAGATTTAGGCCTACTAAATTCCCTATTTAATTCTTCCTGGATGTCTGTTACTCTAGCATTTAGGTTATCGTTAGAGTACTTAATATACCAGGTTAGCACGCGATCTTGTAGAACACTAACCAGTGTCACCTTCTTTATATGATCATCTCTAACACCTTGATCTTCCCATACAGCTCTCACAATGAACTAGAATTGGTCCGGGTCCTCATTTCCCAAGCCTTTGAACAAAGGAAACTTCACTCTATTTTCCATATTAAACTGCGGTGGAGGTGGAGGTGGTACGGGCGACGTGGGAGGTGAGGGTGGTGAAGTTGGAGGTGGTGTGGGTGGAGGTGGTATTCGTAGAATTCCTTGTCTTATTAACTAAGTAGCACTCTGTGGAGAAGCCGTTACTATCCCTTCTTCATCACTTCGTGGGGTGAAATCAAAGGGCTATACTCCAGACCCTTTTTTCCTTTGTTTCTATAAGTTTTTCCGCTTGGCGTAGTCCCAAACATCAAGGTAGCTGCATAACCCATTTTTCGCACAACAATATTTTAATCCAAGTATTCAAATATTTTACGTACTTACCTCGCAGTCCTTTGGGAAAGAGTCGCTCTGCCTCGCTATAGTTGACTGAGGTGTCAACCGTGAATTCAGTCACAAATCCTCCTATGACGTGATCGAGCCAATGATCATCAGCGTGGGTGATCTTATCCTCTGATGCTTCCAACCTTCACACTAGCTCCGGGGTCCACACAATAGGAGCGTCAAGTTTCCACCTTCGTTGGCTATCTGCTAGCTTCGTGATCCACTCGTATAGCTCGATAGGGAAGAAGTAGAAAAGGATCTCGTGGATCTTTGTATATAGGTATGTGTCCAGCCACTATTCTTTTGTCAGTCATGGGTTTCTGTTCTCTTGTGCCACAAATTCGTGGATTTTTCTATCCAACCAATCTCCAATCTCCTTCTTAGTTGGATTCCAATGATATGACATCAAACATCTCTTATGAAGATTCCGGTTGCAGCAATGGAAGTGTTTGTTGGCTTGAGGGGGTGTGACCTAGGTTTAGTCTTAATTAGCCAAACAAATCCCTACACTACCGGCCCTTTTGGCATCATTTCGTTGAGCGTGGACCAAAGTCTCAGTTGAAGAAGTATGGGGGGATGCTCGAACCAAGTTTCTACACCATGAGAAGTTTGTGATGTCATTTTATCTCTCCTATCCCTGCCTTCGTGCAGGTGATCTCTCTCTAGGGCTTGTAAGACAAACCCTCTATTCCGGCTTTCAGTACCTTCGCGAAAGTATAGGATCGAACTTCGTGCAGTCCTAACCTATGGCTTAGGTACTTTCATGCTGTTATGGAAATGCATCGTGCAGATTCCTCATTTACCCTAAGTGACTTGCTTATCTTGCCGAATTCTTGAAGTTATCACCACGTAATCATATATTCGTAATTGTGTTTAATAATTCAATGTGACTGTATTCATTCGTGCATCATAGAAGCATAATAAAGGAAATTCATACACAAAATATCCAAACCCATCAATAGAACAAATACACAGAAATTGCAAAATAACTCCTTTTATTAATATTTCCCAAGTGTTTACAAACTCTGTTCACCATGTGCACACAGTTGCAGGGGTCCGCGCACTCAGCTGCAGAATTCTACCCTAGGCCTCTGCACACTCAGCTACAGAGCTCCCACCTACGCTACAACCCAAGACTTAGACTTCTTGCTCTAAATATATGACTCTCTTACATGTTCGATGCATCTAACTACTTAGAGCTTAGCTCTTTTTATACAATCCCATGGTCCGCGGACCATGGGTAGATCTCTTACAGCCGACTTTACTTTACAAAACTAAGGGTAGACTAGCGTTTATGACACATAACACCTTCGCGCTCTATGACCACAAAATGTTGAGTCTTTACACTAATATTACAAAACTTTGACTTAAACATGGGCTTTTAGCCCCAAAACTGCCCTTGTGGGATCCCGCTGCCAACATGGTCTAGAGCTCGGTAAAAGTTGTGGGTTGAGTTACTAGTCATAAGCCTTGGTTGGACAAACACTCTAGAGCCCTGGAAGGCTTGGATAGAGACTAAGTTTATGATGATTTTGTGATGTCCGATGGTGAGGTGGAATCACTGTTTGATGGGTTGAGGTGGATGGCATCAGAAAGGCCTGGATGATTTTTGATTGATGTGTTCTATGAGATCCCACATTCATGCTTGGAATATGGCTTGTGGGTGAATAGTTGAAGAGAGATTTGGCTTAGCCATTCTACGGTCTGGTGGAACGTGGTAATCCCATCTCTGATTGGTTCATTGCATTCATTAATGTGAAACCCATTCCCTTGATTTTCGTGTGTAAAGGTACGAATGTATTTATGGATTTGATGGCTGATATTTTTATTGTATTTATGTTCCTATTATGTTGGTTATATGCACATTTTATGACAACAACTATATATGTATCTCAACATGTTTTTACTTGTATTTGAATGGATAATGTGCCTATGGCCTAATAGATGATAATGCAGTAAATGGCATGAGGTAACAATGGTTCATAGCGATTCTCAGATAAGTATGAGATCGCTACAGTTAACTCTCTTATTTACACATATAGGTTACATGTTGATGATATGTTTGTCGAAATTCCTATCATGGCTAGTAGCGATCCAGTCAAGGTATTGAACAAGTATTTCCTTTAGTAACTTCATTTCCATGTTACTTTACTGATGTGAAGAGATGGATCAATTCTAAGAGGTGTCCTGGGCTCTGAGCCTAAAAAAGTGGCTTAAATCCTTAGGTCGCTGGGACATCGCTGACAATTTTGGTCCACAGTCACTGGCACATAGGTCTGTGAGAGAAACTTTAGGTTGTTGGTCTCTCCCTTGCCCATAACATGACAGTGACTATGACCTAAGAGACCTAAACCAATAGTGGGACCCAGGGACAGGCTGTTTGAGTGGCTGACATGTCTTATGGGGGTTTTGTTGATGATATTGAATGTCTGTCGGTTCCACTTCCTTAGTGTGACTTAGGAGGTCAAATCATATCATACTAGCCTCTCATCACATGTTTACCCCAACTGGCCGGTTGCCTGGGTAGATGCGGTTGAAGGGTGTTACATTTTATTTCTCTTTCACTATCCTAGGACATTGTTCTATAAATGACTTTACACCTATTGGAATATAAAACATTACCAATTAACATTATTTCATGTTAAAACTATATGATGTTTTATTGACATATTTCCTTTGATTTAACTAAAGTTTCATATTTTTTCACTCATTTTTAAATTTCATGTCCAAAATAAATTTTGCAGCACTAAGATCCTTCACATCAAATTTATAGGACAACTATATTTTGACTTCTGAGATGATTTCCTTACAGTTACCATTTCCAATCAACAACATATCATCCACTAGTTTTTAAACTTCCATGGATATCTGATTGGACAGTTTGTTGAAAAAGATATCATGAAAGTATATTTAAAAATCTAAAATCTACACTATGAGGGTTTTGTTTCTTTTTACATTTATATATTTGTATATTATTGTTAATTGTGTATGCATACAAATTAAAATTATGCATAAAATAAAGAAGAGTCAAATAAAACTCACAAGCCATGATTTGACACAAGATATGACCTAGGAAACCCTTTCGGGAGAAAACCCAGCTGGAGTGTGAGGTCGCTCTGCTCTCCTTTTCTTAATAGAAAATGACTACAAGCACAAATAAGTATGGAATGCGGCCACTACACTACCATAATGAAAAAATAATTTTTGTGTTGCATATTACCTTTCCCTGATGGTCATTTTTTCTCATCCGTGGAACAAATAGACTTGAAAGAATGGAACCCCTTTTCATCCTAGTCGTCTCATTACCACAACCCAATAGTCTACTAGTGGTTAGGCTTGACTACCTCAACTCTTAGCCAGAGTTACAATATGGACTCTTCTAGAGTATTCTTCATCAAAATCACATGGTTATCCCATTTTCCATGATTAATGGGGGCTAACGTGACATCATCTTAAATTATGGTGGTAAAAATAGGAAGGTTAAATTATGAGTGGCATAAATTTTGCATAAAGACTCTGAATGGCATGATTCTTACATCGTTGAAATGATATTTGTGTGTAAAATACGAAAAAAATGGTGTGCCACTAAAGCATCAAATTTTAACCCCAAAAATGTCATATGATGCCTCAAAATGCTCCCAAAATATTTGAGAGCTTGATAAACTATGTCCCATTGGTAAAAATTGTCCTATCAGTCGATTCCTCCACTTTTTATAGTAAAAAAGAATCAATTTGGATGAAAAACAATATACTGATCCAATCTAGATTAGACTTCCCCATTTTAGGAGGCTTATGGTTGCCAAACACTTCCACATAATGAGTTGAGGCAATTTTTTCTCCACCTTCTCTCAGGCGTACCCTTTAACTTTGCATGGAATTTTTTCTTTCAACACAATCTCTCAAAGGTCATGCTACCCTTTTCTTATAGTTCTAGACCTATTTTAAAAAATTGTATCTTTTGTAAACTCTTCCTGGTAATTTTCCACCAAATCCTCCACAATAGGTAGGACTTATTCCTCTTCCTAGTCTAGCATGGAAGGCTCATAAAGCTTCAGATTCTCCACATTCACAAATGAGTAAATGCACATGTGTGGTGGTATAATGAGTCAATAGGAATTATAACCTGCCTTCCATTACCTGAAATATCTCTTCCATGGTGCCTACCAGTATCTCGAAGGGACCATAAACAAAGCCTTTATCTTATTACCATGACCCTGTAGCCTCTCCTTGTTCAATTATAGCCATACTTTGTCTCCAACCTTAAATGATTTCTCTATTCTGTGTTGATCATTCTTGGCCCTATATTTTTCCTGTGACTTTGAAATGTCTCTTATACTTGTATATGTATCTATATGATCTTCTCTACATTTTTTCCAGCCCTCAAGGCATTCCCTATAATATATTCCCTCAATCTTCCTTGTTTCCCATATGAAATACCCAAAGGTGAAAAAGTTATAAAATATCAAAAAAAAGTTTCGATTGGGGACTTACAAATAGAAGTGTGGATTGTACTATTATAAGAGTGTTGTATATATACCAAGTTTTCATCCCCGCTCTTCGGATGCTTTGTTGGCATTATGATACATATGTTGTACTTGATGGCAACCCTCTCATCTCAGATGATAAATTATAGTGCAGCAAAGTTCACGCACTTTCATGAAGATAAAAGTTTCTTTCATGAAAAAAAAAAAAAAAAAAGTTTCCTTCATGTAGAGAAACGTTCACGCACTTATATGCAAAGAAAAGTTTATTTCATGTAGAGAAAAGTTCACGCACTTTTATGCAGAGAAAAGTTTATTTTATGTAGAGAAAAGTTCACGCACTTTTATGCAGAGAAAATTTTATTTCATGTAGAGAAAAGTTCACGCACTTTTATGCAGAGAAACGTTTATTTCATGTAGAGAAAAGTTCACGCACTTTTATGCAGAGAAAAGTTTATTTCATGTAGAGAAAAAGTTCACGCACTTTCATGCAGAGAAAAGTTCCTTTCATGAAGAGAAAATTTCATGCACTTTCATGGTTGGCTCATGGTATTAGTCCGACAGTTTTTGATCCTATGGTTTTGGTCCGTGGTATTGCATCCAAAAGTGTTGATCTCACGCACTTTCATGGTTGGTTCATGGTATTAGTCTGACAGTTTTTGATCCTATGGTTTTGGCTCGTGGTATTGCATCCAAAAGTGTTGATCTCACGCACTTTCATGGTTGGTTCATGGTATTAGTCCAACAGTTTTTTGATCCTATGGTTTTGGACCATGGTATTGTGGAAGGCCTAAGACTATAAAAGAGGAAGGAGATCATTTGGCAAAGTATCATCGAATGAATTGAATATCTAATAAGTGCTAGATCTGAAATATTTGTGATTGGGTTATGGTGCAGATCTGGATCTGAATGAAGGAGGAACTTTAGCGCATAAAGGAGGATAAGTTCTTTTGATGGGTCATAATCTTTATGCTTGAATAATAGTATCTTTGCGTGATTTTGATCTGTTATATGAGACGCATGCTTGATCTATAAAACTGACAATCTGGGTTAATTAGTGTCTGAATATTTGAAAGAAGGAATTATCCTTTATAGATCTGCACGCAGGTTTCAGGTTGTTGAAGTAGCGTATATCTTTAAATTATGATCTAGCTGCCTCTGTCTATTGCTGCAGTATTCTGGGTTCATAATTTGGTGTGTGGTTACTGTTACTGTGTTCTAGGTACAGCTGTCAGAGAAGTGTTTACTTGATACAGTGCTAATTGGGAAAGGAAATTGTTTGATGCAGATATACTTGATGATTGATTGATGTTCATGGATCCAGTTTGAAAATTTATGAAATGTCATCCCTGGAAGAAAGAGAAGGTTGTAGCCTTCAGTAGGCCAGCACATACGTACTAGTATCTTGGCTAGTACAAGAGCTAAGGGGGTTGTAGCTCCCTTCCAGGAGAAGCTGGAGAACGAGAGAGGGTTGTAGCTCTCTGCAGGTTGTAGCCTGCGTACTGGTAAAGGACTGCACCAGTACAAAATCATTGTAAAAGGAATTTTCTAATTGAAAGAAGATAGAGACATATTGCAGCAGGTGGTTTTCACCCACATTGGGTTTCCACCTTATATCTGGTGTTCTTTTGTGTGACTATTTGCTTTTCTTGTTCCTGCTCATTATTTTATGATACTGACATACAAAGTAATGATCAATATTTGAAGAATTATTCAAAGTATAAATAAGGAAGATATATTGAAAAGAATTTGATAATACTGATTCACCCCCCCCTCTCAGTATTATTTCCAACAATTGGTATCAGAGCAGGTCCTTCTGAAGAAGCTTGATCGCTTGAAGGAAGATCTAACATCATGAGCAACTACGAGAGGGAAGCATCAATCAGGCCACCGATTTTTGATGGGACAAACTTCGTATATTGGAAGGTAAGAGTTACTGCCTATCTTCAATATTTGGGTACAGAAGTATGGGACATTATAGAAACAGGGTATACTTTTCCATCAGCTACTGCTACAGATTCAGCTGAGAAGAAGAAATATGAAACAAATGCAAAGGCGGTTAATACTCTTCTAGGATGTCTATCTCAATCTGAATTCGTGAAGGTTATGCAATATAAATCCGCAAAAGAAATATGGGACAAGATTGTTTTGAGCTACGAAGGAGGTGAACAGGTAAAACGTGCAAAACTTCAAACCCTCAGGATTCAGTATGAGAATCTCAGAATGTATAATGATGAAAGTGTGGCTAACTATTTCCTTCGGGTAGATGAGCTTGTTAATTGTATGAAAAACTTGGGTGAAGAAATAAAAGAGGCTGTTGTGGTTGAAAAAGTCCTAAGATCATTGTCCCCCAAGTTTGAATCTAAAGTATCTGCAATAGAAGAAAAGGAAAATCTACGAACTCTTACTATGTCTCAGCTACACGGAATTCTAACTGCTTATGAAATGAGAAAAGGAGGTCCATCAGATAGGAGAGAAGCTGCTTTTAAGGCTTCAAGCAAAGGAGACTACTATGAATCAAGTCACGTGCCAGAAGAAGACGAAGAATCAAATTTTGTCAGAAATCTTCAACGGGGTACTGGAAGGTTCAGAGGTAAGCTACCTTTTAAATGTTTTGCTTGTGGAAGAGTAGGTCATTATGCTGCCAAATGTCCTCATAAGGATAAGATTGACAAAGGAAAGGAACCTGCTAGATGGAACAAGAAACAGAATGCAAATAAGAAAAGCTACTACACTCATGAAGACAGTGATGGTTTATCAAATAGTGATGAAGATGAACGAGGTAATGACTATAAACTTTTAATGGCATTTGAAGATGATGATTATATGGATGCTATAGATGTGGATAGTTTTTATGAAGAGATTTCTAGACTTAAGACATGTATAGAAGAAAAGAATATGATCATTGATACTCTACAATTTCAAATTGATGAAAAAGAAAAATATCTTGAAAAGTTAGAAGGTGAAATTGTTGACCTTAGAAAACAAATTGAGAAAACAAAGGCTATTAATCTTAAGTTTGTCAAAGGATCTGAAACTCTGGATGAGATCATCAATGTACAACGTTCTCCGCTAAACAAGACAGGTCTGGGGTATAATCCAGAAACATCTCAAGCATCCACCTCAAAGAGTTATTTTGATGCAGCAAGAAGGAATGAGCAAAAGCACAATGGAGAGCACTAGGTAAAGCAGGGATGAATTACATCAAGAACGAAAAAAGACTATCAGGTAAACCAGGGGCAATCTGTCTTAAGGATGAACAAAAGCTACAACCAGCCACAGGTAAAATCTTCTCAATTTGCTTCAAGAATGGATGACAATAGAAATTACAATCATTTGGCCGGTAGATTTGATAATCGCAGAAGTTTCTTCAATGGGCAATGTTTCTCTTGCCATAACTTCAGTCACAAAGCAGCTCAATGTGTTGCATATAAAACAATCATGACTAGAGAAGCTCAAAAACAAAGAAGTATGATCGGGATTACAAAAAGGACCTATAACAACTTTTCGGCTCTTGAAAATGAAGTTGAATGTTCTATTTGCAATAACTTTGGTCATGAAGATTCTGAATGCAGGAGCAGGTTTCAACAGACAAAGGAACAAGCCTCAAGCACCAGAACATGGAGAATAAAGGAACCACAAACAGAAAGATGTGGTATAGCATTTTATGCAGAAGGACAACAAAATATATGGTACATTGAGAGTGGATGTTCGAAACATATGACAGGTGATAAAGAAAAACTTGAATCATATTCTGCTTTAGAAAAGGGAAAGAAAGTTTCTTTTGGAAATGATACTCCTGCAACTATAAAAGGAAAAGGCACTGCTCAGTTAAAAGAAAAGGTCAAAGCTCGAAATGTTTTGTATGTTGATGGATTGAATCATAATCTTCTAAGTGTCAGCCAGATGTGTGATCAAGGAACCGAGGTGACATTTAGATCAAACGGATGTCATGTTCGTGATCTTGATACAGGTGAAACAGTGATCAAAGGTAGAAGAACTCCAAATAATCTATACATATTTGAAGAAGGACAACAACAATGCTATTTGAGCAAGGATGATGAACACTGGTTATGGCACCGGAGGTTGGGGCATCTAAGCTTTTCACAAATAAGGAAAGCATGCAAATATCAGGCAGTTCGTGGTCTTCCAGATATCAAAATTCCAGACAACACCATATGCAAATCATGTCAGTTTGGAAAGCAAACCAGAACTAACTTTCCAGAGAAGGAAGGATCAGCTAGCATGCCTCTTAAGCTAGTCCATACAGATGTATGTGGTCCATTTAGGAAAAGGACACCTCGAGGAGAAGAATACTTGATATTATTCATTGACGATTTCTCCAGGTTTTTTTGGTTAGGACTTATGAAGCACAAAGACGAAGCATTCGAGAAATTCAAATCCTTCAAAGCCTTGGTTGAAAATGAATCAGGTTACAAAATTAAGTGCCTCAGGTCTGACAGAGGTGGGGAGTTTACCTCAAATGAATTTTTCGATTTTTGTGAAGAACATGAGATAAGAAGAGAATTCTCTACAGCTAGAACTCCTCAGCAAAATGGAGTGGTGGAAAGGATGAACAGAACAGTCCAACAAATGGCTCGTGCTATGCTGGATGAGTCTGGAACTCCCGCAACTTTCTGGGGTGAAGCCGCATATGCTGCGGTTGTTATTCTCAACAAAACAAATGTTCGAGTGAACAACACTCAAACTCCTCATGAGCTTTGGTATGGTGAGACTCCTTCGGTAAAGCACTTCAAAATCTTTGGGAGAAAATGCTATATTAAGAATACTGATGAGCAACTTGGCAAACTTGAACCTAGAGTAGATGAAGGCATTCTTCTTGGTTATTCTCCACACAGCAAAGCATATAAGTGCTACAATAAAAGACTTGGAAGAATTGTTGTCAGCATTGATGTAGTGGTTGATGAAAAGGGATACATTCCTAGGCAAGTAAATCATGAAAATATCGAAGAAGATGAAGACTACCCTCAAAGACAGAATGATGAAGAAGAAGAACCTCAAGGAGCACCAGAAGAACAGATAAGAATAGAAGAGAAGACTCCATCCCGGTACGTTCAGAAGAATCATCCAGAATCTCAGATTTTGGGGCAGAAAGAAGCAGGTGTACAAACAAGAAGAACAATTGCAGAATCTTCAAGCTATTTGGCATTACTCTCCTCCACTGAACCACAAAATGTAAAATAGGCATGCAAAGATGAATGTTGGGTCAAAGAAATGGATGAAGAACTTGAGCAGATCGAAAAGAACAACACTTGGGAGTTGGTTCCTAGACCAAAGGATAAGAATGTTATAGGGACAAAATGGGTCTTCAAAAATAAGTTGAATGAAAATGGGGAGGTAATTAGAAACAAGGCAAGACTTGTTTGTAAAGGGTATGCGCAGCAAGAAGGAATAAATTTTGAGGAAACTTTTGCTCCTGTTGCAAGACTTGAGGCCATCTGAATGTTCCTTGCTCTCTCAAGCTTTCAAAAGTTCAAAGTATTTCAAATGGACGTGAAATCAGCCTTTCTGAATGGAGACTTAGAAGAAGAAGTATACATTGAGTAGCCAGATGGGTTCATTCTTGGAAATGATCCAAATCTTGTATGCAGACTGAAAAAGGCTCTCTATGGTCTTAAACAAGCTCCAATGGCTTGGTACTATCGTTTGGACAAATATCTTCATCAACAAGGTTTTTCAAAAGGATCAGCAGATAGCAATCTTTATATACAAATTGAAAATGACAAATTGCTAATACTTGTTGTGTATGTAGATGACATTATCTTTGGCAGCAATGAAGAATCTATGAGTCAAAGCTTTGCCTTGGTGATGCAGAAAGAATTCGAAATGTCCTTGCTTGGAGAATTGACATATTTTCTTGGCCTGCAAATCCAACAAAAGGAAGGAGGGATCTTCTTGTCTCAAACCAAGTATCTCAAGCAGATTTTGAAGAAATATGGCATGGAAGATGCAAAACCAGTATGTACAGCCATGGTCACAGGATGTAGCCTCAGTGCAAATGATGAATCAGCAGCAGTACATCAACCAACCTACAGATCTATGATTGGAAGTCTACTTTATTTGACAGGTACCCGACCAGACATCATGCATGCAGTGGGAATAGTTGGAAGATTTCAGGAAAATCCAAAGGAAACTCATCTTCAGGCAGTAAAAAGAATCTTCAAATATCTTCAAGGGACTCAAAATTATGGCTTATGGTATCCTAGAGATACAGATCTCACACTTCATGCTTATACTGATGCAGATTGGGCCGGAAGCGTGGATGACAGGAAGAGCACATGTGGTGGTGCATTCTTTATGGGTTCCAGATTAGTATCTTGGTTCAGCAAGAAACAGAGTTCGATTGCCTTGTCTACAGCTGAAGCAGAATATGTTGTTGCTGCATCTTGCTGCACTCAACTCCTTTGGATGATGCAGACCTTGCAAGATTTTCAAATCACTTGTACACCACCTATCTCCATCTTATGTGATAATACAAGTGCAATCAACATTTCAAAGAACCCAGTCATGCATTCAAAAACCAAGCACATACCAATCAAGTATCAATTTCTCTGGGAACAAGTGCTTGAACAAAAGGTCAAGTTGGAGTATGTTCCTTCTAAGGAACAGGTTGCTGATATACTCACCAAACCATTGCCTAGGGAGACCTTTGAATACCTCAGGCAAAAGCTGGGGGTTGTTGATGCATCATCTTGTTGTTGAATCTCTTCTGATTGTTGGTTGTACGCAAGGTTCATCTGAAGTATATGCATACATGTGCTGGGTTGCGGATTGGTCAAAGATCAAATGGCACAGGTTCAGGGGGAGCATATCATGCATTGTTGGCATTATGGAGGAAGTACAGAAGGAGATCATGGATGCCGGTCTGAATATTGCTGCAATACGTCTCTATCTCTTTCATGGTCATTTATGGTGTTTGATGGATTATGGTTCTTCTTTACAGATCTGGTTTATAGTCAGGGGGAGCATGTTCTTAGGGGGAGCATAACCCTTTGCCCTTGATGTCAAAGGGGGAGAATGATTGGTTGTTGTTGCCATCAAGTCCAAAGGGGGAAATTGTTGGCATTATGATACATATGTTGTACTTGATGGAAACCCTCTCATCTCAGATGATAAATTATAGTGCAGCAAAGTTCACGCACTTTCATGAAGATAAAAGTTTCTTTCATGAAAAAAAAAAAAAAAAAGTTTCCTTCATGTAGAGAAAAGTTCACGCACTTATATGCAGAGAAAAGTTTATTTCATGTAGAGAAAAGTTCACGCACTTTTATGCAGAGAAAAGTTTATTTCATGTAGAGAAAAGTTCACGCACTTTTATGCAGAGAAAAGTTTATTTCATGTAGGGAAAAGTTCACGCACTTTTATGCAGAGAAAGGTTTATTTCATGTAGAGAAACGTTCACGCACTTTTATGCAGAGAAAAGTTTATTTCATGTAGAGAAAAAGTTCACGCACTTTCATGCAGAGAAAAGTTCCTTTCATGAAGAGAAAATTTCACGCACTTTCATGGTTGGCTCATGGTATTAGTCCGACAGTTTTTGATCCTATGGTTTTGGTCCGTGGTATTGCATCCAAAAGTGTTGATCTCACGCACTTTCATGGTTGGTTCATGGTATTAGTCCGACAGTTTTTGATCCTATGGTTTTGGCTCGTGGTATTGCATCCAAAAGTGTTGCTCTCATGCACTTTCATGGTTGGTTCATGGTATTAGTCCAACAGTTTTTTGATCCTATGGTTTTGGACCGTGGTATTGTGGAAGGCCTAAGACTATAAAAGAGGAAGGAGATCATTTGGCAAAGTATCATCGAATGAATTGAATATCTAATAAGTGCTAGATCTGAAATATTTGTGATTGGGTTATGGTGCAGATCTGGATCTGAATGAAGGAGGAACTTTAGCGCATAAAGGAGGATAAGTTCTTTTGATGGGTCATAATCTTTATGCTTGAATAATAGTATCTTTGCATGATTTTTATCTGTTATATGAGACACATGCTTGATCTATAAAACTGACAATCTGGGTTAATTAGTGTCTGAATATTTGAAAGAAGGAATTATCCTTTATAGATCTGCAAGCAGGTTTCAGGTTGTTGAAGTAGCGTATATCTTTAAATTATGATCTAGCTGCCTCTGTCTATTGCTACAGTATTCTAGGTTCAGAATTTGGTGTGTGGTTACTGTTACTGTGTTCTGGGTACAGCTGTCAGAGAAGTGTTTACTTGATTCAGTGCTAATTGGGAAAGGAGATTGTTTGATGCAGATATACTTGATGATTGATTGATGTTCATGGATCCAGTCTGAAAATTTATGAAACGTGGTCCCTGGAAGAAAGAGAAGGTTGTAGCCTTCAGTAGGCCAGCACCTACGTACTAGTATCTTGGCTAGTACAAGAGCTAAGGGGGTTGTAGCTGCCTTCCAGGAGAAGCTGGAGAACGAGAGAGGGTTGTAGCTCTCTGCAGGTTGTAGCCTGCGTACTGGTAAAGGACTGCACCAGTACAAAATCATTGTAAAAGGAATTTTCTAATTGAAAGAAGATAGAGACATATTGCAGCAGGTGGTTTTCACCCACATTGGGTTTCCACCTTATATCTGGTGTTCTTTTGTGTGACTATTTGCTTTTCTTGTTCCTTCTCATTATTTTATGATACTGACATACAAAGTAATGATCAATATTTGAAGAATTATTCAAAGTATAAATAAGGAAGATATATTGAAAGGAATTTGATAATACTGATTCACCCCCCCCTCTCAGTATTATTTCCAACATGCTTTTGATTATAACCCCATGAAAGCTACAATAAATTCTTGTTGACTACTTATATCTGCCCATTTATTTTTGGATGGAATGTTGTAGACCTCTTCAACTTGGTATCCATCTTCTCTCACAATGTAGTCCAAAATGCACTGATAAATCTCCTGTCCCATTCTAAAATGATGTTCCTTGGTATCCTAAAGTTCACCCATACCTATTCAAAGAACATGTTTCTACTTATTTCCCAATAATGGTATTTTTACAAGGCATCAAAACACACAACTTGTTGAACCTATCAAATACCATGTACGAGTAGTCATTTCCATTCCCTGTTGCTTATAAACCTCCTAAATAGTCTATGGGAATTCTTTTTCAAGGAAGAGTGGGTACACATAAGTGATTATATAGACCATGTTTCTTATTACTAGGATTATTGGTACAACAAAGCAAGCACCCTCTTATTAACCTATAGACTTATTCATACATATTGGTCCAATGCACATACCTCTAGAAGTTGGCCACTGTCCTCCCTACACCAAAGTGTCTTGCAACCTTGGACATGTGAGCCTCTTTAATTAGTTGTAATCACTCACCTTTAGGAACACATAGCTTATCCAACCTATAAAGTAACTCATCCTAATGATGGTAGTTAACATTTTTGTTAACATGATGCTCATGAATTTGACTCTACAACTACTGAAAAGCCTCCTTGAAGTTGTCATCCTCTGAATATGCCTCTTTGCATGCATAATGGGTAAATGGATCCATCTACCTAAGAGTTCCGAAAGTTGTGATATTTGATGTGGGTGCCCTTGAAAGTGTTAGTTCCAGTCTTCATAGCCTGTCACCAGGGATCAAAATGGGCTCTTACTATGTCTAGTTTTGAGAGATGTTTTGCACATGAGGTTCAGTGAAAAGAATATCATAAGTATGTTCATCAGAAGCAGCCTAGAAATATCTTTCCAATGGTATATTTCACGCCCGAAACCGGTTCCTAGATCAGACGATATGATCGAAATGAATGATTGATTCTTGGTTATGCATGTTTTGAGGTCATTTGCTGCACACAGGGACAAGTTTACTACAAAATAAGTTTCTGAAGTAATGGACATGAATTTTATTAACATGAAAGAGGTTTTTGTCAATAACATACCAAATAACAGAAACCTCCTTCATTTTATGAACATGTGTTACTATGTGGGAGATATGCAGTGATATTTGAAGCCTACATTAAAACAAAACAAATTTTATATTTGTTTTACTATTTTAGTCATTATAGTGCAGTGCCATTTTGTAACAAATGGAAAGTAATTTTGAGAAACCCAAGGAGTTTTTTTTCAACTACAAGCCATATAACAAAAACCTATTTCTGTTTATTCACAGGTGTTAGGAATTAGAATATTTGACTAGATCTTTACAACCTATTTTTCTAGATTTAAATATTTAATGATTTCCTGTTTTAGAGATTATTTTGTGGCACATCTTCCGAGCAACTGGAAACTAATTTCCAAAGTTTGAGAGTTTTGTTTCTCAAACATGATCTTATCTACAAAAACCTCTTTGATTTTTGTAACAGGTGTTATGGTTCAAGAGATACGAGTTCATATTTGACCCCTATTTTCAGAAATTCGGTCCAAATTTAATGTAACTGTTTCTATCTTTAGGGAGATGGTTAAGATCAACTCCCTTAGTACAGAGATGAGCTAATTGTATATATTTTATGAATTTCAATGTGTAAAGGGTTCAAATTTTTCAACAGAGGAAAGCTGCTTTGGACTGTGTAAAGTTTTTTCTAAATATTATTTTTAATGGAGTAGTTTCTGCCCTTTATATTTGGGATCCATCACGGTGTTTAATGTGCAACATTTTTTTCTTGTAAATTCATTTCCATGCTTTGTTTTTTCTGCTAATTTCATTACAACATTCTCTAAGGGAAGTGTTAGTAATCCATCCACACATGATGGTCCTTTCACAATGATTATGTTGTTTCCTGTAGTGGTTATCTTTTCAGGATCCATCCTTTATTAGATGCTCTGTTGAGTAACCCAGTGTTTTTTTTCTTATAACGCCGCCATTGTGGATCCATCCATTGATTGATGCCTACAGGGTGGTGGTCTTTTTCCTCTTTTCTTCTCTCATTATATCTTTAATCTGGCTGAACATTGCGCTTACTTTGCCCCAAGTTTGTCGGCAGAAACTAGCCTCGATTCCATAGCCCAATGGTCCCTTCTCTTACTGTTTTTGACCCACAATTTTCAACCAAATCCTTGTTCTTCATAGCTAGCCTAAGATTCATTTATTTCAGCCGTCCTCAGTTGGCAAAGAGAGAGCTCTCTTTGGTCTGGCAGAGCTAGATGCTAGATCGAAAGCTTGGTTTGTGGTTCCCTTGGAATTGCCTCTTCTCAACTTTGAGGTTCATTCTGAGTGCTAACATATTGGTGCCACTGCCGGGGACGTGGTGGCAGATCTTCTCCAAGAAAGATCGTTCAAGTGTTAGATTTGATTGCTGATGGTGGATAGCAGTCAAACACATATGAAGGCTGAAATCATTCACCTAGTGACTCCATTGTTCAAGATCTCGAGCTTCAAAGTTCAGAGCGACTTCACTGCCAAAGAATCCAAATTTCAGAGCATTGATGGTAATCACCAATGACAGGGTATGTGGAAAATCCTTTATCTGGGGAAATATTACTAACTTTAAGGAATGAGTTAGCGAAATTTTAGATTGATCAGAGTTTCTCAACATCAGTATTTCGTTGTTTGAAATCCAGCCGACTCACACCTGAAGGTAAAAATTGTTTTCTTGGTTTAGTTGCTGAAATATTAGAAAATGAAATTGAACTATTGGATGTTCAAATTGAATCATATGATTTCCAAGATCCTAAATTGTTCTTGGAAACTCTCCCTCCTCCCAAAGAAGAAAAGGTAAGGCTGCCCTTGGATGGTTGGATTGAAGGATGTTTTGATTTACAGCAAGGATGTGACAATCTCCAGCCAAGAGAATATGTTAATGAGTTGGGGCAGCATATAGAATCTGGTTTTTATGATCCTATAGCAGCATATATGGAATATTTTCTTAAGTTGAATGAAAAACTAGATTTCCTTTTACAGAGCCAGAGGTACTATGTGTATATATTGCTGGTAGAATTTCCAATTATGTTCTGGTTCAAACACCATCAAACAACCACATCATTACAAAAACTACTTGATTGGTTGATTTGGCACTTTAGTATCACTTGATTCAGTGATTTTGCAGTAGATTAGTGTAGGATAAGTGTGTAATAAGCTTGCTGGACAGACATCCTTCAGCATCTAGTTTACAGTTTGCAGTGTGTGATTTTCAGTGTTCGGTTTGGTTGTAAGTTTTTGACCGTATTGGCCCAATCAGCTAGGAACTTGGTCTACAGTGTTCTTGACACCTCCAAGGAGCTGTCATCCCCAATAAGGCCAATGTTAGTTCCAATCTTCACAGCCTGTCACCAGGGATCAAAATGGACTCTTACTATGTATGGTTTTCAGAGATGTTTTGCACATGAGTTTCAGTGAAAATCATATCCTAAGTATATTCATCATAAGAAGGTAAGAAATATCTTTCCAAAAGTATATTGCACACCTGAAACCGGTTCCTGGATTAGAAGATATGATCGAAATGAATGATTGATTCTTGGTTATGCATGTTTTGAGGTCATTTGCTGCACACAAGGACAAGTTTATTAAAAAATTCGTTTCTGAAGTAATGGACATGAATTTTACAAAAGTGAAAGAGGTTTTTGTCAATCACATACCAAGTAACAAAAACCTCCTTCCGTTTATGTACATGTGTTACTATGTGGGAGATATGCAGTGATATTTGAAGCCTACATTAAAACAAAACAAATTTCACATTTGTTTTATTGTTTTAGTCATTGTAGTGCAGTGCCATTTTACAAAAAATGGAAAGTAATTTTGAGAAACCCAAGGAGGCTTTCGTCAACCACGAGACATATAAAACAAACCTCTTTCAATTTATTCACAGGTGTCGTGAATTGGAATATTTGACTAGATCTTTACATCCTATTTTTACAGAAGCATGTTCATCAGAAGTAGCTCAGAAATATCTTTCCAATGGTATATTGCACGCCTGAAACCGGTTCGCAGATTAGAAGATATGATTGAAATGAATGAATGATTCTTGGTTATGCATGTTTTGAGGTCATTCGCTGCACACAGGGACAAGTTTACTACAAAATCAGTTTCTGAAGTAATGGACATTAATTTTACAAAAGTGAAAGAGGTTTTTGTCAATCACATACCAGGTAACAAAAACCTCCTTTAGTTTATGCACATGTGTTACTATGTGGGAGATATGAAGTGATATTTGAAGCCTAAATTAAAACAAAACAAATTTTGCATTTGTTTTACTGTTTTAGTCATTGTAGTGTGGCACCATTTTACAACAAATGGAAAGTAATTTTGAGAAACCAAAGGAGCTTTTTGTCAACCACAAGCCATATAACAAATAACTCTTTGAGTTTATTCATAGGTGTCGTGAATTGGAATATTTGATTAGATCTTTTCAGCCTAATTTTACATATTTAAATATTTAATGATTTCCTGTTTTAGAGATTATTTTGTGGCACAGATTCCGAGCAGCTGGAAACGCATTTCCAAAATTTGAGAGAGGTTTTTTCTCAACCATGACCTTATCTACAAAAACCTCTTTCGGTGTTGTGACATGTTTTATGGTTCAAGAGATACGAGTTCATCTTTGACCCCTATTTTCATAAATTCAGTCCAAATTTAATGTAATTGTTTCTATCCTTAGGGAGACAGTTGAGCTCAACTCCCTTAGTAAAGGTATGAGCTAATTGTATATATTTTATGAATTTCAGAGTGTAAAGGGTTCGAATTTTTCAGCAGAGGAAAGCTACTTTGGACTGCGTAAATTTTTTTCTGAATATTATTTTTAATGGAGTAGTTTCTGCCCTTTAGATTTGGGATCCATCACGGTGTTTAATGTGCAGCATGTTTTCTTGTAAATTCATTTCGATGCTTTGTTTTTTCTACTAATTTCTTTACATCATTCTCTAAGGGAAGTGTTAGGAATCCATCCACACATGATGCTCCTTTCACAATGATTATGTTGTTTAATGTAGTGGTTATCTTTTCAAGATCCATCCTCTGTTAGATGCTTTGTTGAGTAACCCTGTGTTTTTTTTCTTCTAATGTTGCCACTGTAGATCCATCCCCTGATTGATGCCTATAGGGCAGCAGTATTTTTACTCTTTTCTTCTCTCATTATATCTTTAATCTGGCTGAACATTGCACTTACTTTACCCCAAGTTTGCCAACAGAAACTAGCCTCGATTCCATAGCCCAATGGTCCCTTCTCTTGATGTCTTTGACCCAAAATTTTCAACCAAATCCTCGTTCTTCATAGCTAGCCTAAGATTCATTTATTTCAGCCACCCTCAGTTGGAAAAGAGAGAGCCCTCTCTGGTCTAGTAGGGCTAGATGCTAGATTGAAAGCTTGGTTTGTGGTTACCTCGGAATTGCCTCTTCTCATCCTTGAGGTTCATTCTGAGTGCTAATAGAAAGCATGTTTCCCAACTTATTTGTGTACCCTTCTTGTACTTAAGCACTAAATGAAACTACTATAAAAACCTCACCCAGTTGTAATGCTTGGTTTTTTGTGGCTTACTATGGGCTTGTAGGTATTGTAGTGGTTGGTGATCCATGTCGATAACTGTCTCCTTTCCCATTAGAATATAGTGCTTCCACTTCTTCAAATATTTAACTAGGGCATAGAACTTATTTTCATAGGTAGGGTAGTTAAGAACTACCCCATGAAATACTTTAGAATGGCAGCATATAGGCCTCCCTCCCTACATCAAGACCACTCCCATACCGTACCCACTTGCATCTATCTCCACTTCAAAGGGATACTATAGGTTTGGTAATGCCATAATTGGTGTTTGACTAATCCTCTTCTTTAGCTCCTAAAATTCTCTCTGCTAATCATTTATCCACTCGAAACTCTTGTTGCTTGCTACTATGCCGTGGACTGGTGTTTCTACCATTGAAAATGAGGCTATGAACCTCCTCAGATACTGTGCTAGTATGAATTGACCATTTCATGATGACCTTCATCTTGGCAAGATATATCTTCATATCTCCCTTACCTATCACATACCATAGTTACATGAAATACTGCTATGAAAACTCATGCTTCTTGAGATTTGATAGTAGTTGGTGCTTATTTGATGTCTCCAATGCCTATGTCAAATGTGAGATGTGCTTATCCCAGGTAACATTGTATAAAGATAAATCAACCAAATAGACAATCACAAATGAATTTATAAAAGGATGTATTATATCTTTCATTAGCCTCATAAATGTATCTTGTGGATTGCATAGGTCAAATGGTGCAACTTATCACTCATACGAACCATGGCTAGTTTTGAAGGAGGTTTTCCAAGTATCTTCTTCTTTGACTTAAACTTGGTCATATACAAACATTATCTACCTTGGTGAAGTACTTTGGATGTTGTAACAAATCCAACAAATCATCTATTCTAGGTAGTGGGTACTTATTCTTGAGCATGATTTTGTTCAATGCACTGTAATAAATACACATCCACCAAATCCAATCTTTCTTTAGCACAATGATGATTTGTGACCCACATGGTGATGTACATGGTCGAATAACACCCTATTCCAGTAGTGACTACAAATCATTCTTCACTTCACTTGTTTTTATAATAAACTACTTGTACAACCCAATATTTGGCAATGGGGAGTCCAGAAATAGTTGGATCTTATGCTCCACTTCATGATTGAGTGACCAACCTTTAGGCTCCTGGAACATATCTCTATATTCCTGTAACAACTCTTCTAGTTGTTGTTTATGTTTCTTATTACACCCTTCCAAGGATGCCTTTCATCTTACAAAGTCTTCTAAATACTGGTTTTCTCTTAAAAACAATAAAACATACTTCTTGATGGAACTTATAAATGTCTTGGCTTGGTTAGTACTTACAAGTGAAATTTATGACTTGTATTTATGCGTGTTGATGATCAATGATTTTCCATACTTGATGAGATAATATTGGTTGGATCTCTAAATGAATATTGTGTCTCTCATGTACATCTACGGAATTCCAAAATCCACTATGCATACATCAAGGGGAACCACATCTAATTCTACTTCATCAATAAAATCAACACTAATAGAAAATATAATTTTGAATTGTGTTGCTACCTTTAACTTCGCATCCTTATTTACCCATTCTAATTGATATGGGCTAATATGATAATGAAATGCCAAACCCAATTTGTTGACTAGCTCTGCTACAATGAGATTCACTTGCAATCCTGAGTCAAATAGAGCATCAATCTTTGTCTTCTTTACCTATATCTTTATGTGGAAGTGTTTGGTCATTTCTTTCTCTTCTTGTTGTTGAGGGCTACTCAGATTGACCTCCTTATGTGTTGATTTACAAACAATCTTCTCATCCATGTCTAAGGTGCTCTCAACTTGGTCACTTGACTAAGCGGTTAGGAGGTTCTTCTTTTGATTTTCTTTATTTTTATTCTTTAGGTTAATCTTTGGATGCAACTTCTAACACTTCTCCTTTGTATGGCCATAAATGAGATATTTTCATTGGTGTGATGTGGCTTTCGTATTTTATTATTTTCCCCCTTTTTGGTTCTTATATCCCTCCTTAGAAGCATCCTATTTCTCCTTCTACTTGGATCCACTTGATTTCCCTTTCCTCAGGCGCTTGTTCTTCAGGTATCGTGCCTATACACAAGCCTCTTCCACTAATCTAGGCTTGAACAACATTACTTTCTTTCGCATATTTCTATGTATACCCCACAATTACTTGAGGAGTACATATGGGTTCTTTTGGGAGATAACAAACGTTATGTCCATCTTTATGTACTATGTGGTGTACTTTTGTACACATTGCTCTTGCTTTTTCTTGAATTAGTGCCACTAGATCCAGTAGTCCTCTACATACCTAATAGGGTAAAATTGTGGCTTTTGAGGGTTTTGAAGTCCGATCACTTAGTGATTGGAGGTTCTCCCTCCATCCTTAGGGTATTTATGTGGATTTCCCACCAATTGATGTAATGTACCTCTAATTTCAGTTGAGCAAATGAAATATTTTATTCTCCCTAAACATGATGGTCACTGAAATGAACTTCTAATTGATGCAACCAATTATTTAGCTTCAGATCATGAATATCACCTTAGTACAACTTGATATCAACCTCCACTTCCATTTTAAATAGGGATTGTGAATGATTCATGACACTTGAATTGGGTTGATCTTTTTCACATCCTTTCTTCAAATAGTTCTCTATTCTTTCTTAATGTCCTGATTTACCCTCTCATATGCTCTTTGTATTAGAACCCCCATCTTCCCCAAATATCTTGAGCTTATTATTTAGGGATGATATGAGGAGATTAAGTAGTATTATGGCTCATATCTACAACTTGATATTCTAGCTAAGAAAACCCATCCTTTGTAGGGCCACAAGGGTCATTCATAGATTCGTTAGCCATGATTTTGGTTTTACAAATTTTGGGCTTGCTCGATATAGATCCATTTAAAATATCGACAATATACCTAGAGAAAACTACTTTGATACCAATATGATCCCTAAAATGTCATTTACATTCCAGTAGGTAGTTCGTCACAACAAATCTGATAAAAATGTATTTGAAAGTCCAAAATATGAATTATTAGGGTGTTGTTTCTTCTTATATTTATAGAACTTTAGATTACTATTAATTAAATATTCAACCAAACTAAATTATGTAAAAAATAGAGAAAAGTGAAATAAAAACTCACAAACCATTAATTAACACAAGATATGACCTCAGAAACCCTTTCAAGAGAAAACCCAACTGGAAGGTGTGGTCACTCTTCTCTCTTTCTCATAATATAAAATGGTTGTGAGTACATAGAAGTATTCCTTATGGCCTATGGGACACTATAATGCAAATATCCTCTCTATGTACTCTATATCTTGTCCCTCTTAGCTATTTTTTCTCATATATGGAACAAATGCTATTGAAAGAATGGAACCCATTTTCCTCCTAGTGGCCTAGTTATAACATACCCTGATAACTTACTAGTGGTTAGGTATAACTAACTCAAATCTTAACTAAAGTTACAATATGGACTCTTTTAGATAGCTCTTCATAGTAATCACATGGATATCCCATTTTACATGAACAATGGCAGATGGTGTGGCATCCTCTTGAATTATGGTGGTGAGAATAGGAAGGTCATTTTTTTGAGTGGCATAACTTCTATATACAGACTCCAATTGACATGTTTGTTGTGTCAATGGAAATGTCTCTATGTGTAGGATATGAAAAAAAGGTGAATTTCTAAAGAATAATTTTTTATGGTAATATATCTGACCTACAAATACATAAGAATAGAAATATGCCCATAAATAACAAGAGAGAAATAGATGAACTTAAAATCTTTTAGGGCAACACCATACAATCACTCCTTAATGAAGGAGAACAGTCCACAAGCCATATGCTTGTCCATACAATATTCCTTGACACTTTTAAATGGGGAGTCTCTAGCCTCTATATATCATTCATACATACAATACCATAGGTCATTACCATGGTTCTCTCAATACCGTATATCTAATACAATGGCTTATCACATTATTGCTAACTACTTGTGGTCCCTTACATGATGCGGGTTAACCACTTTATTTATTAACTATGGCCCATCCCATTATTACATGATTCCCTTGGGTACCTCCCTCTGTACCCCATACTATCCCCCATATGTATACTAGATTCAACCCCCCATAAACATGTTTCTTTCCCGAAAAATAGAAGAACACAAATAATAAGATCTACTCAAAAGAGTAGTCCACTGGTACCATGGACGTGCATCTAGCAATCCAAGAAAAAGGTCAACCCTTGATCTAGCTTGTGCCTCACTCACCTGAGATGGAAGTTGACCCTGGAAGCTCTTTTGTGTTCATGTGTTGTGGGTGGATCATCGCCCCTCTCTATCTGTCATGCGGGGGTTGTTGTCCTTGCGGCTAATTTGTTGCCATCATGTTTGTTGTTTTCTTGTGAAGTGATGTGGGTAGTGATATGCTGAAGTTTTAACCAACGATGTATCTTTCTTTAATTCACCACCTAATGAAGCCTGATTTCTTTTTGGTACATGTTGTGGCACCTATTGTTGTTGCTTATCTTCCAATATTACTTCAACCACGGATTCCTCATCTGATGTGTCAGTACCTGTAACATTTTCTGCTTCAACCTCCTTAGACTCTACATGTTTATTGATGGAAATATCTTGTAATGTAATTTTCTTCTTTTTATACCAGAGCTTCAGGAATTTCTTCTCCACATTAATATTGATAGTACCAACATATTCCATCCAAGGGTATCCCAAAAAAACATCCACATTACTCATATCTGAAGCATAAAAATCAGAATTCAATACATACATATCCATAGAAATCTTAAAATCTTTATAAACTTGAACATCTGCATTATCAATCTGTGTTTTCCATGTGTTTTTCTCGAACTTGCAAATTTTTTTCCAAATTAACATTTATAAGATTTTGCTTGCAACTAGGATTTATAAACACAATGATCTTCTCCTTCTAAATATATCCATGAACCTATAATAAGGAGATACCAGTAGAAAATAACCCCATATGTTTCTCATTATCTTATTTTTGAGCATGAGACCATTTTCCTAAAATGAATTTTTCAAATTCTTCATCTGAAAGTTTGTACAACTTCTTGATGTCAAGTGATCTCCACCATATGGCAAACTCGTCTTACAAACCAAGCCATACGGTACCTTTCCAATTTTTCCCATATATGAACTTTTCACTGCTCATGTATTCTTCAATAATAGGGCCATCATCTTTTCCTGTAAAAATAAAATCCTTGCTAGAAGTCATGAAGAGGGTTTTGAAAAAAATGACTTACTCAGCGAAAATTTAAAATGGCCACAGTTCAGTCAATATATCTCAAAATCATTATAATGACCTATTTTCAGAAATGGAACAACCATTCTACATCTTCCTGTGTGATAGAAATCCCAATCTAGGCACATTGGAATTTCAGATTCGCACTGCAACTGTCCCGCCGTCATAAAAATTATGAAAAAGAGCTAATTTTAAATCAGTGATATCTCCCTCATCTAGACTCCTATTCGACCGATTTGTTCCTTGAAATTGGGTATTTTTTCAAGAGGATCTCATATCTGCAATTAGTTTCTCAAAATTCCCCACAAAAACTACATAAATTAACTAGAGATCCACCGTCCATGAATTTTCGTCAAAAACTTTCTGCAACATATCTGATTTTTAAATCACAGATATCTCCCACATCTGGACTATGATTCGGCCAATTTTTTTTTGAATTTGGTTATTTTTTTGCAAAAACTCTAGATCTGCAATTAAATTCTTTAAATTTTACACCATAAGTTTTAGATCTGATTTGCAAACTCACCGCCCCAAAAAGTTCCTCAAACAATAAAAATAAAAATCTTTCCTCTTTTCCCAAGAAAGTGCTCTGATACCACTTGTAATATATTTGACCTACAAATATATAACAATAGAAATATGCTCAGAAATAACAAGAGAGAAATAGAAGAATTTCAGATCTTTATTAATATCAAAACCCTTAAGTTAGGGAAACACCATATAATCACTCCTTAAGGAAGGAGAACACTCCACAAGCCATATGCTTGTCCATACAATATTGCTTAACATCTTTCCATGCGGAGTCTCTAGCCTCTATATATCATTCATACATACAATACCATAAGCCAATACTATGGTTCTCTCATTACCATATATCTAATACAATGACTTATCACATTATCGCTCACTACTTGTGGTCCTTACATGATGCGGGTTAACCACTTTATTTATTAACTATGGCCCATACCATTATTACATTATGCCCTTGGGTACCTCCCTCTATACCCCATACTATAGCCCCTAGGTATACTACATTTACCCCCCAAAAGATATCATTTGCTACCTCAAAATGGTCTTGGAAGGTTTCAGATCCTGATTTCCAAACTGGGTCTTGTCAGTTAAAATTGTCTTGTGAGATAACTCCTCCACTTTTTCCACTCTAAAAGCATCGAGATGGATGAAAAAAAAATATATTGATCCAATCTGTATAATCCACATATAGGACAAAAAAAAAGAAAAAGATGATCAACAACTAATTTGAAACACAAATGGTGATCTTCTTTGCACCTTGTAAAGTCACATCCCAATATATAAGTATAAATTTTTTTATACCACATCCTTCATGATTTCTTTATAACATGTAGGGAATATTTTAGAAAACATAGTTTCCCTTTCCTTCCCTTCACTACAAGGCCTTCTACCTGCGTCATGTAGGTTTCTTCTTCCAAACCTCCATGTAGGAATGTTGTCTTCACATTCATCTATTATACTTCAAAATAAAAAGTGGAATTAACAAATAAAATAAATCTAATAGAAGTTAACATATAAATATGAGAAAATATCCCACCAAAGTCAACTCCCTCGACATAGGCATGACCTTTTACTACTAGTCGAGATTTCTATTTCTCCACTCTACCTTTTTGCATTCAAATTATTCTTAATCACCGATTTGTTTTCAAAGGAATTTCTTCTTGTTTAAAACTTCATTAGATCCCAAGTCTCACATATGTCCATGGATTCCATTTCTTCAATTGTGGCCTCTTTCCATATTTTTCTATCCTTTGAATTCACTATCTTCCTAGTAGTTCTAGGATCATCATATGTAATAAAAATGTAAAATTTGAATAGAACCTACTTGGAGTATACATTTCTAGCTACCTTCTTTCTGTAACTATGTTAGATTCACAATAATAATAATAATAGGGGGTTCACTTTGTATAATGACAATTTTTAACTATTTATATCTTAAATCCATAAAACATCAATCCCTGAATAATTAACACAAGATATATGTGGAAACCCTTATGGGAGAAAACCATAAAAATTATATATATTAAATATATTGTAGGCACAAACCTACTATTACATAAATTTATAGACACCAACCTACAAGATATATAAATCCTCTCTAGCATTTTCTAGGCACCCACCTATAACAAACACCAGTCCCCTTTGTTTCTTTGTAGTAACCAACCTATAGGAGACAATAATTCCTCATGTGGTGTTGTAGGAACCAACCTACAGGAGACACCAATCGCCTTTTTTCTTTATAATAACCAACACATAGGAGGTACTGATCCACTCTGCTACTTTGTAGGCACCAAATTTCAGGAAACACAATTTCCCTCTACAACAATATTTGTAGGCACCAACCTATCAGAGACACCAATCCCCTTTATTTCTTTGTAGGTGACAACTTACAAGAGATACTAATCCCATCTACTATAAACTTTGAAGGGACCAACCTATAGGAGTGACCAATCCCCATTGCTACATATATTTGTTAGCACCAACCTACTTAACTAAGAATACTTTATTCTTCACAATCCTTGTTCGCTAGTTATTCTTGCACCAATTTTGCATGTTACTTATGCCTTCATCAGGTCTTATTGTTGCTTCTATCTTCACCAGGTCTACTTCCTACTTCTTCCTTCATCGAGTTTTCTTTTTCCAAAACCTATTTCTTTTGGCTACTTCCTAAGAATGAAATTGTAAAATATGCCATGTATTGAGTTTTGTAAATTTTGTTATGAAATTTCTACCATCGGTACATAGATATTATTTATCTATCTCCTCTATATTTCAAGGTCTAAAATATATCAAAAGGAAAGTTATAGAAAAAATGGCAAGTTGATTTTCCTGAATCATGTTTCAGAAGCACTCAAGAACACTAACTCCCTTAGATTATATCTATAAACTTATAGTGAAATAGGGTCTTAAATTTCTACCATAGTACCTTAAGATAAATTCTCTCCCACTTCCATATTTCATAGTCTAAAAAATTACAAAAACAAGCTTATTGCTAAAATACTAAGATGACTTTTTTGAAGCATGTTATAGGAATGATCAAGAACAATAATTTCCTCATATCATATCTTCAAAATTGTAGTGACAAAAAGTATGCAATTTCTATATTTAGTCCCTTGATATCTCTTCTTTATATCCTCCAAATTTCATAGTCTAAAACATCATAGAATGAAAGATATAACAAAAATTTTAAGCTAACAAGTTTGAATCTAGTTTCAGGAACACTAAGGAACGCTTACTTCCTCAGATCATATCTCTAAAATTAGAATGAAACAAGGTCAAAATTTTCTATACAAGTACCTTTATATATCTTCTATATATCCTCCATATTTCACATCCTAAAACATCTCATAATCAAAGTTATAGCAAAAATACCAACCTGACATGTTTAATCAGATTTTTGCAGCATTTAGGAAGGCTAAATTTCTCAAGGAATATATTCGAAATTATAGTGAGCCAAGGTAAAAAATATTCAGCATAGGTAAATGAATATATTCTATCTAGATCCACCAAGTTTCATGTTATGAAACATTCCTAAAGGAATTTTATAGTGAAAACGGGATGCTAACCTATTTGAAGCATATTTCAAGAGTATTTGGGAAGTCTAAATTCCTTAGAGCATATCTCCAATATTATAGTGAACAAAAATATTAAATTTGAATAAGAAATAAATGACTATCCTCTATCTATATTTTCCAAATTTGACAATCTAGAACATCCTAAAAGAAAAATTACACTGAAAATTCTAATATGACTTGTTCACACCACAAATCACATTTTTTCTTCCACCTTTAATCTCCAAGAATCACAGAAAACATATTCCTCAACTCCTCTGCTAATATTAGATATATTATTTCTTTGACGCCCATTAAATGAACTCACCTATCCTTTAGTTATGGTGTTTTTATGTTCACTTATGTTGTCAACTTGTAAAACTAGTTGGGTGGGATTTCTTGTACTTTGGTTGGGCAATGCTGATGAAGTACCACATATCTCCTCATTCCTATGGATTTATATGTAGTTCCATCTACCACTAAAAAGGTCCAAGAATAATATTTCTAACCATATATCATATTCTCCAATTTGATCTAGGAACTTTGAGTAAAAATTCCTTCAACAATAGGGTATCCAAAATGGGCATCAAAAGCCCAAAAAAATATTTCCAGCTATCTCCTAGTTTGTCATTGATCGAAACCCTTCGACAATTCTGAAATAATGCTAAAGAAATCCCACTATCTATGATTTTCTGTGTTCCTGCAATTTCTCCTCCTTTGAAATCAATGGCAAAGGGGCGCTCCCCGTTAGTGTGTGCTTATCCTCATCTATAAATATTATTTTGTCTGCAACTCTCTAACTATCTAGAACACTTTCTTTGTTTAGAACTACTCTTAGTGACTACAACTACTTCCATTTCTACTATCATTGCTTATGTTTTCATATTGTTTTTACTTTTGGTTACCATTTCTTCATCTGATATGTCAATAATAAAACGATACTTTTTTATTTATTTCTTACTTCCACTTTGCTTGCAACTAGGCTCCCCATACCAAGGATATGTCTATCTATTCTGCATGTAATATTTCTTATTCTATAACTCTACCCTTCATACTAATCCCTTATATTTGAATGAACTTTTTATTTTTCTTTTCTGGACTACTCCCCCTAGGCTTATGCTTATTTTTATCTACACTTTAACTCATTTGACCATAACTATCTTCTTTTCTTGTAAATGGATGTTACCCTTGAACTAATGCTTCTCCTTATTTATAACCCCCCTTCCCCTTTCTATAATTATTCTTATTGTCTTTAGTTTCTCCATCTAAACATTTTCTTCTCTTAATATAAATTTCATTGTTTGTAACTATTCCTTTTCATTGGAATAACTCCCCCTTTTGGATATCAAGGGAAATATAATTGCCCCCCTGAACTTGTGCATTATTGTCAATTAAAATATATCAATTTTGTTTCTTTTTTACTCTCTTCACATATCATTCATTATCCATTCATATCCTACATCCTTTACATTTCATCATTCTTCTCCTACAACTCATTCTCTAAAGTTCTAATTTTCTTAATGTGTTGAAATATCTCACTAATATATTACTAACGAGGTGGGAGAGATATCACTTTGATAAAGTAGATGTTTTTATTTTCATATTATTAAGGACATATGAATTGTTTTGATACCTGATTCAATTTGTTACCAATATTCATGAATATGATTTTCTTATTTAATATCCTTTAGAATTGAATTTGAGATCATACCCTTGATCAACCATTTTAATTACACTCAATATATTGTGCTTTAGACCTTCAAATAGAAGAACATTTTGATTTTTCCTTCGATAACCATGCCTAAATGTGCCTTTTCCAATTATCCTTCTTGAATCATTATTTCTAAGGGTAATACTTCCTCCTTTGACTTCCTTTAGTGAGAGAAATTTTCTTCTATTTCCTATCATATGACATGAACCTCCACTCTCTATATACCATTGGATTTCATTGTTTTAAACACATAGAGCTAGACAACATTCTTCCTACTTATCTTTCTTTCTTCTCCATACATTTATTCTTTGATTTCTATTTTTGGTAATATATTATTATCTACTTTGATTTAGAGGCTTTAGTATACTACTTCTACAATCATGAGATTTTTGTTAGAAATATGATTATATTGAGAGGGGCAGGTGAATCACTATAATGGAATAATTTAACAATTATTAAAAGTTACATTAATTCAAATCATTCAACCAACAACTAGATAAGAAACGCATAGGAACTCCAGATATATGTAAAAACCCATGAAGGGAGAAAACCAAAAAACTTATGTCACAATATTGTTGTAGGCTCCAACCAACTATTACATCAAATTTACTAGCACCAACTAGAAGTAGAAACCCATCCCCTCATTTGTAAGCACCAACTTATAAAAGGAATTATTGGGTGAATTAATTTTCTTTAAATTAGGATCAACTAAACACACTCATACATAAATTTTAAACCAAGGTAAATATTTTATTTCAAGGTTATCGTGCAAAATATATGTAAGTAATAATGCCAACTAGCACTATTTAATATTAAACCTTTGATATCAAGTTGTTGTAATTGTCACTCTCAGCACACCAAAACTGTTGATATTACACTCCAATATTAGACACACCTTGCAGATAGTTATGAAAGGAAAACATTCTTGTATAATAAAACACTCTTGCAAAATATAACAGTCTTGCAGAACAAACCACTCAACTACTCATCCATTCGTGTAGAAGGAAAACAAAACTCCTGGAAATCATTCAATCAACATCTCACTGAATAAAAAAACTCATTGTAACATCTTTAAATCAATATGAATAACTGCATCATAACAAACACACAATAATTCATAAATTAAAATCTAGGAGTTTTAACAATAAACTAACAAGCAACACATGCATTAACAAGTGGACCAGTCAATGATGTATGTTGTTACACTAGTGACATAGATTACTATTATGAAAATTAGCGCAATGTTGGCATGGCCAATCTTTTTGTCTAGGTAAAACCCACAACCAAAATTTCTTCAAACATTTGGTGGACTTCCCTTTATAGACCTTCTTCTCCTCTGAATGAAATCGATATTTGACTGTGGCACATGGTTCATACTCAAATTTTTGAGGTATGTTGGGCTGGAACTATAGACAAGTTAGGGTTGGACCTCTTCCCAAGTACAATGTCGCCTGACTATAACAATTACCATGCATATTGGGTTCATAACTGATTGGAATTTAGCTCTTGGCTCTCTTGTGGAGGTGGGGGGTCATATCTCTCTCCAATTCATTGAGTTTCTATGCCCAACAATAGCCCTAACTAGTGACAATTTGGTAGGACCCACGATGCGAATTATAATTTTTGGCGAATTACAAATTCCATGGGATGAAAAGGGATGAGAGGACCAATAGGTGACTATTGGCCCATGACCTCAACTTTCAAACCATCAGCTGAAGACTTAGCAATAATCATGTTCATTACTATGATATTCTCTTTTTGTGAATAATGTATTTGACCTTTAGCAAACCGGGATTGCACACAAGAATATTTAAAGAAATAGATTCTTGCTCAATTCATCGAACACAAATCCAATCAATTTACATGAGGGATTACCAATGTTTCAGTGATTAGTTAGGGATATATCTACTGCCCTAGACTCGTATCACTCATCTTCACTTTTCTTGTGCATATTTTGGAAATTTGAGGAAATAAAACACAAAGGAAATCATGAATCAACAGTTCAAGAAACAATATATGTGTAATAACACCTTTAGGGAACAACATAAACTATTTCATTTTCCCAAGACTTCACACCCATGAGGCCTTCAAGTAAGCACATATATACAACAAAGAAGAGAGTAACTTCCAAAACCGAAAGAGGGGGTGCTCGCTAACAACAACCTGACTAAAATTGACAATTGACCTACTATAGAAGTTGTCTATTAACAATTAGAACAATTTTTCCACATAAAGGGACACATCTACAAACAAGACCAAAACATTTTTTATAATTCTCCCTGAAGGGACACATAAGAAAATTGTAGGAAATATTTACATGGAAATTATTTTCTTAAGAAAACAAAAAGGTGGAGTGATGCTCCTGCATCAAACTCCCTCGGAATAAAAAATTTAATGGAATCCTATCATTGAGGTCTGTGATAGTGCTGCCATGTCTTAAAATCTCTTCTTGCTCCATTCAAATTGCTTCTTTAGCGGGAATATCTTTGCACTTAACCAAGTTTTCATAATAGTTATTGTTCCTTGCCCTTTTGAGGAGATTTTGGTCAAGCATACCCTCCATTTGTAGCTTCTGGGTTGTAGGTAACTAAGTCTCCCTTTGAATCTTCTCTTGTTCGTTTTGTGCCTCTTCTCTAGGTTCTTGATAAGGATACGGGTCTGCAACATTGAATATAGGAGAAATTCCTATATTTGGGGGTAACTCAATCTCATCAAAATCATCTCATATTCTTTGGGTTTTCAAATTTTTCATAATTAATGACCATCCATTTTAATCAATAACTCGCTCATATTCCTCAATTGAATGATCAAAGCAATATTACTCTTTCATTACTTGATTATATTTTAAACAACACATTCAACAATTGAATTATGATTGGTATGTAATCATTCATGAAATTGATGAATATGATAAGAAAGAAACCTTGATCAATCGACAAGGTGAATGTTAATGTCATTGCATACCCGCTCCTCGCCAATAAATTACATATGGCAAGTGAAAACCTATCCTTTAGACATATTAGAGGTGATAGTCTAGAATATACTCCTATAAACAAAATCCAAAGATGCAGAGTCATCTTAGAAGTCAAAGCTCAACATCTATTTTTATAAAGTTTAACTAATTCTTTTAGGCCTACATCTCCCACAAAACACATAATGTATGGAACTTAAGTTGAATATTCATCTGAAAACTAGGGGTCCACAACCTCTAGGTCTTACTCATTAGTTTCAGTCTCAATTTCCAACCCCGTATTTCAATCGAATCAATATATTCATCCCTCAGGCCTCATTAGCCAACAATCAATCCTATTGAAGAAATTTGAAAGTATGGATATTTCAATTTGAAGAGGATATTTATAACACCTTTACATGTGCCATATCATCTAAAAATAGCACCAACCAATGCAACTCTTCCCAAATTCAAAGACCATTTACCCAAGTTTCATTGTGAATGAGCATTTGATAGCATTTTTTAAAACTTGCCACAAAATTGGGGGAAATGATAACAAAACTTGTATGTGTGATCATGTTAGGACCCTATAATACTAGTTATTCCCCCATTACTATTGTCATTGTATCCCTTATTGTTATTTTTGTGACCGTATTATCCCCATATTGTTATTATTGTGCCCCATAGAAGCACACTATTGTTATTTTTGTTCCCTTATATTATTATTGTTAGGTCGGTTGTGGTTATATTGTGACCTCTTAGACTCCTAAATATAGAAAGGAGGTTTTTTCATTTGTATCATCCAAGAATTGTTCATTTGTGTAATGTAAAGGAGGTTTCCCCCTTGAATAGGCTTAATTATAAGGTGTTTATCTCTCTTTTCTGTCCTTTTGTGAGCTGGTTTCATAACATTTGGTATCAGAGCTTGGATTCTAGTGTTTCGCTGCTCCAAACAGGTCATCGTGGAATTTTCGCTATAACATTTTTTATGTGACATTTCAGAAGTGAAAAAAATAACCCATTTTAGAAGAAATCTTTCTGAACCACGGGTCTGAATTTCAGATCTTGTTTCACTATATTTGCGGAGATATGATCCAAGGAAATTAGGGTTTTTGTAGGATCCCAAATTATATCTCAAACAGGTGACCGAGGGAAAATTGTCATAGCTTTGTTTCTAATCATTAGATTGGAATTTGGTAAGAAGTTACAAAACAAGGACAGGCTGTAGTTTTCTGTGTATTAGTTTCAGATCCTAAGGTGAAAATAGTGAGACGTGGCACTTCGTACAAGCTCGCTCTACTGAACCAATCTATAATCAGGTCATCGTGGGAGATTTGGCATTACTCTTCGTTGGAGAATCCAATATTGATCAGACTTGTGGGGTTGGAAAGAGTATTGAAAGGGTTACCACAAGAAGGAATTTCAGACCTTGGAGATTAGAAATTATGGACATATAACAGATTCAATATCGATCTCCTACAAAGTGAAAAAATGTGTGTAGTTTTTTTTTATTTTTTTACATAAGTTGGTTTGAAAAATTAGTTTGAAGGAATTCAAAGGGCATAGTGAAGCATTATTATTAGTAATAGATGCCCCAAAGAAAGAAAATAGAAACACCTAGTAAGCAACCTGAAATCTCTAGCATGACTGATGAAGAAGAGAAAGAAATGCAACATGATATATCAAAATTACGAGACCAAGTGCAAAAAATTTCACTCGCACAAAAAGTAACAAAAGCTAAGATGGATGGTTTAAAGAAAAACGTAGAAGCTAATATGGATGGCATGGAATCTAAGATGGATGATTTAAAGAAAGGTGTGGAAGCTAAGATGGAAGATTTGAAGACATATTTGAAAAAGATTCTACAATAAATGCTTACTAATGGCGAAAGGGTAGTAAAGGAAACTCATGATGAGAACAAAATAAATGTTAATCATTATTTCATAGACTCTAATGTTGGATCAAAGAACCACCATGTTCCAATGATCAATACGAATAAGTTTGATGGCAAGGATCCCGTAACATGAATACGACAGATGGAGCAATTTTTTGATCTCCATAATGTCCAAAACACACAAAAGGTACGCATTACAACTTTATATTTGGAACCAAATCAGTTTGTATGGTATCAGTGGCTTTGCTCTCGTAAACAAATTGTCACTTGGGCTACTTTTACGGACGAAATGATAACACATTATGAGGATACAAAAAGAAACACTTTTTTTAGCCAATTGATAAAACTCAAACAAAGGATTCTTAGGGAATTTCACACCTCTCCCTTAGGAGGGCACTCGGGATTTCTAAAAACTTACCATAGGGTTAAGAACGATTTTTTTTGGGATGGCCTTAAATCGGATATTCAAAAGTTTGTGGTGGAATGTTTGGTTTTCCAACGAAATAAAGTTGAAACAATTAAGACCCCAAGTCTATTACACCCTTTATCCATTCCAAGCCAACGTTGGGAGGAGGTTTCAATGGATTTTATCACAGTTTTACCCAAGTCCGAAGGAAAGAGTGTTATCATGGTGGTAGTTGACAGACTTACCAAGTATAAACACTTTTTTGCATTATCTCATCCATTTAAAGCAAGTACAGTTTCTATTGCATTTATGGAAACAATTCAAAAGCTACATGGACACCCAAAGATTATTGTAAGTGACAAAGATCCCATTTTCACTAGAAATTTTTGGTCAAAATTATTTTCTTGTCTTGGTACTAAGTTAGCTCATAGATCATCTTATCATTCTCAATGTGATGGGAAAAATGAGATAGTAAACAAATTTTTGGAAGGATACCTTTGTGGCTTTGTATCTAATAAATAGACACAATGGGTCAAATGGTTGCCTCTGGCTGAAAGGTGGTATAACACTTCCTTCCATACTACAACAAAAATGACTCCATTTATGGCACTTTATGGATATCATCCAGCATCCATCACATCATATTTAAGAGAAAATTCTAAGGTTCAAGCAGTGGAAGATCACATCATTCATCAACAACAAGTTCTCCAACTCTTGAAGGATAACCGCACCTTGGCACAAAATAGAATTAAATAGTAGGCAGATCAACATTTCAGTGAAAGAAGTTTTGATGTAGGTGATTGGGTATTCCTACGGTTACAACCATATAAAAAATGTCCCTCAAGAAAGCTAAGAAGGATAATAAATTATCACCAAAGTATTATGGTCCGTACAAGGTGTTGCAAAAGATAGGTACTATGGCATACAAATTGGAGCTTCCTGCAGCTTCCCGATTGCACCCATTTTTCCATGTGTCATGCTTAAAGAAGGTTATAGGTAACAAGCTCCCAGTTCAAACAATATTTCTAGAACTTGACGAGGAAGGAAAAAACATATTGGAACCTGAAGAAGTCAAAGAAACAAGAACTCGACAGCCATGAAATCGATCAATTTCAGAGTATCTCATCAAGTGGAATAACTTACCCGTTCAGGATTCCACATGGGAGGATGAGAATTTTATACAGAAGCATCTAGAATTAATTAAGTGTTGAGGACAACAAGTTTTTGAAGGAGAGGGGCATGTTAGGTCCCTATATTACTAGTCATTCTTCCATTATTGTTGTCATTGTATCCCTTATTGTTATTGTTGTGCCCCTATTGTCCCCATATTGTTATTAGTGTGCCCCATAGAAACCCACTATTGTTATTTTTGTGCCCTTATATTATTATTTTTAGCTCGGTTGTGGTTATATTGTGACCTCTTAGACTCCTATATATATAAAGGAGGTTTCTTCATTTGTATCATCCAAGAATTGTTCATTTGTGTAATGTAAAGTTGTTTGCCCCCTCGAAGAGGCTGAATTCTAAGGTGTTTATCTCTCTTTTCTATCTTTTTGTGAGGTGGTTTCATAATAGATCTAGGTGGATATTAGTGGCCACCCGCCTACTCCACTTGGACCACAACCATTGTCTCTTCCAATTTTCTTAACTATAGCACAATTTACTATTTTTTGCAGTTTTTCAGGTCCTAAAATTTCGGATCCGTTTTGACATGCTAAACAATGTTTTTTTTGGAAAATGGGAAAATTTGAGACCCTAAGTAACATTTGCATTCAAAATTTATTTCCTCAGATAGATATTTCTAACGATGTATCATGCACGTAAAATAAAGATCGTATGCCAAAGTTACAACCCCGGGAAGTTGATGTACCAATTTACCCCAACGGGGCCCATAGTTTTGGCGCTTCATCTCGTATGGTTAGTTTTCTGGATGTTTAGGGTTTTCCATTATTTCTAAATAATAAATAGGCTTTCGAGCCTCATTGTAACATAGTTCAGAGGCATGTAGTTGAGACATATTTTTTTAGAGATAAGTTAAGATCGTCTAAGCTAGTTTATTTCCATTCTGTATGTAAGCATATTTCAGTTCTTTGATATTAATGAAATGAAGTTTTATTTCTGTTGCATCTTTGTGTTTTTGTTTATATCTGTATGTTTTTGCATTCTAGCATAAGTTCAAACCAATGGTGTCAAAGTGGTCTACTCTTTCTCTATTTTTCTTTGCTTGTCCCTAATGAGGTCAAGATATAAAGAGTTAAAGCTCGACCTCATTGAACCTTTGCAAGACCAACCTCACAAACCACGATGACCTCCCTTGGTGGAAGAAAAGAAAGACAAGGTGGTCAGAGATTGTTTCAAAATATTCCAAGAGGAGGCCCTCGAGCGACAGAGAAATGTGATGATGGATAACTTTGCCCAGGTCCTTCAGCAGCTACCCACATGCGATGCATGTTCATCTAATATCCACTCTATAGGTGCCAATCCTTTTAGCGCACAACTTAATTTTGGCATTCCTATATTTGAAGGCCAGATAGATGCAAACATCATAGATAGATGGTTAAATCTATTGGAAGGATATTTTTTGGTTCATGACTTTCCCAATCAGGAAAATATTACTTTTGCACTCGTCAAAGCGACCGCCCATGTCAAGGACTGGTTGAAAACCTACTATGAGAAAAAGGACAAGAGGGAATTCTTACTGTTCTTAGTCACACCCACTTGGAATCCTTTTCGAGATGCCATCAATGAACAATACCCTGTTGGGATATGAAGAGAAAAACATAAAATGCATGATGTCGCAGCAAGGAAGGGATCAAGATGTGCTAAAGTTTACAAATGTTTTTCATGCCCTTCGAACGGATCTGGGTATTAAGGATTCTACATGACATTTTCTACTCAAGTACCCTGTCTGTCTACATAAGTACATCCAGGACAAAATGGAGTTCCTAGACATCTCATCACTCGATGGAACATATCGATATGCTATCAAGATCAAGTAGAAGTTTACACAGAAGAAGCAAGAATTTGGATCCGTGAATCTGAAGAAAGGGAAGGGCACCCCCAAGCCACAAAACAAAGGAAAAATCCAAGGCAGGGTGATCCACGACAACTTGTCGAAGCTGCAAGAAAAGAACAACACCATGAAGATGAAGAACGACATGGGAAAGTGGTGTGAGTTGCATAAGAGACCCACTCATAACACAAGTGAGTGTCGAGTGAGGTAGTCACTGGTGGATGAGATGAAGGCTTCTCAATGAGATGCATGTTTTAATTATGAGTAAGAACCCAACAAGGGTAATGAAAAATGGAAGTAGATTATTGATGCAGAGCCCAAAACCACTGTTGCCACCACCAAGATCCATAATATTGAGCCCGAAGATCCAAAGGAGGGGGGGCGCCTCTTCCACTCAGAAATGTGGGTGAAGGGTTCCCTACTGTAATTTATTTTCAATAGCGAAAGCCAAAAGAACCTCATTGTAGCAGAGGTCATGAAGTAGCTAGATCTACCAACCACACCACACCCACATCCCTACATGATCGAGTGGCTTCACCAAGGACAATATCTCCTCATCATCCAACCATTTTGCCTCCCCTACAACATGAAGTCATTCCCAAATGAGGTACTGTGTGATGTTTCTCCTCTTCAACTTTGTGATGTATTATTACACCAGCCATACTTGTGGAAGTGTCATGCTATGTATGAGTCTAGGCCTCGCACTGTTATTTTTAATTTGGGAAATACTTTGTAAAGGATACAAGAGGTTGCACAGCCTACCATCATCTCTTTGATCTCTGCAAAGAAATGTAGTAAGATCATTTCTCAAACGAGGAAATTTGTCTTCCTCATAATTCCTCCTCAGTGCAAGAAGAAGATTGTGGCCACCTCCATGACCTCTAGACAGGGCTTTGTCCCACAACAATAACAGATGGACAAGGTCATGGAGGAATACCTGGACATCTTCACCTAACCCACAGGGTTACCCTTATGAGATCAGAAGGCACATTCAAGAGCTTTTGTAGAAAGGGCACACCAGGCCAAGCTCATGACCCTGGGGGAGCCTGATCATGTTAGTATAAAAGAAGGATGGAACTTGGAGGCTATGTTTTGACTATCAGGCGTTGAATAAGAGAACTACCTAGAATAGGTATCCAATCCCATAGATTGGTGACCTTCCAAACTAGTTCAAGGGTGCCAAATAATTCAACAGGATTGATTTGAAGTCCAGTTATCACTAGGTACCTATTGAACCCTCTGATGTATGGAAGACCACTTTCAAACCCAAGGAGAGAATTTTTGAATGGTTGGTCATGCCTTTTGAGTGAACGAACTCCCCTGTAACCTTCATGTGGATGATGGATGACATCTTGTGGCCCTTCATCAACTTGTTCATAGTAGTGTACCTAGACAACATCCTAATATTCATACAGAGTTGGGAAGAGCACATACACCATATCGACAGGTCCTCCAAACCCTGCAAAAACACAAATTTTGTGCCAATTTGGACAAATGCACTTTTGGTATGACCCAAGTTCAATATCTTGGGTACATCATTAATGAGAGAGGTGTGCATATGGACTCAGCCAAGATACAAGTTATTTAGGATTGGCCAGCCCCAACCACTCTAACAGAGCTCCGCTACTTCCTCAGTCTTGCCAATTTCTATTCTAGGTTCATGTTGGGATTCTCTCATATCACTTGGCCTTTGATTCAAGTGACCAAGGGTGGGGATAAAGAAAATTTATTTTGGTATGAATCCCAACATAATGTTTTTTTCAATTTGAAGCATCACCTTTGCTCCACATCGGTGCTCACATTGCTAGACCTACAACAACCATTTGAAATTGAGATAGATGCCTCTCACTATGCTATTGGTGTAGTTATTACCCAATAGGGGAATCTGGTGGCATATCAAAGCGATAAACTTTCGGATACAATCCATAAGTAACTAACTTATGACAAACGGATGTATTCCATTATCCAATCCTGCCAAAAATGGAAGCATTACATTTTGGAGAAGGAAATGATGATCCAGACAGACCACTAACCCTTGGAGTTCATAGAGACACAAGAAAATTTGTAGAATGATCTCTGTCAGAAATGATCCACATATCTACAATAGTTCCATTTGAATATCAAGTACAAGAAGGGAAACACCAATATAGGTGCAAACTATCTTAGCCGACAACCGGTTATGGCACTGACCACTATGCTTGACTCTTGTGGGAATGAGACTTCAAGATGGCCACATATTTACAAGAGTGATCCATAATTTGGCAACACATATCAGATGCTCTTGGAAGGCAAGAAAGTTGTAGATTTTCACCTCTAGGTTGCACTGTTATGCCACCTGGGATACCTCTGTGTTCCTTCAAGCGAGTGTTCCAAGATGATTTAGGAGGCACACTTTAGTTGGGTTGCTGGACATTTTAGAGTTGAGAAAACAGTGGTGGTGTTGCAAAATTATTTTTATTGGTCGAACCTTTGACAAAATGTTAGGAAGTACATCAAATCCTACACTTCTCGTGCCATAGCCAAACCAACCATTAACAAGTAAGGCCTATATACTCCTCTGCCTACTACTAGTCGACCTTGGGAATGCATCTCCATGGATTAGATGTCGGGCCTTCCTTCTACTAAGCATGGAAATGACTTCATTTTCATGGTTTTCAACAAATTGTTGAAAATGACCATTCTGGCGGCTTGCAAAAAGAGTATCACAGCAGAAGCCACTGCTAAGCTCTTATTTTAATGAGTGTTTCTATACTATGGGATCCCATACTCCATTATCTAATATTTGGATAGAAGGTTTATGAGTACATTTTGGTTGAGCTTGTGGTAAATGTTGGATACCAAGCTAATGAAGTCCACAACCTTCCACCCCCAAATTGATTGCCAAAGAGAGGTCGTCAACAAGATGATTGTTCACACTTTTCACATGTACAACTCAAAGCATCCTCACACATTGGATGAAAGCATCCCCTATGTCCAGCACATCTACAACAAATCTCCCCATAGCTCAGTACGACATAGCCCCTTTTAGGTGGGGCTGGGATGCCAGCCATTATATCCCATTGATGTAGCGATACCATTTGCAGTTACTCAGGAAGATTCAGCTCATGTCCAATCCAGAGTTGGTAGGGCTAACAACTTTATTGAGTGCATTCAACACATCTTCCAATAGGTCCATGACATGTTGGACAAATCTAATTCTAAGTACAAGCAGCGTCATGATCAACATTGGGTGCCACACAACTTCGAGGTGGCTGAAAAAGTTTGGTTACATTTGCGGAAGGAGGACCTCATTACACCCAACTGCAAGCTTCACCTGCTTCGATATGGGCCATACACCATCACCAAGGCTATAGGATATAATGCTTTCAAGCTCAGCATCCTACCATTCCTTTGTCTTGACCCAATGTTCAATTTTAACCACCTTCGACCATACTTTCCTTCATTACAAGACACATCAGACATTGCAGAATAATTCACACCAACTAAGCTAAACCCATGCTACATGGAATAGGCCACAACTAATCAAATCAAGAATGCTCATTAGCAAAATGTCTAACTATATCATGTTTTCAAAGCTGGCAAACTCTTGCACTAAGGTAAGTGGCTCACTAGGGACCAAGTTCAGTAGAAGTTTCCCCATCTGATGGAGGCACTCAATGCAATGGGGACCATTTCTTCCTAAGGGGGGAGGTTTAAGCCATGTGGATATTGATGGCCACCCTCCTATTTCACTTAGACCAAAACCATTGTTTCTTTCAGTTTCCTTAATTATAACACAATTTCAGTTTCCTTAATTATAGCACAATTTACTATTTTTCGGAGTTTTTCGAGACCTAAGCTTCTAGAGCCGCTTTGAGGCCCTAAATGATGCTTTTTTGGAATCTGGGAAAATGTGAGACTTTGTTTAATGTTTTCATTTGCAATTTAGTCCTCAGATATATATTTCTAACGAGTTATTATGCACGTCAAATAGGGATCATATGCCAAAGTTACAACCCGAGAAGTTGATGTACCAATTTACCCCAATGGGGCCCATATTTTTGGTGCTTCTTCTCTTAGGGTTAGTTTTTTGGATGTTTATGATTTTCCATTATTTCTCAATAAACAATAGGCCTTTGAGCCTCATTGTAACACATCTTAGAGGCATGTAGTTGACAAATCTCTTCTAAGAGATAAACTTCCATCACTCGAGCTAGTTTATTTCCATTCTCTATGTAAGTATATTTTAGTTCTTTGATTTTAATGAAATGAATTCTTATTTCTGATGCATCTCTGTGTTTATGTTTTTATCTATATTTTTTTCATTCCTGTAATAAGTCTGGATCAATGTAATTATTTTAGAATTCCCTTCAAGGTAAGGCTACTATTGATTTATTTGAATTTCCTCCCAAATCCTTCTCTACTTGGGAATAGCATTTATGTCAATTAAAATATACACATGGGAAATCTATAAATCCTATTAATCTATTATTTGATTATAACAATGTCTCTTTTTCAAATGTATAAAACATTAAATACTTTAATCTTCACTTCACAAATCTATATAATCAAATTCCAGATATTATATGTCCTCATAATCAAGTAGCGATGATGCAGAACTATAGTGCATTTTCCCCACCCTACCATCAACAGTTAGAAGAAACAAATGCTACTAGCCTCCAGTCTCCATTCCAAATTTCTCTAGAATATGAAGAACCACTTGGCAGGATTGGATTTCCTTTAGAAGGTCAAACCAACCAATCTAATATGACATCCATCCTCCAACTCATGCAAGACATGAGAAATAGATTCATTGCAAATGAATGTAAGCTTAACATAAAACCTCAACCAAAACCACCCTCCTTAACACATATTTAAGTTGCTCAACCAGCTTATCAACTACAATCCATGGTCCAATTTCTACAAAGAGTACCATGATGAATAAAATTTCCAAATTTGAATAAGTTTAAGAGAAAAAATTTTTGGTATGAAACTTGATCCTACTGTAGAAACCTTGGATTGGATTGATAGTGAAGAAGTATTTTCCATTCAGATAAGAGGTGCTTCTCAGGCTTGAAATGTTGAAAACCAAGCTTCTTAACAACCAGAAAGTTCAAAAGCCACATATCCATTGACCTCTTGTTCCATTGTAAATATGAGCCCCACTTCTCAAAATGTGCATTCTTCAACCTCTTCTTCACCTTCTTGTTTCCTGAGTTTAATATCTGGAAGTAGATGGCCAACATCAAAGATGATACCTCCTTTCTTGACGTGGTAGTGATCCCTGAAAAGTAAAGGTAATTGAAGGGATTTTTAGAAGTTGAATTACCCGTAGAAATTAATTCCCTCGAAATCCAACTAGAAGAAGAAGAGCATCAGGACAAAGTCCTTATTGTTCATAATCCTTAAACTTCTATAAGAACCCCTCATTTCTACGTGTTCATGAAACTCCATGACAAGATATCATGCTCTTGCTTTGTTGATGGCGGGTTTGAACCTAACGTAATTCCTAATGTCATAATGGAAGAATTAGTTTTGTAGTGTTTTGAAGATACTATAAGGAAAGTGCTTGCATTTACCAACTATTTCCAAGAGACAATCAATCAAATTAAGGATATAATGCTAGATGTTTACGCTCATCCAAAGATTGCGAGTACTTGTAACATAGAAGTCATGGACATGATGGTTTCCAACTATTCGATAAGGTTAGGGAGATATTGGCAAGTACATACCTAAGGTTACATTTCACTCGATGGATCACATATGACCTTGCCTAAAAATGGTAAAAACATAATCATTTACAAGGAAGGTTTCATTACGCCATATACAGAAAATATACCTCAACCACATTTTAACTACCTAGAAGAAGACATTGGTTTATATTCTCTCTTCAATAAAGATGAGTTTCCTTTCCTTATGGAATCCCATGAAGAAGATCAAAACTATAATTTACATTTTGAAGGGGCCTCTTCTAATGAAGGTAATGGGCCCAGTGTTGTCTTGTACTCTCCTCTTGGAAAAATGCACTATTATGCGTTCAGACTTGAATTTCAATGTATTAACGATATTTCTGAGTTTTAAGAATTTCTTATAGGGATAGAACAAGCATTATCTATGGGTTGTAAATATTTCACCACCTTTGTGGACCCATAATTGGTTATCAATTTGATCAAGAAAATATGTTCTTGTAATAATAAACTCATCAATAGATATACTCAACTTTCTTGGGAAAAATCTCTAATCTTTCATCCTTCAAAATTACTTATGTTCAAAGAGAACTCAATTCCTTGTTCGATGTGTTAGTTGTATATGCAGCTAGTCCTTCTGGTCAAATATTACCTAAAAGGCATGATTACATTTTACTATCTCTTTATAAACCTCATCTAATAAATAATGACGAGGAATACAAGTCTACTTTGACGATGAAATCATTTGTGATTTTATTCCAAATAAAGCTATTAATGAGAATGATATTATATATTTAAAAGCTAACATATACCCAACTGAAATTCCCCACCTATATATTTCTTTCTCACAAAGTGATGTCACTAATTTGAAAGAAAAACATGGAGAATAATCTAAATGAAAAATTGGAGAAATAATCCCGATGAATATTAGAACCCTCAATGATAAAAAAAATATTACAATTTGGGGCCCAATGCACTGAAGAAGACAAAGAGAATTTGAACAATTTATTTAAGGACTTCTCAAGTGTTGTTTCCTAGCCTTCTAAATACCTTCAAGGTTTTGATCCTGGCATCATTCAACATGCCATTCCTATCAAACATCATGCCAAATGAGTTAGGAAAAGACAAAGACTAGTCAACCTAGCTCTTGAAGCCACTATAATAAAAGGACTAGATAAATTACTTCAATCTAAAATCATTTTTGTAGTTAAATATTCAGAGTGGGTGGCTAACCTTGTCCTTGTTAGGAAAAATAATGGTTACATACACTTATGTGTAGATTATCGTTCTTTAAATAACGTAAGTGTTAAAGACAATTTCCCTTTACCTAATATGGATTAGATTTTACAGAAAGTTACAGGATCACAAATGATGTCCCTCTTATATGGATATTATGGTTATAATAAAATTCACATGAAGAATGTGTTTGTATACAAGACTACTTTCACCACTCACTTGGGCACGCTCATTTATGAATGAATACTTTTTGGCTTAATTAATGCAAGTGCCACTTTGCATAGGGAAATGTAGGTAGCTATGATGAGCTAATTAGGAAGATCATCCATATCTATGTTGGTCATATGACAGTATATTCCAAATGTCTTAAAGATCATTTTGAACATCTAAGAAGAGTTTTCATTTGGTGTAGAAGATTTGGTATATCCCTCAATCAAAAGAATTTTTTTTTTGGAGTCGCCGTTGGTAATATTCTTGGGCACATTGTGTCTGAAGTTGGAATCAACATCGACCCAGAAAGGGTTAAAGAAATCAAGAATATCCCTCCCCCTAATTCAAAAAAGGAATTCCAATATTTCATGGGAAAGGTAAATTTCTCTTCATTTCTATTGTTCATTTTTTGAAAATAACTAAACCTACTCATAATATATTAAAGAAAGATCATTTTCTTAAATGGGATGATGTTGCACAAAGAACATTTCTTGCCATAAAATAATACATTGTTTCTACACTAGTACTCGCTAAACCAAATTTCTCTAAAGAAATCTCCATCTACAGTAATTCCATTAAGGAGGCCATCTCCGACATTCTTGTGCAGAAAAATGATCAAGGTATAGAACAACCAATTTATTTTATGAGCCAAATTATTTCAGATGATGAAGTCACATACTTCTTTATTGAAAAACGTGCCTTTTCTCTTGTTAAAGTGATTGATAAATATCGACACTATATTCTAGGTAGGCATACAGAGGTAAGAGTCCTATTACTTTCTATTAAATTTATACTTTATTAAACTTGTCTTTCAGGAAAACTTGCTCATTGGCTTTCCAAAATCCAATAACATGATTTGTTAATTGTCACTACAAAAACAATAAAGGGACATCATCTAGTGCTTCACTTGCCTCAATACCCTAAACCTTATGAACCAGGAAATGATGATGGATCCCTATCTAATTTGTTTCTATCAATGAACAACAAATCGATGTCACAAATCACCCTTGGTATACAGACATAATTTATTATCTACATAACAAAAAATGTCTTGATCATCTAGACATAATTAAAAGAAGAGTATTGTGCTTGGAATATTCCAAATATTTAATCTTGAATAATATTATTTTTTGAAAATCCTTTAATGGTTTGTTTTTACATTGTGTCAATAATGAATTTGTTGATAGAATCCTAGCTCTGTCTCATGCTTCCACTCATGGAGGGATGAACATAAGTGGTCAATTTGGGGCTAAATACATAGCACATTAAATTATAAGGTATGACTATCATTGGCCTAAAATATTTGCAGTCTCATAAATTTCCACAGAGTTGCGAAGAGTGTCAACAAGTTGTTAGTAAAGAGAAATTTCATGCTATGCCTTTGCAACTGGTCATGGTAGAATTCCCATACTCAAAATGGGGCATTGATTTTATCATGTCAATCAATCCTCCCTCATCTGTAAGCCTCATATTTATACTCACTGCCACTCATTATTTCACAAAATGGGAATAATTTTCTCCATTAAAGAATGCTTGGGATGAACAAGTTATCAAATTTCTTGAGGATAATATTTTCTCTCGTTTTGGTATCCCACTTGATATGATCATAAATAATGGCCCAAAGTTTATTTTTACACATTTTACTGATTTTTTTGACAAGCACATGATTAAACATTCCATGTACTCCACCTATTGACCTCAACTTAATGGGTTAGTTGAATCTACGAATAAGAATTTGATTCAAATTATAAAGAAAATCATAAATGATAATCATCGTAATTGGAACAATCTGTTGAAATGTGCCTTATGGGCTTATCACACAATTGTAAAATCAAGTACCAATTCCCCTCATTTCTATCTTGTATATGGACAAGAGGGATTGGTTCCTATTGAACTTGAATTAACATCATTAGGTTTTGTCATTCAGGTTGATGAACTTAATTCTACTGACATTCATCAAAGAGTGTTAGCCCTATTGGCTTTAGAAGAATAGGGCATCCATTTTCTTAATAAGTTAAAGTGCATAATTCATACAATGAAGGAATATTTTGACAAGAAATCTAAATTTTTCAAATTCATTGTCGATTAGAAAGTATTTCTATGGTACTCTACACACGTAGAAAAGGGTAAACATCGTAAATTTAAGAAACTATGGATAGCTCCCTTTAAAATCACTTCATACGTTGGATCCAATTCGTATCTTTTAAAGGATGAAAGAGATTGCATCATGACCTACACTATGAATGGTGTTAATCTTAAGCCACACATAGAGGTAGAAAGAGAATAAATCATCAAAACCATCACTCTCACTTGTAAATATTCCATTTATTGGTTCTAATTTTGTTTTCTTTTATACACACTTTTAATTTGATTTAGTTTCTGTATTTATCTTTTTATCTTTGATTTGTAATGTTGATCAAGTTCAATGTATTTTCCTTTGTTGTTATTCTTGTCGTCTTATGTCTTCTATGAAACCTTTACTTTTTGTTTGATTCCAATAAGGCATACATACTTTCATATTCTTAGTACAAATTGTTTTTTTTTTTTTTTTGGAAAGTGATACCTTCTCTGATATAACGTATTTTAAGCTATATTTCTCTAGAAAATTAATGTGCTCAAAATTTTTAGCTATCATTAGCAAAATTTTTAACTCAAGGACAAGGAACCTTCTCTTTTATCCAAGAGTTGAATTGTGAGAAAAAAATATCTGACCTTATCATTGGCTACAACAGACCACCTTCAATGATGTCTTCTTTGTCCTGCTTCTCACATCCATTTATCCCTTACCCCCAATGACAACTTGCATCCTACTCATGGGCACGCCAAGTTACTTATTTCTATCACCAGATATTTTTTAGATATGATCTACATTATGTAGACCACCTTGTGGACTTGCCAATGTTGACGCACATCATTATTTAAAAAAAAAAATTGCTAACCATAGTGAGTATCTGCCCATTCCCTTAACAAAAAAGGTTAAAGAATTATAATAAAAAGAGTTAAAAAATTATAATACGAAATAAAACTAGTCTGCGGGACCCTACCTTAATAAAATCCTCTGCCACGCAATAGTATTCACCTGCAATAGTATTTGAAAAGTGCATGTGTCATAATTTGATTATACTAAATAAAAAAAAAATCATGCTATGATCTCAAGAAAAGTAAGACCAGACCTAGAAATATAATCGTATGATGCCTTGTTTGCAAGTATATCTATATATAAGTAGAATCCCAAAATATGTAAAGGTTTATACTTTAATTTGGTGGCTTCTGTATTTTATGATGTTGAAATTCTAAGAAAGAACTCTAATCCTCTATTCACTAAATCATTTTCCATAAGAGACATACCACATATGTTTATAATTGGAGATATGATAAGGGGTGTTTTCACCTTTATAAAACCTTTTGATATGGTGGTGATCCTTATATATATATATATATGATATTAATATCGTATATCATTTTATGCGGTCGCATTTTCGTTGGTACTCTAAGGGTGATACAAGGTATGTCCTTTAAATCAAATGAGCAGTGTCTTGTTACCAAATTCCGGATTGTTCCCCTTTATGTTGTCAAGGCACGTCATAAAGCTTGATGTATGTTGCATACAAAGCAATTTATGTGGTGAAATTAATATTAAAAGAGTAGCAACTTTCCAAGGTTATTATCTTCATTGTATAAAACATTTGAATAAATTTATATGGCATGATTTGATCTCGTACATGGTAGGGTATATGTGTAAATGTAATCAAGGCCGCATTTATGGTTTTCGACCCTAGAGGTAGATATTAAATGAGGGTTAAGTACTTAGGGATTTAATATGATATGATAATAATACCATATAATGGCGTGTAATTTGGAGTAGGTTGTAACATAAGATCAATTTGACACGTGGCAACAAATTATTATACGTGTCTCTAAATGTATGGATCCTCCCTGCCTCAACACTTTCTAGCTAGAGACATATGGGTAACGCCCTGTCATTACCCGTGTTTCTTGTTTTCAATGCTATACTTGCCACCCAAGGCTGCCATTTAATAGCATCTCTGATATCGTCCTAGTGACAACACAACCTATCCTTCATTTCGATACAATTCAATGGTCATGTTGATTTACATGGTGTCACTCCATTTATGTGTGTTCGAGGTGTACCTTGACATGGAAATTTATGTGTTATATATCTTCCACCTCTCCTTGTGACTCACCAATCCTTACAACGATATGAACGATGCCATTTACTACCCATCACGTCCCTAGCCTCAATATTTGCACGTCAACGTTCTTTTGGTCTTTTGTTTTCAATTATTCCTTTGAAACATTTTTGGAGCTCTTTTGGAAGTTGAGGAGAACAAGGACTAGGTTTGCACTGTATCTATTATCTTGTCATGCTAATTTGAGTGATCACTCCAGTTATTAATGAAGTCTGGTTTACATTGAGTCTTTTATGCCCTCTATTGGTTCTCCCTTGTGTTTATCAATTTCTTGGATATATCATAGAGTTCTCTTTGATCATTTATCCTCCTTGTTATTCACTAACACTCATGAATTCACTGGAATCATTTTCTTCATTTATATGTAACCTCTCCCTTTCATTCTTACAAAAACATAAGATTCACTTGAATGTAACAAAAATAAGATCTAATGAGGTTTCACAAAATTTTAATCCCCCCCTGTAGTCTTTCTATTTAGCATTTATTGTGTACTTAGTGTGAGTCTTTGAGGTTGAAGCCTCACACACAAAAGCACTTTCAATTTCCATGTTTAAACTAAATTCGCTCTCATTTTATCTTCTCAGTAAGGTTTAAATTCTTGATCTCTCTATACACTCTGTTTGTAAATGAAATATATTGTCTTTCCATAGGTGTTGTTCTACATTGTTGTATGTGCTCTCTCTCTAATATAAAAACCTTACAAAACAAAATTAAAGGATGTATAGAACATATGCCCTATCTTTCATTCAGAAAGGTTTTAATTGTTGGATAAAAATTTATTATATTGACTATGTATTAGTCTAATCGTGATATAAATACACACACAATTTGTTATCATTTTATATAGATTCCACTTATCAATGGAAGCCGTCAAAACAGTAGGGTGTCAGGCACAAAACCATTGACATTCTTAATGCAAAAGAATTTTACTCATTTTATATGGCCATGGGAATTTTTTTTTTCTTGGTAACTCTAGTTCACTCAAATTTGTTCGAACATGTCGATAAAATAATAAATTTTGTTGCGTCTCACATTTTTGCCTATCAATAAAAGGAGGAGGGGAATTTCACATCAATCGATTCATTCCTTTACAGGGAATATAAATTCAAGACTCTGACATTTAAATGTTTCTCACATGGGAAGTTCCCTCCCAGTAATGTAAAACATATTTCTTTTATCCTTAGCAAAACTAGTCAATAGACCCACACATCCTGATCATTACATGGGTTAATTTATGTCTTCATGATGGGCCAACATTCTAGTATTTTTTATCTACTCGACATTCAAGGTTTTACATGTTCTGACATGCTCATCCATATATGTATTTCCCAAATTTTCTTAGGAATAAACTATATGAAACCCTTAGAATCAAATATATAAAGAGTTTTATTGTCACATAATATACAATCATCTTTTAAATATTTCATTCCTTCAAACTTTATATTGTTATGTATATTCATGTTTTCGAAAACCCTAGGTTGTTTCTACTTTTCTTGTCCCTATAATATTATGCAAATATATGATTACAGATAAAATTAGTTTATATAACATGTAGCACCCCTTCCTTGAAACTATCTTCCTAATAGTTTGTTATTTCAAAGGAATGTAATTTTAAGTTTGTTGATATTGGAATATATGATTTCATTATGATCTAAAAGTAATTTGCTCCTTATTTTTCAGTATGAGTTTATTTAATAGAAATAGTGGTAGATGAAGAAGAAAGAGGGATAAAAACTTGGGGATAATAATAGAAAGAAGACCTAGGGTGTCAATTCATTTTGATGGGGATTCAGAGGAACTAAGGCAGTTGCCTCAAATTGGCATAGTGATCCTCATAGGCCAACCTATTCCTCAACCCATTAACCAGCCTCAATAGCCACTTGTTCATCATAGAAATAACATTGGCATCCCTATGCCACCCTAAATGTCTACCCCTCTCACTGTTCCTAATAATGATGGTTCGAAAAAAGTGATTCTAGCGCAACCTTTACATTTTCTTCAAGGTTGACCTAATTTTTCATTACCCCCTCCTTCTCCTAAAGAAAATGTGTCACATCACCTCTAGTCAGCTACTTCATGCATTATATGTTATCCACAAGCATCACCTGAGCCTTCTAGACCTACTAATAAACCTCCCCCATTTGTTTTGCAAGTTTCTACGCAGTCTACTATACTTCCCCATCAAGTTTCTCAATACTCTTAAGATTTAAATCACCCCTCAACTTGATGGAAGCAATAAAATACAAAAATGCTAGATTACCCTATCTAATTCCTTTCATGGTTACTCTCACTCAGTGATATCTCACCCTCGCAAGGAAGATGAATAGGTTGAAAGTGCCCCTTCCCATAGGTTCAAATAAAAGTCCATGGATACTGTTAGTATGATTTTGATATACAAATGGATGCTAATTTCTAACAGTGTTTAGTTTATTTGGACTAGTTATGGACATCTGCCATTAGTTTTGTGTATTTATGTGGATATGTTTCCAACACTTATTTATGGTGCATGAATTATGTTATATTGAAAATGCACATGCATTGTGGAGAATATATTCACATATATAGATGATGATAATTATGGAGAAACAAGGGGTCCTATGGGAGGGACAAGAAGGATATGCTTATTTCTGTTGTTGATGAAATTTTGTTTCAGCATGCATATGGTTAGATAAGGATGTTTTTATGAGGCCTAAATACCATGTTTTGATTATGCATATTTGTAACAACATTTGATTCTCTTAATGATATTGCGTTATTAATGGATAGAAGTCATGTCAAAATATTATTAAATTTAAAAGTCATAGCAAATGACTTACTCTGGAATAAGGAGGGTCCCAACTACTAGGATATTTAAATACAATACTTTAGAAAATTCATCCTATTTAATTTTCCCTCTAGAACCCTTACCCTCAACTTCTATCAAAATTAGATTAGTGAATATGTTATCATTAATTACTCAAGTGGTTCAACTGCCTAACTACTTTCATGGAGTATGGAAGAGGGAGAGGGCCATGAAGGCAAGGGAGAGAAGACCACAGTGAGAGGGATGCACAAAGGTGTAGTTGCCATTTATTCCATTTCATTTCCATATTTTGTGAGTTATGAGGAGCTAAATCCAAAGGTGCTAGAAGATATCATTTAAAGGGTAGATATTGATTAATGAGAAACTCCACTCATATTTTGGATTCAATATTTAGGTAAAACTTGATTTTCTATTATTTTTACTTGTTCTTTTAAGGTTTAGTTTTATCTAACCAATGCTAGCAACTATTAATTTTGCAGAGAAATATGTTTTATATCATTATATAATGGCATTTGAAGGTGTTTTGAATATTGTTTCATCATTTTTCTTTTCTTTGCTAGACTTATATATATGATTGTTTAGATTATAATTTTTTTTATTTTAATTTGGCCAATGGTTCTTCACATGAATCTACCCTTTTTCTTCTATTGTACTCACTGACTTTTTATTTAATAAATCAACCCTTTTCTTTATGTTTTATGTGTATACTTCTCGTTGAATTCCACACTTTTATTTACAATTTATTTTCTTTAATTTATAAGTTAACACATTCGAGGCTCTACAACTTTTGAGACCCTAAGAAGTATGGAAATGTTGACAAGTTTGTTGGTATCCATGTTTGATTTTTGATTTATAAACCCAAATTTTAATATGTTCATTTATGGCTCTTCATTTTAATAAAATTTTAGAAATTATTTTGTAACTATTATATTTTATGTTTTTGTTTTTATTAGACATCCTATAAATAACCATTTAGAATGACATTTTTTTTTTTCTATAAATTGTTACTTAATCCATCACATCCCAAGGTAGACTTGTCCCACTATCTCACTCACCCTAGTGATATTTGAGGAGTTGGTTAAGAGGAGTGAAAAACTTCTCTTTGATCAAGAATGATATCTCAGCATCACAATATATCCTAAATGTATATAGCCCATTGGACATAACAAGATTGTCTTGTTTAAAAATAAACAAACATAATGATTGAACACACAATGTCAGAAAGAAGTGATAACCCATAGGACCAAAGAGGAAAGAGATATGTGGTTGTGAAGCTATAGACAATACCTATAGGATAACAAAATGCATATAATTAACAAATTATTACCTAAATTAAATAATGGCTACATAATCAAAGATTTTGTAGATATTATTATTAAAACTTATTCAATCAACCAGTAACAATTTGTACCTCATTATAGACATAAAATAGATAAATAATTGACTTTAAAAAATTATTTGGAAGAAGAAAATCCCTGCAACTATGAAGTGATAATAACATTGACATAGGAGGACCTAATAACGACTTTCTTGTCGGTCACCTCTAACTTTTCCCTAAGTTAGATTGTATGTTTTTCTGGTCTTTCTTCCAGGGATTTGTTTTGTGACCTCAACAGTTCATTTTATTCCTCTAACTATGGTATTTCATCATTAAGGTGAGGGACTATGGTAGTGCATTTTTCTTACCAATATCACATCTAATGGAACTTATGTGAATCATTATATTTTCCATGTTCAATAATGACCTTTCTTCCAAGTCTATTAAAAATGAAATTGTCTACACAACCCTCAACACGTTCAGCATGTTGCTTATCCTTTTCAGGCAAAAACATTTCAGGAATATCAGTGTGAATAGTGGGAGATGATTTGGTTTTATGTCGATTTCATTTTTCTTTGGGAATCATCCCAAAACGTTTCTTCCTCAAGACCAGAGTTGACGAGATATCATTTTTCTCACATTATCCTAGGCCTTTTGTAGGTTCATAATGGTCATCATTCACAGAGTTATTTAGATCATCACCGAAGTTAGTTTCCAATGTCGAGTAAAGGTTTTAATCAACAAACCTTACCTAATACCTTTTTCCATGCTACTGGTGATTTGGGCAGAAGCCCAGTTGACATGTTTTTTATTAAAGCCACATGTCGTATCCTAAGACATAGGGATTTCTCGTCGAGACGGAGAAACAAGAATTTACGAAACATCTTCATGAAAACCCTTTTCATTTTCCTTGAGTTGCGATCGGATTTCCTCTTGATGCTTGGTCAAGGGTTTGGTAAAATTGTTTTGACACAAGGAACTATCCCAAGTATCTCCCAATTGTTTCAGCTAAAATTCAATCAACATGTGAATCGGTCGACAATGAAAGAGGCTATGCTCAGGGTTCTTCAAACCCCTTTGATAAAATTTCGCTGTTTTTGTGAGGTTATTATGTAATTAAATGGAAAATTTATTTTATATCCTAAGAAAACCATTAACAACCAAAAGTGGTAATAAAACACCAGGCCATATTAGCCATCACATCTCACATATCTTCTAACAATAAACACTAAATGACACCACCTAGGTTTGAGTAGGTTAACAGGAGTTAATTTTGGGTTATACATTGTCTTCTTTGATTGAAAGAATTTACCCCATTTAACATCCCTAGCTAGGAAATGTTTTCACCAATGTTCACCTTCGAAAGGAAATTTTGTGACCTCTGTAATTAAGGGTTCATTTATTGCAAATTCGACATTCCCAACTCCCGCAATTTTCCCATAACATGTATGCCCAAATTGTTTTTCTACTTCCACATTCAATGCCCTAATCGATTAAATGACATCCCACCAACAAATTTTCTTGAATAAGGAAAGGTACTCTTCATATGCCTCAATGATTTCTCCTCCAATAGGCTCAGTTCTCACAAAGGGAGCCATGGAAATAAAACCAAATTATTTACATGGGAATGGAATGGGTTCAAAATATGTTATGAGCAAGATAAAAATAGAAAAAATAGTTAGGGTTTGGGAGAATTTAACTCAGCGGAATGACATATCAAGGGCCTCTTATAAATAGGCAAGGTTTCGAAAGAAATGGTAGTAAGAAAACTTTGGCAAGGTTTTGTAAATTGCTTTGAAATGATGAGGAGAAATGCTTTGCAAATTACAAGGAAACAATAAAAACATTTACAAATATATAATGAAATGAAACCAACCTCAAGATGTCTCAATACAATATTATAACATATGTAAAACTTGAAATGTGCCACATTATCATTAATTGTTTCCCCATCACTATTGGCATTGCTACATAACAAAATGCAAATGGATGAATTAACTTCCATCCCTTCCATATGTATAATGATATGACCACTCTCAACTAAAATCATCAACACGGGAACTAGTGTGATAGTTAATATTATAACATAATCAATGTTATCAACAAGCCATGTAATCGATAGGTTTCTATAGCATAATTTTTAATTATAGGTTACAAGGGGGTTGAGACCATGCGACAATGTATTGGATCCCCGTGACATTATATATTAATTTTAATACATAATCAAGGGTGAATCCAAAATATTTTTTGGGAATATTAAAATAACGAGCACATGAAAGTGATAAAAACATCAATGTTTTTATCCTTTCATGAAAGAAAAGTTAATCATTAAACTTATGATAGAAAAACTATCAGGATTGAAAAAAACCATAGTGTATTAAAAATGAATAATGTGAGTATAACCATTGAAATATCAAAGGAAACATGTTGCATATTTGATAAATGTATTAAAAAAACAAAAAAATTGACAGTAATAAAAAAATAAGGGCATTCTATGAAATAACACTATGCAAGGAACTTTAAGTACAAAGTAAATAAAATGATGAGGTATTTGAAAATGTTAGTGCAGGAAGCAAGAGGACCCATTTCATTCAAAAATAAGAATGGAAGGGGAGTTGTTGGGAAGCCAACACTACCCTTAATGGCTTCCTCAATTGAATCTTCAATGCCCTAATCATCTGCTTTAACCTCCAACTTTCCCTTTTTAATTTTACTATTCTCTTAATTAAGATAGATGGTTTCTTTAGAATCCATATAACATTATTCACACTAAATTCACCTCCAAAATTCACAAAATATTCAATGCCAATTGGTTTTTCTATAGCTATCCCTTATGTGACAACTACAACATTACTCTTGTCATTCACATTGGGTTCTTGTGTAATGGGAATGTCACTTTCCTCTGTAGTTGGTTCTTGTGTAACAACTACATTATCACTTTCTTGCTTCATGTTAGGTACTTGTGTAACCGACTCCTAATTTTATACTATATTTGGTTCTTTTGGAGTAGATGTTGTGTCAATTCCCTCATTACTCTCCATTGTAGTTGGTTCTTATGGAGCTACTATAGTTTCAACTTCTTCATTATTTTCCATTATACCTAGTTCCTATGGAGCAACAATAGTGTCAATTTATTCATGACATTTTATTGTATTTGGTTCTTGTGTGATAGCTACAGAGTCAATTTATTCACTACTTTTTATTGTATTTAGTTCTTTTGTGATAGATACAATTTGAATTTCATGTTCCTTCTCTATACTTGTGACATCCTTCATGCTATTTGGTTGTTATGTAGATGGTTCTTATGTGACAACTATAGTATTAGCTATTAAATTTGTGTCAGTTTCTTGTGTGACCAACACAAGATTCTTTGTTGTAGTTATATCTTGTGTAACAACTACAATGCCAATTATGTCACTAATTACTTTAGCAGTTTCCTCACCAATTTCATTAATTATGTCAGCATCTGGTTCTTGTGGAGCAGGCTCTACATCTCCTCTTCTCACTACTAGTGGTGTGACTGAGGTTGTTTTTTATTCAAGTCCCACTTACCTCATTCTCATCTAGGGTAAAACTACTACACATATTCAACAAACTTCTTTCTTTTCAGAGGAATGACTGGCGTCACATCTAGTGTTTCCTTAGTTTCAGGCAGTTTAGATTCTTCATTTTCCTCCAAGGGTGGCGGAAATGGCTTGCTATACTCTTTTTCACCTTCAACTTCCTCGGGATCATGATTATGATCAGAAAATCCCTCCTCACTCTACATAGGCTCACTCTTTTCTCCTATCCCTTCTTCACCTTGTTTCCCCTACACTGGCTCATCTAGAAATTCTAGGAATTTCCTCCATGTTCTCTGAGAGTTCCTCAGGTCATCAAGGACCAAAATTTTAAGTAACCCATGATTCATAATTTTTGCTATGATGTGCTTCACACCCCTTGCAATGCAATCCATATGTTGTAGTTTCTTCAGTAATAAATATGGAATGTTTAAGAATTTATTATGGTGTAAGTGTAGTAAAATTTTTAGATGGTAAGCAAATATTAGCTTATATCACCCTTCACATGTCAAATCTTTTTGGACGAGGAGGGATACATCCTTCCAGACATCTATCAATGAATCATGTGCATATCCTTTTCTACATGAATGTCAGATTTCACCTTGCCTAGTGAATTCCTTTGTTGCTACAGCCAATGATGTTCTTCTGCCAAACCAATGTTCTCCTTATTGAGGAAGGCCTTTCACAATCATTATTTCTCTTTATATTACCAAAACTTCCATTCCCTTGACTACATACTTTTCATCATCCAAGTTCTTGGAAAACTCTAGTGAAACTCTTGCATCAAATCTATGTAACTTTTTGAACTATACCATCCAAATTACATCTTGGAAGACTTGGTAAATTGCTTGATTCCCCTACAAATACCCAACATTTTCTGGTTTGTGGTGGACCACTAATCCTCCCATTCTGTAAATTATATTCATCCTAATTATCATCAATCTAAAGTTGAGCCTCTTACTCAGTTATGCATGCAGGCCATGGGGGGGTAATGTTGCTTATTTACCAAATTCAATAAGTTTCCAATTTGAATTGGGTGAGTACAATGTTTTTTAATTGAGTGTGATAATGATAATTGTAAGGTACATTCATTGAGGGTGGTTCCTCCCCACCAAACTTAAGCATTTGAATGACCATTTTCATGGATGGTATACATGACGACCAATTCATAAATCATGTTAATTCAAAGTAATAAATGGATTTCAAATAGTCTCATATGTGATTTGATCTTCCTATAAGTGACACAAAATTGTACAATTAACTGTTGTTGATGTGATGCATTATAATGATGGTGGTATGTGATGTGTGGGGTAATGCTAATCTAGTGGTAAAAATAGCATGGTTTTTCATGAAAGAGTGATATCAAACATTATTTTGATGGTGATGGTACTTGCTAAATGTTGGCAACTGATAGTGCTTTTTCATGACAAGTGTAGATAACTAAAGGTGTTGTTTTCCTCAAAACTAACAGCAACTAATGAAGTTATTTTCTTGAGAAGTATTAGAAATTTATGTATGGGGTAATGCTAAGTTAGCAAGCTAATTTTCACTTCTCATCTGTCTAATTTCACTCCTAGGAGTTTTCACAGTTAGAATATTTTTTTCTTTTTTTATGATGGAGGTGTGGATGTGGACGTATGCATGCCCTCAAGCAAAATTTCTAATCAAAAGCTAGCAGCGAGTTTCTTAATGAATGATTCATTTGAAGTTGGGTGATGTTTGTTATCACTCTATAATTTCCCAAGGTTGTGGAGAGGAACCCAAAGGTAACCATAAAACCACTTTGGAAGATGGGATCTAGCCCTTCCAGCTTCAAAGAGGGATTTCTCTATATGATTTTAGATTTTTGTTTTAAGATGTTAGGCTAGTTATTGAGTTATGAGTTTGGTTTTTCAAATATTTGGTTGAAAACCGCAGGGAAAGTCCATTGGGTATGGAGTCAATGAGCTTGGGTGATCAAATACAAAAATGGCAGAACAGATGTAACAAGGAAAGGTAGGCAGGCTTTTGGATCTTTAGAGAATTTGTGGAGTGAATGGGATGAATATATCTAGATTCTATTAAATATAGAACATGTTAGGATGAATTATATACTTAATATTAGAGTGAAAACATAAATATTGTTTATAATCTTGAGCATAGTGTATTTAAACAAATTCATCCCTTAATCTTCTTTAATCAATAGAGATAGAAAAACATATGAAAAACTGGGAAAATAACAAGTTCACATGAGAGGAGACATCACCAATTGCATGACACAAGAATCCTCGAACATAATTTATGTATCAAATAAACTGATCACTTCATTACATGCACAACTTACATAAAAAAGGTCTTCTTTTTTTCTACAAGTTCCAACCTTTTCTAAGTATTATTTCTAAATATTTATAGAAAAATATAACATCTCAGATCAAATTTATAAAATAAAATATATTTACAATAATATATGTTTGAGGTACAAATATTTTTAGACATAGAATAAGAGAAAATAGGAAAATCTGCTGAAAAATTATTGTTGAGGCTATCTAGGAGTTTGTTGATGACTATTTCTACTTCCCTACAAAGGTTTTTCCTATTATGCTAAATATTTTGTGGCTTTGGTTAAACTTCACTCAATCAATTCTAGTAGTCAATCCCACCTTTCATCACTTGAAATAGAAAAGTTAACCATATTTCTGATTCTTTCATCTGCTTCGTTGTAAGTGTCAAAAGTGGGTTTATTTACAAAAAGGTGGTGTATTTCATGATGGATATGAAAATCAAACTGGATACCCTATATGAATGTTTCTCTACTGATAACTCCTTTAGCTTTCGAAAAATTGGAAGCATGAACACATATGTTTGACAGTTGTTCTTCGTATTTTTCTAATGGGATCAATTTTCCATTAGAATTCCTAAGAGTACGCAAGCCTTTTTCCTATAGCAATGAAAATTTCATGTTGAACCTCAAATTTATTTTCCAACTGTATCATCAAATTCCTCTTTGTCAAAATCCTCTTGACCTCCATGACCATTGTTGTTATGTCTGGAATATTCATATCTTCTAGTTCCTCCTTGGTTTTGGAATTTATCAACTTGATAATCTTTTGTGCTTCCTCTAATCTGTGCTCCAAATCTACCTTTGTGTTTTCTATTGCTGTCTTGACTATATGTACAAGTTCTTCTTGCTAAAAAATAATCTGAGTTGAAGGCTAAATGTTTGTTATGTTGGCACTTATATTCTGCCAACATCTAGATGAAAAAGGATTGGTATTCATATTTTTGTATCTACTGGATGAGTTTGTAGTTTTTTTATAGTTCTGAAAAATATGCATTGTCATTTTTAAGCTTACTCTCCTCCATCTTGGCCAATGATGCTGACCATCTGTATTTCTCAACCTGAATTGTTGTTAATTCGGCCAAAGCTCTAGTAAGCTCTTTTGTAAACAATGAAGTTGTGGCCTTTGCTGATGTTTCTATTATTGTACCTATGCCTAATATAGATGCTCCTGTTACTTCCCATTATTATTTTTATTTCAACAGTGTTCCATGCCCTATTCCATATTTTGTATCTGTGCATTTTTCTCAATCACTAAAGTAAATAGTTTTTCTTTCTCCATTTCTATATTGACAACCTCTTTAGTGTAAGGATGTTCTGTGGAAGTCAACTTCAATTGTTTCCTCAATGCTTGAATGTATGATTCCTTGTTCTTGATGAGTTCTTTTGTTTCTTTAATATCCTTAGGATCATGTCCTAGCTTATGATCAAGACTTCCAAAGATTTGATTTTGTTTTCCTTAGCATAGGATGACATCTTCTCAATCTTTAACTGAGAATTCACGTTATTCAAATATGACTGTAACTTGGAAGCAGTCATTACTTAACTGGCGAGGGTTAAAAAAATAGCTCCCCTGTCTACTTATGTAAATCAATTTGATCGATTACATGAATTTTTCTGGTATCTATTGTTAAAATGGATGCTTTATAGTCTTCATCACTCATGGGAGCTAGCACTATGGGTTCCATGAAGGATATCTGGAACTACCCTTTCTCTCAAATGTAAAAAGTAATATGTGTTATGTCTTAGTGGTCTACTTCCAAAATTCATATTAGGTCGAAGCCTCCAAGGCTTGATTCTTTAATTTTATCTCCTTATATCCTGAGAGGATACTCTGCTAAGTCGAAATCTGTGAGTTGGATGATACTAGAGACTAGATTGTTACTTCTATAATAGGTGATTGTATTGTTTCTTCTACATGAGTAGGAGTGATAGAGTTCCCTCATAATATCATTGTGGTTGGCTGCTATCTGTCCCCTTTCTTTGGAGTTTCATCTTGAATAGTAATTATTGGAGGCCTAGACAGAGGATTAATTGGAGAATCTGATTTCTGAGTAGTATTTGGGTCCTTCTTCTTTCTTTTAAAAACAATAAATTCAGCATCTATATTGTCATAATCAGTAGGGGACATTGATTCCCTTTCCCTTTTTCACTCCTTCTCTTTTGGAATTGGTGTTTGCATAGATGATTGATTGACAAGATGTTCTTCAACTTCCTGTAGAGTGCCCTCTATCCATTCCTCCTAATTTGCATATTGTTCAATTTTAGGCCTTGTTGTCTGTGCAAAAGAGGTACTCTTATGTTCTAATCTAAGTTTTGAAATGATGCCCAGGGGATCATAGGATCAAGAGAAACTCAATTTGAATTTCATCTAACTCAAGATAACATCTACTCCCTTTACTACAGCTCTTGTGTTGATGATGTAGCGACCTATGTGAGCTTTCAGCTTGAACTGTGATTTATTCTTGTAGGAGACAAAATGCAACTCATCCATATTAAGAATTTGCCTTGTGTATTCTAATGCAAAGATCCTAACTAGTAAAAAACTAGCAGTTTGTAAGGAGGTAATGATGATCGCTAAACTCTAATCTCAGTGTAGTTCTGGTATAAATACCAGTCTCCCTCTTTAACTTGATTTGATAAATGCAAAATTTTATTTATTTCTGGTGAAATCCTTGGGATCACACCATTGCTCCACAAACATAGTGAGGTATACAAAAACTTATCAACATAATCAGTATAAAAATATTTCTCAGAGTTACTTATAACTAGAGAAATCCAGTGAAGGACTGACCAGAGGTTGCCTTCACTATTTGTCTTCTGTAAAGGGAACTGAAATTTGTATGACTAGTAAAATAGCATAAGCTAAACTAGGACCGACTGATACTTAAAGACACCTTTTTCTTTGAAATTGACAAAGTGGTCATGGATGGAGTTGGCCAAAAACTGACTATAATTGAAAAGGATGGAGGGTTATTTTCCAATTGAAAAAGTAGATAAAACACCTAACACTATCTCATCTACCCACTAGTCATTACAGTACCCAAGCAGTTGGGTTATCATGGAGATTACATGTTTTGATATTTCAAGAAACATTGAAACTAGGTATGGAGGACTAGTCATGGGTAATTAAACATTTCCTCGAAGAAAAAACTCGCAAAATCTAGGCTCTCTGAGGGAATGTTAATATTTTATATAATTCCATTAAAATATTAGTAGAAAATGGAATGTGAGAGTTCTGATAATCAACTTGTAGGGCCTCACAGATGCTTTCAGAGGAAATAGATAAAATGACTTCATTGTCATGGGAAATGACTACCCTTCGACTTGGAAAATATCTAAGGTGGCACTAAATAGAGAACTCAGGAAAGAAGTGAGTTTGGGGGAAAAAATTGTGGGAGAAAGGATTCCTAGATACTTAACTTATCACTTTTATCCAATTATTTTTTCTTTGCCCAGTTATGGAGCTCATATAGATCAAATTCAGATTGGGTTTCAACAATTTTATACAAGGTGTATATTAAGGGGGATCTATCCAAATCTGAGACTAGGGGAATAAGGGGATTTGACTTTGTGATATTTCCTTTTCCTTTATGATTCAACATTTTGAAAAATGAACACAGGGAAAAAAATGATAATACTATGTAAAATAAAGGTGGATAGAAGAAAGCTTGTAGGATAGGTTTACCCTTAAAAACTATTCATTCTTTGTAAAGAATTGTCAGTTCAAAGTTGGCAGTTGATAGCGGTTTTGTCCTTCATCCCACGGGATCAATGACAAGCAAAAAAAAAATGTACTAGCCCCAAAGGAGCATTTATAATGGTGGAACTAGTTGCATAATGGCTTCATTAATGACTATGGAGTAGAGGGGACTTATTGGTAAAACGAATAGGGCGCGGGAATTTAATAAGATAACATTCAATTAGTAATTGGTGGAAATTTTGAATGTTGAATGAGAAATGGCATGGATGGGGAGTGACGTGGTAGGAAAGGTGGCATAGGCATAGTGGTGGGGAGAAAAGGTTATGTGATGGGATATGAGTGGCGAAGGGGGAGACACCTGGCGAGAGGCGAGCGACAGATGGAGGAGCCGTTGGCGGTAGAGTGAAGGTGGTATTTCATCAGGGGGGTGTTGGTGGTAAGTTGAGTAGGGAGGGGACCCCCAAAAATGCCCTAGGCATTACCACATTAGCCCAGGGGATTAACGCAGAGACAAAATTTTGGGCCCCCTCCTCATGTTAATTTTCACCAGTGTTGGGGGGGGGGGGGGGGGGGGGGGGTGGGGTGGTGGGGGCGCCAAAAAACCCCACCACCATAGATCTATGCGAGGTAAATAGCCTCTGTTAATATTTGCATGACTTTTATTTGAAAAAAAACAAAATGACTTTTGTCTTATATCAAATACATTAAAAAAAAATTGAATAAAGCATATATACTAAGGTTTCAAACCTTATAAAAATTTACATTTTTTGGAATTAAAGTGGCATTTTAGCTAGCTTGCTTATTGGGGTTTATTTTTTTTATTTTTCTAATTTCTTTTCATTTATTTTGGTTTTACATTTTTCACATATATATCTTTTTTTTTTATATATATCCCCTATTTTATTTTTCTTCTTTTCTCTTTTTTCTATTTTTCTTTATTATATATTTTTTACTTTTCTTTTTCTTATTTTGAACTTTTTTGAAACTAATTTTCACAATGAAATCATTATTTACAACATCTCTTATGAGAAAATCAACAGATAACCATCAATTGATCCTATAAATTATAGGACCCTAACAGTGTCTCCAGCTGGGATGGCATCCTCCTTGTGAGGTGTCAAGAACATTGTACATCAACAGCCTTTATCCATTGGGTACCCTATTCTTATGTTGTAACTGAATTGATTAGCTATTGTTATTATAGATAGTGGTAACAACTCATCAGAAGCATAGGGCCTTCTCTCCGGACTTCAATTCCAGATGTTAGGCACCCTTACTTGCGTTAGAATGATAAAATGATATTTACAAAGACATGTATGAAAAACTTATCTATCCTTGAGTGAAATAGTGCTTGAGTATTATGCCATTGACAGGTCCTCCCGGTAGTCATTCTCCAATCAAATATTTCCGCAAGAATGAATTTTTACCTCGGAAAGCTTCAATTATATAGGGTCCTTTCCATAGATTGTCGAATTTCCCATGCTTACCTTTCTCTTCATTTCCAGAATCCCATCTCAGAACAAGATCATCTATTTGGAAATCATCTACTTTGGTCCTTCTGTCATGAATCTTCTTGATTTTTTCCTTAATTATCTAAGTTTTGTTATAGACGTCCTCCCTAGTTTTCTCCAGCTAAATCATTTGATTTAACTTTGTTTTTACATCATTTGGCTCCACTTGTGAATTCTGCAATAATTTTATCATTGGAATTCCCAGGGATGTGGGAAAAATTGGATCCACTCCATACCGTAATTAGAAAGGAGACATTCCAATAGATTTGTTAGTGCTAATTCTGTTAGCCCATAGAGCATTAATGAACTTCCTATCCCAGTATTTCTTATTTTCCTACAAAAAATTCTTTATAATGTTAACTAAACTCTTATTATAAGATTCATAATCCATTCCTTGACGATATTAAGCAGTAGAATGTCCTAAATTTATGTTATACTTGTGACAGAAATCAATAATTTAATTTTATTTGAAAGAAGTTGTGTTTTCAGTAATGATTTTATGTGGACATACGAATTTGGATAGAATATTACCTTCTAAGAACTGAATTATGACAGAAATGGTTGTTTGTCAAGTTGGGATCACTTCAATCCATTTGGTGAAGTAGTCAGTAGCAGTGAGGATCCATTTATGTTCACCTGAAGAGCTTGGATGGATTTCTCCAATAGAATATAAACTCCATTGTTGAAAAGGAACCTCCACTGAAATGGGCTTTAAGGCCAAGGGAAATTTTTTTCTCTTTCCTTCAAATATTTGGTAGTAATGGCATGTTGTAACTCTATAATGAACATCTGCAAACAAGGTAGACTAGTAGAAACCAACCCTCAAGATTTTGTTGGCTATGGCTTTCCAGTATAAATGTCCTCCATAGTCCCCTTGATGGAAGTCTTCCATGACTTTATCTGCTTCATCTTTTAATAAACAACTTAGCGAAATACCTCCAGTATCTTTCTAGTACATAGCCTAATATAAAATGCATAATTTCACATCTTTTAATTTGAGGAATCTAGTTTTTTTCTTTTTCAAACTAGAAGGATCTTCTAAATCTTGTAAAACATAGACAATATCTTCATACCAAGGAGAGGTAGAAAATAATTATGATACCTATGGAGTCGCCAACTCTTCCTGTTCATCAAGTGTAGCTATAAAATTTATGTCCAGTGCATTGAAGTTTGACTCAGCTATTAGCTTATCCAATACTTGACCTTTGATGAGTTTTGTAGGCCTTATCTTAATGTCATATTCTTAAATTACTACAATCCATTTGCCTATTTTCCCATCTACATCAGTTTGACTGAGGATATATTTCACTACAACACTTGGAACAAATGAATTTATGTGCGAATGTAGAATGTACACTCTGAAGTTTTTCAGTGCCTTTACTATAGAAAAGGCTTGTTTTTCCATGATATTTTACTTTAAGGATGAATCTCTTAAATCTATTTTGAAGAATGCTATAAGTTGTTCATGTCCCTCCTTGTTTTTCTGCAACAAAACTACTCCAATAGTGTGTTTTGATGCAAAAGAGAAAATCATGAAATATTTAGTAAAATCAGAGCTAATTAAAACAAGGGAACATGTCAAAGCTACCTTTACTTCACTAAAATATTTTTTAGCCTAACTATTCCATTTTATGTTAGCATTTTTCTTCAACATGTTTGTGATTGCTCTCAATATCTCGGTCAAGTTTGGAATGAATCTTCTCAAGAAAATGATCCCAACAATGAAAGACCACATTTCTTTTTTGTTCCTGGGAGGATCAATATTCATTATGGCTTCAACTTTGCTGGGATCTATTCTGATACAATCCTTTGAAATAATGTTACCAAGTAGCTTTCCTTCTTCTAAACCAAAAATAGATTTTTTGGGGTTCAGGGAAATACCATATTCCTTGTATTTTTCAAAAACCTTCCTTAAGTGCAGTGGGTGATCTTCATCTATTTTGGAAAATATAGTGCTGCCATCCAAATAAATAAAAATGAATATATCCTTGTCATCATCAAAATCCATATCAATTTCTATCTAGAAAGTGGCACCTTCATTGCTAAGGCCAAATGGCATCCTAAAAGATGTTTTATGTTGATCATTAGGATGTACCAGAATTTGATTATATCTTGAAAAATCATCCAACAAAGTAATTTTAATGGAACGAACTACTTTTTGTGAAATATAGTACATTTTAGGTAGGGGGTAGTTTTCCTTGAGAGAAACGTTTTTCGAATTCCAAAAATCCACACAGAGCCTTATTTCTCCTATCTTCTATCTGGTTGGCACTAGATTTGACACCCATTTTGAAAAACTTAAAGGAACAATGATTTTGGCATCTAACACTTTTTTAACTTCCTTTTCTATCAAAGGTAGCATAATTGGATTTACCTTAATTTCTTCTTGAAGGATTTTGGGTCCTCTTTGATGGAGATGGTATGTTGTATTATACTTGTATCATGCGCTTTTAAATCATTATAATTCTAGGCAAACACACAAGAAAATTATTTTAATAGATCTATGTACTTTTGTTTTTCTTTGGGAGGCAAGCACTTGGAAAACTTTACAATCTTAGGATTCTCTTCAGTACCTATATTGTAGTCTTCAACCTCAACTCCTATAGGTTCTATGTTTGGATTTTTGGCTACATCATTAAAATCAAACAACTCTTCTAATGGCACCAAACCTCTTGGTAACACATTGTCTTTCAATTGTAGGACCTCAATTTGATCTAGAATGTCATCAGTCTCATTTAACACTATTTGATTTACATCATCACCTATATAGTTATTTGCATCGATAGGTACATTCTCAAACTCTTCTCGTAATGCAAAAAACTATTTATATGTGCATCACTACCAAAAACATGCCAATATCTAACATTATCTGGGACAACTGGCCCGTGTTTCACTTCAACCTAATATTTTCTATTGGGATGGAAATACATATTACAAGTGTTGGCGGAGGTAGCCAATGCATCAGTAAAGATGTTTTGACCTCTGGGAATCAAGGACAATTGGTATTCTGGGAAACACCGCAGAAAATCTAAGACTACAATTTTGTAGGCCCTTTGTCTAGGGTGTGTCGACTCACCTTTAGTTTCATTAATGATGAGTTCATAATCACCATGTACATAAATCATTTTAGATCCCAACCTCTTCAAGAGTTGTAGTCCTAAAATCAATGCTTCATATTCAACTATATTATTTGTACATTGGAAATTTATCTTGTAAGAATGCCCCTTTGCTGCACGTGTTTTTGAGTTTGAAATCAAAATACCTGCCCCTGCTCCTTCCTTACTCACTACCCATAAAAATCCATGTTCCAAAGGGCTTCACCCTCTTCATCTTATTTCCCAGAATCAAATTTTATCTACTCTTTTTTTCTCAATTCAGTGTCTTTCTTTAATACCTCTCTTTCTTCACATATGTCATTATACAGGATGAAGGAATCCATATCTGAATGCATAGAATATAAGGGGTAATTATTTGGTTTGTCTTGGATACTAACCATATACTTCATTAATGCTTCCTTGTATAACCTCCTCTGTTGTAGGAATGGTGGAATATGTCATCTCCATCTGCAAAGTACCTTGTAACGTTTCTCCCCGTGATCTTGATAGCAACATTCCATACTTGGGAGGTATGCCTCCCACTACAATTCCCATTACCACACTCTTTGCTGGGATTTGGACCAGAGTAACACATAGATCTTTGATGAGACCTAAACATATTAGTTTTATAAAATGAAAAGAATATAAATCTTTGTAAAGTTGTTATGCCTAATCCTAGCTTTTCCATGATGGCTCTAGGCATAAGATTGTGTTACACACCAGAATCAAGCATAGCATTGTTAAGAATTTTTTCATGAATGTTCAAACTGATATAGAAGTGTGGCACACTACCATCTTGAGACTTCCCTTCGACTATAGGCCTAAACAATAACTCATGTTGTTCATCAGTTAGGTTGACTATGTACGTTCCTTCCCTTATCTTCAAAGCCTTCACAACGTGAGATCTATATGCATTCTTATTAATCAATTCTGTTAGAGGAATAAAAAATTTCACCTCGGATAATTCCTTTCCAATACTGAAATATGTTTTGGGTTTATCTATTCCTTTGACATTTACATCCTATTTTGGAGAAGTTTCCTTTTGAGAATCATCCTTAGCGTGACTGGTAGAAGGGGTGTCACTTCAAATATTCCTGGGAGGATTTCCAGTAGTCTTTTTACTTCTCAAATTGTATTGCCTGTGCACCTCCATGATAGAATTTTGGTATCCATTTCTATAATCATCTGTCTCTATAGGGATGACTTCTCACTTTGATAAAAAAATAGATCTTTCACTTCCTTAGTTAAGAAAATATTGTCAATTTCTCCTTCCCCAAATAAGTTTATTTTATTTTCTTCGGGATCCTCTAGTAACTCGACTTCTTCATCTGCATAATTTTCTTGGAATGGAGGTCTAATCTGCTACTAATCAGTTGGGCCTCTTCATTATCTTTGTTTGATTTGGGGTGGGTTTCTCCTAAAATTAGGATTTCTAATTTGATAACCCCTTGATATTCCCTTGGAGGAGCCCTGTCAGATATAATTATCCTATCCATCATTCTTTCCATTGTTTTCACTAAAGTATTCAACTTAGCATCTGATGAAGAAGAAGTCGGCTCTTCTTTAATGGTGAGTCTTCTCTTAGCCTTTAACCTAGCTCTCTTTGCCAATAAATTGGCTTCCACACTGACTGCATTCCTCTACATTTCCTATAGGGTGGTAGGATTTCTCTCACTTAGTTGGTAAGACATATCTGGATCAAAACTATTAGGAATCTAGCTCACAAAAAGATAGAAAAGATAGATCAACACCTTATAAATAAGCCTCTTCAAGGGGGAAACCTCCTTTACATTACACAAATGAACAATTCTTAGATGATACAAATGAGAAGACCTCCTTTCTATATATAGGAGTCTGAGGGGTCATAATATAATCAGAGCTGACATAACAATAATAATGTAAGGGCACAATAATAACAATATGGGGACTACATGGGCACAACGATATAATAAGGGGGTTGTAGTAATAACAATAAGGGGTTACACTAGTAGTATAGGGACCTAACATGCCTCTCTCCTTCAAAAAGTGTTGTCCTCAACGCTTGAGTAGTTCTTGATGCTTCTGTATCAAATTCTCATCCTTCCATGTGGAACCTTTAGTGGGTAAGTTCCTCCACTTAATGAGATGCTTTGAAATTGATTGATTTCGTAGCTGTCGACTTCTCGTTTCTGTGAATACTTCAGGTTCTAATATGATTTTTCCTTCCTTATCAAGCTTTGGCAATATTGTTGGAACTAGGATCTTCGACAACTTTTGAATAAGTTCCCACCCTGCTATGCCATTCTTCCATTCATCCCTTGCTTTGTTTATCAAATTTGGTTGGATAATTATACCAACCTCTACCATTTTTGCAACCATATGTTCAATTTCATTCCTTTTGGCATATGGATATCTATAAGGCCTGATGTTTGGAGGAACACTTCTTGGAATAAAACGAATAGCATGATCATGATCATGAATACGTGAGATACCTTTGGGAGTCTCAAATACCTTGGAATAATTGTCCAAGACTTTTTGGAGATATGGATAAATAGATGATTTCGATGTGGGAACCATTAGCCAACATAATTGTGCAATTACACATCGTTGTTCTTTCTTTAGAAGCTTTGTCATTTCGTTAGAGCTGATATTATGATCTTATGATTTTATATTGTATATTAAACTATATTTGTTTATAATAAAAAAATGTGTGAATTTTTCTTGAAATGTTTAAATTTTTAATTTATGGTATTGTGATTTTTGTATGCTATATTATATGTATTTTGAATTAATTTGAATAGAGGTGTGTAGGATTTGTGTATTTTAAAATAATACAAATACATTGAAATTTGATGTTTTGGGGAGTGACTTGTAAAAAAATAAAATGCATTTGATTGTATGACATTTAATTCTATAATTTTAAATTGCATATTCAGTTATGCTTACCCCAATAGTTTCCTATTTTTTCATGAAATGTTTAGATATAATAAATTAACACTTTGTGTTTTACAATAGTTTAAATTAATGTAAGTACTTGGAAATTTGATGTTTGAGAGACATGAACATTTAAAAAATTTGTATTTTGTTTGTATGATATTATAAGTTTATATTGTATATTTAACTGTATTTTTTTATAATAAAAAAATGTGTGAATTTTTATTGAAATGTTTAAATTTTTAATTAATTATGGTGTGAGTTTTGTAAGTCATATTATATGTGTTTTGAATTAAGTTGAATACATGTGTGTACAATTTGTGTATTTTAAAATAATTTAAATACATTGAAATTTGATGTGTAGGGGAGTGACTTGTAAAAAAAATAAAAATGTATTTGGTTGTGAGACATTTAATTCTATAATTTTAAATTGCATATTCAAAGATGCTTTCCCCAATACTTTCCCATTTTTCATGAAATGTTTAGATATAATAAATATATAATTTGATTCTTTTAATTAAAATTATTTCTTTATACATATTAATGACCATTGTTTTATCCCCTCATGGAGGTGGATATGAGGAGTACCCATAAGGTTGGGAGGCTAGCTCAACACCCGATTGCTTCATATTTCAATTCGAGAGGGTTGGTGGGGTGGCCAACCCACCCTATTCACCAAACATGTGAGCATTTCTTATTAAGTTGAAGAACATGGAAAGTCTTCACTCTAGTATGTGTCAATGGATTTTATGATGTGTTACATACTTCCCTCCTAGTAGGTGGGATTATTTCTAGGGTCTTTTAACATCGAGGGTTTTGTACACAAAAAATTGCATGTAGCCACTAGGAATTTCTTTTTGTCTTTTTTAGCTTGTGCCAAAGGTTTGGTTTTGTTTGTGCTTTGGACTAGTCTATGGATCAGTGGTTTGGGGATAGAGATGACCAATTAATGGGTAAATTTGAAAAGTTATTGAAAATTAAAAGCTATTGTACCCAAGGATTGTAGCCATTGGATTCCTAGTACAACATTAGTACCACCCATTGGAACAGAAAGCATTGGGCTATTCAATACATATTCTCCCATGGATACCTTGATATTATGGCACTTTCCAGAGAAATTTATGGTCCCTCCACTTACAACCATCACTAGACACTTTGGTGTTGGATATAGGAAGAAATTCAATTCCTTGGCTATCTTACAATTAATAAAATTATGGGTACTACCCGAATCAATCAACAATATTACCTTTTTCTTCTTGATATGTCCTTCTATCTTTATAGTTTGAGTGGTAATTCTAGCCAATGCATTACAAGATATGGTCAAATTCATTTCTTCTTTCTCTGGGGTTGGTTCCTGGTGAGTATCCTTTTCTTTTCATGTTTCTTGATACTTTTCTTCCTGATATTTCACTACTTGAACATTCTTCTTCTTGATATGTCCTTCTATCTTGAGAGTTTGAGGAGTGGTAATTCCTGCCATTGCAATACAAGATATGGTTGGATTCATTTGTTCTTTCTCTAGGGTTGGTTCTCGGTGTATATCCTCTTATTTTGACATTTCTTGATCCTTTTCGTCATTAGGAGGCCTTTCTTGTAGCATCTTTGTCCCACCTTCCTTCAAACCTTCCATGTCTTTCTTCAAATCTTCCATGCCTTTCTTCCAATATGCTTTCATACCATTGATATCAGCTTCCATGGCATAGATAAAACTATTTATCTTTTACTTCTCTAGAATATCATTTACCCTTATATTCAATTTTTGAAAGTCCTCAATGTGCTCTGCCATTGAACCCTTTTGTTTGAGATTTATCAATTGGCTACAGAAGGTGTTTCTCTTTGTATCCTCATAATGTGCTATCATTTCCTCCATTAAAATTGACCACGTGACAAGTGGTTTACGAGAACAAATCCCTTTATACAATAAAAATTGATTCGATTCTAAATATTTAGATGCAATACGCACCTTTTGTAATAGTGGTACACCATGTATATCAAAATATTTCTCCATCTGTAGTATCCAATTTACCGGATCCTTGCCATCAAACTTCCTCATCTTGCTTTTTCTTGATTTTAGGTCCTCTATATTGAAACAAATGTAACTCTATAATTTCAGATCTTTAAGTTCTGAAATTTCAGCTGTAATATCCCTCTAAGTCCTCTTTCTAAATCTGCAAGTCTGATAGCAATTGGATTCCCAAAGAAACCTTTATTCCCAATATCCCGCAATGACCTAATTATAGACTAGTTCAGTAGAGTTAACTTGTAGGACATGCCTGTTATCGGGAAAACTAGTGTCCATTCAGAGCTGCTAGTCCCACTAAGACAGGTAGCTATCTTAGAAACAAACAAACTAAAGTTACTTGTGTTTTCCTTTATGAGAGATAGATGAGAGAGAAGCAGAAAGTATTAGCCTCAGTCTTTCGCTAGTCTCCTTACTCGTTTCCTCTCTCCCTTGATAGAGCTTTCACCACTCCTTTCTCACTTGTCCCGCTTCAAAGAACACCTGTAGAGTCAAAGCAGCAAAATACCATCATAGCATAGAGATCTATAACCATAAACAATGTAGGATCAGATGTACATTAACCATATAAATGCATATACAAATACAACATTCAGAGATATACAAGAATATGGAGGAAAACTCAAATGGCTTTATTGATAGAAGTAGTAGAAGAGAGGATTACAACCAAGCTGTCTAATCCAGCATCATCCTCCCAGCATGAAAGCCCTCTTCACCTCATACAAATCAAGATCACCAAACAATGTCTTCAAATAGAAACCAACAGCACTTCCTTGCAAATTACAAAATTCTAGCCTCTGGATCTCTAGGATGAGGGATCCATATATAGATGTTTATAGGAGAGTGAGTCAGCTTCTGGGATTTTGATTAGTGTCATTTCACTAATAGTTCTTGGTTCCACTTGGAGATTTTAGATCTCTTACTCATCCCTGGGTGAATTCAGAGAGGCAAGTGTCATATGAGCAGTTTCTAGAAGATTCTATGGGTTTCCACCTAGCAAACTGCTTCTGCCATTTGTCTGCTCTCGCTCATCGCACCCTACAGAAGGGCTTTCTAGTATGCATCACACCCCCCGTGTGTAATAGGTGAGATGCATCGCACCCTATGCATGGAGCAGTCTGTATGGTCCTGTTTTGACCAGTTCTGAGTAGTTTTTCATGGAGAACTTCTGGGAGATGATGTAATCAGCTGACCTTATTCCTTTAGGGTATGAAACAACACTTTTAGGGGTTTAGAAGCCCTTGGTTTATGGACATATGTGATTGGGGTTGCAGTGCCCAAATATGTCTATAATAATGCCGTGTGTCATTGTTTCAACCTTAGGTTCTAAAAATTATACCCAAACAAAATACAGTCCATCCTCTTTCTTTAACTTCTTATAAAATATCAATCTGATGCTCAGAGAGAAAGTTATCACAATTTTCCCAAGGTCACCGGTTTAGGATGTAATTCAGGAGTCTGCAAAAATCCTAACTTCCTTAGATCATATATCCAAAAACATAGCGAGCCAAGATCTGAAATTTGGACCCGAGGTTCAGACTGACTTCATCTCAAATGGGTTTTCGTTTTATCTTCTGAAACTTTGTAGCGAAAATGGTATAGAGACAATTCCATGATGACCTGTTTTAGATGAAATTATGGAGCATGCCAAAACCCTAACTTCCTTAGATTATATCTCCAAAAATATAGAGAGACAAGATCTGAAATTCAGACCCTAGGTTTAGCGCGATTTCATCTCAAATGGGGGTTTTTTTTTGCTTCTGAAACGTCGCAGAAAAATATTTATATTGAAAATTCCACAATGCCCTGTTTGGAGCAGCAAAACCCTAGAATCCAAAGCTTTGGCACAAAATGTTAGGAAACCAGCTCACAAAAAGATAGAAAAGTTAGATCAACGACTTAGAAATAAGTCTCTTTGAGGCGGAAACTTCCTATACATTACACAACTGAAAAATTCTTAGATGATACAAATGACAAGCCTAGGAGTCTAAGGGGCCATAATATAATCAGAGCTAACATAACAATAATAATGTAAGGGCACAGTAATAACAATATGGAGACTACATGGGCACAACAATATAATAAGGGGGTTGTACTAATAAAAATAAGGGGTTAGACTAGTAGTATAGGGACTTAACAAAAACCGTATGGAAATTTGTTCAGAGTTAGTCCTAGTGAGCATTGTATTGCAGTTGGGATAGACATGTAAATATTATTGAATCTAGTGTAGTGGACTTGGATTGTTTCACTAAAGGCTCTCTTTATATTCTCATATTCAACCAAGATTTGGAGAGGATTCTTATCTACTTCCTATCTTGTGAGAAAATTATGGTGAAATTGTGTGGGATATGGGACACTAGCTGCTACAAATGCCCTGAACCATTTCTTAACTTATCCTATCAAACTTTGTGTGAATATCTCATTTTAAAATAATCATCATTAACTTCTTGCAAATCTGAATAATCATTCATTCTATCTATGTGTTGTTGTGTTGTGATTGGCCCTTTTCCATCAAATTAAGGGTTCATCTCTGATAATCCTATGGTGTGGCATTAAGTTTTCCAGGCAGGACAAGGGGGGCATAACGAGGTGCCATGACTAGTAAATGGGAATGGGAAGAAGATGGCACTACAATGGATGTGGATATTGATGGTATTAAAGGAGGTGGGATTATAGTTTTTTGAGTTCATGTTGTAGTAGTAGGGATGGTAGGTGAAATAGGGGTAGTGGTATTGAGAGAAACTACTTTAAGGGTTGTAATAATAGAATAAACCATTGGAGGGGATCAATATGAGGCAGAAGAAGAAGAAGATTTAGTTGATTGATCAGTAAAAATTTTTTTCACAACCTGGTTTAATTTAGTCACCAAAACTTTTGAGCTTGTTAAACTATTTTACAACATCTTCATCTGAATCTGGATTGACAGGTTGATTTTCTGGGATATAAGGTTTTAAAATATTCTCATTAAAATCTATCTCATGAACAAATCTTTATGATCTAGTACATAAAATGTTATGCTCAGAAGGTAATCAAATTCAATATCCTCTACAATAATGAAGCTTTTAGGGAGAAAATTAACTCTAGGTAGTGGATTATTGCTTGCTTGACTCTCAGTAAAACTCTTTTTTCTAACATGTTTCTCAGCATTATCTACTATTTTAGGTCTTTTAGGATCTGGATGGACTCTAGTGTAGGTCCTTTTAGGAGCTTGATCCTCCATATATTATTTACATATAAAACTATGTACATAATTTGGGTGGAAAAACCAGCCTTAATAACATCTATTTACAAGCCACAAAATGGAAATAGCTCTGATCTTTGAAAGAAAAAATTACCAGGGAAAAACAAAAATTTTTATCATTTTTTTTGAGTTCCCTAGTATGGTCGTTGGAATGTTATCACTTCGTAATTTCCCAAAGTTGTGGAGAGAAACCCATAGGTAACCACAAAACCACTTTGGAAGCTGGGATCTAGCCCTTGTAGCTTTAGAGAGAAATATTTCTATTTGATTTTAGATTTATGTTTTAAGATATTAGGCTAGCTATTGAGTTCTGAGATCTGTTTCTCAAATATTTGGTTGAAAACTAGAGGGAAAGTCCATTGGAATGGAGTCAATGAGCTTGGGTGATAAAATAGAAAAATGGCAGAACAAATGTAATAAGGAAAAGTATACAAGCTTCTGGATCTTTAGAATATTTGTGGAGTGAATGGGATACAAAGATTTAGATTCAATTAAATATAGAGCATGCTAATATGAATTCCATACTTAACATTAGAGTGAAAACATAAATATTGTTTATAATCCATAGCAGAGTGTATTTAAACAAATTCAGCCCTTAATCTTCTTTAAATAGTAGAGACAGAAAACATATGAAAAACTGGGAAAATAACAAGTTCACATGAGAGGAGACATCACCAATTACCTAACATAGGAATCCTAGAACAAACTTTATGTATTAATGAAATTGATCACTTCAATACATGCACAACATACATAAAAAGGTTTTCCTTCTTTCTACAAGTTTCAACATTTTCTAAGTCTTATTTCTGAATATTTATAGAAAACTATTACATCTCGGATCAGATTTCAAAAATAAAATATATTTACAATAATATATGTTTGAGGTACATATATTTTTAGACATAGAAGCAGAGAAAATAGAAAAATTTGTTGAAAACTTGTTGCACTCTCGAGGCTATCTAGGAGTTTGTTGATGACTATTGTGACTTCCCTAAAAAGGTTGTTCCTATTATGCTAAATAATTTGTGGCTTTGGTTACACTTCACTCAATAAATTTTAGCAGTCTGTCCCATGGTTCTTCACATGGATATAAAAGATAACCATATTTATGGATCTTTCATCCACTTCAGTGTCAATGTCAAAAGTGGGTTTATTTAGAAAAAGGTAATGGATTTCGTGCTGGATATTCAAATCAAACTGGACCCACTGTATGAATGCTTCTCCACTAATAACTTATTTAGCTTTTCAAAGCATGGAAGCATCAACACCTATGTTGCACTGTTGTTCTTGGTAGTTTTCTAATGCGATCAATTTTCCATTAGAATTCCTGAGAGTAGGCAAGCTTTTTTCCTGTAGTAATGTAAATTTCCTGTTGAACCTTCTGACCTACAACTCAAGATATTTACATTTATTTTCCAACTATATCATCAAATTACTCTTTGTCAAAATCCTCTTGACCTCCATGACTGTTGCTGTTATGTCTGGAATATTCATATCTTCTAGTTCCTCCTTAGTTTTGGAATCTGGCAGCTTGATAATCTTTTGTGGTTCCTCTGATTTGTACTCCAAATCTACCTTTGTATTTTTTATTGTTGTCATGACTTTGTGTACAAGTTATTCTTGCTAAAAAATAATATGAATTTAAGGCCACATGTCTATTATGTTGGAATTTATACTCCGCCAAATATTTTTCTTAGCCTCTACCAAAATCTCAATGATAAAGGACCGCTCATCATATTTTTGTATCTTCTTGATGAGTTTGTAGTTTTTCTAGAGTTCTGACAAATATGCCTTGTTAGTTTGAAGTTTTTGCTATTGTACCTGTTGTTGTGTTAGTTTAATCATTGTTTAATTTGACTAAACCGTAACCATTTAATTGTCAACTAGGGTAGGTCTATTTATTTCAAAAGTGTCAGCACTATCTGTGCCAATACATAACAATCAAAGAAATAAATAAAAGAACTCAAAGAAATTCCATTGAACACAATTATAGAACTTAAGAAACTCATGCAGAAATTAAAAAGCATTCTACAGGAATGAAATTAATCATCACACTTCATGTTTTGTCAAGAAACATGTGCACCATACACAATATTAATGAAATTGTATCAGTTGATCAAACATTACATTTATAACCAATCTTGTGTAACAACATATAATGAATCTAAAAAATGAAAGTAAATATGCTCTACAAATTATGTAGTGACCATAATATACCCACGCTTAATGGAAAAGAATAGTTAATCTACTACTACTGCAGCAATCCCTGCTGAAGAGGCGGGCCCTTCCTCCCTAGCCGAGCGTAGGGATGGAATGAGAACAAGTTAGGAACTCAACACGAAATTTGTAAAAACATCATCAGATATGTTCTGTATTAAAAATAACTGTGAATTACAAGATCCAAATGTCAATACTGTCTTGTGTTTCCTGTTCCATTTCATGGAATTGAATCATGTTACAATGTTTACATGCCCAAAAATAGCAGACAGATCAGTCATGAGAATATTACAATTCTCATGCAGATCGATATTAAAATAAATATAGAATTTTTTACAAACTATTTCTAAATGCAAGGCCAATTTGAGTTACATTGTCCTCTAGAATCTTAACCACTCAAATCCTTTGACCGCTGGTAGATAATTCATGCTCCTTGATAATTGTCTCACGGAATAGTACCCACGGCCTTTGACGGTTGTAGTGTAATAACATATTGTAGTGTAAAAAAAACTTGAGGTGTAACAACAAATCTTCAGAGTATAATTGTGAGTAATAGCACAACTATTCATCCTTTGGCCTTGAGTTCATAGGAAACACTTGAAAGGAAACGAACCAGAAAAATTCTTCCACACTGACCCAGGTTAGCCATCAAAAGGACATCACTTCATTCAATATTCAACAAAAATGGCAAAATAATATGTCAAAGAAAGAGTTGCTCTTGTAATCAGGGAAAGTGATAATTAGGACATAAAGTTCACAGGTTTAAAGAGAAAATGGTTAAAATGGGGAAAGAGGTGTCTAAAGTATGATAAAAAAACTACACCCAACATCTCCCCCCAACTAAAGCAATTGCATGGCCTCATGCAAAATTCTCATATACTGTTGCTACATCTTTGTTATAGATCTTTCAAGTTGCAAGCGTCAGGGGTATCCTCATCAATGGACTTATAGACCTGAGTGTCCATCAGCTGATGCGGTCATGATTCCTCCTCATAGTCACCCAATTGATAATGGGGCTAGTATTCTTCCACCGGAAGCCAAATCGAGGGATATTTAAATTTAAGACCTATCCAAAAGGCTCCCAATGATTTCACAATCTGGGCATACTCTGGAACCCATGTAACAACAATAACAAAATTAGGAACCCGAAAGGGTCACCCTCCTGTAGACCTGCACTACTAGCATAAGTACGTTTAAAACACCATGTTAATGCTTGTCTCTTTAGATTTGCAAAGAGGTTGAGACAAAATCCCACAATCCTCCTTCTATAGATGGTTGATTGTTCCCTTATATCAAGAGTGCTCATAAACCTTTTAAATTCATGTCTCAATTTCGTAGCCATTCCTGGTTCCGCTCTTATCCATAATGTTTCCTTCTCTTCATTGGTGTAAGTTGACTTCATGGCCAGGTGTCATTCTATCTGATTTCTCATAAAATAAATGAAGGAATGCAACTGTAGGTCCCCCATGTAGGAGAAAATGTGTGCAACCATATGCAAGCTAGTGTGTTGACATATCATACTATGAAGAAACAACTCACACAGTAATCTTTGCTAATTAAAATCACATGCACAAAAAATATCCAAAAAAGTTCAGGTAGAATTACCCACGTAAGGTCTATTTTCTTACACAGCCTTCAACTGAAACAAAAAAAAATATTTCCCATAGAAAGGCTGGGTAGGATGGAAAAGGTCTTCTACACCCTAACAGATTCAGGGCGAGTTCATACAACTTATGTTTATCATCTATTAAATCTTGAACTTTCTGATGAAACTGTTGCACTTGTTTCTCCTTTTCCTTCTTCGTTTACTTCCTTTCCCATCTTTCCCATTCTTCTGTCAACTTCCCCTCAGCCCACTTTTCCTTAAGTGCATTTACAACTTTTTGATTCCCTTCCAGTGAGATCACTCCATTTTGTAAAGAGAGTGCTAGCTGCTTCCATTTCTGCAGTTCCGATATCAACAAAAAAAAAATTAAACACCATCCTTCTTTGGGACCTCATGTTCCTTCACATGCAATATCAATAGGGGGTGTAAAAGCATCTCGAGATTTGATTTGTTCAGCTGTGGCTTCTAGTTTTTGTGTACCAGCTACTTCGTCACCAGGTTCTTGTGGTTTGACTCTTACCCCTTCTTCTTGAGTAGCCTTTGCCTCTATTGTTGGATCTTGTGTAATAACATTATCATTGGCAGGTTCTTTTGTATCAGCTTCTAGGTCGATCATCGTGGGATGCTCTGTTTCAACTATTGGTTCTTTTGGAACAATCGTTAATGGGTTCTTGTGTAACAACTTCCCAATGTTCAATTTGTGTTTATGTCAATATCATATTTGTAGCATAGACTTTGTATCTGGATGTTGTTGGATTCCTAGGACATGTTGCAAATACATAACCTGGTGTGATTTATGCTCTCATTTTTCCTCTCCCAAGATATTCAAACCCAGAACCCTTGTTTCTACTTTACTCTCCTCTAATTGTTTCCTTAATTTTTCATTTTCCTTCTCCAATTTTTCAATTTTATGCAGAAAACTTTAGGTCTCATCCTTACCTGATAGACGAATATCCTTAGGATGGGCCTATTCTCCTTTTTGTTTTCCTGTGTCCTTGTGCTTACTTAGCTACTTTCTTGATGGAGATGAAGGCTCAGGTTTTGTACTGACTCTTACCTCCTTCTTCAGTGTACTGGCTCCTCCAATGATCTTTTCTTAATCCTCCTTCTTGAGGATTTCCCTTTCTCTTCAGTCTCCCTAGCTTCCTTTTTAGCGTCATCAGGGATTTCAACTTTCTTTCGGTAGGAATTGCTCGTCTTTCTACTCATAAACTCCTCCTAGCTCCTGCCTTGGCATTCCAATGCATCCAACAAAATTAATTTGATGATGTTGTAGTTGGTAACACAACTCTTCGAGTGCGTAGAAATATTCACAGCAATGAACATGTGCCTTGCATTTTCTAATAGGAAATATGGGAGGTTGACCAGTTGCCTGCGTCGAAGGTGGTTTAACAACGAAAAAGGGTAATTGAACACAGTTGTTTCCCTTCCTTCACAAGTAATTTACTTGATGATGTATAAGAAAATGTCTCTGCACGATTCAGGGAGTGATAACCAGTCAATTTCCCTGCCTTTCTTCTATAATTTCTCCTCCCCTTACAGAAATTCCACCTTGAGGGAGGGATCATTAATCTTTCGGCTAAACCATTTTTCCCCTCCAGCGCGTAATGTTTTTACTGGGAAAATTACTTCTTCCGTGACCCCTAACCTTTGTCTAGTTTCTATCGAAATTTTTGGAAAATTTCAAGGAACCGTCTCCTCTGACTCCTTGATCCATTCAAAGAACTCAAACCATCCTGAATCCTTAAAAATATGGCACTCCTCAGACAGTTTTCCAATGCTTCTGTAGAATTGGTCTCGTGCTTGATTTCCGCTCCTCCCATCTTTGTTTCAGTCGCTACACTCTGTGTTTTCTCTGCTTTCTCTCTAATAAATTTTTAAATCAGGGTGCAATGCTTTGTTCAGGTTGATATCAAGACAGTAATGTAGGCAATAAATACAGGAATGTCAGATCAGGGGATTGTACATTACATGTTATGGTCTCATTATTGATCTTGGATCCTGGAGGTCTGGCTTAAATGCAATTTAATCCTAAGGCATGATTGGCATAAAAATATAAAAATAATTGTAGGATTTGGTAATGATTGTAGGGTTGTCGCTTTAAGTCTAGTTTTAAATTGCAAATTTTGAAATGATTCGCCCTCCCCATGAGTTTAATGCAGCAACCATCCTCGGTCGTAAAAGAAAGTGCCATATTAATTTACATAAATTTTAAACACATGAAAAATCAATATACCTTTTGAGTGATGTACCAGTGGCGATGTGGTGAAAAGGTAGTGGCGAAAAGGTATCGACGATGTGATTAATTTCAGTGATGACATGTTGATTAGGTCATTTTCTCTTGTAGCAATATGTTGATGATACTATTTATTGTGGAAGCCAATTTTGCCAGGTTCATTGCTCCAAATTGTCAGTTGTTACAGGTGTAACAACAAATGTAATTTATAGCACTATTTTTACACGAGATTCTTATTTGTACTACTTTTTCAAAAATTTGAAAAGAAAAAGAAAAGAATTGAAACTTGTAACAACATAGTGTAAGATACACATAAGATAAATTATGCTATTACAGAAAGAGAAAAAAATTCATAACAACTGCCACATGGTGGTTTTCAACTCTCACAATTGTCTACCTTCACCCCTATAAGAGGTTTTCACATGCAGATTTTTATTTATATTTTTTTGCTATACATACATACATACATACATACATACATACATACATATATATATCTATATATATATATATATATATATATATATATATATATATATATATATATATATATATTTGGTGTATCAGCCGCCAACAAAAGTTGATTTTCAACTATTACACTTATTGAAAATTAAATAAATTTGGTAGCGCTGGAGAATTTTCCCCTGCCCCCGTAATTTTAAGGTTAGATTTCATGACAATGTTGATAAATGAATCCCTTGAAGCTGATTTGTGATATGAACGAAGACAATGCCCACTAGCAAGTAATGGTGTCATAGAATTGTCAATGGTAACTAAATTCACAGTTCCATTGTCAAGGACTATATCAAATTCATAAGGACCTAACCATCTGGTGTAGAGCTTCCCCTTGAAATCCTTGAATCTTGAATCATATAGTAGAGCCCAATCTCCTTTTTGGAACACCTTCTTTTTGATGAATCAGTTGCACCACTTAGCTCTTTGTTGTTGAATGATATCTATTTAATGAATAGTAGCCAACCTTTTCTCATCTCACTCATTTAGATGAGTCAACCATTGCTTCTATCCTGTAGCCAACTCCAAGTTCACCTGTACCATTGTTTTGAGTGTATTTATCTCGAACTCTATGGTAAATAAAGGATTTTTACCATACACTAATTCATATGGTGAGAATCTCGTTGTGTTCCTCTATGTAGTCCTATATGCCAATAGTGCCTTTGGAAGTTTATTAGCCCAATTTCTCTAGTGGCTTTCCACAATCTTGGTAAGAATTCCCTTAGTGACCTTATTGGTGCTTTCCACTTGGTAATTTCCCTGTGGATGATAAGGTGAAGTAATCTTATGACATATTTTGTATTTCTCAACTAGCTTTTGAATCAAATGAGATGTGAATTGGGGTCCTCCATTTGTCACTATTTGCCATGGTGTCCCAAACTGAAAAAAAAAATGTCTTGAAACAAGAAGTCTGAAACAGCCTACTCTATGGCTTTGGTCAATGCCTTCGCTTCAACCCACTTTGTGACATAAACTGTGCAGACCATGATGTAGGACTTTTGTTGGGATGAAGGATTAATTGGTCGTACAAAATTCAAGGCCCATTTCTCAAATGGTTCTAAAACTATTGGAGGGTATAACAACATCTCATCATATTGGAGCACTTGACCCATTCTCTGGTAGTTGTCACATCCCTTCACAGATTTATTTCCATCTTGAAATATTGTGGGCCAACAACATCCTGTTGAAATAACCTTGTACCTTGTCCTTTGTTATTCTCTTAACTTGTAAGAAATTCCATAATACCAAATATGCAAAGAAATACAACCTAGAACACAGAAAAAATGAGAAAATAGCAAGTATTTTATTATTCAGAGATGAAAGTAATATTCACTTCCCTCTTCGATGGGGAAGCCCCCAAAAGACAAAATGTTGATTACAAAATAAGACTGGATATGCCTCAATGGTGAGTCTCTATCATTTATATAGGATTCATACATACAATACTATGGGTCATTAGCATGGTTCTATAATACCATCTATCTATTACCATGGCCCGTTTGGAACTAACTGTGGTCCCATTCTTAAATGTGTATCAACCACTTACAATTATTAATACGAGCTTTATTAACTCTTTAACTAACTATAACTATGAATCGACCGTATTACATAAATAAAGGGTTTAGGATTGGACCCTACCATGCCCTCCCCCATAAAAAGTAGCCTTGTCCTCAAGGCTAACACTGCGGAAACTGTTGAAGAATAGTGGTTGGTCCCCAAGTCGCATCTTCTAGAGAGGTGTCTTTCCACTTGACAAGGACTTCCTTGATCGTGCGACCATGTAAATGTCATTCTCATGTATCAAGGACCTTTTCAGGTTGGAGCCAGAGTGAACCTTCTTCATCTAATTCAGGTAGACTGGTTTGAATTCTGTAATTGTTCCCCACCACTTTCTTGAGGCATGATACATGGAAGACTGGATAGATTTTTGAAGTTGGTGGCAAGGCTAGCTTATAGGCTACTACTCCAATGTGCTAAAGTATTTGATAAGGTCCATAGAATTTTGGTGCTAACTTTTGGTAGTGATTTTCTTTGAGTGATGTTTGCTTATATGGTTGTAGCCACAGGAATACCTGATCCCCTTTTTGAAATTTGTGCTCGGAACAATGTTGGTCTTCCTGTTTCTTCATGCGATTTTGAGCTTGATGGAGATTATTTTTTAGACAGGCTAGCATGGCTGCATGGTTCTGTAGGATTTGATCCACTGCTTTCACCTTAGAGCATCCAGGGATATCAGAAGAAGGTGAAGGTGGGATTTGAACATACACTGCTACATATGGAGTCATCTTGGTGGTTGCATGATAATTAGTATTATACCACCATTCAGCTAGAGGTAGCCATTGTACCCATTGATGTTACTTTTCTAAAGTGAAGCACCTTAGGTATGTCTCCAAACATTTGTTGATTGCTTCAGTTTGACCATCAGTTTAGGGATGATAGGAAGTACTTAGTTGGAGTTGGGTGCCTTGTAGCTTGAAAATTTCTTGCCAAAAGTTACTAGTGAATGTGGGGTCACGATCAGACACAATAGAAGTGGGCATGCCATGCAGTTTGAAGATCTAGTCCATGAAATCTTGAGCCACCAAAGTGGGGGTAAATGGGTGGGGTAGAGCACAAAAATAACAATATTTAGAAAGTATGTCCGCAACCACCATGATGACTGACTTGTTTCCTGACTTCGGAAGACTAGTAATGAAATCCATAGAAACATCTGTCCAGATTGAGGCAGGGATGGGCAATGGTTGTAAGGTGCCTGGTGACTTGACTGTTTCTCCTTTGTGGTGTTGACACACATCACATTCAGCTACAAAAGTAAGAATTTTAGTTTTCATTCTTGTCCAAAAGAAAGAATAATGAGTGAGACAATAGTCTTCTGAAAGCCTGCATGGCCTATAGTGGGAGATGAGTGCAACTCTACCAAAATGTGTGTTTTGAGGGTGGATGTCAGTGATATAACTACTCTATCCTTGTAGCGAAGAATCTCATCCTTCCAAGAGTAGCCAACAGAAGAATTGGGGTCTCCTCTCAAGTTATTAATGATTTGGGAGAGACAGGGATCTAAAAACCATTCCTTGTGGGCTTATTTAATCCAATCTAGTATGAGAAGAGAGATTGATAGCAGGGTGCTTTCATCCTCAATTTGGCGTGATAAAGCATCTGCTACTACATTTTCATGCCATTTCTTGTAAATTATCTCATAATCATATCCCAGCATTTTGGCTAGCCATTTATTTTGCTGGGGCAAGGATAGACGTTTCTCCAAAAAATATTTGAGGCTTTGATGGTATGTGCAGATTTGGAAACGTTGCCCCAATAAATATCATCGTCAGGTATCTACTGCATGTAATATGGCCATCATCTCCTTCTCATAGGTAGATTCTCCTAGATGTTTCCCACTCAGTTGTTGGCTGGTGAAGGCCAAGGGTCAACCTTCCTACATTAAGATAGCACCAATACCAGTACCTGAAGCATCACATTCAGTCACAAAGGATTTGGTGAAGTTGGGTAGTGCCAATACGGGAGTGGCACACATGGCATGTTTGAGAGCCATAAACACCTGTTGTGCTGCATTAGTCCAGAGGAATGATTTTTTCTTGAGAAGGTTAGTGAGAGGTCTAGAAATGCGACCATAATTGTAGAAACGTTTCCGATAGTAGCTGATGAGACCCAAAAATCCCCTCAAACTCTTCAAGGTTTTTGGTTGGGGCCAATCTTGCATTACCTGTATCTTTTTGGGATCCACTCAGACACCTTCACGGCCCACAATGTGGCCCAAATACTCGACTTCTTCCCTGCCAGAAGAGCATTTGGAGAATTTGACAAATAATTTATGATTCAGGAGAAGTTGCAATAGCAGGTCTACATGTTGAAGATGTTTTCCTAGGTGAGGTTGTAGATGAGAATGTCATCAAAGAAAACGAGGACAAATTTTTGGAGATATGGTTTCAGCAGGTGATTCATTAGGCTTTGAAAAGTGGATAGGGCATTACGGAGACCAAATGGCATGACCAAGAATTCATAATGGCCTTCATGAGTTTGGAAAGTAGTCTTGGGAATGTCTACTTCTTTCATGCGTATTTGGTGATACCCAAAGTGAAGATATTGTTAGGATATTCTAACACATAGGAAATAGTCAAGTATAACTTGGACTAGTGTAGAGTTAGGTAAAGCATGTTTCTTTACTATGTACCTTTGTAACTTACAATCTGGCGGTCATGATATGTTCTAGACATGAAGTCATCTGACGGTTCATTCTCTCCTCGCTTTTACTGACACTTGATCAATGGCTTAATACCCGATTGGTTCATGATCTCTATTTAAAGAGTGTGGAGGGTCATTTGTAGGTTAACTGTTCATGAGAGAAGCTTATGTAAATTTTCATTCCTTTATTAATAAATTTCCTGAAGTGGTCGTGTTGGCTCAGGCCATGGACTGTTTCCCTCTTTGAGGGTTTTAACAACGTTAAGAATATTGGTGTATTGATCTGTGATCTGTTTGTGAGCGATGTCCTTTGGTGTTCTGTCTGAGGAACTTACCCTGTAAATTCCTACATGGTATCAGAGCCGGGTTCTGATCCTAGCTCTATTACATGGGCTTGCAAGAAAAAAAGTGCCATTTCTCTTTCTTCAGTAGAAGAAGAGTATCGTGGTGTCATAGAAGCTAGTAAGGAAGCCCTGTGGCTTCATCAGATCCTATCAGAATTTGGCTTTTAGCAGCAGCATCCGACTACACCTTGGTGTGATAATAAAAGTGCCATTTAGCTATGCAAATATCCAGTCCAACATCAGCGCAGCAAACACATTGAACTGCACATGTACTTCATTAGAAAGGTCATTCATGACCATGTTCTTGAAGTGCAATATTGTTCAATAGATTGTCAAGTTGTAGACATCTTTACAAAGGCTCTCACAAAGGCGAATTTTACTAAACTTCAATTTATGGTTGGAGTTCATAAAGTTGTCACTAAGGGGGGATAGGGTTTAATGCCTCCTTCCTTCTCCTATTGTGTCATATTTGTACATCCTTAAATCCTATCCTGAGTTGTTCTTAAGGGGGGATGTTAGGATATTCTGACACATAGGAAATAGTTAAGTATAACTTGGTCTAGTGTAGAGTTAGGTAAAGTGTGTTTCTTTACTATGTACTTTTGTAACTTACAATCCAATGGTCATGATATGTTCTAGACGTGAAGTGATTCGACGGTTCATTCTCTCCTCAATTTTACTGACACTTGATCTGTGGCTTAACATCCGATTGGTCCATGATCTCTATTTAAAGAGCATGGAGGGTCATTTGTAGGTTAACTGTTCATGAGAGAATATTATGTAAATTTTCATTCTTTTATTAATAAATTTCTTGAAGTGGCCATGTTGGCTTAGGCCGTGGACTGTTTCCCTATTTGAGGGTTTTAACCATGTCAAGAATATTGGTGTATTGATCTGTGATCTAGTTGTGAGTAGTGTCCTTTGGTGTTCTATCTGAGGAACTTACCCTGTAAATTCCTATAGATCTAGCTTAGTAAAGAATTTAGCACCATGTAGTTCATCAAGTAGATCATCAACAACTGGGATAGGGAATTTGTCTTTGACCTTGAGCTTGTTGAGGGCCCTGATGTCTGGACACATGCGCCATTCCCCATCTTTCTTGAGCAAGATTACTACTGGTGATGAATAAGGACTGATGCTAGGACGAATGACACCAGCTTCAAGGAGTTCCTTGATGATTTTTTCAATTTCATTCTTTTGGGCGAAAGGATATCGATATGGCTGCACATTTGGAAGTTGTGCCCGTGGAACCAAAGTGATGCTATGATCATGTTCACCTCTAGAGGGTGGAAGCTCTTTAGGTTTGTCAAATACCTGTTGGTGTCGATTCAATACCTGTTGCATGTCATGATGAATATGAAGAGTAGTGGGCTTGATGGCCTGGATGGCATTAAACTGGACGATAACTCCGTGATGGCCCTTTTTTAACAACTTTTCCATGTGAAGTGTGGTGATGACAAAAGGAGCACCTTCTTGAATTCCATGAAGGGTATGCATGTGGTCATTATGATTAAAGCTCATATATAACTCTTGTAAAGCCATGGTGATTGGGCCTAGTGTGTGAAGCCATTCATCACCCAAGACAATGTCACAACCACCCATGTTAATCGCAAACATGTGGGTCTTTAGGTTGTAGTCTCCTATCTAAAGTTTGATATTTTCACTGCCGCTTTCACATTTCATTGTCCCCCCATCATCAATTTGGACCTTGAAATTAGAGACTGCATGACAAAACAATGAACAACTTCGACACTCACTAATGGATAAAGTTATGAGTGCTTCCACTATCAATCAATACTACTACAGGGCAATGTTGAATAAAGCCTCTGATTTTGAGAGTTTGGGGCACAGAAATGCCCGCCAAAGCATGTAGCGAGATAACTAGTTCCTCTCGCGTAGCTGGGAGTTCACTATCCTGCTGGGTTTCCTCAACTTTGTCTTCTGGTCTCTCAAGGGGTCGGGGGGCTTCCTCTGATGAGCTGTGATCAGTAGCATCAATTTGAAAGAATTTGGGTTCCTTGCATTTATGAACAGGGGACTATTTGTCATCATAGTAGTAGCACAATCCTTGTTTTCTTCTTTTAACCATTTCCGTTGGAGACACCTTTTGAACCTTAAGAGTTTGGGTAGGGCCTTGAGCCTGGGTGGGGTGTCCCTTGGCTATGAAATTTGGATAAGGTGACTGGGTAGCTAAATCACATTCCACTTCAATAGGTTTGTTGCAAGAGTCTATCGATGTAGGTGGGTTGTGCATCTAGACATGTGCTTAGATGGCTTCTTTGAGACCACTTATAAACATTCCAAGTAGAATTCATCTCCTAGACCTTTTGTGCAGATGGCCAATGTCTCAAAGGCTACAATGTATTCTTTTACTGTTCCTGTTTGTCGGAGCTTAGTAAGACGACCCAAAAAATTTGAGTCTCTATCAAAGTGGTCACAAAGAGATTTTGAGAACACCTATGTTCTCGGGATAAAATTTCCGATGCCACTTCCACCATTGCTACTCTCTTGGTCCAAGTAAAGGGTTCCCACATGTAGTTTAGTTTGATCATCTCGAATATCATTCAAAAGGAAATATTGTTCCATTTGTGCTACCCATATTGTCAGATTAGAGCCATCAAGTTTATACATGTCCAACTTGGGTGTCCCAGGGTGGGAATGTTGGTGATTTCCATGGAAGTGAATATGATGGCTTGATTCTTCTTCAAGGTCTTCATTAAGACCATGTTCCTGTGGATGCAACCCTGACGTGCTCAATTTGAAATTTTCCATGAATTTCTCCATCTGGTCCACTATTTCCTTGAAATAATCCAACTGTTTTTTAAGGCGATCAATCTTCTCGTTGGCCATCGCTTGAGCTCTGGTTTCTACCGTACACAGATCTTGCTCACTTGTTGTCACTTTGAAAAAATTTGGGACCGCCCGAAAATTGAAGCTGACAAGTGAATGGTACTAGCGTGATTAGCTTGTTGTCCTCATTCTTATAGGCTAAATCTCTTATAAGCATCTCAGGAAGGCCTTGGACTCTAAATGGAGTTTTACTCCCCACTTATCAATATTGCAGTGGCCAAATTCCCGGAAACTTGATCTTGTCTAATGTCCTACAAGAATCGCCCCAGGCTATAGGAGCTAGAAGCCTCACTACACAAATGATCAAATCTTCCTGCAAAACCCCTGACTGCTAAATGTGAGTTGGACTGTGGCGGTGATAGAACCTCAATTGCTAGAGTTGAATGGTACTATCATGATAGAACCTCAACTGGTGGGTCTGACTATCATGACAGAACCCCAACTACTAGATCTGAGCTGGAAAATAAGATAATGGATAATCTTCAGAGAGTCGAGGGAACTATGGTCTCAAATGAGTTTCAGGTGCTAAAGATCACAATATACATAAGGGTCCAACAATAGTACTCAGCCCAATCTTTAAGGGCACTAACTAAGGAGGATCAATCATATCCTTAGCCATACTACCTGACTACCCTATTGTACATGTGAGTAATCTCCCCGAGTGTTGTTCTCAGTGTACTGTAGCAGCAAGAAGACCTACGGTTTATCTAAGGCGAGGTTTGAGGTGAGCCTAGGGGGCTTCCAATATACCCAGAGGATACATGGAAGGCAGTCTATTCACGGTTCTCTCTAATGTGCTACTACTTGAAGGGGTACCCATAGAGGTTACAAGGGAGTCCAACAAGTGTGACCACCTCTTTTATTTCCTATGTGCATGCCTCCCTAAATCCCTAGGTTTATGTGCTCAATGATAGATCCCATGGTTTAAAGACGTCAGAACATGTCTCTACCCTAAAAAAAATTCTGCCAAAAATGGAGGTACCACTAGCCCTAGAAAGCACTCTGATACCACTTGTTCTGCTCTTGACTTGCGAGAAATTCCAAAATACCAAATATGAGAAGAAATACAACTCAGAACACAAAACAAAATGAAGAAAACAACAAGTATTTTATTATGCATATATGAAAGCAATGTTCTCTTGCCTCTTCGAGGGGGCAACCTCTAGCAGAGCAAAGCTTGATTACAAAATAAGACTCGATATGCCTCAATGGTGAGTCTCTATCCTTTATATAGGATTCATACATACAATACCATTGGTCATTACCACAGTTCTCTCAATACCATCTATCTAATACCATGGCCCATTTGCAACTAACTGTGGTCCCTTTCTTAAATGTAGGTCAACCACTTACAATTATTAATACATGGTTTATTAACTCTTTAACTAACTATAACTATGACTCGACCCTATTACATAAATAAAGGGGTTAGGATTGGACCCTAACATCCTTCTATCTGCAAGCTGTCCTCCATAAGGTTCCTCGTGACAAACTCTAAGTATATCAAATATTTCATCCTCCCTCACACACCACCTGACCTGATGATCTGGCCTAGAGTGATAGATATTTCCCTCAATCCAAGAATATCTTACACTTTTCTAGACAACTCTTTTCTTTTCTCTTGAGGATAGGTGTTCTGGGAATCTTCCTGCAACAAGAAAATTAGTTATGTTTGCATACCACGGTGATTGAGTTGAAATAGAAAAAAGGTATTCATCAGGAAAAGAGTCTTCAACATGCATGCATTCATCACCAATAGTTAGCCTAGAAATAAAATCAATCACTACGTTATCTTTCGTGGGTTTATCTAGGATTTTTATATCAAATTCCTGTAATATCAATAGTCAATGCATAACCCTATGATTAGTGACTGGTTTATTCATTAAAAAATGAATGGGAGAGTGATCAGTGTGTATAGATACTTGATATTTCATGTTCTAGTGTCAAAATTTGTTGATGTCATGCACTAATGAAAGGAACTCTTTTTCTATTACCGTGTAGTTGAGTTCAGCTGTAGTGAAATTCTTGCTTATGTAATAGATAGTATATTGTTTTTTGTCCTATAGATGGCCCAATACAGCTCCCACGCCAGTAGCAAATGAATATGTGGCTATGTAAAATGACATACTCCAGTTTTGTCTTCACAAAATAAGGGTTGCTAATACACAGTTTTTTAAGTTGGTAAAGGCATGCTTGCATTTCCCTATCCAAACAAATTTCACATCTTTCACAAGTAAAGAAAATAAATAAGATGCAATCTTCGAAATTTTTTCTATAAATCTTCTATAATACCCAACATGTCCCAAAAAACTACGTACCTCTTTTTGTTTTTTGGGAATTAGAATTTTCAAGATTACCTCTATCTTAGTAGGGTCTACTTTAATGCCATCAGCAGAAATAATATGTCCCAGCACAATCCCTTCGTTCATCATCATTGGACACTTTACAATACTTGAAGCAACATTAGTTTGTACACATCACTCTAATACTTTTTCAATATTAACTAATTTTGTTTCAAATGCATCACCATAAGGTGTAAATTAATCTATAAATATTTCTAAACAATCATTTAACAGATCTGAGAAAATTCCCAATATTGCCCTTTGGAAAGTTGTTGGTGCATTACAAAGTCTAAAAGGAAGAACCATGTATGCAAAGGTTCCCCAAGGGTAGGTAAAGGTTGTTTTATCCTAATCTTCTAGGGCGATTTGTATCTGATTGTAACCACTAAACCCATCCAAAAATGAAAAAAAATCTTCCTAGATAGGGTATCAAGGACCTAATCCATGAATGGCATAGGGAAATGGTCCTTTTGGGTGGCCTTATTGAGTTCTCTATAGTCTACACAGACTCTCCACTTGCCATTATTTTTAGGAACAATGAGAAGTGGGGATACCAACTGACTATCAGAAATCAGATAAATGAAATTTGCATTTAGGATTTTCTGCAATTATTTTACCACCTTCTTTAGTCCAAGGTTCATACGTCATTGTGACCGCCTAACTCGATTGAAACCTTCTTTTAAATAGATTTGGTGAGTGCACAGGGTGCGATGGATTCCTTTCATGTCTGAATAATCCCATGCAAATGCCTTTTTATACTTCTGTAACAACTATAACAACATTTTATTTTGTTCAACAGTCAGGTTTGGATTAACATTTAGATATTTACCTGGTTCTATTTCAACCAGATTGTTGTTAATATTTGGAGTGGTTTTCATCCGTTGAAAGCTTAGGTCTTCCACAACATCTTCCTCCCCCGAGTCCTCAATAGAAGTAACAGAAAGTGGATTACTAATAAAGCTATTTATAATATATCCTTCTGTCTCATCTATAAAGTATTGGGCTTTTCCGAGGGTAAGAAGTGGCAGGAGTAATCTAATTCAAGTTCGAATTCATCCGACAAGGGGTTTCCCAAATCCATACTTGGTTTTGCTGGGGGGTACAGGCTAAGGTTCTTCATGGCCTATCCATGTGAAATTATCATAGACCCATACCTGCATCCTATGAATGTAGCTGCAGTAGCCAACCAAGGCCTTCCTAGAATCAAGGGATGCCCCCTGGGTTTGATTTAGTTTGTAAAATGAGGAAGTCCACTGTATATTCCCAAGAATCAATTGTGATCACTATGTCTTCTAACACTCCTTCAAGTTTAACACGTGACATGTATCCTAAATCTAACACCGTAGGTGTTTGTCTTAGTTCGTGTAATCCAAAAGTGGTGAACAACTTCTTGGTCATTACATTGATTTCCGGCCCCAAATCAGTCAATGTATTAGTAATGGGATTGTCATCAATGTAAATAGTGATCGTAGGATTCCCTGGATCATTATATTTGGTTAAGAGAGGTTGATCAATCATCAATTTGAATAACTTTCCCATCACATGAATAGTAACAAGGTCCTTAGGCTTCCTTCCATGTTTTTTAACACACAGATCTCTTACTATTTTTTCATAGATATGCACACCTTTAATGACTTGCAGTAAAGGAATCTCTATGTGTAGATTTTTTAACTCAAGAAAATCGAATTTAGGTTGTCGAATCATCCCAGTTTCAGCTAGTCATATGGAGGATCCTTAGCTATCACAGTTGAATCGACTGTTACAGGTGTATCAACTTTACTCGAATTCATTGTTACAGTTGTAACTATCCTTTCCGAGTTGGTTGTTACAGGTTTGAAAACATATTCAAAATCCATGGTATCTTCTCTAGGTGACTAACACTCTTCTTTAGTAATAACAAGGGATTTTTTTGGATTAATCACTTTCCCTAATCGAAGATGAATTTCATTGCATCCGATAGGAGTAATATAGTAAGTTTGGAAAATAGTTGGGGCCTTTATGTTCTGGGATGCATTATTATTTGGGTTAGGATTAGGTTTCATAGGTAATTAAAGTCATATAGGAGGTGTAGCAACAGGTGTTTGAAGAGGTGGTAGTTGTAATTGTTGCTTCATTGGTAATGCAAGAGGGGCTAGACCTAAGGAATTTCCTTTCCAATTTTGAGGCCAAGGATATGGCTGAGATGGAGGGTATTAGAAAGGTGGAGAGGGAGACCATTGGTTCCAAGGTGAAGGAAACTGTGTTGGAGGAGGAGTGGAATACTGCTAAGGAAATTGTTGAGAAATATATATTATTCCATGGATTAAAAGAAGAAAAGTCTTGAGAGATAACTGGGGGCTGTGGTTGCCACAGTTTCCTAGATTCGATAAAGTAGGAGGACTCAAATTCCTCACTTGAATCTTTAAGCACTACTTTCAGCCTAGGCAGCTCCGAGCAATAGCTTGTAGAATTCTCCAGATCACAATTGTTGCACAAGCTGATGTTGTTAACTCTGCATTCGCTCAAGGAGTGTTTCTCCTTGCATTTTAGGCAGAATACTGCTAAGGCTATATCAGCTTCATCCTGTGCTTTCTTCACTTGTGATGTCATTATTTGAGGAGATAAGGTACTAAGGAGATCATTTTTAATATTTTCAAATAAATTTTTGATCTCGGCTCTGGTCACACTTCCGTTTGCATATTTTTGTATCCTAGCAAAGGCATCACATACCATACTTCTTCCTCGTGTTGACCCTCTCGAGCATGTTAGGCAGAGATTTATTATCTCATCAAATGATTCCTGAGATATGTCTCCTTTCCCCAGTAGATTCAGCGTATCAAGCTAGTCATCTTTCATTCCCCTTGTGAATATAGTCTTCAATATTTCTAGATCTAAATCAGTATGTTTAGATATCTGCAAGTTATAAAGGAATTCTTCCACATAATATACCCACTTATTTCCCCTTGGCTCTCAAACCTAAAGTTCTTACCACTAGTTTCTACCTATTGTTCTTGAATTAATTCTATGTTTTGAGAGCATGTGTACTAGTTTGAGGATGACGAGGTCCTGAGACAGAGGAACCATATAATTCTGACCTTAATATGGGGGTAACATCTTTTTGTGGCCTTATTTTTCTTATATCCCTTTGCAAGTTTTACTTTTCTTTATCTTCTTTTGAGATTAGCTCCTGAATAAATGTTTTCCTCCCCAAATCTACACCCTTCTTATTCCTTTTATGACTCATTTTTCTTGTGGATTTATTAGAAGTGGTTGTGTTTGGTATATCTTCTACTCATACACCCTACACATGGACCCTATGTGTAATTATCTCACACCCTAATTGTCTCAACTTATACAATCGTGAGCTTGCTCAGGTATGTTAGAGCGACGCGATGGTTCTTACTCTCATCTTACCGCCCAGCATCTGTAAAACTAAGAACACTTCTAAAGAAAATTAAAAAGTTTTTACACACCCTAAGTGTTCTAAGGATTACTGTGTAATTATCTCGCACCCTAATTGTCTCAACTTATACAGTGGTGAGCTTGCTCAAGTATGCTAGAGCGATGCGATGGTTCTTACTCTCATCTTACCACCCAGCGTCTGTAAAAATAAGAACACTTCTAAAGAAAATTAAAAAGTTTTTACACACCCTAAGTGTTTTAAGGATTACAGTGGTGAGCCTGATCAAGTATGTTAGAGCGATCTACAGGTTCTTACCTCTCGTTTTATCACCCAACACATGTGCACTAGAAACACTATACTAGCAAAACACACTTGGTTGTTTGTATTGTCAACTGCCTTCCCTAGCAAGGGTGCCAAAATGTTGTTCCGATTTAATCACTATTTAATGTGACTAAACCAAAACCATTTAATTTTCAACCAGTGTAAGTCTATTTATTTCAAAGGTGTTTGCACTATCTATGCCGATACATAACAACCAAAGAAATAAATAAGAGAACTGAAAGAAATGTCGTTGAACACAATTTTAAAACTTAAAACACTTATGGAGAAATTAAAAAGCATTCTAAAAGAATGAAATTACTCATCACACTTCATGTTTTATCAAGAAACAGGTGTGCCACACACAATATTAATGAAACTGTATCAGCTAATCAAACATTACAGTTCTAACCAATCTTGTGTAATAACATATAATGAATCTGAAAAAAAAAAGAAATAAATATGCTCTATGAAATATACGGTGACAACAATAAACCTACACTTAACGAAAAGAAAATAATTAATCTACTACTATTGTTGTGATCCCTTCTAAAGAGGAGGGCCCTTCCTCCCTTGTGGGGCATAGGATGGAATGAGAACTAGTTAGGAACTCAACATGAAATCTATAAAAGCATCACCATAGATGTTTGATATTAAAAATAACTATGAATTACAAGATCAAAATTCCAATATTGTCTTGTTTTTATTGTTCCCTTTCATGGAACTAAATCATTTTATAAAGTTTACATGCTAAAAAATAGGGAACATATCATTCATGAGAATCTTATGATTCTCATGTTGATCAATATTGAAAGAAAAATATAAATTGTTACAAATTGTTTCTAAATACAATGCCAATTCAAGTTACACCATCCTCTAGAATCATAGTTGCTTAGATCCTTTGATTACCTGTAGATAGTTTATGCTCCTTGACAATTGTCTCATGGAATAGTACCCATGTCCTTTGATAGTTGCAGTGTAACAACATCTCACGGTGTAAAAGCAACTTGAGGTGTAACAACAAAACTGTAACAACAAATATTCAGAGTATAACTGTGAGTAACAACACAACTGTCTATCCTTTGGCCTTGAGTTCATTGGCAACACCTGAAAGGAAAAGAACCAAAAAATTTCTTTCACACTCACTTGAGTTAGCCATAAAAAATACATCATTTCATCCAATATTCAGCAAAAATGGAAAAATAATATGTCAAAGCAAGAGTTTCTCTCGTAACCAGGGAAAGTGATAATTAGAACATAAAATTTGTGAGTTTAAAGAGAAAATGGTTTAAAATGGGGAAAGTGGTGTCTAAAATATGCTCAAAAACTGCACCCAACACCTGTGCATGATATATATGCTCCTGCTGCTTCCCACTATTCTTTTTCTTTCAACAATTCTTTCATGCCCTACTCCATCATTTGTATCTATGCATTTTTCTCAATCACTAAAGTAAATAGTTTTTCTTTCTCCATTTCTATATTGGCAACCTCTTTAGCATGAGGATGTTTTGTGGAAGGAAGCTTCAATTGTTTCCTCAATGCTTGAATGTCTACTTCTTTGTTCTAGATGAGCACTTTGCTACTTTAATACCCTTAGGATCATGTCTTAGATTTATGATAAAGTCTTCCAAAGATTTGATTATGTTATCCTTCAAAAAAGATGAAATCTTCTCAATCTTTAACTGGGAATTCATGTTATTCAAACATGATTTTAACTTGGATTCAGTCATAGCTAAATTGGTGAGGGTTGAAAAAACTAGCTCCCCTGTCTTCTTATGTAAATTGATTTGATCGATTCCTTGTATTTTTCTGATATCTATTGAAAAAATGGAGGATTTATAGTCTTTGTCATGCTTGGTAGCTGGCAATAGGGGTTCCATGAAGGCCATCTGGAATTGTCCTTTCTCTTATTCAAATCCATAAAGTAATATGTGTTGTGTCTTAGTGGTCTACTTCCAAAATTCAGAGTAGAAGAAGACTTAAGAGCTTCATTCTTTAATTTTATCTCCTTGTATCTTGAGAAGATACTCGGCTCAGTCAAAATCTGTGAGGTGAATGATACTGGAGACAGGATTGTTTCTTCTATAGTATGTGATTTTATTATTTCTTATACTTAAGTAGAAGGAGTGATAGGGGTCCCTGATAATACCACTGTGGCTGGCTATTTTGTGTCCCCTTCCTCTGGAGTTTCATCTTAACTAGTAATTATTTTAGGCCTAAACAGGGGATTAATTGGAGAATCTGATTTCTGAGTAGTATCTGGGTCCTTCTTTCTTTTAAAAATAATAAATTCTTCATGTGGATTGTCAAAATAAGTAGGGGACATGGATTCCCTTTCCCTTTTTCCCTCCTCTTTTGGAATTGGTGTCTCCATATATGATTTCCTGACAAATTGTTCTTCAGCTTCCTATAGAGTACAATCTGTCCATTCCTTCAGATTTTCATATTGTTCAATTTCAAGCCTTGGTGTGTGTGCATAAAAGGTACTCTTTTGTTCTAATCTAAGTTTTGAAATGATGCCCAGGGGATCATAGGACCAAGAGAAACTGAGTTTGAATTTCAACTGACTCAGGATAGAATCTACTTCCTTTGTTGTAGCTCTGGTTTTGATGATGTAGGGGCCTATGTGAGATTTCAACTTTATTTGTGCTTTCTTCTTGTAGGGGACAAAATGAAACTCATCCATACTAAGAATTTTCCTTGTGTATTCTAATTGTTGTTGGGAAAAGTATCTATTCAGAACGCCCCTATCCCACTCTAAGGTGTGATAGTGCCTTAGCAACAAACAAGGAAAACTACTTGAGTATTCTTCTTTATGAAATGTAAATGAAGAGGAAGGATGTAACTAGCCTGTGTCTTTCGCTAGTTTGTTGATCCAACCGCTCCTCTCTTCAATAGCTCCCAGCTCCCTACTCCTTTACCGGCCCAGCTTCACTGAATTCCTGCAAGATCACAAGAGAGAGAAACTACACAAAGATATAGATATACATTCATAAAAAGCTCCGGATCAGATTAAGCTAAACATGCAAATATAACAAAACATCATTGATACACAACATGTAGGAGAAACTCAAATAATTTTATTGATATGATAAGAAAGTCCAAGAGGAGATACAACCAAGTGAGTCCCGATCCAGCATCTACCTCCCGGCAAAGGAATCCCTTCCTCTCCTCCAACAAAGCATAAATCACCCAATGTACTAATCTCAATCTCAAACCAACAGCAATTCTCTGCAAAGTACAAAATTCCAGCCTCCGAATCTCTGGGATGAGGGATCCATATATAGATGTAAGCAAAGAGGATGAGTCATCTTATATTTTGACTTGTGGCTTCTCTCTGTCAGTTCTTGCTTCCACTTGGAGACTGAGAGCCTCTTACTCATCATTAGTCGAACTCAGTGAGGCAAGTGTCATTGGAGAAGATTCTGGAAGCTTCCATTGTCTTTCCACCTCGTTGAATGAGCTTGCCATTTGTCATTTCCTGCTCAACGCACCCTGGTAGTGCATTCACCTACTTTGCAACACACCTAGCCAGTGTATTTGGGTGCTTTGCAACGCAGGCAGCTAGTGGAGCCTCTGAATTGATCCTGATTTGACTAGTTTTGAGTAGTTTTTGGTGGAGAACTTCTGGGAGAAGCTGTCATTGGTTGACCTTGTTCCTTTAGGGGTAGGAACAACACTTTTAGGGACTTTGGATCCCTTGGATTATGGAAATTTCATGCTCAATGTTGTAAGGCACAAAAATGTCTATAACAGTTGCCCCCTAAAGTATGAGGCCGTTTATCGGGTGAAATGCTTTATTAGGAGGATCCGAAGTTCTTTCAATGCTGGGAGGAGACCTGTAATAAGATACGATACAATACATTATTTTCATACTGTTTTCATGATCTAGCTGAGGTGGGCATTCCCATGCTCAGCTTTATAAATTCATTTTTATGTACATAGGACAGACAATCGTCTGATGGTAGACTGATGATCTTAATGAAATCATCATCCTTTTGGTAGGATGATTATCTGTGCTGCAATGCTGTACATGTCAATGTCTTTATTTTTCCTGAATATATATCGTAGCCTGGATGGATGAAACTAGATCCAGGGTCTTCAATCTCGTCCGATCTTCACTCTAAGTACAAGTCGATCCATGTGAGAAATGTTTTGAAGTCGAACATGGAAAGACATCGCTTGATTACCAGTCAATGATGTAAATTGTTAACAAGCGCGAGAGGAATCACCGATAATGATAATGACACTCAAGGTACTGCAGTACAATTCACGTGGTGTGAATAAAGGACTTGGCGTCGAACACCACGCAAAATCTTTCGGTCGAAGGTCATTGATGTATACCTATCGCCAGAAGTGAGAAACTTGCCTTTGAGGCATGCAAGCTTCAAAGTACTGAACGGGGTGTTCCTAGATCAACTTCTTGGATAATGAGCTAATGTCGACAAGAAGCGATCCGTCAAAGGAGGGCCTTGATGTATCCCACATCAATGACACGGAACGGAGCAAATGATTTTGATGGAGGTGAAAACGATCTGATGATATATGGTTCAGGGTGGCGGTCATGAAAGAATGAAGTATAATGTATGGTAGTGGATGGGACACGGTTGACTTCTCTGGATGACTTCTCTTGAACATATCGGTGACACTTGTATGATGGATTGGTAGCATTTACCCCAAAGGTGGATGGTATGGCGAAACCATGGTGATGTGACCGGTGAATGAAACAACCCAACCCGACTCAGGCACGGAGTGGAAGTGTCATGTTCAAGAGCGACTTGCTACCAATAAAGGTTCTTTGAGTTTCTTCCCAATTTTTCCCCAGTCATTGCTGACCAGTACCTCTTTATTTTTGTCAAGCTTGAGGAGGATAACATATGCTTGTTCTATAATTTGCCCTTCGGGCAAACCCATCGCTATGTTTTAACGAGCCTAGTGATAGTGAAACTCGTTTCTTGTCTAAAGACAAGTTTGTCGCTATTAATGTTTTTTAACGAGTTTAACGACAAAGATAACTCAGTCCTTTTCATTTTTAGAGAGTCTGAAAAGGTACGTAAAGGTAACTCCGAAATTAATTTTTCGTCATCTAATCCCTTAAGTCCGTAAAAGTATAAAACAATACATAAGGGATGAATTTTCGATAGTTTTAACGAGCCGAACAAAACAAGCGCTCAATCTTTTTGTGCAATAATCCCTCAGGTCCAAAAAGATTAAAATCTAGAGGAGGGATAGCACTTCTGGTCGCTTTAACGAGCTGGAAGGCCAAAACTCGGCAATCTTTTCATATTTTACGAGTAAAATGAAAAGAGCTTAAAGAAGACTCGTCTTTGAGGAACGAGTGATAAAATGGGTCGCAGCTGATTCCAGGTAAAGGTTGGAATTTTCCAATCACGACAGTGTCACAAGGATGGCTAATGAAATCACTCTTCGCAGTTGTTCCTAAAAATGGGTAAACAATCAAATGGAGGTGAATGATCGGCCAATGGAAAAGTGGAGGTGACGGTGCAAACACGACCAAGGCTTTAATGGCTGATAATGTTACATTGACGGTGGTTATTTACCGGAGGATAGTTCATTTTTTAACGAGCTTAAACGCGGATTGAAACACTTGCTCGGTCTTATGTTTATTTTTTAACGAGCATGAACTATGTGCTAAAACTGCTCGATAACATGGTCTTGTTTTTATTTTTTACCATAAATAGCTTTTCTTTTCAAAGATAGTACTGTATCTTCAATTGCCACACCAAACTAGTTAGAAATGGACAACATTTGCTTGGAAGTGAGATTAAAACGCTAATATTTTACTTTGAACTATGTAAAAAGCAATTAAAAAGTGTTTTTACCTCTCATTTTACCATTTCATTTGAACTTGGTTTGTTGGAGCTTTGGAGGTGCCTCTTCCCCCTTGATTTTCATCAGTTGATTTCAGGAGATTCTGTGGATGATTCTCGGCGCCGTCTGGACCAGGTAGGAGCTAAACCTGAGCTCTTTCATTTCATGGTTTCCTTTTTGCATTCTGTGCTTCAGTCCCTGCTTTTCTGAGCCCCTGGGGTTTGATGGGCTCGTTCTGCCATCAACGCACCTTGGGCATATCGAAACCTGCGTTGAATGTGGGTCATCATGAAGGTAACTTGACATTCAACGCACCCATAACACATGTGTAGGTGCGTTGGGCGCAGAAAGGAAAGTTTTTGCACAGTTTTTCATGGAATTTTTCCCTGTTTCTCATCAAAATTAGGATTTAATCTCCTCTCTTGTTTGTTTTAGCAGAGATATTGGAGCAAAATGACCCTTACATGGCTAGAACGAGAACATGAAGAAGAGGACATGATTTCCCTACATGATCCTGTTACAGTGAGCGCGCTGCGGAACTGTGGTTTGCTGAAGTTCTTCCGCATCTCTAGCATGAGACAGCAGATCAACCTACTGCAGTATTTTCTCGATGCTTGGGATCCTATCAATCAAGTTTTCCAGATTAGGGGCAAATCTATCCCCTTGACCGTAGTAGACATTTACTTCTTGACTGGCTTGTCGAGGCGGGGTGCCCCCATTTCTTTGTCAGGTTCGGCACGAGGGAGTGACTCTGTGCGAGATTATATCCGCCAGTATTGCAGGGAAGGATCTCAGCCGAGTAAAGACGGAAAGATCATCATCCGGGATGTCGCTGACAGGTCCCTTAGGTCTATCCTGTTTACTTTTGGTAGGATGGCCAAGAGTGCATCTCTTCATGTAGCCAACAGATCCTATATGCAGCATGCCTTGGAATGCCTCCAACCAAAAATATTCAATTGGTGTGATGCAGTACTTCTTGTGATGAAAAGTCAGTTGACCAAGATAAAGGACGGGAGGTTGAAGAACTTTGGGTTCGGTTCTATTTTGACCGCCTTTGCCTTGGAGAAGATACCACTGATGCAGCCGCAGTATATTGCACTCGACATACCTCCTCCTACCGAACCACGTATGCAGAGATGGGTTGACCATATGTCTAGGCATGCTGGTCAGTCTCAGATTTCATTTTCTGATACCTTCTTCAGGTGGTTTGATCGGCAGGAGATGGCTTATGCCGAGTATCCATATGCTAGCATGGATTTCTGGGGTGATCCGGATTTAGTACTGCCGGATGGCGAGCAGTGGGGCGCTATTGGTAAAATCTTTGACCATATCACTGTTCACTATTTTTATCTATAATGTCCTTGTGCTTTATTCTATCAAGACTTTAATCAAACTCATGTGTGCATGCAAATGTTGGTCCTGTTCGTCCAGTAGTTCGCCTGAGAGTGCCGGCCGCTGCCCCAACAGGAGAGGCCGCCGGGAGGGTTATCCTTCGTGACCTTGATGTGGCCGAGACTCTCACAGCTGTGCAGGAGCAGGTTGAGAGCCTTACTCTCGGTATTCCAGACGTGAGGATCGACGAGCTTCCTTTGCAGTTACAGCGGCATACTACTGGTGTGCCCAGACGATGGACTCGTCTCTTACGCATGATTGCACAGGCCGTGACTTGCTATCACGAGCATCATTAGACTAGGGTGCCCCCTAGCATTTTGAGTTTTTGGGTCATGTGACCGATTTTGTCTTGGTTACAGAACATTATATGTAAACCATAAACAGTTATATATATATATATATTTTGATTTTCGGGGTTTTATTCTAGTTGAGTTATATGATCCACATGTAAAACATTGATGATGTGTTTCTTTTTATAAATGTCGCAAATGTCTATCTAACACATAGTTTTCTAATGAGTCGGTTAATGTGTTTAAGTTTATGGAAATATGTTGATATTGAATCAAATCAAATTGTCTTTCCAAAATCTTAACCCTTAGGAACATGCGATAAATGGCTGGGTTTCGGACGGAATATATACCATTGAGTTGTAGTATTACGAGTTGTGAGTCTAGCCTGACGATTAGTCGGCGTATACCATGGGTGATGGCATCAGAGAGAAGTTCTATCAACGTGCTATACTCAGCGATGTTATTCGTTGATTGACCAATACATACACCTCTGAAACTTACTAACTCGCCGCTTGGATCAAAAATGGCCCAGGCTACGGAGGACAGGTTCCGCGAACTACGACTCGCTCCGTCCGCATATCCAACACATGTCTCCAAAAGGTTTGACATCTGCAATAAATGTAAAAAGGTGGATTACTTGACCAAAACGAACACTTCGGCGAAAACAAAATACAACAAAAGCATATTGGTTACTATTTAAGCATAGTAACGCTTGAGGTACAACCCATTACGAGGTTTCGCCAATGGAATTCCGTCATAATCCATTAACTCGTAGGCTCCTTTTGCTAACACTCATTTTAACAATATAGGGGCCCATCCATAAAGAATTAAATTTACCTGCTCCCAATTTATCGGATTCTTGGTCGTAAAGAAAGACCAAGTCACCTTCTGAGAAGACACGGGGTTTGACATTTTTGTCGAACTGCGCCTTGACTCGTTTCTTATGGGCTTAGCCAAAGTGGCATCACGATGGGTTTCATCCAATTGGATTAATTCCAAGAAACGGGCCTCTTCTTCCGAAGTTCCGGGGAGGAGATTGATTGCGAGCTTAAGAGACGAGATTTCGCATTGGACTGGTAAGACTGCTTCTAGGCCATATACCAGTTGGAAGGGTGTGAACCCGGTCGCATTCCTTACCGATGTTCGGTAAGCCCACAAGGCCGAGTACAGGATTAGGTGCCACCTTCTTTTGTGAACTCCGATCATCCTCTGCAACATACGCTTCAGGACCTTGTTGATTGCTTCAACTTGTCCGTTGGCTTGCGGATAATATGGAGTAGAGTTGTCGTGAGACAATCCTAGCTTGGCAGCTAATTCGAGCATCATGTTATTGCGAAAATGCGATCCATGATCTGTGACTATAGCCTGTGGTACGCCGAACCTGGCGACTACATGATTGAAAAAGAAAAGGGCAGCTGTTTCACCAGTGTTATCTAATGTAGGCATCGCCTTGGCCCATTTGGTAAAATAGTCAACGGCGACTATAATATACCCATGCCCCTCGGTCGAGGTGGGGTTACATGTCATGAAATCGATGCCCCATTTGGCGAAAGGCCCAATAGCAATTATTGGCTGTAAGGGTGCGGGTGGTCTTCTGGTTTTGCTATCAAAAATTTGACAAGCATGGCAACTTCTGACTGCGGTTATGCAATCTTTGAACATGGTCGGCCAGAAGTATCTTGCTCGTAATATTTTTTGTGCTGTAGCATATCCAGATTGATGCCCCCCACACGCGCCTGAATGACACTCATTCAGGGCTTTTTCGGCCTCCTCATGGTTGAGGCACCTTCTCAGAACTGTGTCGACACCACGATGGTAAAGCGTATCACCGACGATCATGTAGTCTTTTGCCTGGTATCGTATACGTTTCTGTTCAAAGTGAGAGGTGTTAGGCCTAAACTTTTGGGTTTGCAGATAAATTATGATATCTCCATACCACTCATTGCTTGTAGATATCAGAAACAAATTCTCATCCATGATTGATTCTTTGGATGTTTCATCGTTGGATGACGATGAGAGATCGCACAATAATTCTGCGAAAACTAGAGCTTTCTTTGATTTGGATTTTACAAATTCCAGATCAAACTCTTGAAGGATCTCTATCCATTTTGAATATTTCCCCCCCAGCAACTGTCGCGACAGTATATAAGTCATGGGGTTGCAATCAGACAGAATGGTAGTTTTCCGAAAGAGGACATAGTGTCGAAATCTTTGTATCGCTTGAACAGCTGCAAGCGCTAGTTTTTCAACATAAGAATATTTGCTTTCTGTATCATTTAAGTTTTTACTTAAATAATATATAGGGTGTTCTATTCCATCGACTTCTTGAACTAAAACCATTGCGATGGTTGTATCTGCTGCAGGCAGATACAGGCTAAAATCTCTTTGATAATCGGGGGCGTACATTAATGATGCTTTTATTAAGGAATCTTTTAAAGCATCAAAGGAAGCTTGCGCAACCTGATCCCAGATGAAGGGTACCTCCTTTTTCAAAAGACGTGTATAACCTTTAGCAAGTTCAGCGTAATTTGGAATGAACCTCCTCAGAAAGTTTGCTTTCCCTTGGAGTTTCTGAATCTGAAGAAAATTTGAAGGTGGAGGCAAATTTATGATTGCCTGGACCTTACAAGGGTCGAGACAAATCCCATCCTTGGAGACTACAAAGCCAAGTAAATGACCAGAACCGACGCAAAATACACATTTGTGTGGATTGACTCGTATCTTGTAGTGTCGGCAACGTAGAAATATCGCTCTTAAATGCTGTGGATGATCAGTCCGCTTTCGCGAATGAGCCGGAAGGTCGTTGAGGTATGGTTGAACGATGTTCTTGATGTCATGGAAGGCATAATTCATTGCCCTCTGAAACGTTGCCCCTGCGTTCTTTAAACCAAAGGGTAATTTTCGATATGCGAATGTGCCCCACGGACAAATGAATGCAAACTTTGACTGGTCCTATGGGCGGATATTTATTTGATTATACCCGGAAAATCCATCCATGAATGAAAAGATTTCACATCCGGCGCATTCATCAATTATCTAGTCGATGAAGGGTGTAGGGTAGTTGTCTTTCGGACAAGCTTGATTTACATCCCTATAGTCGACACACACTCTAATTGTCCCTTGTTTCTTCATAACAAGGACAATATTCGATACCCAATCGGTTAGAGGAACCGGGTAGATGAAACCAGCATGGAGAAGTTTTTCAACTTCAGCCTTAATGGCAGCAGCTTTCTTGGGGTGCACCTGCCTGAGCCGTTGTCTTACCGGTTTGACATCTGGATACATCTTAATTTCGTGTTCAACGATACTCGAGTCAATGCCTGGCATTTCATCATATGACCAAGCAAAGATATCTCTGAATTCGTGAAAAAGAGCGCTATATATTTCTAGTTCTGAAGGAGAACAACATTTACCGACATAAATATTCTCTACAACATTTGTTTTGGTCGAAATATTTATGGCTATAGTCTCTTCAATATTGGATAAGTTTCGCTCGGAATCCACCGTATTTACAGTATTTGATAGGAATTCAAAAACTGAAGGATGATGAAGGTCATCTTGAGTATCTTCTTCATAATCCGGAAGAAGGGAACGATGGTGGTAATCATTCCATGGTGTTTCTTCAATCAAAATTGATTGTACAATTCCTTCGTCGGTTCCATGCACTCGCGACCAAGGATCTGAAGGGGTACCATATTCTCTAGACCTATCTACCCAAACGCTTGACGAGCGTTGATTCGGGTTTGCCTCCCATGCTAGAAACATTGATTGCTATAATACTTCTATTGGGCTTGGGGGCAAAACCATTGCATGATCCACGTTGATATCGTTTTCTGAAATCTTTGTGGAAGATATCATATTGCAGGTTCCTATCGACGCTACTTCCGCCAAGTAGATTGGAGGTGGAAGAGTGAAAGTTCCCATTAGTATAGGATCTTTTAGTAGGCCTACTTCGATATTCTGAAGCAAATGGGGGCTTCCATGGATCATGGGAATGCTTCCTGTAACTTGTGAACCATTAGGGAGGAATTTTTGTTGGTCGACGATTGTAATCCCCCCTTGAAAGGGAAATGCAATCTTTCTAAAATAGGTCGACACCACAGCTGCCATGGCATATATCCACGGTCTTCCTAGTAGGATGTTGTAATCAAGATTCCCATCGATGACTTCAACATCTATTTCTACTGTTTTTCCCCCTAGTTCAACCTTCAAGTTATTTAGGATACCATATGGGGTATATGTCCTTCTGTCGAATGCTTTTAATGTCGTCGAAGATCGTGACAAGGTTGGAGATCCTAAAGTTTTCCAGCAACTCATCGACATAATACATGTAGATGCCCCCTCATCAATAATTGTTCGATGAACAATTTTGTTGAGGGCTTTCACTTGAATAAGGAAAGCTAGTTGAGCTGGTAACTGAGGATCGTATCCTTTGTGGTCAAAAGATACAAGATTGGAATCCTTAGGATCAACCCCACCAATGGCTGATAACAAAGCGTGCCTTTGGGATGGGAAATTTTGTAGTACTTCAAGAGTCGACATAGCGGATGGCAATTGGGCCAAATCTTCCACTATGTTATAATGTTGCGCTGCTCTGGCGCGAGGATTAAATGTCGACTTGTGTACTACTCCCTTTGGCAGTTTTATTGTTAATTCAGGAATGATGGGTGGTACAACTTCTGTCGAAGTTGTTGTCGAGCTACTCGGTTGATCTTTATCCTTGTCGTTCGACAGCTGCGTATTCCCGTAATCTTTGTTCCTTGTCGAAATCAAAGCATCATTTTGCTGCTTCGAAATCGACAACATTAGCACTTGCGACGGGGAAACATTTCCACTTTCAACCAGATTTGTTCCTGGATTTGGAAATGGATCGGTTAACACAACTGAGGTTTGCGAACTTTTAAAGAATCTTTTAAGCTCAGCTTTGTATGGACAATGTGTTGTCCAATGATCCTCATCGCATATATGACACCCTGAAGGGGGTTTCCTATTTCCAGGAGGGTTTGAAGAAGGTTTTTCAGGAGATGATTCATCCTGTTTCTTCTTCTTCCCTTTGCTTTGTTTCTTCTTGCTTCCTGGTTGTTTGGTTTCTTTGCCTTTATCTACTGATACGACATTTACTTCCGAAGCAAGAATTTCGTCTTTTGCATTTTGATCTGAAATATTACGGGCTTTCTTGGACGTAGCCTTTGTTGATTTCACGTTTGTCGTGCCAGTCACGCCATCGCCGGCGTGATAGTCATTGTTTGATTTAGGAGGGGGAGGAATTGAGAATTCCGGTCTAGGGGCGTCAGGTATTTTGTCGTAGAGCGTGCCAGACTGAGTATAGACCAAGTCTAGATATTGCGCACGAGCGATAACTTGCTCTTCCATTACGACTCCTCCCTTTGCCACATCTTCCGTTATGGCAGGAAGTAACAACTTGATAAACCATTCAGCTAATAGTTGATCAGGAACGTACGTTTTTACCATCCTACGACGACGTTGCCACTCATGTATATGATCAGATATGTGAGTGGTCGTTGTCTGTTTGAAGTTGGTTAGGATTTCCGTTCCCGTTTCATACCTTATCGGTAATTGAAAATGGGTTAAAAAAGTCGTGGCTAAGGTACTGAAGTTGTCGAACGAAGCTCTAGGCAATTCAATATACCATTTTGCCGCTAGACCCGTTAACGTCCTCTGAAAAAGGCGAAGCCTTATCGAATCATTGTTTAGGGTGTTTGATGAACACCATAGATGAAATTTCATCACGTGATTCGATGGATCTTCACCTGGATTTCCATTAAATTTAGGAATATCTGATGGAATTTTGTGTGGAATCGCTGGCCACTAAGGGGCGTAAGCAATTGGATCATTTGTTAACCGGTGTAAATCAGGTAACTCTAAAGTTACCACGAATGGTAACTGTTGATTCAGGTTAGGTGAAGCATACCCAGGGTACGATGGAATTTCCTGAGCAGTTGGCCTTTGCATACCAGCATAATGGAGTTGATGCTGGTATGACTGATACGGTTGGTGGACATGACCATTGTAAAATGGTTGATTTTGACCGTTTTGAATGTACGGCTGTCCACTGTTCGCAAAGATCTGCTACTCAGAACCTTGGTATACTTGTTGGAATTGTGGTTGTTGGTATTGCACTAGCCACGGTTGTGAAGCCATGTTCTGTTGCGCTATACTAACCGTTGGACCAAGGTGTGGGGTAATTGTACCTGTTTGGACTTGTGTCGTCCCACCAGTTGGCGATTGTGGTTGAGTCACAGGGTCAAGGGGCTGTTGCATTACAACCTGAGAAATCTGAGGTTGACATACAACAGGCAGCGTTTGAACTTGTGACACTGTCACAATAGCCGGTGTAGTAGGTATATTCGACACAGGTACACATTGTTGCATCGAATATACAACCCTTGGTTGTTGGGGTAGTATAGGTACCCAACCACTTGATGTAACTCCAGTATAACCTGAATATTGTTGTGAACTCCCGTATGGATATCCTCCCGAAGGGGGTAATGAAAGGGCATACTGCCCCCCATACGGTGGTAATCCGAAACTCAAGGGGATTGTCTACCCTTGGGGACTGGATTGCCCAAATTGACCTCCAAATGGATCAATTTATTGAGTCTCAACATAAGAGTTGCCGGATATTATTCCGGAGGAACAAATAGGAACGGACCATACTGTCGAAATAGTCCCTGGATGGACTCCTTCTAGCGGTGGTGAGCTAGTCGGGACAGATGGTACGCCGGCAAACATTTTCGGAGTGACGGTAGGGAGTTCTGCCATCACTGTGTCAGTTGACACAGTCCTAGATGTTGACGGTTGTTCAGACATTTTGAGTCTATCCAAAATATTACCTAGCGATTCTACAGGAACTTCCGCTGGCGGTGGACCAACTTCTGATGCCGAAGGAAATAGAGTGACCCCGACTCCAAAATGTGTTGGAGTACTTGCTTGCGGATCTTATACAATTTCCTCTATCGCAATCAAACCAGGTGGAAGGGGAAGACCGTCAGGTTCGTAAAATATTTCTGGTGCCGAAGAAGGGGTCGAATCGACAGCGACAGATGTTTGAGGAGCAAGACTCTTCGAAACGGTTGCTGATGGAACTGATTCAATAACACCAGTGTTTGCTCTCAGACTAGGATCAGTATCACTGTCCCTCCGTGGCTGTTGAACTTCTTCTATAGAGGAAGGGTTTCCAGAAATGTTTGGAGTAACCAGAATCTCGGATGTTGTTGGAACACTTGTTCTAACTTTAATAGGAGATTTCGAACTGGTTAAACGAGTCCGCTTTGTCCATACTGTTTTCGATTCCGGAGACAAAGACGGTTGACTCGTAAGCCTCCGCGAACGACGGGGTTTCAATTGACTTTCTTCCATGATTGCGGATTACTCGATCAACTAAAATACAAAAAGGGGAAATATGTTTCCGAACTAAATGAATTTTTAGACGCTTTGGACACAACTTGCTTTTTCAATTTTAAAGAGTCGAGAAAAAGCAAAAGATGACTGTAGTCGCCTTCGATGTTTTAATGAGCCCGAAGTGACAAATGCTCGGATGGACTTTTTCCATTATAGAGTCTGAAAAAGGCCAAAAGGAACTTCTCTAGAGATCTAGGTAGAGGGTGTGCCAAACCAATCGCAAAACCGCAGAATACTTTTTAGGGTACGGGCGGTCAATCTTCCCGAATGCTGTGTTCAGTGCATTGCGATCAGTAGGGCGGCCGACACGGTTTCCTATGGATAAAGGTTTTATGCCTATAGGGGTCTCCCAATATATACTCGATGGTATGTGGGAGCACAATCCGTACTGGCACTTATTGTCTCTCAGGAGGAATCACCCAACCATCAGTGAGGCAACAGTTACCAGGTTTTACGATGCCAGAACACGTCTCTAGCCTAGACCTCTATGTTGTGCATTAAGTTACAAAGCGTTGTTAAGTTCATTCTATTTATTTTAGGTTGATCTTTCTTAGAAGTTTGCCTTTTTGGATCACCACGATATGTAGATACAATTCCTAAATGCAGTCTAGAGATGATAAGCAAGCTTTTATCTCTTTTCAACAATGAAAATCCTAGCTACAAGGGGAAAAGAAAGACACAATCTTTTCTCAAAGAGCATAGAGCACAGTGTAAATGCACTTTTCCTAAATCAATCCATACAAACTATCAAAATGAAAATGCACATATGCATGTATTTGTTTTCACTTTCTTAATATTGATGCCTAAAAAGAAAGTTGTTGTACAAATTTGAATTCGATTTCAAGTGAAAACACAAACAAGCTTCTTTTTGAAATCAAAAAGACGATTACGACACTTTATGATTTTGAAGTAAACACTTGTTTCGACACTAGAAATCCACAAATTCAATCCAAAAGACAAAAGTAAAAGCGCAATCAACTGTCAACAGCAAATACACTTACTCCTAAGATCAAAACGACACTTACGACAGGTCTAGATCTAAGGGTGATAGTATGACTAGTTTACTTTTGTAATGGGAAACTGCAAATGATGTAACAAATACACAAACACAAATACAGTTTCTTTTATACAACTGAGGCGGAATTAAGGTAGAGAAAAGGGGTTTTCAGATAGGTACACACACTGATAACAGGCTGCAAAAAACAGAGATAAAACTGAACACCAGGATGCAAAGAACCACAACTGCACGGGGCAAAGGTTGATCAACGCACCTGTTGCACAGAGAAACTGAATTGCACCGTAGGTAGGCCTCTTGGGACCTGCGTTGAAATGCAGAGTCTCTTCACAGAGCCTGCGCTGAAGAAGAAACGAGAATTGTTTCCGGGTTCTGGGTCACGGTTTGCAGTTTGATCTGAGGTTTTTGGCCGGATAAAAGCTATCAACAAGGTACAATTAGAGGGATGATTTAAAGGAGGACTAAGAGCTATCACAAAGGGCTGTCAGATCATTTGTGAGTCAAGTGTTCAGATCATAAACAGGTCCAGTAAATGGACTAGAGTAGTAGATCTCTACTTTGCATTTGTAAATGGAAAATGCAGTTCGATTCTCCACTCCTAAGTTTATGAGAAGAACAACAATAGAAACACAAATAAACTAACTAGATACGCTCCCCAGTGGAGTCGTCAATTTGTTGTTGGGAAAAGTATCTATTCAGAACGCCCCTATCCCACTCTAAGGTGTGATAGTGCCTTAGCAACAAACAAGGAAAACTACTTGAGTATTCTTCTTTATGAAATGTAAATGAAGAGGAAGGATGTAACTAGCCTGTGTCTTTCGCTAGTTTGTTGATCCAACCGCTCCTCTCTTCAATAGCTCCCAGCTCCCTGCTCCCTTACCGGCCCAGCTTCACCGAATTCCTGCAAGATCACAAGAGAGAGAAACTACACGAAGATATAGATATACATTCATAAAAAGCTCAGGATCAGATTAAGCTAAACATGCAAATATAACAAAACATCATTGATACACAGCATGTAGGAGAAACTCAAATAATTTTATTGATATGATAAGAAAGTCCAAGAGGAGATACAACCAAGTGAGTCCCGATCCAGCATCTACCTCCCGGCAAAGGAATCCCTTCCTCTCCTCCAACAAAGCATAAATCACCCAATGTACTAATCTCAATCTCAAACCAACAGCAATTCTCTGCAAAGTACAAAATTCCAGCCTCCGGATCTCTGGGATGAGGGATCCATATATAGATGTAAGCAGAGAGGATGAGTCAGCTTATGTTTTGACTTGTGGCTTCTCTCTGTTAGTTCTTGCTTCCACTTGGAGACTGAGAGCCTCTTACTCATCATTAGTCGAATTCAGTGAGGCAAGTGTCATTGGAGAAGATTCTGGAAGCTTCCATTGTCTTTCCACCTCGTTGAATGAGCTTGCCATTTGTCATTTCCCGCTCAACGCACCCTGGTAGTGCATTCACCTGCGTTGCAACGCACCTAGCCAGTGTATTTTGGTGCTTTGCAACGCAGGCAGCTAGTGGAGCCTCTGAATTGATCCTGATTTGACTAGTTTTGAGTAGTTTTTGGTGGAGAACTTCTAGGAGAAGCTATCATTGGTTGACCTTGTTCCTTTAGGGGCAGGAACAACACTTTTAGGGACTTTGGATCCCTTGGATTATGGACATTTCATGTTCAATGCTGTAAGGCACAAAAATGTCTATAACACTAATGCAAATGTCCTAGCAAGTACAAAAACTGGCAATCTGTAAGGATGCAATTCCTATCCATAAACTTTGATTTGAGTGTAGTTCTAGTATAAATACCAGTCTCCCACTTTAGCTTGATCTGATAAATGAAAAAATTTATGTATTTCTAGTGAAATCCTTGCAATCACACCACTGCTCAACAAACATAGTTAGGTATACAAAAACTTATCAATATAATTAGTATAAAAATATTCCTCTGAGTTATTTCTAACCAGAGAAGTCCAATGAAGAACTGATGAGGGGTTAACTTCGTTATATGTCTTCTGTAAAGGAAACTTAAATTTAATTGACTATTAAAATAGAATAAGGTAAACTAGGACTAACTAATACTTAAAGACACCTTTTGATTTTAAATTGACAAACTGGTCATGGATGGAGTTGGCCAAAAGTTGACTATAATTAAAAAGGATGGAGGGTTGTTTTCCAACCGCAAAAGTAGATAAAAAACCTAACAATTTCTCATCTACCCACTGGTCATTATGGTATCCAAGCAATTGAGTTACCATGGATATTACTTGTTTGGGCATTTTAGGAAACATTGAAACTAGGTATGGAGGACTGGTCCTCGGTAATTCAACATTTTCTGGAAGAAAAAACTCGAAAATCTGGGCTCTTTGAGGGAATGTTCATTTTTTATATAATTCCATTAAAATATCAATAGAAAAAGGATGGTGAGAGGTCTTACAGTCAACTTGTAGGGCATAGGAGATGCTTTTAGTGGAGATTGATAAAATAACTTCATTGTCATGGGAAATGACTACCCTTTGACTTGGCAAATATCTAAGGTGGCACTAGACAGAGAACTCAGGAAAGAAGTGAGTCTGGGGGAAAACAAATTGTGGGAGAAAGGATTCCCAGATACTTAATTCATCACTTTTATCCAAGTATTTTTTCTTTGCCCAGTTATGGAGCTCATATAGATCAAATTATAACTGGGTTTCATCAATTTTATACAAGATGTCTATTAAGGTAGATTTATCAAAATTTGAGACTGAGGGAATAAGGGGATTTCACTATGTGATCTTATATTTTTCTTTACGATTCAAAATTTTAGAAAATGAACATAGGGAATAGAAGGATAATACTACATAAAATAAAGTTGGATAGAAGAAAGCTTAGAGGATAGGGTTACCCTTAAAAACCATTGATTGTGCGCAAAGAATTGGCTGTTGAAAGTTGGCAATTGATAGTGGTTTCATCCTTCGTTTAGGAGGATCAATGACAAGCAAAACTAAAAGAATTACTTGCCCCAAAGGATCATTTATAACGGTGGAATTGGTTTCATAATGACTTCATTAACGACTATGGAGCAGAGGGGATTTATTGGTAAAAAGGGTAGGGTACGGTAATTTAATAAGATAACATTTGATTATCAATTGGTGACAATTTTGAATGTTGAACGGGTAATGACATGGATGGGGAATGATTTGGAAGTAAAGGTGAAAGAATCAGAGTGGCAAGGAGCAAAGGTTATGTGGTAGGATATGAGTGGTGAAGGGGGAGACAACTGGCGGGATGCGAGCGGCGGATGGATGAGCAGTAGGTGGGAGAGAAGAGGTGGTATTTCGGTGGGGCATGTAGGCGGTAAGTTGAATAGGGAGGGGACACCCCAGAATGCCCCAGGCGTTGTGACGTTAGAGCAGGGCATTTGGGTGGAGACAAAGTTCCCCCTTCCCCCCCTCCCTCGTGTTACCTGCCAGTAGTGTGCAGGGCGATGGGGGAGGGGGTGCGAAAACACCCCGCCACCATAGACCTAAGCGAAGTAAATCACCTTCGTTAATACTTGCGTGACTTTTATTTGAAAAATGACAAAATGACTTTTTTCGTATTATGTTTTATCAAATACATTAAAAAAAAAAAGAACAAATCATATATACTAAGGTTTTAAACCTTAAAAAAATTACATTTTTTGGAATTAAAGTGGCATTTTAGCTAGTGCACTTATTGTGCCTTATTTTTTTATTTTTCTAATTTTATCATTTCTTTTGTTTTTACTTTTTTCACATATATATCAATTTTTCTTATATATCCCCTATTTTATTTTTCTTCTTTTCTCTATTTTTTCTCTTTTCTATTTTTCTTTATCATATATTTTTACTTCTTTTTTTCTTCTTTTGAACATTTTTGAAAATAATTTTCGGAATGAAATCATTATTTACAACATCTCCTATGGGAAAATCAACAGATAATCATCAATTAAGCTTATAAATTATAGGACCCTTAGAGTGTTATCGGAGGAGTCGATGCACATTAATAAATAAAGGGGTACGTTTTCCATCAATGGTAATGAGTTTGTCAACCTCATTATTGGGGACTATATATCTATCTCATACACACCTAACCATCTACTATGTAATTTCCCCTTGAAATCCTTAAATAGGGAATCGTATAGAAGTTCCCAATCCCCAAGTTGGAATTTTTTTTTCATGATCAACCAATCATGCCATTGGCTCTTTGTTGTTGGGTAAGATTTCTGTGTTTTAGTGCAACCATAAAAATTTCATTAAGCTCACAAAGTTTCTCTAACCGATGCTTTTGTGTTGCTGATAAATCCAAACCAACTTCTATTATAGTCATGAGTGTGTTGATTTCAAATTATATTTAAAATATGGTGTACTTCCTATTTTCTTTAGGGGGCTTGACCTATGTTCAAAGTTATTCATGCCAACCAACAAAACCCCAATTATTGGCCATTTTGGCAATAGCCTATGTAGCACAGGTTGTAGTCTCAGTCGAAGCAGTATTGGGGGATGGTAGAACCAAGTTTCTGCATCTAAAGATCACGTGATGTGTGTTCTAGACCCCTTGCAGCTCATATCTACCTTCGAACGGATCTATACCTTCATATGGTCCACTAATACAACTCTATTCAATTGACCTCCAGGTCTTTGAAAAGGGATGCGATCGTGCTTATCAGACTTAAAAGAGGCAGATTCACAACTCTCACCCGGTAAATAACAACCCTGGATCTTTCTTCGTGCAGATCTACCCTATTCAAACAGTTAGTAATAGATCTATTTAATATCTTGCAGAAACAGTTCATTACACTTTTCATGCATGAGTATTAAAGATCTAACAGATTGGCGCAGAGAATACACTTTATTTCATAGAAAATAGATCATTAAAAAACGATGCATAAACTTAAAGAGAAATAAGAACAAGGCATAGATGCAATATATTCAATCCAAAATAATATTTATTAGATTCAACATTTAATTTATAGACTCTTCCAGCCTCTGCAGCTAGCTATAGGGGCCCACGCACTCGACTGTGTACATGCCAAGGTCTCTATGCATTCAGCTGCAGGATGTTGGGTGCAGGAATTACACTTAAGCAAACTCCTCAGCACATAAATTGTCAACCCAGGGGATTTGTAAACTTATGGATGAAGCACAGGCAATGCCAGAGATGGTATGGATATTTCTAATATAAATCAGTACTTTCTTTAAAGGAAAGATTGCAGAATCAAACTAAAAAGAGAAAAAAAGCAACTTGAACCATCAAAATAATCTAAGACTGGAACAAGGAAGAATGCATTTGTAAAAGGGATTTAGAAATAAATGGGCAATCACTCTAGCTAACTATTGTTTAACTACTAAGTGTGTGCTTTTCTTTAGCAGAGAAACTTAACAGTCTCATTAGATGGGCCCTTTAAACCTGCTCCTTTAGAGATTTCCTTCTTGCACTAATATGTCTTGCACTATTGCAGTCTGCTTCCACTAGTGCAGGAATAGAGATTTATGCAGAGGGTATAAATGGTGTCTTTACTAAAGTCATTTTACCTCCTACAAGGGCTTGAAATTTTCCAGGTTCAAAGCACTCAGATCCCGTGGCAAGAAACTAGTTCTTGCACCAGATCAGAGCTTCTTTCACTTAGCATTTAATTCTTAAAATAAGTGCTTAGTTACTGCAAATGATATTATACTATTAAATCAAATTGCACACACAAAAATTGAATGTTTCTGATCTTGACAGAGTAAAGAAATAAAGAAACAATCCATATACATTTATCCTGTCATAAAGTGTTTAATGAAAGAACAAAAATTGTGGGAAGTAAACTAGAAAAGCTTGCTTCATTACACCAACGTGCACTGGTGCAGGTTCATTTCTCCTGCTTGAACCAGGCGGGGAAAACCAACCAAACAGAACTGCAGAAAAGGAAATATCACACCAACGTGCACTGGTGTATGTTTATTTCTTCTGTTTGGACCAGGCGGGGAAAACCAATATGAAATCAGGTGCAGGAAAAGGAAATTTAGCTACTTCACACAACGGATCCACTTTCACTCAGACAGGAATGAATGTTCTTGAAATTAAATCACGCTTGACAATATAAACACAAATTACAAGAAACAAGAAATAGGGTAAACCTACTGGGTTGGCTAGGCCCTAGCCAACCAGCACGTTTCCCTTTCAAACGAAAATGTTGCTCAATACTTTAATCAATTCATCAGCTTCAAACACATAAATACAATTTATAAAACATGAGGTAGAGTTCCCTTTTTATTAATTCACTGAGGCAAATACATGCGTGAATACATCGTCCAACCCAGATTTAGGCGATAACAAAATACAACAACCTGTTACCGCCTCTCTAGCTGTGTCTCTGTTCTATACAAAACTTCTATCCAAAAAAACTATCCTCGTCCTATTTACATTCTTCATTATATAGATCTTTGGCCAAAGGCCAAAATAGATCATTTAACCAATTACATAACCAAATGCAGAATTTAGCTTTTCGGCCTTCAAAATTAGACAGTTTAACAAAACTGGTCGTAACCAATCCCCAGCTGTTCGTTCTTCATAAATTCGATCTCGGCTGCCTTTGGATCGATCTTGCTGTCATGGCTGAAGCTCGACTGCCTTTATATTGATCTTGCTATCATGGCTAAAGCTTCTCAAAACAACGCGGTGATCAAGGAGGTTCAGATCTGTTGCAAGGATTTGCTATGCTGGCACCGGTGCATGATCCGATCCTATGCTAGGATCAATGGTCACGGTAAGTAATTTGACTACCAAATAAAAATTGGAGATATCGATAAGTTACAAAGAGTGATTATAAGCAAGAAATCATGTAATAAATAATTAATTAATGCTAGGTTAAGTTAAAAATATGAAAAATAAAGGGCATACGAAATATGTCATCGTTCCTGGACTAGTGCAAGATGAGGGTGTATAAGATAGGTAAAACAACGGTAAATGGTTATGATTTAGGAAGGGGAAAATGGCAAAAAGAGAGAAGATTAGGGGGCTAACATCCTCCCATCCCTAAATTGTTGTGTGTCCTCACACAACTCTTTACCTCTGCAAAAAACTTCAAAACTTGAGCATTCTAGCTCAACCCTGCTCTGGCATACTATCATCATCCTGTAATGTTTCAAACTTCTTCTTTCTGATCTTCTTTAGTTTCTTTGTCACCTTTTTAAGCCACTTGAAACATTGCATAGCTCGGTACTTCTAGAATTTAACTTCTCTTTTCTTTTTCTGGATCTCCACAGTCAATTCTCCTTTACTCTGTTCTTTATCCTCCCGTACTTTAGCTATAAGCTGTTCTAAGTTCTGCACTTGAAGCTCTAGTTCAACTACCCGTGCAGCAGGAGTTGCCAAATATTTTTATTTTTTTGTTTCGGCAGGGGCTATGTCTTCATCAGGGACCTCAATATCCCTCATCGCTACATTAGGAAATTCTTCTTCCTCTGGTCCTTCTTCTCCCGGCTCTTCTTCTTCGGGTTATTCTTCTCCTACCGCTTCTTCTTCTTCTTCTTCTTCTTTTTCTACTTCTTCTTCTTCTGCTTCTTCTTCTTCGGGATCTTCTTCTCCTGCCTCTTCTTCTTGTGCTTCTTCTTCTTCTACTTCTTCTTCTTCTACTTCTTCTTCTCCCTCTTCTTCTTCTCCTGCTTCTTCTTCTTTTGCTAGTGCTTCTTCTTGTAATGGTGTAGGAGGGGATTCAATGCCCTGTGGGGACTGTGGTTCTTTGCCTGCATAAGATGCTTTATTCTTTTTCTGGGGCTTTTTAATGAAATTGGCCAACAGAGCATCATCTTCAACCTCTGCAAATTTTGCTGCGTCAACAAGGACTGATAGGTTGTCATTTTCGGGGGTCTGTTCTTGTACTGGTGGTGCAGAAGGAGTCTCTTCAACAAGTGTGCTAGCTGTCTTCTTATTTGAAGATGGGGCCTTTTCTTCAGTTGATTTTTCCAATCTTTTCCTTTTTACACTGGTGCAAGAAGGACTCCCCTTTTCTTTCTTACTTGGACCCTTGCTTGTGCTGGCGGGATCCTCTGTCTCCTTTCCCGCAGCTGTCCTTTTATGTATTTGTTTCAACGGCGCCTCCCAGGTCATGCCTTTAACTTCTAGCTGTTTCAGGACCAGAATATTTATCAGTCCATGGTGATATAGCTTCATGTCAGCCTAGTCTACCCGTCTGTCCCTCACACCTTTGGCCATTTTTTCCAAGCTCTTAAGTAAAAAATAGGGGAAATTCATCCTCCACCAGATGTGTCGGCTGGCTTCAAAATGTTGCAACATCCTAAAATGATATACAAAAGTGCGGGTGTATCTTCCCTCACAGGTTACAAACTTCTATAGGATGAAAAGGAGGTATTTCCACTGTCCCAACAGGGCACTGCACGGAACTCCTTCCTTCCAGTCTACCTCCATCTTCTTGTCAATGACAAAATGCTGCCATCACTTCCTTTCTAGTTTTTGATTTTTAAACCACTGCTCACCAATATTTTCCAAGCCTATTGCTACTACTGTAAATTCTTCTGTGACTTTAAATTTGAGAGGCCCAATTCTTACTCAGTCGTCTTTGAGAATTCTAGCAAACTTTAAAGCCACTTCTTTATCATGCCCGTCAAACTTCTGCAAGAACTAAAGAAAGCCTGAGTCTCGTAATAGTGCAAGACTATTGCGATACTCAGCAATCTGTTCTACCTTACTGAGAGACGAGGGTTCGTTTCGAATAGGCAGCATCGCTGCTTAACGGCTATGAACAGTCGAGAATTTTACATGCAACACTGGTGAAATCAGTTTTTATAAATAGCGATCCAACTGTCCACCATCCTTTCCATATTGTCACCCATTCATTCGCTATAGATGCACAACATCTTTGAGGTTAGGCCAGATTGGTACTTGCAGCAACGTTTTAATGGCTAGGTGAGGTAATCATTATGAGTGAAGGACATCTAGGATTATGGCAGAAAGGGGGAAATTATGTCCAAGCAACGGTTAAACACTTCCACATTCCTTCATAATTCAAAAAAAGAGCTTAGCATTCATTAAAAAATGATCCTGATTCCTAACTTAAAAACACCTTGTACTTTAAATAATTTTCTCCTAGTTAGTATGATAACACAAGTTCTCATCGGCTAAGTGAAAGATCTTCATATAAATTTTCATGACGACCACTTTCCTATGATGTATGCTATGAAAAGAACAAATTGTACTATGTTTCTAAAAGGGTGCATGCTTGCACTGGTCTGCTTGCACCGCTTAAATTATGTTATTCTGCTGGTACCATTGTGCTTGCTTTATCATATAGGACAACATGCTTGCACTAGTGCAAGCATAATGTCAAAAAAATAGAGAAGTTAAATAAAACATAGGCTGGACTTCGACATGACTTCCTCAACTTATACTGGAAATTTGCTTCACCTTTTCTTGATGCTTCAGAGCATATCCTTTTGCTCTTTGTGCGCGAGATCCTGCAATGAATTCATGAGAGAACAGAGAAGTGGGAAAAGGGAAATTTCAGAATGGGAAGGAATTTTGTTATAGGGATTCTAAGAATAGTACCAAAAGAGGGAATAAATAGAAGTGGGATAGGGAAAAAAGTTACGAGTAAGGTGGGATATTTTTCGAAGCGGATAGGGAAAATTTTGAAGAATGTGGGAAGGTTAATCATTTTCGGATTAAAGAAGAAAATTGATGGAATATTACAGGAGTGGAATATGAAGAAAGGAAGAAAATTTTCTGGAAGGTCTGCCTGCACTGGTGCAAGAAATAATAATTGTAGCGAAAATTAAGCGTTACTTGAATAAAAATATCCATGCTAATTGCCCCAATTGTATAAAGGTTGGTTCTTCTGAACCTACTTTTACTTGGTGGTTGCTAGCATATTTAAAGATCAAGCAAAATTTTCTTTTTATTAGAAATTTTTTATCCTCCTGCCAGAAAGCTGGTTTTCAGGTTGATCCTTCTGCAATCATGTCAGCGAACTGATCTTCATAATTACAAGAAAATGTTTTTTTTTTTTTTTTTCTCTATTTTTTTTTTATTATTTTTTTTTTTTTAAGAAGAATTCATGTTTTCAAAAGGTTGGTATTACCATTCACCACTACCATCCCGAATTGTTGTTGGACTTGTTGTGTAAAATCTTTCATGGTAAGTGGCTGAAAATACTTCTTTAACCTGTGTCCATTTACCAAGAATACTGAATTCTATCCATCAATAGTTTTAACTTCTACTGCTCCATTCTCGAATACTCAGATCACTTCATAAGGTCCCATCCAATGTGTGTGGAATTTCCCTTTAAAGATTTTAAATCTAGAATCATAAAGGAGCACCCAATCAAGTGGTTGGAATTGCTTTTTCTGAATAGACTTGTAATGCCACCCTTGTGTTGCTACTAAATTAATATGTTCTGTTGAACAACATCCCTATGAAATTCATCTAACTCATTTAATTAGAGAAGACACTATTGTTGTGCCTCAGAGAGATCTAGTCCTAACTGAACTACAATTCTGGAAGTTTTGATCTGGAATTCAATTGGTAGTAGAACCTGTTTGGCATATACCAGCTCACATGGTGTATGTCCTATGCTATTTATCCAAGTGGTTCTGTATGCCCACAAAGCCTCTGGTAATCTTTTAGCCCAATCTTTCCAATGCATATGTACTATCTTTGTAAGAATGGACTCGAACACTTTGTTTGTTGATTCCACCTGGGCATTTTCTTGTGGGTGATACGGCGTGGATTTCCTGTGCTGAATCTTATATTGCTCCATCACACCCTGTACCGGATTAGAAACAAACTACAGACCATTGTCAAAAACAATTTCTCTAGGCACACCAAATCTAGTAAAGATTTTAGCAAAAGGAAAATCAACAACAAATTTTTCTGTAGCAAAAGAAACAGCTTTAGCTTCTACCCATTTCGTAACAAAATCTGTACAAACCAAGATATGCTTTTTACTTAATGATGTTGGATTATTGGCCCTATAAAATCAATAGCCTATTTTTCAAATGGCTCAATCATAACTTGGGGGCATAAAGGCATTTCATTGGTTTGATTAGGTTGGCCCATTCGCTAACAGTTATCACAGCATCTGAAATATTGTTTGGCATCCTTAAACAAGGAAGGCCAAAAGTAACCAACACACAATACTTTATATGTAGTTCACTTATCAACGAAGTGGCCTCCCCAAGGTTCATCATGAGCAGATTTCAATGTCTCAAACACTTCCTCCTCTCTTACACACCTACGAATAATCAGATCTAGACCAGTGTAAAAGAGATCTCCTTGAATCCAGGAATATGCAACACTTTTTGAACAATACTCTGCTTTTCATGAGTGGATAAGTGGGATCGTGTTTTCCCAGTAACCAAGTAATTAGAAATGTCAGCAAACCATGGGGAATCTTTTGACATAGCAAAAAGATGTTCATACAGAAAATCATCATTAACAGGAGTTGCTTCACCAGGAATATCTAATCTAGAAAGAAAACCTGCTACAACATTAGATTTTCCTGGTCTATCAACAACAGTAATATTAAATTCCTGCAACAATAGTAACCACATAGTCACTCTACCACTAGTTAATGGCTTGTTCATCAAATATTTGATTGCAGAATGATCAGTATGTACAAATGCTTCATATCTTGTAATATAGTGTCTGAACTTATTAATTGCAAAAATTATAGCTAAAAACTCTTTCTCTCTAACTGTATAATTTGATTCCGCTGAAGACAAATTCTTACTAATATAATAAATAACATAGGATTGTTTATTTTCCTCTTGTCTTAAAGTTTCGCCAATAGCCAAATCCGAAGCATCAGAGGAAATGGGAAAAGGTAGAGACCAATTAGGACCTCTCAAAACTGGTGCATGTACTAACTTTTCCTTCAATGTTACAAAAGACTGTTGGCAAGCTGTGGTCCAAGAAAATTCATTATCCTTAGTAGAAGTCAGAAAAGAGGGGCAGCTATCTTAGAAAATTTTTCAATGAATCTCCTATAATAACCATCATGTCCTAGAAAACCTCTTACTTCCCTTTGAGTTTTGGGTGCAGGAAGATGTAGAATGATTTCGATCTTTGCTCGATCAACCTGGATACCTTTACCAGAAATCAAATGGCCAAGTATCGCTTCTGCTTTGCACATTAATTTACATTTCTTGTCACTCAAGGTGAGATGGGCTTCCTGAAAACAAAGAAGTACTTTTTCCAGATTTTCGAGGACTTCCTGAAAACAATCACCAATCACAGAAAAGTCATCAATATAAATTTCTACAAATTCTATATCAGCAAAAATGGCTAGGATTGCCCTTTGAAAGGTAGCCGGGGCATTATATAAACCAAAGGGAAGCACTCTATAAGCAAATGTACCCCATGGACATGTAAAAGTAGTTTTATCCTGATCTTCGAGTGCAATCTGTATCTAGTTATAACCACTGGAGCCATCCAAAAAGGAAAAATATTTCTTTCCTGTAAGGGTATCAAGCACGTGGTCAATGAAAGGGAGAGGGAAATAATATTTGATAGTGGCTTTCTTTAATTCTCGATAGTCAATACAAATATGCCATCTTCCATATTTCTTAGGTACTAGCACTAATGGAGAGACCCACTGACTGTCGAAAATAGGATAGATAAAACCAACATCCAAGAGTTTTTGTACTTCTTCCTTCACAATATCTCTTAGAACTGGATTCATTCACCTTTGGGATTGTTGGACGGGTTGGGTTCCTTCTGTTAGCGCTTGAAATTTCACCTCAGGCTGAGAAAGGTAAACCTCAAGGCTACATCAAACCATTTAGCCTCGTAGCTAGCCCTACGGGGCAGGAGAAGGCTCTCTCTGGTCAATCTCGGCAGATCTTCAATGGGATGAGATGACCAATAAGGTAACACTGATATTAGGCTAGTAAACTGATAAAAGGGGTTTTTAATAAAACGACGGGGTTTTTCTGGGCTGCATGGGCAAAATCACAACTTGAACAGAGAAATATAATGAACAACATAGATTATCGACTGAGGCAAGGTAGGCAAGAAATTTAACACCAAATCTAGATTTAAATGGGATGGCAAGACTGGTGAGGAGCTGACAAGGGCATAAGAGTTGAATCCTTGTCAAACAGAGGAAAACATTAAATATGAACAAACTTATAGGCAGAGCATGGCAGGCATGAATTCTTACCTAAACACTTCATTTGTTCAATTGGAAATGATCATGTAGTGAAATGAAACATAACAGATTACATATGAAACAAGAGAAAAACGTATGCTAAATTATCATACCACAGGAGTCTCAGCAGTCAGAGCTGTGTAATTTCATTAAACTCTCTGCCAAAAACTGTACATGGTAAGCTCTTTTCTCCACCAGCTCTCAGCACTCAGAACTCTCCCCTCTCTTCTCTACTTCTTACAAAGGAATTTTTTAATACAATAAATACAATACTGCTAAGGAGAAAACAAATCGACCCCAAAAACCTCTGCGTTGTTTCAACTACAATTACAAAAATTAGAAAAGGGCGTTTCATCTATGCTAAACATAGGACAGCGTTTCTCTAAATCTTATGATAATTGGCCAATTAAGAGATAAATCTGGAGCACAGATCTCCATAGGACCAGGATTGTAATCCCAATCGCGGTTTACATGGTTGCATCCCAACAATCGCCCGCAATCCCACAAAATCTCCAAAAGCTCCCACCGTGATCTGGATCTTGGCATTGTGAAAGCCATATGCCAATATGCTCAACCATTTGTTGCCGTGATCTTGGCATTTGGAAAATGAACCAAGTTACCATCGAAGGGTGGACCTTTTCTTTTTGGTTGATTCTATCATACAATGTTCACGTGGACAGAAAGGAACTGCTGGAGATATGTATCCATCTGTTGTCCAATCTGCATTTCCACGGCTGTTGAGTGTTGCTGCTCCTCCTGGAAGTCTAGCGCGTGAAAATCGCAGACAATGTTTAAAGGTTTTGAGGCTTTGGCTTGAGCGCAAAATTCTTCCCGAGTCCGTTATAAGGAGGCACATAAATGAGATTGAGGCTTCTGTTGAGGATAGATCAAATGCTATCATACCTAGGCGTCCATCTCGATTACAGCGTGCTCTTGATGATCTAATCAGGGAAATGGAAGGCCTTGCCTTGTTGTGGAACTATCAAAAAGTCCCCATCAGCATTAGCAAATGCACAGCCTTCCATAGATGCATTTGCGACATACATGTGCACTGCAAAACCATGCCGAACGAATGAACTACCAGCTCGACTTATAGTGAACAATCCATCAATGAAATTTGTTTTCGTATCTGGAATGTTGAAAGGATTCCAACGCAATTGTGTTGGTGTTGCAGGTAGGTTTGGCTGCAAAGGAGGTCCTCCCCAAACAACTGGAGTATTCACTTCATTCTGAGCCATCCGGATCCCTTTGCAGGCTTCATATAATCTACGCAATTGTGGTTTGTCGCCTTCAAACTCAGACAGAAACTTATATCTACTTTTTGCACCCTTGTCAAATAGTACCAGTACAGGATCTGGCAAATCAAACTTGGGTTCTTCAATTTCAACTTTCGATAGTGAAATAACTGTCCGTGGTCGAGAAACCTTTGGTGTTGGATAAATGGCAAGCTCAAATTTTGGAGGCCTCCTTGGATTGTGTGATATGGAAGGTAACACCACGGCCCAGATTTTTTGATAGCCACTGAGGTGCTAATGCTTCCAAGAAGCCAGGTCCAGAAAGTTCCCGAATCATACCAGAAAAAAGAGAAATCCATCCCTCAATTATCCGAACCACGGTGACTTGGTCTTTACTTCTTGCCATGTCAAGAGGTGTCTGGCAATCATCATTGATTGTCAAAGGATTCGCTCCATGAGAAAGAAGCATTTTCACAGTTTTGTCAAGGCCACGTTTGACAGCATGATGTAAAGGAGTTCCTCCATGAGCCCCAGGTTTGTATGAATGTATATTGGCACCCAAACTGATCAATGTTATGGCCATTCCCAGTAAATCACCTCTTGTACAAGCAAGAATAAGAGGGGTTATTCCTTCCTTATCCATCCACTTTTGAGCAGCCGGCCATTGCTCTAAGCGATTTACAAACTAAAATCCCCAATCTAAACCATGAAAATACAGAGTTCCAACACCAATTAACTAGCCGCCACATTTCCAGTTATGGTTCTATTAAGTATCCATCTCAATAGAGCACTTCCTTAAATCTTATCCACCTTATCTCAATATAGTAGCTAAAAGCTAACTTGCTTATAAGAAGTAGAACCCAGAATGTTGTGAACTTGACAAGAGAGAACAGACTCTCGTGCATTCCCCGTCCAACATAGAGCCGTGGCTGTTGCCACCATGTCAGAATAGTAAAAATGTGCCAATTCGAATTTTCTATATATCGCCTCAGCATAGGAAACAAGAATAGAATTGCAGCAAGTGCATTAGGCAACAAATATACCACCACAGCTAGGATATACAAGGAAGGGAAATTCCACCCGCTAACCCAGCTCTTGAAAGTTTTTATAAGACCAGTAGGATGCTCCCAAGTATGCGCATAACAGACAGGAAGTATGATGACCCATACAGCAGCAACTACAACCTTCAATATATATCTGAGAATCTGTTTGAATTTCATAGAGTGTCTTGCTTTCCAGCTAAAAATGAGATCCGCATTCCCAGCACTAACACAATCATTTAATTCAATAGCTATGACAATGAAGTTTGTTCGGGATTTCCAGTGAGACTTCTCCAAATAGCTTTTTTCCTCTGATTGCTGATGATGTTTTGAAGTGTGCTTGCGTAGGGATAGGAGCTTGAAGTCGCTGCTGCCTTTTGAAGAGCTGGAGAATAAATCTCATATTCTAAAATACCACATTTAATGATTTCTTCTTCAAAACAGGGTTTTGAAGAAGAATCAACCTCTGACATGAGACGGAGTCTAACACCTTCCTGAATATAGATATGATGTGTACAAATTTCAAGAGGAATACCCTTCATATCTTCATAGCCCCATGCAAAGGCACTAAGATGGTTTTGCAACAAATTCACAAGCTGCTCTTGCTGAGATGAGTCCAAACCTGAACTAATATACAAGAATTTACCAGGGCTAATATTAACAAGAGTAATATTAGGCTCAAGAGTACTCAATGGGGTGGTCAAATGCAGTAGTATAGAAGAATGAGAATCATTATTATCTTGAAAATCTAGGCTGAAAATCTGGCTCAATAGTTCAAAATTAGGCATAGTGTCTAGATTATTCAAGAAATCTTGAATCACATCTTCTTGTGAAGACCCAGTATATTGATGGATAAGGGAAATGGGCTGAGTCTCCTCATCATTTCTTTGATCCAACCATAAAGTATCTCAAAGGTCCTGAATGGATCTAGCAGGGGGGTATAAGGTAACTTTCTGCCTAGAATCTCCATGCGAAATATAGATATCACCGGAGCGACATCCAATATATGCATCGGTTGTAGCAAGCCATGGTCAACCCAAGATCAAGGGATGTCCTCCCACTGGGTTCTTTGGCTGAAGCATAATGGAATCAACAGGATATTCCCAAGAATATAATGAGATGATCACATCGTCCAATACTCCTTCTGGCTTAATTTTAGATCTATCTGCTAATTCAAGCACAATGGGAGTAGGGCGAAGATGAGATAACTGAAGCTGATCCATGGTTTGCTTAGTCATGACATTAATGGCTACCCCCAAGTCTATAAGAACATTAGAGAGAAGGACATTACCAATCTGAACTAAGACAACAGGGTTTCCAGGATCAGTATATTTTTCCATAGACACACATCCCGTCATCAACTCTACTGCCTATTAACAAATTAAATGGTTTGTGGTTCCAATCTCTTCCTCCCAGGTTTCTTGAGACAGAGTTCCTTAATAATATTGGTACAAATAGGGACCTCTTTGATGGCTTGGAGCATTGGTATCTTAATGAAAAAGTTCCGAAGTTCTGATGCCAAGCTAGTCTCAGAAATAGGCTCACTTCTTTCCATTACTAGTCTCTTTGGGAAGGAGGCTTGTTGGAAGAAGATGGCAAGGATTCTGAGGGTAAGGGCTGCTTAGTGACAGATTTCAGAGAATGGTTAAGAGTTTCCTCTTCTTCTTTCTCTTCAACAATCACTGTGGGTTGCTTCTGATTTTCTGATGTTACAATCCTACCCGATCTTGATTGAATATCATGAACCCCAACTGGGATAGATTGGTGCTCGAGTGGTAAAGGTGGGTTTGTTACATAGATCATTTGCACTGCTTTATTATTGTTAGGATTGGGCATAGGTTGAGCAGGCAACTAAGGAGGTCGAAAAGGTGGAGGTAAAGGTAATGGTGGAGTAGTCTGAATCAGAAGTTGAGGCATTGAGTACGGTGTATGTGTAGATGGATATGACTGCATGGGTGCCTGGTAGGAATATGGAGAATGAGTTTTCCCTCTCTGACCTTGTTGCCATGGTTAAGAAGGTTTCCCATGCTAATATTGATTCCCATATTGCCACTGCTGATTAGTGTTAAGATAGGAATATGCATGTGAATTATAACCAAAATATTGTGGAGAACATTCAGGAGCCATACCTGCACCTACCTAAGGCCAATTTCTTTTTGCTCCCATAGCATACAAGTATTCAACTTCAGGTTGTCCCCCTGTAAATACAGCTTTAAGTCTTGGTATAGAGGGACATTTTTATGTGACATGGTCTTCTGCACAAATAGCACACTTATTAGTTTCTTTCAAATTAAGAGAACACTCTTTAGGAGGATGCTTGTCTCTACACTTAGGACAGAAAATACATTATGACTCTTGTTCCTTCATGAGTTTTTGCTTAAATTTTAAAGAGTCCAACTGTTTGGTAACAGTATTCATTATATCAATTTTCATTTTTTCCATTTTATTTTCTAGTCCAAAAATCATAGCATCAGTAGATTCGGTTTTTCTATTTTTGTTTCGAGTTCCTCTACCAGATCTATACTGATTTCTTGAAAATTTCCTGCATAATTCAAAAATTTGTTCAAAAGTTTGCTGAGAAATATCACCTTGTCCTAACAGATTTAAATTATTTCTAGCATTATCAGTAAGTCCTCTTAAGAACAAGGTTCTAATAGTACTGGAATCAAGCTTAAGTTTTGACCTTTGTAAAATATACAGAAATATTTCTAAGTAATCTTCAAGAGTTTCATCATCATTCTGTATGATTGTAAAAATATCATCCTGCATGTCCCGAGTTTTGCAATATTCTTGATATTTAGACAAAAACACTCTCTTCATCTAATCCAAAGAGGCTATAGTGTTTCCTCCTAACCCCATAAACTAGCGTAGAGTTAAGTCTTTGAGAGTAATAGGAAATAATATTATCTTCTGAGCATCAGTTGAATAATCATAACTTCTACACAAAATATCAAACTCGAATAAAAAAGAGTCAGGATCTTCATGAACTTTACCATGGAAATGAGGGAGAGTTGATGGTGGAATATTCTTCATTTGCACCACAGTATTAGGGTCCACAATTGGAAACACAAAAGTGGATTGTTCCCTACTTACCTGGTTTTCACCAGTCCCTTCCACATGATCTTCATGGTCTGCCATTATTTCCCTTTTGCTCCCAATAGACTGAACCACACCTGAGCTATTGTCACCAGAATCCAGGTGGATTGTTCCTACATGATGGGTTTGAATTGGATTGGGCTTCCTGCTCACAGAAGGAGACCCAATATGAGAATTGTTTTCAGAATTCTTTCAGTCCTTAGTGGGCTTTGAACCCTTACCTTTTCTAGGCATTCATTTTAAAAAATAAAGAGAAATAACAAATAAATTCTAATAAAAAGTGTTGTCAGAAATCAATCAACACTAGTAAAATTCCCTCAAAGAAGCTTTTCCAAACAATACTACAAAAATAAAGGATGAATTACCTCTATTGTATAATCAGAAAATTCTTACCAAATCAAATCACCTCCCCGACAATGGTGCCAAAATGTTGGGTGCAAGAATTACACTTAAGCAAACTCCTCAGCACTTAAATTGTCAACTCGGGGGATTTGTAAACTGCAAGACAAAGCACAGGCAATGCCAGAGATGGTATGAATATTTCTAATATAAATCCCTACTTTATTTAAAGGAATGATTGTAGAATCAAACTAAAAAGTGAAAAAAAGCAACTTGAACCATCAAAATAATCTAAGACTGGAACAAGGAAGAATGCATTTGCAAAAGCGATTTAGAAATAAAGGGGAAATCACTCTAGATAACTATTGTTTAACTACCGAGTGTGTGTTTCTCTTTAGTAGAGACACTTAGCAGTCTCATCAGATGGGCCCTTTAAACCTACTCCTTTAGAGATTTCCTTCTTGCACTAATCTATCCTGCACTATCGCAGTCTGCTTGCACTAGTGTAGGAACAAAGATTTATGAAAAGGGTATAAATGGTGTCTTTACTAAAGGCATTTTACCTCCTGCAAGGGCTTGAAATTTTCCAAGTTCAAAGCACTTAGATCCCATGGCAAAAAACTAGTTCTTGCACTGGATTAGAGCTTCTTACACTTAGCATTTAATTCTTAAAATAAGTGCTTAGTTACTGCAAGTGCTATTATACCGTTAAATCAAATTTCACACATAAAAATTGAATGTTTCTAATCTTAATGGAGTGTAGAAATAAAGAAACAATCCATATACATTTATGTTGTCATAAAGTGTTTAATGAAAGAAAGAAAATTGCGGGAAGTAAACTAGAAAAGCTTGCTGCATCACACCAATGTGCACTGGTGCAGGTTCATTTCTCCTGCTTGGACCAGGCAGAGAAAACCAACCAAACAGAATTGCAGAAAAGGAAATATCACACCAACATGCACTAGTGCAGGTTTATTTCTTCTGCTTGGACTAGGTAGGGAAAACCAATCCGAAATCAGGTGCAGGAAAAGGAAATTTAGCTACTTCACACAACGGATCCACTTTCACTCAGACAGGAATGCATGTGCTTGAAATTAAATCACACTTCACAATATAAACATAAATTACAAGAAATAAGAAATAGGGTAAACGTGTTGGGTTGGTTGGGCTCTAGCCAAACAGCGCATTTCCCTTTCAAATGAAAATGATGCTAAGTACTTTAATCAATTCATCAGCTTCAAACTCAAAAATACAATTTATAAAACATGAGGCAGAGTTCCCTTTTTATTAATTCACTGAGGCAAATACATGCGTGAATACATCATCCAGCTCAGATTCAGGTGATAACAAAATATAGCAACCTGTTACCGCCTCTCTAGTTGTGTCTCTATTCTATACAAAACTTCGATCCAAAAGGCTATCCTCGCCTTATTTACATTCTTCATTATATAGATCATTGGCCAAAGGCCAAAATAGATCATTTAACCAATTACATAACCAAATGCAGAATTTAGCTTTTCGGCCTTTAAAATTAGACAGTTTAACAAAAGTGGTTGTAGCCAATCCCTAGCTATTCGTTCTTCATAAATTCAATCTCGGCTACCTTTGGATCAATCTTGCTATCATGGCTGAATCTTGGCTGCCCTTAGATTGATCTTGTTGTCATGGCTGAAGCTGCTCAAAATGAGGCGGTGATCAAGGAGGTTCGGATCTGCTGCAAGCATTTTTTGTGCTGTCACCGGTGCAAGATTCGATCCTGCACTAGGATCAATGGTCACAGTAAGTACTTTGACTACCAAATAAACATTGGAGATATCGATAAGTTACAAAGAGTGATTATAAGCAAGAAATCATGTAATAAATAATTAATTAATGCTAAGTTAAGTTAAAAATATGAAAAATAAAGGGCATACGAAATATGTCATCATTCTTGGACTGGTGCAAGATGAGGGTGTATAAGAGAGGTAAAACAGCGGTAAATGGTTATGATTTAGGAAGGGGAAAATGGAAAAAAGAGAGAAAATTAGGGGGCTAACACAGGAGCCTTCCCCTTTTGCCTAAGTAAAGGAAAATAGAGCTTTCCTGCCTTATAACTTTTCCCTTACACTTTTTATTCACCAAAATTTATCTTTTTAGACTCCCTATAACTCAAATATTTAAAGCCTTTCTATTACAATACCATGGCCCGTAGCCTATGTGTGAGTCTCAAAACCATCCTATCACTTACCCATAGAAGGGACTAAATCCCCTTTGACTATTACGTAGTTGCGCACTTTACTTTCCCATTTCACGGAGACTTTAAATTCTTTACAAAATTCTAACCAAAATTGACCCTAGGGACCCTATCCCAACACATCCCATCCATCATCTTTAATGGAGAAAAGCCTATTGTGCTTCTCCATATTGTCCCATAAGTCCATAAGGCTTTGGCCAATTGATCAACCCAATCATGAAGATGACTAGAAGTTATTTTATGGATAATTTTCTTTGGAACATTATAGGTGCTCTCGAATTTATCTTTTTCTTGTGGGTTGTAGGGAGAAGTGACCCTATATTGAACCTTGTATTTCTCAAAATGTTCCTTTTTTTTGTTTCCTGTAAGTTGCGCTCTTCCATCAGTGACTACTTCCCTAGTTACCCCATATCAAATGAAGATTTATTCATATAAAAAATAAATAACAACTTTCTCTATGGAATTTGATAATTCTCTTTCCTCTACCCATTTGGTCACATAGTCTATGTAGACGAGGATATAAGATTTTTTATGTGATGAAGGAATAATTGGGCCCACAAATTTAGGGCTCTTTTCCCAAATGAATTGATTCCTGGTTTTGTTTGTAATAGAATTGCAACATACTAAATGAGTTGGCCCATCCTTTGGAAGTTATTACATCCTCTAAAGTATTTCTTGTCATCCTAGAATACAGTAGGCCAATAGTAGCCCATACACAACACCTTATGGTTGGTTCTTTTATCTGAAAAATGGCCACCACATGGGCCATCATGATAGATCTTGAGAATATCTTGGAATTCGTCCTCCCTCGCACATCTATGAATTGTTTGATCAACCCCTATACATAAGAGGTACCCATCTATCCATGAGGACCTGGTACTTTACTGGATCCTCTTTCATCTTTCTCATGAAGAAACATGACTTGGAGTTTTTCCTACAGCAAGGTATTTTGCAATTTCTGCTTACTAGGTCATATCGGTGGACACTACAAACAAACGTTCATCGGGAAAACTATCTTCAATAGGATAATTTTTAGTATTCACAAAAAGACTAGATATAGGGACCCTTCAGAAGCCCTAAAAATACAAGTTTCTGGTTCTCACATGAGCTAGGGAGTTCACTATTTGATGCAGTTATTTGTTCACCTTCACTAGTTTTCTCTGTCGTTTTCCTTTGAAACTACCTTCAGCAAATTCTTCATGCATCACTTCCTCACCGTCTGATCCACAACAAACCTTCAAAATCACCATTCGATTCACTATTTTCTCCAATTGATGCCTCACGTGGAGTCCACCACTTACTTTATGCACTTTGAGTCCCCACCATTGATCTGCGTCGCCTGATCTGACGGCTATTGCGTCACCCGATCACTTTAGGCACTTTAAACCACCACTGTCGATCTGCCTCGCCTGATCCAACAGCTATCACTTCACCCAATCACCAACCAAGTTGACAGATCTCTATCGTTGATCAGTGCTGCCTGATCCAACAACTATCACGCAATCTCTCGCGGATTAGTGCATGAACGTTATCCACCCGAGAGTACACGAGAAAAATGGTTTTATCATGCTACGTGTCACACAGTAAGGCTAATCGTGTGAAATTTCATAATTCCACTTATTTCCTTGAGGGCATGCGATAAACTACTTACCGCCTTAGAAACTCGCTTCATCATTTCCGCACATTTCTTTTCCCCGCAATACGATCTCCATCATCCATCTCTTGACTTCACCCGCGCGATAAGATCTCAGTCGTTCATCGCTCCTATTAGCCTTGTCCGTCCATCTCTTGACTTCACCTGCACAATTAGATCTCGGCCATTCATCTCCTATTAACTCCGTTCATCCATACACTCACTTAATCCCTCGCGATACGATCTCCATCATTCATCTTGTTCATTAACCCTATTCATCCATTTATTCACTTAAGCCTTCATGATAAGATCGTCATCATTCATCCTATTAGTTAAGCCTGTTAGCCTATCTATCTACGTAACCTACCACAGTCCGATCTCCATCGTTCATTTGCCTTTCACCTGACTAATCCAACGGTTCTTGTGCATTGTTGCTCCCTCATGTCCTCTTTTCACTAATTTTGTCCTCCGACTGCTCTTCCACTTGAAAGTCGAGTTAGTTTAGTTCTTTGCTTACACCTTAGTCTAGTTTTGATGCTCTTTACTTCTGCAACTTAGATACTTAGCATTAGGTTAGTGTTGATTTAGAAATTATGTTTAGGTATAGCTATTTAACTGGTTAGTTAGGTTATGGTATGGTTTAGCATTTCATGATGTTTTCTTCAATACTGCAGAAGAAGTAGCTCTCCCTTAGGATAGATTTGCTCTTCTTCCATCAAAGAGTTAAGCTTCTTCTGACCCTACAGAAGTCTGGCTTGGAACCCCTGGGGTCTCTTTCTAGATGAGCAGTGACAACAACACGTATCTTCACTTCTACTTGTGCATATAGCACTGTCACCTCCAAGTTTGTACAAACCTCAGGTTGGTAAGTAAAGTTGGTAGCCCTGGGAGTTGCAGCATTATTGTTGCAATACCTAGGCTCATCAACATTTACCCCATAAATGACGTTTTGTTTCCACATATAATCTCCAAGAATCACCCAAAAAATATTCTTCAACTCCTCTTATGAATAGCATATATCTTCTATCTTGGATACCCATCAAATTAACTCATATAAAAGTTTTGGTAGTGTTTCTACATTCATTTATGCAACCAACTTGTAAATTTGGTTGGGTTGGCCTCCATGTACCTTGGTTGGGTCATCTCGATGAAATCCTTCATATATCCTCATTCTTATGCATATATAGGGAGTCACATATATCATTGAAAAGGTCCCAAAATAATATTCCCAACTATATATCCTAGGATCCAGTTATATCTATGAAATTTGAGTTAAAATTCCTTCAAATATAGGGTATCCAAACTGGGCATTAAAATTTGAAAAACAATATTTCAACAATCTTAATTTTCCAATATTTATGTTGGACACATGTAGTCTCCCCCTATCTTTGACATGAATGAAAACAATATTTCTAAAAAACTGATCTCATCAACACTATAGTTTTTCATTCTTCTTCTTTTGATTCTTATTCTTTTGTAGAGTCTAATTCATCATTATTTAATTCAAACTCTATCTTCTCTAATTATTTATTCATTGGTAAGACTTCCTCTTTGAAAAAATTCTTTATTTATCTAAATACGACATCTTCATAATACATAAACTTATTAATTTCTAGGTTTCAAGGCTAATAACCTTTCAGAACATATTTATATTAGTACAAATGTACTTTTGATCTTTCTTATCTAACATCACATACAAATACCCCAAGATGTTTAAGATAGGGTTTCTTAGCAATCCATACCTCATGTGGAGTCTTTTCATATAACACTAATTTGGGAGATATGATTTCTAGGAAACATAGAGAGTTCACTACCTCGAGCAAGAATTCTTTCCTAATGTGACACCACCAAGAAAGCTCCTCGCTTTCTCCATCGATTTCCTATTCATCCTTTCTAAAAATCCATTTTGTCAAGGAGTGCATGGAGTACTATTCTACTCTACTATCCCTTACTTCATACACAAGTTTTCAAATCCATTACCACATAATTCTCCACCATTATCTATTCTCAACACAATAACTGACTTCTCTGTCTGGTTTTCCATAAGATCCTTAAACTCTATGAATTTGTCAAAAACTTTGTTAGAAACCAGGAAAATACTAAGGGGTGGGTGAATCAATATTGTGAGAATATTAAAAATTTTCTTTCACAAAGTAAAGAATTCTAAAACACCAACAATATCTTTAACAACAATTCAAGTAAGCATCAACACAAGAAGTATATATGAAACACATAAAGACTTCAATCTTTTCTTCAATTCCTTTTACAAGGGAAAGCTTCAACTTTCTTTTACAATTTTCTCTGGCATCCACCATAAGGAATATACTACTTTCTAATTTATCATCTACCATTGAGAATAGATACTACTCCTAGGGTATCAACTACCAATGAAATGAGCTGCAACCCTTCAATTTATCAGATACCACTGAAAGGAGCTACTATGCCTGATTTGCAAGATTCCACTTTCTTGACCTCCTTGATTCACATTTAATCACATTTTCAAACTGAAATCATGAAGGACATGCTTATTCATAAAAATAAAAATAAATAAATAAATGCTCAGTAACACACCCAATCACCACAAAATCACCTTCAGCAATCTCTGATCTTTGATCAAGTCACCAACAATTGCTAATAATATTCTTGCTAATTCAATTTATTCTTATAAATAATAAGAAATTATATTTTTAGATTTATAACTTTAGTTAAGTTCAACTCTTAGCATGCATGAATTTTTAATTTTCAGTTATATTCCACTTTTAGAAAGTATTATTGATGTGTTCATGTTGTCTTCAATCTTTTCTCTATTGTATTGAGATCAAATTCTGACTTAAGTTGCTAATTTTGATAATTCTGGAATTTTTATAGGATTTAGTAGAGATTCTATCTGCAATTCAAAATCTAGAGAACTACCATATTTGACCAAAACTTCTAAATATGCCACTAAATTTGTCGATGTTTCCAAGCAACTACCAAATCATTCATGTGGTGTTATTATAGTTTTAGTGTGTCGTTAGTTATAAAGGAATCCGCCAATTATATCTGTTAACCCATTCATGTCAAACCGTCATGCATAGGCCCCATTATTCATATAACCACAATTGTTGACCTTCACATGTTAATACACTTGTAGGATCCAAAGTGCTTTAAATTACGTCCAAAGGGATCAAGTGATAACACATGAAAACCACCATTTAACACCTTTTGTTGGACCCCTTTAGCATGCCTTTTAAAGCTTGACAAATTTTATTTGTTGTGAATTTTTCTATTTTAAAACCCTATTACCGAGGCCTTTTCAAATTCGGCTTGTTTCATAATCGTTGGGGTAAAACCTCTAGGGTGATGTATCCTTCATGGTCCTCCCTTATAATTGGTCTACCACTCCACTTTGTGCTAGCCTATATGCCACCTCATCCTGATGCCCGGTAAGCCCAAAAATACAAATTGTGTCTCCTTTAGAAATCGTTAGGGTTTAATCATTGGGGTTGTATGTCAATGTGAGATCTCTAGCTGCAGTCACAAGACAATCATAAAAAAATATGGGATTACGTGTATCTGTGTAAACCCCACCCCACAATTACCAACTTTTACAATCTATCCAGGGTAAACATGAGATAAGAGTCACTATGCATGACCTGAAAACCAAGTTCCAGTTATCGAAGTGGGACCTACTATCTTTAGACTTTACTGGAACCTCCCATCGACCCTTGATCACCTAAATGTCAAACAACTCCACTAGTGATCCTTTCCTTAGCTATAATTTTCTTATTTTCTAACATTATAGCCAATTCACATGCATGCCAAGCCCTCCATGTAGAGATAAGGCTACAGTCGCAAGAATAAGTTGTCTTTTGTGCAAATACATCTGAAAATACCCTGTTTTGTGCCTATGGTCATGAAACTGTGCCTGAATTTCACAGCTAGGCCACAAGCCACTGCCCAAAACTTTCCAGAATCAATTCTAAGATAATGACAAGTATGCATAACCTATACTTAGGCTCATATCTTACACAAACATGCCAAACACATGATAAACATTTAGACAAACATATGGTAAACATAGTAGCTATAGGTCATGAATGCATATATGTTCATTATCTCATAGTTTCACCAGAGAATGATCAAGAAGGCTCACTTCCCTCTCAATCTAGCTGCATCAAACACTTTTTATCTCATATATTCATATAACCATTCACTAACTTATCAAATCATGAACAATTTCCATAACAAGAGAACCTCATCTAACTATGCCTATAACCAACACTTCACTGAAATGAAGCCATGGAAAACCAGTCATAAAATCAACACAAAACCCAATACATGTGCTCATTGATCTCAATAATAAATAACACATAATAACATATGCAAATGAAAACCAAGCCAGGGACTTCACGTACAACTCGGCCATAGATTGGGCTGAACCAAATCTCTATTTCAGCCAATCACCCTCATGCCACATTCCAAGCATGAATGTGGGATCTCATGGGATAATCCATAACAAAAAGAACCAGGGAATCCAGAGGGTAAACCACCTCAACCCTCCATGTTCGGTCCCTATACTACTAGTGTAACCTCTTATTTTTAGTAGCACAACCCCCTTATTATATTGTTGTGCCCATGTAGTACCCATATTGTTATTATTGTGCCCCATAGAAGACCACAATTGTTATTGTTGTGCCCTTACATTATTATTGTTATGTCGGCTCTGATTATACTATGACCCCTTAGACTCCTATATATAGAAAGGAGGTCTTGTCGTTTGTACCATTCAATAATTGTTCATTTGTGTAATTCAAAGAAGGTTTCCCCCTAGAAGAAGTTGATTTCTAACTTGCCATTGATCTTTATTTTCTATCTTTTTGTGAGCTGGTTTCATAACATTTCGTATCACACCTTTGGATTCTAGAGTTTCACTGCTCCAAAAAGGTCATCGTGGAATTTTCACTATAACATTTTTGCTACGAAATTTCAAAAGTAAAGAAAAAAAAAAAACCATTTGACCAGCAACCGTTCTGAACCTTCGGTCCAAATTTTAGATCTTTTCTAGCTATATTTTTGGAGATATGATCTGAGGAAGTTAGCATTTTTGAAAGCTCCATAATTCCATCTCAAACCAGTCATCATGGAATTTTTGCTATAAATTTTTTTCTACGAAGCTTCAAAATCTAAAATTAAAACACATTTGAGCCGAAATCTTTCTGAAGCTCATATTTGAATTTCAGATCTTGTCTCGCTATAGTTTTTGAGATATGATCCAAGGAAGATAGGGTTTTTGCAGTCTCACGAATTATATCCTAAACAGGTGACCTTGGGAAAATCTTCATAACATTCTCTCTAAGTATCAGATTGAAATTGTGTAAGACGTTGCAGAAATAAGACGAACCATTGTTTTCTGTGCAACGTTTTCAAGTCCGAAGGTTGAAACAATTACACATGGAACTTCGTGCAAGTTCACTATACTAAAAAAGGGTATAATGAGTTCATCTTGGGAGATTGGGCACACCACTTTCTTGGGGAATCCAATTTTGATCAGACTGGTGGCATTGGAAAGAGGACTCAAAGGGCTACCACAGTTCGCAATTTCAAACCTTGGAGATTCGAAATTTTAGAGATACCTCAAATTCAATATCAAGCTCCTACAAAGTGAAATAAAAGTGTGTAGTATTTTAAAATTTTGCATAAGTTTGGTTTGAAAAATTAGTTTGAAGGAATTCAGAGGGCATAGTGAAGAATAATTATCACTAATTGATGCCCCGAATAAAGAGAATGGTAACACCTAGTAAACAACCTGAAATCTCAATCATGACTCATGAAGAAGAGCAGGAAATGCAACATGATATATCAAAATTACGAGACCAAGTGCAACAAATTTCACTCTCACGAAAGGTAACAGATGTTAAGATGGATGGTTTAAAGAAAGACATTAAAGATAATATGGATGGTTTGGATGCTAAGATGGATTGTATGAAAGACAACATTGAAGATTGAGAGAAGGACATGGAAGTTTGGAAGGAAGGTTTGACAAAGTTGCTACAAGAAAGGCTTCCTAATGGCGAAAAGGTAGTAGAGCAAACTCAAAATGAGAAAAAAATAAAAGTTAATCATGATTTGAAGAATGAAAACATTAAATATTTGAAGAAATACGTGGAAGGTTTGACAAAGTTACTACAAGAAAGGCTTCCTAATGGCGAAAAGGTAGTAGAGAAAACTCATAATGAGAACAAAATAGATGTTAATCATGATTTCGTAGACTCTAACGGTGGATTCAAGACCCATGATGTTCCAAATATTGATATGAGGAATTTTCATGGCAAGGATCTCGTAACATGGATACTACAGATGAAGCAATATTTTGATTTCCATAATGTGAAAAACACACAAAAGGTATGCATTGCAACTTTATATTTGGAACCAAATCAGTTTGTATGGTATCAATGGCTTTGCTCTCGTAAAAAAAAATCACTTTCGAAATTTTTACGAAAGAAATGATAACACATTATGAGGATACAAAAAGAAACATTTTTTTTAGCCAATTGATAAATCTCAAACAAAAGGGTTCAATGATGGAGCACATTCAAGACTTCCAAAAATTGAATGTAAGGGTAAAATATATTCCATAGGAACATAGGATTGATGTGTTCATATGGAATTTAAAGGATAACATCCAACATGAGTTTCGCCTTTGGGAACCTAATTCATTGGAGAAGGAATTCAAGTTAAGAAAAATTATGGCAACAAGGAAGCCTACCACTCACAACTATAAATATGGAAGTGTTGTTGCCCCTAGCCTTCCACAACCTACAAGGTTGACACCACAAAAATTGGAAGAAAAAAGAGAAAAAGGGCTTTGTTATAGTTGTGATAGAAAATACACTAAAGGTCATAAGTGTGCTGAAAAGAAATTAATTTACATAGATTGTGAAGAGGAGGAAGAAAAGGAACAAGAAACATCAAAAGAAGAGGATATACAATAGGGAAAAAACCTAGAGAAAGAAGAAATGAATCTGACCATATCTTGTAATGCATTTGCCAGAATTACCACTCCTCAAACTATGAAGATAGAAGGACATATCAAGTAGAATAAGGTAATAGTGTTGATTGATTCGGGAAGTACCCATAATTTTATTCATTGTAAGATAGCCAAGGAATTGAATTTCTTCCTATATCCAGCACTGGAGTGTCAAGGGATGGTTGCAAGTGGAGGAACCATAAATTGCTCTAGAAAGTGCCATAATATCAAGCTATCCATGGGAGAATATCTATTAAATAGCCCAATGCTTTTCATTCCAATGGGTGGTGCTGATGTTGTACTAGGAGTCCAATGGCTACAATCCTTGGGTACAATAGCTTTTGATTTTCAATAAATTTTCATGAAATTTTCTTTAGAAGGAAAGTAAGTTGAATTAAGCAGTATCACAGGGAAATTGTGAAAGATAATCAACTCTAATAGAATGACAAATCTTCTGAACACTAGTACAAAATGGCTAATCAATTACTTAAAAAACAGCTAAAATTTGCATATAAATGACCATTTTTCAGTCGATGACCAACTTTTAGTCATTTTTAGCTTATTCAGTAATTGGTTGTCTCAATTTTATTGTCTAGTATTATGTTTAGTCATAAATTTAGTCATTGATTTAGTCATTAATTGCCACAATTAATGACAAAATATACAACAAAATATATTACTATATGATCACCCGAGAAAACCAATTAATGACTAAAGAAATATGACCAAAATATTAGTCGTGTTATAAGATACTGTAAATTAGCTACTAATAGTCATATATATGCAAATTTTAGTCATCATTTGAAACCAATTAATGACCAGAGAAATATGACTAAATTTTGGTCGTGTTATAAGATACTATAAATTAGCTACTAATAGTCGTATATATGCAAAATTTAGTCATCATTTGTAATCACAAATTTATCATTTGCAGTAGTCACTTATCTTTTTTTGGTAGTTTCATATTCATTATATAAACGACTAATTTAGTAGTTTGTATTCATTTCATTTACTTTCATTAATAATCATTATAAATGACTAATTTAGTTGTATATTCATTTTATTTGTGTTCATCATTAATCAATATAGCCTACTAATTAGTAGTTTTAAATTGATTTTATGTGTTCATAATTAATCAACATAAATTAATTAATATGATTTTGCGACTAAATTTGAAAAATAGCATACAATGTGCACGTTCATCTAATATAAAAGTGCACAGTTGCATATGTTAATTACAATACTAAACAATATCAACTGCAGCTATAAATAATTTTAACTACATAAATTATATTATATGAAATGTTAATGTATTACAATATGATTTTCCATCTTAATATTGGTTGGACTACAATTTACACATGAAATGATGTTTCATCACTTCAAAACGTTATCATTGTGTTGACAAGGCATTGTAGGTGAATTCACCAACTCTGAAGACTTGACCATCAGTTTCTATGTGTGTGTCTTGTGTGGGATATTGACTCTAAGGGTATCACTAGACTGGCTCTCTTGTCTCTCTCTTTTTACATTTGTCACTCCATTGTTATTGCTCTCAGCCTCTTTCTTCAATTCCTGCTTCTTACCATCAATACTGAGTTCCTTTTCTGAAAACAAAAGAATATACAATGCAGAGTGTAAGACATGAAATACAATGAACACTAGAATATAAACTAAAGTATACTATAAAGAGTTTATACAACATATACCTCAACATTAGCAATGTCAAAGCCATTTTCCCCCATACAAGCAAGAAACTCGAACAAGTTTTCTTCAGTTCGGCGATAGTGGCCACTATAATGTGGCTAGATGACCTGTATAAACAAAGAAAATAAAATGTCACCATATAAAATAACACCTTAGTAACTTAGTATTCAACCTTCAAAGAAATCTTAGGCACAATCATGCCAACTAAGTTACATGCTAAAAATCTAAAGTGTAGATAACTTGTGAAAACAAATAATTTGAGGTGTGATGTTTAATTCTTGTCATTTTATTCACAACAACATTTCATTTTCTAATGCATGAACTTGGTCAAGTATATAAACAACATGTGCTCAAATAACAACATGAAAGTAAACTTTTTTTATCGTCATGATTTTTTTTTAACACAAAATAGCTATAAGGATTCCAATCAATATCATGTAATACTAATTTCATCTTCAAGCTTTGGTTGTTGTTAAATGGACATGATACAAAGTATTTTCTATTTCATAGTTAAAAAAAAACAAAATCAAAAGAAACGTTCAAAATACAATCAAACAATAAAGAGAGGATATCATGGAATGGAGATTGCAATTATAAAAAATTTGTTTACCTTTCCACTGATGTCTTTCCTGACATTCCTAAAACATTTTCTTGCCCAAAATAACCATGAGGTGAAAGAATCACAACATTAAAAACCATAGGAATCCCTACTATTTTGTCTGGAAAATCCTTCATAGTTGAATTTGGAGGTAGTTCTTGCACAATCATCTATTTAAGAACAATAAGAAATCCTTTATTCATGAAATTGATATGATGGTAGAAATTTCAAAAAGCATACATAAAAGATTGTGTAAAATATTAGCAAATGAATTTCAAAACAAGAAGATTGCAAAGAAACTACATCATAATATGGTGTTTTTAAGAATACAATACTCACTTTATCATCTTCCAACATAATTAGAAGGAGACTATCATTTGTGCCACATGGTGGGCTCTAGAATTTATCCATATGTGGGCAGCAATATTTATGGGAAGTGACAATAACACCCATAAATCCATTTGGATGCATTGGATTCTAGGTGAGGAAATCATAGCATGGTAGCAGTTTCATATTTACAAAAGAAACAACACGTTGAGCATTGACAAGCATATTAATAACAAGAAAAAGTGTCTTATGACCAATGGCTATATAAACATTGCTAAATCCCATGATTCTAAAGCTTTAAGAAGTCAAGCCATCATCTTATGAAAAAAATATTATTACATCTTTCACAAATGGTTGTCTCAAGATAAATGAGCAGATATTGTTGTAAGTATAGTGTACACCACCCTTTCCATGACATCAGAGGCAATTCAATAAGCTTTAACTACCTGTTCACCTATAATAAGAGGAAAAACTTAAGGAATGCCCCATATTACACAAATGGCCATTGTGGACTCCCATGCAACAAAGTAAGTGGGAAGCATGGGGTTATGGTTGAGCCCTGACTCTCACCAATTAAAAAAACACACTAACAACAATAATAATACCTTTCATTGTCATGGCCACATTAAATTTTTCCATGGTTGGCTCTGCCTTCAACATGAGCAGAGATGTTCACTTCATGGCACAAAAAATATGAAGAATTTTTTTTTAACAAACCAAATTCTAAAACACACCTCACCAGCCATGCCTAAATTCATATGTCTGCAAATGTGGTTGGATAGAAACAAAATTATCATCCATCAAGAAAACAATATGTCAAAAAAGTAGCAGCCAAAGTTTAGGGATGTTGATGGAAACAATACAGGCTAATGGAATGAAGAGGAATAATATCCAGATACTAGAGCAGAAGGAAAAGAGTTGGATCAAAGATCTATTGCTAGGAGGGATGGCACATCCAAAATGTATCCTCTAAACCAGATCAGTGGAGATGTGGAAAATTTGAATGGATGAGGATGAATCCCAAAAATGGTAGATCTCAGAAAAAATACCCTTTCTCAATAGACTCAAAGGGTAATCCACTAGCTGGTGTGGGGGTGGGGATGTGCTTGATCCTGGGGGGAAATAGAAATAGTTGTGGGTGGGGTCTAGGGAGGCATCAAATAATTGATCAACTGATATTCATAGGAGATTCTTCTCTTATTATGACATACATGCCAAATTTATCCAGTCCAGTGGTTCTTAATCATGCAAGAATAATCTCAAGAATCAAACGATAGGAAAAAAATGGTTTGATTTCATTGATTTATACCATGTGCTAAGAGGACTAAACCAAAAGGTAGATCGCTAAAAAAATGCAACATCTTTCCTACAAGCCATAAAACTAGTTACAAATGGAAGGAACATCACTCCTCATTGTCCCTATACCATGAGCTCTAATTATGATTTATTCAAAGTTTAATGTGCGAGACAGAAAATCGATATCACAGTTCATATGTCAAGACAAGAAGAGGCATGCAAGCTTGTGGCAAGGATGAGCATCAATATTCCTATATACAAAAGGGTGTGACCATCAAATACTGGAGAAGATTGTTTTTAACATGTCAGTTAGCTCCATAACAACAAATGTAGATGGAATTGACCTATTGAATGGGTTTTTGTATTGTCATTTCTAAATATTTTGCAACTTGTCTTGCTGGATAGTATATGGAAGGAAGTATGTTAGATCCTTATCCTTCCTTCTCTAGGGATTGGTGTCAAGCATCAAGAAAGTATATTCACAGGGCAATGACCACTCTATATTTTAATGGATGGAAGATAAATCATAAGAAATAAAGAAATTCATCAAGATCCACTCCTCCAACTTCATAATGACAAGCCAATTGATCTTACAAGAGGAGACTCAATGCTTGGTACACCGAGATGTTAGAAATAGTAAACTTACAAAAAAATTCAAAATTCTCAACTACAGACAGATTGTGCAAGGACTCAATGTTCCGTTCAACCATGAAGAAATATCTGCTATGGGATTGTTATGACAAAATATTACCACTGTCACATAAGTAACCAGTTCCTCTTTTTAGTCAGAAATATAAATCCAACACAAGGGAGGATTTCCTTGTAGCCTCAAGGAATCCTTAGGTAAGACAAAATCAAGTCTAGGTCCTTCTATACAAACTACTTATTACTACAACTTAAACCTAACATTCAAGGTAAGAAATAAAATGGTTTGTGAAGGGATTTTGCATATTTTAGCATATAAACCTTCTAAGACCATTTTGGGATGTTTATCAAGTTAGCATAAGTCAAAGAGTAAACCAAAAACACTACAAATGAAGAAAAAGTTATGGTTGTTGCGAAAATTGCAATTAAGATAATATATTTCAGAACACAAGTTATTACAACACCAAATAAATTAGCCCTTGAACTTGAATCCCAATGAAAACTAGTGCTGGAAAGAAAAAATACACTATATTTTAATTGACATACAAATTCCGAAATTAAAAGGGCATATAAAAGCCCTAAAATGCAAATTGTCCATCCCTACGAAGGCTGTAAAATAAATCAGAAATACAAGATATGATGAATGAGTCTATTTTCAACCATACAAATGCTCAAGTATGATAGCAGTATTAAACAATTCAGAGAATATTATGGGTCAATTTTTGGATATGTTGTAAGTTCTTTTCAACTCAAAGCAAGTTAGCACAAATTATGTGCATGAATAGATAGATCTCCGACTTGGGTTTGGATATTGTGGTCTACCTTGTTTAGGATGAACTGTTATGGGTAGTAGCATGGCTGTTATCGGGAAATCTAGTGTCTATTCAGAGCTGCTAGTCCCACTAAGATGGGTAGCTATGTTAGAAACAAACATATTAAAGTCACTTGTTTTTCCTTTATGAGAGAGAGATGAGAAAGAAGCAGAGAGTACCAACCTCAGTCTTCTGCTTGGCTCCTTGCTTGTTTCCTTTCCTCTTTGACAGAATCTCGCCATTGTTTCCTTACTTGTCCCACTTCAAAGAGCACCTGTAGATTCACAGCAGCATAATACCATCAAATCATAGAGATCTTTCACTATACACAATATAGGATCAGATATATATTGACCATACAAATGCATATATCAACACAATATTTAGAGATACACAAGAATATGGAGGAAAACTCAAATAGCTTTATTAGTAAAAGTAGTAGAAGAGAGAATTACAACCACTTGGTCTGACCCAACGCCATCCTCCCAGCTTGAAAGCCCTCTTCACCTCACACAAAGCAAGATCACCCAACAATGTCTTCAAAGAGAAACCATCAGCACCTCTCTGCAAATTACCAAATTCCAACCTTTGGATCTCTAGGATGAGGGATCCATTTATAGATATTTGCAGGGGGGCTGTGTCAGCTTCTGGAATTTTGATTAGTGTCATCTCTCTGATAGTTCTTGGCTCCATTTGGATATTTCATTATCTCCTACTCATCCTTGGGCGAATTTAGGGAGGTAAGTGTCAAATGAGCTGCTTCTAGAAGATTCTCAGGGTCTCCACCTAGCAAACTGCTTGTGCCATTTGTCTACTCTCGCTCATCGCACCCTACAGAGGGGATTTTTAGTATGCATCACACTTTTTGCATGTGGCAGGTGAGATGCATCACACCCTTTTCACTGGGTAGTCTATATGGTCCTTCTTTGACCAGTTCTGAGTGGTTTTTCATGGAAACTTTTGGGAGATGATGTAATCAGCTGACCTTGCTCCTTTAGGGTATGAAAAAACACTTTTAGGGACTTAGAAGCCCTTGGTTTATGGACATATGTGATTAGGGTTGCAATGCCCAAATATGTCTATAACAGTTGCCCCCTAAAGCATGAGGTTGTAAATCTTTTGATGTCGGGTGAAATGCTTTATAATGAGAATCCGAGGTTTTTCACACTCGAAGGTGACCTGTAATAAGATACAATACAATACATTATCTTCATAATATTTTCATGATCTAGCTGAGGCGGGCATTCCCATGCTCATCTTGATAAATTCATTTTCATGTACATAGGACAGACAACTGTCTGTGTGCAGACTGATGATTCTGGTAGAGCCATCATCCATTACTTTGGATGATTATCTATGTATAAATGATGTACATTTGATGTCTTTATTTTCCTGATTATATCGCAGCCTGGATGGATAAAACTAGATCCGTGGTCTTCAAAACTCGTTCAATCTTCGCCCGAAAGTACAAGTCGATCCATGTGAAAAGATGTTCTGATGTTGAACATGGAAGGTCATCGCCTGATTACTAGCCAATGATGTAAGTTAAGGAATTTAGACTTCTGTGATCCATAACATTGTTTAGACAATCGTCGGCGAAATCACATAACTAATCTTTTGTCGACGCGTTTCGAACCAACCAGTGTGGTTCATCGTCAAGACAAGTTGAAGAACCAATCCGGCTTAGCTTGTTTAAATAGAGTGTGCAGAGACTCCAACGGCTATATTGCCAACAGCTAATTTTGACCTAATGACCCTAGTCAAACCACTAATATTCTTGTTATATTAAATTATTACTATTCTTAGAAAATAGCTAAATCAAGTAAATATATTAAAAGAATTCATTTATTAATTTAAATAAATGTATATGTATATCTAAAAACAAATAATATATAATATATTATTTTTAGAAATTGGCTAAATCAGGTAACTTATATATTAAAAGAATTCATTAGTTAATTTAACTAAATGTATTCGTTTAATAATAAAGGTATATGTATATCTAAAAATGAATAATATATAATATCTATATAATCCATATTTATTATTTAAATATAATGGTCATTGAAATTAAATCAATAAATTATAATAATTCATATTTATTGAATAATCTCTATTTATTATTATTCCAATCCTAAGGAGAGGGAAGACAGAAACCCTAAGACCTAACAAAAGGGGAATGAGGAGGCTAGGAAGACAAGGCTGGGACCCAGCAACTGCTAATCTTCCAGCCATCATCCCTATTAAGATTGTTCGGCCTTTTCTCAATCTCCAGGGCCTCTCTAAATTTGCGATGGTGAAACTGCGCCACTTTGGCAATGACTTGAGCCTCTTCTATACATACATGATGCATAGTCTTCCTCGCATGCTCAGCCAGGGCTGAGGACTTGGTCCTACCATGTCTTAGCTCAGCCGAATGCTCGCTAATCCATTGATTGATAGAGCGACCAGTCTCACCAATATAAGGGGTCCCACAGGAATAAGGAATGATATAGACGCCCTTCATGTCCTTAGGGTCAATAGGGTCTTTCACAGACCTGAGGGAGCCACAGATAGTGTTGAGAGGTCTAAAAGTTGCGGGCACATCGTACTTCCTCAGAATCCTCGCAATCCTATCCGTGGTCCCTTGGATGTAAGGAAGGTTCACACCCATGATATGATCTTTAGGAACCCTTCGGATTGAAGGCTCCTTCTTGGCCTTGAGGAAGGCTTTTTGACCGAGGTGCCTATTGTAACCATCCTTCTCAAAGACATCAAGGAGATGAGCTTTCTCCGTTTCCAGGCTCTCCTCATCAGAAATTCTTACAGCACGGGTGGCAAGCGTGCTAAGAACCCCTAACTTCTGAGCGGGGAAATGATGCGAAGAAGCATGCAAGTATTGCTCAGTCTGCGTCTTCTTTCTAAACACCTGATGAGAAAAGGAACCATCCACCTTCTTAGAGATGAGAACATCCAAGAACGGAAGACAACCATTATCTTCTTTTTCCATCGTGAATTTAATGGCGGCGGATTGGTTATTGAGGTGACTGAAGAAACGATCCAGCTCATCAAGACCATGAGACCAGACAACACCAGTGTCATCAACGAATCTTTTCCAAAGCTTCGGTAAGAGACGAGAGGAGGCCAAAGCCTTAGACTCAAACTCCTCCATGAAGAGATTAGCGACGACAGGGGACAAGGGGGAGCCCATGGCAACTCCGCAGGTCTGCTCATAGAATTCTCCCTCGAAGCTGAAAAAGGTGGAGGTAAGGCAAAGCTCAACTAACATAGCCATATCAGGGTCAGTTAGCTTATTAATTACCTCCATGGCCTCATTGATAGGAATACAAGTATAAAGAGAGACCACATCGAAACTTACCAGAATGTCCTCGGGCTCAAGCTTAATTCTCTTAAGATCCTCAATAAAAGAAGCTGAGTCTTTGACAAAGGACTCAGTCTTCCCAACCAAGGGTCTCAACTTTGCAGCGAGGAACTTGGCTAGGAGGTAAGTCGGACCACCAATGGTATTGAAAATGGGTCTCAGGGGGACCTCATCTTTATGGATTTTTGGAAGACCATATATCCTAGGAGTGATGGGGTTTCCCTCAATCAGTTTCTGGGCTAGAGGAATCGTGGAATTGCATGACTTGATCGCAAGAGCGACCAGTCTGGAAACCTTTTTGAGGGGATTTTTCGAAAGCTTCTTATAACTCCCACTATTACAAAGATGGTCAAGCATCTTATTTCTGTAATCCCTTCTATCCAGGATAACGGCAGCCCCACCTTTATCAGCTTTTAAGACCACGACGTCACGATTACCGTTCAAGCTCTTCAGAGCCTCAAACTCAGCCTTGCTGATATTGCTACGGGGAGGCTTAGCCCTCCTCAGGGTTACGGCACAATCCTGCCTAATCATGTCTTTAATCTTATCAGGAAGGTTCTTAATGCCATATTCTACATCGCAAATTATGTCTTCAACCGGGATTTTTCTGGGCGCTAAGGCAAAATTAAGACCTTTCCCTAAAAGACTAAAAACCGCAGGCGGAAAGGAAAAACTCGACAGATTCACCACCTTATTGTCCTGAGGGAGGGGACCCGAACTACCCACCGACATACCCTTAATATTAACCTTACAATTAAGGCTATTAAGTAAGTTGTTAATAGATGTGAGAGGAATCATCGATGATGATGATGACCCTCAAGGTACTACAGTACAATTCACGTGGTGTGAATACATGAGTTGATGTCAAACACCACACAAAATCTTTTGGTCGAAGGCCATTAGTGTAAACCTGTCACCAGAAGTGAGAATCTTGCCATTAAGGCATGCAAGCTTCAAAGTACTAGAAGGGTTGTCCCTAGGTCAGCTTCTTGGATAATGAGCTGATGTCGATAAGAAGTGACCTGTCGTAGGAGGGCATTAATGGATCCCACATCTACGACATGGAACGGAGCAAATGAATTTGTAGAGGTGAAAACGATCTGATGATACAAGGTTCAAGGTGGCGGTCATGAAAGAATAAAGCGTGAAGGTATTGTAGCAGATGAGACACAAGCTAGGTAGGTGAATTCTCTGAGCCACTTCTCTTGAACATATCGGCGACACTGAAATGGATTGGTAGCATTAACCCCAAAAGTGGATGGTATGGTGGACCAATGGTGGTATGACTGGTGAACGGAATAACCCAACCCGACTCAATCATGGTGATGGAGTGAAAGTGTCATGTTTAAGAGCGACCTGCTACCAATAAAGTTTCTTCAAGTTTTCTTCCCAATTTTCCCCAGTCATTTCTGACTAGTACCTCTTTATTTTTGTCAAGCTTGAGGAGGATAACATATGCTTGTTCTATAATTTTCCCTTCGGACAAACCTGTCGCTATGTTTTAATGAGCCTAGCGACAATGAAACTCACTCTTTTCTGAATGGACAAGTTTGTCGCTATTGTTTTAACGAGTTTAACAACAAGGATAACTCGGTCCTTTTCAATTTTAGAGAGTCTGAAAAGAGACGGAAAGAAAACTCCAATATTCCTTTTTCGTAATATAATCCCTTAAGTCCGAAAAAGTATAAAACAATGCAAAAGGGATGACTTTTCGATAGTTTTAACGAGCCAAACAAGACAAACGCTTGATCTTTTTGTGTAATAATCCCTCAGGTCCAAAAAGATTAAAATCTAGAGGAGGGATAGCACTACCAATCACTTTAACCAGCTGGAGAGGCCAATTGCTCGGCAATGTTTTCATATTTTATGAGTCAGATGAAAAGAGCTTAAAGGAGACTCGTTTTTTGAGGAACAAGTGATGTTTTCAGATAGCAACAGGTTCTAGGTAAGGTTTGGAGCTTTCCAATAACGGCAGTGTAAAGAAGGTGGCTAATAGGACCACTCCTCGCAGTTGTTCCTCAAAAGGGGTAAACAATCAAATGGAGGCGAATGATCAGCTAAAACAGAGTGGAGGTGATGGTAAGAACAAGAACAAGGGTCAAAAGCTGATGATAATCATTCACAATGGTTATTTACTGGAGATGGGTTTATTTTTTAATGAGCTTAAACTCTGGTGGAACATATGCTCATTGCTAGGTTTAATTTTTATCGAGCTTGAACTTCGCATAAAACTGCTCGCGATAATGGTCATTGATATTCGATTCACCATTAACAGTATGTTCTTTTGACGGTCATACTGCCTGTTCAATTGCTCCATCAAACTGACTAGAAATGAGGACATATGCTTGAAAAATGAGTTTAGAATCTAATACCCTATTTAAATTACGTGAAAAGTAACTTAAAATAGTTTTTTACCCCTCATTTTACCATTTCTTTTGGAGTTGTGACTGTTGGAGCTCTCGAGGTGTTTTCCCCCTTGATTTTCATTAGCTGATTCCGAGAGATTCTGTGGAAGATTTTTGGCACTGTCTTGATGAGGTAGGAGCTAAACCTGAGCTCTTCAATTGCATTCTTTCCTTTTTGAATTCTGAGCATGTTTTCCTGCCTTTCTGGGCCCCTGGGGTTTGAACATTTCGTTCTGCCCCCATTGCACCTAGTATACATCGAAAGGTGCAATGCATCCCAGGCAGGCCACTGGCTAGTTAGGATGCATCTCAACTGGTGCATAGCTAGGGTGCGATGGCCACAAGGAGGAAAACTTTTGCACTAATTTTTCATGGAAATTTTGCCTATTTTTTGCCAAATCAGGATCCTAATTCTTCTCTTGTTTATTTTTCAGAGATTCATCGGAGAAAAAATGGTTGTTACATGGCGTGAACATGAGCATGAAGAAGAGGACATGGTTGCCCTTCATGATCCGGGTACGGTAACTGCATTGCGGAACTGTGGCTTGCTCAAGTTCTTCCGCATGTCTAGCATGAGGCAACAAATCAACTTGTTGCAATATTTCCTCGATGCCTGGGATCCTATCGACCAGGTGTTCCAGATAAGAGGCAAATCCATCCCCATTACTGCTGAGGACATCTATTTCTTGACCGGTTTATCGAGGCATGGCGTCTCTCTGTCACTATTAGGTTTCGCCCGTGGGGGCGAATCCGTGAGGGATTATATTCGCCGATACTATACAGAAGGATCTCAGCCGAGCAGGGATGGAAAGATCAGTATCCGAGATGTCACAGACTGGTCCTTGAGGACTATTTTATTTACCTTTGCTAGACTGTCTGGTAGCGCGGCCCTTCACTTGACCAATAGGTCCTATATGCAGTATGCCTTGGAATCTCTCGAACCCAAGGTATTCAACTGGTGTGATGCAGTACTTCCAGTGATCAAAGAACAGCTCACCAAGGTGAAAACCGAAAGATCTAAGAACTTTGGCTATGGTTCAATTCTGACTGCTTTTGCCTTGGAGAGGATCCCACTGATGCAGCCCCAGTACATCTCACTTGGCTTGCCACCACCGACTGAGCCACGGATGCAGAGATGGGTCGACCTTATGGCCAGACATGCTGGTCAATCGCAGGTTTCATTCTCTGATGCTTTCTTCGAGTGGTTCAACCGTTAGCTGATGACTTATGCCAAGTATCCATATGCTGGGATGGCCTTCTGGGGTGACTCTGACTTGGTGCTGCCAGCTGGCAAGCAGTGGGGTGCCATAGGTGAAAATCTCTTACCATATCTTTGTTTATTGTTTTTATAATGTTCTTGTGTTTTTCAAATATTCATCAAGACTAATCAAAACTCATGTGCTTATGCAGATATTGGGCCTGTGTGACCAGCAGTGCATCCAAGAGCAGTAGTTGTTGTTCCAGCAGGAGAGGGTGTAGGGAGGGCCATCCTTCATGACCTGGATGTATCCGAGACCCTTGCAGTGTTGCAGGATCAGATCGAGGGTCTCACCCTTGGTATTCTTGATGTGAGGACCGATGAGCTGCCTTTGAGATTACAGCACCATACCAATGACATGTCGAGCCATTGGACTAGGCTCTTATGCATGATTGCACAGGCGGTGACTAGTTATCACCAACATCATTAGACTAGGGTGCCTAGGGTGCCCCCTTGCATTTTGATTTTTTGGGTCATGTGACTGATTTTTTCCTGGACACAAAACACTATGTACAAACTATAAACAGTCATATATATATTTTTGATTTTCGGAGTTTTATTTTGGTTAAGTTATATGATCCTGATGCAGTTATTGATAAAATGCTTTCCTTTTATAAATGTTGCAAATGTCTATCTAACACATAATTTGCTAATGAATTGGTTAATGTGTTTAAGTTTCTGGAAATATGTTGATATTGAATGGAATCGAACTGCCTTTCCAAAATCTTGACCCTTAGGAACATACAATAGATAGCTAGATTCTGAACAGAATAGATGCCTCTAAGCTGTAGAATGACGAGCTATGAGTCTAGCCTGACGACATGTCGGTGTATGCCATGCATGATGGCATCAGAGAGGAGTTCTATCAACGCACTCTATTCAGCGATGTTGTTCATTGATTGACCAATACACACCCCTATGAAACTCACTAACTCGCCACTTGGATCAAAGATGGCCCAAGCTACAGAAGATAGGTTCCACGTAGTACAACTCGCCCCATCGGCATATCCAAAAAATGATTCCAGTGGGTTAGAAATCTGCAACAAAATGCAAAAGTGCATTACCTAACCAAAACGATCACTCTTAACGAAAACAAAAATGTAACAAAAGCATATGAAGAGGTTACCATGTCGAGTCAAGCATAGTAACGCTTAAGGTACAACCCGTTTCGGGGTTGCAACAGTGGAATTCCATCATAATCTACTAGCTCGTAGGACCCTTTTGCAAATGCATGCTTAATAATATAAGGACCCATCCACAAAGGCTGGAACTTACCTGCTCCCAATTTATCGGATTCCTGATCGTAAAGCAAGACTAGGTCACCCTCTGAGAAAATGCGGGGTTTGAAATTCTTGTCAAATTATCCTTTGACCTGTTTCTTATGTGCTTTGTTAGCCAAGGCGGCATCAAGACGGGTTTCATCTAGTTGGATTAACTCTAAGAAACGAGCCTCTTCCTCTGAAGTTCTAGGGATGAGGTCAACTGTGAGCTTGAGAGACGAAATTTCACATTGAACTGGTAAGATCGCTTCTAGGCCATACACTCGCTGAAAGGGTGTAAACCCGGTCGCATTTGTTACCGATGTCTGGTATGCCCACAAGGTTGAGTACAGGATTAGGTGCCAACTCCATTTATAGACTCCAATCATCCTTTGCAGCATGCGTTTCAGGACTTTGTTGATCGCCTTAACTTTCCCGTTAGCTTGCGGATAATACAGAGTAGAGTTGTCATGGGACAGTCCTAATTTGGCGGCCAATTCAACCATCATGTGATTGCGGAAATGCGATCCATGATCTGTGACTATAGCTTGTGGAACACCGAACCTGGCGACTACATGATTGAAAAAGAAAAGAGCGGCTGTTTCACTACTATTGTTTAATGTAGGCAGCGCCTCAGCCCATTTCGTCAAATAGTCAATTGCGACTATGATATACCCATGCCCCCTAGCCGAGGTGGGGTTACATTGCATGAAATCTATGCCCCATTTGGCGAATGGCCCAACACCAACCACTGGCTATAGAGGTGTGGGGGGTATTCTGGTTTTGTGGTCGAAGATTTGACAAGCATGGCAACTTTTCAGAGGGCAATGAATTATGCCTTCCATAACATCAAGAACATCGTTCAACCATACCTCGATGATCTTCTGGCTCACTCGTGAAAGCAGACCGATCATCTGCGGCATTTGAGAGCAATATTTCTACGTTGCCAACACTACAAAATAAGACTCAATCCGCACAAGTGTGTGTTTTGCATCGGTTCTGGTCATTTACTTTTCTTTGTATTTATAAGGTCGAAATTCGTCTCGACCCATGCAAGGTTCAAGCAATCATCGATCTGCCTCCACCTTCAAATTTGCTTCAGATTCAGAAACTCCAAGGGAAAGCAAACTTTCTGAGGAGGTTCATTCCAAATTATGCTGAACTTGCTAAAGGTTATACGCATCTTTTGCAAAAAGAAGTACCCTTCAACTGGGATCAGGTTGCACAAGATTCCTTTGATGCTCTAAAGGAATCCCTAATAAAAGCATCATTAATGTACGCTCCTGATTATCAAAGAGACTATAACCTCTATCTGGTTGCAGTAGATACGACCATTGCAATGGTTTTAGTTCAAGAAGACAATGGAATTGAACATCCTGTTTATTATTTAAGTCAAAACTTAAATGATATAGAAAGCAAGTACTCGTATGTTGAAAAGCTAGCTCTCGCTGCCATTCAAGAAATACAGAGATTTCAACACTATGTTCTCTTTCAAAAACCTACTATTTTGTCAAATTGCAACCCCATGACTTATATCTTGTCGCGACAGTTGCTTGGGGGAGAATATTCAAAATGGATAGAAATTTTGCAAGAGTTTGATCTAGAGTTTGTAAAATCCAAATCAAAGAAAGCTCTAGTTTTCGCGGAGTTACTATGTGATTTCCCATCGTCGTCCAACGATTCAACATCCAAAACAACAATCATGGATGAATTTTTGTTTTTGATATCTTCAAGTGATCCGTAGTATGGAGATATAATCATTTATCTCCAAACCCAAACGTATAGGCCTAATACCTCTCGCTCAGAACAACGATGTACTCGATACCAAGCAAAAGACTACATGATCATCAAAATCTTGACCCTTATGAACATACGATAGATAGCTACATTCTGAATGGAATAGATACCTGTAAGCTGTAGAATGACGAGCTGTGAGTCTAGCCTGACGACAAGTCGGCATATGCCATGCGTGATGGCATCAGAGAGGAGTTCTATCAACGCGCTATATTCAGCGATGTTGTTCGTTGATTGACCAATACACATCCCTCTGAAACTCACTAACTCACCGCTTGGATCAAAGATGGCCCAAGCTGCAGAAGATAGGTTCCACATACTACGACTACCCCGTCGGCATATCCAACAAATGATTCCAATGGGTTCGACATCTGCAACAAAATGCAAAAGTGGATTACCTAACCAAAACGATCACTCTTAACGAAAACAGAAATGTAACAAAAGCATATGAAGAGGTTACCATGCCAAGTAAAGCATAGTAACACTTAAGGTACAACCCATTTCGGGGTTGTGACAGTGGAATTCCATCATAATCTACTAGCTCGTAGGACCCTTTTGCTAATGCACGCTTAACAATATAAGGACCCATCCACAAAGGCTGGAACTTACCTGCTCCCATTTTATCGGATTCCTGATCGTAAAGCAAGACTAGGTCACCTTCTGAGAAAATGTGGGGTTTGACATTCTTTTCAAATTGTGCTTTGACCCATTGCTTATGTGCTTTGTTAGCCAAGACAGCATCACAATGGGTTTCATTCAGTTGGATTAACTCTAAGAAATGAGCCTCTTCCTCTGAAGTTCTGGGGAGTAGGTCAACTGCGAGCTTGAGAGACGAAATTTCACACTGAACTGGTAAGATCACTTCCAGGCCATACACCAGCTGAAAGGGTGTAAACCCGGTTGCATTTCTTACCAATGTCGGTATGCCCACAAGGCTGAGTATAGGATTAGGTGCCAACTCTATTTATGGACTCCAATCATCCTTTGCAGCATGCATTTCAGGACTTTGTTGATTGCCTCAACTTGCCCATTAGATTGCAGATAATATGGAGTAGAGCTGTCGTGGGACAATCCTAATTTGGCGGCCAATTCAACCATCATGTGATTGCGGAAATGTGATCCATGATTTGTGACTATAGCTTGTGGAACGTCGAACCTGGCGACTACATGATTGAAAAAGAAAAGAGCGGTTGTTTCGCCACTATTGTTTAATGTAGGCAATGCCTCAGCCCATTTCGTAAAATAGTCAACTGTGACTATGATATACCCATGCCCCCCAGCCGAGGTGGGGTTACATTGCATGAAATCTATGGCCCATTTGGCGAATGGCCCAACACCAACCACTGGCTGCAGAGGTGCGGTGGGTATTTTGGTTTTGCGGTAGAAGATTTGACAAGCATGGCAACTTCTAACTACAGTTATGCAATCTTTGAACATTGTTGGCCAGAAGTATCCTACTTGTAAAATCTTTTGTGTTGTAGCATAACTAGATTGATGCCTCCCACATGCACCTGAATGACAATCATTCAGGACTTTTTCAGCCTCCTCATGGGTGAGGCACCTTCGCAGAACTGTATCGACACCACGACGGTAAAGTGTATCACTGACGATCATGTAGTCTTTTGCTTGGTATCAAGTAGGTCATTGTTCTGAGTGAGAGGTATTAGACCTATACGTTTAGGTTTAGAGATAAATGATTATATCTCCATACCAAGGATCGCTTGAAGATATCAGAAACAAAGATTCATCGACGATTGTTGTTTTGGATGTTGAATCGTTGGATGATGATGGGAAATCACATAGTAACTCTGCGAAAACTAGAGCTTTCTTTGATTTGGATTTTACAAATTCCAGATCAAACTCTTGCAAAATTGCTATCCATTTTGAATATTTACCCCCAAGCAACTGTCGCGACAAGATATAAGTCATGGGGTTACAATTTGACAAAACGATAGTTTTTTGAAAGAGAACATAGTGTCGAAATCTCTGTATTGCTTGAACGGTGGCAAGAGCTAGCTTTTCAACATTTGAGTACTTACTTTCTATATCATTTAATTTTCGACTTAAATAATAAACAGGATGTTCGATTCCATTGTCTTCTTGAACTAAAACCATTGAAATGGTCGTATCTACTACAGCCAGATATAGGTTAAAGTCTCTTTGATAATCAGGAGCGTACATTAATGATGCTTTTATTAGGGATTCCTTTAGAGCATCAAAGGAAGCTTGCGTGACCTGATCCCAGTTGAAGGGTACTTCTTTTTTCAAAAGACGCGTATAACCTTTAGCAAGTTCGGCATAATTTGGAATGAACCTCCTCAGAAATTTTTCTTTCCCTTGGAGTTTCTGAATCTGAAGAAAATTTGAAGGTGGAGGCAAATCGATGATTGCCTAAACCTTGCACGAGTCGAGACGAATTCCGTCCTTAGAAACTACAAAGCCAAGTAAATGACCAGAACTGACGCAAAACACACACTTGTGCAGATTGAGTCTTATTTTGTAGTGTCGGCAACGTAGAAATATTTCTCTCAAATGCTGTGGATGATCAGTCTGGTTTCGCGAGTGAGCCAGAAGATCATCGAGGTATGGTTGAATGATGTTCTTTATGTCATGGAAGGCATAATTCATTTCCCTCTGAAAAGTTTCCCCTGCGTTCTTTAAACTGAAAGATAGCTTACAATACACGAATATGCCCCACAAACAGATAAATGCAGTCTTTGACTGGTCCTGTGGGTGGATATTTATTTGATTATACCCAGAAAATCCATCCATAAACGAAAAGATTTCGCATCCGGCGCATTCATCAATTATCTGGTTGATGAAGGGTGTAGGGTACTTTTCCTTTGGACAAGCTTGGTTTACATTCCTGTAATCGACGCACACTCTAATTGTTCCTTGCTTTTTCATCACAGGAACAATGTTCGATATCCAATCGGTTAGAGGAACTGGGTAAATGAAACCAGCATGAAGAAGTTTTTCAACTTCTACCTTGATGGCAATGGCTTTCTTTGGGTGCACCTGCCAAAGCCGTTGTCGTACTGGTTTGACATCTGGATACATCTTAATTTCGTGCTCAACTATGCTTGAGTTGATGCCTGGAATTTCTTCATATGACCATGCAAAGACATCTCTAAACTCTTGAAAGAGAGTGTAATATACTTCCAGTTCTGAGGAAGAACAAGATTTGCCTACATGAATATTTTCTACAACATTCGGTTTGGTCGAGATATTTATGGAGATAGTTTCTTCAATATTGGACAGATTTTGCTCATAATCCACCGTATTTACAGTATTTTATAGAAAATCAAAGACTTATGGATGATTAAGGTTGTCGGGGTAATCTTCGTTGTAATCTGGAAGATGGGAACGATGGTGGTAATCTTCCCATGGTGCCCCTTGTATGTTCATTGACTGAACAATTCCTTCGTCTATAGAATGTACTTGCGACCAAGGATCTAAAGAGGTAACATACTCCTTAGACCTATCTACCCAGACACTTGATGAGCATTCATTGGGGTTTGCCTCCCATGCCGAGAACATTGATTGCTACAATATTTCTATTGGGCTTGGAGGCAACACCTGGTGACGATCCATGCTAATATCATGTTCAGACATATTTTGAATGGAAGATACCATATTGCAGGTTCCCACCGTTTCCACTTCTGCCAAGTTGTTTGGAGGCGATAGGGCAAAAGTACCCATCAATGTAGGGTCTTTTAGTAGGCCTACTCCGATATTTTGAAGCGACTGAGAGCTTTCATGGATCATCGAAATGCTTCCCGTAACTTGCAAACTATTGGTGAGCTCCAGTATTGTAGCAATAATGCTACAACTCCTGGGGCTTCCTGTCTCTTAATTTTATCAACCCGGTAGTTCGTACAAACTTGGAAGCGACGGTGCTGTATGCACAAGTACTAGCCCTTGTCGCAGCTGTCACTTGGTCAGCTGGCACAAGTCCGCTAGGGCTTAAGCCAACTTCTATAGGCTCACAGAAGAAGCTTTATCAATGGTGGACGAAAGCTAACTCAAACGAAGGCTACTCTACTTGACAAACTGAATCAAAAGCAATTTAAAGCATGTAAATCTATGAAACCCTAATTTAACTAGTCTAACCTCTATACTACAAGGAATGTGAAGGAAACTTCTACCAATGTTGTTGTTACCTCTAATAAGTGGAAATGCATGGATCTAAGCTGTGTGCATCATAAAAGACATGTTTTTGTATTTTCCCTTTAAGTGTGTGGAATGATTGTGATTGTGCGCTAATTAGGGTTTGGTTGTGCAGATGGGATGGAGAAGGAAGGAAAGCGTGGGATAGGTTGGGAAGGCTAGGGGAGGTCCCTAAGGATCCTTAGCATCCATCCACAGAGATTCCTCGCATTCAGATGCTCAGCAACCAAGAGAGTGGCCTCCTACAGGATGGCTGTGGAGGATCCTACAGGATACTCTGTTTTCTACAGGATGTCTACAAATGGTTACAGGATGTCCTACCATGAGTGGTTGGAGTGATGGAGGAGAAATGGAATGGTGTGGGAGGCTAAGGGAGATGGAGATGGACCTGATGATGTCTCAGGAAATGGAAATTCAGACGAAGGAAGGGTGCATGCAATGGGTTGATGTTTTGGAAAGGTGGAATCAACGAGAGTGAAGGAGATGGAGCTGTACGTGAAATGAGAGAGTTGGAGGGCAAGTGAGTGAGATAGAGGGTGAATATAACTTGCAGGTGGATGGAGAAAACGACGAAGGAAGTGGCTTGAGAAAGAGCAGTGTAAATGAAACAAATGACCTGTGCATCAAAACAAGAAATTCATTAACCTATTATGCCATGAAACCTATAAATCCGAAATGGAAAACAAGAAATGAAACTAATGCGTGAGAGTGCAGTATGGATCAATGTCGAGAATGTATGAATGGATCTTCAATAAAAATGTTCATGTGGCAGCTTGCGTGGAGATGAAACGATTACTGTTCTTTTTGGTGGCTGATCATGGTCTACACCCCAATCCCAAACAGTGAGATGGCAGTGAACCTTTACAACCTGTTTTTGTTGGAGCTCCAAGAGATTTATTCTACCAACCTATCAAACTTGAATACTGAAAGCAAAGCATCATACCAGTCCTATCTATGCTAATGAAAACAATTAAACTAACAAGCTGGAAATCCGAATTGCATAGGAAACTAAACAAACTCAAGTGCTGGACCTAATTGTAAATGCATTACAACACTGAGGAGGTCTATGGCTCTCAGGTTGGGCCCTAACCTGAGAGCTATAGCTCCTTGAGAAAACTCAGAACTAACTCAAAAGTGGCCTTCTTTATTCATAATCTGATAACATGCCAAATTGGCTTACAAAAGAGAACGAAACTTGAGCTGTGCTCCAAAATTACAATAGTAATACGAGAGTTTCAACAACCTAACCAAGGCTAAGGCCTCTATACTTATACAAAACGATGCTCCAACAAGTATCCATGATTCTAGGAGCTCGGTTGTTCAATCTATAGTTTAACTGCTGATCCTGTAGGATGATCATAAATGCTGTTTCCTGTAGAGCAGTTTTGAACTGCTGTTCCTGTAGAACAGCTGGCCGTGTATTAAGCTCGGAGGGAGGATGGAGTGGGGCTCGAAGTTCTTGGTGAGGATCACGAGGAATGTCCCCCAAGACCGTGGACAACCTCTCCTTACGTCAGCAATGCCAACTCGTTGTCTCCTTGCCACCTTTTCGTTGTCTTTTGCTCCCTTTTAATGCCAAAACCTGGAATCACAATGCATTAGCTACGTAGATAAAGTGCCTATCCTTTCTCCTACAAACAACATGAATAAACTAAGAAGTGTATGCATAAACAATAAAAATGAATGGTTTGAGCAAGCAAAATAGGCCAAAAATGAGCCCAAATTGTACCAAAATTGGGGCTCATCATCACCCCCCAGCTGAACCATTTGCTCATCCTTGAGCAACCTTGCCCCTGCTCCTTGTCCTTGGCCGAGGACTCGGGACCGGAACAGGCTGTTTCTTTTCTGCTTTTGATGGCCCTGCCTTTTCTGCCCCTGATGGTGATGAGGGTGATGCTTCCTTCCCTTTTTCTATTTCTTTGAGTCGGGCTTCAGAAGGTGACTGGCCTATCTTTCGTGTCCAGGAAGTTATTTTTGGGCTCCTCTTTTCGGGGGTAGCTGATGGTTTAGAGGGGGTTCTTGCACTGGGTGAAGTAGGTACGTCCCCTGAAGTGGTATGGCCGCTGGGTGAAGGCTGTGGTTTGCTCGGGGACATCCTCTTGCTTCTCCTGGCTTCAGGTGGCAGAGGGATCTCCCTCTCCCTTTTCTCTTTCGGTTTTGGAGGTGTGCTGAGGGCAGCCAGTGCCGCTGCTGCCTCCTTATCGAGGATGTCAGCCTTCTCTTTCTTGTGTTTTGCTCCCTCGGAGCTCCTTGTAGAGGGTCCCTCCTTTTTTGATTTCAGGCTTCCTATGGAAGACCCTGCTTTGCCCGCTTCCGGGCCTCCTGTAGAAGATTCTTTCTTTGTCTTCGGGCTCTCTACAGGAGGCTGTTTCGCAATGACCTTCGGGCCTCTTGTAGAAACCCCTCTTTCCAGCCTTGTGATTCTTGTAGGAGCCCCTGTCTCTGTCTTCGGGCTTCCTGTAGAAGCCTGTGGTTGTATTGTCGGGCTTCCTGTAGAAGCCTTTGTCTCCGTCTTTGGGCCTCCTGTAGAAGCCTGTGGTTGTACTGTCGGGCTTCCTGTAGAAGCCTTTGTCTCCGTCTTTGGGCCTCCTGTAGAAGCCTGTTTTCCAACAATTTTCGGGCTTCCTGTAGAAGCCTTGGTTGTTGCTCTTGGGCTTCCTGTAGAAGCCTGCTCCTTACTGATCTTCGGGCTTCCTGTAGAAACCTTTGTCTTTGTTTTCGGGTTTCCTGTAGAAGCCTGAGTTTGCGTTTTCGGGCTTCCTGTAGAAGCCTGTGATTGCGTTCCTGCAGATGCAACTCTCACCACCTTCTCTTGCCTTGTTTCGTGGCTTTTGCGTTTGGCTTTGACTGCAGAAGCTGACAAGGTGCTTGGGCTGGCAGGGGCCACCTCAGCTTTGACTACCCTGCTTTTCAACCTCTGTTCCCTTGCTGATAGGATGGGGGTGTCCTCTTTGAATTTGTCATCTTTTCCCTCTTCCTTCTTCTTTCGTTCCCTTTTCTGTGCTGGAGCCGGAACTTTTTGGCTTTTTCCTTTCTTTCTCCCAGCTGCTGGCTCTTCTTCTTCTCCGTTAGAGGATTCCGCTTCTTCAAGCAACATTTTTATGTTCCCCGTTCTGGATAAGTTCCTAAATGATTCCCAAGCGAGGGGGACTTTATATGAGTGGAGAGCATCCTCCACGAGGAGCTTGACTAGCCCATGGTGGGCTATCTGGTCCGGAATTCTGTCCTTGAGCTTGGTGGAACACTCCATTAAGGACTGTAGTAGAAAGTAAGGAATGCTCAACCTCTGGGCTGCAGGGAGGTCAATCTGGTGTCTTAGTTCGTTAAGCAGCCTGAAGTGATACGCATATACAATGCTATATCGACCCTCACAGGTGATATATTTCATAATTTGTAGACTGACTTCGTTCCATGGCGGCAACAGGCTTGCCCTTTTGACTCCATTTTTGTCTTCGGTGAATGACTCTTTCGGTGGGAAGAACTCCTTCTTTGCTTGCTGGCTCATCTTCTGCTCTTCTTTGTCCCACGGCAGACCCATGGGCAGCTCTGTAATCCGACTGATATGCTCTGGAGTGAGTTCGAGGCTGAGACCTCTGAAGGTTACCGTGGCCAATGTCTGTGATTTAGGCTGTAGAGCCTGCAAAAATTCCTCGGCTACTTCATCATCGTAGCCCTGTAGTTTATCACAGAAAGGCATCCATTGTGCTCTAGTGAAGAGCTCAACCACTGTCGGGTTTCTCCTTAATGCATTTGAATTAGTGGGCTCTCGCCTGATAAACCCGCCAGGCATGATGAACACAGTGGTTTATACCAGAGGTGGTGGATACACAGGAAATTCGGTCTAAAGACAGAACATGCAATGAATTTTCAGACCACAGTTGATTATACAGCTATCCTGTAGGAGCGATAGTATAGGCACGGCAATCCAATTTTTTATGACCACACTGTGACTAAAGGCCTTGCCACCTTTAAAAAACAATTGCGGAAGGAGTTGCAGGGTTACCTCCTTTCTGCCACCTTTTTTTACGTGAAGACTTCACCTTCCTGTAGAGCCGCGTTCCTGTAGAAACTGCTTCCTGTAGGACGGAATTCCTGTAGAAACTGTTCCTGTAGGAGCAGTGCGCAGGCTTCGGGAAGAGCTTTAGTTGGCTGGCGGTCGAGAGGTGCTTTACCAGCGTTCAGGTAGCCGAGAGCTCGGCGTATCAATATGCAGAGGTAAGCAGAGGATCTACTCGAGTTTTGAAGTGAGGTTGATGGAGATACACGCTTAATCGAGCCGATTAGATTTTGAATCGGCGCAGCTCGTGGCGCGGGGGTGAGCTGTCCCCGCGAGACCATTGGGTGACGTCACCCATCATCCGCCTGCACATTCGTTTGTTGCCGCATTCATTCCCACAGATCTGCCGCCGCCCTTTTCGGTTAAACTTCACTTCTCGGTTGACGAGACTGATCTTCACGTGCTTGCTACGTGTTTCTTTCATCGTGGCTGCCACCTCGTCCTCTGACTATCCCTTTACTAACCGACGTGGCCAATCACTAGCCTTTAGGCCGCTCAACCATTCACCTTTATGCCATGCAAAACAAATCGAAGTAATAATCATGCAGTTTGATGGGGAGAAGGATTAGAACACTTACCTGCGCGCGGCTGCACATGATTTCCAGTTTTTTGAGCGATGGATCTACCTGCCGCATGTGGTTGCACATTCCTGTAGGCTCGTGGTCACAGGATGCTGGCGATGGAGTGAATGGTTCTGCGTTCATGCGCCCGTGTTTGATCTCAGATGGCGGTGCTGTGAACGGTCTTCACTTGAGCAGGTTGAACTGTTACAGGATCCCCGCGAGGGGTCTTGTCACCGTTCTTTCTCCTCGGGTGTATGCTGCATGCTGGCGGTTCTGGCTTCTCGATCACGATCCCAGCGCTTCTGATGTATCAACGTGGATGTGGTATGGTTCTCGGTGCCTAGTTTTTCTTTGACAGATGCTTTCTCACGAGAACTGATTACTTTGTTGTGCTGCTGCAGGGATCTTGGTTGCATGGCGACGAGGATGGTGGAGGACAATAATGGCAATGTTCAGGGGTGCCATCATTGGCATGCATGCATTCAATCCACTCCTCAGTCGCTAGATCTTCATTTGAAACACATTTCGGCCATCGTAACCTTCTACAGGAATTTTCGTGTAGAACACAGAGCTTCTTGTAGAAAATTGGCACTTTCCTGTAGAAGATCCGCGTCTTCCTGTAGGAAGACTGTCTGTTCCTGTAGAAAAACTGTATCCTCCTATAGAAGATCCAAAGCATGATAATAATTGCACATACCTTAAAAAACATTGTTGTTCTTGGAGGTGGTGCTGATGACATCCTTTGCTAGCATGATGAAGGCCCCTGGCTTGGAGTGGAGAGGCTTCTTCTCCTCCATAGAACATCTGCATGCAAACCTTTTATGGTGCTGATTGCTTTTTCCTTTTTTTTTCTTTTTTCCTCTTTTTTTGTTTTAGAAAGACAATAGGAGCGCCTCAATGAGGTTTTCACCCCTACTGCCTGCCTTGGGCGCCTCAGAGAGGTTTTCACCCAAGGATCTTTATTTTTCTCTCTTTTCTTTTTTGAAAGACAATAGGAGCACCTCAATGAGGTTTTCACCCCTACTGCCTGCCTTGGGCGCCTCAGAGAGGTTTTCACCCAAGGATCTTTTTTTTTCTTTTTTTTTTTTTTTTTTTTTTTTTTTTTGTTTTTGTGTTTTAGATCCTTCAGGGTATGCCCAAAGTGGAGGCAGAACCCTTCTCTATGACCAAAACAGATTTCTCCATAGTGTTGATAAACTCTTGTCTTGAGAGAGGTCTTCTATAGATCTTCAATCGGTGCCCATTGACAAGCATGGGAATGGATTCCTCATCAATGGTTCGAATGAGGACAGATCCATTGTCATGGCACTGTTCCACCACATAAGGTCCTAGCCATCTGGTTCTCAACTTCCCCTTGAAATATTTGAATTTGGAGTCATACAACAAGGCCCAATCTCCCGACTGAAATTGCTTGTCATGGAGATGTTGGTCATGCCACACCTTCCTCTGAAGTTGAACCACTTCTGAGTGAAGGAGGGCCTGCATGCGGTGCTCATCCAGTCCATTCAGCTGCAATAACCTTTCTTGTTGTGCATGGCTGAGATCTAGGTCCAGCTGAGCTGCCAACCTCAAAGTGTTATACTCAAACTCAATGGACAACAAAGCTTTCTTCCCATAGACCAGCTCATAAGGTGTGAAGCCGGTGGTGGTCTTCCAAGTGGTGTTGTAAGCCCATGTGGCCTCAACTAGGCGATCTGCCCAGTCTTTTCTGCTGCTGCTCACCACTTTGGTCAAGATCCCTTCTAATGCTCTATTGGTGACTTCCACCTGCCCATTTTCTTGAGGATGATAGGGGGTGGAAGTCCTATGCTTGATCTTGTGATGAGCTAGTAGATCTTCAACCAAGTTGGATGTGAACTGGCTCCCTTGATCGGTCACCAGCTCTCTTGGGTAGCCAAACTTGTAGAAGATGTTCTCTCTTAAGAACTCGACCACCTTTTCTTCAGTTGCTACTTTGATTGCTTTAGTCTTTGCCCACTTTGTCAAGTAGTCAGTACACACTATGATGTAGGATCTCTGCCTCGAAGAGGGATTGATTGGGCCCACAAAGTCCATGCCCCACTTCTCAAATGGCTCGAGAGTCACTTGAGGTTGGAGAGGCATCTCATCCCTTTGGGTCGGTTTCCCCATTCTTTGGCATTGGTCACACTAGCTAACATATCTCCTGACATCTTGATGAAGTGTGGGCCAATAGTAGCCTGCCTGCAGGATCTTGAAGGCAGTTCTCTTTGCTGCAAAATGTCCTCCACATGGCCCATCATGACAGGTGGGGAGAATGTCAAAGACTTCCTCCTCCCTTACACAACGCCTTAAGATCTAATCGGGGCCAAGCTTGAACAGGTTGCCCCCAATCCATGTAAATGAGGCACTCTTTCTGATGATTTTGCTCTTCTCTTTTGAAGAGAGGTGCGGAGGAAACTGAGCTGAAACAAGGTAGTTTGCTATATCAGCAAACCATGGAGAGAGTACTGAGATAGCAAACAGATGCTCATCAGGCATCTGGTCATCCACCGTCCCATCTTCATCTGCAGACAAATCCAATCTAGACAAGAAGTCAGCAACAACATTTTCTTTTCCTGGTTTATCAACAATGGTTAGATCAAACTGCTGCAATAAAAGTAACCATCTAATAATACGAGCATTCACATCTGGTTTATTCATCAAATATCTAATAGCAGCATGGTCAGTATGTACAAATGTTTGATATCCGGTAATGTAATGACGGAACTTGTTTAGTGCATGGACTACAGCTAAGAACTCTTTCTCGGTTACAGTGTAATTCAGCTCAGCTTTGGACAAGTTCTTACTAACGAAGTAAATGGCATATGGAAGTTTTTCCTCAATTTGTCCTAAAGCTGCCCCTATGGCTTTGTTTGAGGCATCAGTGTGGATGTGGAAAGGTAGGGCCCAGTTTGGACCTCTCAAGATTGGTGCTGACACCAACTTGTCCTTTAACTCATTCAAACTCTTCTAACAAGCGTCAGTCCACTTAAACTCCACATCTTTTGCCAACAAGCCAAACAATGGCTAGGCGAGCTTGCTGAAGTCCTTAATGAATCTCCTGTAGTATCCCGCTAATCCCAAAAAACTCCTAACATCCCTTACCTTTTGTGGAGGTGGAACCTTCTTGATTAGAGCAATTTTGTTAGGATCCACCTGTAATCCTTCGCTAGAGATGGTGTGGCCTAGCACGGTCCCTTCAGTCATCAGGAATTCACATTTTTCAGGACTGAGGGACAGGTTCATCTCAATGCATTTGGTGAGGACTTTTCCCAAATTGGACAATGCTTCCTGGAAGTTGGCCCCATAAGGAGTAAAGTCATCCATATAGATTTCCACTGTATCATGGACCAGCTCCGAGAAGATGCTTAGGATAGCTCTCTGGAAAGTAGCAAGAGCATTGCATAGCCCAAAGGGAAGGACTCGGTAGGCAAAGGTACCCCAAGGGCAAGTGAAGGTGGTCTTATCTTGGTCTTCTGGGCTGATTTGGATTTGATTGTACCCGCTAAACCCATCCAGGAAAGAGAAGAACTTCTTTCCTGCCAGTCCATCCAACACTTGATCTATGAAAGGTAGAGGGAAATGGTCTTTCTTGGTAGCTTTGTTCAGCTCCTGGTAATCTACACAGATCCTCCACTTCCCATTCTTCTTGGGAACCAACAGTAGAGGGGACACCCATTCACTATCTGAGATGGGGTAGATGAATCCGGCATCTAACAGTTTTTGCAATTCTTCCTTGACAATGTCTTTAAGGGCTGGATTCATTCTCCTCTGCGGTTGCCTAACCGGTTTACAGTCCTCTTTGATGTATATATGATGAGTACAGACCGAGGGATGGACTCCTTTCATCTCCTTATAGCTCCAAGCAAAAGCATCTAAGTGGCTGGCCAACAGGTTGCACAGCTCCTTTTCCTGAGAAGGAGATAGGGAGGAGCTGATTTTCAATGCTCTCTCAGGGTCGAACTCCACATTCTTAACTCTGGGAGTGACAGGGTTGGTTGTACAAAGATCCACTAAGGTGCTGGCTTGGGCATCCTCCACCAATTTTTCTAAAGGTAGTGCACTGGTAGGTGGGTTTTGGATCAAGTTCTCGATCAAATCATCCTCGGTTGGGGGATTTCTTCTATTGGTTTCTATGGTACATAGAGGTGCTGAATACACCTCGTCTTCTTCTCCTTCTTCCAACCAGAGTGGTAAGTCATGCTCTAAAGAGGGTTGGGCAGGAGGGTATAGGACAAGTTGCTTGGACATAGGACCATTTTTGATGGTCATATTTCCGGCACGACAACTGATATAGGCATCTGCAGTGGCTAACCAAGGCCTTCCCAAAATGAGGGGATATCCAGTAAGCTTTGCCTTTGGTTGCAGAACCAGGAAGTCTGCAGGATACTCCCAAGAGTCAATAGAGACCAAGACATCCTCCACAATTCCTTCGGGAGTCACAGTGGAGCGATCTGCTAATTGCAGTACTGTCGAGGTCTTCCTCAAGGAACCTTGAAGATTGAGCTTGCACATGGTATCCCTGGTCATTACATTAATGGCAGCCCCCAGATCAATCAGGGTGTGGGGTATGATGGTGCCATTGATGTGGACATCTACTACAGGACTTCCAGGATCTAAGTACTTTGGGCAGATCACTTGTCCTAGCATAAGGTCAGACAGTTGTCCTATGACATTGATAGTTGAAGCATCTTTCTTCCGTCTGCCTGGATGTTTGAAACACTTCTCCTTAACCAGCTTGTTATAGATTGGCACATCCTTGATGGCCTGGAGAAGGGGTATCTTCACACACAACTGCTTGAGCTCTCCCAGAAGCTCATCTTCCTCCGGGTTGGGTTGTGTGGTGGCTGTAAGTCTCTCAGGAAAGGGTGGAATAGGTTTTGGTTCACTCTCCTGATGGTTTTCCTCATCCTCTGGGGGAGGAGGTTGGCGATCTGGAAGAGTCTTTCCAGATCTAAGATTGATCTCCTGGATCTCCACAGCATATGTAGGGCATGAGGTCTCCCCAGTATATACCTGTTGAGCCTGTCTATTGTTGGGGTTCGGGTTCGGTTGAGCAGGAATTTGAGGTTGCCTTGGAGGAGCAGGAGGCAATGGTTGTGGCTGAACTGGAGGTGGAGGCAGAATGGCGGGAGGATTGTTGTATTGAGGCCTCCACCCCGACTGAGGTGCACTCCACTGAGGCTGTGACTGGGCATGTGAGTGATATGAATGAGTAGTGGGTTGAGTAGGATACTGAGGTGGATAAGACCATGGCGGAGGCATGGACCAAGAAGGATGAGCAGGGGGACCCCAGGAAGGCATAGGAATCGATTGGTTGGGGTTATAATAGGCTTGTGGTGCCCCTTGTATTCCCTGCTGATAGGGTCTAGATCCTTGTGGCCTCCTTTGGTTGATGAAGTAGAGAGGTTCAGAGGGGGCTTCAGTCCCTTGGTACATGGCTTTAAACCCAGGTAAGGTGGGACACTGATTTGTAGGATGGTCCTCCTCACAAACAAAACACACTTCAACCGAATGCAATGGGCATTCATTCTTAGGATGTCTTGTTGTGCACCTAGGGCAGAAGACAGCCAGGGCTCTCTCAGCTTCTTCTTTCTTTTGCTAGATCCTGAATGTGTCCAGCTGCATGGCGATGGTATGTCTCACCTCACTCTTAATATCTTCTAATTGGTTTGTAAACTCATGTTTGGAGAAAGGGACACCAGTGGAGAGGAGGTTTCCTCTACCTCGTTTCCTAGCTGCCCTAGAATGATTTCTAAACATAGTTTTGATGTCCTCATAAGGCAGTTGGTAAATGTCCCCCCCAGCTAACATGTGAAGGGTATCTAAGAGATCTTCAGGTACTCCTCGGAGCAGAACCAACTTAAGGGATTCAGGGTCAAGTGTGCACCTGGCTCGCTTGTAACTGAGTTGGAACCTTTCCTCATAGTCCTCTAAAGATTCATCGTTCCCCATGGTCATCCGAAAGATTTCCCCCTTTGTTTCCTTGGACCTACAATAATCTCGGTACTTGGTGTTGAAGGCTTGCTGCATCTGAGCCCATGTGGTGATACTATTCCCAGGCAAACCCATGAACCAGCGTAGTGCTGCATCCTTGAGAGTAGAAGGGAAAAGTTTTAGCTTTTGTTCATCCTCAGTATAGTCATAGGTCCTACAGAGGACAGCAAACTCAAATAGGAAGGTATCAGGATCCTGAGTGGTCATTCCATGGAAGTGAGGCAAAGCAGAGGGGCTAATGTTTTTCATTTTCATCTCACCATTGGTCTCTCGGATGGGGAAAGCTCCTTCTATCCTCTCATCCTCTCTATTGTCAGCCATAGCTTTAGGTGGAGTGGTCTCTAACTCTTCTTCTTCTATAGGATTTCGGTATGTCTTGGGATGTTCACCTATAGTTTCCTCTAAATCACTGTCACCACCGAAGAGTGAAGGGTGACTAAGTGATGTGGTGGGGGTGTTTGGTAGGAATTTGCCTGATCTATCTTGGTTCCTACGAGGCATGAAAGGGAAAGGACTCTTCTCTGTTTTTAGTGCTTTTGTTTTTTTTTCTTGTACCTGCAAAACTGAAACAAAGTGATCTACAACTAACTAGATTACTCAAATGAAATTTGCGGAATTGGAAATATTAATCTAGGAAAGCAGGAAATATTAATCTAGGAAAGCAGGAAAGATTAATCTAGGAAAGCAGGAAATATTAATCTAGGAAAGCAGGAAAGATTAATCTAGGAAAGCAGGAAATACTAATCTAAGAAAGCAGGAAAGATTAGTCTAGGAAAGTAGGAAAGTCTATGCTACTTTTGCAGAATGGAAATGAAGCAAACTACTTAGCAGAAGTAAGAGTACGAAAGTAGAAGAAAAGCAACAATTACTAATACTCTGACGCGTCCCCGGCAACGGCGCCAAAAAGATGGTGAGGTCCAGTATTGTAGCAATAATGGTACAACTCCTGGGGCTTCCTGTCTCTTAATTTTATCAACCCGGTAGTTCGTACAAACTTGGAAGCGACGGTGCTGTATGCACAAGTACTAGCCCTTGTCGCAGCTGTCACTTGGTCAGCTGGCACAAGTCCGCTAGGGCTTAAGCCAACTTCTATAGGCTCACAGAAGAAACTTTATCAATGATGGATGAAAGCTAACTCAAAGGAAGGCTACTCTACTTGACAAACTGAATCAAAAGCAATTTAAAGCATGTAAATCTATGAAACCCTAATTTAACTAGTCTAACCTCTATACTGCAAGGAATGTGAAGGAAACTTCTACCAATGCTGCTGTTACCTCTAATAAGTGGAAATGCATGGATCTAAGCTATGTGCATCATAAAAGACATGTTTTTTGTATTTTCCCTTTAAGTGTGTGGAATGATTGTGATTGTGTGCTAATTAGGGTTTGGTTGTGCAGATGGGATGGAGAAGGAAGGAAAGCGTGGGATAGGTTGGGAAGGCTAGGGGAGGTCCCTAAGGATCCTTAGCATCCATCCACAGAGATTCCTCGCATTTAGATGCTCAGCAACCAAGAGAGTGGCCTCCTACAAGATGGTTGTGGAGGATCCTACAGGATACTCTGTTTTCTACAAGATGTCTACAAATGGCTACAGGATGTCCTACCGTGAGTGGTTGGAGTGATGGAGGAGAAATGGAATGGTGTGGGAGGCTAAGGGAGATGGAGATGGACCTGATGATGTCTCAGGAAATGGAAAGTCAGACGAAGGAAGGGTGCATGCAATGGGTTGATGTTTTGGAAAGGTGGAATCAACGAGAGTGAAGGAGATGGAGCTATACGTGAAATGAGAGAGTTGGAGGGCAAGTGAGTGAGATAGAGGGTGAATAGAACTTGCAGGTGGATGGAGAAAACGACGAAGGAAGTGGCTTGAGAAAGAGCAGTGTAAATGAAACAAATGACCTGTGCATCAAAACAAGAAATTCATTAACCTATTATGCCATGAAACCTATAAATCCGAAATGGAAAACAAGAAATGAAACTAATGCGTGAGAGTGCAGTATGGATCAATGTCGAGAATGTATGAATGGATCTTCAATAAAAACGTTCATGTGGCAGCTTGCGTGGAGATGAAACGACTGCTGTTCTTTTTGGTGGCTGATCATGGTCTACACCCCAATCCCAAACAGTGAGATGGCAGTGAACCTTTACAACCTATTTTTGTTGGAGCTCCAAGAGATTTATTCTACCAACCTATCAAACTTGAATACTGAAAGCAAAGCATCATACCAGTCCTATCTATGCTAATGAAAACAATTAAACTAACAAGCTGGAAATCCGAATTGCATAGGAAACTAAACAAACTCAAGTGCTGGACCTAATTGTAAATGCATTACAACACTGAGGAGGTCTATGGCTCTCAGGTTGGGCCCTAACCTGAGAGCTATAGCTCCTTGAGAAAACTCAGAACTAACTCAAAAGTGGCCTTCTTTATTCATAATCTGATAACATGCCAAATTGGCTTACAAAAGAGAACGAAACTTGAGCTGTGCTCCAAAATTACAATAGTAATACGAGAGTTTCAACAACCTAACCAAGGCTAAGGCCTCTATACTTATACAAAACGATGCTCCAACAAGTATCCATGATTCTAGGAGCTCGGCTGTTCAATCTATAGTTTAACTGCTGATCCTGTAGGATGATCATAAATGTTGTTTCCTATAGAGTAGTTTTGAACTGCTGTTCCTGTAGAACAGCTGGCCGTGTATTAAGCTCGGAGGGAGGATGGAGTGGTGCTCGGAGTTCTTGGTGAGGATCACGAGGAATGTCCCCCAAGACCGTGGACAACCTCTCCTTACGTCAGCAATGCCAACTCGTTGTCTCCTTGCCACCTTTTCGTTGTCTTTTGCTCCCTTTTAATGCCAAAACCTGGAATCACAATGCATTAGCTACGTAGATAAAGTGCCTATCCTTTCTCCTACAAACAACATGAATAAACTAAGAAGTGTATGCATAAACAATAAAAATGAATGGTTTGAGCAAGCAAAATAGGCCAAAAATGAGCCCAAATTATACCAAAATTGGGGCTCATCAACTATTGGGGAGGAATGTCTGTTGGTCGATGATTGTAATTCCCCCTTGGAAGGGAAATGCAATCTTTCTGAAGTATGTCGACACTACGACAGCCATAGCATAAATCCAGGGCCTTCCCAGTAGGATGTTGTAATAGAGGTTTCCATCGACAACTTCCACATCAACTTCTACTGTTTTTCCCCCCAGTTCGACTTGCAAGTTACTTAAAATCCCGTATGGAGTGTATGTTTGTCCATCAAATGCTTTTAACGTCATCGACGATCGTGACAAGGGTGGTGAACCTAAAGTTTTCCAGTAACTCATTGACATAATACATGTAAATGCCCCCTCATCAATAATTGTTCGATGAACAGTTTTGTTGAGAGCTTTCACTTGAATGAGGAAAGCGAGCTGAGTTGGTAACTGTGGGTCATATCCTTTATGATTAAAGGTCACAAGATTGGAATCTACTGGGTCAATCCCACCTATTGCTGATAATAAATCTTGCTTTTGGGATGGGCAATTTTGCAGTACCTCAAGTGTCGACATAGCAGATGGTGATTGGGCCAGGTCCTCTACTATATTATAATTCTGTGCCTCTTTTGCACAAGGATTAAATGTCGATTTGTGTACAACTCCCTTTGGCGGCTTTATCGTTAACTCAGGAATGATGGGTGGCACAACTTCGGTTGAAGTTGTTGTCGAACTACTAGGTTGATCAATAGCCTTGTTGTTCGACAACTGTGGATTCCCGTAATCTTTATTCCTTGTCGATATCAAAGCATCATTTCGCTATTTCGAAATGGACAGCATAAGGACTTGGGATGGGGAAGCATTGTCACTAGCAACCAAATTGGTTCTTGGGTTTGGAAACGGATCAATCAATACTGCTAAGGTTTTTGAATTCTTAAAGAATTTCTTAACTTCAGCTTTATATGGACAATCTCTCGTCCAGTGATCCTCATCGCATATGAGGCATGGCTGAGTAGGTTTCTTTTGCGCAGAAGGGTTTGCAAAAGATTTTTCAGGAGACGAATCATCTTGTTTCTTCTTTTTTCTCTTCCCTTTCTTCTTGCCTCCTGGTTGCTTCGGTTCTTTTCCTTTCTCAGTTGACATGACATTAACCTCCGAGGCTATAATTTCTCCATTTGAATTTTGATCGGAAATCCTACGAGATTTCTTAGATGTAGCTTTTGTCGATTTCGTGCTCGTCATACCTATCATGCCATCCCTGGCATGAGAGTCTTTGTTTAATTTAGGAGGAGGAACGGAAAATTTTGGTCTCAGAGCATCAGGGATTTTGTCATAGAGCATGCCAGACTAAGTGTAGATCAAGTCTAGATATTGCGCACGAGTAATGACCTGCTCTTCAGTGACGATCCCTCCCTTCACCACATCTTCTGTTATAGAAGGTAACAAAGACTTAATAAACCATTCAGCTAGTAGCTGATCAGGGACATAATTTTTTACCATTCTACGACGATGTCGCCATTCATGAATATGATCGGACATGTGAGTGGCCGTCATTTGCTTGAAATTTGTAAGAAGCTCTGTTCCTGTTTCATACCTTATTGGTAATTGAAAATGGGTTAAAAAGGTTGTGGCAAGGGTGCTAAAGTTATTGAATGAAGCTCTAGGCAATTCGATGTACCATTTTGCTGCCAGACCAGTTAATGTTCGCTGAAAAAGGCGAAGCCGAATCGAATCATCATTGAGAGTGTTGGATGAACACCACAGATGAAAGGTCATCACATGATTCGACGGGTCTTCACCCAGATTTCCATTAAATTTAGGAATATTTGACGGAAGTTTTTGAGGAATCGTTGGCCACCAAAGGGCATAAGTGATTGGACCGTTCGTTAGCTGATTTAGATCTGGTAACTCTAGAGTGACCACAAAGGGCAACTGTCGATTCAGGTTATGTGAAGCGTACCCAGGATAAGATGGGATTGCTTGAGCCGTGGGTCTTTGCATACCATCATAATGTATTTTATGTTGATAACTTCGATAAGGTGGTTGGGCATAACCAATTTGAGATGATTGGTGATAACCGTTTTGAATATACAGTTGCCCATTACCTGCAAAGTTTTGTTGCTCAGGTCCTTGGTAAGCTTGTTGGAATTGCGATTGTTGATGTTGCACCAGCCATGGTTGTGAAACCATTTTCTGTTGCCCAATACTGGACATTTGACCAAGATGAGGGGTAATAGTACCCGTTTGAGCCTGAGTCACTCCAGTTAAGGAGCCACTAATTGACAATTGCGGTTGTGTCGCTGAGACAAGAGGCTATTGTACAACAACCTGAGAAACTTGAGGTTGGCATACAATAGGAAATGCTTGTACTTGCGACACTGTCACAATAGCTGGTGTAGCGGGAATATTTGACACAGGTAGACTCAGTTGCATTGAGTATACAAATCTTGGTTGTTGAGGCAGTATTGGCACCCAACCACTGGATGCGATTCCAATTTGACCTAAATTCGGTTATGAACTCTCATATGGTTGTTCTCCTAGAGGGAACAATGAAAGGGTGTAGTGCCTCCCATATGGCGAAAATCTAGTGCTCAAAGGAATGATTGGCCTTTGGAGACCAGACTGCCCAAATTGATATTGTTGTGAAGAATCAATTTGTTGAGATTCAACATAAGAGATTCCAGATACTATTCTGGATGAACAAATGAGAATAGACCATAATGTCGAAATAGTCCCTAGGTGGACTCCTTCTAGCGGTTGAGAGCTAATTGGGACAGATGGTATACTAGCAAACATCATCGGAGTGGTGGCAGGAGATTCTGCTACCGCTATATCGGATGACATAGTCCTAGATGTCGGTGGTTGTCCAGACATATCGAGTCTATCCAAAAGACTTCCTAGCGATTCTACAGGAACTTGCGATAAAGGGGTATTAACTTCTGAAGTAGAAGGATATAGGTGGATCCTAGTCTCAAAATGAAATGGAATACTGGATGGGAGATCTTCCGTAATCTCTTCTATAGCAATCAATCCGGGTGGAAGAGGCAGACCATCAGGTCCGTAAAATATTTCGGGTACTGAAGAGGGTATAGGTTCTGCAGCGATAGATGTCGGAGGGGTAACACCTTCCAAATCAATTCCAGATGGAGCTGATTCAAGAATCGAAGTGTTTACTGTTACACTAGGATCAGTCCCAATGTCCTCTTGTAACTGCGGAACTTCTTCTGTAGAGGCGGGGATACCAGAAATGGTTGGGGTAACCAGAGTCTTAGAGGATGTTGAAACACAAGTTTCAAACAAACTAGGAGACTTTGACCCAGTTAAACGAGTTCGCTTGGCCCGAAATGATTTCGTTTCCAGAGTCAAAGATGGTTCACTTGTCAGTCTTCACGAACGACGGGGTTTTGATTGACTTTCTTCCACAATTGCGGATTATTAGATCAACTCAAAATAAGAGGGAAAAATCTTATTCCAAATTAAATGAATTTTAGACGCTTTGACACAACTTGCTTTTTCAATTTTTAAAAGTCGAGAAAAAGCTAAAGATGACTCTAGTCACCTTCGATTTTTAATGAGCCCGAAGTGACAAGTTCTCAGATGGACCTTTTCCTTTAAGGAGTCTGAAAAGGAATGAAAGAGACTACTCTGGAAATCTAGATAGAGGGATTACCAAACCAATCGCAAAAATGCAGAATAATTTTAATGGTACGGCAGTCAATCTTCCTGAATGTTGTGTTCAGTGCATTGTGATCAATAGGGCGGTAGACACGGCTTCCTAAGGATAAAGGATATAGCCTATTGTGGTCTCCCAATATATACTCGACGATACGTGGGAGCACAAGTCTGTACTGGCACTTGTCGTCTCAACGAGGAGGAATCACCCAACCTATGATGAAAGTGACAGTTACCAGGCTTTACGATGCCAGAATACATCTCTAGCCTAGATTTCAAGATGTTGTGCGTTAGGTTCCAAAGAGTTTTTATGTTCATTGAATTTATTTTACAGTTTATCTTTCTTAAGGAATTTTCCTTTCAGGTTCACCGCATGATGTAGATATACAATTCCTAAAATGCAATCTAATATGATAAACAGTCGTTTAATCTTCTTTTTGCAATGAAAATCCTAGCTACTAAGGAAAGAGAAATGAAATTCTTTCAACATAGAGCAGAGAGCACACACTAGATGCACTATCCTAAATCACAATCAACAAGCAGTCTAAATGCAAATGCACATGCATATGTTTGTTTTCTGCTTTCTTAATGTGTGAGTGACAAAAAGAATGCTAAGCACAAATCTGAATTATATCTTCTTTCAAAGCAATAGTACTAACGATTTTCTTTTCAAAAAACGAAAAGGAGACAAGACGACACTTTGCAATTTTGAATTGAAAACTGCTTTTAACACTTGAAATACTATCAATTCAGATCAAATACAAGACTAACAATGTAATCGACTATCAAAAAGAGAATGATTCTTTTCCTTGACTGAAAACGACACTTGCGACACTTTCAAATCCAAAGACGAAAGTTTGATTAAGCTACCATTTTTGTAAATGATAACTGTGAATGGCGAAAAACACATAAAAACATTCACAAATCTTTGTACAATGGAGGTTGGATGATGCAAAGAAATGGAGTTTCAACAGTGGTCTACTAATCACAGACAACAAAACTTCTGAATAAAGCTAAAGAGAGTGAAGAAAAAACCAAAATCTAGAGGCGGATCTAGTCTTGCCTGATCATCGCACCTGTAACACAGGGAAATAGGGATGCATCCCACCTACTGCACACGGGAGGTGCGATGCATCCAGATTGCCAAGAAGAGAAGGTGCGATGGTCCAAGGACGAGACTTTATCTAGGTTTTTGGTCGTAGTTTGCAGCCCAGTTCAGGGATTTAAGCCGAGCAAATGATAGTCAGTAACTACAAAGTATAGGGGCCAATATAAGGAGGTTACTCAAGCTACCTCTAGGGCACTTAGAATGTTTGCAAGTCAATTGTTCAGTTCATAAAAAAACCTGGAGATTGACTGAAGCAACATTGATCTACTTTGCACCTGCATAGCAAATGCAGTTCGAAGGCTAGCTGGCTTAACTTCAGGCTCTGTCTGTGGTTTATGAATTAAACAAATAGAGACAAACAATCAAACTAATCGCTCCCAAGTGGAGTCACCATTTTGTTATCAAGAAATCTAGTGTCTATTCAGAGCTACTAGTCCCACTAAGATGGGTAGCTATCTTAGAAACAAATAGATTAAAGTCACTTGTTTTTCCTTTACGAGAGAGAGATGAGAAAAAAGCAGAGAGTACCAACCTCAGTCTTCCACTTGGCTCCTTGCTTGTTTCCTTTCCCCTTTGACAGAATCTCGCCACTGTTTCCTTACTTGTCTTGCTTCAAAGAGCACCTGTAGATTCATAGCAGCATAATACCATCAAAGCATACAGATCTTTCACTGTAAACAATATAGGATCAGATATATATTGACCATACAAATGCATATATCAACACAATATTCAAAGATACAAAAGAATATGGAGGAAAACTCAAATAGCTTTATTAGTAAAAGTAGTAGAAGAGAGGATTACAACCACTTGGTCTGACCCAGTGCCATCCTCCGAGCTTGAAATCCCTCTTCACCTCACACAAAGCAAGATCACCCAATAATGTCTTCAAAGAGAAACCAGCAGCACCTCTCTGCAAATTACCAAATTCCAACCTTTGGATCTCTGGGATAAGGGATCCATTTATAGATATTTGCAGGGGGGGTGAGTCAGCTTCTGGGATTTTGATTAGTGTCATCTCTCTGATAGTTCTTGGCTCCATTTGGAGATTTCATGATCTCCTACTCATCCTTGGGTGAATTCAGGGAGGCAAGTGTCAAATGAGTAGCTTCTAGAAGATTCTCAGGGTCTCCACCTAGCAAACTGCTTGTGCCATTTGCCTACTCTCGCTCATCGAACCCTACAGAAGGGATTTCCAGTATGCATCACACTTTTTGCATGTGGCAGGTGAAATGCATCGCACCCTTTGCACTGGGCAGTCTATATGGTCCTTCTTTGACCAGTTCTGAGTGGTTTTTCATGGAAAACTTCCGGGAGATGATGTAATCAGCTGACCTTGCTCCTTTAGGGTATGAAACAACATTTTTTGTGACTTAGAAGCCCTTGGTTTATGGACATATGTGATTGGGGTTCCAGTTCCCAAATATGTCTATAACAATGGCTTCATGAAGCAATAGAAGACCAATACTACTTGAACTAGATGATTGACAATGTAGGTCCACTTAGTGGGAAAATGTAGGACATGAATGAATTTAGTTGGGATAATAAATATGCAGGGGTCCAGGTGCTTGCATCTAAAGTCATAGTGCAATATCAATAAATAAACCAATTTTCTAATGGTTTTTTATCTAGTTATAAGTAGTATTTTCCATCAGCTTACATTGCAGGCTTCATACCAATGGCCAGATTGGGCTACTCATAAACTCAATCAGTTTGGATCAAAATTGAATGGACAATTGGCATTGTCTCTGGTCTTTGTCATCATCTTCATCATGAGAGAAACCAACATCTTCATCATGGGCTTCCTAAATTTCAGAAATGGACTTGTCGAGAAACAATTAGAAGATTTTCAAGGAAGTTTTGGAAATATTTGTTTAGCAATAATGACTACCTAAATTTGGAGAAATTGTCATCAATTAATGAGGCATCAACATTGAAGTTCATTCCACCTTTGCAGAAATAGCAGAATAGCCAGTAATATTGGTACATCTTCATGGAACTAACAAAGTCATGGAAGTTTTGAGATATTTCAATTACTTAACAACGAAGAGGAAAGGAATATCCATGTTCTAAAATCCCAACCAATGAAAAAATCCTCATTTTGTAGAGTTGTTAGTGGTCAACAATGTGGGGTCAGTTTCAAACCTATGACTTTGTCATGGCCCACTCAAAGTTGGTTGAGATAGGAGCCCCAAGGGTATAGTTGTTCACATCACAAGGTTGAATATATTGTCAAATACTTCACATTCTTTAATGAGAATTGGTACAATTTTTTTTCATTTTTATTATTTATAACCATGATAAAAATGGTAATACTCCTTTCATTTATTTTATTTCTAAAAAAAATCAAAATATATGTTTGGAAATGGATTTTTTGAAGCCCTTGTCAAGGGAAACATAAGAGCTTGAGTCATGGCATTAATGTCTAAAATATTGCAAAATGTGCTCGACATGACAAAGGTTGAGATGGACCCTATAACATGGATGTTGGTAAACCTTAGGCATCTGACATGCTAAGGGGCTTTCGTGGGGATGGTCAGACATATTGGGCACACATACAATGTGACAAGTCAAGACTAGGGCTTGGGTTCACACACCATGTAACAAACTAAAACAAGGGTTGTGGATGCACATATCAAGTTGTGTATGAATATTAGTTTTAGGCCCATACATTGTGTGACAGACCTATATAAGGATCATCAACACAAATTGTGTGGTAGGAAAAGGAATGACCATAATCGAGTAACCAACATGTTCTTAAACAAATGGTTAGAACAACTATGGACTAGGTGCATGAGTGCACTTTCAGAGCCTAGATTTACCTCAGGCTGAAATGGTAGGATCCAGGGCCAACATCAAACCATGCTCAGCCTCGTAGCTAGCCCTACGAGGATAGGAGAGGGCTCTCTCTGGGTCAATATTAGCAAAAGATAATCGATGGGACTTGAGATGACTGAAATAAAACTAATTTTAGGCTAGGTATGAAGTACAAGGATTTGATATCATTTTTTGGGGTTTTAGTTGGAATCAAGGGAAAGGCAGATTTTGGGGTGCAGGGATTGAGGCTCATTTCTACAAAGATATCGATGGGGCAAGGTAGGCAACCATTTTGGCACTTAAATTTTAATGAGATGGACAGAAAAGAAAAGTGAGGTGTTGAAGAGGGTAAGGGAGATCATGAATCCTCCTTAGATAGCTGAAAACATCAAACAACTACAACAAACCTCAAGTAGAGCATTGCACTTTCAATGAATTCTACTTACACTCTTGTTTGCTTAGTTCAGAAGAAATAAGATAGATGATGACATACATAAACAAAATTCACAATTACAAAGAGAAGCATTGTACCAATACAAATTTCCACATGAATCCCAAAGAGTGCTGCAAATCCTAGTCTCAATTCCTTAGCCAAAAATACTGAAAATGAATGTACAATGAAGCTCAAGGCTTTCTCAAGAGTCCAACCATGCTAATGACTGAAAAACAACATAATATAGACAAACATAGCTCATCCTTGCCTCTAGGGGTCGAGCTTATGAGTTTAGGAGCTGATCCAACTGATTCTAAACTGAAAACTACAAACTAGGCAAGATAACAGCATGCCTCTAAAAACAAGGAAACTAATCCATTCAGTTTGAAACAACCTCTAAACTGATGAATCTACCTCTACAAGTAAAAATCCAAGATATTTACATCATAATCCATCAAATTTCATCAAATTACATCATAAAGTTTCCATTAGGGAAGTGAAAAAGTCAAACTAGGTGAAACTGGGCGAAAAACAGAGCAAAACTTGGTCAAACTGGCAATTTTTCCTCTATGCGTAGCGCCTAATTCTCTATGCATAGCGCCTGTTTGGACCCACCTTTGGAGGCCTTCGTGGTGTCCAAAGGAGCTCCAAGTATAATTTCTGGAAAGGTCTACCTGTCTACTTTCCAACGCAGGTGGAATTTTTCAATTTGGCCTCCATTTGCCCCTCCAAAATTCCATTCTCCCAACACTGCTTCCTGTGTGTCAAAATAGGGGCAGTGAGGTCATTTTTTGAGTGTTTTTTGACCTTTTGAGGGCTCAAAACCTACCCAAATTTCTTGGCCATAGGTAGGAAAGCATAACTTTCCATTGCAAATCTAGAAATGCAAATTTTTTATGATTTGGAGCCCTCTAGCAAAAGCGAGCGCCACGTGGCATGGCGCATAGGGAGGAAAACTCTGTTTTTTGTGCCAAAAATTTACAAAAATGCAAAAAATTCTCCAAATTTCTTGAAATTTGGGCTGAGTCTTCTCTATTAAGTGCTTTGATGGGCCAAGGAAGCCTCAGCCAATATTTGAAGTGCTTCATCCTCTTTTTTCCTTTTTGATGCTCTCTTTAGCTTTGCTTTCAAATTCCTGATTCTTGCTCGGCACACTAAGTTTTGGGACAAATAATGATATGAAAAATTTCTAAGAATATTCTTCTCATTGATGGCCTTCTCTAGTTTCCTCTCCAAATGGATGTTGGCTCTTTCAAGCCATGACTCCCTATCTGCATTGATCTCTTGCTCCAATGAAGTGAACTCAATCCTCCTCCTTCGGGCACTTTAGCGGTTTTGTCGAATGTTCTGTAACTCCATCACCACCTATTGATCTTCAAGCTGCATGTTCCTCTACTCCAAATATTGTATAGTCCACCGGGCTCTATCCAAGTTGGTGGACAAGGCATCAATGTCTGCTTGCTGCTCCTTGATGATCTGTCTAAGATTTGCACTTTGTGCACCCATGTCAGTATCATCACCCTCAATGAGGATGAAATCAGTCTCTCACTCACCTGATGGTCCTTCCTCCTGTAGAGGCCTATTTCCTTAGTCCTAAACCTACTGTGCTGATGGAGGAAGCGAGGCCCCTTCCACCCTGGGTGGAGAAAACACTCGCTTTGCTGCTACGAACAAATGTCTAGTGCCCCTCTAATATGTGATGAATACTGGCACACTAGCGGTCTCATGGCCCTCATACTGATGAGAAGGTCCACCTATCTCATGCTTAACCTCTGATGGTCACTATGAAGCTCTAAAAAACTCACATGAGATGAATTCATCCCAAGTGATACCCTCTAATCCAAGCTGATGAACAACCACAATCTTGATGAGAGCAAAATGATAAACAATGTTAAGTTGCTGCTGAGGGGTCTTGTGCTGCACAAGGGTGGTCATCCTTTCTATGTTTCGGCATATGAGATAAGGAATGTTCATCATCCGTACCTGAGTGAAATGCATCAGCAGCCTGATGTTATAATCATACAAGTGGGAGAACCGGCCCTCACAGGTGAAATACTTCATGATGAGTTTCATTAAAGGAGCATACTCATCCTTGAGAAACCGAAAAGGAAACACTCTCCTAAGCTGCCTCAGAGAACTAGGTTTGATGTATGGTTCGTAGTGTTGTCGGTAAATCTTCTGTCTCTTGTTCTATGGTTCTCCAATGTTTGGTATGTCGGTTGTCAATGAAATGGTTTCTGGTGTTAATGTGAAAGCAACACCAGCAAGAGTGGCTTGATCACCATGCAAATGCAACACAAATAAGCAGGCCAACTCACGATGAAACTGAATATGAGCAACCTTCTCGCAAAATTCATAACATGACTGATGCTAGAAACAAAAGAGGGCAAGAGGGCAGGCCTACAACTCGGTAAGTGTTAGAAAATTATATATTACGGAGCAATGGAACACATAAAATATTGCAAAAATATGAACAGACAAAACACACAAAACAAGAGAGACACAGATATACGTGGTTCACTCAGTTTGGGCTACGTCCACCCCGAACAGCCAGTCCTTCCTTTCTATTATCCAGCAAAATGAAGAGACACAACCTACAGCAAATCCGCTGTAATATCCTCTGTTTTCTCTCACAGTCTCACCTCTCTATTTCTCGCTCACAGAATACACATCTATATCTCAGCCTCAAAATATAATTCCTTCATACAAAGAGAGGGGTTGCCTTCTAGGGCAAAAAACCCTAAACTAAACATAAATTCTACCGTCAGATCATCTGCCTAATGAACGACCTAGATTGACTAGAAATTACTATACTTTTACAAGGAAATTTTACATTTGTTTTTAGCTTTGGGGGCACTGTCCCCGAGCCCCCGCCGGGGGACCGCTGGCCCCCGAACCCCCCAGCTGGGGGGGATCGGCCCCCCCAGACCCCCGTGGGGGGGACAAGTCCCCCCCGCACCCCCCCGCGTGGAGGGGTGTACAAACTTCCTGGGGTATACATCCGACTGAAACAAAGACCTCTGAACAATCATGCTCCACACACAACAATCTCCCACTTGGAGAATGATTGTAGAAACTCCACCGCTGCTTCATTTGCTGGACAATGACTCCTCTTTGGACCTGATTGTTTCTCATCTTCATCGTCATCCTTGAAGACCAATTGAAACTGATCATATTCCCAGTTTCTCCCTGGTTACAACTTTTGTTAGCATATCTGCAGGATTTTGGCTAGTGTGTATCTTTTCCAGCTTCAACTCTCCATCTTCCAACACTGATCGTATGAAATGGTACTTGAGCTGTATGTGTTTAGTCCTGGAATGAAATGCTGAGTTCTTTGCAAGATGAATGGCACTTTGGCTATCACTGTATAACGTGCCCTTATCATGCTCCTTACCCAATTCACCCATAAACCTTTGTAACCAAATCATTTCTTTACTAGCCTCTGTAGCAGCAACATACTCTGCTTCTGTTGTTGAAAGTGCAACAACACTTTGGATTTTTGAAACCCAACTGACAGCAGTTCCTCCAACAGTAAATACATATCCTGTAGTGCTCCTCCTGTTATCTTTGTCACCTGCCATATTTGCATCAACATATCCCTGTAGAGAAATGTTTGAACCACCAAAGCATAATGCTTGATTTGTGGTACCTTTCAAATATCTGAGAATCCATTTCACTGCCATCCAATGTTCCTTTCCTGGATTGTTCATGTACCTGCTTACAACTCCCATTGCATGTGCAATATCAGGCCTTGTGCAGACCATTGCATACATTAAGCTTCCAACTGTTGATGCATATGGAACTTTAGACATATAATCCATGTCTTCTTGGGTCTTTGGGCACATTTCCTTGCTAAGTTTGAAATGGCTAGCAAAAGGTGTACTAACTGGTTTTTCATTTTGCATATTAAATCTTTTCAACACCTTTTGTATGTACTCATTCTGAGACAATGTTAATTTGCAATTTTTACTGTCTCTAGTGATTCTCATACCAAGGATTTGTTTTGCAGCTCCCAAATCCTTCATTGCAAATGAATTCGCCAATTTTCTTTTGAGTACATTTATTTCCTGCATGTTAGATCCTGCAACAAGCATGTCATCCACATACAATAACAATATAATATAGCTGGCATCATTTTTCTTTTTCAGATAAACACAATGATCAAAGTGACATCTAGTATAACCTTGTTCAGACATAAACTTGTCAAATTTTAGATACCACTGCCTTGGAGCGTGTTTTAAGCCATACAAGCTCTTCTTCAACCTGCACACTAGTTTCTCCTTCCCTTTCACCTCATATCCTTGTGGCTGCTGCATATATATCTCTTCCTCCAAATCCCCATGGAGAAAGGTTGTCTTTACATCTAACTGCTCAAGATGCAAATCTTCAGCTGCTACAAGACTTAAAATAGTTCTGATTGAAGTCATTTTAACAACAGGAGAAAATATTTCATCAAAATCAATACCTTTCTTCTTTGCAAACCCCTTCACCACAAGTCTAGCTTTGTACCTCTGTTTTCCTCCATCTTCTTCCTTTAGCCTGTAAACCCATTTATTCTTCAATGTAGTTTTTCCTGCAGGCAACCTAACTAAATCCCAAGTCTGGTTATGCATTAAGGAGTCCATCTCTTCTTTCATGGCTACCTCCCACTTCTTCCTGCTTTCAACCTGCATTGCTTCTTCATAACATTCGGGTTCACCAGAATCAGTCAACAATAAATAATATAATGAAGGAGAGTATCGTTCAGGGGGTCTACTTATCCTGGTAGATCTTCTAACACCACTTTCAGGTGTTTGGGGTGCCTGTTGCTGTTGTGGTGGTTGCTGTTGTTGATTATTATTATTTTCAGGCACCTTTACCTTTTCAGTGATTTCATCAAGAATTGCGTATTCCTTGTTTTCTTTTTCCTTTTTCTTTTCCTACAACTGATTCTTATACAAGACCTTTTCATTGAATATTACATCTCTACTCCTAATGATTTTGTGATTTTCGTAATCATATAAGTGATAACCAAAATCATTAACACCATATCCAATAAAGGTACATTTCTTTGACTTTGCCTCAAGCTTTGTTCTATTTTCTTTATTAATATGGACAAAGGCCTCACAACCAAAAGGCTTTAAAAAAGAGTAGTTTACCTTTTTACCTATCCATGCTTCCTCCGGAACACCACCATCCAAGGAACTTGAAGGCCCTCTATTTATTAGATAAACAGCAGTATCTACAGCATCTGCCCAAAACTGTAAAGGCAATCCTGCATGCAATCTCATGCACCTTGCATGCTCCATGATTGTTCTGTTCATCCTTTCTGATACACCATTTTCTTGTGGTGTTCTTGGAACTGTCTTCTCTCTGCGAATTCCATGTTCTGAACAGTACCTATCAAACTCTTTGCTGCAATATTCACCTCCATTGTCTGATCTAAGAAACTTCAATTTCTTTCCTGTCTCAATCTCAACCAAAGCTTTCCATTTCTTGAAAGTATCAAATACATCAGATTTATTCTTAATACAATAAATCCACGTTTTTCTAGTTGCATCATCAATAAAGGTAACATAATAACGAGAGCCACCGAGAGATGATACCTGAGCAGGTCCCCATACGTCTGTATGCACAAGCTCTAATTTTTCATTCTTCTTTTCTTTCCCAACTCTGAGAAATCTGACTCTCTTCTGTTTTCCATAAATGCAGTTCTCACAGAAGTCCAAATCAACATTCTTCAAACCCGGCAACAAATTCCTTGAGTGAAGAATCTTCATCCCCTTTTCACTCATGTGTTCGAGCCTATGATGCAATAATGTTGCATCTGCTCCTTTGGAAGTTAAAGCATTAATAGAGTTAGAAATACCATTGCATAAATACAATGTACCAACCTTTTCGCCTTTTGCTATTACCAGGGCTCCTTTGGTGACCTTCCAAGCTTTATCTGTGAAAGTTGTCACACAACCTTCACCACCTAACTACCCTATTGAAATCAGATTTTTCTTTAGATCTGGAACATGCCTTACCTCCTTTAATAGCCATTGATTTCCATTTTGCTGTTTTACAAGAACCTTACCCATTCCAACGATTTTACAGGGTTTATCATCACCCAGACAAACTTGTCCAAAATCTCCTTGAACATAGTCATGAAAGTATTTCTTATCAGGTGTGGCATGGAATGAAGCCCCTGAATCTACCACCCAGGAATCAGTAATATTTTCGAAAGAAAGAATCAAAGCATCTTGTAACACCTCACCTGTCACATTTGCTTCATGATTGTTTTCTTGCTGTGCATCTCCTTCTTTTCCCTTCCGAGATCTACAGTCTTTCTTTAGGTGTCCCTTCTTTCCACATTTCCAGCACACTATCCCCGATCTGGACTTGGATCTGCCTTTCCTTGATTTACTGCGATATCCTGAGCTCTTTCCTCTTTCCATTTTTCTTCCTCTAGACTCTGCACTCAAAGCATTTCCCGATGTCTCACCGGAGCTTTTCCGTCGCATTTCCTCGCTAAGGATAGCACCGACAACATCATCAAACTTTAAAGTACTAGATCCAGAAACGGAGTTACTAATGGCCATTACCAAACCATTCCAACTTTCTGGTAATGAGCACAAGAATAACAGAGCTCTAACTTCATCATCAAAGTTTACCCCTACAGAACTTAACTGACTTGTAACTGTATTAAAATCATTTAAATGGTTTGCAACAGATCCACCTTTCGACATATTCATATTAAATAACCGTTTCATAAGAAATACCTTGTTTGAGGCCGAGGGTTTTTCATATAGTTTCGACAACGTCTGCATCAAACCCTCTGTCGTGGTTTCCTTCGAAATGTTGAAGGCGACTGACGCAGCAAGGCACAACCGTATTGTTCCGAGTGCCTTTCTATCGAGAAGGTTCCATTCTTCGTCTTTCATACCCGTCGGCATCTTTGTTTTTCCGCCCAATGTTAGGTATAGATCTTTTTGATACAGATAATCTTCCATCTGCATCTTCCACAGTGAGAAGTTTTGGCCATTAAATTTCTCGACCCTAAACTTACCATCTTCCGCCATTGCTCCCACTCGAACCAGGAACCCTTCTTTCCTGTGCGTTTATCAACCAAATAAACCTTCGGCTCTGATACTAGTTGTTAGAAAATTATATATTACGGAGCAATGGAACACATAAAATATTGCAAAAATATGAACACAGAAAACACACAAAACAAGAGAGACACAGATATATGTGGTTCACCCAGTTTGGGCTACGTCCACCCCGAACAGCCAGTCCTTCCTTTCTATTATCCAACAAAATGAAGAGACACAACCTACAACAAATCCGTTGTAATATCCTCTGTTTTCTCTCACAGTCTCACCTCTCTATTTCTCGCTCATATAATACACATCTATATCTCAGCCTCAAAATACAATGCCCTCATACAAAGAGAGGGGTTTCCTTCTAGGGCAAAAAACCCTAAACTAAACATAAGTTCTACCGTCAGATCATCTGCCTAATGAATGGCCCAGATTGACTAGAAATTACTATACTTTTACAAGGCAATTTTACATTTGTTTTTAGCTTTGGGGGCGCTGCCCCCGAGCCTCCGCCGGGGAACCGCTGGCCCCCGGACCCCCCAGCCGGGGGGGATCGGCCCCCCCAGACCCCCGCGGGGGGGACAAGTCCCCCCCGCACCCCCCCGCGTGGAGGGGTGTACAAACTTCCTGGGGTATACATCCGGCTGAAACAAAGACCTCTGAACAATCATGCTCCACACACAACAGTAAGAGTGGTAGGTTCTTCTCTGATATGTCTGCCACCTCTATGAGGCCTCCTGGGTGCATGCCCCTCCGTCGGTGAGTCACTTTCGGTCTCCTCTTCATAATCATATGAAGGATCTGATGCCATAATTGCTGGTGGAAAAACTGCCTTGAAGAAATAGGTGCTGATATGTCAAACTATCTTGGACTGCCTTTGAAGATTGTTTGACCTCTGCTACCAAGGGAAAACAATGAAACAAGGGACTGTTAGGAGAGGGAAAAATAGTGGGAATTTTTGGGACTGTTGGGATAAATTTAGATAGGGAAAATATGGGATGTTTGGGAGGTTTTGTATAAGGTTAGGGTTTGGGATTTTATAATAGGAAATTTGGGAAAGGGAACTTGGGATAGGGGATTAGTGAGTTTAGGGGGTAGGGGAACTTAGGGAACCATGAAAACAGGGAAAAATGGGGTAAGGGAATGATGGAGGGAAGATGAACTTGGTAGCAAAAAAGTTGATCAAACCCTAGGCAGCAATTTTTGTTTGAGGAATTTGTAATGGTAGGGTTTGATCATTTGTTAAAACATTCACCACATCAACCATCATAACATCAGCACCAAACTTGGATAAACAGCAGAGGTTAAGCTCAACCTACTTGGAACAAGGTGAACTCGTGCGATTTTGGCGATTGGAGGTCGTTCTAGTGATTTTCGGGCTTCCTGGCTATATGCGCCGTGCAGCACACCCAATGCACCGCGCCTCACCAATGCGCCACGCCCGTGCTTTTTAACAAAGGGTTCTGAGGCCCAGTGCGCCGCGCCTGGCCAATGCGCTGCGCCTCCTGCCCAGTGCGCCACGCCGGTCGATTTGGAGCAAATTTCACCCAAAACTCCCACAATCACTTTGCTTTGTTTTCTCTTGGCCCTTGGAGTGCAAATGAGTTTCAAACACTTGGAGGAATGGTTTATATATGGAGCTTTTCAAATTTAATTTTCCCAAACCCACTTTCATAATGTTTTGCCAATCACTTTATTTACAAACTCTGTTTTTTGGACTTTTCACTTCTTTTGAACTTCATGATGAATTTAATGACCTGGCCATTGCTTGCTTTGCAGGTATTGGAGCTTTTTAGGCTAAGGACAGAAACCAGAGTGTAGATGAATGGATTTACAATGAGAAAAGCAAAATTTTTGTGATTTTGTACAATAAATACTAAATACTCTGTTTTTTCCTCAAAAAAGAGTTTTGAGGAAAAACACATTTTCAAATGCTTGGTGATAAAATTTATTGATGTTGCAACCTTCTCATGGCCTGCTAGCAATTATTGGACATTTCAACACATTTCTTGATGAAACCCTAATGAAACCCTAGACCTAATTGACCATGAAACCCTAAAGACAACTTTTGCATTTTTCAAGATAAAAAAGACTATATATGTTTTTTAAATGAACAAACATGAGCCAACAGGTAGATAACATGAGGGAAACTGGAGGAATGCCACTGCCGTTAGATGATCTATGTGCCTAATGGAATGCAAATGACTGGGCGGGACAGCTAACATGAAATGAAACAAGAGGAGTTGATCTTTGATGGATGGATGACAATACCGACTCTAACATTGGCTCCAATGGGGATGGTAGCTCCTTGGAGGTGCCAAGAACTACAAATCTCTGGGAAAGCAGGCAATGCCTTCGTCCATTGGGCTATGGAGTCAATAATTTTGACACAACAAATCAGAACTCTTGACTGAAAGACTCAATTTCAGGACTGAACGTGACTCAAATTGACTCATTTTCAAGACTGAAATTGACCGAAAGACTTAACTCAAACAAACCAAACCAAAACTGAAATCAAACTTCAGCTTTATAGCCTTCACCTCAGGCCCCAAGCTGAAGAATAAAGAAAACACATTCTTACAATGGAATTTAAACAAACCGGTATATACAATGATGATAGGACAGTAGAAAACAATTTATACAATATACCGTTTGAGAAGCTGGCCATTGACCAGCCCACCAGGATAGTCTTCGCCATTTAGCTCTTGAAAAAGGAACGCATTCTGGCCCCGATGTGCAGCAATCTTGTACGGTCCTTTCCACATATTTTCAAATTTGTCGTGCTTACCCTTCTCTTCATTCCTTGCATCCCATTTCAACACTATGTCTCCAATTTCAAACCTATCTGCCTTGGCCTTCTAGTCATATATCCTCTTAATTCTTTCCTGTAGCTTGGAAGTATGCTGAAATACCTCTTCTCTTGTTTGTTGCAAATGTATCATTTGGTTGATTCTCCGCTGCAAACCATCATCCTCACTGCCAGCTTCTTGCAACAATTTGACCACCGGGACTGCCAAAGATGTCAGGAAGACTATGTCCACACTGTACACAAGCTCAAAAGGAGACATGCCAATGGATTTCTTTTGACTTACCCTGTCTGCCCAAAGTGCATTGACCAGCTTTTTGTGCCAACTCTTCTTGTTAATTTCTAGCAGCTTTTTGATGATATTGACAAGAGATTTGTTGGAGGATTCCGCCAAACCATTACCTTGTGGGTAATAAGCGGTCGAATGCCCCAAAGTGATTTGATACTTATGACAAAAGTCGATCATTCTTTTTGATTTAAAGGCTGTTGCATTGTCAGTGATCAACTTATTTGGACATCCAAAATGAGACACAATGTTGTTTTCAAGAAATGAAATAATTACCGAATCGGTGGCCTGCCTTTTTGGAATTGCCTCAATCCATTTGGTGAAATAATCCGTCACCGTGAGGATCCACTTATGCTGCACTGAAAAAGAAGGATGAATCTCACCAATAAAATCCAAACCCCATTGTTGAAATGGAGCGTTCACTTCAATGGGCTTGAGTGGTAAAGGCTGCAACTTCCACTTACCTTGAAAAATTTGACATTCGTGATAGTTGGCCACTGTTTTGTACACATCAGTGAATAGACTTGGCCAATAATACCCCGCTCTCAAGATTTTATTGGCTATTGTTTTCCAGGAAAGATGGCCTCCACAATCTCCTTTGTGAAAGTCTGCCATAACTTGTTTCACCTCCTCTTCTACGAAGCAATTTAGTAGGACACCACCAAGATCTTTCCAATAAATTACACCATTCATGATAAAAAAATTTACAGCCTTCAACTTCAATGTCCTACTTTTGTTCTTGGCCATTCCGGGAGGTGATGACAAATTTTGAAGCACAAAAACAATGTTTGAATACCAAGGAGAAAGGAGGAAAATTTCTGATACCTGAGTGGGCAAATTTTCTTCGTCTTCCTCAGACATAACAGCAATTATATTAATGTCCAAAGTGTGCAGATTTGACTCAGCCATAAGCTTTGCTAGCCCCTGTCCTTTAATGAGATTTGTCAGTTTGATTTCTACATCATATTCTAGCAAGTTAGCAATCCATTTGCCTCTCCTTCCCTCCGGATCTGTTTGCAATAGGACATCTTTGACAGCAGCATTAGGAACATAAGCAAGGATGTGAGAGTGCAAAATATAAACCCAAAAATATTTTAATGCTTTAATCGATGCAAGGGCCTATTTTTCAATAATATTATACTTCAATGCAGCATCCCTTATAGTTCTACTGAAGAATGCAATTGGTTTTTCGAGCTGGTCTCTTTTTTGCATCAAGACTGCTGCCATAGTATGATCTGAGGCAAAGGAAAAAAAAATAAAATCCTGAGTATAGTCCGAGCTGATCAAAATCGGAGCTGAAGAAAGAGCTAGTTTCACTAGATTAAAAGACTTAACCACTTCCTCGGTCCACCTTACTGCACTATCCTTTTTCAGCATTTTTGTGATCTCTCTTAAGTGTTATGCAATATTGGGTACAAAGCGACGTAAGAAATTGATCTTACCATTCAAAGATTGGATTTCTTTCTTACTTCGTGGGAAATCAATCTTTTGAATGGACTCCACCTGTGCTGGATCAATTCGGATGCCCTCCTTTGAGATTATATGCCCGAGAAGTTTTCCTTCATCGATGGAAAACAAACTTTTCTTTGGATTTAGCGAGATGCCATACTTCCTACACCGCTGAAAAACAACTTTCAAATGATAGAGGTGCTCTTCATCTATATTAGAGAAAACTGTTAATTCATCAAGATAAACAACTAGAGAAACATCCTTTTCATTGGCTAATGCTATATCCATCGCCCGCTGAAAGGCTGCACCAACATTTTTCAATCCAAACAGCATCTTTGCATAATGAAAAGTTCCCCACGGAGTGGTGAATGCTGTCTTGTCACGATCATCCTCATGGACCAAAATTTGGTTATAACCCAAATAACCATTGAGTAGTGACATATGTGATGCTCCAACTACTCACTGAAGTATGTGATCCATCTTGGGCAATGGATAATTGTCTTTCAAGGAAACTTTGTTTAGATTTCTAAAATCAATGCATAACCGAATCTCACCTGTCTTCTTGCGGACGGGAACCAAGTTTGAAATCCAATATGAAAATCCAATAGGGACTATGATACCAGTTTTATACAACCTATTCACCTCCTTTTCGATTGAGGGCAGCAGCTTTGGATTTATTCTTCTTAGCTTTTGGCGAAAAGGCTTTTGATTTGGCTTGATCGGGATCACATGCTGAATTATGCTCGTGTCATAAGCTTCCAAATATGAATAATCCCAAGCGAATACATCAGTAAAAGAGGATAACAAATTGATATACTTGATGAACCTTGAATTGGGTAACTTATTGGGCTCATTTTGCCTCATTGTCCTTGTTCAATCCTCCATTTTTCATAGATTATGCATGTTTTTTAGTATGTTTATGTTATTTGAATAAATAAGGGTGGTCACTCTACTAAGGAGGCTAATACGTGGTCATTTCAGGTTTTTTGGACAAATTTTGGAGCAAAACCAAGTAATTATGGCCCAGGTGATAGCCAAGCTTGAGGTGAGGATTCGTAGGAAGGTTGTCTTTGGCATTAAATGGCCCTTCCTCGAAATCTCCACCCTCAACTCCGAGCTCAACAGGCCACCAAAACGAATTCTAAAGGTAGTCGAGCAGCTTTGGGAAGAGTGACTGTTTACTAGTAGTTGGAACAGTTGAGTCCCTTGAATTTAGGAGGTCTGCTAGGCCCCTTGTAGTGTACAAATAGGAATGCCTCAGCCTTCGTAGTTTACTTTTGGAACTGTTGGTATTTGCACTATAGTGCTGTCGTTTTCTCAGCTCGTTTTCTTAGCTACTGTTGTATAACTTTCTTGTCATGATTATGTTTGAGTAATGAGAAGCAACTTTACTTGGCATCAGATCTAAGTCCTTTATAGGAGCCTACAACTCATGGGGTTGGGCCCAACCCGAGTGCTAAGGCCTCCTTTATGTATTGTTATTTGTTCTTTATGTATTTGCAAAATCATTTCTGTTAAGTAGATTAAATCTTGCTAATTAACTAGGTCACTGTTGATGATTAGAAATACTTTTGATGTTCAGATTCAGTTGATAGGTTGTTAACAGGGAAAAGCTTCAAAAAAAGGCCATCAAACACCTCTAATTTCACCTCTCCCCCAGTGGGATCAAGAGCTGGGATCAAGGTGACCTTGCTGCCCACAAAAACATTGACTTTGCTTTGCCATGCAATCATTAGTGTTTGATTTCCATTTGCAGAAGTTGGTTATATGTTCAGATTCTTGAATGCTTCGTTGCATAGTTAATATACATGGTTTCCTTGTGAATAAAACTTCTATTCATTCTGTTTACTGTTAGCTAGATCAGATTAGGTCAATGTACTTAGGTCTTAGATTTTACAAGTCTTCGTTGGTTCAGTTGGAAAAATGACTTGCAGAGCACCTATACCATTTCTCTATCTGCCCATACTCCATCAATCCCATCTACTCCATCCCCTAACTTGGATTCTTGCCTCACGTTTGCCATTTGCTCACATAACCCTAATTTTTGTGCAACATTGCTTCAATCCTCCTTGAACAAATCCAGCCATCCACATCTTTCCTCAACTCCATCCACCAAGTCCTGGACCACCTCAAACCTTTATCCTACCTCCATACTCCCTCCTACACCTTTCTCTCTCCATCCATCTTCCAAAATCCCATTTCTGAACAACTTGTAGAAGATTACAGACATCCTGTAGAAAATCACATACATCCTGTAGAACCCCTGCAAACTTCCTGTAGAAGCTCACGAATGAGGTTTCCTGATAGCCAAACTCTGTGAAACTCTCTGAAAGGGTGTTAGGGACCCCTTAGGCCTTCTCTGAACCTTCCCAACATCCTCCAAGCATTTCCTCTCACTAATCCACCTCTGCACAGTAAAAACAGTCAAATCACATGCATGATAATTCTGGCAACTTATTCAAAAATACAAAATGATGTTTTTTTCAGATGTTACTGTAGAAGTAGCTTAGATACATGTATTTACCTTCCTAGAAGTCAATGGCATCTCTTTCAGTAGCTCGCATCCTCTTTCTTGAATCGGTAGGGATAGCTAGTAAAATTAGGGTTTGCTAGGGTTTACGTTTCCTTTCAGCTTTCCAGTTTCTTTCTGCAAGTAGATCAGCCTTCTTTGAGTTAGCTTTCATCCATCAGTTAAAAAGCTTCTTCTCAGAGCTCATAGAAGTTGGCTTAAGCTCCTAGCAGACTTGTGCCAGCTGACCAAGTGACAGCTGTGGCAAGAGCTAGTACTTGTGCATATAGCACCATCGCTTCCAAGTTTGTTACGAACTACCGGGTTGATAAAAGTAAGGAAAGGAGTCCCAGGAGTTGCAGCATTATTTCTGCAATACTAGAGCTCACCACTCTTTTTTGCGCCGTTGCCGGGGAAGCGTCAGAGTATTTGTGATTGCTTCTTTTCTTCTATTTTCCTACTCTAACCTTCTGCTAAGTAGTTTATCTCAGTTCCATTCTTCAATTTCGTTTCTACAGAAGTAAATTAGACATTTCCTGCTTTCATAGATTAGCCTTTCAATTCCGCAATTTCAATTCTGCAAGCGTAGAATAGAATTTCAATTCTGCAAGCATAGTCTAGCATTTCCTTTTCGCAACTTGATTTCAGCAAAATAGATTAGTCCTTTCCTAATTTCAGTTCAATTCCACATTTTCATTTCCGCAAGATAGATTTTAGTTAGTTGCAATACCATCTATTTCAGTTTTGTAGGTACAAGCAGAAAAAAACAAAAGCAACCAAAAATCTTTTCATGCCTCGTAGGAACAGAGATAATACCAGAGAATTCCTACCCAACACCCCCACCACTTCACTGAGTCACCCTTCTCTCTTCTTTGGTGGCAGTGACCCAGAAGAACCTATAGGTGAACCTCCTGAGATATACGAAGATCTTATAACATAAGAAGAGCAAGAAAACATTCCTTTTGAGACCATGGCTGAAAACAGAAATGGTAGAGATGATGACGAAAGAATAGAAGGTACCTTCCCCATCCGAGAGACCAATGGGGACATGAAAATGAAGAACATAAGTCCCTCAGCCTTACCTCATTTCCATGGATTGACCACTGAAGACCCTGATACCTACCTGTTTGAATTTGTTGTCCTTTGTCGAACTTATGACTATGCAGAAGACGAGCAAAAGTTGAAACTCTTTCCCTCTATCCTCAAGGATGCAGCATTACGCTGGTTCATGGGGCTACCTGGAAATAGTATCATTACTTGGGCTCAGATGCAGCAAGCCTTTAACAACAAATACCAAGATTACTGTAGGCCAAAGGAAACCAAGGGAGAAATCTTTCGGATGACCATGGGAAATGATGAGTCTTTAGAAGACTACGAGGAAAGGTTCCAACATAACTATAAACGGGCCAGGTGCACACTTGACCCTGAATCTCTAAAGCTGGTTATGCTCCGAGGAGTCCCTGAAGACCTTCTAGACACCCTTCACATGCTAGCTGGAGGAGACATCTACCAACTACCTTATGAGGACATAAAGACTGTGTTTAGAAACCACTCTAGGGCAGCCCAGAAAGGAGGTAGGGGGAATCCACTTTCAGCTAGTACTACCTTCTCCAAGCATGAGTTTGCTAATCAGATGGAAGACCTTAAAAGTGAGATGAGACAGACCATTGCCATGCAACTTGATACTTTCCAAATCCAACAAAAGAAAGAGGAAGCTGAGAGGGCTTTGGCCATTTTCTATCCCAGATGTACGAGGAAGCACCCTAAGAATGAGTGTCCATTGCACTCAGTAGAGGTATGTTTCATTTGTGAGGAGAACCACCCCACGAACCAATGCCCAACCTTGCCTAAATTTAAAGCCATGTACCAAGGGACTGAGGCAACCACTGAACCTCTCTACTTCCTCAACCAAAGGAGGCCGCATGGGCCCAGACCTTACCAGTAGGGGATGCAAGGGACATCCCAAGCTTATTATAGCCCCAACCGATCTTCTCACATGCCTTCTTGGGGTCCCCCTGCTCATCCTTCCTGGTCTGCACCTCCTCCGTGGTCTTATCCACCTCAATACCATACTCAACCCACTGCTCATTCGTTTCACTCACATGTCCAGCCACAGCCTCAGTGGAATGCACCTCAACCGGGGTGGAGGCCCCAATACAACTCTCCTCCTACCATTCTTCCTCCACCACCAGCTCAGCCACAACCATTACCTCCTGCTCCTCCAAGACAACCCCAGATTCCTGCTCAACCGAACCCGAACCCCAACAACCGACAGGCCCAGCAGGTATACACTGGGGAGACAACATGTCCTACCTATGCTGTGGAGATCCAGGAGATCAACCTGCGATCTAGGAAGACCCTTCCAGATCGCCAACCTCCTCCCCTAGAGGACGAGGAAGAGAAACAGGAAAGTGAACCCAAAGCCATTCCACCCTTTCCTAAGCGACTAACAGTAACCACACAACCAAACCCAGAGGAGACTGAACTTTTGGGAGAATTGAAACAGTTGTGTGTGAAAATACCACTTCTCCAGGCCATCAAAGATGTACCGATATACAACAAATTGATTAAGGAGAAGTGTTTCAGGCACCCAGGCAGGCGAAAGAGAGATGCCTCGACTATCAATGTCATCGAAAAACTGTCTGATCTAATGTTGTGGAAAGTAATCTATCCAAAGTATTTGGACCCTGGGAGTCCTGTGTTGGCATTATGATTCCGGTATGGCTCTATGTTACAGATGTTATACTTGATGGCAACACCCTCAAGTGGCAATGCTCTGATCAGGCTCTCAAAATGTTGAAAATTAAGAGGTACGCAGGAGAATAGTTCAAAAGGTGCGTACACACAGGTACGCCGTGAAGGGACTGTGGCCATACACGCAGGTCACCCATTCATGAGGTGCGTACCCCCAGTGCACTTACTTCAAGGCAGAGAAGCGCGCTCACGTGGGGTTTCTTATGTTTGGCCCGTGGTATTTAGCCCGCCGTTCTTGATTCTATGGTTTTGGCCCGTGGTATTGTTTTATATTATTATTATTATTGAGCCCCATGTTTTGGGCCCCTTGTATTAGTTATCTATGGTATTGATCCATGATTTTAGGAAGAGCTTGCCTATATAAAGCAAAGGAGATCACTTGGCTAAGAATCTTTTGCAAATTGAATATCTTAAGATCTGAAATATTGGGTTATTGTTTTAAAAGCTTGATCTATATAAAAGAGAAGTTGAAAGAAAATCTATGAAGGGTGATCACTCGAGCGCATGTTCAGATCTGGGCATCTGATGATCTGTAGCACACTGGTGGACTGCCAATTCGGCCCTAACCAGAGGTACGCAGGTGATTAATAGTGCAAGTGCGTGGGTACGCAGAGCAGAAGAAGGAAAAGTGCGTGGGTACGCAGAGCAGAAGAAGGCGCAGCGCGATAGAGGTTCAGGTGCGTGGGCACAGGGAAAGTACGCGGCGCTTCAGAAGCCGCAGGTGCGTAGGTACGCGGCGCGATAGCATCTGTGGGTGCGTGGCTACAGTACCAGTACGCGGCGTGATAGTATCTGTGGCTGCGTGCCTATAGTAATAGTGCGCAGCGAGATTGAAGAAACAGTGCGTGGGTACGCGGTGCAGCAGAAGGCGCTCTGCGGCTATACGCAGGGGAGCAGAAGGTGAAGTGCGTGGCCACACAGACCAGATAAAAGAAAACTGCATATCTGTCTTAAGATCTTTTATTGGCTGAGTTTTTCTGTTGATAAGGTGTTCTGGGTTTAGTTTACTGTTATTGTTGATCTGGTTACTGCAGTTGATTGGGTGATTTACTTGTACTTGATGATCTCTTGATGTTTATGGATCCAGTTTGAAAATTTATGAAAAGTGGTCCTTGAAAGAAAAGAAGTAGGGGGTTGTAGCTCCCTCCCAGGAGAGACTGGAAAACGAGAGAGAGTTGTAGCTCTCTGCAGGTTGCAGCCTGCGTACTGGTAAAGGACAGCACCAGTACAAAACCATTGTAAAAGAAGTTTCTAATTTGAAAGAAGATAGAGACATATTGCAGCAGGTGGTTTTCACCCACATTGGGTTTCCACCTTACATCTGGTGTTCTTTGGTGTGACTATCTGTTTTCTTTGTTTATGCTCATTATTTTATGGTACTGACATGAAAAAATAATTCAAAGTATAAATAAGGAAGATTTATTAAAAGAACTTGATAATACTGATTCACCCCCCCCTCTCAGTATTATTTCCAACAATTGGTATCAGAGCAGGTCCTTCAGAGAAGCCTGATCGCTTGGAGGAAGATCATTCATCATGAGCAACTACGAGAGGGAAGCATCAATCAGGCCACCAATCTTTGATGGGACAAACTTCAATTATTGGAAGGTAAGAGTTACTGCCTATCTTCAATCTCTTGGTATAGAAGTTTGGGATATCATAGATACAGGCTACACTTTTCCTTCAGCTACTCCTACAGATTCGGCCGGGAAAAAGAAATATGAAACAAATGCTAAAGCAGTCAATACTCTGCTAGGATGCTTATCTCAAAAAAAATTCGTGAAGGTTATGCAATATAAATCCACAAAAGAAATATGGGACAAGATTGTCTTGAGCTACGAAGGAGATGAACAGGTCAAGCGTGCTAAACTTCAAACCCTTAGGATTCAGTATGAGAATCTCAGAATGTATAATGATGAAAGTGTGGCTAACTATTTCCTTCGGGTAGATGAGATTGTTAATTGCATGAAAAACTTGGGTGAAGAAATAAAAGAGGCTATTGTGGTTGAAAAAGTTCTAAGATCATTGTCCCCCAAGTTTGAATCTAAAGTGTCTGCAATAGAAGAAAAGGAAAATCTACGAATTCTTACTATGTCTCAGCGACACGGAATTCTAACTGCTTATGAAATGAGAAAGGGAGGTCCATCAGACAGAAGAGAAGTTGCTTTCAAGGCCTCAGGCAAAGGAGACTATTATGAAGCAAGTCACGTGCCAAAAGAAGAAGAAGAAGAATCAAATTTTGTCAGAAATCTTCAAAGGGGTTCTGGAAGGTTCAGAGGTAAGTTGCCCTTTAAATGCTTTGCTTGTGGAAGAGTAGGTCATTATGCTGCGAAATTTCCTCATAAGGATAAAGGAAAGGAACCTGCTACAGAATGCAAATAAGAAAAGCTACTACACTCATGAAGATAGTGATGGTCTATCAAATAGTGATGAAGATGAACGAGGTAATGACTATAAACTTTTAATGGCATTTGAAGATGATGATTACATGGATGCTATAGATGTGGATAGCTTTCATGAAGAAATTTCTAGACTCAAGACATGTATAGAAGAAAAGAATATGATCATTGATACTCTACAATTTCAGATTGATGAAAAAGAAAAATATCTTGAAAAGTTAGAAGGTGAAATTGTTGGTCTTAGAAAAGAGATTGAGAAAACAAAGGCTATTAATCTTAAGTTTATCAAAGGATTTGAAACTCTAGATGAGATAATCAATGTACAGCGTTCTCCTCTAAACAAGACAGGTCTGAGCTATATTGGAGAAACTTCTCAAGCATCCACCTCAAAGAGTTATCTTGATGCAGCAAGAAGGAATGAGCAAAAGCACAATGGAGATCACCAGGTAAAGCAGGGACCAATTACAAACAAAGACTATCAGGAAAACCAGGGGCAATCCGTCTTAAGGATGAATAAAAGCTACAACCAGCCACAGGTAAAATCTTCTCAATTTGCTTCAAGAATGAATGACAATAGAAATTACAATCGTTTGGCCGGAAGATTTGATAACCGCAGAAGTTTCTTCAATGGACAATGCTTTTCTTGCCATAACTTTGGTCACAAAGCAGCTCAATGTGTTGCATATAAGACGATCATGACTAGAGAAGCTCAAAAACAAAGAAGTATGACCGGGATTACAAAAAGGACCTATAACAACTTTTCGGTTCTTGAAAATGAAGTTGAATGTTCTATTTGCAATAACTTTGGTCATGAAGATTCTGAATGCAGGAGCAGGTTTCAACAGACAAAGGAACAAGCCTCAAGCACCAAAACATGGAGAATAAAGGAACCACAAACAGAAAGATGTGGGATAGCATTTTATGCAGAGGGACAGGAAAATCTATGGTACATTGACAGTGGATGTTCGAAGCATATGACAGGTGATAAAGAAAAACTTGAATCATATTCTGCTTTAGAAAAGGGAAAGAAAGTTTCTTTTGGAAATGATACTCCTGCAACTATAAAAGGAAAAGGCATTGCTCAGTTAAAAGAAAAGGTCAAAGCTGGAAATGTTTTGTATGTTGATGGATTGAAGCATAATCTTCTGAGTGTCAGCCAGATGTGTGATCAAGGAACCGAGGTGATATTTAGATCAAATGGATGTCTTGTTCGTGATCTTGATACAGGTAAAACGGTGATCAAAGGTAAAAAAACTCCAAATAATCTATTCATATTTGAAGAAGGACAAAAACAATGCTATCTAAGCAAGGATGATGAACACTGGTTATGGCACCGAAGGTTGGGGCATCTAAGCTTTTCACAAATAAGGAAAGCATGCAAATATCAAGCAGTTCGCGGTCTTCCAGATATCAAAATTCCAGACAACACCATATGCAAATCATGTCAGTTTGGAAAGCAAACCAGAACTAACTTTCCAGAGAAGGAAGGATCAGCTAGGATGCCTCTTGAGCTTGTACATACAGATGTATGTGGACCATTCAGGAAAAGGACACCTCGAGGAGAAGAATACTTGATATTATTCATTGACGACTTCTCCAGGTTTGTCTGGTTAGGACTTATGAAGCACAAAGATGAAGCATTCAAAAAATTCAAATCCTTTAAAGCCTTGGTTGAAAATGAATCAGGATACAAAATTAAGTGCCTCAGATCCGACAGAGGTGGGGAGTTTACCTCAAATGAATTTTTCGATTTCTGTGAAGAACATGGGATAAGAAGAGAATTCTCTACAGCTAGAACTCCTCAGCAAAATGGAGTAGTGGAAAGAATGAACAAAACAGTGCAACAAATGGCTCGTGCTATGCTTGATGAGTTTGGAACTCCCGCAACTTTCTGGGGTGAAGCTGCATATGCTGCGGTTGTTATCCTCAACAAAACAAATGTCCGGGTGAACAGCACTCAAACTCCTCATGAGCTCTGGTATGGTGAGACTCCTTCGGTAAAGCACTTCAAAATTTTTGGGAGCAAATGCTATATTAAGAATACTGATGAGCAACTTGGCAAACTTGAACCTAGAGCAGATGAAGGCATTCTTCTTGGTTATTCTCCACATAGCAAAGCATACAAGTGCTACAATAAAAAACTTGGAAGAATTGTTGACAACATTGATGTAGTGGTTGATGAGAAGGGATACATTCCTAGGCAAGTAAATCATGAAGATATCGAAGAAGATGAAGACTACCCTCAAAGACAGAATGATGAAGAAGAAGAACCTCAAGAAGAACCAGAGGAGCAGATAAGGATAGAAGAGAAGACTCCATCCAGATATGTTCAGAAGAATCATCCAGAATCTCAGATTTTGGGGCAGAAAGAAGCAGGTGTACAAACAAGAAGAACAGTTGCAGAAGCTTCAAGCTATTTGGCATTACTCTCCTCCACTGAACCACAAAATGTGAAAGAGGCATGCAAAGATGAATGTTGGGTCAAAGCAATGGATGAAGAACTTGAGCAGATCGAAAAGAACAACACTTGGGAGCTGGTTCCTAGACCAAAGGATAAGAATGTTATAGGGACAAAATGGATCTTCAAAAATAAATTGAATGAAAATGGAGAAATAATTAGAAACAAGGCCAGACTTGTTTGTAAAGGGTATGCGCAGCAAGAAGGAATAGATTTTGAGGAAACTTTTGCTCCTGTTGCAAGACTTGAGGCCATCCGAATGTTCCTTGCTCTCTCAAGCTTTCAAAACTTCAAAGTATTTCAAATGGACGTGAAATCAGCCTTTCTGAATGGAGACCTGGAAGAAGAAGTTTACATTGAGCAGCTAGATGGTTTCATTCTTGGAAATGATCCAAATCTTGTATGCAGATTGAAAAAGGCTCTCTATGGTCTCAAACAAGCTCCAAGGGCTTGGTACTATCGTTTGGACAAATATCTTCATCAACAAGGTTTTTCAAAAGGATCAGCAGACAACAATCTTTATATAAAAGTTGAAAATGACAAATTGCTAATACTTGTTGTGTATGTAGATGACATTATCTTTGGCAGCAATGAAGAAACTATGAGTCAAAGCTTTGCCTTGGTGATGCAGAAAGAATTCGAAATGTCCTTGCTGGGATAACTGACATATTTTCTTGGTTTGCAAATCCAACAAAAAGAAGGAGGGATCTTTTTGTCTCAAACCAAGTATCTCAAGCAGATTTTGAAGAAATATGGCATGGAAGATGCAAAACCAGTATGTACACCCATGGTCACAGGATGTAGCCTCAGTGCAAATTGTAGAGCTGTAACAAGGGTCTTTTTCACGTCTAGTTATCTCACATTACAAGTCAATCCGGGAGCGTTTTGTTATTGTAAAGGGTATCTCAATTTGAGGCTATTTGTCAGAGTAATGCTTAGTAGTATAGGTCTAAGAAATACAAGAGTAAACGGATGCTAAGCTATGGCTAAATTACTTTTGCATAAAAGAATCACACACGGCAATTTTATCAGTCAAGGGTACGGAAGCAATAACCCATCCCTCTAGAAACTGATGAAGGAAAAGGAATTAGAGTATGGATCATGGATCTGGGAGCATAATAGCGTCTGCTGTGTCTCACGACAGCCTTGATCCTCCTCTCACACCAAACCAATGAATGCAAGTAAAAAGGAACAGCAAGAAAGCAGAATGGAACGACAATTCAGAAATGGAACAACAGTAAAAGGAACGGCAGTAAAGAAACTAAATCTCGCGAGTTCAACACTCTCAATTCTATACAAAGAAAGAGCAACCTTTTGTACAAGTAGACAGCTTCATCAAATGGAACAGCAAATCACCATGAACAGGAAACGTCAATCATATATACACATAATCTGAAATAATCACTAGTAGTCCACACACGACATTAATTCCATCTTCTTATGATCATCACTCCATCCATATGTAGCTAAAACGTTTCACTTATAAATTCTGTAACAGAAGTGAATAGCTCAGAACAATGTTATGTGATCAATTCTGGAAATATGATGTAAACTTGTTACAAAGATTTACAGAAGGAAAACTACTGATGAACAAGTATGGAACAGCATGTAAGTATATCAGATTATTAAGAACAATAAACAAACCGCACAAAGCCAAACTGTAAATGATACAATCAGCTACTTTCCGTTGGAGCCGGGGCCTTAGCTTCCAATGGCACACCGCCGTAACTTACTTCAGATGCAGGGAGAAAGTAACACCAAATATATTATATTAACGCATCAATGATAGTACGGCAAAACTAAGTCTCAAAGAGACTCGATAGTCTGAGTTTAGCCAACTGTGAAGTCTGTAAACGAAAAGTAAAGATACAAGATAATCAAAAGTCCCCTAAGTCTTCGATGCTGTCCCTTTTTATACAAGTAATAGCGGAGTTAACTATACAACAAAATAATTGAAAGTAACGATCCCTCAGGATCAAAGATCCTGAGGGATCTATTAAACTGTTAACTCCTCCCTTTTCTCTGCCTAGCCTTCCGAACTGACAGTCCTTCATCTCGTCCCGGATTGATCTGCCTTGATTTACTCGCCCTGGTCTGGATTTTATTTGGTTTTGGAGGGACAGCCGTTATCTCCTCATGGAATTCTCGTTTTGCACCGCGCTTTCCCACTTTTGTCTTTACCTGCATAGAGAAGATAACTATTAGTGATTGGGTCATTCGTGCTCATTCTCGTTACATTCTCCCTATTTTATAACAAAGAAAAGGTTACAAATATTGCTTGAAACACCACTAAGTTATTCGTTAAAACATACCTTTCCAATGCTCTACACACCCCCCGGCTTACTCTGTTTCATGGCCTCATGAAAACGTTATAATTAACATGGAGAGCGGTAAGAGAATAGGCGGGAGAGGGCACCTCGTGAGGAGGTCTGCAACCATGGTGAGCAACCAGATTATCAAAGAAGTGATTCAATTGATCTGCAGGCATATTATACAAGGCGTGGTACCCAGGTGCAGGGTGCCAAATAATCGGGCTACGGAATCAGTATCCTAACCAAGACGGCCCAGCTTGCAGAATGCGCTGGCCATAAAGGGTCAACCGTTCAACAGCCAGCTCAAAATTCTCATATTTGAATGGCTCCCTGAGCTGGATGCTTGGGGTAGAAATCCGATAGCGGAATTTGGCAGCATCCAGGGCAAAATCCTTAATAGCCAGAAAATATTCCAAGCTACTTCGGATCAAATCCTCATGCATGGGTCCTAGCAGTTCTATGACGCCCAGGGTTCTCATAAGGCTTTTGTGTGATTGCCATAGGTGAACTGGGTCTCTAGGCTCGGCCCTGACCCATAGATCTAGGTTGTTCTCCTGCCTCTGAAAGGCATTATAAGCCCTGAGCCACTTTAACTGATTGACCCCAAATGAAACAAAGGCTTGTAGCTGTATATCTCCCACGAAAGGGCCAGGGTTTAAATCAGTTTCCTGTTCAAGCACCATATTGTGCAAATAGAATTCACACAGTAACCGTTGGACCTTAACCCCATAATGTTTGCAACAATCAATAAAATCATTAACAGTATTAATCTGAATAGGGGCACCTGCCCTGACAGCTTTTATTTTCAATCTTAAGTATCTTTCAAGGAGAAATAAAGCATAATTCTTTGCAGGGGCCCTGCAAGTCAAAACATCATTATACAGCGAACATACAGTGTCCAATTGTTTAATAACAGCATCTAGTCGACGCGTTACCTTGTCAACCTTTTCCTGTTCCTTCTGCCATCCTTCAAAGGCCTGACTCTCTGATTGACTCATGTTCCGCAGTTGCTGCTATAGTTCTTCATGTTTTTCCCGAGGGATCATTTGTTCCTTTAACTGCTCAGCTTCCTGCTGCAACTCCTCGTATTTTTCCCGAGGGATCATTTGTTCCCTTAGCTGGTCAGCCTCCTGTCGGGCTTGCTTCATCTCGTGTTGCAAGGCCTTAGTTTTTGGATCCTTTTTCCATGATTTCTCAGAGGCAGGGAGTCTTACCTGGACCTTCACGTTTCGCTGCCTGGAATTCGTATCCCGAATTATCCCTAAAGGTGGTGCCTCAGTTTGGACTGCTTTGTTTTCCATTTCTTTCTTAACATGAATAAAGGGGTACGATGGCCCCTCTGTAAATGGAATGTCGTCTTGCGGCTCGGTTTTGATTGGAACAGCAGTTGATTCCAATGGGCTATTTGGAACAGCAGTCTGTCCCTCAGCGTCAATAGGAACGACATTCTGATGTTCCATTTCAGATGGAACGGCATTTTGATGTTCCATATTAGATGGAACGGCATTTTGTCCCTCAGTGCCAGTTGGAACAGTCGTAGGTCTATCAGCAGAGTATTGACCTACGAGACGCCTATAAGCCCTTCGCCTTCTCATCTGACAGGACCTTGCTGCGTTTGTCCTTCTTTTTCTCCTTACGGTCCTTCTTATTCTCAGACTGGCTTTCAAACTTCGAATTTTCTGCCGAAGCTGGGCTATAATGTTCAGCAGTCTCTGCTGTTTCTTTCTCAATTTCTTAATTTCTCTTGCCTCGGCAGTGGGCGCATGAGTGGCCCTCAGTTCTGCTCCTCTTTCATCGAGGATTTCTTCTGACATTCTGGGAGCGAACTGTTCCCGACAAGCATTTTCATTCTCCACGTCATCAACAGGTGGGTTTTCTTCTGGTGTCTTGGGAACAGATTGTTCTTGGTTGATATTTAGATTTTCTTTGTCGTCAACAGGGGGGTTTTCTCCTCCTACCATTTCTTCATGCAATTCTTCATGTGTCTCTTCCCCAGAGGGTCCTTCAGGAGGGTCTGTTGGACTGGAAGGTGAAGCATAATCTCCCAAGCTGGCCAAGATGGTGGCCAGCTCTTCTTCCTCCGCGTGGTCCTGTGGTGGGCTGTCCCCCAATCGTTCCATTTCCTCCTCCTGAATTGGCTGCTCAGTGGCTGCCCCCGGATAGTCGGCCTCGGCCTCAGAGTCAGAATGTTCATTTCCTTCCTCGGCTTCTGCTTTGTTCTCAACTCGTTCCACATTTTCCCTCGAGGGTTCCTGTTCTGGCGCTGGTGGCTCATCTGTTATTTCGATCGGCTGGTCAATGCTTGGCTGGATTTTCTCCAGCCTGCCTTTTATCCTTGCCAACCGAGCTGACTTCCTAGGCCTCTCGGGCTGTTCGGGTGTGCTGGCCACCTGCTCTTCCACCACCACCTTTCTGCATTTTTCAGATTGTTTAGGCGTGCCAGAGGAATGCCTACGTTTCGAGGTAGCGCGCTCTTTTGTGGCCAGTTCCTTATGTTTTTCTGCATGTCCAGATGCTTTAGAGGAACATTTTCGTTTTACTGACTCAGTGCGTTTCTCGGGTTGCTCGGGTGTACCCGAGGGATGCTTGGGTTTTGGTGATTCTCTGGGCTTCTTGGGAGTTTCAGAGGTACCAACAGGATGCTTAGCCTTTGGGGATGGTGATGCCATTCCCCCTCCAATTGCTGTAATAAGCTCCCCCCAGCTACTATGCTGCTGAGTGAGACTGTGGCTCACTATCAGGTGGATCAACCCATGGTGGCTAACCACTGCGTCTTCATGGTGTGCCTTTTTCAGGCTCCGAGAGGCATCATACAGTAATGAATTTAACAATGCAGGGAGATTCACAGAACATTTTCCTTTTAACACAGCTAGGAGCTTAAGGTGACGCAGTCTTACCACATCTTTTCGCCCCTCGCAGGTGATGTAGCTCTGCACTACCTTTGCCAATTCGCTCCAAGGCTCTCCTAGCGTTGCCGGCAACACTCCTTTTCCCTTCACTGTTAGATTTTGTCCTTCGTCTTGGAAAATTTCTATGATCTTTTGCAACCTCTCTTTCTTTGTCGTCCATATTGGTCCTGAGGCTGGTAATCCTGTTACTTCCGCGATTATCTCCTTCGTGACCATTATCTGCTTCCCTCCCACTACGGAGTGTTCTTCCTGCAAATTCTGCAGGAATTCCATGGCCACAGTTTCATTTCATTTACGCAGGCGGCTAAAATAAGTTAGCCACCCCGCCCTTTCTAGGATTTCCCGAGCAACTTCGGAGACTACTAGCTTACTAGGCTCGCTTCTGATAGCCTTGCCTCCCATGGTTCTGTTTCGGGATCCTAGATGGAACAACAATTATCTGTCGCAAAAAATGTAATCGCAGCTGAGAGAAAAAAACACAGAGCATGCATGCATGAAAATAAATTGTAAATAACAACTTTTTGCAAAAATAACATTGTCATGCCATTAACCCATACCGTACCTTCGTACCATATCATTTCCGAATGATGTGCTAACACGTGGCCGACGGAGTAATGAGGTCACCTCCCCCCTCGCAATATGATAGGCTGTCCCAGCCGTCAAATGGAGGAGGAGCCGCCATCCCGTCACCAAGTCATAAAGGAACAACATATAGAATTTTGCCATGTTTCAGATTAGACAAGGAAATACCGAGATCGAAGCAAAAGGTAGATCGCGTTTTGCATAAGCCTTCGTGATGTGATACAAGACAGGAGGATAGGATGTCTGGCACTCATATAAAGTCTGAGGTAGTCATAGTCAATACCTTTGCCATGATTGGTGGTGATAGATATTCATGTGACGTATCCATCAAAGTGTAAGATATAATTATTACGAGGATAGAAAGAAGTATTTGATATAATCCAAATTGGTGTATATATTATGACTCCGATAGCATTAACAGAGCTCTGCTGCCGACAGGTGTTCATAACCTTGGCAGAGTTGTTTATTTCACCCTGGAACCATGGTCCTTTGTGTATTTTTTGAAGACCAATTCTTGTCAAAATGCAGGCCATCATGCTGCCTTGGTAACCAGATACCCATGATGCCATTCACCAGAGAGGTGCGAAACGTGGGCAGGCCGGCTCGTAATGAGACCCCCTGTTCCAAGGTTTGTTTATGTAGTGAACCCGTTGGACCATATCCCTGGTGTGGTGGCCATGATGGGAATGCCACTTCGCTTCCAATCTTATGATCATAGTAGGTTGGTTCTTTAATGAAACCCCCTATCCTGCATTTGACAAATAATTTCTTTTTTTATTTTTTTATTTTGCTTTTGCTCTTTTTTTCTTTTGAAACAAACTTTGCTCTTGTGTAATTACACATAAGGGTGGTTCAGCCCTCCTTAAGAGTGGGAATGGCGGAAGAAGTCTTGTCATCCCAATAGGAAGATATAAATCTTCTATTCTTATTTCCAAGTAATAATAGAGAAAATTGTAGGAACTTAACATGATGAAATTTTCCAACAAGGCAGAGGAGGTGAGACTATGACAATAAAAATGATGAGTGTGTGGATCCTTCCTTTGTTGTTGCATCAATGCTAGGGCTTGTTAAAGATAGCAATTTATGATATGCTGATCTCGATATATCCTGACTTTTATATTCAGTGCATAAATGTATAGCTGCTACTTATGGCCTTGGAAAGAGGATGGACAACACATCCTTTATATGAAAGGGACAAGAGCATACTACTCCTTTTTGAAAGGGAGGGTGAGGAGGAGTTCATCTGATGCATTGTCTTAAAAAGGACAGTAAAAGCACACAAATGTTGTTTCCTTTGGAAAAGGAACAGCCAAAAATACTCAAGTGCTGTTCCTTTTCAAAAGGAACAGCAAAAACACTAGTGCTGTTCCTTTTGAAAAGGAACAGCAAAAACACTCAAGTGCTGTTCCTTTTGAAGAGGAACAGCAAAAACACAGAAGTGTTGTTCCTTTTGAAAAGGAACAGCAAAAACACTCAAGTGCTGTTCCTTTTGAAAAGGAACAGCAAAAACACACAAGTGTTGTTCCTTTTGAAAAGGAACAGCAAAAACACTCAAGTGTTGTTCCTTTTGAAAAAGAACAGCAAAAACACACAAGTGATGTTCCTTTTGAAGAGGAACAGCAAAAACACTCAAGTGCTGTTCCTTTTGGAAAGGAACAATTGTTTCTTTTGGAAAGGAACAACAAAAACACACAAGTGCTGTTCCTTTTGAAAAGGAATAGCAAAAACACTCAAGTGTTGTTCCTTTTGGAAAGGAACAACAAAAACACACAAGTGCTGTTCCTTTTGAAAAGGAACAGCAAAAACACTCAAATGTTGTTCCTTTTGAAAAGGAACAGCAAAAACACTCAAATGCTGTTCCTTTTGAAAAGGAACAGCAAAAACACTCAAATGTTGTTCCTTTTGAAAAGGAACAGCAAAAACACACAAGTGTTGTTCCTTTTGAAAAGGAACAGCGCGCACAAATGGTAAAAACATATATACAAAATTTACAATCTTATATACAAGATATGGTAATAAAAGATGAATTTTTTACTGATCTATAGGTGAGGAATTTTTTGCTTCCTCGCCCATAATCTCAATGTTAGTATCTTGGCGTAGCTGCTGACAAAAAGATTCCCGAGTGAGCGGTTTGCGATACAGACGAACTCGGTGGCCGTTTACCTTAAATGTATGTCCAGATCCGTCGATTGTGATCAGAGTAAGGGTCCCATTGTCATGGACTTTTTGAATCTCGTATGGTCCCAACCAAGGAGTCTGAAGCTTCCCCGGGAAATCCTGAAATCTAGAATCATATAACAGAGCCCAGTCTCCTTCATGAAATATCTTGTTTTTTATGAGCGCATCATGCCATTTCGCTCGCTGCTGTTGAATCAGTGCTGTATTCTGTAATGCAGAGAGCCTTATTTCATCTAATTCATTAATTTGGTGTAATCGACTTTTCTGTGCTTCGCTTAAATCCAATCCGACTTCTTGGGCAGTTCGCAGCGTTTGGATCTCGAATTCTATAGGAAAAATGGGCTGCTTTCCAAACACTAAGTGATATGGTGAATAGCCGGTGGTGCTCCTCCATGTGGTTCGATAAGCCCACAGTGCTTCGGGAAGTCAGGCGGCCCAATCACGCCGATGTGAGGCAACGGTTTTTGTCAAAATAGACTCTATTACCTTATTGCTGCTCTCCACTTGCCCATTTGCTTGCGGATGGTATGGGGTAGTAATTTTATGCTGGACACTATAGTTATTGAGTGTTGCAGCTAATTTATGTCCCAGAAATTGTGGTCCTCCGTCTGTAATTACTTCTCTTGGAAGACCATAGCGTACAAACAAATGGAACAAGAATTGTATTACCGAATCTTCTGTAGCTCTAGGCAATGCCTCCGCTTCCACCCATTTGGTAACATATTCAGTTGCCACCAAAATGTAGGTTCTTTGGTTTGATGGCGGGCTGATGGGTCCGACGAAGTCCAGAGCCCAACGTTCGAAAGGTTTGATCACTAATTGAGGCCGCAAAGGCATTTCGTCGGCTGGACCAGGTCGTCCTGCACGCTGACAGCTATCACAGGCCTGGACAAATTTTTTCGCATCCTTGAAAATTGTAGGCCAGTAATATCTTGTTTGTAATACTTTATGTGTTGTTCTTCGGTCAGCAAAATGTCCTCCACATGGCCCATCATGGCAGGCTTTCAAGATATCAAAGATTTCGTCCTCTCGAATACATCTTCTGATTTCCATATCTGCGCCTGTGTGAAACAAATAGCCCCCAACCCACGAAAATCGAGTGCTTTTCTGAACAATCTGCTTCCGTTCATTGGGGGTTAAATGTTTTGGAAGCTTACCTACTGCAAGATAGTTAGCAACATCAGCGTACCAGGGAGTCTGAACAGCGACAGCAAATAAGTGTTCGTCTGGAAATTGGTCCTCGACTGCTGCTGCTTCAACTGAATTTGGTATTCGTGAGAGGAAATCAGCTACAAGGTTTTCTTTCCCCGATCGATCTCTGATTGTAATATCGAACTCCTGCAACAGGATCAACCACCTGGTTATTCTTCCATTTGTAACGGGCTTATTTGCTAAATGCTTAATAGCAGAATGGTCTGTATACAAAATAACGAGATAGCCTGTAATATAGTGTCTAAATTTATTAACAGCATGTATCACAGCTAAAAATTCTTTTTCGGTGACAGTATAATTTAATTCAGCCGGAGAAAAATTTTTGCTGATGTAATAGATGGCGTATGGTCTTTTATCCTCTTCTTGGCCCAAAACTGCACCGATTGCTGTGTCTGAGGCATCAGTTGAAATTTGGAATGGTAAATTCCAATCAGGTCCTCGGAGAACTGGCGCTGTAGATACCAGCTTCTTTAATTCTTTGAAAGCTCGATCACATTTCTCTGTCCATAAGAAGTCAACATTTCCAGTTAATGCATGTAAAGGTGCGGCAATATGTGAATAATGTTGTATGAATCGTCTATAATACCCAGAAAAACCAAGAAAACTGTGTACCTCTGTTTGATTAGTGGGGGTCGGAATAAGAAAAAGTATTTGAATTTTAGCCGGGTCTACCTGAATACCAGCTGCTGAAATGTAGTGTCCCAGAATGAGTCCTTCGGTCATCATCATGTAACACTTTTCGTGACTCAAACAAAGTCTGGTAGCAATGCAGCGCTGTAGGACTTTTTCGAGAGTATGTAGAGCTGGATCAAAGTCATCTCCATATGGTGTGTAGTCATCCATGTAGACTTCCAATCCATCATTAATTAAATCTGCAAAGATGCTAAGAACAACCCTTTGGAATGTGGCTGGGGCATTACATAAACCAAAAGGTAAGACTCGATAAGCGAACGTTCCCCAGGGACAAGTAAAGGTAGTCTTATCGTGGTCTTCAGGGGCAATCTGAATCTGATTGTATCCGCTGAAGCCATCCAAGAAAGAAAAGAATTTCTTGCCTGCTAAGGTGTCCAGTACCTGATCTATGAATGGGAGAGGGAAGTGATCTTTTTGTGTGGCTTTGTTTAATTCTCTATAATCCACATAGATCCTCCATTTCCCGTTCTTTTTAGGTACTAGCACAAGTGGAGAGACCCATTTGCTGTCAGAGATAGGATAAATAAAATTAACATCTAAAAGTTTCTGAAGCTCAGTTTTTACAACATCTTTTAAATGGGGGTTGAGTCTTCTTTGTGGTTGACGAACAGGTCTTGCATCTTTTTCGATATAAATATGATGTGTGCATAGCTGGGGATCAATCCCTTTCATATCGGGATAGTCCCATGCAAATGCCTCCTGATACTTTCGTAACAGCTGGATGAGTTTTGTCTCTTGATCTGGTGTCAGATTAGCGTTAATATTTAAAGTTTTCCCCGGTTCAATTTGCACGACTTTGCTATTAGCGACAGAAGTCACAGGCATAATTTGGTCATGTTCGTCTTTCAGAGGATCCTCCTCTAATTCATTATCAAATGCCGCTTTTATCATAAAACATTGTGTATACGATGTGGATTCTGTTTGATTAATGAATTTATTGATGGCATCGTCTTCCGTTTGATCTTTGAAATCTAGCGCTTCCTGGACTGTTAATGGGGGTCTAATATTGTCAGTGATATATGAGGCAGGGCGTAGGTTGGTTCTCATCATCGTGATGCTTGGCTGCGCTGGAGGGTACAAGATTAGATTTTTGATATTCGGCCCTCTGGTTATGGTCATGTTTCCCTGCCGGCAACCAATGTAGGCGTCAGCAGTAGCGAGCCACGGTCTACCTAGAATTAGCGAATGTCCATCTAGTCGGGTTCTTGGATTAATTATCAGGAAGTCGGTCGGGTATTCCCAGGAGTCCACTGAAACCATGACATCATACAAGGTGCCCTCTGGTCTAATTACTGATCGGTCAGCTAGTTCTAACAAAGTGGAAGTAGGTTCTACCGATGTAATTCCGAGCTTCTAGCAAGTTGATCTTGTCAGGATGTTAATTGCAGCCCCTAGATCAACTAAGACGTTGGTCAAGGTCTGCCCATAGATTTGAACAGTGACAATTGGGTTTCCAGGGTCCTCGTATTTAACTGGTGTTTCTTTTCCTGATAGGAGGTCGGATAAGGTGCCGACTACCTGGACTCTTGGGTTAGAGGTTACATTTCTTTTTGATTTTCTGCTACACGGGTCTTTTATGGTTTTTCCATATATAGGGATATCCTGTATAGCTTGAAGGAATGGAATTCTTATATGCAAGTTTTGTAGTTCTCCCAGAATATCAAAATCTGGATATTGCGTTGGTCGTGGAATGGCCAATCGTTCTGGGAAAGGTGGGGGAGATGTAATTACTTGCTGATGAGCTTAGTCTTTATTTACATCTTCCTGTTGTGACGGCTGTTCTATAGGTAACTGATCTTCAATGTGAGTTGTTATATGTCCCTCAGTTTCTATTATTCGCCCAGATCTTAACTGAAGATCATTGCACTCCCGCAGATCAGGTTCAATTTCTGAGGATTCTATAATTTGAAGAGATTGAACTGGTCTATTATTCGGATTGGGGTTGGGTTGGGCTGGGAGCTGCAGTCTCATATTAGGCTGGGGATTTTGTTGTAAGGCTGGCAGAGTTGGTTGAGGGAGTGGAATTGATCCTGCTGGCTGATATGTCAATTTTGGCCAGCTTGTCTGCCAGGGTGAACCTTGCGAAGTAGAAGGGGTCCATTGCGGAGGATATGAATTATTCTGCCAATATGGTGGGGGATAAGGGCAGTTTGGCCAGCCAAATTGGTTCATCCAAGGATTCGGAGTAGGAAACATTTGAGGTGACCAATTCGAAAACAGGGGCTGAGACTGATTTTGCCACATATTCCGTTGCTGAGCATTGAACGGCAGAGGTTGAAAAGAAGAGGAGGGGTCTGAAAACATACCAGATTGCCTTGGCTGCCATTGACGACGTTGGTTAATAAAATATGCTGATTCTGGCTCCTCTTCTGCTTCTTTGTATACTGCCTTCAAACCAGGGAGTGAGGGGCAGCTTTCAGTCAGGTGGTCCTTGGTGCAGATAGCACATGTTTGGACTGTATCCAGCGGGCATTCCTTGTGGCTATGTTTCTTCCTGCATCGAGGGCAGAAGATCGCTAGATTCTGTTTCGCCTCTGCTTGCTTCTGTTTAGCCTGCACAATATCAAGCTGTGTAGTTAATGTCCCCAGGATATCAGTTTTAAAATTTTCTAGCAAATTTCCAAGTTCCACACGTGTTACTCCCTCTGTTGATGTTCTGTTATCTTTGGTAAAGCGATCATATTCTGCTAGTTTTATCCTTGTGCTGCCTCTCGAGCTCCTGATACACAGATCAATGATATCAGCAAAATTTTCCTGATAAATGTCTCCTTTCCCCATAATATTCAACGTTTCAATCCATTGTTCTTTCATACCTCTAATTAATGCGGTTTTCAACACGTTATCAGGCAGAGGTAACGATGCATAGGGAGATCTTTGCAAGTTATATTGAAAACGTTCTACATATTCTTCTAGAGTTTCGTTTGGTCTGGCTGAAATTTGAAAGATTTCATCTTTTAGTTCTCTTGACCTACAGTAATCCTGATATTTCTTTAAAAAGGCTTCTCTCATTTGATCCCAATTGTTAATAACCCCACCACCTAAGCCCATAAACCATCTTAAAGCAGCCCCTTTCAATGCGGAGGGGAACAATTTTAATTTCTGGGATCGGTGGTGTAATCGTATCCTCTACATAATACATCAAATTCGAACAAGAATGCATCCGGATCTTCTGATGTAAGGCCATGAAATGTGGGGATATACTGGAGAGGGATAGCTTTCATGGGCGCATTTGCTGCAGAATCTACTATAGGATATTGCAATGTGGAGGTCTGGGTGTTTGGCTGATTCTGCGCCATGGGATCGAATATATGCCAGTAATCTTCAGGAATTTCCAAGAGAGTGTTCCTTGGTTGAGAAGGGGTAGTCTTAACAGGGATTGTTTTGACAACACTCCCTTTATCAGGGATAATGATGGTCCCAACTGTCTGAGGTGAATGAATTCCTTCAACGAAGATTTTTGCAGCGCTTCCTTTATCCGGGCTATTTAAAGGCTGGTTTGGTTCAATAGGAGATCTAGGTTCCCCGGTTTCCCCTGTTTCTCCTCCTCCTTCGCAAAGGTTACTAAGATTCCCTTCGTGCAATAGTCCAGGAGTCAAATTCTCAATTTCTTGAAAGTCCTGCTCCTCTGTTTGACTGTGCACTTCAACAAAGGCTTCAGATGGTGATCCCGAGGCCTGAAGGGAACTAGTAGGCTGTTTAGAATTGATTTTCCTATAACCTACTGATGGCTGAGATTCGGCTTTCTTATAGATTTCGTGCTCCGTACGCAGGTTCTTACCTTCCGTTTTTAAAATCCAACCCTCCCCTAGCAGATTCGTACACTACCCTATTTAAAAAGACAAATGGCTATACCCTTTCCCCGGCAATGGCGCCAAAATGTAGAGCTGTAACAAGGGTCTTTTTCACCTCTAGTTATCTCACATTACAAGTCAATCCGGGAGCGTTTTGTTATTGTAAAGGGTATCTCAATTTGAGGCTATTTGTCAGAGTAATGCTTAGTAGTATAGGTCTAAGAATACAAGAGTAAACGGATGCTAAGCTATGGCTAAATTACTTTTGCATAAAAGAATCACACACGGCAATTTTATCAGTCAAGGGTATGGAAGCAATAACCCATCCCTCTAGAAACTGATGAAGGAAAAGGAATTAGAGTATGGATCATGGATCTGGGAGCATAATAGCGTCTGCTGTGTCTCACGACAGCCTTGATCCTCCTCTCACACCAAACCAATGAATGCAAGTAAAAAGGAACAACAAGAAAGCAAAATGGAACGACAATTCAGAAATGGAACAGCAGTAAAAGGAACGGCAGTAAAGAAACTAAATCTCGCGAGTTCAACACTCTCAATTCTATACAAAGAAAGAGCAACCTTTTGTACAAGTAGACAGCTTAATCAAATGGAACAGCAAATCACCATGAACAGGAAACGTCAATCATATATACACATAATCTGAAATAATCACTAGTAGTCCACACACGACATTAATTCCATCTTCTTATGATCATCACTCCATCCATATGTAGCTAAAACGTTTCACTTATAAATTCTGTAACAGAAGTGAACAGCTCAGAACAATGTTATGTGATCAATTCTGGAAATATGATGTAAACTTGTTACAAAGATTTACAAAAGGAAAACTACTGATGAACAAGTATGGAACAACATGTAAGTATATCAGATTATTAAGAACAATAAACAAACCGCACAAAGCCAAACTGTAAATGATACAATCAGCCACTGTCCGTTGGAGCCAGGCCCTTAGCTTCCAATGGCACACCGCCGTAACTTACTTCAGATGCAGGGAGAAAGTAACACCAAATATATTATATTAACGCATCAATGATAGTACGGCAAAACTAAATCTCAAAGAGACTCGATAGTCTGAATTTAGCCAACTGTGAAGTCTGTAAATGAAAAGTAAAGATACAAGATAATCAAAAGTCCCCTAAGTCTTCGATGCTGTCCCTTTTTATACAAGTAATAGCGGAGTTAACTATACAAAAAAATAATTGAAAGTAACGATCCCTCAGGATCAAAGATCCTGAGGGATCTGTTAAACTGTTAACTCCACTCTTTTCTCTACCTAGCCTTCCGAACTGACAGTCCTTTATCTCGTCCCGGATTGATCTGCCTTGATTTACTCACCCTGGTCTGGATTTTATTTGGTTTTGGAGGGACAGCCGTTATCTCCTCATGGAATTCTCGTTTTGCACCGCGCTTTCCCACTTTTGTCTTTAGCTGCATAGAGAAGATAACTATTAGTGATTGGGTCATTCGTGCTCATTCTCGTTACATTCTCCCTATTTTATAACAAAGAAAAGGTTACAACTATTGCTTGAAACACCACTAAGTTATTCGTTAAAACATACCTTTCCAATGCTCTACACAAATGATGACTCAGCAGCAGTGCATCAACCAACCTACAGATCTATGATTGGAAGTCTACTTTATTTGACAGGTACCCGACCAGACATCATGCATGCAGTGGGAATAGTTGGAAGATTTCAAGCAAATCCGAAGGAAACTCATCTTCAGGCAGTGAAGAGAATCTTTAAATATCTTCAAGGGACTCAAAATTATGGCTTATGGTATCCTAGAGATACAGATCTCACACTTCATGCTTATACAGATGCAGATTGGGCAGGAAGCGTGGATGACAGGAAGAGCACAAGTGGTGGTGCGTTCTTTATGGGTTCCAGATTAGTATCTTGGTTCAGCAAGAAACAGAGTTCAATTGCCTTGTCTACAGCTGAAGCAGAATATGTTGCTGCTGCATCTTGCTGCACTCAACTCCTTTGGATGATGCAGACCTTGCAGGACTTTCAAATCACTTGTACACCACCTATTTCCATCTTATGTGATAACACAAGTGCAATCAGCATTTCAAAGAACCCAGTCATGCATTCAAAGACCAAGAACATACCGATTAAGTATCATTTTCTCCGGGAACAAGTACTTGAACAAAAGGTCAAGTTGGAATATGTTCCTTCTAAGGAACAAGTTGCTAATATACTCACCAAACAATTGCCCAGGGAGACCTTTGAATACCTCAGGCAAAAGCTGGGGGTTGTTGATGCATCATCTTGTTGAATCTCTTCTGATGGTTGGTTGTACGCATATGCGTACATGTGCTGGGTTGCGGATTGGTTGAAGATCGAATGGCACAGGTTCAGGGGGAGCATATAATGCATTGTTGGCATTATGGAGGAGATCATGGATGCTGGTCTGAATATTGCTGCAATATGTCTCTATCTCTTTCATGGTCATTTATGGTGTTTGGTGGATTATGGTTCTTCTTTGCAGATCTGGTTCATATTCAGGGGGAGCATGTTCTTAGGGGGAGCATAACCCTTTGCCCTTGATGTCAAAGGGGGAGAATGACGTTGAAGATTTTGAGGTTGCCATCAAGTCCAAAGGGGGAGATTGTTGGCATTATGATTCCGGTATGGCTCTATGTTACAGATGTTGCACTTGATGGCAACACCCTCAAGTGGCAATGATCTGATCAGGCTCTCAAAATGTTGAAAATTAAGAGGTACGCAGGAGAATAGTTCAAAAGGTGCGAACACGCAGGTACGCCATGAAGGGACTGCGGCCATACACGCAGGTCACCCGTTCATGAGGTGCGTACCCCCAGTGCACTTACTTCAAGGCAGAGAAGCACGCTCACGTGGGGTTTCTTATGTTTGGCCCGTGGTATTTAGCCCGCCGTTCTTGATTCTATGGTTTTGGCCCGTGGTATTGTTTTATATTATTATTATTATTGAGCCCCATGTTTTGGGCCCCTTGTATTGGTTATCTATGGTATTGATCCATGATTTTAGGAAGAGCTTGCTTATATAAAGCAAAGGAGATCACTTGGCTAAGCATCTTTTGCAAATTGAATATCTTAAGATCTGAAATATTGGGTTATTGTTTTAAAAGCTTGATCTATATAAAAGTGAAGTTGAAAGCGAATCTATGAAGGGTGATCTCTCGAGCGCATGTTTAGATCTGGGCATCTGACGATCTGTAGCACACTGGTGGACTGCCAATTCGGCCCTAACCAGAGGTACGCAGGTGATTAACAGTGCAAGTGCGTGGGTACGCAGAGCAGAAGAAGGAGAAGTGCGTGGGTACGCAGAGCAGAAGAAGGCGCAGTGCGTGGGTACGCAGAGCGACAGAGGTTCAGGTGCGTAGGCACAGGGAAAGTACGCGGTGCTTCAGAAGCCACAGGTGCGTAGGTACGCGACGCGATAGCATCTGTGGGTGCGTGGCTATAGTAGCAGTACGCGGCGCAATAGTATCTGTGGGTGCGTGCCTACAGTAACAGTGCGTAGCGCGATTGAAGAAACAGTGCGTGGGTACGCGGTGCAGCAGAAGGCGCTCTGCGGCTATACGCAGGGGAGCATAAGGTGAAGTGCGTGGCCACGCAGACCAGATAAAAGAAAACTGCGTATCTGTCTTAAGATCTTTTATTGCTGAGTTTTTTTGTTGATAAGGTGTTCTGGGTTTAGTTTACTGTTATTGTTGATCTGGTTACTGCAATTGACTGGGTGATTTACTTGTACTTGATGATCTCTTGATGTTTATGGATCCAGTTTGAAAATTTATGAAAAGTGGTCCTTGAAAGAAAAGAAGTAGGGGGTTGTAGCTCCCTTCCAGGAGAGACTGGAAAATGAGAGAGAGTTGTAGCTCTCTGCATGTTGCAGCCTGCGTACTGGTAAAGGACTGCACCAGTACAAAACCATTGTAAAAGAAGTTTCTAATTTGAAAGAAGATAGAGACATATTGCAGCAGGTGGTTTTCACCCACATTGGGTTTCCACCTTACATCTGGTGTTCTTCGGTGTGACTATCTGTTTTCTTTGTTCATGCTCATTATTTTATGGTATTGACATGCAAAAATAATTCAAAGTATAAATAAGGAAGATTTATTAAAAGAACTTGATAATACTGATTCACCCCCCCCTCTCAGTATTATTTCCATCATCCTGTAGTTGATGTCCACATCAATGGAACCATAATCCCCCATACCTTGATTGATCTAGGGGCTGCCATTAATGTGATGACTAGGGACACCATGCTCAAACTCAACCTTCAGAGTTCCTTAAGGAAGACCTCGACAGTCCTGTAGTTGGCAGATCGCTCCACCGTGACTCCCAAAGGGATTGTGGAAGATGTCTTGGTCTCTGTTGACTCTTGGGAGTACCCTGCGGACTTCTTGGTCCTTCAGCCAAAGGCAAAGCTCACTGGATACCCCCTCATTTTGGGAAGGCCTTGGTTAGCCACTTCGGATGCTTACATCAGTTACCGAGCTGGAAGCATGACCATCAAGAATGGGCCTATGTCTAAGCAGCTAGTCCTATATCCTCCTGCCCAACCTCTGCTAGAACTTGACTTACCACGCTGGTTGGAAAAGGAGATGAGGATGAGGTCTACTCTGCACCATTGTGCACAGTAGAAACCACTAGGAGAGGCCCTCATACCAAGGATGATTTGATTGAGACTTTGATTCAAAATCCACCTCCCAGTGCACTGTCCTTAGAGGAATTGGTGGAAGATACCCAAGCCAGCACCTTAGTGGACCTCTGTGTGACTGATCTGACCTCTCCCAGAGTTAAGAATGTGGAGTTTGGTCCCGAAAGAACTTTAAAGATCAACTTCTCCCTATCTCCTTCCCTAAAGAAGGAACTGTGTAGCTTACTAAAAAATCATTTAGATGCTTTCGCTTGGAGCTATAAGGAGATGAAAGGAGTCCATCCTTCAGTCTGTACCCATCACATCTACATTAAATAAGATTGTAAACCAGTCAGGCAGCCTCAGAGGAGAATGGATCCAGCCCTTAAAGACATTGTCAAAGAAGAATTGCAAAAATTATTGGATGCAAGATTCATCTACCCTATCTCTGATAGTGAGTGGGTCTCGTCTCTAGTGCTTGTGCCCAAGAAGAACAGGAAGTGGAGAATCTGTGTATATTACCGAGAACTTAACAAAGCCACCAAGAAAGACCATTTCCCTTTGCCTTTCATAGATCAAGTGTTGGATGGACTGGCAGGGAAGAAGTTCTTCTCTTTCCTAGATGGGTTCAGCGGGTATAACCAGATCCAGATAAGCCCAGAAGACCAAGATAAAACCACCTTCACTTGTCCTTGGGGTACTTTTTCCTACCGAGTTCTTCCCTTTGGGCTATGCAATGCTCCTGCCACTTTCCAGAGAGTAGTATTGAGCATCTTTTCTGAGTTGGTCCATGATTCGGTAGAAATCTATATGGATGACTTTACTCCTTATGGGTCCAACTTCCAAGAAGCATTGACTAATCTGGGAAAAGTTCTAACCAAGTGCATTGAGATGAACCTGTCCCTCAGTCCCGAAAAATGTGAATTCATGATGACTGAAAGGAACGTGCTAGGTCATACCATTTCTCGGCAAGGATTACAGGTGGATCCTAATAAGATTGCTATCATCCAAAAGGTCTCACCTCCTCAAAAGGTAAGAGATGTTTGGTGTTTCCTAGGCTTAGCAGGATATTATCGAAGTTTCATTAAAGACTTCAGCAAGCTAGCCTCACCATTGTTTGGCCTCTTAGGGAAAGATGTTGAGTTTAAATGGACTGACAACTATCAAGGGGCACTGGATGAGTTGAAAGATAAGCTGGTGTCCGCCCCGATCTTGAGAGGTCCAAACTGGGCCCTACCTTTCCACATCCACATTGATGCCTCGAACAAAGCCATAGGGGAAACTTTAGGACAAGTTGAGGAAAAACTCCCATATGCCATATACTTCATCAGCAAAAACCTGTCCAAGGCAAAAATGAACTATATTGTAACCGAGAAAGAGTTCTTGGCTGTAGTCCATTCCCTAAACAAGTTCAAACACTACATCACTGGTTATCAAACATTTGTACACATTGATCATGCTGCGATTAGATATTTAATGAATAAGCCTGATGTCAATGCTCGTATCATTAGATGGTTACTTTTGTTGCAGCAATTTGATTTGACTATTGTCGACAAGCTAGGTAAGGAAAATGTTGTTGCTGACTTCTTGTCTAGATTGGACTTGTCTACAGGTGAAGAAGGAATAGTGGATGACCAGATGCCAGATGAACATCTGTTTGCTATCTCAGTACTCTCTCCATGGTTTTCTGATATAGTAAAGTACTTGGTCTCAGCACAGTTCCCTCCACATCTATCCTCAAAGGAGAAGAGCAGAATTGTAAGGAAGAGTGCCCCGTTCACTTGGATCAGGGGAAACCTATTCAAACTTGGCCCAGACCAGATCTTGAGGCGTTGTGATAGGGAGGAGGAAGTCTTTGACATCCTCCTAACTTGTCATGACGGACCTTGTGGGGGCCGCTTTGCAGCAAAAAGGACTACCTTCAAAATTCTACAGGCAGGCTACTATTGGCCTACTCTTCATCAAGATGTCGAAAGATACATCAGCCAGTGTGACCGATGTCAGAGGATGGGGAAACCGACTCCAAGGGATGAAATGCCTCTCCAACCTCAAGTGACCTTCGAGCCATTTGAGAAGTGGGAGATGGATTTTGTGGGTCCTATCAACCATCCTTCAAAGCAACGGTCTTACATCATTGTGTGCACCGACTATCTGACCAAGTGGGTAGAAATGAAGGCAATCAAAGCAGCAACAAAAGAAAATGTGGCTGAGTTTTTTAGGGAAAATATCTTCTACAAGTTTGGCTACCCAAGAGAGTTAGTCACAAATCAAGGAAGCCAGTTCACCTCCATCCTGATTGAAGACTTGCTCGCGCATCACAAGATCAAGCACAAGACTTCCACCCCATATCATCCTCAAGCAAATGGGCAGGTGGAAGTCACTAATAGAGCATTGGAAGGGATTTTGACTAAGGTGGTGAGCAGCAACAGGAAGGATTGGGCAGATCGCTTGGTTGAGGCCACCTGGGCCTACAACACCACTTGGAAGACTACAACAGGTTTCACACCTTATGAGCTGGTCTACGGGAAGAAAGCTTTGATGTCCATAGAGTTCGAGTACAATACATTGAGGGTGGCAGCTCAACTGGACCTAGATCTCAGCCATGCTCAACGTGAAAGATTATTGCAGTTGAATGGATTAGATGAACATAGAATGCAGGCCCTCCTCCACTCAGAAGTAGTTCAACTCCAGAGGAAGATATGGCATGACCAGCACCTTAATGAAAAGAAATTTCAGCCGGAAGATTGGGCGCTGCTGTATGACTCAAGATACAAGGATTTCAAAGGAAAGCTAAGAATAAGATGATTAGGACCATATACAGTGGAGAAATGCAATGACAATGGTTCAGTCGTTATCAGGACCATTGATGAAGAAGCCATCCCCATGCTTGTCAATGGGCATCGATTGAAAATCTACAAGAAACCCCTTTTGAGGTAGGAGTTCATTGAAACTATGGAAAAATCAGTGCTGGTAGTAGAGCAGGGTTCTGCCTCTATTCCGGCCACACCTTGGTCATCAAAAAAAAAAGGGGGGGGAATAAAAAGATCCCTCGGTGAAAACCTCTCTGAGGCGCCCAGGGTAGACAGTGAGGGTGAAAACCTCATGGAGGCACCCCAACTGTCTCTCAGAAAATAAAGAAATGGAATAAAAAAGATCCGTGGGCGAAAACCTCTCCAAGGTGCCCAGGGTAGATAGTGGGGGTGAAAACCTCATGGAGGCGCCACTTCTATCTCTCAAAAAGAAAAAAGAAAAAAGAAAAAGAAAAAAGAGAAGAAGAAAAAGAAACAGGTCTAATCTTTGGAATTATTGCAGGTTGCAGGGAATACAGTGCAGATAAAGAAGGTTGCGTAAAACGAGGACAGGGGTCCGTACCTAGCTACCAGACATCCTCACAGACACCCCCTCCATGGCCACTCACTTTTTCCAGGATTTGATCACATTCCGGCCGAGATTCAACCTCCTACACGAAGTTTTGGGCTTTCTACAGGAAGTTTTGGGGCTTTCTACAGGAAGTTCTGCATTTCTACAGGAAACATCCTGTAGAGCCTTCGGGCAAGCCAAAATCGATTCTGAAAAGGTATTTAAAGTTTGAAGTCTGTTGATGAGGCCTATAGCCACCTCTCTCTTCCATCCATCATCGGTTTCATCTCTTTCCAATGCCATGGCAACAATCTGGTTATGTATTCCTGCACAGTCATGCAAAGAGTCTTGTTTTCCTCAGATTGCAATTTTTTTTCAAGTGACAAATCAAGAACACAGAGGCTCACACACTTTACCTATCAAAGCTCCATCAAGACCCTTCATTCGCGAATACAGCCTTTCTCGTTTCAGCATGCATCCCAGGAGGAGAAGCAGCTACAGGATGTCCTACAGGAATCCTGTAGCAACTGATCCCTCTAGAGCACATAATATGGAGTCAATAGCAGTTGAAATCGACGCAGGAGACATGCAACAAGCTACGCTTGGATGTGAACATCTCCTTGACAGCTGAGGAAAGACAGAGCCGTGAATGCAGCGTTCACAACCAGAGGATCGGGTCCCGAAGCCTTGCATACAACATCAGCCAATGAACGAAGGAGTTCTAGCACTTGTGCAAGAAGTAGTAGTGAGCAAAGCCATCGTTCCTCATCTTGAAGCCTGCAGAACACATCCACGGCCACATAGGTAAGTGTCTAACCTTATTCGTCAAATTGCATAGACTATACTCTGAAAACTACAAGTCTGTGAATGGTGCGGATTGAACGAATTCAGTGGCCAGTCAACTGGCCACCGACAGTCAGTCGAATGGCCTCGTGGGATCCGAACGAGCTCGATTACACTCGAATCCGCCAAAGGGACAAAGAGCTGACACGTGGGAAGTGTCCAGTCAGGGAGAATCAGCGGATTGGCAGTAATGGAGGTGGTTAATGGTAGAGAAAGGAAACGGCAGTCAGAGACACGCCGAAGAATGATGGCCGTGACGTTGGCTAACGGATAGGCCTAGACACCTCACCCCTCGCCATGAATTGCGCCATAATTCAAAATCGTTCAGCCAAAGAACTCACCTTAACCACTGTCATTTACACTTGCAATCGTTTTTCAGCAGAGTACGTATCCTCCTCCTCTGCAGTTTGTTAGCCAGAGCTTCTTGGCCCATTTCAAAATCCTCCCGCATCCCAAGCTTGTTTAGAAGCACCGTGACGTCCTCCAGAAGCCAGCAAAGCTCTCTACAGGAAGGAGCTCTACAGGAAACGTGGCATAGCCTCCCGGAGCGGAAAAACCTAGAATTTCTACGTCGAAGTTGGAATTTCGAAGAGAGGTAGGCTCGAAAACACCATTCCCATGCATGATATTTCAAAAGGTGGTGAATTAAACTGTCCGGAGTAAGAGAATTAAAAACAAGTCTGCCTGTGGGTCAAGAATGGTAGTTTGCCTGTGTGATACACGAAATTTTTTTCAGTTGGTTCTGCGTCACATTCTCCTCCACAGTTCTTGTTAACAAATTCCTCCTGTAGAACCGATAAACCATTGTAAGGGCTAACCTGTGCATGAAGAATGTGACTTGTATGTGGTTGGTGTGAAAATTAAGCTCTGCACTCTCTCTGTGAGAGCCTAATTCCCTTTTAACAGTCGAGTTTTGGGCAGCAATAGCATTATAACTAGGGAATTGGTGCAAAGTGAGATAAAAACATCTGAGAAACCCTGTCCTATGAACCAAAGGAGGAAACCATACACAGAATTCCCCTTCTGACCAGAGCACAGGCCAAAACAGAGCATTCTCACCATGCCAGGAGGGTTTATCAAAAAGGAACCCTCGGATTCCAGGAAATTGCGAGAAACTCCCAAGGTGGTAGACCTATTTACCCGTGCCAATTGGATGACCTTCTGTGACAGAATCCAAGGTCATGACGATGAGGTAACAGAAGAGTTCCTAATCTCCCTGTAGCATAAATCCAAGATACTGGCCACTGTAAATTTCATAGGATTGACCTTAAAGCTTACCCCACAACTCATTAGTCGAGTCACTGATCTGCCATTGGGGATACCCTGGAGCAAAGAGGAGAGGGCATTGGGCCAAAAAGCCAAAAAGGAATTCTTCCTACCAGAGGAACAGTTTTCAGAGGATAAAAATGGGGTCCGGAGAGCCAGCCTACATCCATTTTGGAGTGAGGTCAGCCTTCAAATCATGAAATACATTACCTGTGAGGGGCGGTTCAGTATTGTATATGGTTATCACTTCCGGTTGCTAACTGAACTCAGGCATAAGATGGATTTACCCACAGAACAAAAGTTAAGCATCCCATATTTCCTCGTACAATCATTAATGGAGTTTGGCACAAAATTGAAGGAAGGGACACTGGACCGACTGGCTCATCATGGGCTTATCAAGCTTCTAGTAGAAGATTCCCTCCATACCTATACTGTCCCTCTCTCCTGGGAGATTTTCCGCAATATGTCCAAGGATTATGATATCCGAATTCTGGCCGAGGAACTCACTTCATCCAGCAGTGAGGAAAGAGAGCATATTGAGGCAGAAAAGAAACCCAAGGGTAAGGAAACCCAGGACAGACCACCACAGAAAGAGCAAGAAGAGAAACAAGAGAAAGGCCAAGCTGCTGAGCCCAAAACTGTGGGTGGAATAAAGGCAGAAATGCCAAGGCAGAAACGGTTGCAAATCAGGGTAGAAAGGACTGAAGAGGTCCAAGCAAGTGAGGGCACATCCAAGGCAACCACAGCAAAATTAAAAGAGAAGGCACCCCCAGCCAAGCAGGCCAAAACAGTGAAAACCGTTTCTACAGGAAGCCCGAAAACCGTTTCTACAGGAAGACAAAAAACAGTCAGCACAGGACTTTCTACAGGAAGTCTGGAGATAGGGCAACAGAAGGAAAAATCGCTGAAGATTTTAGCTAGGGAGGTAGCAGCTGTGCTGGCCACCCTAAGCACATCTCCCAAGTAGAAGGGGAAGCGAAAGAGGGAGCCTTCCCTGTATTTTAAGGCAAGAAGGAGCGTGAGGATTAGGACCGGCAGACCCCAGCCACCGTCAAAAGAACCAATCATAATTGTAGACACCCTTGCTACACAAAAGGAGAGGTCTCCCTCAAAGGCATCCATCACTTAGGAATGGGGAAGCTCGAAGACATCCACCTGGAGAGAAAGAATGAAAATGTTGGACACCAAGACCTCTCTACAGGATGTTGAGACTATTCTATAGGAAACACTGGCTAGGCTAAAGGAGACCAAAGAAATGGAAAGTGAGGCAGCTAAATCACCATAGGGGGAAGAAAAGGTGGAGAACATTATGGAACCTAGTCCCCAGCCCAGCTTGGGCTCCTACTATAACTTCTTAGAGGCCGGAAAAATCTTTCCTCAAAAATTCACAGTGCCACTTTTCCTTGCACTAGAAGAGGAGAGAGTGAGGACCCACACTTGGATGAAAATCGCTAAGTCCAAGGGTGTGGCAAATATAGGTCCTCTGGAGGAACAACTCAAAGAGGCAAGAAGGGAATTGGCTATGGTACGACATGTGGAGAGTAGCCAACGGGTCAAGCTACAGGAAGAAAATGAGTTGCTTAGACAGCAGCTACAGTTATAGGGACAGAGGAAGGAAGACAGGCCTCCCATCTTGGGAGAACAACAGCGACAGGAGGAGCCCACAATGGCCAAAGATACCATTGATGAACAGCAGAGAAAGGAAGGGATGCAGGCTGAAATTGAGACACTGAATCGATAGCTACAGGAAAAGGAATTGCAAGCGAGCTTGGAGATACAGTCTCTGAAATAGCAGGTACAAGAAAAGGAGGCCTAACTGGCCTGCATGGCCAGCTGGGCAATGGAAGCTCTGCAGTATAGGCAACCTGCCAAATCCTATGCCCTATACCTCAAGGATCAGTGGTTACAGTTTCAGGTCAATACCTTGGCCCAAAGGGGCATCACCCCATTCCAAAATTATCATCAGTTTGCAGCTCTATGTGGAAGTAGTTCATCAGAGGATAGGGCCAAATTATCAAAGTTCTACTTGCACAACTTCGCCCTTCCGAACATGAATGCATGGGATCCCAACACGTGATAGGAGATGTCCAACTTATGGCCATGGCCTCTTGGATGAGTCATGAGGAGAAGAGAGTAGCAGAGGTCTGCAGTATCATAGGCAGAGAGCTCAGTGAGCCACTCATGATCAGAGCAGAACTGGATGACCCCTCAGCAGTGATAAGCGCCCACTAGCACTTGGCCAACAGCCCTCAGGATCTACCAGAATACATTGAGCAACAGGCTCAAGCTATCGCCCACTTTGAGGACATGGAGAGACTATTGGGAGAAAACTGCCTGCATGCCTACATAAGGCGGTGGAACACACTGCCTCATAGCCTGAAGATAAAGGAATGCCACTCTCCCACACGGATGAGGGAAGCCTTGGCAAGGGTACCTCTCTACAAACAGTTGATGCAGAATTTGTAGGCCAATTGGATTGGCTTGAAATTCAGTCCTCCTTTACTTTTGGGATTGCTAGAAGGAGTTAAAGAAGAGGAGGAAGGTAGACAATGGGAGGAAGTGGAAAGGAAAGCAGGATTCCACGACCGGGAAGAGGATATCACCGCAGAGGCCTAGGACGTGAGGGAGGCGATCAAAGCCATAAAGGATGATGAGCTGGACTAGTTGATTAGAGGATGAGAAACCCATTTAGCAGGGGGATGATGATGAGCCCTGAATTGGGTAACTTATTGGGCTCATTTTGCCTAATTGTCCTTGTTCAATCCTCCATTTTTCATAGATTATGCATGTTTTTTAGTATGTTTATGTTATTTGAACGAATAAGGGTGGTCACTCTACCAAGGAGGCTAATACGTGGTCATTTCAGGTTTTTTGAACAAATTTTGGAGCAAAACCAAGCAATTATGGCCCAGGTGACAGCTAAGCTTGAGGTGACGATTCGTATGAAGGTTGTCTTTGGCATTAAATGGCCCTTCCTTGAAATCTCCACCCTTAACTCCGAGCTCAACAGGCCACCCAAACGAATTCTAAAGGTATCCGAGCAACTTTGGGAAGAGTGACTGTTTACTAGCTATTGGAACAGCTGAGTCCCTTGAATTTAGGAGGGCTGCTAAGCCCCTCGTAGTGTACAAATAGGAAGGCCTCAGCCTTCGTAGTTTAATTTTGGAGCTGTTGGTATTTTCACTATAGTGTTGTCCTTTTCTCAGCTCGTTTTCTTAGCTACTGTTGTATAACTTTCTTGTGATGATTATTTTTGAGTAATGAGAAGCAGCTTTACTTGGCATCAGATCTGAGTCCTTTATAGGAGCCTGTAGCTCTTGGGGTTGGGCCCAACCCAAGTGCTAAGTTCTCCTTTCTGTATTGTTATCTGTTCTTTATGTATTTGCAAAATCATTTCTGTTAAGTAGATTAAATCTTGCTGATTAACTAGGTCACTATTGATGATTAGAAAGACTTTTGATGTTCAGATTGAGTTGATAGGTTGTTAACAGGGAAAAGCTTCAAAAAAGGGCCATCAAACACCTCTGATTTCACCTCTCCCTCAGTGGGATCAGGAGCTGGGATCAAGGTGACCTTGCTGCCCACAAAAACACTGACTTTGCTTTGCCATGCAATCATTAGTGTTTGATTTCCATTTGCAGAAGTTGGTTATATGTTCAGATTCTTGAATGCTTCGTTGCATAGTTAATATACATGGTTTCCTTGCAAATAAAACTTCTGTTCATTCTCTTTACTGTTAGCTAGATCAGATTAGGTCAACGTACTTAGGTCTTATATTTTAGATGTCTTCGTTGGTTCAGTTGGAAAAATGACTTGCAGAGCACCTATACCATTTCTCTATCTGCCCATACTCCATCAATCCCATCTGCTCCATCCCCTAACTTCGATTCTTGCCTCACATTTGCCATTTGCTCACATAACCCTAATTTTTGTGCAACATTGCTTCAGTCCTCCTTGAACAAATCCAGCCATCCACATCTTTCCTCAACTCCATCCACCAAGTCTTGGACCACCTCAAACCCTTATCCTACCTCCATACTCCTCCTGCACCTTTCTCTCTCCATCCATCCTCCAAAATCCCATTTCTGAACAACCTGTAGAAGATTACAGACATCCTGTAGAAAATCACAGACATCCTATAGAACCCCTACAAACTTCCTGTAGAAGCTCACGAATGAGGTTTCTTGATAACCAAACTCTGTGAAACTCTTTGGAAGGGTGTTAGGGACCCCTTAGGCCCTCTCTAAACCTTCCCGGCCTCCTCCAAGCATTTCCTCTCGCCAATCCACCTATGCACAGTCAAAATAGTCAAATCGCATGCATGATAATTCTAGCAACTTATTCAAAAATACAAAAAGATGTTTTTTTTCAGATGTTACTATAGAAATAGCTTAGATATATGTATTTACCTTCCTAGATGTCAATGGAATCTCTTTGAGTAACTTACATCTTCTTTCTTGCATCGGTAGGGATAGCTGGTAAAATTAGGGTTTGCTAGGGTTTACGTTTCCTTTTAGCTTTCCAGTTTATTTCTTCAAGTAGATCTGACTTCTTTGAGTTAGCTTTTGTCCATCAGTTAAAAAGATTCTTCTCAGAGCTCATAGAAGTTGGCTTAAGCTCCTAGCGGACTTGTGCCAGCTGACCAAGTGACAGCTGCAGCAAGAGCTAACACTTGTGCATACAGCACTGTCGCTTCCAAGTTTGTTACGAACTACCGTGTTGATAAAAGTAAAGAAGGGAGTCCCAGGAGTTGCAGCATTATTGCTGCAATACTGGAGCTCACCAATACTTCACTCTCACCTGTGGGGACAATGCTTTTGATAATTTGACCATCTTCGGATTTTCAGCTGATCCAATGTTCACATCTTCAACTCCTTTTTCAGTTGGCAGCAAGGTTGGTTTTTTAGCCACATCATCGTGATCGAAAAGCTCCTCTAAAGGTATTAAACCTTTTGGAATGATGTTATCTTTGAGATGCAATACTTCCATCTAATTGACTTCCAAATTCTTATCACCATCATCATACTCCATGTCAATAGAAATGTCCTTGAATTTACGTTTGTTTTGCAGAAATTCATCGATCTCATCATCATCTTGGAACACTTGCCAATACCTTTGATTGTCAGGCACAGCTGAGCGATGCTTTATGTGAATCTCAAACTTGTTGTTTGAGTTCATAGGAATCTTCAAATTGCTTGCTACTATTGCAAGTGAGTCTGCAATGACATTCTGAGCACGGGGCACATAAGTGATAGTATAATCAGAAAATACCTTCAATATATCCAACATCGCATTGTGGTAGGCTCTCATTCGAGGATTCTTAGCTTGATATTCGCCTTTCACCTGCTTGATGACTAACTTGGAGTCGCCATACACTGAAATCCTCTTAGCATTTAATTTCCTAAGCACTTTCAAACCAGCAATCAACGCTTCATATTCAGCCTCATTGTTTGAATAGTCAAAAGCTAATTTATAAGAGCAAACCCTTACATTGTTTGGCACATTGTTTGGGGCAAAACCTGGGCTGCGTATCCATATACCAATGCCAGCACCTTCTCTTCCAACACCATTGTCAAAGTCCATACTCCATAGGCCTGTTTCATCCTCTTCTAAATGCTGAAACTCTTTTTCTTTACCTTGTTGTCCATCAATATGTTGCTGCTGTCGGACTGCTGATTTTTCAGTGGTGCCATCAAGTCTTTGCCGCTCTTGTCTCAAGACTTCTCTAAAATTTTCAGTAATCTCAGGAATGTCTTCTACTTCCACTAGTTGGCTATTTGCATCATTAAAACTATCTGAATACAAAGAAAATGACTCTAGATCAGTATGTACATAGTTGATTGGATGATTTACCGGTTTCTCCTTGCTAGTGATCATTTACTTCATTTTCTACTCCCGGTATAGTTTCCTCATCTGACCGAACAAGGGAATCATAGTATAGGAGAAATTAAGTTGCATTGTCCCCTTAATCTTTGCTCCCCAAGATATGGAAAGAACCATGCCAAATCTAGGAGGTATGTCCACCACCACCACATCCATTAAAACATTTTTAGCTGAAATCTGATCCAAACTGACCACCAAATCCTTTATAAGCCCGATGCACCTTACTCTACCGGAATCAAAAGAGTAAAGGTCATGGTACTTTCTAGTGATGTCCAATCCCAATTTCTCCATGATGGTTTTCATCATAAGATTATGAGAAGCTCCGGAATCAAACATAGCATTATGTAAAACAAAGTCATGCACCCTGAGACTGATATAGAAAGGAGCAACATCACTATCTTGGGACTGAACTTCCAACACTGGCCCAAAGATTAACTCAGGACTGTCATCCTCCACATTTACCATGTCTGATGATGGATATAAGCTCAAAATTTTAGACACCTGACCTTTATAATTGTTTTTCTTCATCAACTCGGTCAAAGGAATGGATATTTCCAACTTAGCAATTTCATTTTCTAAGTTAAAAACTGAAACATTTTCTACCTCTTTCACTGGAACATCCTTCTTTTCCATTTTCTCCTTTGACACATTGGGCTAACTTGGTCTTTCACTTGCTGATGTTGTTTTGCTACTACTAGGATCAACTGTCTCTTTTCCCTTTTTCTGCACATTGGGAGGATCATTCTTTGACGCTACTGCCTCCTTCCTTCTCTGAATTGGATTTACAGGCACATCTCTGTTTCGAAGTGAATATTGCCGCTATTGAGCTGACAAAGCATTCATGTATCCTCTTTGGTAATCATCGGACTCTTCCTCAAGTACCGTTTCATTTGCCAAAATAAAATTTTCATCACCTCATTCAGCTGGATTCTCGGAATACTCCTCATATTTAGTGATATAAATCGGCATGTCATCGGGCGTGAAGAAATGATTTTCTTCTCCAATCACATTCTCTTCTTCTTCTGATTCCAGACCGAGCACAACATTATATTGTAAAGGTGTCTGCACCTGTTGCTGCGCTGTTTAATCTAGGGCTCGCTGCTGGCCACGGAAATTAGTATTTCTGATCTGTGGTTCAGCCTTCTCAAGTTTCAGTCTATCTAACATCTGTTCCACCTTTCAAAGCACTTTATCTGATGAGGAAGATTCTTCTTTTATTGTGACTTTCTTTTCAGCTCTTGCTCTAGCTCTCTTGGCTAGCAGGTTTGCTTCAACGCTAACCGCAATCTTCTGCATGTCTTCTAAAGTAGTTGGATCTCTTTCTCTTAATTGGTAAGCCATATCAGTGTCAAAACCATCCGGAAACTTTATCAAGGCTAGCCCCATGGGTGGCTTTAGGTGATCAGGGATTGCATTATAAACTGAATTGAATCTAATGCAGTAATCTTGAACAGACTCACCCGCATTTCGTTTGATGTGCTCGTACTCGGAAAGAATCTGAAGGGGATTTTTCTTCACTTCCCAGCGGTTTAAGAATTGTCTCTGTAGATCGGCCAATGTAGTGACGCTTGCAGCCGGCAAGGCCCTGAACCATTTCCTTACTTCACCTCCAAATGTTTGTACAAACAGTCTCATGGTTACATTTTCTACATCAATCTCATGAAGATCGAAGAAATCAGTCATTCTATCCACATGTTGCTGAGCTGTGATACCATGAGGAGTGCCGTCAAACAAAGGAATTTTGCTTTGGTAGTCGGCGGGCATATCATCCAAATTTTGAGGTAGTATAAGAGGTGCAAAACGAGCAGCCATTGCTCTTGGTGGATTTGCAATCGGTCTTGGTGATGTTGGGGGAGTAGGTGGAGCTGATGTATGGGGAGTATGAGGAGGTGTATGTGGCGGTGAAGCAATCTTGGCTATTTTAGGAGTAGAAGGAGTGGACGGAGGGGATACGACTGCAGATTTTTTATCAGAGATAGTAGGCTGCGGGGGAAGGGTAGGAATGAAAGGCGGTTCGGTGGGAATTCTTGAACTAGATGCAATTGCGGATGACCCAAGGGTTGCAGAAGCAGTCTCTAAAAAATTAGAGATATTAGAAGCCACAATGGAAGTCTAGAGCCGATTCAATATATAATCATTAATGGATTTATTAGCCCTTTCGGTTTCAAGATTTTGAACGAACTTGGGATTTAGGACAGTTGAAGTGATAGCGCTTTCAGATTTAGTTTCAAACAAATACAACTCAAACTGCTCATCAAAATCTTGATCCTCAAGATACTCAAAACCAACAGGACATGATTTAGCTTTGAACACGGGAATGATAGAGCTTCCTTGGCGGACAATTCTTGGAATAAGATTGGGATTTTCGTAGACAGGAGGGGGATCAAGATCCGGATTTGCTCTGGTATGTCTTCTGGAAGCCAGCATGTTACTATTTCAAAAAATCAAATGGACAATAACAACCTTTTCAGCCTATCAAATACTAAACTTATCATCCAAAAGCTTAGAATTCTGAGATGTACTTGGGTGATCTGCAAGTTAGATACTCCACTTATAAGACTAGACTAGAGATTGACTGAAGTAGCATTTATCTACTTGCACTAATGCAAAACAAAAGCGTTTCAAAGGCTACCTAGCTAATCTTCAGGCTCCGTCTGTAGTTTATAAAATGAAGAGTCGCCACTATCTTATAGCCTAGATTTACCTCAGGCTGAAAAGGTAGGATCCAGGGCCAACATCAAACCACGCTTAGCCTCGTAGCTAGCCCTATGAGGACAAGAGAGGGATCTCTCTAGGTCAATCTCAACAAAAGATAATCGATGGGGCTTGAGATGAATGAAATAAAACTAATTTTAGGCTAGGTATGAAGTACAAGGATTTGATATGATTTTTTGGGGGTTTAGTTGGAATCAAGGGAAAGGCAGATTTTGCGGTGCGGGGATTGAGGCTCAGTTCTGTAGATATCTCGATGGGTCAAGGTAGACAATCGTTTTGGCACTTAAATTTTAATGAGATGGACGGAAAAGACAGGTGAGGTGTTGAAGAGGGCAAGGGAAATCATGAATCCTCCTCAGACAGCTGAAAACATCAAACAACTACAGCAAACCTCAAGTAGAGCATTACACTTTCAATGAATTCTACTTACACCCTTGTTTGCTTAGTTCAGAAGAAATAAGATAGATGTTGACATGCATAAAAAAAATTCACAATTACAAAGAGAAGCACTGTACCAATACAAATTTCTACATGAATCCGAAAGAGTGCTGCAAATCCTAGTCTCAATTCCTTAGCCAAAAATACTGAAAATGAATGTACAATGAAGCTCAAGGCTTTCTCAAGAGTCCAACCATGCTAATGACTGAAAAACAAAATAATATAGACAAAAATAGCTCATCCTTGCCTCTAGGGGTCGAGCTCATGAGTTTAGGCACTGATCCAACTGATTCTAAACTAAGAACTACAAACTAGGCAAGATAACAGCATGCCTCTAAAAACAAGGAAACTGATCCATTCAGTTTGAAACAACCTCTAAACTGATGAATCTACCTCTACAAGTGAAAATCCAACATATTTGCATCATAATCCATCAAATTTCATCAAATTACATTATAAATTTGCCATTAGGAAAGTGAAAAAGTCAAACTAGGCGAAACTGGGCGAAAAACAGAGCAAATCTTGGTCAAACTGGGAATTTTTCCTCTATGCGTAGCGCCTGTTTGGACCCACATTTCGAGGCCTTCCCAGTGTCCAAATGAGCTCCAGGTGTGCTTGTTAGAAATTTATACCCGTCTAATTTCCAACCCAAGTGGAATTTTTCAAATTGGCCTCCATTTTCCCCTCCAAAAGTCCATTCTCCCAACACTGCTTCCTGTGTGTCAAAATAGGGGCAGTGAGGTCATTTTTTGAGTGTTTTTTGACCTTTTGAGGGCTCAAAACCTGCCCAAATTTCTTGGCCATAGGTAGGCAAGCATAACCTTCCATGAAAAATCTATAAATTCAAAGTTTTTATGATTTGGAGCCCTCTAGCAAAAAGCGAGCGCCACGTGGCACGGTGCATAGGGAGGAAAACTCTGTTTTTTGTGCCAAAAATTTACAAAATTGCAAAAATTTCTCCAAATTTCTTGAAATTTGGGCTGAGTCTTCTCTGTTAAGTGCTTTTATGGGCAAAGGAAGCCTCAGCCAAGATTTCAAGTCCTTCATCCTCTGTTTTCCTTTTTGATGCTCTCTTTAGCTTTGCTTTCAAATTCCTGATTCTTGCTCGGCACACCATGTTTCGGGACAAATAATGATATGACAAATTTCTGAGCATATTCTTCTCATTAATGGCCTTCTCTAATTTCCTCTCCAAGGGGATGTTGGCTCTTTCAAGCCATGACTCCCTATTTGCATTGATCTCTTGCTCCAATGAAGTGAACTCAATCCTCCTCCTTCAGGCATTTTGGCGGTTTTGTCGAATGTTCTATAACTCCATCACCACCTGCTAATCTTCAAGCTACTTGTTCCTCTTATATCCAAATACTGTATATTCCACTGGGCTCTATCCAAGTTGGTGGACAAGGCATCAATTTCTGCCTACTGCTCCTTGATGATCTGTCTAAGATTTGCACTTTGTGGGCCCATGTTAGTATCATCACCCTCAATGAGGATGAAATCAGTCTCTCGCTCACCTGATGGTCCTTCCTCCTGTAGAGGCCTCTTGCCTCGGTCCTGAACCTGCTGTGCTGATGGAGGAAATGAGGCCCCTTCCACCCCAGGTGGAGATAACACTCGCTTTTCTGCTGTGAACAAATGTCTAGTGCCCCTCTGATATGTGATGAATACTGGCACACTAGCGGTCTCATGGCCCTCATACTGATGAGAAGGTCCACCTGTCTCATGCTTAACCTCTAATGGTCCCTATGAGGCTTTGAAAAACTCACGTGAGATGAAGTTATCCCAAGTGATACCCTCTAATCGAAGCTGATGAACAACCACAATCTTGATGAGAGAAAAATGATAAACACTGTTAAGCTGCTACTGAGGGGTCTTGTACTGCACAAGGGTGGTCATCCTTTCTATGTTTCGGCATATGAAATAAGGAATGTTCATCATCTGTACCCGAGTGAAATGTATCAGCAGCCTGATGTGATAAGAAAACAAGCAGGAGAACCGGCCCTCACAGGTGAAATACTTCATGATGAGTTTCATTAAAGGGGCATACTCATCCTTGAGAAACTGAAAAGGAAACACTCTCTTAAGCTACCTCAGAAAACCAGGTTTGATGTATGGTTCATAGTGTTGCCAGCCAATCTTCTGTCTCTTGTTCCATGGTTCTCCAATGTTTGGTATGCTGGTTGCCAATGAAATGGTTTCTGGTGTTAATGTGAAAGTAACACCAGCAAGAGTGGCTTGATCACCATGCAAATGCAACACAAATAAGCAGGCCAACTCACGATGAAACTGAATATGAGCAACCTTCTCACAAAATTCATAACATGACTGATGCTGGAAACAAAAGAGGGCAAGAGGGCAGGCCTGCAACTCGGTAAGAGTGGTAGGTTCTTCTCTGATATGTCTACCACCTCTATGAGGCCTCCTGGGTGCATGTCCCTCCATGGGTGAGTCACTTTGGGTCTCCTCTTCATAATCATATGAAGGATCTGATGCCATAACTGCTGGTGGACAAACTGCCTTGAAGAAATAGTTGCTGATATGTCAAACTATCTTGGACTGCCTTTGAAGATTGTTTTACCTCTGCTACCAAGGGAAAATAATGAAACAAGGGACTGTTAGGAGAGGGAAAAATAGTGGGAATTTTTGGGACTCTTGGGATAAATTTAGATAGGGAAAATATGGGATGCTTGCGAGGCTTTATATAAGGTTAGGGTTTGGGATTTTATAATAGGAAATTTGGGAAAGGGAACTTGGGATAGGGGATTAGTGAGTTTAGGGGGTAGGGGAACTTAGGGAACCATGAAAACAGGGAAAAATGGGGTAAGGGATTAATGGAGGGAAGATGAACTTGGTAACAAAAAAGTTGATCAAACCCTAGGTAGCAATTTTTGTTTAAGGAATTTGTAATGGTAGGGTTTGATCATTTTTTAAAGCATTCACCACATCAAACATCATAACATTAGCACCAAACTTGGATAAATAGCAGAGGTTAAGCTCAACCTACTTGGAATAAGGTGAACTCGTTCGATTTTGGCGATTGGAGGTCATTCTCATGATTTTCGGGCTTCCTGGCTGTATGCTCCGCGCAGCACGCCCAATGCGCTGCGCCTCACCAATGTGCCGTGCTCGTGGTTTTTAACAAAGGGTTCTGAGGCCCAGTGTGCCGCACCGGTCGATTTGGAGCAAATTTCACCAAAAACTCCCACAATCACTTTTCTTTGTTTTCTCTTGGCCCTTGGAGTGCAAATGAGTTTCAAACACTTGGAGGAATGGTTTATATATGGAGCTTTTCAAATTTAATTTTCCCAAACCCACTTTCATAATGTTTTGCCAATCACTTTATTTACAAACTCTGTTTTTTGGACTTTTCACTTCTTTTGAACTTCATGATGAATTTAATGACCTGAGCTTTGCTTGCTTTGTAGGTGTTGGAGCTTTTTAGGCTAAGGAAAGAAACCAGGGTGCAGATGAATGGATTTACAATGAGAAAAGCAAAATTTTCATGATTTTGTACAATAAATACTAAATACTCTATTTTTTCATCAAAATAGAGTTTTGAGGAAAAACACATTATCAAATGCTTGGTGATAAAATTTAATGATGTTGCAACCTCCTCATGGCCTACTGGCAATTATTGGACATTTTAACACATTTCTTGACGAAACCCTAATGAAACCCTAGACCTAATTGACCATGAAACCCTAAAGACAACTTTTGCAATTTTCAAGATAAAAAAGATTGTATATGTTTTTTAAATGAACAAACATGAGCCAGCAGGTAGATAACATGAGGGAAATTGGAGGAACGCCACTGCCATCAGATGATCTATGCACCTAATGGAATTCAAATGACTACGCGGGACACCTAACATGAAATGCAACAAGAGGAGTTGATCTCTGACGGAGGGATGACAATACCGACTCTAACATGCACTTGATACATGATGAAGCAATCAATATATGTAATGAGAAAAGGGAGCATATTAGGTGTATGAAGTTCCAAGGGGGTCATATGGAGGTTGATTAGACAAGTTATGCCTACAGTCTAGTTGTGCAGAGCACATGATGTTGGTGGATGGTAGAATGAATTATATGACAAACCAGGTGGTATTGCAATGAAGCAAGTGACACATATTTTGACATAAATTTGAAACGATATGCATGTGTCAACATGATGTGTGTAGGAGGATGCACAAGAAAACTCACTAAGTTGTGGACCACACAGAAGTTGGGTCAACTTGACTTCACATGTGGATGAGTATTGCAATGTGACATGATTGGCCTATGCCATATGGAACATTGCAACATTCAAACTTATGGAACAATCTCATATATATATCTATATATATCTATATACATATATATATATATATATATATATCTATATATATATATATATATATATATATATATATATATATATATATATATATATATATATATAGATAGATATATAGATATATATAGATAGATATATATATATATATATATATATATATATATATATATATATATATATGCGTGAGATTTTTTGATATGTGAGACAAGTGATGGAAATAGTATAGGAGACATGACTCTAGCAGGAATGGGGCATCATCTTGATGACATAGAATGACAAGTAGATAGAGAAGTAGTGGACCAAAGACTAAAGAGGATGGTTGATATCATCGCGTGATAGATGTCATGGGTGAGTTAACTAAAATATTTTATTGTTAACATTGAAGCTTACCTACAAGACTTGTCGGTCTTAGACATAATCGAGATAGGATATGGCCAAGCTAATAGCCTTGCCATCTTGGAATGACCTTGTCTAGTTGAGAAAGTTGGTGAATCCATTAGATGTTGTCTATGCTAAGGAGAACACTTTGTAGAATAATATCCAAACAAGGTGACTTGATTGAATGAGTTGGTGAATCCTACCAAGGTTGGGTCGAATGTTTTACAAAGTAAGACGCAAGAACTGCATTCACCACAAGCTTTGCAGATGGTTGGATCATGCCAAAAAAAATTTATGAGTGAAGCCAAGGATGGATATGCAAAACACATTGAGAAGAACACATACAATGACCAACAACAGGTTGCGACAATAATGGAGTGATCCAACATGCTTACAAGGAGAGGTAAATTGATCAAGGGCTTCTATTGCTCACAAAATCATTATGTGAAGCACTATCGATAGTCAGGAAAGATGGCATGATTTATGGAATCAATGGAGGAACAAGAAACACCAAGCAAGGAAGCCAAGGTCTTGGATGAGACAGTTTAATATTGGTGATTAGAGGATAGTGTGATTAGGAGAGAGGGTGCTCAACTCTACTCAAATGGAACTATTGCAAAAATAACATAGCCAAAGAAAACAAACAAATATGTTGTGTGTTTCCTTTGAAATCAAAACCTCTTGGCTAAAAACTACTCATGGGAAGACATGTTAGCATGATTGGTTGAAAAAAATGAGATATGACCCATATTAAGTGAGAAGGAACCTGCAACTTCAAGGGAGATAGTTCTGGTCCAACAATTCTCATAGGAAGTGTTCAAAGCATTGAAAACATTGGAGGGTGTTTTGCATAAGGATGACGCTGAATAACCTTGGAAAAATGAGGATGTGCCATGGGTTTGCTTCATAGATGAAATGACTTGAAATGGATTGTTAAAAATTTAGAACAATGGATTAGTATTTGCTGTCACAAATGTCTCTCTCATAGAGGTAGGTTGGTTTTGGTCAAATCCATTCTAGAAACTATCCTTATTTTTTAACACTCTTTCCTCAATCCCAAAGAGTGGTAGAAAAAATATAAGAAATTGTTGTAACAATTTCCTCTAGAAAGGGTGCTTAAACTTTAAGAGGTATCATTGGGATGGCTAGGAAAAGATAACAAAACCTAAGGCTAGGGGAGATTGGGGATTGAAGTATATTTTACCTTTGGGTGTTCATTAATGGCCAAATCTATTCATTTCCTCTAAAATACTTCAGAAAAGATTCTTGTGCAAAATTATATTGCTCTTGGTTCAATTATTGACTCGATCCACTAGGAGCTAAAATGATTTTAGGGAGGTTCTAATCATTGGAAATATTTTTCATTAGTGTTCCCTCTTGCGAAGAAATTTCTAGCCTAGAGGGTTGGGAATGGTTCCAAATTAGCTTGGGAAAAGATACTATTATGTTTTAGAGTCAATACATACTTTTGTTAGAGAACTTGATTTGTCACCTACATGAATACAATTATTTCATGTTAAATCAAATCAGCAAACTAAAGTCTACAAGTTGATAGTCACAAGGGTGGCTCTTTGCTAAATATTAGGCTTGATTGGGGATTTTATTCCTACTTTGCATACATTTATATGTGAGTTAGAAATGGATCGGTTTATATTAATACAAGACTACGATTATTTAATATAGAGTTTGAATGAAGTTGGAGGTGTTTTCACAATAGAGTTAGGATATAAATAAGCTTTAAATTTAGAAGTAAATGCTAAGTGGTGTTGGTATAATCTTTAGAAGACAATTGTACCAGCTAAAACAAAAATATTGATGTGGCATACTCTTATGGGTAAAATCCTTACTTGCAGTCAATTTCTTAAAGTGGAAATAAGGCATGGAATATGTCTCCTTTGTAGATCTAGAGAGGAAACCAGTAAGAACTTATTTCTCCATTGTTTTTACTCCATTCAAGTCTTAGTAAAATTTGTGCTACAAAACATTTGTCTATTGGTTGTCTGTAGCTAAAATCCCTATTTCTATTATAAATAATGTCAGGCAAAAAATGTTCAGCTTCCTATGGAGGAATGGTAAAATAGTAAGAAACATATTCACCTAGCCTATTGGGACTCCCTATATAAACCAAAAGTCTTGGTGGGTGGGGTTTTAAAAATCTACATTGGTTTGGTAAAGCTTTGGCCCTAAAATTTATGTGGAGAGGCCTATTTGGTGTGGGACTTTGGGGCCAATTTTTAAGGGAAAAGCATCTAAAAATAATGTTGGTGATGGAATTTTTTAGATAAGCAAACAAACTTGTCAAGAGGGGATCCATTGTTTGGAAGACCCTTATTGACTCTCTCTCATTCCTTTTTAATTGGCTTTCTTGGAAAGTTGGGGATGGTAAGAAAGTGATCTTAGGAAAGGACCCCTTTATAGGTGGTTCTTGTGTCTTCAAATTATCTTCTAATCTGATCCAATGCCTAAATGAAAAATGCCTCTTCTCCCTCCATAATGCTAAAGAATGGTCTTCGCTCTATCTTCTAAGAACTACTAGTTGAGTTATGCTAAATTGGGACTAGATGGTTCTTTGGCAGAGGAGTGGAACTCTTTCATTAAGGAGATAAATTATCAATGGGGTCTATTTAAGTAACTCAAGTCTGGAGATGTATTCCTCCTCAGGTAAGGAAACGGTTGGTCTTTCTTAATATGATACAATAGCCCATTCTACAGTGGTCCAAGATTCCAGTTGGTGGAACAAATTTATTTGGAAATGGAATATTCCCAACAACCTAAAATGATTCACCTTGTTTTTTCTTCAAGACAAAGTTCTAACCTAGGAGAACCTGCAAAAAAGATGCCTCACTAGACCAAACTATTGTTTCCTCTAAAAATAGTTTAATGAATCTATTGAACATATTTTTATTTGTTGTCCTACTGATAAGAAAATTTGGCATGCAGTTCTTCTGGTTTTGGGCATTAGGGAGAATCTGGATCAGATCTCCTTTGAGTTCCTTCTTTTTCACTTAGGGGAGAAGTATAAAAAAATTTTCACTCTACCTATTTCTATTGCCTGGGGTATCTGGTTGCTCAAGAACATGGTAATCTTCCAAAATGTGAGTATTTTCATTCTTCTTCAAGCTTCTAAGATTGTTTCTCTCTACAGGGAATATTTTTCTCTTCAAACTAGAAAAATTCTGAGAAGGATCGAATTTCCTGGAATCTCACATGACCCCCCTGATTGGGTTCTTTGATGGAGATTCTCAAGGAAACATCTATGGAGAGCAGGGGGTAGGATTATTCTGTCAAGGAACATTTTTATCCATTTCATAATTTTCCTAGGATATGCATCCAATACCAAAGTTGAACTTATGCATCCAATACCAAAGTAGCAGAAACAAAACAACATAATGCAGAAGTTTTGGGTGGAATCCTGGTTGAAAAGACCCATGTGCCAGAAAGAGAACAATTAACTCCCACTAAAGAAAAATGTACAAAGTTGCATCAACCAAAATCAGGATTTCCCAAGAAACAGATTATGTAAACTGATGTGAATAATGTAAATGGTATTGGCTCAGAGCTTGAGCAAGAGATTCCTGTGGTAAAGAATGCCTCCGATGTCATTAATCTAAAGCAGAATCTGCAGATAAATAAAAACCTCCATAGTGGAAATAATGAGGAAGGTCTAAATAAGGCTTTGCTCAAGCGTGTCTCAAAACTTGAGAAGAAGAAATTAGCAGCAACAGCATTGTCCATTGAAACCTTTACTAGTCTGCAATGAACGAAACAACACTATTTTGTGAAGGATGCCTTGGTGTTTTTTAGCAAAGTTTGGTGTGGGATTTGTAAATCTGACCTGGTTGTTTATAAATTACACCATTGTTTTGAACACTGCAGAAATTCAACGTATGTTGAAAGAAAATTTACAGTGGATGAGGGTAATCATTTGAAGTATGAACCAACCAACAGATCTCCTTCAGTTTTCCAAAGAGACTGTACCTTAAATAATTTCAATCCACTCTTGAAATATTCAAATCGAAAGAAAAGGGAGCTATATCTAGCATTACTACTATTCCTATCTGAAAGGGTAGATGACCCTATTGCTACTGAAGGGGACATCTCAGTTCAATTTTTAGCTTTATATGGAAGTGTTTCTAATCATCTTCATGACCTAGGAGGTGTTCTTTGGAATGAGATGCAACAGAGTAGAGGAAGCCTTAATACATATGCACCCTAGACATTGTCTTCTATTCCCATTCAAATTGAAGCTCCTCTTCGCATGCATAGAAAAGGCCCTGAGCAATTGTGGTTTGTATGTGGACAGTATGGAATCAATCAATTTCAAGAGGAGAATAACATAAATCTTAGTTTACAGAAGGAACCCGAAAATCCCAAGTTGAATCAGTACTCATGGCCTCTGAAATGTTCCATGGTGTATATCCCTTCAAGAATTTCATTATCATAAAGGCAGACTTTTATGAGGACTTTCAAGACAAGCCTCCTCCATTAGGTGATCTGCCTAAAACACATATGCAACTATAATCACTTTTAAGACCCACACTTATCTAATTCAACAGGCCAATTATTTTAAAAGATAATCCTTTCCTGAGTTTGACATGTGTTTCTAATCTTGAAGGCTTTCTTGAAGTACTTTCTGGTAATGAATCTAGTGGGGGACTGCAACAAGAGGAGCCTATGAAAGCATTGCAGTTTTTCAGGGGAAATAGCACCCTTGTTAAGAGTGAAAAGAGAAAGGATATGATTTTCATTGTTGTGGCTGATGACACTTGTGAAGAGCATAATGTCAAAAGGAACAAAGTTGTTAGATAACATCTTAAAATAAGATTAGGGGATGCAGTGCAGGCTCATGAATGCTAATATGTTAGGAATGGGAAGCATGTGTATATTCTGCCTATGTATGAACCTGTTATTCTTATGTTACATACAGAGAGTCCATCTAGTAACCTTGAACATACACTAGCAGTTGTTTCTTCTGTTAGAGACCCAAAATATCTATTGGCGAGAAAAATTAATAGTGTCCTTACAACTTTACCTGATATGCCTGATATGGCTCCTTGGGAGGCAACTGGTAATAATTGCAAGTTAGATGATTGTTTAAAGAAAGATGATGAGAAGATGGGACAAAGTCACCTATGTGCTACAATGAATCCAAGCATAAAAACAATTAAGTGTCGAGTAAGCTCCAACCCAACACATCTTGCAACTCCATCGCAGCTCATGTGTATGTTAGTGTCATAAAAAAATATGACTATTACAAAAGAATCAAACAAAAGGGATAATACAGAAGTGAAGAAGATATAACTTTACACTAAAGTAGAAACTATAACTAGCTTGAATCAACTGCAGAAATCATCTTCCATAAAGGAAGAAGTCCTAAGAAGGCTTGAATTGCCACTTATGGTACCAGACAAAGAAAATGAATAGAAGCTTCTTACTGCATTTAGAATATCTGTGGATGCAAAAGAGGGTACAAATACTGAGGTATCAACAACAGACAGGGCGAAGATAATTTTGGCCCTCACATCTCCATATTCTAAACCTGGTGATTTTAGGAGACTTGGTCATACCTTCCCTCTGAAATACAGAGAAGGGGGAGTCCTACAGAGATCTGGTCATACAGAAGCATCCGCGGATCTGCCAACATTAGCAAGATTAAATCCTACTGCAGTGCTTTATGAGATAGTTGATGATGATGGTTCAATGGCTCGCTTACCAAGGTTGCAAAAATTTGCAAAGGAGCATAATTTACCACTTATATCTATTGCAGATCTCATTGGTTATAGGAAGAAACGTGAAAATTTGGTTGAACTAAGTGCTATTGTTAGGTTGCCTACAATGTCGGGACCATTTCAAGCATATTTCTACCGTTCAAAGTGGGAAGGCATGGAACATATTGCCATGGTTAAGAGTAACATGGGTGATGGACTAGATGTATTGGTGAGGGTTCATTCTAAATGTCTCATGGGAGATATCTTTGGGTTGGCTAGGTGTGACTATGAAAACCAACTGGAACTAACTATGCAACAGATTGAGCTAGCTAGGAGAGGAGTGTTGGTTTACTTGTGTCATGAGGATATTGGTATTGGTTTGGGACATAAAATGTCAGCTTACAATCTTCGCGATGAAAGCCAAATATTGTTGAAGCTAATGTGCCTCTTGTTGGCTGCTTATTGACTCCCATGAATAACAGTGCTAAGGAATCTAAAAAGAAACCCAACCTTCACATGTTTCTTAGCAGATTGAACAAGAGGAGCAGCAAATGTTTTTACAAATGTAGGTTCTCTTAGTGCTTTTGATATGACATCCTCCACAACTGCTTGAGATGGTTGGTCATCATATATGAACAAGGTATTCATGATTATATCAACTAATAGTCTATGGGTAGCTACTAGGAACCCTAGAGTCTATTGGTAGCTTTTTCCCTGTCATAATATTTATAAAGATGAGGCCTTCATTACATGTGCCAAATTTTATATTGATATCAGCATGGGAAAGATCTTGCCAAGTGTGATTCACTTGAGACATGTACTATTTTGTACAAACAGACTCTAAGCACTAGTGACATAATAAAAGAGTTTGAAGTAATTCGAAGGGAATTAAAGAAAATATCCAAAGAAGTGAAGACTAGGAGATAAAATGGGAAGTAAAAAACACAGAGAGGAGGAAAAAACAAAGGAAAGAAGAATGCAAAAACAGGAAACCTTGGAAAGACCACTTAATTCCACTGAAAGTCAAAAAACTGAAGAAATAAAAAATACTCCTTCCAAAAAGGAAAGGGACAATAAGGATATCAGTACACATGGTAAGATCTAGCAGTAAGTTGTGGCTTCACCAAGAGTATGAGGTTGATGTCAAGCATAATGATAATAGATTGTGTAGAAAAATAGACAAATGTGATATGTCCAACAATGTGTTGTGGATGAGAATCGAAACTAGGTGCAAATCATGGGTGATTTTGAAAGGGTAAATACACTTCAACTGCTGCAAATTAGCCAAAAGGAAGGACTGTTGTAATTGATTTTGTACACTACCCATAATTATGTGCCTTACACTTCCTGTACAAACACCCCTAATGATTTCCAAGGATGCATATCCCTTTGCACACTAATTTTCCAAATGCCCTGTTTCAGAGAAGATATTACAATTCAAAGGGACGTTTTCATATTCAAATATGTTTCTCCCACAAATAGTCCTTTAGCTTCAAGTGGAGTTAAAGTTAGTAAAGGTTAAGTCCAGCTTAAAATCCATACCCAATATTGTGTATAAGACATTGGTTCATTCTATTGTGAGATTTGCTGGCATCAAATAAGAACCCAGAGTTTTGCACCCAAGAAAATACACATTCATGCCAAGGCTCTGGCAGTAAGCCGGGGAGGCTAACCCACACTATGACAGAAGATAACAACTCTTCAAAGTGATAAAATATCAAGCTCTATAGTTTCATAAACAAAGAAACCTAACTAACCATTCCTATCATCCGTGGATGCTCTTCAAATGGTAAGCCTCTGTCTGTAAGATTTGAGAATAAAAACAAGAAATATTCCATTGGGATAACTCTTACTACTACACAGTGTTTATAGGGTTTGTCATTAAATTTGATCCATTTAGACACTATATCAACAAATTTTTGGAATAACTACCACATCTCTGGCAATTGATCCCATAGACTAATTGTTATCCTAGGAACATGGGATTAACTATTCCTGCAAGATGACATTACTGATTTATCATGCATACATGAGAATGGACTATATCATTTATCAGTGACAGAAATAGAACACATAAAATCATAAAAGTATTTCATCTAACACAGTTATGTATGAAGACTTGAGTCTTAGACTCTTACAGAAAATGTCACATGTCATTCTTGATGTATGTATGAGTAATTGTCAGGGTAGGTGTCCCCATGTGTGGGTGCACATCTCACATATTTGGTAGGGGAATGACAACATATCCTCCCAGGCTAGTGGGCATCCCCAACCAACAAATAAATGCATGATTGGTGGGCCCTGTTACCCATCATATGGCATGAGAATTAATCTAGTTGAAGACCCCAACCAAGAAAGTTGCACTTGGAGAATTTTGGCTCTTTGGCTTGTTACCTCTCATGTTATATGAGGCCTACACTTGTGAATATTTCCACTACTCTTGTCATTTCCATCACAAGGGGAGATTTACAGGTTGACCTTTAGATGGCCCTAGAGTTTTGATTGCATTTGATGAGGTTTTGGTGATGGCCTCATCCCAATAGCCAACAAGCATGTCTGTTTTGTTCAATTCCCTCACAATCTACCAGAACTTCTACCCAAAATGCTACAACTTTTGGTGCCTCTAAGATGGTTCCTGTGTCAGAGAAACCTCCAGAAAGTGCACCAGCAGACAAAATGTCCAAAAACTTATTATTACAAGAAAAACATGACCAACAACCTACAAAAGACGAAAATTATAATGAGACCAATACCATCTACTACTGTCAGAACTATAGAAGTAATGGGCATATACAAATTTGTTAGAATTATAGGTTAATGATTTATCATAAGAAACCAAAAAAATTGTATTCACACAAATAAGAAGGACAAAGGAATCAACTACTAAGCAAATGAGTTCACTTTCCAATAGCATGTAGAGTGCTAAAATATTTGTTGGATAAGCTTAAGGAATTTAGGAAACTCCATTGGGATAAACTAAAATACAACGGCTTCCAACCTTTCAATATAAATGATCATGTGGCAAGAAAACTTGCTTAACAAATGTCAAATAGCTCACCAAAGTAGTAAGTGTGCTTAAGTAACAACTCCTATATACCTAGGAGATCACACAATGTTGCAATAACCTAAGACTTTGTTGAAGGTTTTTAAGAATTGCTTCAGAAAGAACATATATTTCCTTCAGATAAATATTAGGAAAGTGACTTGAAATGATTAGCTTCTACAATTTGGACAATATTTTGATTATCATCTAATAACATATTGTGAGATTCCCAACAATCCTCTATAGCATGGGGTCTTTACTATTAAGCAAGGTGACTCTAGAGAATGGGTCTTCATTATTAAGAATGGTGACTAGTAGAAGAATGCTAGATATTTTGTTGCCAATATTTTTTATTTACTGACATCTCTAATAGTAACACCACTTCTTTCTTCCCTTCCTCTATATCCCATGCTAACGCACCCAAGGGAATGCTAGATTTGTTATCACTTTTCATCAAGCACACTTAAGAGGAACTAGTTTTGACAGGTGACAACCAGACATTCCCAAGACACTTGAGTGATATCTTCCCATCCTCAGGGACATTTACATCACCAGTTTTCTGGGATGTGGGTAACATCCCAAAAGAAAATGAGATGAAGAATACAATCTTGAACTCTATATTTTGTTGCTAATATTTTTTAGTTACTGATAGCTCTAATAGTAACACCACTTCTTTCTTCCCTTCCTCTATATCCCATGCTAATGCACCCAAGGGAATGCTAGATTTGTTATCACTTTTCATCAAGCACACTTAAGAGGAACTAGTTTTGACAGGTGACAACCAGACATTCCTAAGACACTTGAGGGACATCTGCCCATCCTCAAGGACATTTACATCACCAATTTTCTGGGATGTGGGTAACATCCCAAAAGAAAATGAGATGTCCCCAATAGTTTCCTTGTACCTCATGGACAGGGAAACACTAAATTCTAAGCCAACCCACTTTCATTTTGCATCTGATGGTGGCCGAATCCATTCAGGCTGGGTTGACAATGAGCATAGATCCACTGATTGATCCATCAGTGGATGCATCCCTTAGGGGTGGGACACATCCTTATTGCAACTAGGTCCCATTCAAGATAAAAGAGACAAGGATAAAAAAAATCTCATGCATACATGAGCATGGACTATATCATTTATTAGTGACAGAAATAGACTAAAAGTATTTCATCTAACACAGTTATGTATGAAGACTTGAGTCTTAGACTCTTACAGAAATCATCACATGTCATTTATGATGTACATATGAGTAATTTTTAGAGTACGTGTCCCCATGTGTAGGTTCACCTCTCACATATTTGGTAGGGGAATGACAACATATCCTCCCAGGTTGGTGGGCATCCCCAACCAATAAATAAATGCATGATTGGTGGGCCTTGTTACCCATCATATGGCATGAGAATTAATCTAGTTGAAGACCCCACCCAAACAGGCTACACTTGGAGAATTGTGGCTCTCTAGTTTATTACCTGTCATGTTATATGAGGCCTACACTTGTGAATATTTTCACTACTCTTGTCATTTCCATCACAAAAGGGAGGTTTACAGGTTGACCTTTAGATGGCCCTAGAGTTGTGATTTCATTTGATGAGGTTTTGGTGATGGCCTTGTCCCAATAGCCAACAAGAATGTTTGTCTAGTTCAATTCCCTCACAATCTACCAGAACTGCTACCCAAAATGCTACAACTTCTGGTGCCTCTAAGCTGGTTCCAGTGTCAGAGAAACCTCCAGAAAATGCACCAGTAGAAAAAATGTCCAAAAACATATTATTACAAGAAAAACATGGCCAACAACCTACAAAAGATGTATAATCAAATGAGACAAATGATAAAAGACAACTAAACAATACACAACCAATACCATCTACTACTATCATAACTATAGAAGTAATGGGCATATACTGATTTGTTAGATTTATAGGTTAATGATTAATCATAAGACACCGAACAAATTATATTCACACAAATGAGAAGGAAAAGGAATCAACTGCTAAGAAAATGACTTCACTTTCCAATAGCATGTAGAGTGCTAAAATATTTGTTGGATAAGTTTAAGGAATTTAGGCAACTCCATTGGGATAAACTAAAATACAACAGCTTCCAGCATTTCAATATTAATGATAATGTGGCAAGAAAACTTGCTTAACAAATGTCAAATAGCTGACCAAAGTAGTAAGTATGCTTAAGTAACAACTCCTATATACCTAGGAGGTAACACAATTTTGCAATAACCTGAGACTTTGTTGAAGGTTTTTAAGAATTCCTTCAAAAAGAACATATATTTCCTTCACACAAATATTAGGAAAGTGACTTGAAATTATTATCTTTTGCAATTTGGACAATATTTTGATTATCATCTAATAAAGTATTGTGAGATTCTCAACAATCCTCTGCATCATGGGGTCTTTACTATTAAGCAAGGAGACTCTAGATAATGGGTCTCATTATTAAGCATGGTGACTAGTAGAAGAATACAGTCTTGAACTCTATATTTTGTTGCCAATATTTTTTATTTACTGATAGCTCTAATAGTAACACCACTGCTTGCTTGCCTTCCTTTGTATCCCATGCTAGCGCACCCAAGGGAATTCTAGATTTGTTTTCACTTTTCATCAAGCGCACTTAAGACAAACTAGTTTTGACAGGTGGAAATCAGACATTCCTAAGATAGTTGAGGGACATCTGCCCATCCTCAGGGACATTTACATCACCAATTTTTTGGGATGTGGGTAACATCCCAAAAGAAAAATAGATGTCCCCAATAGTTGCCTTGTACCTCATGGATAGGGAAACAATAAAGTCTAAGCCAATCCACTTTCATTTTGCATTTGATGGTGGCTGGATCCATTTAGGGTGGGTTGACAACAAGCATAGATCCACTAATTTCTCCATTAGTGGATGCATCCCTTATAGGTGGGACACATCCTTAATGCAACTAGGTCCCATCCAAGATAAAGGAGACAAGGATAAAAAAAATTCTCATGCATACATGAGAATGGACTATATCATTTATCAGTGAAAGAAATAGAACACATAAAATCATAAAAGTAGTTCATCTAGCACATTTATGTATGAAGACTTGAGTCTTATACTCTTACAAAAATTGTCACATGTCATTTTTGATGTATGTATGAGTAATTGTCAAGGTAGGTGTCCCCATGTGTGGGTGAACATGTCACGTATTTGGTAGGGGAATGACAACATATCCTCCCAAGATGGTGGACATCCCCAACCAATAAATAAATGCATGATTGGTGAGCCCTGTTACCCATCATATGGCATGTGAATTAATCCAATTGAAGACCCCACCCAAGCAGGCTGCACTTGGAGAATTTGGATCTCTGGCTTGTTACCTCTCATGTTATATGAGGCCTACACTTGTGAATGTTTTCACTACTCTTGTCATTTCCATCACAAAGGGAGGTTTACAGGTTGACCTTTAGATGGCTCTAGAGTTATGATTGCATTTAATGAGGTTATTTATGTAGTAAGCATAAATGGCTTGATGATGTTGATGTTTGGGTTGCCTTGATGATGATTATTTTCTTTTCATACTAGTTGACTTAGTTATGAAGCCCCTGTGATCATTAGATGGTTAATGATACAAGTTGATGTATGACTCATTTGATGAAATTCCATATCATTTTTTGCCTAAACCAACATCGTTTTCGCATAATCATTTCAATAGTTTCATGATGGTGTACAACACTCTACCATTCTCCTCTTGTTATCAGTTGAATTGAAATTATTTTTGGGATGATTAAATATGCTCTAGCATGGTTTTATGCTCATGAGGTAAACACCCTTGTCCATATTTAAGGATTATAAGCATATTATGGTATTCCATGGTATAGACTACAATCATTGCCCACTTTACAGTTCTATCTACATAGATCCACTACATATGGGATTGGTTGGCATGATTTGAGGAATGCCCCACATATTATTGGCACACATGTTGAGGTCACCCTTTGAGGAGTTTTCATAACAACTATTTGACCATTGCTTGCCCACTTATCTATGAGATTTACTTATGGAGGAGTGTGATAACTTTATTGGAGGGGCATCCTAGCTCTTGAGCATACACCTTTTGACAAGTTCCCAAATTGTTGCCAAATGAGTGCCAATAAATGCAAAATTGTTGCAGAATTTTAAAATTAGGGTCATAATTGAAATTTGGACAAATCTTGCTGGGAGCTATGGTGGCTACAAATCCATCACCTTAAAACCCTCACCACATTTTGATCAATGTTTTGAGAAATGCCCAACCTTTGTTGCTTGATCATTTTGGTTATTTGGGAAGATTGTGATTACAGAATGCACATGATGGAAAACAAATTGCACATAGGGAACAACTTTACGTGTTATGAGGCCATCATCGAAGAGCATGTCAAAGGAGAAGAGAATAAGCAGCATGAGGTGTTTACTTGCTTGGTTAAAGATGTTTCATCGAAGGAGGTGTTTTTCTTGAAAAAGAAACATGTGGCATCCCCTTCACCATTGTCACTCTACGTTGGTTATTTTTGTCTTGGAGAGACCTATGGTGTATTATTATAGTGTTTTTATTTGAGAAATTCGTGAATCTAGATAGGTTGGGAGTGAGAACTGAGCCATCAACAAAATGGTAACTGCTCTTAATTGAGAAGTGAGTTCCTCAAAAAATAAATTGAGTTCAACAACTGAAAAAAGATATCCTAGAGCATTGACTACAACAACATATAAATAAGAGGCCAGAGGCAACCCTATCCAGTGGAATGGTGAAGCAGAGCCACTATTGATAGTTTTCCATTAACACAAAGTAGTAGAGGCATTTGAAGAACATGTTTTGACTGCTTCAACCATTATATCATATCAAGAATGGAACCCCACTAAAATTTGTTTTATGAGGTGTCAAAAAGGACCTTTTACCTATTCTTGTTTACCCAATTGCTCCTAGAATCAGTCTTCAAGCTATCTATTGGTAGGAAAACTATTCCATGCTATCTATTGGTAGGCCAACTATTCCATGCTTTGGGTATGCATATATACGAAGCAAGCCTATTCTTTCTTCTTTTCTGGCTAATAATTATATGCTTAAGGTTCTTTGTAAATGCTGGGATTGATGTCAGTGTACGATGGGATTTGTTGGCTAGCATTTACAATAGGTAAGATATTTACTAATATCCAAGTGCCTGGTTGGTTGATGTAATACTCTCTTTGGAGATAACAAGATCACCATGGATGAAATGGCCTTTGACAAAACCTGTTTTCTTAATAGTTGAATAATTCAGGGAGTTGTATGCTTGATGCAAGTAGCCACATTAAGCAAAGTGATAAGACTGTTGACCTTGGAACTAAAAGACATACTGAATGATTTATAGACTCAAATACCCCTCCAGGAAGTTAAAACTTCAAACAAATCCTTTAAATTTCTTGGTTATAAATGCCACAAGAGAGTCTATGAGTTGCTAGTGATTCAAATGCCTTGAATCATCACAATGTGGGAGGCTTGTGGGGTTCAAACTCTCATTCAATAGTCTTGTCAGAAAATTTCCCAATCAAATGTGCATTCCAACTTCTATGACTCACATGAATGTTAAAACAAATTTTCTTATGGGATTTTTCCTGATGAATTGGGGGACTATGAAAACCTACAGTTGTTGGATGTGGGTAGTAATTTGTTCTTTGTGTCTCTTCCTTCGAGGCTTCTTAGTTTGAGAAATCTCGAATACTTGGTTGTAAGGGAGAGAAGATAAGATAAGATAAGATAAGATAATTATATTTATGTCCAGTTATTGACCATAAAGTAGGTCAAAGGGACTATTTAGTACAATGATGTCCATACAATACGGGAGAACCAAATCGTCTCCCATACAAAATATAATGTAGGAATGTAAAAGACGCAATGCAGGAACATAAAAGATATAATGTATGGAATGCCCTGGCAGAGAGGATCATGAGCTAATGGGTCTGAGGATCAGACCCATATCTCCTAACATCCAAGGCTGAATGAAGAACACTGAAGAAAACTCCACAAAGCCTATTACTGAAGAAAACTCCACAAAGTCTGTTGACCTGATGAAGGGTCAGTGGAAAGTGCCGACTGTCCAACAAATCATTGCCTAGGGGAGTACACACATTGTTGAGGTCTAGAGGACCTAGTCCATCTCCCACAAGACGGCTTTCACTAGGGAGCTTCTTCCTGATATTTTGGTCTAATCCTAAGCCCCAAAGCCAGATCCGCGCATAGGTAGGGATTGGCAAGAAAACTAAATCTATAATGCAAATTCTTGAAATTGGCTAAAATTGAGCTAGACAATTGGTTTCCAAATATGCTATAAAAGGTTAAATTTTTTAGATATCCCAATTCAGGAGGGATTTTCCCCTCAAGTTGATTGTTTGGCAGATATAGAAGGCTTAAATTTTCCAAGGAACCTAACAATGCATAAATCTCACCTGTTAATTGGTTGTTTACGAGATTGAGGTCCGAGAGGCATGGAATGTATGCAAGCTCATCAGGAAGAGGCCCAAATAGTTGGTTATTGCTTGCACTAAACTTTAAGAGATTCCTCAGTTGTCCAATCTATGCAGAAATCATTCTATTGAACTGATTGTTGTCAATATTTAGATATTTTAGATTAATACAAGAGTCCAAGGGTTGTAAATTCCCACTAAAATTATTCACAAATATAACCAACTCAAAAAAAGTTCCTCCCTACGTAGATTTCAAGGTAGAGGGCCCTCAAAATCATTTCCTGAAACATCAATTAGACAAATATTAGAATGTGTACCCAATTTCTATGGCAACTACCCACTCAACTTGTTATTAGAAAGATTTAGGGTTGTCAAGCTAATAAGCGTTTCTAGTTGTTCATAGATGGGCTCATCAATCACGCGGGCTAGTCTCATGGATGCAATATCGAAGTATCCCCATGCTAAACTATAAAAAATTATAATCTCACAGTCTTTTGCTTCTCTGAAAGGTGATCCTTTCTCTCCTAACATATGAGGTTGAATGAAGACCACTGAAGAAAACCCTACAAAGTTTGTTGGCCCGATGAAGGGTTGGTGGAAAGTGTCGATTGTCCAATAAATCGTTGTCTGGGGGAGCATGCACGTTGTGAGTGCTGGAGGACCTAGTTCTTCTCCTGGGAGAGTTGTTTCAGTGGGGACCTTATTCTAGATATTTTGGTATGACCCTAAGCCTCAAAGCCAGATCCATGCATAGGTAGTGATTGGCAAGAAAACTATATCTATAATGCAAATTCTTGAAACTGGCTGAAATTGAGCCAGACAACTAACTGTCAGATACGCTATAAAAGGTTAAATTTTTTAGATATCCCAATTCATGAGGAATGTCCCCATCAAGTTGATTGTTTGACAGAGCTTAAATTTGCCAAGGAACCTAACAATGCATAAATATCACCTGTTAACCAGTTGTTTGTGAGATTGAGGTTCGAGAGGCATGGAATGTATGCAAGTTCACTAGGAAGAGGCCCAAACTGTTGGTTATTGCTTGCACTAAAATTTAAGAGATTCCTCAGATGTCCAATATGTGCAGAAATCATTTTGTTGAACCGATTGTTGTCAATGTTTAGATATTGCAAATTAATACAAGAGTCAAAGGGTTGCAAATTCCCACTAAAATTGTTTGCAAATATAACCAACTCAAAAAAAATTCCTCCCTACGTAGATTTCTAGGTAGAGGACCCTCAAAATCATTTCCTAAAACATCAATCAACCAAATATTAGAATGTGTACCCAATTTCAGTGGCAACCACCCACTCAACTTGTTATTAGAAAGATTTAGGGTTGTCAGGCTAACAAGCATTTCTAGTTGTTCACAGATAGGCTCATCAATCATGCAGACTAGTCTCATGGATGCAATGTCGAAGTATCCCCATGCCAAACTATAAAAAATTTTGATCTCACAATATTTTCTTTCTCTGGAAGGTGATCCTTTGTTTTGAGAAACTAGAGGGTATTGGTTTTTGGTTCCTTCTTTCCTTCCCTAGAAGGTTTCCTATTCACAATGTACGTGCTTGTGCTATAGAAGAGTGGAACCTGTAAATTTATCAAATCAATCATTCACGATGGATTACTGATATCTCCCAATAATTGTGAGTCATGTTGAATACTTTCTTTAAATGAGGTGAAAACTCGACTTGAATGGTTGAAACTCACCCAAAATTCTGTGAAACTTGCTTGGAAGTCATTGTGTAATTTGTTGGAGGCCAACAAAAAGAACGCTTAGGATAGGATGGGGTGAATCCCACCTCAAGTAAAAATGTTTATAAAACTAGCAATTGCACCAAGAGGTCCAATGGAATGCCAAAATAAGGAGCCAGGAATGTGGAAGGAAACCATCTCCTTGTCCTACATGTCAGGGTACATCATCAGTGTTACCTTATGGGATGCACAATGCCACATTGAAGGGGAAAAACTTTCTAACCTCCAGACCTCATGAACCACTCTAGTCCTTGCAATCAAAAGGGGTCATGTCAATGGATGTGATCTCTACTTGAGTCTTATTATTTTATAGCATTGACAGGTGGTTTTCCATCTGTATGTTATGAGACCAAGTTATGAAGTTAAATAAATAAACAATGATAATGACTTCTTTTTTTTGTTATTTTAGAGATAGAATAAAGTTTTATAGATAATTTGACTATTGCGACAATGCTCCAAACCAATTTATCTCTTAATGGGCATGATTTGATTATTTCCCCAAAGATTAGTGTTAGACTTGAGTCAACTCAACCCTGGAGGAGTTTGGTAAAGAGGAAATTAGAAGACCGATATAGTGGCAGTGGGAGAAATACGTCAACTCCAACACAAAACGAAGGGGAGCTAGACTTATAACCTAAAAATATATACTTTCAAGTTTCAACCATTTTACCATAACAGAGCACCAACGGTATTAGGAGAAGAGTGGCTCACCTGTGCAAATTGGTTTTCACCGATCTTTTTTTCCATCTCATTGGATATCAAAACGAAATGTTTGTGATGAGAATATGGTATGGTTTCCAAGTTTGAGAAATAAATAGTAAGAACTAGACCTGAGCTGAGAAATACGATAACCAAAAGGTGTCATGGATTGTCAATCCATTGTCACGACCTTCTTGGTCTAAAGTGTTGTATAATTTATATATCCACATAGTATAATCGTCTTCCCTGCCCGATACTTCAAGTCCACTATGGCCCAAAGCAATGATTGAGAGCTCTCCTTCCTTGAATTCCAATCGAAAAAAGAGAATCCTTATTGCATTTATCCACCTCTTGTTCAAGGTTTTCCCTGTAGCTGAGCTTTCACCTTTGTTTATAGTGATAGAATACCTATGACCTAGAGCTTTTACATACTCCATGGTACTTCAAAAAGCTTTGTGCATTATACAATCACTGCCATCTAATGACTCGATTGCACGACCATAAGTGACTCTATGTTAAAATTGGAAACTAGGGCCAAACTCCATGTGGGTCATCTTATTTATGGTAGCTGATATTTTTCTTGGATTCCTCTCATCGAGAGGTGTAGGATTGATTTAAAGATCATCCAATTCCAACAAGTATTCATGGAGATATGAATCTATTTGTGTTATGGGACAATTCGTTAAGGTTGGCCAGCAACTAAATCGTCCCCACTTGTGCTCAACGTTTTAGTATAAGTAGAGGTGCCTTGAAGGTCATTTGTACACACACTTCTTGTGATCTCTTCCTCTCCACTTGTCTTAGGTTTTGGTGGGAGGAGAGATCCTTAGAAGACAATGTTTCCCTAATGGAGATGATGCCCTAAACACTCATGGAGATGATGCCCTGAAACATAGTCATGGAGATGATGCCATAAAACACAATCATGGACATGATGCCCTAAAACGCTATTCAAAATGAATCTTCCCTAAACGTTGTCCACAATAAATCTTCCCTAACCACTGTCCATAATGAAGCTGCCCTAAACGTTGTCCATAATGAAGCTACCCTAAACATTGTCCACAATAAAGCTGCCCTAAACATTGTCCACAATGAAGCTGCCCTAAACGTTGTTCATGATGAAGCTTCCCTAAATGTAGCTATGGTGGAGTCCTAAACGCAGGTCCAAGAGACCCTAAATCTGTTGTTAATGTGCCCTAGTCGTAGGCTTGTGAGAAGATTTATTAAAAGAAAGAGGAGACATCTATACAGCCTATCTAACGCTAAAAGCAGGTCTAATAAGAGACCTTAAGACATTGTCAAAAGGAAGGCTATTCGTTGTCCTAGTTATCTACAACAATCCTATATTACTGTTCTGAAGAGTTATCTACAGCAATCTGAAGACACCTAGCCGCAGCAAGATGATCTCTCGGAGGAAAGACTTCAGACGAGGACAGTATATGGATCTGCCTTCTTGCAATGTATATATATATATATATATATATATATATATATATATATATATATATATCTATATATATATATATATATATATATATATATATATATATATATATATATATATATATATATATATATATATCTATATATATATATATATATATATATATATATATATATATATATATATATATATATATATATAGATATAGATATATATATATATATACACACACTCTTTCATGCTTTAGAAACATGGAAAAAAAAATGATACATTCAGTGGCTGCATTGTCCATATCAGTGTTGGAAGCATCTATCCTTCCGCAGCCCTCCCGCAGCAATCTTCATGGAATTGTTGGAACTTGTTGGAACAAGCTGAAGGTGCAAAGGCATTTGAAGAATGGTGTTGGAATTTATATCACTGGAACCTGTGAGCCAACAGTTCGATATGGTTTGTATGCGAAGTAAACAAGACTTGAAGAACCCTATTCCAGATGAATGGACTGACGACAAGGAAAAAATGTTTTCCATGTGTTGAATTTTGATGGGAGGGAATGACGAAAATGGAGCGAGTAGATTGGTTGGGCTAAATAGTGTTTTCCCAACCAACACTATAGAGAAAACACCCTTCAATGTAAATTAAAAATCATGTTAAACATATGAAAGATATTGTCAAAAGAGGCATTGTATAAGGACCCATGTGTGGTGTTGTTTCAAAGGAAGGAAATAAGGAAAGCTTTTAGTACAAAATTCCTCCGATCAGATCTATCTATTCATTAAACAGAGAAGCTCCATATAAAGTTTCATAGTCGCTCAACTGTCTCACATATTTCTCACCTCTTCTCCTTTGTTTCTTGTGAGACTATTTGCTTTTGACTCAAAAACATGGAGTCCATAATTGATGTTCAATTGAAGATCGATGAGAACAGTTGTGTTATTCAAATAAAGGGAATTTTTTATCAAGAAGAATAAGAAGAAGTGAAGGAATTATTTATTTTCATTTTTAATGTGCCCAAAGAGTTATTGGCAGAGAAACCTGAAGCATACACTCCTTAGTCCATTTCCATTGGCTCCTATCATCATTGGAGATCTAAGCTCTATGACATGGAGCGATACAAACTTCAACCTACTCGTAGATTACAAAAAGAATAAATGGACTCAAGTTTGAGTCAGCAGTTTTGGAGGAGTTTAGGAAGCACGAATGGTGAATCCAAAGTAGCTACCACAAGTTCCTCAACTACAAGGAAGAAACCTTGGCATGGCTCATGGTTCTCGACGTAGTCTTCCTTCTCAAGTGTCTGAAGTTTTATGTGAGACATGTCGACAAAAAGATTGACGTAGATGTCAAGCAGCTTGAATTCCATTGTTAGAGATCTGATGATGCTTGAAAATCAATTGTCTCTCTTTCTGTTGCAAAAGCTTTTGGAATTACAGTTGGGTTTTATATGTGGAGTAAACAAGACTCGAAGAACCATGTACGAAGTGACTGACGAATGGTTTCAATGAATTGATATATGATAAGAGGGAATGACGAAAAGGGGGCGAGGAGATTGGCTGGGACAAACAGTGTTCTCCTAGCCAATTCCATAGAGAAAACGCTTTTTGGCATAAAAAAGACACAAATATAATTTTTAAAATATGAACATGTTTTTATTGCATAAGCATATTACTGTGTGAGCTCATGAGTGAACTACATATTATCATTTTTTTACCATATATATATATATATATATATATATATATATATATATAGATATAGATATAGATATATATATATATATATATATCTATATATATATATATATATATATATATATATATATATATATATATATATATAGATTATTGGTTTTCTTATCAATGAAATTAGATAATATTATTAAAAATACAATTTAATTATTCCCTTATGGGGTGGATACACAAGTGACAAATGGGTTCTAGGGAGGTTACCCCTCACCCCATCGAATCTACATACAATTAAAGAGGGGAGTGATGAGGCTTGCCACCCTTGTGTGACTACAATTCTATCAAACACATGGAGTACCATATTCTGGAGGGTTCTCTTGTAGCTTCTATATAGTGGAGAGGGCTTATAATACCCATCAATGAGAGTATTATATGTTACAATATGAAACTAAAAGCCCTCTTCCAAGTTACCTTCTCTGCATAAAGCATGAATTATTATATTGAAAGTAAAAGCATTGGGAGGTATTTGTCTCTTACCCATTTCAATATAGATTTCCCAGCATAGATTGATGCAATTGGACTTTAATAAACCATTCATAATGTTATTGCAGGCAGCGATATGAGGAATAGAATCAATAACTTCCATTAGCCTAAATATCTAAGCAACATCCTGCGCCCTCCCACATAGGACATAAGCCTTGATGAGCATATCAAACACCACAAGATTCCAATTGCACTAGTTTGATGTCTCTAGAAGCCCATAAAATACCTCATTGCAAGTCTTATTGCATCAGAAACATTCTGTCAAAGCTTAGAATATTGACCGTGATGCACCAGCTCTGTAAACTGTGCCTTACTCTGTTTTTCCATTCTTCCCAGTTGAAGAATTGGAAGGCCATTGCTACTTCTAACTGTGTCCTCAACTGAACTTGTGTGATAATCAATGGGGGTAATGTGGAAGGAACTAAATCCTACTATAAGAGATCCCATCTACCCCGCCTGATATCTTCACAGATTTTATTAACGAAGTTACTGTTGTGGTGGGAAAAATGTCTTCTACCTAGAGGCCTCAGAGTCCAGCAGGCTATAAGGAAATTTTGTACAAGGAATGATTTTGCTAGTCTAAGTGATGAATTGTGCAGTGACCCAAAAGAGGCAAAAAATAATGTGGGTATGGATTTCGGGGTTTCATATAACATGTCTTTGAATAAATACAGATGAGTATCACTAGTGTAATGTATCTCAAGAATGTTATATGTTGGTGGCAGGAAAGAATTCGATAAGGTGTAAAATTTATGGAGGTCCTAGGGTTTTTTGAAAGAGTCCATGCATCCTCTCAGTCACTGCATTCTACGCCCTTAAAAGGCAGTGGATTTTGATGGCAAATGTTCTATCGTGAGATGGTTTCAAGCAAGATGTCAAGTAGCTTGGATGAGTCCTAGATCCGGGTGGCACCAATGCTGCCCACAATTCCCTTGTCTAAGAGCTAATCAAGTTTTAAAATCAATTGTTGCTCTTTCTATTGCAAAAGATTTTAAAATCAATTGCCTCTCAATCTGTTGCAAAAGTTTTTGCAATTGCAGTTGGGTTTTATATGTGGGTTTCCATGTGTTAATTATATGTGGTTTTTATATGTGGTTTTATATGTTAATTATGATAACAGGGAACAACTAAAAGCAAGCGAGAAGATTCGCTGGGTTGAACATCCAATTCTATAACGAAAATTAAATACGATAATAATATTTATATAAAAAAATTATACATAGTATTAATTTAAAATTTTGATAAAAATAAACACAATATTAGTTGTATATAAACTATTTAATATGTAAAATTCAAGTTTTAACCAATGTAATTTGTGGTTCTATGCAATGATATATTTATGCGTGTCAAAGAGTATAATTTTTTTATGTGGCCACCATTTTTCAAGTATTGAGATAAATTAAAAGATTTAGTATTAAAATCATGTCAAGGTTTCTTCTTGTTTCAACATAGACATAGAAATGTATGATAACATACCCTCTCCTAAAACTTTGACAACTATTATTTTTTTGAACTAAGCTTCCTCCTATTACAATGAGGCCAATTGCCCACATTCAACATTATGAAATGTTATGAACAATGTTGAAATTTATATTGGGGCCTTTATATTTACTAATATTACCACATTTTGCACACTAGGAATAATTCACAAGGCCTTTACCAATGGACGTGAAAGGGCCTTAGCCTATGAATATGAGCATCATTACTCTTCTTTGCATAATAAAAATTAGTGTGGGGTAAGGAGAAAAAGGTCTCTACTTCTAAAACGAAGCTTCTCATGCTCAAGGGCCATGAATTTGACATTGAACAACCACATAGATCATCTCTAAATAATTTTAGGGATAATATGGGATATCAATTCTATTAGGAATTTTTTCACACCATGTATAGGAGTCAAGAAATGTACCATGGGTAGGGGAGGTAATCAAGGGCATTAGGCCTTACAATAAGCTTTTTGGTCTCAAGGGTTGTGAGCTAAACTTAAAAACCACATAGATATTCTTTAATGAATCTTTGGTCTTAAGTCAATATATGGGCACCATAAGAGGTATTTATCACCACATATGGGAGTTAGTGCCTTGTTATGATTAGGAGAGGAAAGCAAGGGCCTTAGTCCCTAAATTAATCTTTCTCATGCTCAACTTCCATGAACAAGACCTCTAGTTGGGAATATGGGCATTTAGTATGTTTTACATAATAAGAATGGATCTCATGACATTTATTATGGACAAGGAAGGAAAATTTATAAAAGAGACTTAAGTCCTAAATAATTAGTGGTCATTAAAAAGGCTTCAAACCACCACACTAATTATATTCTCTAAGGGATATTCTTTGGCCTCTATGAGGGATGTGTCTTCCATTCAAAGGTTTTGCACATCTTTATTGGCTCTTGGAGCCTCATCATTGGACCTTAATGAAATTATGGGGTTTTTAAATCACATATGATAAGTACAAGTGTAGAGTTGGTCAAAATAAGAACATAAGGGGCTTAGGCCTTATTTGAATCTTTGATGATTAAGATTTGTGAAGTAGTTCTCAAAGAACCACACACAACCACTATAGGGGATATTAGGCCTCTATGGGGGATCTTTAGTGTCATTGGTATGTTTTACATAGTAAGAATTATGGATCTTAGGATTGTACCATGGAAAAGGAATGAAAACAATGGCCTCAGGCCCAAAATGAAACTTGTTTAGCTTACACTGCATGAAAAAGACCATAAAGAACAATATAAATCATCTTTGAGGGAATTTAGGCCTAGTCCATCTAGGATAAAGGCTCCATTATGAGGTTTTCCACATAATATATGGGAGTTAGGGCTTATATCTTGACCAAAGAATGAAAAAGGGCCTTAGGCCTAAAAAAAATATTTCTCATGTTTAATGTCCATGAACAAAATATTATAATGGAAATATGAGCACAATTAGTATGTTTTGCATAATAAGAATGGGGTTTATGGCCTTTACGATGGATAGGGGAGGAAAATAAGATCCATAGTCCCTAAGCAAAATTTCTCTGGTAGTTCAATGAACATGAATAAGGCCTCAAACCACCACACATATCTTATCTAAGATATATCTAGCCTTCAAGTGTGATGTTATGGATGTTATTTGAAGTTTTTGTGTGCCATAGTTGGGTCTTGGGGCCTCTAAGTTTGGCCTCAATATCATTAGGAGTTTTTTTGCACCATGTATGGCACTTGGGGTCGTAACCATGGTAAAAGAAGAATCATAAGGTGCTTGGGTCATATTTGAAACTTCTGATGATCAATATTCTTGAACAAGTATTTAAGAATTATGTCTCTCTTTCTTGTCCCTCCTTCCAAAGACAGTACAAAACTATTATTTATTGTAAACTTATACTCTATATTGTAGAAAATTGTTATAATTTTAGCATTATATATGGATTCATGGACCCCTTTATGGGGGTCGTTGAATCCATCTACCTAAATAATTTTAACATTGTAGATAGATTTAGAGACCCTCTTAAAGGGGTCTCTAAATTTTAACACTACAAATGGACTCAGAGACCCCTTTGCCTCTAAATTTAACACTACAGATTGATTCAAAGAAGGGGATCTCTGAATCCATCTGCAGTGTTAAAATTTAGAGACAAAAGGGTATTCATAATTTTAACATTGTATATGGATTCAAAGACCCATTTGTCTCTAAATTTAACACTGCAGATGGATTTAGAGACTCCTGTAGTGAAATGTAACACTTCAGTATCAAAATTGCAATTTTCCATTTTCGGAGTGACATAATTAAAATTACTAATATAAATGAGTAATTCATATACTTGTTGTACTTTTTATTTGGTCATATTTTTATTCTTGGACTATAGTAGTCGTTTACGTTAATCATTGTTATTTTTATCACTTATTATATAGTCATATATTTTATTCCTTGACTAAATTAGTCATTTAAGCTAGTCGCTTTTAGTTTGGTCACTTATTATCTAGTCATATATTTTATCGCTAGACTAAATTAGTCATTTAAGTTAGTCATTTTTAGTCAGGTCACTTAAAATTGCTCAAATTTAGTAGTAATTCACTTGAAATAATTGCGGTGACTAACTTTTTTAGTCACCCAGTCACTAATTTCCTCATTTTCTACTAGTGAAAGAAAGAACAACAAGGCATAATTGCACAATCATGTTCTCTAGAGGTTCCCCCATCGAAATCATTTATTTCTCCAAATCTCGAAAAAGTCTTGGACAATCATTCCAAGGTATTTGAGACTCCAAAAGGCCTCCCACCTATTCATGATCATGATCATGCTATTCATTTGATTCCAGGAAGTGTTCCTCTAAACTTTAGGCCTTACAAAAATACATATGCCCAAAGGAGTGAAATTGAACGTATGGTTGCAGAAATGCTAGAGGTTGGTATAATTATCCAACCAAACTTGATACATGTAGAAAGGGATGAATGAAAGAATGACGAACCAAGGTGGGAACTCATTCAAAAGTTGCACAAGATTCTAGTTCAAACAACATTGCTAGAACTTGACAAGGAAGGAAAAATCATATTGGAACCTGAAGTAGTCACATAACAGAGAAATTGACAGCTACGAAATTGATCAATTTTAGAGTATCTCATCAAGTGGAAGAACTTACCCGTTGAAGATTCCACATGGAAGGATGATAATTTTATATAGAAGCATCCTAAACTACTCAAACGTTGAGGACAAAACTTTTTGAAGGAGAGTGGCATGTTATGTCCCTATACTACTAGTGTAACCCCTTATTATTATTAGTGCAACCCTCTTATTATATTTTTGTGCCCATGCAGTACCCATATTGTTATTATTGTTCCCCATAGAAGCCCACTATTATTATTGTTGTGCCCTTACATTATTATTCTTATGTCAGCGCTGATTATATTATGACCCCTTAGACTCCTATATATAGAAAGGAGGTCTTGTCATTTGTATCATCCAAGAATTGTTCATTTCTGTAATGTAAATGAGGTTGACCCCTCGAAGAGGCTGATTTCTAAGGCGTTCATGTTTCTTTTCTATCGTTTTGTGAGCTGGTTTCATAACACTCCACCATAGTGATTTCACCTAAATTGGTCCAGAAATCACCAAACCAACACAAGCTTAGGTGCCTCAAAATTTCTTCACCAGACTGAGAGGAATTTCCCTATCTCCACCCACCTATCAAGGGATTCCCAGAGAAAACCATCCCCACCCCCAACACTTGGGATTTTCCTGAGACCACCTCACCTGTATCCAAAATATTTCGGTAATCCAAAGCTCAAGCAAGAATGAATCCCATCACACCATAGATATACAGGAACTAGAAGGGCAAGGTTCTAACCACTATCAATCGAGGAAAATACCATGCCAATTATAGTAAAGTAATTAGGTAAACAAAATTCATGCACCATGCATTCAAATCCCAGTCAAGAAATAACACCTGCAAACTATTATCTACAAAATCATCCTACTATAGTTGTTATTTCAATATTCTCCTTGTGCTCCCTTGCTTTCCTTTTCTTATCCTTTTCTTGGTTACATATGTGTGTCCACGTTCTCTCTCTATCTCCTCTCTTGGAGTTTTATTTCTTCCTTATAAAAACTAAAGGTGAAACTCATCGAAAATTGTCAATTGTTTCTTAGATGCATTTTTATCACTGATGTTTGGTATCTCTTCCTTTTCCGTTTCTATTTTCCTTCATTTTCCTTTATTTTCTCTCTAATCTTCCTTGCATGCATGTTCTTGTCTCTTCATCTTCCTTTTCTCCTATTTTCCTTTATTTCTTTAATTAATTTCAACTTATTTCCCTTTTCCTTTTTTCCAATCTCAATGCCAATTTACATAGCCATTAATTAATCACAAGTGATACCCACTTTAATTTTTTTCCCTCCATTCAACTTGGAATATGTGTCCCATGACCTTTGTCTTATTTTTTCCTTTATAATATCTTTCCATTTACATGGAAAATCAACCTTGGAATATTACAAATCCGTCTCCCTCGGGGAACACCATCCTCAGTCTTCTATGAAACTTATGACAAGCAAATCGCTGAAAAAACATACTAGTTATTGGAGATAAATAACACAACTCATTGCAGTACTACTTATTGGAACTTTATAATAGAAATATTTGGAGTATTTGCAATGGTAAACATAGATATATATATAGATACCAAAAAAATCATTTACTTCAACCAACAAACATATAAGGATATAATGTCCACATCTGAGTAACCATATTCCATGTAGCTTCATCAGGACCAAAGTGCTTCCACACACTTTAGCTTTCTTTATTACTCAGTTCTAGAGCATGAGTTGTTTCCAGTAATATATATATATTGTGGCTCTGGATGGACCTCTCCCTCTGGTTCCACCTGCAATACAAACCAATCAAGCATATGATCAACATCTTGTACATATCTATTAATAAATGAAACATGGAAAAAATCCTGGACTTTGACCGATGGCAGCAAACCAAGTCAGTAGGCCATCAGTCCAATCCTCTCAAGGATCTCAAAAGTACCACAGTACTGAGGTGACAACTTGGCACATGACCCAATCCTCAAATAGCTCCTCTTGGACTTGATACGTAGGTACACCTGCTCCCCAACCTAAAACTCCTTGAATTCTCTATGTTTACATGCATAACTCTTTTTCATGTCTTCGATTTCCCTTTAAATTCCTTTTAATAACCTACATATCCTACTACATCTCTTCCAACATATCTGGTCCAATCAAAAACATGCTTAGTGGATCACTCCAGTTGATAGGAGTATTATAACTCTGCCCATAGAGAGCCTCAAATGGACTCATATTCAAGGATTTTGATACCCATTATTATAAGCATACTCCACCAATGGAAGATACCCCTACCACTTCCTTTGCTGATGCATGGCATACATCCAGGTCACATCCTCGGCGATCTTATTAATCCTTTCTATCTACCCATTTTTTTGCGGATGATAAGTTGTATTGAGGGCTAACTCTATCCCCAACCATGCTAACAACTCATTCCAAAGCTTGTGAGTAAACATGGCATCTCTATCTAATATAATCTTCTTGGGAACTCCATGCAACCTCACTATCTCCCTGATGAAGAATTGAGCCACTTCACTAACTGAATTTGTAGACTTCACCACAACCAATTGAGCTACCTTACTCAACCTTTCAACCACAACCATGATGGATTCGTGTTGCCTTGATGTCCTAGGAAACCCTACAATGAAGTCCATTGAAATGATCTCCATTTCCATTTTGGAATCGAAATAGGCTACAACAAACAAGCTGGATGCTTGCATTCATCTTTCACCTATTGATATTACAAGAAATTAGAAACAAACTTAGCCACATCTTTCTTCAAAGTCAACCAATAATAAAACTTCTTAACTATTTCCAAAGTCTTTTGATATCCTAGGTGACCTGAATATGGCTTGATATGAAACTTTCTTAAAATACTCTTCTTCAAGTTATTGTTATCTGGCACATAAATCTTGTTCCTAAATTTGACTAAGCCATCTATTATGAGGTGATACTCCTTATCCTCATCACACCGATCCTTCTACTACAATCTCTGATTCAGACATTGATATGTCCCATCATGTTTTCCTTCCTATGATATCTACTCTTCTAGATCTGTCCCGCAAGAGCTAATAGTTGAAATATAATTCACTTTTATTCTCCTAGTGCAAAAATATATAACCCTCTTCTCTTTGCCTTTGATGTACCTGATCTTGACATCAAACTCACTGAGAGTAGCCAACCATCTAGCCATCCTTACATTTAGATTTGGTTGGTCAAACAAATACCTCAGTCCATTGTGATCACTCATCCAGACGAGCCTCCTACTAAGGAGATAATATCTCCACATATTTGATGCATGAATGATAGCTTCCAACTTGTTGTGGTAAAAACACAACCCCCCCATTATTGATGTGTTCACTTCAAATAATGGGGACCCTTTCTATAAAAATTTGGCTAAACACCTTTTTGGATTTTTATTTTAGTTGATTGCCCTATGCTTTTGTTAATTTTTAGTTTTCTTTGGATTCTTGTTTTGATTGCTTGCTTAAAATCGATTTTTTACAAGCTTCCAATTGACGCTTGTTTCGCCTCATTTGGTCAATTTGTTTGAAAATGGCACTCATTTGAAGTCTCATTATTTATCTAGCCTGGGTTAAAAATGCATAAAATGTACAATATTGCATTTTGTAAATAAATTAGTTCAATAAGGCATTCATTTTAAATATTAACCCATAGCAAATTTTGACTAACATTTTTCATTTTTAGTTATGCAGCCAAATTATTAATTATCAGGATTTTAAGAAATTCACTCCAATTTCCAAATCAAATCCTAATCCCAAAATCCAAACATTCAAGTGGTTGTAGTTTATTTTTCATTTATTTTCCAAGTGGCTGTAGTTTAGTTAATTTCATAACTAAATTTCATTAAAATAAAATCAAAATAAAACATTAATTTTATATATTAAATTTCAAAATAATTAAATTAATTATTATATAAAATATAATTAATTTAATTAAATTAAAATTTAATATATAAAATTAATATATATAAAATAAAATTAATCGCGTCGGGACTTTTTTATCGCATCGCAAGTTTGGTTCGCAACATATTTTAAAAGCCATAAGCCACCCCCCGATGCGATATCGGGTCACAAGTTTATTCGCAACATATTTTAAATCTCATAAGCCACCCGATAACATATCTACCCCGATGCGATATCGCATCGGGGATTTTGGTTTGACACATTTTAAAAGGGCCGACACTCATTCCCGATGCCGATGCGATTCCCCGATCATTAACAAGCATGACCGTAAGTTTTATTACACATGGGTTTTAAGTTTTGTGTTAGTTTGAGATTTAAAAAAAAAAAAACACTCATACGTATGAGTGAAGTTAATAAGTAGTGGTGTAGGTTAGTATATTTTTAACATTAGTTTATATATTAACATGTTATATGTAATATTATATTAATTAAATTAATTAATAATATGTAATATATTATATTAATTAAATTAATTAATAATATTTAATATTTAATTAAGTTAATTAATATTTAAATATCATTTAGATTAATATTGATTAGATTTTAATTAGAATAAATTTGTTTATAAATTGCTAATTAGATATCAGTTAGTTAGATTAATAAATAGGTTATTAATAATTAGTTTAGTTAATAATTAACAATTAATTTAGAATTAATTAGAATTCTAATTTAGGATTTAATTTTTAATGAGAATTTTGATTTTTTAGCCCAGCAACAGAATTTCCAGATTCATGCCAGATTTGATCCATCAACTTTGGAGGCTCATAAATTGAGTTATATTTGGCCAAATGAGGCCCAGGACGGCTCATTGGAAAGAGAAAATCAAGGAGAATATTTCTGAGGAGATTTCACCAACAGATTTAATCATTTATTGGGCCAAAAATCAGGCAGAAGATCAGGCTCCAAATTTTGAAAACAAAATCAATTTTCTGAGTTATTTTCTTCAATTTCATTTGTCCAAAGCCTCTTCTAATTGCAGATCCATTGGTAAATGATATCCTTTGCCAATCAAATCATTCCAAGCATCAATACAGAGCTTATATTTTATTTTCAATTATTTATTTAAAATAGAATTTGATTGGGTTTGATTTAATTGCCAGAAATGATATTTTGATTGCATTTTAATTTATTTTGATTTCTTTTGCAGGAAAACAGTGGAAAATATATGGAGAAAAGGATTTCAGACAATGAGAATGCTCCAGCAATTGAAGATCAGAATTCGGAGCAAGTAAAATTATATTTGACAGATTTCTCTTCAACAAACTCTCCTCTCCAAAATTCCTTCACAAATATTATAAATAACAGATTGCAGAATGTAAAAGGGGCTGCTCTCCTCTGCAATTTTAGACTCCATAAAAGCACTATTGTAATTGGAATTTAGAGTTGTAGAAGGGAGGAGTGAAAAATCTCAGATCTGAGGATTATTGAGGATTTCCCTTTGTATATTGAATTATGCATGAAGAACAAAGCTTGCACTATTGTGGCTCTAGTTTTGAAAGCAGAAGTTCAAGCAATGTAAAGGGCTGTTGGAGACCAAGGACAGAGAAATGGATGCAATAAATTGGTATTTCTAATACTATTGTTTCAAATATCAGTTTTAATTTTAAGGTGACAGGAATGTGTCATTTTATTCATGTTTGTGCACTATTGTCAATATGGGTAATTTGTCTCAATGTTGTTATCATGTATCTCTGTTCTTATGAATTAATTTCTGATTTCTGAGTAACTATTTACTCAGAAATCTGTCTTGTTAAAACTGATTTATTGAATGATAATATGTTGTGAACTATTTCCACATATTATTGTTTAATTATTGGATTTGCTGATTTGATAATCAATATCATTTATGTGAACTACTTCCTGAGTGTTGTTGGTTTATTATTTCAGTTAAGAGGTCTCAATAGGATGTGTTTTGATATCCATAATATCAGTTAATTGAACTACTTCATTAACTTGGTATTCATTATGAACAAGATATATCTAAATCCCAATACTTTAATTATCTTGCTCTTAGTTGGGTTAGATCTATATCTGCCTAATTAAGATAGGATTTAGATTAGTTTCTTTTGCTTGCATCATAGAATAAGCTTGCATTTAGAATAAATTCTATATTCTTTTAAGTCCTCTCCTCAAAGAGGCAAAACTTTAGTTGTGGCTTGGCTGAACCCAAATCAGCTTAAGGGTCATTCTCTTGCCTGATCAGCAAGAAGAAGTGATCTGATGTCCCTGTCTATTGGTAGTTAAAGATACATTATAAACCAATAGCAATAGGGAGAAGGTAACTAGACCTAGTTGAACAGTCGGAGCCACCACACCAAATGGAAAAGGAGCTGCTTTAAGGTCCGGACCGGGTGGTTATCCCCCAATGTTGTTGCAGCGATTTTCGAGGCATCAACATTTTTGGCGCTAGAAGGAGGGCCTGAGATTTTTGTCTATTGGAGTCTTTTCAATTTTAATATTTTATTTATTGTGATGACTCCTCTTAAACTTCCAATTTGGAGTTGTATCCATGGACGTGCATCTTTCAATACTCCACCCGAAGTGGTAAGACTCTTGTCTCAGGTAAAGTTCAATAGTAAGAGAAATTCTTCTGCTTTTAACCATGTCTTTCAATTTATTCAAAATGTGTCAAATTATGATTTTCAAGGAATTGATGAAGGCATTTTATGCAGAATTTTTACTCTCACATTTGCGCCAAAAGCCAGAAACTGGTGTAAAACTCTTCCAATTGCTTCAATCCACAGCTGGGATCAATTTGTTTCAATTTTCATGTGTAAATTCGACGGCTATGATTATGAACAGGTATGTGAAGAAATTGAATATCTACGAAGGTTTAAAAATGAGTCTGTTAATGATTTTAATATGTGATTTCATTTGAATTGCTTAAGATTTAAAGACGAAGATAAACCTACAGAAGAAGAATCATTAGATTGGCTTGAATATATTTGTTCTCTTCCAACCATTCCCAATCCATATGAAATTAATTCGAGCTTTGTTCCATCCCCTTCTAATATAAATGAGAATCCCAATATGGATGTGCAAATAAATGGTGATGAAGTGGTTTCACAAAGCTTGGAAAATATTTCCATTCAAATGCAAGAAGACAACAATAGCAATTTTGGGGAAAAAGCCGCCTTGAAATCTGAAAGCTACTTTGAAGTAAATTCGGAAAATCAAATCGCAAATCAGCAAGTACAAGCAGCAATCAAAGTAAATAAAATGCAAACTACTGTACAAATTTCTGAATTTCTCCATGATGAGCAAATGCCGAAATCACAGCAGCAAAGCAGCCTTCTTCAAGAAAGCATGAGTATGCAAAAGAATGATCTGCAATCTGAAATTTACAATGAGCATAATGCACAAGAGCTCTCAAACAGAGACAGTTTTAAATGCATTGTTTCAGGTTCACATTTTTCCCTTTATCCTGATATTTTTAATGATAGTAATTTTTCTCCTCTTAGTATCAATGATATTTCAGAAATTAAAGAGGATGATTTAAATGAATTACCATTAAATTTTTATCAAGATAAAGAAACAATTATTGATCACTCTTTTGCCACCAATGAACATGAAATTCTTGTTCCGCCTTGTTTGGATATAATGGATGAAATCGAAGGGAATTCCAGACAATCTTGTGAGGTCATTTATGATGATTACTCTGACATTGAGGATGTTGATTTCTATTATTCTCAAGAGAATCCTCATGATAAAATTCAAATAACATCTGAGGATGAGGAACGCTTCAATTTAGGAATTATCCCAACTAATCCTCATTTTAGAGCAGCAAATTATCTTCATGATTTCACCATTCAAGAAATCATTCCAATTTATGATTCATATAAGGATCAAACCCCCATTCCTATTCATAATCATAATTCGTTTTCTATTTCACAAGTTGGAATTCGAAATTACTCAAATTCCATAATTCTGGTCATTCCTTGTGAAAATGAAATCATTTCAAAACAATCCCAAATGTGCTGTAACATTAGTTGTAAAAATAGTAATTTCATTTTCTTTTTATTTTCCCACTTATTTTGTATAAAATCAGATTTAATTTTTCAAATTTTCCACACTTTTAGCTGGCATATTAAATACCTTATTATCAAACACTCAATTGATGCATTGCCCAATTGGGAAATTCAAGTTTCATATTATAATCATCAGCATCGAAAGATATTAATATTCCAATTTATATCAATGCTAATGTTTCAACAAAAGCTTCTATTTTTTCAAAGGCAATGTCAACAAGAGAATGTATTTTTGCAATCTGTCCAGCAATTCAATTCAATTATTAATTTTCCATTTTATTTGAAAGGCTTCCATCCATTTTTCATTGATTCATTTGAAAAATATTTGGAAATTTTTCTCTCAAATGAGATTTTTAATAGCTTAACATTTGTACATAACACTAACAAATTTTTTCAGGTCAAAGAATCCAAAAGCTCATCTTCACAATCTGGCCTGTTATCTCTTCCTTTGAACATTTCTCAATCCTTAATAGAAATCCATCCAGATTTTTATGATCCAATTGGTAGTCAATTGGAAAGGAAATTTCAGGAGAGAGAGATTTTGATTAAGTTCCTAACAATAACTGTACATTCTGATTTCATATTTATTTTCCTTAGTTTATTCAAATCTGTATTTTTATTACTAACATTTGAACTGTATATAAACGCGGGAATAAAAATGAGAAAATGGTTACACTGGAAATATGACTATACCTAGTCATTTTCATGTATATGGTTAGAATAGGAGTAGAATTAATTTAGTTAGTTTGTTTTGTATAGATAATTTATTTTTAACAGTTCTGTAGATTAAAAATAAATCAAAGCAATCAACCATTCTCATACATGTTCAGTGAAAATATTTTTCCCTATCAGAAAATTTTGATTCTTGCTTTCTTTTAAATTTCTTACAGCAATACCTCTACTCTGCCTATTTCGATCAATTAAAGTTGCACTTGGTATCGATTGCCTCAAAGCCACTTTTCTTCATTTCGGGATTTCCTTTTAAGATTTTCTTTTGAAATTTATATGGTAAGGATTTGAGGATAAAAAAGCTTCATGATCCCATTATCCCATGAAATGTATCACTGTCTATCAAAAGCTTAATTCTAATTCAATCATTATTAGTTAGTCCAACCTTTCATGGTAATCATATGAAGTTCATATTATCTTCCTCGGAGTTTGCTAAAAGCTTATTTTAAGGATGTCCATTTTGCCAAGTGCACACATTCAAATCTGTTTTGATATTTTTCTACAATTAGTGGCTTAATCTCATTTTAATCTTTAGTTTATTATCTGATGCTGTAAAATGCATCATCTTTATTCACTGAAGGCATTATTGAACAGTCACTATAACAATACAGATTTTTCTCAAGATTAATTCGCAATGAGCAGAGGTAATAAATTGTTGTTTCACTTCGAAAGGGAAGCATAGCTTAATATTTATTTCTGATAAATTTTATATTCCCTGGACATGAATAAACAGATTTTATTTAGGCTGATTGCACACTTAGATTTAGAATAAATGATGAGATGGATTTGAACAAAGTCAAAATTTTGATAAATCGAAGGAAGAATTTGAAGATTCATAAGGTAAAATTTACAGACAAATTCCTTTCAGGTACGCATTTACAAGTTTATTCTCATCCATTATTAGTTCATATTTTCCTTAGTTTATTTTTTATTTGTGTTTTGTCTTATTCGCAGGTTTTCATTTGTTTTCAAAACTTGAAATAAGCAGCAAACCCAATTCAAATTTGCAATAGGCTCAGGGAAATTTTGTTTGTGATGCATTAGAATTTAAGCATTTTTAATTTTTCTTTTATTCACTTAGAAAACCCAATTGAAATTCCAAAGAATATCATAAGACCATTCACATCATAAGATTTCATTGGAAGTAGTTCTTAGCATTTCTTTGCTCATCAAAGACCTCCGATGTATTATCTTACTCATATGCCACATCGCATTTCACAAATCAGAGGTTTGCAAGTGAAGTATACTTCCATAATCAAATCGTTGATCTCCGATAAATCACATTACCGATATTGCGATGACCACATAATTCCGGACCCGATATGAAATTCAAATCAAAGTCATAAAATTATCGCATCCGAAATGGTAAGAGCATAACTTTTAAAGGGCCGATGTCTCGGATCCGATATGTTATCAAATTTTCATCATAAAATTATCGGGTCCACTCTTCATCGCATATCGGCATATCAAATATTGTTACACCATGTGCTTAAAATTGCCGATCGCTGACTAGCCACGTCATTCATCGCATATCGGCATCGCAAGAATCATATCGTGTTATATCGGGTACCAAAAGTTTGCCAATCGTCGATATCGCAATCGCTTCATCGCATTGTTATTTATGCTTACATCAAATCTCTGATTCTGCAATGTGCGATGCGCGATGTGGGAAGCACAGAGTCAATATTCCCCAATCCCCGATATAATATTTCTTTAATGATGCGATCGCTCCATCTCATGACACAACTTCTCATCGCATATTTCCATATTGGCGATTTGCCATTGCAAACTTTGATGCGAGAACTTCTAATGCATGCCTCTAAGTCGTTAACATTTAATCAATATATGGCATAGCAATAAAATTGAAGTCTTGCAAATTAAACTTAAATCATGGTGAAGAAACATGTTGTGTGGATCATCCGATGAGGCGATGTGTTAAAGCGAGTTTGGGTAACCACTATGGGAAAAAGGCAATTGATGACAAATTTGTAGGATACAAAAATCATTTCAATTTCTCATACATTTTAGTTTTAAATATATAATTCCATAGTTAAAAATGGAATTCAAGACCTCTATCTTTATATTTAAATTTTATTATCTTGGATTTGGTCTTGATTCTGGACAATTTATCAAATCATGGAGTTTATATTAAACTTATAATATTTTGAGGAATAGTCGTTACTGCAAATTCTCATTCTCATCTCTGATGCATTTCTTTTATTTCAATTCCCCTGAGCACTAAGCATTCTATTTTTTTTACATTTTACTGCTTTCTTTAGTTTAAATAAAATAAATAATGATTTTGGGTTATAGGATTTTGGTTAGTGTGACTTCTTCATGTTTTTAATGTTAATTAAAATAAGGAGTCAGCTAGTTTGGAGAAATTGATACCTTTCAGGTAAGATCAAAAACAATTATCTAATGGTAAGATTCATGTGCCCATTTTCATTAATTTCCATTTCATCATTCTAGTTTCATTTTTGTTTTTAAATTATGCTGATATAAAACTATGTTTTGCAGCTCTCCATTTAAAGCTTTCAATGCTCTGCCAGATCATATTTTCAAAATCCATACTTTTCTCCAAGTTTTATTTCAATAAGAAGCAATAATCTTCATCGAAACAGCTACACCAAGAAGTTTCTGAACCTTTAGTTTGTTTCTTTAAGCATTCATTTTATCAGAAAATAATCAAGATGATGCTTTGAAACAAGAAGATTAATATCATACAGAAAGTTTTCATTGTGGCTGAATTTTATCGTCACTGCTATCCAAAAGGCCTAAAACAATTACAATCCTGCAAGGTATGATTTTTCTAAATCTCAACATAAGAAGGAATGATTACATGATTATTTTCTTTTCTTCATATTGTTAAGACATTGGTATAAACATTCTTGTTTGAGTTTATTATGCGAGACTTGGATTTTCCTTCCCATTTTTAGAGATTTCTTTGTTTTTATTTTATTGCCGATTTCTTTTCTCACTTTAGCATAAGACTTCTTTTCTTTTGGTTTTCAGTTTTGATTTTGGTGACTTTGCTGTGATTTATATGGAAGGTCTTCTTGTTACCTAACAATGGTCAGCATACATGGAAAAAATTGTTAATAGTCACCTATTAGCTTTTTCTTAAATCTCTTAGTGAAGTTTGATTTTCTTATTATAAAGGTAGACATACTTAAGGAAGAGATTACCAATCAAGAGAAGTTGGCAAAGTATCATAAAATCTGAAAATTTATTTTTCATCAAATTGTAATCATTTTGAGATTTCAAAATTTTATTAAGATCTTTCAAAGTTTTATTATCAGTCAAGAAAAGTTACTTTTAAACAAATAAAGACACTTTACAGCAAAGCACCTTTAACTCTGAAATTGTCATTCTTAACTCTTAAGGAGTCAATGATTCTCCCTGTCCCAAAGAGTCTTATTTTTCTAGAGGATAATCCTGAAATATATTTAAACTTAGAAGATAAGAGGTCTCATCGTGAGCCTGCTTACCATGATCATAGGGGAAAAATAGGCTGACATTACCAACACTGCTAAACAAACCAGGGTAATGACTTATGATTGCAAACAATTATAAGACAAGGGGTCTCATCACGAGCCAGCTTGTTCAGTCCGATTATAGCTAGTGAGTGGCATTGTCAACTATCTGGCCACCAAACCAGAACAATGGCTTTTAAGATTTAAAAAAAAAAACATATATAAATGGATTTATCTCTAGATCAATAATTCTTAAACAGATGGGATTCTGAATCATTTATGATTAAAAGGTAACCCTGTCGAAACTATAGATGTTTGCTAGCAGCAGCGGCTCTACCTATGACAAAGGAGTATATTTTAAAAGCTAAGCTGTACAGTGACACTTGCTTTATCTCTACAACTAATTACGGATTGATATAGAGTTTTCAAATATTTTAATTTATGAGAAATTTTGAGAAAAATTACAATTAGATGATTCATGTTTTTATTCAGATTAATAAACTTAGTCAAGCATTTTAAGCATAATTTTCTCTTCTTTAATTATTTTTGCTTTAATTTTAGGAAAATCTCATTCATAACAGAGATAACTGGTTCTTCTCCCGCGTGTCGCCATTGTTGTGGTAAAAACACAACCCCCCCATTATTGATGTGTTCACTTCAAATAATGGGGACCCTTTCTATAAAAATTTGGCTAAACACCTTTTTGGATTTTTATTTTAGTTGATTGCCATACGCTTTTGTTAATTTTTAGTTTTCTTTGAATTCTTGTTTTGATTGTTTGCTTAAAATCGATTTTTTACAAGCTTCCAATTGACGCTTGTTTCGCCTCATTTGGTCAACTTGTTTGAAAATGGCACTCCTTTGAAGTCTCATTATTTATCTAGCCTGGGTTAAAAATGCATAAAATGTACAATATTGCATTTTGTAAATAAATTAGTTCAATAAGGCATTCATTTTAAATATTAACCCATAGCGAATTTTTACTAACATTTTTCATTTTTAGTTATGCAACCAAATTATTAATTATCAGGATTTTAAGAAATTCACTCCAATTTCCAAATCAAATCCTAATCCCAAAATCCAAACATTCAAGTGGCTGTAGTTTATTTTTCATTTATTTTCCAAGTGGCTGTAGTTTAGTTAATTTCATAACTAAATTTCATTAAAATAAAATCAAAATAAAACATTAATTTTATATATTAAATTTCAAAATAATTAAATTAATTATTATATAAAATATAATTAATTTAATTAAATTAAAATTTAATATATAAAATTAATATATATAAAATAAAATTAATCGCGTCGGGATTTTTTTTTATCGCATCGCAAGTTTGGTTCGCAACATATTTTAAAAGCCATAAGCCACCCCCCGATGCGATATCGAGTCACAAGTTTATTTGCAACATATTTTAAATCTCATAAGCCACCCGATAACATATCTACCCCGATGCGATATCGCATCGGGGATTTTGGTTTAACACATTTTAAAAGGGCCGACACTCATTCCCGATGCCGATGCGATTCCCCGATCATTAACAAGCATGACCGTAAGTTTTATTACACATGGGTTTTAAGTTTTGTGTTAGTTTGAGATTTAAAAAAAAAAAACACTCATACGTATGAGTGAAGTTAATAAGTAGTGGTGTAGGTTAGTATATTTTTAACATTAGTTTATATATTAACATGTTATATGTAATATTATATTAATTAAATTAATTAATAATATTTAATATTTAATTAAGTTAATTAATATTTAAATATCATTTAGATTAATATTGATTAGTTTTTAATTAGAATAAATTTGTTTATAAATTGCTAATTAGATATCAGTTAGTTAGATTAATAAATAGGTTATTAATAATTAGTTTAGTTAATAATTAACAATTAATTTAGAATTAATTAGAATTCTAATTTAGGATTTAATTTTTAATGAGAATTTTGATTTTTTAGCCTAGCAACAGAATTTCCAGATTCATGCCAAATTTGATCCATCAACTTTGGAGGCTCATAAATTGAGTTATACTTGGCCAAATGAGGCCCAGGACGGCTCATTGGAAAGAGAAAATCAAGGAGAATATTTCTGAGGAGATTTCACCAACAGATTTAATCATTTATTGGGCCAAAAATCAGGCAGAAGATCAGGCTCCAAATTTTGAAAACAAAATCAATTTTCTGAGTTATTTTCTTCAATTTCATTTGTCCAAAGCCTCTTCTAATTGCAGATCCATTGGTCAATGATATCCTTTGCCAATCAAATCATTCCAAGCATCAATACAGAGCTTATATTTTATTTTCAATTATTTATTTAAAATAGAATTTGATTGGGTTTGATTTAATTGCCAGAAATGATATTTTGATTGCATTTTAATTTATTTTGATTTCTTTTGCAGGGAAACAGTGGAAAAGATATGGAGAAAAGGATTTCAGGCAATGAGAATGCTCCAACAATTGAAGATCAGAATTAGGAGCAAGTAAAATTATATTTGGCAGATTTCTCTTCAACAAACTCTCCTCTCCAAAATTCCTTCACAAATATTATAAATAACAGATTGCAGAATGTAAAAGGGGCTGCTCTCCTCTGCAATTTTAGACTCCATAAAAGCACTATTGTAATTGGAATTTAGAGTTGTAGGAGGGAGGAGTGAAAAATCTCAGATCTGAGGATTATTGAGGATTTCCCTTTGTATATTGAATTATGCATGAAGAACAAAGCTTGCACTATTGTGGCTCTAGTTTTGAAAGCAGAAGTTCAAGCAATGTAAAGGGCTGTTGGAGACCAAGGACAGAGAAATGGATGCAATAAATTGGTATTTCTAATACTATTGTTTCAAATATTAGTTTTAATTTTAAGGTGACAGGAATGTGTCATTTTATTCATGTTTGTGCACTATTGTCAATATGGGTAATTTGTCTCAATGTTGTTATCATGTATCTCTGTTCTTATGGATTAATTTCTGATTTCTGAGTAACTATTTACTCAGAAATCTGTCTTGTTAAAACTGATTTATTGAATGATAATATGTTGTGAACTATTTCCACATATTATTGTTTAGTTATTGGATTTGCTGATTTGATAATCAATATCATTTATGTGAACTACTTCCTGAGTGTTGTTGGTTTATTATTTCAGTTAAGAGGTCTCAATAGGATTTGTTTTGATATCCATAATAACAGTTAATTGAACTACTTCATTAACTTGGTATTCATTATAAACAAGACATATCTAAATCTCAATACTTTAATTATCTTGCTCTTAGTTGGGTTAGATCTATATCTGCCTAATTAAGATAGGATTTAGATTAGTTTCTTTTGCTTGCATCATAGAATAAGCTTGCATTTAGAATAAATTCTATATTCTTTTAAGTCCTCTCCTCAAAGAGGCAAAACTTTAGTTGTGGCTTGGCTGAACCCAAATCAGCTTAAGGGTCATTCTCTTGCCTGATCAGCAAGAAGAAGTGATCTGATGTCCCTGTCTATTGGTAGTTAAAGATACATTATAAACCAATAGCAATAGGGAGAAGGTAACTGGACCTAGTTGAACAGTCGGAACCACCACACCAAACGGAAAAGGAGATGCTTTAAGGTCCGGACCGGGTGGTTATCCCCCAATGTTGTTGCAGCGATTTTCGAGGCATCAACACAACTCAATATCTTGAGTCACATAATTCTACTCATGCTCATTCAACTTACTTGATTCATATAAAACCACTCGTCCTTGTTGCATCAAGACTCTACCAGGTCCTTCCCTACATGCATTTGTACAAACAACAAACTCCTTATCAAGATATGTAATCTTCGAAACTAGAGCATTGGTAAGAAAATGCTCCAGTTGATCAAAGATAGCTGCACACTCAGAAATCCATTCAAAATTATTTCCTTTACTCTACAAAGATGTGATAGGATATCCAATATTGGAGAAGTTCTTGAGGAACCTCCTATAATAACCCACTATTCTCGTGAATGATCCAACATCATCCACATTCTTCTGAGCTAACCACTCATTGATAGCCTTAATATTTTCTAGATCGAGTGCTATCCCTTCCTTGGAAATAACATGTCGCAAGTAATGAATCTAAGAGAGAAATAAACTACATTTTTTGAGCTTCGCATTCAACTGATGCTCTCTGAACAGTCTCAATACCACTTCTAGGTGCTCTGCATTCTCCTCATTTTTTGAATAAACCAATATATCATTAACAAATACTATCACAAAATTATCCACATAATGGCACAACACATTGTTCATCAAACACATGAAGGTGGATGTACAATTGGTAAGACCGAAAGGAACCACCATAACCTCATTGTGCCCATACCTTATATGAAACGCATCCTTGTAGATATCTTCTTATTCGATGCACACCTAATGATATCTTGATCGTAGATAAATCTTTTATAATATTGTTTCTACCTTCAACTGATTAAAAAAAAACATCAATTTGAGGCGATGGGTACCTATTCTTGATAGCCACTTTATTTAACTTCCTATAATCAATTAAATATCTGAGACTACCATCCTCCTTCTTTAAAAACAACACTGGGGAACCCTAAGCCGATACACTTGGACTTATGTATCCCTTATCAAACATCGCTTTAAGTTTCAACTTAAATTCCACCAACTTTGGAGTGCTTATCCTATATGGTGCCTTAGATGTTGGTCTTGTTGTTGGTACCAATTCAATAGAGAAATCCACCTCTCTATAAAGAGGAAACTCTAGAATCGATGCAGGAAACACATCCTAAAACTGTTGCAAGACATGATACTTCCTTAGGACTTCATCATCATCAACATCATTCCCTTTATCATGGGAAACATGAACTACAAACAATCTGAACCCTTTCCTGCAGTTGCGCTTAGGTTGTATAGTTGTAAGAATTCTCACTAAGGTATTCTTCTTCTTTCCTTATAAGGCTCTCTTTTATCTGTCATTGTCTACGCACTCAATGGTTTTCTCATAACAATATACCTTAGTCCTATGAATAAACATCAAATGCATGCCCAAAATCATGTTATGTGCACCCAGAGGAAGTACATTTAGGTGTGTTTTTGTAGGCATGACATTAAGCTCAAATGCAAAAGATCTCACCCACTGATAAACTTTTATTTTGGTCCCTATAGCCAACTATGCCAACCAAGATTTTGCATGCACTTTTTAATTCAAATGACATCGATCCACCAAGTCAATACTAATATATTTATAGTTGGATCTAGGATCAATAGAAATGGAAACAATTTGAGCATGAAGCTTACCTTCCATCTCAATAATAAATGCTTGATGGTTGGCCTACCTATTATCAAGTGTTGCATAGATCCAGGGAATTCTCAGAAAAAACATCCCAACTATCTGTTCCTCCTGAGAATTGTACATTTGAGGCTTGCCATGCTGATACAATGGAAAACCCCTCCTGTGATGGTGTCCATCATAGGTCCAACACTTCAGAAGTTTTCTAGCATTGCCTTTATTATGCTACTCTCAAAGATGAGACCCATCTCCTTTCTTACTTGCATTAAACTTCTTATGAGGGGATACATTTTCCTTGTCAGCTACATTGTGAGATATTCCTCGCTTCTTGGGTCATTTTCCTTTAGTCTTATCATTACCTTTTGAGTCATGCTTGAACTTAGGATTACTCTTTGACTTCTCATAATAATGCTTTAACTTTTTGATAGCTTCCTCCAATGAAAAATGCTCATCAAACTCAATTAGATCTTTGAATGACAATGTCAATCGACTGATGAACCTTTGTATCTTCACTTTCTCATCCTTGAGATATGGCACATATCTCAAAGAATCTAGAAATCTAGTTGTAAACTCTTCCTCTATCGTAGAACCCATCCCGAGCTCATAAAACTTCTTGGCCTTTCCATCATAATATATTCCTGAAGATTATTTCAAACTTATTCCAAGTCAACTTATCTTCTCTAATGCCTTTGACATTTTTAATATCTTGCCACCAGATATTTTCTTTTCCTTTGAGACTGAAGGTAGCTATCTTAGCCTTCATGTTATCTGAGTAATCATGCAATCTAAAAATTTTCCTCATCCCAACTAGCCATGCTTCTGCATCTTTTTATTTCTCCATTTCCCCATCAAATGTAGGAGGCTTAGATTTCTTGAATTCTCCTAGAAAATACTCGATCCTCCTATGATATTGGCAGCAATGGTGATGGTGTCTTCTAGATGAATACCTAGGATAAAATCCATGCATACCAATATTCTTGAGAGGTGTATCCAAGATTTCATCATACTTCACTATATCATAATTTACCATCATGTACCTTATATGAGACCTACTTCCATCCACCCCATTAGTCCTCTCCTCCTGCCTATCTCCATGACTGATCCTAAGCCACCCTTTCTTCTGTAAGTCTGAAAGGCTCTAAATAATCACTGTATTGAGTTCATATTTCTTTTCTTGAGCCCTTGCAAGTATTTCTTGTGCCTCAATCAAACTGTTATTATATTATTTACAGTTGTTAATCGCTTCCCTTAGACTCGTCAATGTATCTACTAGATCAGGGGAATGTTCCTCTCCTTACTACTTAACTGACTTTTCCCATTCCACTGATTTCAATTCGGGCCTGTATGGTGAGTCATGTGAACTGTAATCCACCATTTTGATCTTCATCTTTTGGCCTACTATTTCGTGAAAACATACCATGCTAGATAAACCAAATAGAATAAATAATCAAAACCATACCTCAATGTATCTTAGGGGTGGCTATTACATCTACACAAGTTAGTCCATATTAGCATGATATATAATAGTAGCAACAACATATCAAAATCACGCATTAATGAAGACGACAATAAAAAACTAAAACAATACTTTCATGCATGATAACCATAACCATTTTCATTTACCCTTAGGTCCAATAGTCTAAAACTTTCTTTGATATCACTCTATAATAATCATACAAGAGAAAAGTTTACAAGGAACAAAACTACTCTAGTACCACCCTATAACAACCCACCCCATGTTTACCCACATTTAAAAACTCTCCAAGGTAAACATGTGTTGAGAGTTACTTTGCATGAACTGACAACAAAGTTCTAGTTATTGAAGTGGTACCTACTTTTTTTAAATTTTACTGTAACCTCCTAGGGACACTTCATCACCCAAATATCAAACAACACCATTGGTGATCCTTTCCTAAGATGGAACTTTCTTTTTTCTTCACCTTATAGCCCAACCGCATGCATGCCAAGCCCTCCATGCAAAATTAAGGCTCCAACCACACACAAGTGGTCCTCCATCTCGTTACAGTGGAAAATACCCTATTATGTGCTTGCAGCCGCAGATTCAATGCCTGAATTTTAGGGCTAGCCCAAAGGCCACTACCCAGAACTTTCCAAAATCAATTCTAAGATAATCACAAGTATTCATAACCTATAATTAGCCTCTAATCTTTCTCAAACATGAAAAACACATGCTAAACATTTAGACAAATATATGGTAAACATAATAGCTACAGGTCATGAATGAATATATGTTAACCCTCTCATAGTTTCGCCAGAGAATCATCAAGAAGGCTCACTACCCTCTCAAGCTAGTTGCATCAAATACTCCTTAGCTCATAGATTCATATAAACATTCACTAAGTTATCGAATCATGAACAAGATCCATAAAAATAGCACATCATTTAAACCATGCCTATAACTAACATTTAACCATAATGAAATCAGGACAAACCAGTCATAAAATCAACACAATAACCAATACATGTGATCATTGACCCCAATAAGAAATAACACATAATAATTTATTGAAAGGTCAACCAATTCAGTGACTTCCACATACCACCCAACCATACATTGGGCTAAACCAAATCTTTATTTCATCCAATCACCCCCATTCCATATTCCAAGCATGAATGTGGGATCTCATGGAATAAACCAAAATAAAACCAACCAGGGCATATAGAGGCTAAACCACCGCAATCCTCCACAATAGTGATATCACCTAAAATGGTCTAGAAATCACCAAACCAACACAATATTGGATGCCTCAAAATTTATTCACCATACTCAAAGGAATTTTCCTGTCTCCACCCCCTTGTCAAGGGCTTCCCTGAGAAAACCATCTCCACCCACAACCCTTGGAATTTTCCTGAGACCAACTCACCCAGATCCAAAATATTCTGGAAATATAAAGCTTATGCAAGAATGAATTCTGATCACACTATGGCTATCCAGGAAATGACAAGGTAAGGTCATAACCACTTTCAATCCTGGAAAATCCCATTCCAATGATTGTTAAGTGATAATGTAAACAAAATGCATGCACCATGCATTCAAATCCCAACAATGAAATTGCACATGCAACCTATTATCTATAAAATATTCCTTTTGTAGCTTCTCTTCCAATCTTCTCCTTGTGCTCCCTTGCTTTATTTTTCTTGTATTTTTCTTGCTTAGTTTCTTATGTCCAAGTGATCTATCTCTCCTCTCTTGGAGTTTGATTTCTTCCTTAGAAAAACCAATGTATAAACTAATTAAAACTTGTAAACTATTTCTCAGATACCCTTTTATCATCGATGTCTAGTGTCTCTTCCTTTCCCTTTTCTTTCTTCTTTCGTTTTCCTCTATTTTCTCTCTAATTTCCCATGCATTCATATTCTTGTCTATTCATCATCCGTTTCTCCAATTTTCCTTTATTTCCTTAATTAATTTCCATTTATTTCCCTTTTCCTTTCTGCAAAGTCCAATGCCAATTTCCATAGCCATTAATTAACCACATGCGATACACACTTTAATTTTTTTTCCCTCCATTCATCTTCAAATATTTGTCCCCTGACCTTGGTACTATTTTCGTCTTTACAATGTCCTTCCATTTACATGGAAAATCAAGTCGGGGTTGTTACAATATACCACCATGAACATAGGGTCTCTTGCTCCATGCTAGAAATCACCAGGGTTACATGTTTGTCCATCATGTCATCCACCTGCTCACACTTACCATGTGTCACTAATTTATAAGTGCCACCTATTGCCCATCTTTTTCTAATTTCACCACCCAAAAATTCCAAATCATCATGTCATGTGACATCATCCTATTGGTGCCACATGTCTCGAGACTTTCAAATGTTGACATCATCATGCCACCTTGTCTACACATGTATATGTAAACAAATAAAATCATGTCATGTGTCATATTCTATAAGTTCCATGCTATACAGGGTACAGAGACAAGGGGGGTCTAAGAAATTAGTTTTTCTACAAATTTTCTTTATAAAAGTTTAACAGGCTAGGACAGGAAATTTGGATGCAAGTGAAGAGAAATTTCCCATTTCACTAGTCCCATCTCCATAGAAATAAAATATTGATCTCTAATGGAAACTATTGGAGAGATATCATCAGGGTCATGCATCAAGTGGGGTATTTTACTCACTAATCACCTATTCCACTCGACCATGTCCTCTCATTTCTTTGTCACCCTGTAAGTTTGGACTTGGGACTCCTTTGGAGACTTTTGGGGAGAAACCCATCGGATTCATGTGTCCCCTATGGGACCAAACACTTTCTCTCCTAAACTTATGATTGGTCCACCTTTGAACCCTCATGGATAGTCTTTTCACTAGTATGATGACTAAACTATGATGCCCAAGGCTAGAACACCAAAATTTTGACTTTTGACCTTACAACTTTGACCTACAATAACTTTTCATCTAGGAAGCGTTTTTCAGACTTTAGCATATCATTGGGAATCTCTTTCCAAGCACTATCAAACTACACCATTTTAGAGAATCTAAGCTAATATCCTAAGGAAAAATTTTATCTTGAGATGCTACTCCAAAAAACATTATTTCGCTAATTTGTCTGCATACAACTGATATTGACCAATCCATGACTTCCTTTGACACCCTTTGACATCAACACCATTTCCTTTTACATCAATGACAACATATGTCTCACATTATCAACCTTTGGCATTGATGGAAACATAAAAACCATTGGAAATAGTCATAAAAGCATGGGTTATCTCGAATATGTCAAACTAGAAAATCATATATAAGTATAAGCATAATAATTCTTTCAACACCTATTTTAACACTTCTTCCTATGAATTCTTGATCAAATGTTTTGTACTTTACTTCTCCTCATAAATAGGCAATGTTTTTCTTACTTCTCTTGCTTTGTTTACTTCTCTGCCTTTCAAATCAATGGAAGAGAAAATAATATGCTCCCCCTAAAACCAATCTCCCTTGTTTTGTTGAACGTATGGACCTAACAGTTCCCTTTTGATATGTTGAGTGCTTATTAGTTACCTTTATTCCTCTTGGGGAAGATTTGGTGGAGAGAGGTAAGACGAACTACTCTCTGTCTTTACCTTAAGTACTCAAATTGATCTCTTGGGATAGGTTTGTTGAATATATCATTTACATGCTATTTTGTAGGTGTATAATCCAACTTTACAATCTAATTTGCAACTTGCTCTCACAGGAAATGGTACTTGATTAGAATGTTCTTTGTCTTGGAGTGAAAATCAGGGTTCTTGGACATGTTTATTTCACTTATGTTATCACATATGATTGGGATTGGTTTTTCATATATTACTTGCACATCTTGTAAAGTTTTCTCCATCCATAATAGTTTAGTGCAACAAGATGTTCTTGTTTTATATCTAGCTTCGACATTAAAGAGAGAACTTGAATCTTGTTTCTTGCTCAACCATGAAACAAGACATTCACCCAGAAAGAAAGCACCACCACTAGTTCTTTTTCAGTCATTTGCATCACCTACCCAATTAGCTTAAGTAAAAACAATTAAGGAAAAATGTTTACCTATGGGGTAGGAAATTCCATAGTCCATTGTGGCTTTTTTGATATCAAATAATCCTCTTAGCTATCAGGAGATGCATATTTCTGGGGGCTTCTTGAAATATTCCAACAATTCCAACTACCTTCGTAATGTCTGGTCTAGAGGTTGTCAAGTATAATAGGATGCCAATAATAGATCTCTATAAATTTTTATCCACCTCTTGTGATTCATCATTATTGCACAATTTGCAACCTCTAACCATTTGAGTGCTTACCAAACACCATTCCTTTATCCCAAACTTTTTCAAAACTTCCTTGGGATACATTCTTCATGAGAAAAACAATCTTTTTGAAGATTGTGCAATCTGAAAACCAAGGAAATAAGAAATTTTTCCAATCATAGACATCTAAAATTTGGCCTTCATATTAGCTAAAAACTAACAAGTTAGATGATATGAATCACTTGCAAAAATAATTTCATCGACATAGACAACTAATAATAACAATTTTCCATCAATGGATTTCACATACAAATTATTGTCAAATGCACCTGTTTTAAAACCACACTTCAACAAATAACTATGCAACTTAAAGTAACATGTCCTTGGGGCTTGGTTAACACCACACAAGGACTTTCCAAACATTCAAACATATTGAGGTTTATCTGACAATTGACAGCCATCAGGCTGCTCAACGTCGACTTCTAGTAATTCTCTATTTAAAAAGGAAAATTTGACATCCATATGATATATCCTAAATTTCATAAGGCTAGCAAAAGCCAAGAAGAGTTGAATTACTTCTAATCATGAAATAGGAGAAAAATATCATCAAAATATAAGCCTCAAGTTTTGCATAACCATTGCAAACTAACGTTACTTTGTGTCTTACCACTTCACCGTTTTCATTCAATTTGTTCCTGAAACCCCCACTTTGTGCCAATAAAATTCTTATTTGTTGGTCTTGGAACAATCTCCCAAGTCTATTTTATCTTGATTTGATCAAGCACTTCATTCATGGCCTTTAGCCAATTGTCATATTGCCTATTCGAAGAAAAATCCTTTGGTTCCATCATAGATAAAAAAAGCTACATGTGCTTGGATAGGGGGATTTGTCAACCTTCTTCTCATTTGAAAACCCATTTTCAAGTTACCAACAGTTTGGTCTATCGAGGTCTCTTTTCACATACCTTGCAGGATCTTTCAATTGTGTATTGAATGGTTCTTCAATTTGTCCATCTGTAAATTGCTCATCAACCTTCTTATAATGGATGATTGGATCATTGGAGTTGATATTCACTGGTTGATTATCTTCAAAATAAATGTGATCCTCAACTTTACATCAATGCAATCAATTATTTTTCTCATATTCTTATTGTAGCATCTATAAACCTTTTTATTCCAAGAGTACACAAGAAGAATACCTTCATTAACTCTTGCATTGAACTTACAAATATTTTCATCATTCTTCTCGATATAACACTTGATTCCAAAGACTCTAAAGTGCTTGACAATAGAAGGTCTTCCATACTAGAGTTGATATGGCATTTATCACTATTTGGTTGAATATGTGATTTTTTTTAAATTACCATTGTAGTGTGAATGGATTCAGCCCAAAAATTTGGTCGTATACTTCCTTCACCCATCATGGATCTAGCCAACTACTAGACAAATTTGTTGACTCTCTCTGCTACTCCATTCTATTGTGGAGTCTCTGCAATCGTAAATTGTCTTTTGATGTCATTTTATTTGTAAAAATCATCAAACTCTTTGGATGTAAACTTACCACCATTATCAGACCTTATGTAATTTATTTTATAGTCTTTCTCATTCTCATCAATGGCCTTAAATTTCTTGAACTTTTAAAAGGCCTCTGATTTTTCTCTTAAAAATGCTACCCATGTCATTTTGCTAAAATCATCATTGATAAGGATGAAATACAATTTACCTGAGGGTGAATGCGTTATTGAAGGACTACACATGTTTTAAGGCCCTCCTCCCACATATACCCAAGTAACCAGTCAATTGGGGTAAACATGTGACGAAAAGTTACTATGATATGATTCAACCTCCTAAATGACCTTAAGGAAGTGGAATCAACATAAACACACCATACTAGACCTTCCACTTTAGCAACAACACTCCAAGGAACCATCCCAACAGCTTAGATAACTAGCCCTTGCATCCCATTAAGATTTTATACAGTTAGATCCCATGATGCTCCCTTGATATGGACAAGAATGCATCCAGAAGGCTCTAGACGCTTCCACAACATGGGTATGCATGTGTGCAGGTTTTTTTTTCACAGTGATGTGCCTATGTCTCTGGGATTTGAGCCACTTTTCCAGGCCTAGAGCCCACATCACTACCCAGAACTCTATGACACTTTCAGAATTCGTAAATTACATGACCAAAAGAATTACAAATAAAAACTAACTCCAGGACTAGGCCTGACCATCCCCAACCGAGACTGACATTCTGTCAAACACTTGGCATCAATTGAATCTATAGGAAATGAATACAATGAAGAGCATAAATGACTGATAACTCATCTGAGACTTGACAAGAAGGATCACCACCCTCTTCCCTTAACTTTTTTGACATCAATTAGGCATAGTACCCATTAACCTTCAATTTACAAGTAAATACATGAAATAACCATGACAATAACCAATCACATAACCATGCTTATAACAAACATTAAACCATGAAAATAAAAATGAGGTAAAAGCCATTAAAGACACATATTAACAAGTACAAAAGAAGGATAACTTAGCTTTTATTAAACATAGGCAAAGCCGACTAGGTTCGGGGTTTCCACGTACCACTTGACCGTAGACATGGTTGAACCAAATATTTATCTTACTGAGTCACCCCCATGTCATATTCTAAGCATGAATGTGGGATCTCATGGATAAGCCAATCCAAAAACAACCAAGGGAATCTAGAGGTTAAACCACCTCCACCCTCACCAAATTGTGATATCACAACAAACCAATACCAAGACCATAAAACAAAATTGGGCTTGGAATACCTCTAAAATCCATCACTATGCTTTTGAGGAATTTTCTATCTCCTTGTCTCTCAGGATTTACCGAAACCCACACCAAGTCACTAGGCCCTAAACCAAGACTCCACCCTCTAGCTTTACCATGTATCCTACCAAAACTGGTCAAGGATTTCCTGTGCCTTTGGGATTTTCCTCAGACCACCTCCACCCCAGATTCTGAAACCATCTGGAAATTCCAAATCTCAAAACTGAGAAACCAATCCCATCATACCATGGCTATCTGGAAAAAGGCAAGGCAAGGTCGAACAGTACTTTCATAACCTGGAAAAACCATTCCACCGATAGTAAGAGAACCATATACCAGCATGCAAAGCCAAGCATGTCAAAACCATATAGGAAATCACATATGGAATATGTTACCTACAAGTATTCTTGTTGACGCTACTTGATCCTGCTCTTCCTTCCTTGATCTTTTATTGCCTTCCTTTCCTTTGCTTGTTTTTTCCTTCCTTACTCCAAAGATAGAGTTCTCCAAGAAACTCTAAGTGTCCAAGAGTGAGAGAGAGAGAGAGAATAATGAGAGAGCTCGAAAACTGTACTAAAAAAAAGCCATGAATTGATCCTCAGAAGCCTTTTTATCAATGAGGCCTCTATTTTCTTCATTTTCCATTATTTCGCTTCATTTTACTCCTCACATGAAACATGTTACGTTTCACCTTCCTTTTCTCCTATTTTCCTTTATTATCATAAATAAATGTACCAACAATATCCTTTTGTCGTTTGAATTCCAGTCATTTCCTTTTCCAATTTCGCCTAGCCATAAACACATCCAATGATGCCCACTAAGATATATTTTCCCAACATTCAGAGTGGAATAAGTGTCCCTTAACCGTGGTTTTGTTTGTCCTTTATTAACTTTTATTACATGAAATTTTAATGAGGGGTTGTTACAGACCCCTCCCCCTTGAGAAACACCATCCTCAGTGTTAAACCACACCAAGACCTCAGTAAAACCACTGAAAAACAAATATATTTCCCATGGAGCTTTATAAATTAGCTCATTGCAGTATTTCAAATGAATGACCTACTCAAAAACAAAATATCACGACAACATGATAAGATAACAACCATACCACTTATTCGAGCTTTACAACTTGTACCATGGCAGTATTTACATCCATAAAATTATCTACATATACCAAAACATCAACAAAACATATGCCAAACATCATACCAAAACTTCTTTTCCTCAACTAGCAAATAATGAACGATACATGGCCCACATTTATTTCGCCATCTCCCATGTAGCTTCTTCAGGCTCAAAGTGCTTCCACTACACCTTAACTTGATTTATGGCTCTGTTCATGAGAATGCATTTCTTCCACTGTAATATGCACTAAGCCTCTGGTTGGAATTCTCCTTCTTGCTCCACCTGCAATACATACCAATCAATAATATGATCAACATCCTTTATATATCTCTCAAACAATGAAACATGGAGAACATCATGTACTTTCAATGTTGGAGTCAATGCAAGTTGATAGGTCACCGGTCCAATCCTCTCAAGGATCTCAAAAGGCTTGCAATATCATGTAGCCAAATTGGCACATGATCCAATCCTTAAAGAGCTCTTCTTGGGCTTGATGCACAAATACACATGATCCCCAACCTAAAACTCCTCGAATTCCCTGTGCTGGTCCACATAAATATTTTTTCTATCTTGTGTTTCCTTCATATTCTTCTTTATAATCGACATTTCCGATTCCATGTCTACCAACATATCCGGTCGAATAAGTACCATGTTCACTGGATCACTCCAGCTGATGGGAGTATTACAACTCCGCCCATACGGTGCCTCAAAAGAACTCATCATCAATGAATCCAGATACCCATTTTTGTATGAAAACTCAAACAATGGAAGATACTCCTGCCATATTCTCTACTGGTGCACAACATAAATCCTAAATATATCCTCCAAGATCCTTTTGACCCTCTCTATGTGTCCATCTATCTACAGATGATAGGCTATACTAAAGGCCAACTCTGCACCCAAATCTGCAAATATCTCCTTTCAAAAACTTGGAAGTGAACTTTGCATCCTTGTATGACATGATCTTCTTCGAAATGCCATGTAATCTCACAATCTCCCTTATGAAAACCTATGCCACCTCACTAGATGAATATGCAGTCCTTGCTAGAATGAAGTGAGCTACCTTGATCAACCTATCAACCACAACCATAATAGAATCATGTTGTCTCACTATCCTCGGAAGACCTATAATGAAATCCATGGGAACGTCCTCCCATTTCCATTCAGGAATCGAAATAGGCTATACTATACCACCTAGATGCTTAAATTTTAGCCTTACCTATTGACAATCCAAACATCTAGCCATGAACTCTGCCACTTCCTTCTTTAGCTTAGACCAATACTAGAATCTCTTCACCGTTGTTAATGTCTTTTGATATCCTGGGTGACCCGAGTATGGCTTGACATGAAAGTCCCTCAAGATAATCTTCTTGAGCTCACTGCAATCTAGCATGTAGATCTTGTCGTTGAATCTCACCAAACCATTTGGCATGAGATGATAGTCTGCATCCTCATCTCCTCTACCTGTACCTGAAGTTGTACATGTAACTATACCTATATATGTACCTCTACCTATACTCTGTTGTAACCTATGTATAATCTCCATAGACTTGCCATCTCGTTGTCCTACCTAAAAGATCCTATTTTGTAAATCTGCCCCATAATATCTCATAGGTGTTATATGATGCACCTGTGCTTTCCTGTTAAGAGCATCTGCAATGCAGTTCTCCTTTCCCTTAATGTATCTGATCTCTAAGTCAAAATCACTAAGGGTATCCAACCATCTAGCTTGCCTGGCATTTAGATTTGGCTATTCAAACAAATATCTGAACCCACTCTGATCGCTCCTCAATACAAATCTCCTGCCAAGAAGATAATGCCTCCACATCTTCAAGGTGTGAATAATAGTTGCCAACTCAACATCATGGGTCACGTAATTCTGCTCATGCTCATTCAACTTCCTCAACTCATATCACACTACCTATCCTTCCTACATAAGGAATCCACCAAGTCCTCTTTTACATGCATCTATACACACTACAAACTCTTTATCCAGATCTGAAATCTCAAGGACTAGAGCATTAGTCAACAACTACTTCAATTGCTTGAAACAAGCTGCACATTCTTCTGTCCATTCCAACTTCTTACCTTCCCTCTGCAAGGATTTCATAGCATATGTAATGCGTGGGTTCTTAATGAACCTCCTGTAGTAACCTACCAATCCCATGAATGATATCACCTCATCCACATTCTTAGGAGCTTCCCACTCCATGATGGCCTTATCTTTTCTGGATCTACTACTATTCTTCCTTGGAAACAACATGTCCCAAGTAATGCACTTATGTTTGAAAGAATATGCACTTGATTAGCTTGGCATACAAATGATGCTCTCTTAGTAATATCAACACTACTACTAAATGCCCGGCATGCTCTTCTTCATTTTGGGAGTATATCAATATGTCATCAATGAATATAATAACAAACTTGTCCAACTAAGAATGCAACACATTGTTAGTCAAACACATAAATGTAGTTGGGGAATTAGTCAAACTGAATGGAACTACAACAAACTCATAATTCCCATACCTATTCCTGAAGGCAATCTTGTAGATATCCTCTCCCTTTGTTAGGGTCCAACCCTAACCCCCTTATTTGTGTAATAGGGTCAAGTCATAGTTATAGTTAGTTAAAAAATCAATAAAGCATGTATTAATAATTGTAAGTGGTTGACCCACATTTAAATAAGGGACCACATTTCGCTGCAAATGGGCCATGGTATTAGATAGATGGCATTAATAAGAACCATGGTACTAACCCATGGTATTGCATGTATGAATCCTATATAAAGGATAGAGACTCCCCTTGAGGAGCATCATGACTTATTTTGTAATTGAGCGCAGCTCTATTGGAGGTTTCCCCCTCGAAGAGGCAAGTGAACATTGCTTTCCTTTCTCGATAATAAAATACATGTTGTTGTTTCTTATTGTTCTATGTTCTGGGTATATTTCTACGCATATTTGGTATTCTAGTATCTTCTCGTAGGTCAAGAGCATAACAAGTGGTATCAGAGCACTTTCCAGGGCCAGTGGGATCTCCAATTTTAGCAAAAAAAATTTGGCTAGAGACGTGTTCCAACGTCTTCAAACCACGGGATCTATCGTTGAGCGCATAAACCTGCAGATTTGGGGAGGCATGCATGCAGGAAATACAAGAGGTGGTCACACTTGTTGGACTCCCTCGTAACCCCTGTGGGCACCCCTTCGAGTAGTAGCACATTAGATAGAACTGCGTATGAACTGTCTTCCAAGTACCCTCTAGGTTTATTGGAAGCCCACTAGGCTCTCTTGAAACCTCGCCGTAGATAAACCATCGGTTGTCTTGCTGCTACAGTACACCAAGAACAGCACTTGTGGAGATTACTCGCACATACGATAGGGTAGTCGGGTTGTATAGCTAAGGGTACGGTTGATCCTCCTTGGTTAGTGCCCTGAAAGATTGGGTCGAGTACTACTGTCGGACCCTTATGTATATTGTGATCTGTAGCACCTAACACTCCTTGAGACCATAGTTCCCTTGTCTCTCTCTAGATCACGCATCATCTTTGCCAGATCAGATCTAGAAGGTTGGGTTCTATCGCAGCCGCAACAATCAGTTCTACCATTCATACCTATCAGATCTGCCAATCAAATCTATCATATCTGCCATTTAGATCTAGCAGCAGGGGTTCAATCACTGCCACATTCCTACTCATGCTCTGCAATTGAGGGTTTTGCCGATAGATCTGACTATTTGTGTGGCTCCTATACTTGGGCGTGATTCTCACAAGACATTGGGTAGAATTAACTTTTCTGGGAATCGGCTATTGCAATATTCCTAAGCGAGGAGTAAAACTCCTTTCGGAGTAAAAAAAAAAAAAAGAAAAAAAAAACCGAGTCTGAGACGCTCTCAGGATGCTTATAGGAGACTTAGCCCATAAGAATCAGGTCGACGGGCTGAGCAAGGTGGTACCATTCACTTGTCAGTGTCAAAATTTCGGGTGGTTCCAATTTTTTTTCATAGTAACGACAAGTGCACTGGATCAATGCATGGTACAAACCAGAGCTCAAGCTATGGCCAATGAGAAGATTGACACCCTTAATCAAAAGTTGGAGGCATTAACGAAGTAGATCCAGACCTTAACTGACACAATCACAAAGGGCAAGTTGGTGGAACAATCAGAGGCATATGCTTTTAATGAAAACCTTCAAGGCGAGTCTAGCCATTCTCTTCACTTCTATGGAGACCACTAACAATGCCAGCTTTGACCACCCAAGCTGGACATGTATAAATTTTCTGGCTCTCATCCGGCCATATGTCTAGCACAAATGGAGCAATATTTCACATTGAATCACATCAGAGATGATGTGACTAAGCTAAGTGTAGGAAACCTGTACTTGGACCAAGAAAGATGGAAATGGTGGCAGTGGCATCAACACTGCTATGCAATGCCACTGACTTGGCAGATATTCTCAAAAGCCCTTTCTGATCACTTTGACCACGAATCTAACTTTTTGGGTCGTCTTACTAAGCTCTGACAGACAGGCACAATGCAAGAATATATTAAAACCTTTGAAGAATTAGCCTTCTGCACAGAATGTCTAGTAGATGAATTGTACTTGGAATGTTTTATCAGTGGTCTCAAAGATGCCATACAAGCTCACGTCCAACTACAACACCCAGTCTCATGGCTAGCAGCTTGCAAGATAACTCGTGAAGTAGAACGCACATTAGCAGCCTAGTCGACTCGTCCAAATTTCATAGCCAAGGGACGACCCACCCAGGCTCTTAGCACTACCCAAACACTTCAGGTTCAAAAGGTGTCACTAGTGGAAATGGCAGAAAGAAGAAGGCAAGGATTGTGCTACTACTGTGATGAGAAATACTCCCCGGGGCACAAATGCAAGGAACCCAAATTCTTTCAAATTGATGCTACTGATCACAGTTCATGTGAGGAAGCCCCACCATTGCAGGGACCAGAGGAGGAAGATGAGGACAACCAGCTGGACAGAGAGCTCCCAGCTACACCTGAAAAACCAGTTATCTCGCTTCATGCTTTGGCAGGAATTTTTTCTCCTGAAACTCTCAAAATCAGAGGTTTTATTAAGCATCGCCCTGTAGTAGTCTTGATTGATAGTGGCAGTACGCATAAATTTATCCATCAAAGAGTCACTAAAGTAGTGCATTGTTTTTTTAGAGCAGCCTCTAATTTCCAGGTACAGATTGTTGATGGGGGGACAATGAAATGTGAAGGCCGCTGTGAAAATGTCAAACTTCAAATGGGGGATTATCGCATAAAGACCCACATGTTTTCCATCAACATGGGTGGGTGTGACATTTTCTTGGGTGCTGAATGGCTCCGCACACTCGGCCCAATCACAATGGATTTCCAGGAGTTATATATGAGCTTCAAGCAGAATAACCACACACATACCCTCCGCGGACTCCAGGCAGGTGCTCCTTCTATCATCAGCTCGCATAAGATGGAAAAATTGTTAAAAAGGGGCCACCATGGAGTTATAGCCCAATTTAATGCCATCCAGGCCTTCGAACCCACTTCTCTTCATATTCATCCTGAGATGCAACAGGTCTTAAACAACCATCTGCGGGTCTTTGACAAACCTCATAAGCTTCCACCCTCAAGAGGGGAACATGATCATAGCATTACTTTGGTCCTACAGGCACAACCACAAAATGTGCGCCCATATAGATATCCTTTCGCCCAAAAGAATGAAATTGAAAAAATCATCAAGGAACTCCTGGAAGCCGGTGTCATTCATCCTAGCATTAGTCCTTATTCATCGCCTGTGGTCATGGTGCTCAAGAAATATGGGGAATGGCGTATGTGTCTAGACTTCAGGGCCCTCAACAAGCTGACAGTCAAAGATAAATTTCCCATCACGATTGTTGATTATTTTCTGAATGAACTAAATGGGGCTCAATTCTTTACTAAGCTCGACATTCACTCGAGCTATCACCAAATTCACATGAAAGAAGTAGACATTCCAAAGACTACTTTCTGAACTCATGTAGGCCATTATGAATTCTTGGTCATGCCATTTCATCTCTGTAATGCCCCATCCACCTTTTAGAGCCTCATGAATCACCTGCTCAAACCATATCTCAGAGAATTTTTCCTTGTTTTCTTTGATGACATCCTCATCTACAGACTGACCTAGGATAAACTTCTTCAACATGTAGATCAACTCTTGCAACTACTCTGGAAGCATAAATTATTTGTCAAATTATCAAAGTGCTCTTTTGGAATGGAAAAAGTTGAGTATTTGGGCCACATTGTGGGGCGTGAAGGTGTCAAGGTGGATCCCAAAAAGATCCAGGCAATGCAGGATTGACCTCAACCAAAGACCTTGAAGAGCTTGAGAGGACTTTTGGGTCTCACCGGCTACTATCACAAATTTGTCTGCAATTATGGTCACATTGCTAGACCCCTCACTCACCTTCTCTAGAAAAATTCATTCCTTTGGAATGATGAAGCGTAACAGGCATTTATATCTCTCAAACATGCCATTTGTTCCACTCCTGTATTGGCACTACCCGACTTCACCAAATCTTTTGTGATTGAATGTGATGCTTCAGGTATGAGTATTGCAGTTGTCTTAATGCAGGAAGGTCGACCCTTGGCATTCACTAGCCAATGACTAAGTGAGACAAATCTGGGACAATCTACCTATGAGAAGGATATGATGGCCATCTTACATGCAGTGGATACCTGGTGACCATACTTATGGGGGCGACATTTCCAAATCTGCACAGACCATCAAAGCCTTAAATAATTTTTGGAGCAACACCTATCCTCGCCAAAACAAAATAAATGGCTAGCCAAAATGTTGGGATATGATTATGAGACAATTTACAAGAAAGTGCAAGAAAATGTCGTAGTGGATGCTTTATCACGCCAATTTGAGGAGGAAGGCACCCTGCTAGCAATCTCTCTTCCCATTCTAGAGTGGATTGAAGAGGCTCGCAAGGAATGGTTTTCACATCCTTTGCTCTCCCAACTCATTAATAAATTGCAAGCGGATCCAAATTCCACAGTAGGCTACTCCTGGCAGGATGAGATTCTTCGCTACAAGGACAAATTAGTGATATCACCAACATCCCCCCTTAAAAGTCACATTTTGGCAGAGTTACACTCATCTCCCACTGCAGGCCATTCAAGCTTTCAAAAGACTTATGCTCGCACTTGACGTTCATTCTTTTGGATAGGCATGAAAAAGGACATTCTTACTTTTGTAGCTAAGTGTGATGTGTGTCAGTGCCACAAAGGAGAAACATTCAAATCCCCAGGCACATTACAGCCATTGCCCATCCCTGCCTCAATATGGATGGAGGTTTCTATGGATTTCATTATGGGTCTTCCGAAGTTAGGCAACAAGTCAGTCATCATGGCGGTTGTGAACAGACTTTCTAAGTATGTTCATTTTTGTGCCCTACCCCACCCTTTTACACCAGCTTTGGTGGCTCAATATTTCATGGACCAGATCTTCAAATTGCATGGCATGCCCACTTCCATTGTGTCTGATCATGACCCGATCTTCACCAGTAACTTTTGGTAGAAACTCTTCAGGCTACAAGGTACCCAACTACAACTCAGTACTTCCTATCATCCCAAAACTAATGGTCAAATTGAAGCATTCAACAAATGTCTGGAGACCTACCTCAGGTGTTTCACTTTAGAAAAGCAACATCTATGGGTACAGTGGTTACTTCTAGCCGCATGGTGGTATAATACTAACTATCATGCCACCACCAAAATGACTCCATATGAAGCAATTTACGATTAACTCCCTCCTTCACCTACTTCTTATATTCAAGGATGCTCAAAGCTACAAGCAGTGGATCAACTCCTATAGAACCGTGCAACCATGCTGGCCCACCTCAAAGAGAATCTCCATCAAGCTCAAAATTGCATGAAGCAACAGGCAGACCAACATCGTTCAGAGCACAAATTTCAAGAAGGGGATCAAGTATGCTTGAGGCTGCAATCATATAAGCAAACATTACTCAAAGACAAGGGTTGTAAGAAATTATCTCCAAAATTCTATGGACTATATCAAATACTTCAGCGAATAGGAGAAGTAGCCTACAAGCTAGCCTTGCCACCCACTGCAAAAATCCATCCCATCTTCCATGTCTCATGTCTCAAGAAAGTGGTTGGGAACCATTGCAGAATTCAAACCAATCTACCAGAATTGGATGAAGAAGGTTCAATCTCGCTCCAACCTGAACAGGTTCTTGACACGCGAGAACAGCACCTGCGCAGCTGCACGATCAAGGAAGTCCTCGTCAAGTGGAAAGACACCTCTCCAGAAGATGCGACCTGGGAACCAGCTATTATTCTTCAGTATTTTTCGCAGCATTAGCCTTGAGGATAGGCTATTTTTATGGGGGAGGGCATGTTAGGGTCCAACCCTAACCCCCTTATTTATGTAATAGGGTTGAGTCATAGTTATAGTTAGTTAAAGAGTCAATAAAACCCATATTAATAATTGTAAGTGGTTGACCCACATTTAAAGAAGGGACAAGAGTTAGTTGCAAGTGGGCCATGGTATTAGATAGATGGCATTAATAAGAACCATGGTACTGACCCATTGTATTTTGCATGTATGAATCCTAGATAAAGGATAGAGACTACCCTTGAGGAGTGTCGTGTCTTATTTGGTAATTGAGCCTAGCTCTATTGGAGGTTGTCCCCTCGAAGAGGCAAGTGAACATTGCTTTCCTTTCTGAATAATAAAATACATGCTGTTTTTTCTTATTGTTTTGTGTCCTGGGTATATTTCTTCACATACTTGGTATTCTGGTATTTTCTCGCAGGTCAAGAGAATAACATCCTTGATGCGTACATGATGGTATCCTGATCTCAAGTCGATCTTAGAGAACAGTGTTGCTCCCTTCAACTAATTAAATAAATCATCAATCCTCGACAACGAGTACTTGTTCTTGATCGTTACCTTGTTTAGTTTCCTATAATCAATGCACAATATGAGATTGCCATATTTCTTCTTTATGAACAACACTGGTGCACCCGGAGGTGATATACTTGGCCTAATGTATCCCTTTTCAAGCATCTCCTTTAACTGCAATTTCAACTCCACTAGATCTGGGGTATTCATCCTGTGAGGTACCTTCGATGTTGGTCTTTCCAATGGCATGAACTCAACAAAGAAATATACTTCCCTGTGAGGAGGTAACTCGGAATATCTGCTGGAAACACATCCTAATACTGGTGTAATATAGGGTACATCTTGAATATTTCTACATCCTCAACATCTTTACCCTTGTCACTAGATATATGCACTGCAAACATCACACAACCTTTTATGCAACTACGCTTAGCCTACATAAAAGTAACCATCCTTACTGATGTAGGCTTCTTCTTTCCCTACAAAATTATCTTTTCACCATTATCATCCAAGCACTCAATGGCCTTGTCGAGGCAATCCACTTTGGTCCTATGAAAGTATAGCCAACCTTTACACAAAAGAATGTTATATGATCCCAATGGAAGTAAATTAAAATGTGTTATTATAGGCATATAATTTAACTCAAATGCACAAGATCTTACCTAATGTTGAACTCTCTTCTTTGAACCTGTAGCCAAATGTAGCAACCAAGATTTTGCATGCACTTCTTTTCTCAAACCATACTTATCCAGTAGATTAAGATTAATATAACTATAATTAGATCCAGGATGAATCAAAATAGAAACAAATTGATCACAACGCTTACCATCCATCTCCATGATAGATGAGTGTTGATCCACCTACCTGTTCTCCAGAGCTACATAAATCCGACGAATTCTATGAGCAACATCCCCAACTGTATGAACATCCTCGGCACTATAGATATGCGGTTTACCACCCTGATACTGTGGAAAATCCTGCTTACGATGATCCTTTCCACATATCCAACACTGCAATTGTTCTTTACCATTGCCTCTAGTCTGTTACTCTCCATGTCCCTTCTAAACTGTATTAAAATTCTTGTAAGGGACTACATTTTCTTTCTCACCTGCATCTTGAGGCCTTCCTCGCTTTAGTGGCCATTTTCCTTTAGCTTTCTCATTTCCTTTCAAGTCACGCCTATGCTCAAATTTGTGCTTCGATTACTCATATCAATGTTTCATCTTTCAGATGGCCTCCTCCAGCGATCTAGGCTCACCGAACTCAATCTGGTCTCTATATGCTACTGGAAATCCACTGATGAATCCCTTAACCTTGGCCTTCTCCTCCTTAAGGTAAGGCACATATCCCATTGGCTCTAAGAGCCTATTAGTATACTCATCATCTATCATGGAACCCATCTGCAACTCATAAAACTCCTTATCTCTATCATCATAGTACCTTTACAAAAAATACTTCTTCTTCAAGAGCCTCTCATACTCATTAAAAGTCAAGTCATACTCCCGAATGTCTTTAACATTCTTCACATCCTCCCATCAGATATCTTCTTTTCCTTTAAGATTTAACCTATTATCCTTGCTTTCATGTTCTTTGAATAATTGTGCAATCTAAATAACTTCCTCATACCAATCAACCATTCCTTTGCATCCTGTGATTTATTCATCTCTCCATCAAATGTAGGTGGATTTTCATTCTTAAATTCATCTGGAAAATATCCCTTGTCACTCCACTAGTAAGGATGATAACAATTACGATCATAATGCCTGTCAGAACCAGAAATAGAATAGTACATGTGTTTATCACCCCTCCTATCGAGAGTATCCAAGGACCTTCCATCTTTGATTGTTTCCTCTCCATCCATCATGTACTCACCATGAGACTTGCTACCATATGCCACATTAGTTCTATCCTCCTTCTCATGGTTGATCCGAAGTGGTCCCTGTCACTGCAATTATGACGAACTATGAAGTATCAATGAATTTACCTCTTCTTGTTTCTCCTGTGCATGTATGATTTTGTCATTATCTTCATTACAACTCGTTATTTCTACCTTTAAGCTTCTCAGTGTCTCTACCAAATTAGAAGAGTTACCAACACCATGCTTCTCATCTAATCCATAGGGGGAGTCTCAAGAACTGTAGTCTACCATTTTTCTAGTCATCTTGATATTCTTCCTACAAGGTATAACATGTAAGCTAAACCAAATCATAATGAGCCAATGCACCTTAGCATAATTAAGGGAGGATACCTCATCTGCAATATTGACCAATAGCGTAGTACATGTATAATATAATCATGAAAACATATATACATATGATACATAAGCATATACGTATATAGCCATCATTATAGCTAGAGTCGAGTCATCAATGCATGATGATATCAACTACACATACCATGACCTCATGCATGATAAAAACAACCATATCAATGCACATTTGACAACTTGTAAGCAGTGACACACATAAAATGCATAACCAATCACACACTCATGAAGACACACTCTAGAACAAAAACATCCTCTTTCACATGGTGACATAACTACAATCATGACCGACACCATGCATATGCAACAAGCATATAGACCATAAGGATGATTAACACACATGTAACTGACATGAATGCATGACCAACACACAACCCATCCAGTCTGAGGGGTGAACCATGCTCTAATACTACTATGTAATGCCCTCGTCCCACATCTACACAAGTAACCTGCTAAAGAGGGTAAACATGTGACAATAAGTTACTATGATATGATTCAACGTCCTAGATGACCTTAAGGAAGTGAAATCAACAGAAACACACCATACCAGACCTTCCACATCGGTAACAAGACTCCCAAGAACCATCCCAACCACTCAAGTAACCAGCCCCTAGGTATCACTGATTTTTTAGACCATTAAACCCCTAGACGCTCCCTTGATATGGACAAGAATGCACCTAGAAGGCCAAAAAATCCCATGTCATTGGTATGCATGCATCTATGGACTTTTCTTCCTAGTGGTGTGCCTGCATGTCTGGGATTTGAGCCACTTCTTCAGGAAAAGAGCCCATGTCACTGCCCATAACTCAATGACAATTTCAGAATTCATAAATTACATGACCAAATGAATTACAAATGAAAACTTACTCCATGACTAGTCCTAACCATCCCCAACAGAGACTCACATTTTTTCAAACACTTGGAATCAATGCAATCTATAGGAAATGAATACAAGATAGAGCATAAATGACTAATAAATCATATGAGACTTGACAAGAATAATCACCACCCTCTTCCCTTAATTATTTTGACATCAATTAGGTCTTGTATCCATTAACCTTTCAGTTACAAGTAAATACATGAACTAACCATGACAATAGCTAGTCATATAACCATGCTTATAACCAGCATTAAACCATGAAAGTAACAATGCGATAACAACCATTAAATCCACATATTAACAAGTACGAAATGAAGAGAACTTAGATTTTATTAAACATAGGAAAAGTAGACCAAGTTCGAGACTTCCATGTACCACCCAAATGTAGACATGGATGAACCAAATATTTCTTTCATCCAGTCACCCTTGTGCCATATTCCAAGCATGAATGTGGGATCTCATGGATAAACCAATCCAAAGATAACCAAGGGAATCCATAGGTTAAACCACCTCCACCCTCACCAAATCGTGATCTCACCAAAAATTGGCACCAAGACCACAAAACCAAATCGAGCTTGGAATGCCTCCAGACTCCATCACTATCCTTGAGGAATTTTCCATCTCCTTGTATCTTATGATTTACCACAATCCACACCGGATCACTAGGCCCTAAATTGAGACATCGATATCTCAATATTTACCACAATCCACATTGGATCACTAGGCCCTAAACCGGGACTCCACCCTCAGGATTTACCTTGTATCCCACCAAAACGAGTCAAGGGATTCCTAGGACTTTGGGATGTTCCTAAGCCCACCTTTGCCCTAGATTCCAAAACCATCTGACAATTCCAAAGCTCAAAATAAATAAATAAATCCCATCACACCATGGTTATCCAGAAAAAGGCAATGCAAGGGTGAAAACCACTATCATAACCCGAAAAAACAATGCCACTTATAGGAAGAGAACCATATACCAACATGTAAATCCATGCATGTGAAACTCGGCTAGGAAATCACACATGCAATATGCTACTTGCAAGTATTCCTATTGAATATGTTTGACCCTTTTCTTCCTTGCTTGATCTTATCTTTCCTTCCTTTCCTTTGCTTGTTTTTTCCTCCGTTGCCACAGAGCTAGATTGATCCCAGAAACTTTGTGTCGAAGAGTGAGAGAGAGAGAGAGAGAATAATGAGAGAGAACTAAAACTAAACCGACAAAAAGGAACGAACTGATCCTCATAAGCCTTGTTATATTTTCTTCATTTTCCATTATTTTCCTTCATTTTCCTCCTCACATGCAACCTGTGACCTTTCACCTTCCATTTCTCCTATTTTCCTTTAATTTCATAAATAAATGTGCCAAAAACACATTTTTTCCCTTTGAATTCCTTAGCCATTGCCTTTGCCAATTTCCCTTAGCCATAAACACATCCAATAATGCCCACTATGAAATCTTTTCCTAACATTTAGCTTGGAATAAGTGTATTTTAATCGTGGTCTTATGTTTCCTTTATTAACTTTTATTACATGAACTTTTAAACAGAGGTTGTTACATAGGTCCATATGTATCAAATGCATTGGCCTGGTTGTTGAGTTCTCCTTGGACTTGAACGACACTCGTACTTGTTTTCGAACTTGAAATATCTTGCAAACAATGTTCTCTACCTTTGAAAGATTTTGTAGATATTTAACAACATTCTTCTTAACCAATTTGACAAAATGATCAAAGTTTGGATGTCCTAACCTTTGATACCACATACAACTCTCATCAGTCTTTACCAAAAAAGACTTCCTTGTCTTCTATTTTAGAACACATACATTATTGTTTATTCTAAATTATTCATCTACTATATCTCCTGTGCTGACATACTTGATTTGACAATTTTTATATTTGAACAACAAATCATACCCTTGGTTACACATTTGAGACACTCTAAGTAAATTGTGCTTCATGCCATTAACAAACAATAGATACTTCACCATATCTCTATCGTTAACTAGGCTAACAATTACTTTACCAATAATATTATTAGGTTCATTATTTCCAAAGGTTATATTACCTTTTCTAATATGTTTATGTGACAAAAACCTGCTTTTATCTCCTAACATATGCCTAGAGAAGCCAATGTCAACATACCATTATCTCCCTTAATTCTAAGTGTATAGCACTAGACCACAGTTCTCTTTATTTTGATTTTTCTTCCATACTTTGGGTTCCTAATTGGTTTTATTAATTTCTAGATTAGGCCTTTTGTCTCTAAGTCTGCAATAAGCTTCTTTGTGGCCAAATTTTTTTATAGATATAACACTGAATCAAATTATTTATAGAGAATGAATTGTTGAGACTAGTTTTTTGTATTCTCTTTTGAGAAAATTGATTATAAAACTAGTAATTTCTACCTTATGTGATGATCTGCCCGAATGTTAGGTTCACCCTACAATACACAACCTTATGCACATAATTAGTACAAGTAAAGTAATAACTTGGAAATATGTACTCATACCCTGGGGAAAAATTATTTTTGAAGGGTTGAGTTATTCTTTGTGGAAATCCTATTTGTCTAGAGCTAGAGTTTCTCTCCACAAGGATACAATTGGGCTTATCCATGTTTCACCTTACAGTATTGAATTCATTTTTTTCTTTTTTATCTTGGAATGGCTGATTTTCCTGAGATTTTCATGCACAGGCTTCTTTTTTCATAGCTTGAACAAAGGTAATAACCTTCTTACCTTTCAAATCAGTTGATGATCTTGGATTAGCCTTAAATAGAAGACTTTTTCTATCATTAGAGAGTATTTGTGCTTCCATAAGTTCATTTTTAACTTCTAGTCACTTTTCCAAATTTTTCATTAAGGCTTAGCTATGCTTTTTCCTTCTCAACATCTTTCGTCAAAGAAAAAATTTCTCATTCAAACCTTTCATATGATTGCTTTTTCTCATTGAGATGCTAATTCATATTTTCTTGGATATGCTTACCTTCTTCAATTTGTAGGAGCAAAGGTTCAATAGCTTTAGCTTTGTCTTTGGTCATCAATTCCTTTTGTTTTTTATTTTCCTTTCTCAACGTTTGAATTTCCTCAAGACAAACTATAATCTCTCCTTCTAATTCAACTTCATCCTCTTCTCCATCATATTTAATAAATTCCACTTCCTTATTTTCTATGGCCATGAGCATAAATTCTTTTGAGATTTCATAGGCTCTGTCCTCATCTAAAGATTGATTGTCTTCACTTTCAAATGAGTTGGAGTCTCGCGTGTAGAAGTTTTCTTTTTTTTAGACTTATTTTTTCCTTTTGGGATTTTATAAAACTTTCTCTGGGGTCATATTCATACTTCTTCTATCCTGAACATTTAGAAGCACAGTGACCTACTTTACCATAATTAAAGAACTTAAAAGGTAGCTTACCTTTGTACTAGCTTGAGCCTCTCTTGAGCTTTCTCATGAACTTAGCTTCCTCTTCATCTATTTCAAAAAATGTGTCATTATGTTATTCCTTGGTATTATTATTTTCTTTGACCGTTGCCTCCTTTTTTGTATACTTTCCATTAGAAATCCTCATATCATAGGAAGTAAGAGTGCCAAATAATTGATCCAATGTGAGAGACTTTATATGATTTTCCATCTCCTCAATCAATACAAGTTTAGGATCAAATCTCTCAAGGAGAGAACTTAACACCATTTGGACTACTATTGGCTCTTTGAGATCTTCATCAAGATGTCTTATTGTATTCACAACTTCATCAATTCTAATAAAGTAAATTTAAAAAAAATTCGTCATCATGCATCTTCAAATACTCAAACTGCATTCTAAAATCCCAATGTTTGGCTTTCTCTACCCTAATATCACCTTCATAGTAGTTGCTCATCTTGTCCCATATTGCTTCTATAGTAGTGTAATCCATGTCCTTGACTAGTTCTTATTCAGGTAGACCAATGAGTAGAGAATTCATAGGTTTGACATTGCATGTAAATTCCATCTTCTGATCTCTAGTAATCATGTCTAAAGGACCTTGATATTCTTCTTCAACTCTGCCCCATACATCAACAACAAGAGATTGAATGTAGGTTTTCATCCTTACCTTCCAAAAAACATAATCCATTCAATTGAACATAGGTTCCCTATTGGTGGAGCCTCCTTCATGTGTTTCCATAGTCATTGATCTTTCTGTTGGGCACCAAATCGGGCTATCTTTCTGTTGCTTTTCCATCCCTCTTTTTGACCTTTTTGCACTTATTCACCTATGTTTACTATGCTAAATCTACAAGGTAACTACCCCTTTCTTGTCTATTGGAATATTTTATTAATGAAGTAAAGTTGTAGGGTTTTTGCCTATTCACAACACTAAAACATATGTTTGATCGCAGCTTCAGGAGAACAGGTACCAATCTTGCAGCGTCACGCAGCAAACCCGCAATTCACACCAATGGCCAGCCATGTGTAGCTGGAGTCGCTTATCCCTGAACCATTCTTAGACCTTTCGTTGATCCTGTTGTTATGGTGTTGGTGCCGTTCTAGACTAATGTATATTTTTGGATATACCATTACCAGGTTTTGGGGAAAGATGTTGTTCTCTCTTGTTTTGTATAAAAGACAGGTTGTTCCTGTAATTGGGGGACACCCCATTGAGATCGTAATAGTTCTTTCCAGATTAATAAAATGTCATCTCTTTTGTTGCTCCAATCTTCGCTGTGACTAACGCAGCCCTAATCAGAGAGTTGGGCCCACTCTCCTGATCAAGTGTTGCGTATTTCTATTTGTGTGTTGTTTCTTATTTCATAGATGCTGCTACAACTTGATAATTCTTGTAATTCCTTTTCCTGAGTACTGTAGTTAGTTTAGTTTTACCGCAATGATTTGAATATTAATCATGAGCCCTTGGTCAGAACGGATGGTAACCTCACCTTCATATACCTTGCATGTTGCCTTGAAAGGATATGCACCCGGATTGATAAATTAATGTAGGAAAAAAGGTGAATAGATTGTTCACACCTGGATACCAACACTTTCTTCCAATTGTTAAACTGATCCCGAAGTAACCTTGTGCTCTAATACTCATTGTTAGAAACCAGGACAATACTTAGAGGGGAGTGAATCAGTATTACAAGAATTTTCATAACTTTCTTTCACAAAATAAAGAATAATAAAAAATCAACAATCTCTTTAACAACAATTCAAGTAAGCATCAACACAAGAAGCATATATACAACACATAAAGACTTCAATATTCCCTTCAATTAATTTTAGTAGGGATAGATTCAACTTGCTTTTACAATGTTCTCTCACATCAACAAGAAGGAAGCTACTACAAGCTAATTTATCATCTACCACTGAAAGGAGCTACTACCCCTAGTTTATCAGTTACCACTGAAAGGAGCTCCAACCCCCAAGTTTATGAGCTATAACTGAAAGGGGATACTACCCCTGATTTGCAAGTTGCCACTAGCTTGAACTCCTTGATTCATCTTTCATCACATTTTCAAACTCAAATCATGAAGGCCACTCTTCTTCACAAAACAAATAAATATCTCCTTAATCACACACCCAATCACCATAGAAGCACTTTCAACGATCTATAATCTTTGATCAATTCACCAATAATAACTAATAATATTCTTTCTAATTCAATTCCTGCTTATAATGAATACGAGCTAATATTTTTAGATTTAGAACTTTAGCTAAGTTCATCTCTTAACATGCATGAGTTATTAATTTTCATTTATATTCCTTTTATTTAACGTCTTCATGTTGTTTTCATGTTGTCTTCGACTTGTACTTTGTTGTCCCATGTTATGAAACTAGCTCACAAAAAGATAGAAAAGATAGATCAACGCCTTAGAATTCAGCCTCTTCGAGGGGGCAACCTACTTTACATTACACAAATGAACAATTCTTGGATGATTCAAATGAAAAACCCACCTTTCTATATATAGGAGTCTAAGGGGTCACAATATAACCAAGCCAACCTAACAATAATCATATAAAGACACAAAAATAATAATAGTGGGATTCTATGGGGAAAAATAATAACAATATCAGGACAGTAGGGGCACAACAATACAATAAGGGATACAACGACAATAGTAACGGGGGAATCACTAGTATTATAGGGACCTAACGTGCCCCTCTCCTTCAAAAAAGTGTTGTCCTCAACACTTTAGTAGTTCTGGATGCTTCTGTATAAAATTCTCATCCTCCCATGTGGAATCTTCAATGGGTAAGTTCTTCCACTTGATGAGATACTCTGAAATTGATTGATTTTGTAGCTGTCAAGTTCTTGTTTCTTTGATTGCTTCAAGTTCCAATATGATTTTTCCTTCCTCATCAAGTTTTGGTAATATTGTTTCAACTGGATGCCTGTCACCTATAACCTTCTTTAAGCATGAAACATGGAAACTTGGGTGCACTCGGGAAGCTGCAGGAAGCTCCAATTTGTATGCCATAGTACCTATCTTTTGCCACACCTTGTACGGACCATAATACTTTGGTAATAATTTATTATCCTTCTTAGCTTTCTTGAGGGACATTTGCTTACATGGTTGTAGCCGTAGGAACACCCAATCACCTGCATCAAAACTTCTTTCACTGCGATGTTTATCTGCCTGCTGTTTCATTCTATTTTGCGCCAAGGTGAGGTTATCCTTTAAGAGTTGGAGAACTTGTTGTTGATGCTCAATGTGATCTTCCACTACTTGAACCTTAGAATTTTCGCTTAAATATGATGTGATGGATGGTGGATGATATCCATAAAGTGCCATAAATGCGGTCATTTTTGTTGCAGTATGGAAGTGTGTGTTATACCACAATTCAGTCAGAGGCAACCATTTGACCCATTGTGTTTGTTTATTAGATACAAAGCAACGAAGATATACTTCCAATCATTTGTTTACTATCTCATTTTTCCCATCAGATTGAGGATGATAAGATGAGCTATGACCTAGATGAGTACTAAGACAAGAAAATAATTATGTCCAAAAATTTCTAGTGAAAATGGGATCTCTATCGCTTACAATAATCTTTGGGTTTCCATGTAGCTTTTGAATTGTTTCCATAAATGCAGTAGAAACTGTACTCGCTTTAAATGGATGAGATAATGCACAAAAGTGTGCATACTTGGCAGGTCTGTCAACTACCACCATGATAACACTCTTTCCTACAGACTTGGGTAAACCTGTGATAAAATCCATTGAAACCTCCTCCCAACATTGGCTTGGAATGGATAAAGTTTGTAATAGTCTTGGGGTCTTAATTGTTTCAACTTTATTTTGTTGGAAAACGAAACATTCCGCCACAAACTTTTGAATATCCGATTTAAGGCCATCCCAAAAAACATCCTTCTTAACCCTATGGTAGGTTTTTAGAAATCCTGAATGCCCTTCTAAGAGAGAGGTGTGAAATTCCCTAAGAATATTTTGTTTGAGTTGGGAATTCTTACATAGGTATAACTAATCCTTGTACCATAATGAACCATTTTTCCATCTAGATGTATCAGATATACTAGGATCTTGTTGTATCTTTTGAATGAGTGCCCACACTTCCTCATCATTCTTACATTCATCCCTTGCTTCGTTTATCCAATCTAGTTGGATAATAGAAATGGTGCAAAGAAATTCTTCCACATCCTCATTCTTTCTTGACAGTGCATCTACCACAACATTTTGCTTCCCTTTTTTGTAGATGATTTCAAAGTCATAACCCAACATCTTTGTGACCCATTTTTGTAGCTCTTCTGAATATAATCTCTGTTCTTAAAAGTATTTAAGACTATCATGATCTGTTTTTACCTTGAAGTGTCTTCCCATTAGATAGGGTCGCTATTTCTTAAGTGCATGTAGTATTGCAAACATTTCCTTCTCATAAATAGCTTTGTGTAAATACTTTCCTTTGATTGGATGACTTTCGAAAGCAATGAGTCTTTCTTCTTGCATTAAAATAGCACCAATTCCATTTCCTGAGGCATCACATTCCACAATAAAGGTATTTGTGAAGTCCAGTGCAGCTAAGACTGGTGCTTGGCACATTGCCTCTTTAAGGCATTCAAATGCCTTCGTTGCTTCTAGAGTCCATGAAAATGCATCTTTCTTCAATAATGTTGTTAGAGGTGCTACTATTCTCCCATAATTCTGAACAAACTTGCAATAATACCCTGTCAACCAGAGAAATCCTCGTAGATGCTTTATGGATGTAGGGATTTTCCATTCCTTAATGGTTTTAATTTTTTTGTGGTCTACCTTAACACCTCCATGAGATACAATATGACCCAGATATTCCACCTCTTGTATTCCAAAGAAACATTTGGAGATTTGTGCATATAATTGTTTCTCGTCCAATATTTTGAGCACCATGTCAACATGTTGGACATGATCCTTCCAAGACTTGCTGTAGATTAGTATATCATCAAAAATTACTTACACAAATTTTCTAAGGAAGGGTTTGAAAGTGGAATTCATAAAACCTTGAAATGTAGAAGGTGCATTAGTAAGGCCAAAAGGCATGACGAAAAATTCATAATGACCCTCATGAGTTCTAAATGTTGTTTTTGGAATGTCTTCAGTCTTCATTCTGATTTGATGATATCCTAAATGAAGATCCAACTATACTCTAAAAGCTGCTTGTTTTCCACCAAAACTTACTTGTCCTTTGCAAAACCTCAACTTTATAAAGAAACCTTTGTTCTACCATCATTCAAGAAAGCTATCTATAACAAAGGAAAGACTCTCTACAGAAAAGACGCTTAGCTCTATAATTGTCATCCAGAAACTCTTAAGGAGTCAATGGTTCTCCACATCTAGTAAATTTTTCTCTTTTTAGAGTGTAATTCTAAAATATACTTAAACTTAAAGGACAAGAGGTCTCATCAAGAGCTGACTTACCATGATCATAGGGAAGTAATAAACTTACATTACCAATACTGCATATCAAAATAGGGTAATGGCTTGAGATTATTTTAATCAAGAGACAAGGGTTTTCATGACGAGCTAGCTTGTTCAATTGAATTACAACCAGTGACTGGCATGGTCATTTTGGCCACCAAACCAATATATTGACCTTTAAGTAGAAAAAATTAAATTTTTAAGAAAAATAATTTATGTAGAAAATAAAGTAAAAGATATGAATCTGAATTTATCCCTAAAAATTGGAATCTTATTTGGATGGGATACTGAATCATTGCTAGTTAAAAGGTAACCCTGTCGAGGCTATGGATTCCTGTTGGCAGCGAAGGCTCTACTGTGACAAATGAGTACATCTAAAAGCTAATTTGTGAGAGCCCCCTGGTTTATCTTTAAAAGCAAGTAAAGAATGATGTAGAAAAAGGAATTTTCATTTTGAAAACGATAATCAAATGGATGATAATTAGTTGGATTTTGTTTTCTTATTCAGATAAATTTTACTTATCTTAGATTTCATGTATTTCCTATTTTTTGAAATATCTTTATTTTTGAAGTTTTAGAAATTTCAAAAAACTATCAGATATAAATGGTTCTTCCAGCCAATCGCCAATTGTTGTGCTATTCAAAAACCCCCCCACCCCACCATTTATTACTTTAATGGTTAATATTATATTAATAAATGGGGACACTTTATAAAAAATCCTCCAAGAAAAATTTAGCACTTAAGCGCTTTCTTTTGAACTTTTAGAAATAAATCAAGATATCGAGTGAAAACCCTCTAGGACTAGAAATTATTGCCTTTTCGCATACCACTGGACCAAGTGTGTTGAAAGGGCTAATTACTGAACAAAATTCATGAATTGCAATAGAATGAATCACCACATTTAACTTAGACTTCATTAGACTTTTCATTCAAAACTAAGAATTAAGGCATTTCCTATAAATGAAGCAGTTACCGCAATCGCATGTCGGTGTTCACAAACTACGCAACTCGCAAAGAATGTTGTAACATACAAGATGCGATATTGCGAGAGGATGAGTCAACCTTATCACATCACGTCAATTTACTTAAAAATCCAATCTTATGAACTGCGCAAGCTTGCAAAGTGTGATAAAGCCTAGACCCGATATAAGCAAATGTTATAAATTGTAAGTTGAGTCCAGAACGTAGTGAAAAGCCACTTTATGAAATAATTACTCATTCGGGCAATCTACACTCTAAACGATAAATAATATGCCACTTATCCCGCATATTTCATCCTGCAAAATATTAAAAAATTTAGGAAAGTGCACAACCAAAATTGAGATAGTGTGATTTGTGATATTGCGCTCCTCTTATCGCACTCAGAAAATCAACTTTCTCACAGTTCAAACTCGCCACCCTAAGATTTTTTCCTTCCCATTTGTGATGCGGTAGTATAATGAGTAATAAAGGCAATTATAATAATCCTTAGTGGCTATTTAATAAGTTTAATGACATTTATGTTAAAGAGCGGCTCGACATGATATGATATCGTTTCATCTACATTTTGAATAAAATCTCTTATCTTGTCACCTTTTTCAGGTTAACTGTAGCATTTATTCTCACTGTCATTCTCATTCATGTTTATCCGATAACTTCCGTTTTGCTCCATTTCAAGAAAGCTCCACAGAGAACATCGTTAGGAACAAAGGTGAAAAAAAGAAAGGGAACTGCATCTGAGAAATTAGAAATGGTGTCGCTTTTCTCTGATACCACATGCAGCAAGGATGGAGGAACTTCTACATGGGAGGCCATGTACAACTTTTTAGAAGAAGATCAGCCGAGGCCACTGGTAACAAAGGCCACGGGAGATGCTTAGGAGTCAACTAACACCTCCTATTTCAAAACAACTTGTTCATTCCTGTACCGAATAGTTGCGAGACCAAAAATAATACCATACACAGATATGGTCAAATAAGTAACTAATGAGGTAGACATCACAGAAAGAACCTTCAAGAATCACAGGCAAGAGGTCATGGGATCTTCCTTAGCAGACATCCTATGACTAATTTACATGTTACCGGAGCCGCAAAAGATCTACAGCAAACAATTCCTTAAGCAATTCGCTAAAGAAAATGAGGACCCAAAAAATGTCACACAAACCTAGAAATCAAGCGAAGGAAACCTCAAACAAGATAGAAATTGTATGTACTCAACAACATCCATTTGTTCCCCTCATAGTTTTACAACAACAATGATATGTGGGTTATTCGATAGACTCGATAGCACCAAGTTTTCCATGGAATGGCTCCCATTAATAGGTGCAACAATGAATACAACAATTATGAACTAGGCTTAAATTTTAACAGATAATTTGGCAAAGGCCATTATAGAATATAGAAGAAAAGGAAGTTCTTCTTTAAGCATTTTTTCCCCTTTCTTCATGAGTTCTTTTGTTTTGGGTGCAATCTATTTTTATTCTCAATTTCCCAATATGGGATGGAAGTGGACTGTACAAAACCCACTTCCCATCCATATATACCATAAAATTTTGTGGGAATCTCAATTCCACCCCCATTGTTATAAAATCTATCATGGGGTTATGCTACCCATTCATAGAGAAGTGTATGACAGGACCGCCCCCACATTTTCTAAAGAGGGAAAAGTAGATATCTTGCTGGTAGCTAGGTGGTTTGGGGAAGAAATATTCACCTACATCAGAGTTTTTGGGAGCATTGCTTCACCACATGTCCTCCCATATTATTTCCCCAACAAACTAATGGCTAGAGAAATAGCCCACCAAACAATAGGGGAAGGCAGATTAAGTAGAGGATTAAAAGAGCAGAAGATGACTATTTGGCCTACATTCCCATTGCAATGTGGTGCTTTTGCACTAAACGATTATGGACATGCATTAAAAGAAGCAGGGATGATTAAGTATCTGAAATTAGCTACAGTTTCGGGAAGGAAGTATGACCCAAATGGTGATGTTAAGGAATTTACTACTATTATAAAAGCAAAACAATTCATCCACAAAGAGAACACCTTTGATGACCTCTTCCTATAGGTAGAAACATTTTCACAAGTTTTGCATATGGCATCACTACATTTTACCTTGGAAGATGTTAAGGATTTTCATGTGCACAAGAAAAAGAGATTATTAAATGTCCCATTGGACGTACTGCAGATTGAACAAATAAGGGAGCCAACTCCCAGCGTGAGTTTGAAGGGCAGCTCCAAAGAAAACTCTAAAGAAGAAACCCAAGAGAGATCTATGACTGAGTCATAGCACTTTGAGTGGCTATCTCAAAATGGGGGAGGAAACACAAATAAACAGTTTGAAAAAGATCAAATTTGAAGTACAGAGGAGACGGTTGAGTAGGCCAAAGTAAAGAAACAAGCAGAGGTTTGTTCTACTTCAACTAAGTCAGGTAAAGCTCTAGTCATTGACCTCGAACAAGAATGGAAACAATTCAATAAAAATCTCCACACAGACAAAATCCCTGAGCAAACATCTGAAATACAGACTCCCAAGGAAACCCAACATAAGTCAACTCTAGAAACAACAGCAGAAGGAGCTATAGGTACTTAGGACGTTGAGACCATTCCTCCTACTCCTACTTCATAAATTGGTTTAAGAATTGAGGAAATACCTTTGCTATATGTATTCTATAGTCCTACGCACAAAGCTATAGTCAAGAGGAAAAGAAAGTAAAGGAAATTGGACATTGTGGCTGTTTCGACTATGAAAAATGAACTAATGGACATCGTATGGAAGGACTTGCCTATCAACCCATCTAAGAATCTCACAAAGCTATCACAATTCTTAGGATCCTATGCCACAACAACTATTGAAAAGGCGACAGAGGTACAAATGCTCGTCAAGGGAAAGGAACAGAGAATTCCGTTGCTACAACAAGAATTAGCCCAAGAAAAATCTAATTAGCAAGCAGAATTACAAGTAGCCCAGGTCCAAAAGGAATTCGAATAGATCAGAATACAACAACAAGCTAGCTTAGCAGAAAAGGATTTGCAGATACAAGCCATGATATATAAAATTAAATACAATCCATAAATCGATGAATTCATCAAAGAAGAGCTCAGCCCCAATTCCTTACTAATGCAACAAAAGGAATTATTTTTCCAGAAAATCTCACAGATAAATCCTTATTGCTAGACCAGTGATAATTTAACAAACCAAATTATTGATATGAGGTTTGAGTATAATGAAATCCACATAGGATTTCTGAATTTATCACCTGGAAAGAAAATGAGGATGGGAGAAAGGCTGACCTACCAAAGCTGGAAGAGTCTCATAAAGATATTCTATTCACGGATTGGGGTTCTCGGTTGAAACATGCAGAAAGGTAAAAAATGATAGCAACGACAACAAAAAACATCTTAATGGAAGCCATTAACGAAAATCTTCATGGCACAAATCTTGTGAAGGAGTGTGTACCAAGGTTTCTTCCGAATGACAAACATCTAGAGTAGCAGTGGAAACAGGCAACATAGTAAAAGTAGGAGGAAATCAAATAGTTAAAGAGGCTGAATTGGGAAGCATACTAGCAGTTTCTAGTAAAACCACACAGCCAGTGAATGACTCTAAGATGTTTAACAACCTCAGCACAAAATATGGTGTGAACACTAACATATTCAATATTTGTTGTGCAGTTAAAATCTGCAATCAGCCAACTGCCTCAGCTCAATCCCATGACTGATATTTGCGACCTTAAAGATCAAGTTCAAAGGAGTTAGTCATTAATTCATTTTCCTTTTAGTTTTATTTTCACATATTATGAGGAAGGGTGTTTGAAATCTATTTTAAGACATATAGTTTAATATTTAAACCCCTTTCATGCATTTAGAGAGGGCTCCAAAATTTTTATCAAAAAAATTTTTCAAAGCATTACACTTCTGTACTTTTGATGAGGTTTTGATGAAATCAATGGAACATGATCTATTTCATTTTAAATATCTAGCATGCTCTAGTGAAACTCACTTTTGTACTCTTAGAATGTGTTGGATTGATTGGAATTGAGTTAATACTACTGAAGCACATGAGCAGGACTTATGATATATGATACTTTTATCTTATGATCAAGTTTTATTTAGGTATTAATAAATACTTCTTCTTTCAATTGTTTTATGTATGAAAGTCTGAATTATTGCTTTAGCATTATTTCACTTCTGTATGATGTTATCTCTGATTCCGTTTTGAATACATGAACGATTTCATATGTGATATATTTTTTCTCAATCGTTTTGTCTAACTATTTAACCAAAACAATTATTGCTAAACAATTTAATTTCTTGTTGCAGTTGAATGATCTTTATTACCAATTGTTGTAAGATGTCATTGTAGATTGCATATCATATTTGATTCTCTGGTATACTTACAGTTAAATAATGTTAAATTAGGATATATGCATGTGTTTAGAAGTTAGATTAGATTACACTTAGCTTAATAATTCCTTGTTACATCATATATCATCCCACCATGACTATCAAATCATTTTAGGGAACTGGTCCCATTATCCCCAGTCGGAGGCACTATACTAGACTGAAAAGGAGCTACTTTCAAGGTCTGGTCTGAGTGGTTTTCCCCCATGTTGTCGTAGGGTTTCTTTTAGGCTTAAACTCTTGGGAGGGTAGAACATCTAGTTACAGAAAAGGTCTAAAATAGTTGTAATGGTTTATACGAGGTATCTAATAGTTAGAACCAACTTAATACAGATAGGAAACAAGTTGGTGACAAGTTAAATACAAGCTATACCAACTTGGTCACAAGATGGAGGAAGGTATGTTATATATTATATAATAGGTTGTCATAGTTAAGTTACAACTATATTACAAGTAATAGTAGAATTCTACAACTCGACTTATCACATGTAGGTGAAAAGTCCCTTATAGATTTATGGAAAGCTTATCACATGGAGTTGATAAGTATACTTACAGGTTGTTGTTGGCCACCAAAACACTCTCGTTACATTCTTTCAATGAATGGGCTGCTCCTTTTATGTTTCTTACTATTTTCATATTTTTTCTTTGCTTTAGCGACCTAAAATTATTACTCCTTTTGCAAACAAAGATTTTATTCTCGTGTAATGATTGTGGTACTTTATTTTAATCTTTGACAGAATATTGTTTTCATTTGGATCTATGATTATGATGATGATATTGAAGGAATTAGAATCTGATCCAAAATATACATACCTATGTATTCATGTATGTTTTTTGCTGATTGGAAAATGTAACATCATCCTAATAGAGTTATAGACATAAAATTATTTTATTTTGATGAGAGAACATGATAAAATTGTGGGTCTATTTAGTGAAGTCCACATATAAACCTAGTATTTTTATTTTAGCTCTTACACAACTCCTTTGCTCTATTTCTGGATTAAAATTGTGATTATTACATGGTGTTTTAATATGTTATATGGTTATAGAACATGAACACTTTAATTATATTTTCTAACTTTTATTATAATATGTAATCATGCTTTTCATATTCCATAGTAGGTAAAATGGTTAGGCCTTAAAACTATTTAAAACGGCCTAGAACTATTTATCTTGATACTATGTTTCAGATGATTATTATTATAATTTAGGGTGGTGTAACCTAACAATATGTACATTCATTCTCTTCATAATTAAATTATGATGGGGAAAATCTCGATACACTTGTGCGATGGAAGGTTATAATTTAGATAGTTGGAAATTAACAATAACATGTGATGTGACGAGGAATGGTGTTGAAAGAATCATGGGTTTAAGTGATGATATGGACTTACTCATCTGAGCTACTAACTATATGTTTTAACATGTGGAAATTGTTCATGTGATCGAAAGGTCTCAAGCCTTTTCAATTATTATTCTTACAAATTCATCCCATTTTAGTTAGGCACCATCAGTCCTATCTATTTTAGAGTCATTTCAAGACTTATGGTTATGCATTTGGGTTTTTATTTTTCACCTATGCATTTCACTATGTGAGATTAAGGTTTATTCCTTTAAACCCTAACAGAATTACATGACCTCCCTTATGCATGAAACCATTGCTGAGTCCTCTCAAATTTGATGTAATGGCCTCTGTGGTTCAAATAGATATTCTTGCAGGTAATATTATTAAGGTTTAAAATGAGTATGCCACTCTGTTCTAGGAATTCATATGGTGAGAATTTATTAACATTTTTTGGGTTCAAAATGTAGATGTAGTCAAGGGTTTTTATTCTACTTATAATGGGCATAAATCCAAAGTTGTAAGTATCGAAATGCGAGCTTAGAAATTCTTTATTGCCAAAGTAGATCATCCTTCTACCGATCTGAAATTGATTGCTAGTTAATGCTATGCTAGTATCATTTCCAGATATAAAATTTTCTTTGCTTTGGTTTGTTTATCCATAAAGAGTTTATCCATGAGCATGTTATCATCAATTTATCTAACTTGGTGAAATTTAGTGACCTAAAAGCATGAATTTAAATGGATGAACAACAGCATATAAAATCACAACAAACACAAATAATAGAGCTCAATACACAATTTTTTGTTGAACGAGTTCACCCCTCCTCGGCTACATCTCCTTGGTCCAGCTTCATAGTGTGGGCCTTTGTATTATCTTAAATACTACTTAAATTGTTGTTACCTGCATACAATGCTCTTGTAACCTATTACAATTAGTTTAAAACATTCAAATCTATCAAAAATGACTATTTTTTTTACTCAATTTGGTTACTAGCTACTCTAGGAATGGCCTCCAACACCTGGTGGCCCAGGGCTTAAAAAATATTCAAGTGACAAAACACACTTATAACTGACCTCTTCTAACTTTGAAACCTACTCCAATGAGTTCCTAGCATGCCAATTAGCCAAAAATGACTATTCATTTTCGAAATTTGGGTGAGAATTGCCTTAGTTATGGAAAAACCAAATTTTCCTACATTTCCTCCACCAAATTTGGAAGAATTGTGAGTTAAATTTCCAAAAATAGGAATTCTGCCATAGTTGGAGGCATCGTCAAAACTACCGCCACACTAAACTACAGTTAAGTAGCTACTTAGTTAATTTTAATCCTAATTAGTGGCCCACTAATCTCGCTTAACGGTGGCGCTGGCCCTTGGATGCGTGGTTGAGGTTATATGGGGTGGGGGCTGGCCAACAGGGCTGGCTCCCACCACCTCTTCGTCGGCAACATTTATGGCATTTAATTATGGTGTGTGTGCCCTCGATACTAATGTACGCCCCATGGCTTGTTGTTAATTCATGGGAGTTATGAGGGGGAGGTCACAAGTTCAAACCTACCCTCCCCCATCACTTTTTTTATAACACCATATAATATTCGCACCCATAGATCAGAACTTTGGAACTATTCCATTTCATATTAAAACAATGCGCATTTGGAAAGTTTATACATGCAGATTTAGATTTAAGTTTACGGTGAATTTGAATTTAATGAAAATTAATATAACTAAAATATATATCTATATATATCTATATATATATATATATATATATATATATAGTTAATAAACAAATGTGTAATATAAATAATAAATAAATATATAAATATATAAATATATAGATATATAGATATATAATATTTAAATACAAATAATTTCAAATTTCACTTTAAAGGCCAATAGGCAATTTCATTTTCCCTGAGACAAACTGGCGAATCCGGAGATGACGCTTGTCACAGTGTCACTGGCTGAAACTGGAGAATATTCTCTGCATGCTGACTGGTCAACCCTAGTCAAACTTTGGCTTTGACTTTTTTTTTTAACCAAACTTTCTGAAGCTCTAACTTTTGCATATGATGTTGGTTTTTTAAACTGTTCACGGAGTTGGAATATAGGCGATGAACTCTATCCGATCATTCAAGTTTGAAGAAATTATGAGCACTTAATTTTTTTAGCTAAACCACTGATCCCTGATCATTCCTCCCCACTAGAAGCCTTTTGGACCCCAAAAGCTCTCTTGATTACTGATTATGTTGATGGGGGGACTGTTCCCTCATCCTTCTATTCGTTATCCATTAAAATTTTCCTAATTTCATCTTTTGGAGCTTTTCACAAAAAGTCAAAATTTTCTTTGATTCTGACAACCATCTATTGTTGTCTTTGACACCGTCATGCTGCAATATTTCTGAATTTGTAGTAAAGCAATCTAATTTTGTAGAAAACATCTTGTTCCTACCTTGGTCAACAATCAAAGGAAACTTGGAATCTTTCTCACCTAACACTTTGTCTCTATGACAATTTTTAGCTGCTTTTTCCTTGTACTTGAGTCGACTCTTGCCCAAGTTTCTTTGCCATTGTATTGTGCCTTTTGGAAACCAACAATGAACATTTGTGAAACCCATGCCTTCCAAGCTACTTTGTCCTCTTCTCTTTGACCTTTGCAACTTCTTGCACCTACACCTTGTTTTCAACACTACTCAACACCAATGTTGGCTACTACAAATGTTTTTCACCTTGTTTCAAAGGTAACTTGTTATCATTATGAAACAAATCATTAGAAATATAAACATATTTATGGAAAGTATAATTCAAAACATCTCTTTGTTTGATCATCAATAATGTCAAGTTCTGAGTTGCATTCACTAGCCTCTTCATTTTCCCTACATTAACTAAAGAAATGTTCAGTTTCTTGCGATGGGATCTCATAATATACTTCACCCCATATTTAAGAAAATAATATTTGTGCTCATAGTGATGAAACATCGCTTTCCTGTCATAAAAATATGGACTTCCCAAGATAATTCCAAAAATTTCAAGTGGAACCACATCTAACTCGACTTCATCAACAAAGTTTGCAGTAATAGCAAATCTAAAAATGCATTTCCTTGAAACCTGTAAATTGGCATCCTTAACTATCCAACCCAAAGGGTATGGTTTATGATGTGGTACGGTTTCAAGTTTAAGCTCTTTAACTAAGTCTTTTGAAATCAGGTTTGCTTGTGATCCACTATCAAAGAGTGCATCAATCTTGGTATGATTTGAGATTACTCTAACAGTGAACAACTCTTCCCTTTTGTCTTCATTTGGAGTGTTGTTGTGAATATTTGAGGAACTAATACTTTCAACATGTTGACCTTTCAAACCCATAGCTGTAATTTTTGTCTCATCTTCTGAATCAGAGCGTAAGTCTTTTTCAGCTATAGCTACAGTTTTTCCCTTCTCTTTGGCTTTCAATCTATGTGGCTTTAATTCTGGATGAAGTTGCCAACAGTGGCCTTCATCATGGCCAGTCTTTGAACAATTTTTGCATGTAAGTTTTTCCTTCTCTTTTTTGATACTTGCATTCTTCTTTCACTTCCATTTTCCTCCCTTCTCTTTTCCTTACCCTCACTTCCACCTTTCTCCTCTATGTTTTGTTTTCCCCTTGCCTCAAGATGTGTGGCTTGCACACATACTTCATCTAAGTTGCTTGGGTTAAACATAAGGATAGTATACTGCAAATAGGAATGTAAACCTCTAGTATATTTCAAGAGTGTGTCTTATGAATTCACATTTACTCCCAACAATAAACCCATCTTCCTAAACTCCTGAGGGTAGCCTTCGACAGTTTGGCTTTTTAGTTGCCTAAAGTTCTTCCAGCTCATAATGAATTTTTGCATAGAGGCTAAAGGATAATACTGTCTTTTAATTGCATAAACAAATTCAACCCAAGTGATGGATATCTTACCATGGATTCTCATTTCCTCTTGAGTATTTGCTTCCCACAAAACTAGTGCACCTCCTTCTAGCCTCAGTGAAGCCAGCTGGATCTTTATGTCCTCTTCTATAAGGTTCTGAATTCTACAGTATAACATACCAGACCTTCCACATCAGTAACAAGACTCCCAGGAAACATCCCAACCACTCAAGTAACCAGCCCCTGGGTGTCACTGATTTTTAACCATTAAACAACGCTCCCTTTATATGGACAAGCATGCACCTAGAAGGCTCCAAACACTCCCATGTCATGGGTATGCATGCATCTACGAACTTTTCTTCCTAGTGGTGTGCCTGCATGTATGGGATTTGAGCCACTTCTTCAGGACAAGAGCCCATGTCACTTCCCATAACTCAATGAAACTTTCAGAATTCATAAATTACATGACCACATGAATTACAAATGAAAACTTACTCCATTACTAGTCCTGACCATCCCCAACCAAGACTCACATTTCTTCAAACACTTGGAATCAATGCAATCTATAGGAAATGAATACAAGACAGAGCATAAATGACTAATAAGTCATATGAGACTTGACAAGAATAATCACCACCCTCTTCCCTTAATTATTTTGACATCAATTAGGTCTTGTATCCATTAACCTTTCAGTTACAAGTAAATACATGGAATAACCAGGACAATAGCTAGTCATATAACCATGCTTATAACTAGCATTAAACCATGAAAATAACAATGCGATAACAACCATTAAATCCACATATTAACAAGTACGAAATGAAGAGAACTTAGATTTTATTAAACATAGGAAAAGTAGACCAAGTTCGAGACTTCCATGTACCACCTAAACGTAGACATGGATGAACCAAATATTTCTTTCATCCAGTCACCCTTGTGCCATATTCCAAGCATGAATGTGGGATCTAATGGATAAACCAATCCAAAGATAACCAAGGGAATCCATAGGTTAAACGACCTCCACCCTCACCAAACCGTGATCTCACCAAAAATTGGCACCGAGACCACAAAACCAAATCGAGCTTGGAATGCCTCCAGACTCCATCACCATCCTTGAGGAATTTTCCATCTCCTTGTATCTTAGGATTTACCACAATCCACACCGGATCACTAGGCCCTAAATTGAGACATCAATATCTCAAGATTTATCGCAATCCACATTGGTTCACTAGGCCCTAAACTGGGACTCCACCGTCAGGATTTACTGTGTATCCCACCAAAATGAGTCAAGGGATTCCTAGGACTTTGGGATTTTCCTGAGACCACCTCTGCCCTAGATTCTGAAACCATCTGACAATTCCAAATCTCAAAATAAATAAAAAAATCCCATCATACCATGGCTATCTAGAAAAAGGCAACGCAAGGCTGAAACCCACTATCATAACCCCACAAAACAATGCCACTTATAGGAAGAGAACCATATACCAACATGTAGATGCATGCATGTGAAAACTAGCTAGGAAATCACACATGCAATATGCTACCTGCAAGTATTCCTATTAAATATGTTTGATCCTTCTCTTCCTTGCTTGATCCTAGCTTTCCTTCCTTTCCTTTGCTTGTTTTTTCCTCCCTTTCCACAAAGCTAGATTGATCCCAGAAACTCTGTGTCGAAGAGTGAGAGAGAAAGAGAATAATGAGAGAGATCCAAAACTGAACTGACAAAAAGGCATGAACTGATCCTCATAAGCCTTGATATATTTTCTTCATTTTCCATTATTTTCCTTCATTTTCCTCCTCACATGCAACCTGTGACCTTTCACCTTCCATTTCTCCTATTTTCCTTTAATTTCATAAATAAATGTGCCAAAAACACATTTTTTCCCTTTAAATTCCTTAGCCATTGCCTTTGCCAATTTCCCTTAGCCATAAACACATCCAATAATGCCCACTACGATATCTTTTCCTAACATTTAGCTTGGAATAAGTGTATTTTAACCGTGGTATTATGTCTCCTTCATTAACTTTTATTACATGAACTTTTAAATAGAGGTTGTTACACAGGTCCATATGTATCAAATGGATTGGCCTAGTTGTTGAGTTCTCCTTGGACTTGAATGACACTCGTACTTGTTTTCGAACCTGAAAATTCTTGCAAACAATGTTCTCTACCTTTGAAGGATTTTGTAGATATTTAACAACATTCTTCTTACCCAATTTGACAAAATGATCAAAGTTTGGATGTCCTAGCCTTTGATACCACATACAACTCTCATCAATCTTTGCCAAAAAAAGGCTTCCTTTTCTTGTATTTTAGAACACACACATTATTTTTTATTCTAAATTATTCAACTACTATATCTCCTGTGCCGACATACTTGATTTGACAATTTTTATATTTGAACAACAAATCATCGCCTTGGTTACACATTTGAGACACTCTAAGTAAATTGTGCCTCATGCCATTAACAAACAACAAATACTTCGCCTTATCTCTATCATTAACTAGGCTAAAAATTCCTTTACCAATAATATTATTAGGTTCATTATTTCCAAAGGTTATATTACCTTTGCTAATATGTTTATGTGACAAAAACCTGCTTTTATCTCCTAACATATGCTTAGGGAAGCCAATGTCAACATACCATTGGCTCGGTTAATTCTAAGCGTATAGCTCTAGACCACAGTTCTCTTTATTTTGATTTTTTTTTTCCATACCTTGGGTTCCTAATTGGTTTTATTAATTTCTAGATTAGGCCTTTTGTCTGTAAGTCTGCAATAAGCTTCTTTGTGGCCAAAATTTTTATAGATATAACATTGAATCAAATTATTTAGAGAGAATGAATTGTTGAGACTAGTTTTTTGTATCCTCTTTCGAGAAAATTGAATATAAAACTAGTAATTTCTTCCTTATGTAATGATTTTCCCGACTCTTAGGTTCACCCTACAATACACAACCTTATGCACATAATTAGTACAAGTAAAGTAATAACTTGGAAATATGTACTCATACCCCGGAGAAAAATTATTTTTGAAGGGTTGAGTTATTCTTTGTGGAAATCATATTTGTCTAGAGCCAGAGTTTCTCTCCACAAGGATACAATTGGGCTTATCCATGTTATTTTCACCTTACTGTATTGAATTCAATTTTTTCTTTTTTATCTTGGAATGGATGATTTTCCTGATATTTTCATGCACAAGTTTCTTCTTTAATAGCTTGAACAAAGGTAATAACCTTCTTACCTTTCAAATTAGTTGATGATCTTGGATTAGCCTTAAATATAAGACTTTTTCTATCATTAGACAGTCTTTGTGCTTCCATAAGTTCATTTTGAACTTCTAGTCGCTTTTCCAAATTTTTCATTAAGGCTTAGCTATGTTTTTTCCTTTTCAACATCTTTCATCAAAGAAAAAATTTCTCATTCAAACCTTTCACATGATTGCTTTTTCTCATTGAGATGCTAATTCATATTTTCTTGGATATGCTTACCTTCTTCAATTTGCAAGAGCAAAGGTTCAATAGCTTTAGGTTTGTCTTCAGTCATCAATTCCTTTTGTTTTTTATTTTCCTTTCTCAACGTTTGAATTTACTCAAGAGAAATTATAATCTCTCCTAATTCAACCTCATCCTCTTCTCCATCATATTCAATAAATTCCACTTCCTTATTTTCTATGGCCATGAGCATAAATTATTTTGAGATTTCATAGGCTCTGTCCTCATCTAAAGATTGATTGTCTTCACTTTCAGATGAGTTGGAGTCTTGCGTGTAGACGTTTTTTTTTTAGGCTTATTTTTTCCTTTTGGGATTTTATAAAATTTTCTCTGGGGTCATATTCATACTTCTTCTATCCTGAACATTTAGAAGCACAGTGACCTACTTTACCATAATTAAAGAACTTAGAATGTATCTTACCTTTGTACTAGCTTGAGCCTCTCTTGAGCTTTCTCATGAACTTAGCTTCCTCTTCATCTATTTCACAAAATGAGTCATTATGTTATTCCTTGGTATTATTATTTTCTTTGACCGTTGCCTCCTTTCTTGTATACTTTACATTAGAAATCCTCATATCATAGGAAGTAAGAGTGTCAAATAATTGATCCAATGTGAAAGACTTTATATGATTTGCCATCTCCTCAATCGATACAAGTTTAGGATCAAATCTCTCAAGGAGAGATCTTAACACATTTTGGACTACTATTGGCTCTTTGAGATCTTAATCAAGATGTCTTATTGTATTCACACCTTCATCAACTCTAATAAAGTAAATTTATAAAAAAATTCGTCATCATGCATCTTCAAATACTCAAACTACATTCTAAAAGCCCAATGTTTGGCTTACTCTACCCTAATATCACCTTCATAGTAGTTGCTCATCTTGTCCCATATTGCTTCTATAGTAGTGTAATCCATGTCCTTGACTAGTTCTTATTTAGGTAGACCAACGAGTAGAGAATCCATAGGTTTGGCATTTCTTGTAAATTCCATCTTCTGATCTCTAGTAATCATGTCTAGAGGACTTTGATATTCTTCTTCAACTCTGCCCCATACATCAACAACAAGAGATTGAATGTAGGTTTTCATCCTTACCTTCCAAAAAACATAATCCGTTCAATTGAACATAGGTTCCCTATAGGTGGAGCCTCCTTCATGTGTTTCCATAGTCATTGATCTTTCTGTTGGGCACCAAATCAGGCTATCTTTCTGTTGCATTTCCATCCCTCTTCTTGACCTTTTTGCCCTTATTCACCTATGTTTACTATGCTAAATGCACAAGGTAACTACCCCTTTCCTGTCTATTGGAATATTTTATTAATGGATTAAAGTCGCAGGGTCTTTGCCTATTCACAGCACTAAAATGTATGTTTGACTACAACTTCAGGAGAACAGGTACCAATCTTGCAGCTTCATGCAATGCACCCACAATTCACAGCAATGGCCAGCCATGTGTAGCTGGATTCGCTTATCCCTAAACCATTCTTAGACCTTTCGCTGATCCTATTTTTCTGGTGTTGGTGTCATTCCAAACTAATGTATATTTCTGGATATACGGTTACCAAGTTTTGGGGAAAGATGTTCTCCCTTGCTGTGTATAAAAGATAGGTTATTCCTATGATTGGGGGACGCCCCATTGAGATTGTAATAGTTCTTTCTAGATTAATAAAATATCATCTCTTTTGTTGCTCCATTCTTCGTTGTGATTAACGCAGCCCTGATCAGAGAGTTGGGCCCGCTCTCCTGATCAGGTGCTGTGTATTTCTATTTGTGTGTTGTTTCTTATTTCATAGTTGCTGCTACAACTTGTTAATTCCTGTAATTGCTTTTCCTGAGTACTGTAGTTAGTTCAGTTTTACAGAAATGATTTGAATATTAATCACGAGCTCTTGGTCAGAACGGATGGTAACCTCACCCTGCATTTACCTTGCACGTTGCCTTGAAAGGATACGCACCCAAATTGATAAATTAATGTAGGAAAAAGGGTGAATAGATTGTTCATACCTGGACACAAACCTTTCTTCCAATTATTAAACTGATCCCGAAGTAACCTTGTGCTCTAATACTCATTGTTAGAAACCAGGACAATACTTAGAGGGGAGTGAATCAGTATTGTGAGAATTTTCAGAACTTTCTTTCACAAAATAAAGAATAATAAAAAATCAACAATCTCTTTAACAACAATTCAAGTAAGCATCAACACAAGAAGCATATACACAACACATAAAGACTTCAATATTCTCTTCAATTAATTTTAGTAGGGAAAGATTCAACTTGCTTTTACAATGTTCTCTCACATCAATAAGAAGGAAGCTACTACAAGCTAATTTATCATCTACCACTGAAAGGAGCTACTACCCCTAGTTTACTATTTACCACTGAAAGGAGCTCCAACCCCCGAGTTTATGAGCTATAACTGAAAGGAGATACTACCCCCGATTTGCAAGTTGCCACTAGCTTGAACTCCTTGATTCATCTTTCATCACATTTTCAAACTCAAATCATGAAGGCCACTCTTCTTCACAAAACAAATAAATATCTCCTCATTCACACACCCAATCACCATAGAAGCACTTTCAACAATCTCTAATCTCTGATCAATTCACCAAAAATAAGTAATAATATTCTTTCTCATTCAATTCCTGCTTATAATGAATATGAGCTAATATTTTTAGATTTATAACTTTAGCTAAGTTCATCTCTTAACATGCATGAGCTATTAATTTTCATTTATATTGCTTTTATTTAAAGTATTCATGTTGTTTTCATGTTGTCTTCAACTTGTACTTTGTTGTCCCATGTTATGAAACTAGCTCACAAAAAGATAGAAAAGATAGATCAGTGCCTTAGAATTCAGCCTCTTCAAGGGGGCAACCTCCTTTACATTCCACAAATGAACAATTCTTCGATGATTCAAATGAAAAAACCTCCTTTCTATATATAGGAGTCTAAGGGGTCACAATATAACCAAGCCAAGCTAACAATAACAATATAAAGGCACAAAAATAATAATAGTGGGATTCTATGGGGCACAATAATAACAATATGGGGACAGTAGGGCACAACAATACAATAAGGGATACAACGACAATATTAATGGGGGAATCACTAGTATTATAGGGACCTAACATGCCCCTCTCCTTCAAAAAGTATTGTCCTCAATGCTTTAGTAGTTTTGGATACTTCTGTATAAAATTCTCATCCTCCCATGTGGAATCTTCAACGGGTAAGTTCTTCCACTTGATGAGATACTCTGAAATTGATTGATTTCGTAGCTGTCGAGTTCTTGTTTCTTTGACTGCTTCAAGTTCCAATATGATTTTTCCTTCCTCATCAAGTTCTAGCAATATTGTTTCAACTGGATGCTTTTCACCTATAACCTTCTTTAATCATGAAACATGGAAAATTGGGTGCACTGGAGAAGCTACAGGAAGCTCCAATTTGTATGCCATAGTACCTATCTTTTGCAACACCTTGTACGAACCATAATACTTTGGTAATAATTTATTATCCTTCTTAGATTTCTTGAGGGAAATTTTCTTATATGGTTGTAGCCGTAGGAAGACCCAATCACCTACATCAAAACTTCTTTTGCTGTGATGTTGATTTGCCTGCTGTTTCATTCTATTCTGCGCCAAGGTGAGGTTATCCTTTAAGAGTTGGAGAACTTGTTGTTGATTCTCAATGTGATCTTCCACTGCTTGAACCTTAGAATTTTCGCTTAAATATGATTTGATGGATGGTGGATGATATCCATAAAGTGCCATAAATGGGGTCATTTTTGTTGCAGTATGGAAGGAAATGTTATACCACCACTCAGTCAAAGGAAACCATTTGATCCATTTTGTTTGTTTATTAGATACAAAGCAACGAAGATATACTTCCAATCATTTGTTTACTATCTCAGTTTTCCCATCAGATTGAGAATGATAAGATGAGCTATGACCTAGGTGAGTACTAAGACAAGAAAATAATTCTGTACAAAAATTTCCAGTGAAAATGGGATCTTTGTTGCTTACAATAATCTTTGGGTTTCCATGTAGCTTTTGAATTGTTTCCATAAATGTAGTAGAAATTGTACTTGCTTTAAATGGATGAGATAATGCACAAAAGTGTGCATACTTGGTAAGTCTGTCAACTACCACTATGATAACACTCTTTCCTTCAGACTTGAGTTAACCTGTGATAAAATCCATTGAAACCTCCTCCCAACATTGGCTTGGAATGGATAAAGTTTGTAATAGTCTTGGGGTCTTAATTGTTTCAACTTTATTTTGTTAGCAAACCAAACATTCTGCCACAAAATTTTGAATATCTGATTTAAGGCCATCCCAAAAAACATCCTTCTTAACCCTATGGTAGGTTTTCAGAAATCCTAAGTGCCCTTCTAAGGGAGAGGTGTGCAATTCCCTAACAATATTTTGTTTGAGTTGGGAATTCTTACATAGGTATAACCTATCCTTGTACCATAATGAACCATTTTTCCATCTAAATGTATCAGATATACCAGGATCTTGTTGTATCTTTTGAATGAGTGCCCACACTTCCTCGTCATTCTTACATTCATCCCTTGCTTCGTTTATCCAATCTGGTTGGATAATAGAAATGGTGCAAAGAAATGCTTCCACATCCTCATCCTTTCTTGAGAGTACATCTACCACAACATTTTGCTTCCCTTTTTTGTAGATGATTTCAAGGTCATAACCCAACATCTTTGTGACCCATTTTTGCTTCTCTTCTGAATATAATATTTGTTCTAAAAAGTATTTAAGACTATCATGATCTGCTTTTACCTTGAAGTGTCTTCCCATTAGGTAGGGTTGCCATTTCTTAAGTACATGTAGTATCGCCAACATTTCGTTCTCATAAATAGCTTTGTGTAAATACTTTCCTTTGATTAGACAACTTTTGAAAGCAATGAGTCTTTCTTCTTGCATTAAAACAGCACCAATTCCATTTCCTGAGGCATCACATTCCACAATAAAGGTATTTGTGAAGTGCGGTGTAGCTAAGACTGGTGCTTGGCACATTGCCTCTTTAAGGCATTCAAATGCCTTCGTTGTTTCTAGAGTCCATGAAAATGTATCTTTCTTCAATAATGTTGTTAGAGGTGCTGCTATTCTCCCATAATTCTTAACAAACTTGCAATAATACCCTGTCAACCCGAGAAATCCTCGTAGATGCTTTATGGATGTGGGGATTTTCCATTCCTTAATGGTTTTAATTTTGTTGGGGTCTACCTTAACACCTTCATGAGATACAATATGACCCAGATATTCCACCTCTTGTATTCCAAAGAAACATTTGGAGATTTTTGCATATAATTGTTTCTCCTCCAATATTTTGAGCACCATGTCAACATGTTGGACATGATCCTTCCAAGACTTGTTGTAGATTAGTATATCATCAAAAATTACTTACAGAAATTTTCTAAGGAAGGGTTTGAAAATGGAATTCATCAAACCTTGAAATGTAGAAGGTGCATTAGTAAGGCCAAAAGGCATGACCAAAAATTCATAATGACCCTCATGAGATCTAAATGTTGTTTGTGGAATGTCTTTGTGGAGTACTGAAGAAGGTATGTTTTTATTAACTATTTTGTCATCCTTTCTTTAGAACTCATAACATCTTTGCATCATGAACTAGGTAGATAATGGGAAATCATGACAAATCTATAAAGATTTATATGCAACATGAAAACGCTAATAATTTTCATTTCATATGCAGGAAAAGGGAAAAACTAAAGATTGTCACTCCAAAGAAAAAGATAGGGCCAAACTAACCGCTGTCCCTTCGGCTGGGAACCATATGCAAAGAAGACGATCTAAATTAAAACATCTCAGCCAAGGAAAGGAAAAGGAGATATTGACTCGGCACAAGAAAACGACCGGATAACTAAGGATTAACAGCTTGGCAAATCCCTCAGGATCCTTTGATCCTGAGGGATCGCTGCTTTAACTATTTTCGCATCCTTGATATCTCCACTTCAGCTGTTATAAGTAGGGGCAACACTGCTAGCCCGGGGGAGACTGTTAATTTTTATGTAACTTTGCTCTGTATTTGAAACTTTGATCATCAACTCTCATTGAGAAGTGATCCACTGTAACTCTGTTTTAATGCTTTAATACAAATCTGGTTGTTGTTCCATCTGTGATTCTGGAATAATCTCAAGCGGTGTATCCCTGGAGGCTAAGGGCCTGGCCCTGGTGGAACACTTGCTCCTGTACCATTACCTTTAGTTCGTGTGTGGTTTGTATTATCAGCTTTAATCGGTAATCTGGTGTGTTTTGTTATTTTATATCACAGCTCTGTTATATTTACAATATCGTTCTCTGCAACAGGAAAGTCGTATTGTGCATTCTAACCTTATAATGTATTGCTGTTCCTTTAAAGTCATTAATGTAACATTACTGTTATTTATAGAATGTTATTGCTGTTCAATTGCAGGGTAACCGAGCTGTAATATTCTTAAGTTGGTATTACTATATTCGTCTATGGTTTATACTTCATACGATTGTTGTTCCATTGTGAATTGCGATCGTTATCCTTTCTAACTGAGATCAATACTTGTGGTATCAGACTCAGATTACTATTTTTCTTAATATATCTGTGTGTTGTGTGTATTATTTATTTCGGCACTGTATATCTACAATTGGCTCTAAGCATTTTTCTATATTTCATTAGTAATTGGTTGCCGTTCCATTTCTATTTGCTGTTTGATTCATCCTTTAAGTAAAGGTTGCCACTTGATTTCTGTAGGATACGATTACTATACTTGTTCCTGTAGATTAAGGTGTGTTGTTCATTACACTTAGTTGTTGTTACATTTCCTAGTTGTTGTTCCATTTCTTAATTGCTATTCCATTTCCTGTTATTTGCGTTACTGTTGCTTTGGTGTGCAGAGCGATTTGAAACTATAGTGGGCATTGGCCTTTGCTGTCTAGTCCCCAGATTGATGATCTGTTCCTTGATTACCTTTAGTTACATCAGTTTCCAAAGGGATGAGTTATTTTTATTGGACCCTTGACTGACAAATTGCTTAGTCTTCTGAATGCATGATTTACGCTTTAAAGTATTTTGCTATAAGTAGATTTTATTTCAAGCATCCGTTTACTCTTCTATTTTCCTAAGCACTATACTACTAGCATTACTCTGACAAATGACAGCCTCAGACTGAGTACACTCTTTGAGATAAAAAATCGTTCCTGGATTGACAAGTTAATGTGAGGTAATTAGACGTGAAAAAGACCCTTTTTATGGCTCGACATTTTGGGTGAAAAAGACCCTTTTCATTTTGCTGTTCCTTTTCCAAAGGGACAACATTGTTGTTCGTTGTTCCTTTTTCAAAAGAACAACACCTTTTGTTTCAGCCGTTCCTTTTTCACTTTTCATTTTTCTATTCCTTTTCCAAAGGAACGGCATTTCAGTGTTTTGTTGTTCCTTTTCCAAAGGAACAGTACCTGTGATTTTTGTTGTTCCTTTTCCAAAGGAACGGCATTTGGGTGTTCTACTGTTCCTTTTCTAAAGGAACAACACTTTTGATTTCTATTGTTCCTTTTCTAAAGGAAGAACACTTTTGATTTTTGCTGTTCCTTTTCCAAAGGAACGACATTTGACTTTTTTTGTTGTTCCTTTTCCAAAGGAACAGCATTTGACTTTTTTGTTGTTCCTTTGGATGTGATTTTTGCTGTTCCTTTTTCAAAGGAACGACATTTTGGATTTCTATTGTTCCTCTCCCAAAGGAACGACACTTTTTGCGTCTTTGTTGTTCCTTTTTCCAAAGGAATGACACTTTTTAGCACTTGCATTTCTGTTGTTCCTTTTCCAAAGGAACGACACTTTTGGTTTTCTGTTGTTCCTTTTCTAAAGGAATGGCATGTTCGGTTTTTGTTGTTCCTTTTTTTGAAAGGAATGACACTTTCGAGAACAACACTTGTATTCCTTTGCCCCTCCTTTTTCAAATGACAACATTCTTGTATTCCTTCTACTTATGCCTAAAGATACCTGCTATTCCTCTTGTTTCAGGTCTTTTGGCACACAGCTATACATTCATGCAATGGATACAAAGCTAGAGCATACTGAAATCAGCAAATTATATAAACTCACTACTTCTACAAGAAATTGATGTGAATTGATAACGAGGAACAAAGAAAGGACACAATTATTCATCACTTTTGCTGTCATTACCCTACTAACACTGACATGATTGGTCATCTTTATCATGCTGGTTCTTTTTAATTCCCATAATATTCTTCGATAATTATTAAGGAATAAGAACAAAGGGTTTATATTTTTCTATTGAGATGTTAAGAATTATTCCACCATTCCTACCCTTAAGGAGGGCCGAACCACCCTTTTTGTATAAATAGGAAAGCATGTTATAAAAATAAAAAAAGACGAATGCTTTGAATTGTCAAATGCAGGATAGGGGATCTCATCAAGAGCCAGCCTACCATGATCATAAGGAAGAAAGTGAAGTGGCATTTCCACTATGGCCACCACACCAGGGATATGGTCCAAGAGGCACATCAGAAAAAATAAAGAGTCCTTGGAACAGGAGGTCTCATCACAAGCCGACCTACCCACCTTTCACTCCTTCCTAGTGAATGGCATTATGATTTAACTAGTTACCAAGCCAGCATAATGACCTCCATTTTGACACTGAACAAAACTTCCTACACATACACAAAGGATCATGGTTCCATGGGTGAAACAAACAACTTTGCCAAGGTTATGGACACCTATCGGCAGCAGAGCTCTGTTAATGGTATTGAAGTCACATTTCTTATACACCAATAGTAATCATTAATACCGTTCTTTGTCTTATACCTTTGTAATTTGTCAAATAGGATTATGGATGTCACTTCCCCGAACCATTAAAAACATGAATCCCTTATAACCAATCATGATGGAAAAAGTAGACAATGATCGCATTACACTCATTATGCACATCAGCTGTCCTATCCTCCCAGCCTTGCATCATGTAACCGCATTTTCTTATTTATTAAGCGATCCTATTATACACCTCGATTTCGGTAACCTGCTCCTTTTGTAAACATGGCATTATGGCATACGCTGTTCATTTATGACCTGTACCAGAACAGATCAGCCTGCCGCTCCTTCATTTGATGGCCGAGGATGGCCTATCACATTGCGGGGGGGGGGGCTGACTTCATAATTTGCTGACATACGTGTCAGGCTATTATTCAGCAAACTCTTACTTGGGAATAGCAAGACTTAACGGTATCTCATCTTTCAATTTGCATGCCTTGCTATTCCTAAGATATTTCTGTATCATAGTCTGCAACAATTAGTAAGATTTGAACGAGCCTTGCGATTTTGCTATTTTCTCTATGTTTCTAACAGTTTGAACAGCCTGTTGTTCCATTGTCATCTGTACATTTTTACAGTGAGCTAAAGCATGGGAGGAAGGTCAATTCGAAGAGAACCACAGGTATTGACAGTTTCCGACACTGCACGAGAAATCCTAGCAAGGGCAGGATGGTTAGTCTATCTTAATCATTAACAGGAATCCAATGAGACCATGGCAATATAATTATTGCAGAATTTTCAAGAAAATCACTCCACAATAAGAGGAAAACACATAGCAGTTACCGATGACGTAATTGCAAAGGTCACCGGACTGCCAGCCACTAGACCTGTGTGGACTTTGAAGAAGGAGAGACTACAAAAGATCATGAAGATCTTCCAAGATGAAGGCCAGAACTTGATAGTCAGAGGAAAGGGAGTCCTACCAGTAGCATTAGGAGAGCCGTGGGAAGAATTGGTGAAGATTATCCAGAGCTACATCACCTATGAAGGCAGAAAAGACATGGTAAGACCATGACATCTTAAACTCTTATCTGTATTAAAAGAGAAATGCTCTGTGAACCTACCTGCATTTTTAAATTCATTACTGCATGATGTTGCCCGAAGCATGAAAAAGTCACAACATGTGTAATCGGTAGTAAGTCACCGTCGACTGATACGATTGATAGTTAGCCACACTCTAGCTCAACAACAAAGTAGCTGGGAAGAGCTAATTGCTATACTAGATGGGGCACTGACTCTGCCAGCCCCAAAACGCAAACACACTGCCAATACACCAAATAGACAATCAAAATGGAGAAAATCAGTTAGATTGGCATGGATTAGAGGGAGGTTGGAAAATCCCTAAGGGAGTACCAGCCAGCTTGTGGAGATAGACGACTCAGGGGACGAGCAACCCCTGTAATTGGAAGGAGAAGAGAATGAGAAAGAAGTGGAAGGAAATGAGGAAGGAGAAACAGAGGAAGAGACCGAACAACCTGAGCAGGTGGAGGCGGAGGCAGAACAACACGAAGAGAGTCCATTGCAAAATCCATTGCAAGAGGACGAATTGGCCAAAATTCTGGCCAATATGGGCGACTATGGCCAGCCTCTCAGCCTGCCAGGCCTCCAGATTGAGGAAGAACCAAAAGAGCATTCTGCTCAGGATAAAAATGCACCTGAGGAATTGTGCGATGGGGAAGAAAATGAAGAGAATCATTCTGCAAGTATGACAGGAGAAGAAAATGATGAATATATAGAAGGGGAACAATCCACTCCCATCTAGACTACACCGAAAGAATTGCATGAAAAAGAAGGGATGGACAAGGAAGTTACCCAGGAAGTAACAGAGCCAACTAGGGTTTCTACTCCTGAGCAACCTGAACAAAACATCGAAGGAGCACCCCAAGAGGAAAACCAGGGAATTGGCCAGGATAATAGTCTAGGCCCGAGTAAACAGACAGTTGTTCCTTCTAAGGAAACAGAAGAAATCAAACGATTACGGAAAGAACAACAAAGGTTACTAAATGTGATAGCTCAACTTCGATAGCAAATCAGGGTTTTGAGAATGAGAAAGAGAGCAAAAAGAACTTCAGGGGAAAGACATGCAGCTACTCCAGTAAGACCCCCCAAGAAAAAGGTTCGAAGGACCCCTGTTTAGCATGCTGTTCAAAACCCTTTCGAAGAATAGTCTACTATTCAAACCGCTGTCGAAGAACAGTCTGCAGTTCAAACTCTTGTTAAAGTGTAGACTGTTGTTCAAAAGAAAAAGTAACAACATTCCACTGTTGCTCATTTTGAAGTGCAAACAGACAATATATCGGCTTGTGACAAGGAAATTCAGACAGAGGTGCAGTCCTCTGAAGGAATACTGACTTTAAACACAAGGCGACGCAATAGGAAGATTCAAGTAAATCTTCCACTGGCCACTACTATGTGGGACAGCGATCCGAGGATAGTAACCCTACGAGACGGTTTCATGCAAGCTCACCAAGCAATTGAAAAACTCACGGAACAAACGGTTTCTCTAGAAAAGTATGAAGAATTACAACAACAGCTAAGGAATGTCAATTTATCCGAAAGCCAAGCCTTTGAAGGATGGCGAAAAGAACAAGAAAAAGTCGCAAAGGTAACTCATAGATTAGATGTAGTTATCAGACAGAGCCCCTGCCAAGAATTATGCCTTGTTTTTAATGGAACGATATTTGCAATTGAAAATTAAGGCCATCAAAGCAGGAGCCCCTATACAAATTAATACTATTGATGATTTTATAAATTGTTGTAAGCACTATGGAGTAAAGGTTCAAAGACTACTGTGTGAATTTTATCTGCATAACCTTGTGCTAGATCAGGACACAGAGCAGAACCCTGGCCCTTTCGTTGGGGATATCCAACTACAGGCATTTATTTCATTTGGAGTTAATCAAATCAAATGGCTTAAAGCCTATAATGCCTTCCAAAGACAAGAAAACAGATTAGACTTATGGGTAAGAGCTGAGCCTAGAGATCCATTACAGTTATGGAACAAACACAAGAGCCTCATGAGGACTCCGGGTGTGATTGACGCGTTAAAACCCATTCATATAGCAATCAATCGGCAAGGGATAGAATACTTTTTTACCATTAAGGACCTTACTGTTGCAGCTGCTAAATTTCGATATCAGACCTCTAATCCGAACATCCAACTCAGGGAACCATTTAATTACGAGAACTTTAAGTTAGTCGCTGATCGTTTGAACCTCTATGGTGAAATTATATTGAGGGCAGGGCCATCTTGGTTAGGATATAGGTTTCGGAGTCCGATTATTTGGCACCCTGCACCTGGATACCAAGCCTTGTATGAAATGCCTCAGGGTCAGACAGGCCATCTTTTTGAACACTTAGTTAGGCATCATGGCTGTAGACCACCACATGAGATCCCACCTCCAGCCTACTCTCTCACTACCTTACATGTCAACTACAATGTTTTCATGAGGGCATGAAAAAGGATAAGCAGGGGGGTGTGTGGAGCACTGAAGAAGGTATGTTTTGATTAGCTATTTTGTTATCCTTTCTTTAGAACTCATAACATCTTTGCATCAGGAACTAGGTAGATAATGGGAAATCATGGCAAATCTATAAAGATTTATATGCAACATGAAAACACTAATAATTGCCATTTCTTATGCAGGAAAAGGGAAAAACTAAAGATTGTCACTCCAAAGAAAAAGACAGGGCCAAGCTAACCGCTGTCCCTTTGGCGGGGAACCATATGCAAACAAGACGATCTAAATTAAAACATCTCAGCCAAGGAAAGGAAAAGGAGATATTGACTCGGTGGAAGAAAATGACCGGATAACTGAGGATTAACAGCTTGGTGAATCCCTCGGGATCCTTTGATCTTGAGGGATCACTTCTTTAACTATTTTTGCATCCTTGATATCTTCGCTTCAGCTATTATAAGTAGGGGCAACACTGCTAGCCCGGGGCAGACTGTTAATTTTTATGTAGCTTTGCTCTATATTTGAAACTTTGATCATCAACTCTCATTGAGAAGTGATCCATTGTAACTCTGTTTTAATGCTTTAATACAAGTCTGGTTGTTGTTCCATCTGTGATTCTAGAGTAATCTCAAGCGGTGTGTCCCTGGAGGCTAAGGGCCCGGCCCTGGTGGAACACTTGCTCCTGTACCATTACCTTTAGTTCGTGTGTGGTTTGTATTATCAACTTTAATCGATAATCTAGTGTGTTCTGTTATTTTATATCATAGCTTTGTTATATTTACAATATCGTTCTCTTCAACAAGAAAGTCGTATTGTGCATTCTGACCTTAAAACGTATTGTTGTTCCTTTAAAGTCATTAATGTAACATTACCGTTATTTACAGAATGTTATTGTTGTTCAATTGCAGGGTAACCGAGCTGTAATATTCTTAAGTTGGTCTTACTGTATTCATCTATGGTTTATACTTCATACGATTGTTGTTCAATTGACATTGTTGTTCCATTGTGAATTGCGATCGTTATCCTTTCTAACTGAGATCAATACTTGTGGTATCAGACTCAGATTACTGTTTTTCTTAATATCTCTGTGTGTTGTGTGTATTATTTATTTCAGCACTGTATATCTACAATTGGCTCTAAGCGTTGTTCTATATTTCATTAGTAATTGGTTGCCGTTCTGTTTCTATTTGTTGTCCGATTCATCCTTTAAGTAAAGGTTGCCATTTGATTTCTGTAGGATACGATTACTGTACTTGTTCCTGTAGATTAAGGTGTGTTGTTCATCAGACTTAGTTGTTGTTACATTTCCTAGTTGTTGTTCCATTTCTTAATTGTTGTTCCATTTCCTATTATTTGCGTTACGGTTGCTTTGGTGTGCAGAAGGATCTGAAACTGTAGTGGGCATTGGCATTTGCTGTCTAGTCCCGAGATTGATGATCTGTTCCTTGATTACCTTTAGTTACATCAGTTTCCAAAGGGATGAGTTATTGTTACTGGACCCTTGACTGATAAATTGCTTAGTCTTCTGAATGCATGATTTACGCTTTAAAGTATTTTGCTGTAAGTAGATTTTCTTTCAAGCATCCGTCTACGCTTGTATTTTATTGATCACTATACTACTAACATTAGTCTGACAAATGACAGCCTCAAAGTAAGTACAGTCTTTGAGATAACAAATCGTTCCTACATTGAAAATTTAATGTGAGGTAATTAGAGGTGAAAAAGACCCTTTTTACAGCTCGACAGTCTTTAGTCTTCATTCTAATTTGATGATATCCTGAGCGAAGATCCAACTTGGTGAAGTAACTTGATCCATGCAATTAATCCAATAATTCATCAGTGACAGGAATGGGAACTTTATCTTTAATAGTGAGCTTGTTGAGATCCCTATAATCTGGACACATGTGCCATGATCCATCCTTCTTGTGAACCAATACTACTGGAGCAGAGAAAGAAGTTTGACTAGGTTGAATTATACCAGCCTCTAACATTTCTGCAACCATATGTTCAATTTCACTATTTTGGACATAGGGATATCTATAAGGCCTGATGTTTAAAGGAACACTTCATGGAATCAAATTAATAGCATGATCATGATCATGAATAGGTGGGAGGCCTTTGGGAGTCTTAAATACCTTGGAATGATTTCCCAAGACTTTTTTGAGATCTAGAGAAATGGATGATTTCGATGTGGGAACCTCTAGTGAACATAATTGTGCAATTATGCCTCATTTTTCTTTCTTTAGAAGCTTTGTCATTCCGTTATAGCTGATTATCTTTCCCGGTTCCCCTATGATACCCCTTAATTCAACTTCCTTTCTTTCTGAAGAGAATTTCATGAAAAGTTCTTGAAAATTAAAAACTATTGTACCCAAGGATTGTAGCCATTAGACTCCTCGTACAACATCAGCACCACCCATTGGAATGGAAAGCATTGGGCTAGTCAATACATATTCTCCCATGGATAGCTTGATATTATGGCAATTTCCTAAGCAATTTATGGTTCCTCCACTTGAAACCATCACTTGATACTCTGGTGCTGGATATAGGAAGCAATTCAATTCCTTGGCTACCTTACAATGAATAAAATTATGGGTACTTCCCAAATCAATCAACACTATTACCTTTTTCTTCTTGATATGCCCTTCTATCTTGATAGTTTGAGGAGTGGTAATTCCAGCCAATGAATTACAAGATATGGTCAGATTCATTTCTTCTTTTTCTAGGGTTTGTTCCTGGTGTATATCCTCTTCTTTTGACATCTATTGTTCCTTTTCTTCCAACTCTTCACAATCTATGTAAAATAGTTTATTCTCTACACACTTATGACCTTTAGTGTATTTGCTATCACAACTGTAACAAAACCCTTTCACTCTTTTTTCTTCCAATTGTTGTGGTGTCAACCTTATAGGTTGTGGATGGATAGGGGCAGCAACACTTCCATCTTTATGATTGTGAGTGGTAGGCTTCCTTGTTGCCTTAATCTTGCTTTCCATTTTTCTTGCCAACCTGAATGCCTTCTCCAACGAATCTGGTTCCCAAAGGCGAACCTCATGTTGGATGTTATCTTTTAAAGTCCCTATGAACACATCAATCCTATGGTCCTCTGGAATATCTTTTACCCTTATATTCAATTTTGGAAGTCCTCAATATGCTCCATCATTGAACCCTTTTGTTTGAGATTTATCAATTGGCTAAAAAAAGTGTTACTTTTTGTATCCTCATAATGTGCTATCATTTCATTCGTAAAAATATCCCAAGTGAAAATTTGATTACAAGAGAAAAGCCATCGATACCAACAAACTGATTTGGTTCCAAATATAAAATTGCAATGCGTACCTTTTGTGTGTTTTGCACATTATGGAGATCGAAAAATTGCTCCATCTGTAGTATCCATGTTCCAGGATCCTTGCCATCAAACTTCCTCATATCGATATTTAGAACATGGTGGCTCTTCGATCCAACATTAGAGTCTATGAAATCATGATTAACATTTATTTTGTTCTCATCATGAATTTCCTTTACTACCCTTTCACCATTAGTAAGCATTTCTTGTAGAAACTTTGTCAAATCTGTCTTCAAATCTTCCATGCCTTTCCTTAAATCATCCATCTTAGCTTCCACACCATCCATCTTAGCTTCCACATCGTCCATCTTAGCTTCCATGCCTTTCTTTAAACCATCCATCTTAGCTTCCACTCCATACATATTAGCTTCTACATCTTTCCTTAAACCATCCATCTTAGATTCTGTTACTTTTTGTGAGAGTGAAATTTGTTGCACTTGGTCTCGTAATTTTGATATATCATGTTTCATTTCTTCCTCTTCTTCACGAGTCACGCTAGAGCTTTTAGGTTGCTTACTAGGTGTTTCCATTTTCTTTCTTCGAGGCATCAATTACCGATAATAATTCTTCATTATTCCCTTTGAATTCCTTCAACTAATTTTTCAAACCAAGCTTATGAAATTTTTTTAAAAAAACTCCACACCTTTTTTCACTTTATAGGAGCTCGATATTGAATCTGATGTATCTCTGTAATTTTGGATCTCCAAGGTCTAAAATCTCTTCCTGTGGTAACCTTCTGAGTATTCTTTCTAACCTTGCAAGTCTAATCTATATTGGATTCACCAATGAAGAGTTATGCCAAATCTCCCATGATGACTTGAGTATAGACTGATTTAGTAGAGCGAACTTGTACGACGTGCCGCAAGTCACTGTTTCAACCTTAGGTTCTAAAAAGGATACCCAAACAACTATAGTCTATCATATTTATGTAACTTCTTACGAAAATTCAATCTAATTCTAAGAACGAAAGTTATGACGATTTTCCCAAGGTGACCAATTTGGAATGAAATTCGGGGGTCTGCAAAAACCCTAACTTCCTCAGATTATATCTCCAAAAATATAGTGAGACAAGATCTAAAATTCAGACCCGAGGTTCAGCGAGATTTCATCTCAAATGTTTTTTTTTTAGCTTTTGAAACTTTGCATAAAAACAGTTATAGCAAAAATTCCACGATGACCTGTTTGGAGCAGTGAAACCCTAGAATCCAAAGCTCTGATACCAACTGTTATGAAACCAGCTCACAAAAAGATAGAAAAGATAGATCAACGCCTTAGAATTTAGCCTCTTCGAGGGGGCAAACTCCTTTACATTACACAAATGAACAATTCTTGGATGATTCAAATGACAAAACCTCCTTTCTATATATAGGAATCTAAGGGGTCACAATATAACCAAGCCGACCTAACAATAATAATATAAAGGCACAAAAATAACAATATGGGGACAGTAGGGGCACAAAAAAAAATAAGGGATACAACAACAATAGTAATGGGGGAATCACTAGTATTATAGGGACCTAACATCCTAATTTCAAGTTCTAAGTTAATTTGTTGATTTTCATAATTTTTCAATTTTTAAAGGATTTAATAGAGGTTTTATCTGCAGTTCCAAATCTAGAAAAATGTCATATTTGAACAAAACTTATAAATATGTAACTAAATCTCTCCATGCTACCAAATAGTTTCCAACTCATTCATGTGGTGTTATTTTAGTTTTAATGAGCTTCTAATTATAATGGACTCTTCCAAGTATAGTTGTTGACCCATCCATATTGGGCGCTCATGCATAGGCCCCTGTATTCATATAACCACAAATACCAATCCATTCATGTTAATATACATGTAGGCTCCTGTTGTACTATTCAACAACCCCCCACCCCCCCACCAATTATTGATTTAATAGTTAATATTCTATTAATAAATGGGGACCCTTACAAATTTTTCAAAAAACTTAGAAAATGAGAGCTTCCGTTTTTGAACTATTAGAAATAAAATTTTGAATAAACTTAAGATATCAAGCTGAAATCCCTTTGTGACTAGGCATTCTCTCTTTATCTCAAATCCATGGACCTTGCATAACAAAGGTTAATTGACAATTAGAATCCACGAATTGTGATAAAAGGGACCACCGTAGTAAACTTATGGTATCATTAAACTTTTCATTAAATCTAAGGCTTAAATCATTTCCTTTGAAAGCAAGTACTTATCGCAATCGCACGGAGGCATTCATAAAAGCACAAAACAAGAAAACCTTAATGATATGTGATTTACGATATTGTGATATGTTAATTAAAACACTCATCGCATCATGACTTTTTACACAAATTCCAAGATTTTGAACCATGAAAAAATTGTGAAATGCGATGTGATCTAGACCCGATGAAATTATGAAAACCATTATAATTTAGATCAGCTCCGACACATAGTAAACAACTACTTGATGGAATAATTATTCATTTAAGTGAAATGCACTCAAAAGAGTAAAAGGTATGTCACTCGCATCGTATATCGCAAAATACAAAATAACTTCGAAGCAACCCATAACTGATATTGCGATATTGCGATTTGTGATATTGTGATAATTACCATTAATCGCAATTGCATCATCGACATCGCACCCTTTAATGCGTCAACTTAAAGTATCACTTACAAATTTGTGATGCAATGGTTTAAAAGAGTTATAAAAGAAATAATGAAAATACCTTAGTGCATAGTTAATGAGTTTTAATGGCATTTAAGTTTAAAACAACTCAATGAGATTTGATATCTTTCATCCGTATTTTCAAAGAAAAGCTTCTTACTTCTCATCTTACAGAATTAATTGTGTCATTTCATTTTCACTGGCATTTGCTCTCTGTGTGTTTATTCGATAATCTCTATTGCTCAATTTCACGGAAATTCTGAAGGAAACAACGTTTGAAAAGATGGTGAAGAAAGGAAAAGCTACTACATCTCAGAAATCAGACATGCCCCCACTCTTCTCAGATACCACTTCTAACAAAGATGGAGGGACCACATCATGGGAAGCCATGTATAACTTACTGGAGGGAGAAAAACCGAGGCGACTGGAAACTATGGTGACAGCTGACACCGAAGTATCATCTCAGGCTTCCTACTTTTAGGCAGCATGTTCATTTATACACAGAATAGCTACAAGGCGCAAGATATTACCGTACATAGATATGGTGAAATGGGTAATTGATAATGTGAATATTTTAGATAGGACTTTCAGAAATTCAAGACATGAGATTATGGGATCTTTCACGCCAGACAACTTGCGCCAGATTTACCATCTACCATAGCCACAAAAGCTCTATGATAAATATTTTCTTGAACATTTTTCCAAAGAAATCGAGGACCCAATGGACGTCACACAAAACTGGAGGTTGGGCTCCAGCAAATTCAAATGGGAGAAATCCGGTATGTACCCAATTTTATTCCTCTCAGCTCCACATAATTTCACAATTGCGATGATGTGTAGACTATTTGGGAAAGCTGATAGTACCAAATTTTCTATAAAATGGGTTCCATTGGTTGATGCAGTGGTTAACGCAATGATTATGAATTGGGGTCATATTTTGTTAGATAATTTAGCTATGGCTATTAGGGAATACATGCAAAAGAGAATTATCTCCTCACAAACTATTCCCCCTTTTTACATGAGAGCTTATGTAATGGATGCCATATGTTTTTGCTCACAGTTTCCAAACATGGGTTTGAAGTAGACTATATAGAACCCTCTCCCCATCCAAGTGTATCATAAAAATTTGTGGGAATCCCAGTTCAGTTCCCATTTTTACAAAATTTTCCATAGTATTATGTTACCCATATATAAAACCACTTTTTATAAAATAGCCCCCAGGCTTTTCGAAGAGGAAAAGATACACATCTTTCCAGTTGCAACAGGGTTTGGTGAAGAAACATTTACTTAGATGAAGCACCAGAATCAACTAAACAGTTGTGCAAGTTTTTATTAAAGACTTAAAAAGTAAGGAGAAATGGCGGAGTATGAGATTTAGATCTTTCGCCAATTAGATTGATGTCGTTTGGATCAATTTTGTTTGCAAAAATACTCAGGGGTCTTCCCATTTCCTGAGCAACCTGTGATATTACTGCGGTAGGAAGCGGGGTAGTGGGAACTGCTTTGAGTTCTTTCAAAAGTAGCTTATGTTGTTGTTTTAATTTACTAAGCTCATGAAAGGTGATGTTTGCCCTAGTTTTCTTCATATCCTCAATAATATTGTATTCCATTTCGTCGGGAATTATCAGAGTTTTGGATGAAGGTGAAGAATCTGATTGGGTAGGGTTTGTTTGAGTAGATTTCGGTGAAGATTTCTTACCTATGACTTTATCTCTAGGAGGTGGCATTGAAGTTTTATGTTTTAAACTTGATTGAGGTGGATCAAGCTAATTTCTGCTTCTAGTGGCAACAGGTAGTGCTTCCTGATCCTCTTCATTTGGAAGGATAAAATCCCACATTCCTTGTAATTCCACTATTTCTTCATCGTCAGTTTGTTCTTCACTTGAGGCTTCTTCCTCATCTCCATCCGATTCAGCGTTCGATATAGCATTTGGAGGTTTAGGATCAGTTGGGGCATTCCTTTTATATGGTCTAAGAAGTTTCTTCAGAAGATTCTACTACTTGATTTTTTATTTCAACCATTTCATTAGACATGGTCTTGAGGACTTTTTGTAACCCTTCCAGATCCAAAGGATCCTTTGGTGGTTTTTTCCTAGAATCGTCTCTAAAGGTTACTTTCTTGGATTTTCTTTCCTCTAATGTATTTTTCTTTTCTACGACCAAGATAATTTTTCAACAGTTATCGCTTCTTTCATATTTTTTGCTAGCGTTGGTTTGGCAGCTCTATTAACGAAGATGGTTGTGTTTGAAGGTAGAGCAAAAATGTACCATTAATTTCAAACCTCATCGCTAGGCTTGGACATTGTAGGTATTTTATTCAATAACTTATTGAAACGTGAGTTGAAGTCCTTAATGAGTTCTTTTGGTTCAACTTTCAAATTGGAGAGGTCATTTATCAAAGTTGCTATAGACCTATCATCTCCAAATTTAGTTAAAAGTTTCTCTTGAAAAGTGTTGGCTTGTTGGGGCCTGACCCAAGTTTGGAGATGATTCAGCCAAACAAATCCCAGTACTACTGGCCCTTTCAGCAACAGTTCACGAAGCGTGGACTGAGGCCTCACCTGAAGCAGTATAGGAGGGTGCTAGAACCAGGCTTCCGCACCCTGGGGATGTCTGATGGGTCCCAGTGGTCCGCAGTTTGACCCTGTGCGCACGTCGCTATGTGCACTTATCAGTACCTCGCAGCCTCTGATGCTACCTTCGTGCAGCCCTGCTCGGGGGCTGAACAATGTTATTACACAAATCCTTACTAGTAACCCGATATTAGTTGATTAACTTAGCTTATCTATATACTTTCAGTTATACTTAACAATATTCACCATTCATACAAATGCGCGCAGTAAATAAACAGTATAAGTTCAAATGATATCAAACAAGTAATAACACAAGAAGAGATACACTGAATTCAGATAAAAATTCTCTTTATTGTTCTTTTTCCTTAGTTACAGACTCGACTCTACCCTATGCACTTAGTTGTAGGGGTCCGCGCACTCAGCTGCGGACTCTACTAGGCCTCTACGCACTCAGCTACAGAGCCTCTTCCTACTACTACGACCCAAGATACTTAGACTCTTGCTCTATGCTCGCTATCTTATTCTATCTATCAGATTCCATTCCTTTTTTCCTTCGTTAGTTACTTTACAACTTAAAGCCTCGCTCTATTTATACAATCCCATGGTCCACGGACCATGGGTAGGCCGAAACTACATTCAAAAATTAGGGCGGACAACCTTATGACTCTAACATACAATTCACACTCCACGCCCACAATTCGTGGAGTCTTTACAACAATATTACTCAAAACTTGGGCTTTGAGCCACAAACCATGTTGTTGGGGGATTCCATGCCCAACATGCCCCAACACAAACATCGTGAATCGCCCTCAAGTCACTCTGTCGGTGCGGCGATCTTCGCGAAGAGTCCCTCCAATTGTTCCTGTATGGTGTTGATATCTGTAGCGCACTAAGCTGCTACTTGCTGAACCTGTTGCATTCTCCCTTCTGAGACCTCTATTTCCAGCGTGTTGCGCTACATCTGTGCATGCATCCCCTAAATCTATGCGAGCTTTTCTTCAATATTTGTCGTGATTGTGAAGGCTTTGTCAATCCATGGCTGGACGCACGCTTTGAGAACTGCTTCCTTATAACGCACCACGTCCACCTGCTCCTTTAGTTCCTTGGCTTGCTGCATCCTTGCAAGCTGCTGAGTAAGGACTAGTGTCTGCACAGTCCCTATGATGTTGTCGTACTGTTCCTGGAGTTCGCGTGCCTTTGTCTCTAGCTACTGGATGTTTGGGTCCTCTTACAACGTCATGAGGACCTCAATCGCCTATTCCAACATGTTGGTACAATCGTACACTGCACCTCCAATCTCTTCAAACCCTGCTGTAATAACATTGGCGTGTTGTTCTTTGATTTCTGGGGGAGTGGAAGGCTACGCTTTCAACTGCATCTCAGTGATTTGGAGATTCAGCTCCAGCTGCACCCTTGTTGTCTCTTCTCTCACGTCGCGGACTCCACTGGCCAAACTGTGGATCCGCACTTCCACCGGTAGATCTACTGTGATAGCCAGCTCTGGGATGCGTCGGCAAGTGTCATCTACCATCTGCACCAACCTTTGGTTTTGCGACACCAACTCATCGCACTGCAAGCTGAGCTACTCCATATTGATCTTCTGTTCACTAAGAACTTGGATCGCACAGTTCTCCCTATCGCACAACTTTACTATTATTCCATCCTGTAGCTGATAGAGCGTTTCCCAAGGAAGGGCAGCTAGATTAAGGCCAAGGCCTTTCATCATGCCAACCGTCATTCGGTCCATTGCATCTGATGATACTAACACTCCCTCTTGTAACACTATTGTGTTGTCCATCCTCACGCACAACATCTACTCTACTGTTGAAGTGCCTGATGCGACATGGGTAGATAGGGTACCTTCCTGAGGGGTCTGCACATGTAACTCTTGCAGCTGCACCCTGAGGGCCCCCAAGACACTCTGGTGCTCTGTCATAAACTCTTGGAGTGCTTCACTAGTGACATCGCAAACCATATCGCCGATGTCATGGAGATCACCTTCGGTTAAGGTGATTGGGTCAATGGCCAGCTTCGAGGCCTTGACCTTCTTCCTTGGGCCTGATCTCTCTGTGATGTGCGACCATTTGAGCTTTGTGGGCGCGGTTCCTGTGTCCGTGCTCACTTCTACTATTTTTGTGTCCTTTACCTCCTTCCCTAAGGATGATGCTTAGCCCTCCTCTGCCTGTACCATTGCGGCCACTGTTGTCTGCATTGCTACTGCTGCTTCTGTGGCCTTCTTCTTCTCCACGGCTTCCTGTGATGCTTCACAGATTGCTCTTACGTCAGCTACCGCTTTTTGTTCTGCCTTCTCGCGGCCAGTTGGGTGATGTGCAACTTGGAATCATCCTTCTTTTTCTTTGCTACTACTTTCTACAGTTCTGCCAAACCTGGGGTGCGTCACTCAAGAGGCCATGTCTCCAATACAATGAATATTACGTTGTCAGTGGCTACAAATGGTCAGGTCCTTTCGCGCCCTGATGTATATGTTGTGTACATCTGCCTTGAAGTCTACAGAACTCTGTAGACTATTATGCACCGTAGGTGATAGGCACGACCTCCTGTTGATCCACATTTGGATGCTTGCCTCCATGAGCACCCAAAAAAATTTTGTATCGCGAATCCATTTCACGTCCTTGGTGGCCCAAAGTGAAGCGTACTTTGTGGCCTCTAGTAAGTCTCGATCAATGTTCGAGAACTAACTATCCTCTGGTAGTTCTCCTGCTATCAGCAATATGGATAAGAACAACCACGCGTAGTGGAAGGTCTTACCCTACTCCTAGGCCTTGCGGAAATTTAACAAAAACTCCTCGCAGAGGAACTTGGCCTAGTTGAACTAGACCCCCTCCGTGCATTGTTCGGCCAACGCAACCACCAGCACTGGTACATCATCGTCATGGCATTTTCTCATCACTTTACTGGCCAAGATTTGGGTGGCTATACGCACCCCCTTATCCTTGATGTTGGAGATGGCATAGCCCCTCTTCTTTTTCTCCAGCATATACTTTGCCTTCATGGCCTCTGCGAGAGCCAAATCACTACATTTTTTCGCTATCATCGCGGGGTCATTTCCCTTATAGGGAAGCTGACAAATTCGATGGATGAGGTCTGCCGTGATGGGAATAGGCTCCTCTAGCCATAGATACCCATCATGCACCGGGCAGAGCAGCTGACTAATGATGAAAATGGTGATGGGTGCGTGGTGGTAATTTGGTATCCATAACAAATGCAGCAAGCTGACCTTTTCCACACTACGAAGCCATTTTTGTGTCTGTAATGTTATCACCGGCCCCTCCATATTCTTCTTCATCAGATTTTTTGTCTCTAAGTGCGGGAACTTATCATTGTTTGCGAGGTCCCAGTCTTCAAATTTCATGGTGGGCATGTGGCCTAGGTGTGAGCCCTCAAATACAATGCCATCGGGGAGGAGCGGGGTCTGGAGTGAACTCTGTGTTACATCCAGAACCTTCGGTACTTTGGCTTTCCCTTTTCATGGAGGGACATACGCAGGCAATTTCACTGCAAAGCGCAATGGTTGGATGTCCTCCTCCACGTCTTCTTCTTCTTCTGTGGCAGCAATCATAGCCTGCAAATCTTCTTCCTCATCATCTATTTCAATCGTGACTTCCTTCCCTTTTTCTTCCATTGATAACTTGCTGTGCCGCAGGTTCCTTAGGTACATGCATATTGGTCCCATTGTCAGCTTATCCTTCTTTGGCCTCGACGTCCACGGTGATTTTGGGATTTCTGTCACAACCCCAACACCTTCGGGAACATCTTGTACCATGGGGGTCTGCACGGCCTCCCCAGTGGTTCCTTCTTCAATTCCCAACCCATCCTTAACGGTCGTCATCATCTATACATTATATGCTTTCTGTCGCAAACTCAGGGGCTCTATTATCACTCGGCTCTCAACACTTTGTGCTCTGCTCAATACTCAAATGACCAAGTGTTGTCCGATGGCTGGCCCTTTGAGTTTTATAGCACCTTTTGAATTCAAATTCAACTGTTCCCCCCCAATTCTAGGCCATTAACGCTTTCTTGGCGGTAGATTTTCCCAAATCTTGCCCATAAATCGTGTCTTAAATGCCCGCCACCCACTCCATTTGACCTCAAATCGAACATCCCATCATGAATAGTGACACTAACGGTCACTTCCCAGCCACTGTTGGGCATGGAATCCCCCCACAGCATGGTTTGGGGCTCAAAGCCCAAGTTTTGAGTAATATTGTTGTAAAGACTCCACGAATTGTAGGCGCAGAGTGTGGATTCTATGTTAGAGTCATAGGTTTTTCCACCCTAAGTTTTGAATGTAGTGTCAGCCTACGCATGGTCTACAGACCATGGGATTGTATAAATAGAGCGAGGCTCTAATTTGTAAAGTAACTAACGAAGGAAAAAAGGAATGGAATCTGATAGATAGCATAAGATAGCGAGCATAAAGCAAGAGTCTAAGTGTCTTGGGTTATGGTAGTATGAAGAGGCTCTGCAGCTGAGTGCGCAGAGGCCTAGTAGAGTCTGCAGCTGAGTGCATGGACCCCTACAACTGAGTGCATGGGTAGATTCGAGTCTGTAACCAAGGAAGAAGAATAATAAAGAGAAGTTTTATCTGAATTCTATGTATCTATTCTTCTGTTATTACCTGTTTGATATCATTTGCAATTATACTATTTATTTACTGCGCACATTTGTATGAATGGTGAATATTGTTAAGTATAATTGAAAGCATAGAGATAAGCTAAGTTAATCAACTAATATCGGGTTACTAGTAAGGATTTGGGTAATAACACTATTCAGCCCCGAGTAGCACTGTGTGAAGGCAGCATCAGAGGCTACGAGGTACTGATAAGTGCATGTAGCGACATGCACATAGGGTCAAACTGCAGACCACTAGGACCCATCAAACATCCCTAGGGTGCGGAAACTTGGTTCTAGCACCCTCCCATACTATTTCGGGTGAGACCTCAGTCCACGCTCCATGGATTGTTGCCAAAAAGGCTAGTAGTACCGTGATTTGTTTGACTCCCAGGCCAGGATCTTGTATTTGGGTTTCATGTAATCTCATTGCAATCAAAAAAGCTTCGGCCTGGGTGAATAATTTCTGCTGCGACAACGCCATGCATAGATGCAGTGTTAGGGAAACTACAAACCATGTGCGATGCTACCCATCTGTCAACGTCATGTTGTCTTCACGAATCATACTCTTCAGCCTCTGATCTAGATCCCATGGGGTCTCGCCTGGAAGCATCGCAATCTCCTTAAACCTGATAATTGATTATGTCTTCGACTTTGGCCTGTTAAATTCCCTGTTGAACGCAGCCTGGATATCTATGATCCCCGCATTTGGATGGTCATTAAAATGCTTAATGTACCATGTTAGTGCGCGATCCTGCAACATGCTCACCAATGTTTCCTTCCTTATATTGTCATCCATGACTCCTTGTGCTTCCCATACGGCCCTTACCACAAACTAAAATTGGTCCGGATCTTCATTCCCTACTCCCATAAATACCGGCAATTTTATCGCGCTCGCCATACTGAACCGTGGTGGTGGCGGAGGTGGTGTGGGTGGAGATGGAAGTGAAGATGGTGAAACCGGTGGTGGCGTAGATGGGGATGGTAGGCGTGGAATTTGCTACCTTATCACACTGACCATGCTCCTCAGAGAAACTTTCACGAGCTCTTCCTCACTTTTCCACTAAGGTGAAATCAAGGGGCTATTTTCTATCTTTTCTCTACCTTCGTTTCTGTAGATCCTCCCACTTCGCATAGCCCCAAACATTAATTTATTCACATAGCCCACTTTTCACACAATAACATCTTAATCCAAATGTTCAAAGATTTAATGTACTTACCTTGTGATCCTTTAAGGAAGCGTCATTCCACCTCATTGTAGCTGACTATTGTTTCTATCGCGAACTTGGTGATAAACCCCCTATAATTTGATCGAGCCAATGGTCTACATCGTGCGCAATCTTATCTTCCGGTGCTTCTAGTGTCCACGCTAATTTTGGAGTCCATGCAATTGGTTTGTCGAGCCTACACCTTCCCTGACGGTCTGCTAGCTTCGCGATCCACTCATACAACTCAGAGGGAAAGGATGCAAAGAAAAATTCGTGGATTTCCATATATAAGTAGCGCTCCAACCACTGTTCCTATGATACTCGCGGATTTTTTTTTTCCTATGTTGAGAACTCATGCACCTTTCTGTCTAACCACCCTTTAATTTCTTTCTTCATTAGATTCCAGTGACACGACATCAGACATCCCTTATGTAGATCCCAGTCCCAGCAATGGAACCATTTGTTGGCTTGTTGGGGCCTGACCCAGGTTTGGAGATGATTTAGCCAAACAAATCCGGTACTACTGGCCCTTTCGGCAAGAGTCCGCGGAGCGCAGACTGAGGTCTCACCCGAAGTAGTATGGTAGGGTGATAGAACCAGGTTTCTGCACCCTGTGGATGTCTGATGGGTCCCGGTGGTTTGTGGTTTGACCCTACGTGCACGTCTCTATGCACACTTATCAGTACCTCGCACCCTGTGATGCTGCCTTCGCACAGCCCTACTCGGGGGCTGAACAGTGTTATTACCCAAATCCTTACTAGTAACCCAATATTAGTTGATTAACTTAGCTTATCTCTATGCTTTCAGTGATACTTAACAATATTCACCATTCATACAAATGCATACAGTAAATAAACAGTATAATAGCAAATCATATCAAACAGGTAATAACACAAGAACAGATACATGGAATTCAAATAAAACTTCTCTTTATTATTCTTCTTCCTTGGTTACAGACTTGACTCGACCCTACGCACTTAGTTGCAGGGGTCCGTGCACTCAGCTGTGGACTCTACTAGGCCTCTGCACACTCAACTACAGAGCCTCTTCCTACACTAATGACCTAAGATACTTAGACTCTTGGTCTATCCTCGCTATCTTATTCTATCTATCAAATTCCATTTATTTTTTCCTTTGTTAGTTGCTTTACAACTTAGAGCCTTGCTCTATTTATACAATCCCATGGTCTACAAACCATGGGTACACTGACACTACATTCAAAACTTAGGGTGGACAACCCTATGACTCTAACATACAATTCACACTCCACGCCCATAATTCACAGAGTCTTTACAACAATATCACTCAAAACTTGGGCTTTGAGCCCCAAACCATGTTGTGGGGGGATCCATGCCCAACAAAAAGCATCCCAGCGATTAATAGAGCCTCATGGTAACAAAAAGTACGATGATCTTGTTGCTCCTTGTAGAGTATATGGGAATAATGTTACAACTGTGTCTTCTTCTACTACTCCATTCAAATTAATGGACAACATGAAATTATTTATATGTTCTTCAGCTAACAGGCCATTATCACGGTTAAATTTAGGTAACCATTTTTATGGATGTACTGGAAATTGAGACAATGGTCCAGCCATTCTAACAGCTCCTAGGTTAGGCCATGGCCTTGGTTGAGGTTGATTCTATGCCATTGTTGGGATATTAGTAGAAGAGGGTGAAGAAGTGGTTGAAGGTGATTGGGTAGAGGATGGTGCAACTCGTGTACCTGTGTGAATCGCGATCTGGAGTTGGGAAGTGGGTGTGTGTCCTTGCAATGGTATGGATGGAATGGATGATGATGATGAAAGAACCTCCCTATGATATTCTGATGGTGTCTTCTTAGCCCTTTTACGACTTCGTAGAGGGAATTCAAATGGTGGGATTCCAAGTTTTTCACTTTGTGCTCTAGTTAGAAGTTGCAATGGGGTATATTGAGAAGTGAATTGCCTTGGGATAACTCAGATTCTTCTTGAGATATTAAAATCCCCTGCAATTTGTGGATCGAAGATTGTACTTCAAGGGTTTCAAAAGAAGAACTAGTTGGCTTGTTTAGGATTTCAGCAATGGGCTCTGTATTTTTCTTTTCAACTTATCGCTTGGGAATAGGATATTTGGCATGCGAACGGGAAGTTGGAGGTGATGATGAGGGATTTTTACTCTTAGAATGGCCTGTAGATTTAGATTTACTTGCCATTCATAGTCATGTCCCTCCTTCTAGTGTCAAATATGTTGAAGGCTCAAACATCGTTGCCTCAACAAGGGGGATAACCACCTGGTCCGGACCTTGGGACAACTCCTTTTCCATTTGGAATAGTGGCTTCGACTAGGTATGATGGGACCAATTTCCCAATCTATTTTTATGCTTGTCCTACACTAATGACCTAAGATACTTAGACTCTTGCTCTATCCTCGCTATCTTATTCTATCTATCAAATTCCATTTATTTTTTCCTTTGTTAGTTGCTTTACAACTTAGAGCCTTGCTCTATTTATACAATCCCATGGTCTACAAACCATGCGTACACTGACACTACATTCAAAACTTAGGGTGGACAACCCTATGACTCTAACATACAATTCACACTCCGCGCCCATAATTCACAGAGTCTTTACAACAATATCACTCAAAACTTGGGCTTTGAGCCCCAAACGATGTTGTGGGGGGATCCATGCCCAACAAAAAGCATCCCAGCGATTAATAGAGCCTAATGGTAACAAAAAGTACGATGATCTTGTTGCTCCTTGTAGAGTATATGGGAATAATGTTACAACTGTGTCTTCTTTTGCTACTCCATTCAAATTAATGGACAACATGAAATTATTTATATGTTCTTCAGCTAACAGGCCATTATCAGGGTTAAATTTAGGTAACCATTTTTATGGATGTACTGGAAATTGAGACAATGGTCCACCCATTCTAACAGCTCCTAGGTTAGGCCATGGCCTTGGTTGAGGTTGATTCTGTGCCATTGTTGGGATATTAGTAGAAGAGGGTGAAGAAGTGTTTGAAGGTGATTGGGTAGAGGATGGTGCAACTCGTGTACCTATGTGAATCGCGATCTAGAGTTGGGAAGCGGGTGTGTGTCCTTGCAATGGTATGGATGGAATGGACGATGATGATGAAAGAACCTCCCTATGATATTCTGATGGTGGCTTCTTAGCCCTTTTACGACTTAGTAGAGGGAATTCAAATGGTGGGATTCCAAGTTTTTCACTTTGTGCTCTAGTTAGAAGTTGCAATGGAGTATATTGAGAAGTGAATTTCCTTGGGATAACTCAAATTCTTCTTGAGATATTAAAATCCCCTGCAATTTGTGGATCAAAGATTGTTCTTCAAGGCGTTCAAAAGAAGAACTACATGGCTTGTTTAGGATTTCAGCAATGGGCTCTGTATTTTTCTTTTCAACTCATCACTTGGGAATAGGATATTTGGCATGCGAACGGGAAGTTGGAGGTGATCATGAGGGATTTTTACTCCTAGAATGGCCTGTAGATTTAGATTTACTTGCCATTCATAGTCATGTCCCTCCTTCTAGTGTCAAATATGTTGAAGGCTCAAACATCGTTGCCTCAACAAGGGGGATAACCACCTGGTCCGGACCTTGGGACAGCTCCTTTTCCATTTGGAAAAGTGGCTTCGACTAGGGATGATGGGACCAATTTCCCAATCTATTTTTATGCTTGACCTACACTAATGACCTAAGATACTTAGACTCTTGCTCTATCCTCGCTATCTTATTCTATCTATCAAATTCCATTTATTTTTTCCTTTGTTAGTTGCTTTACAACTTAGAGCCTTGCTCTATTTATACAATCCCATGGTCTGCAAACCATGGGTACACTGACACTACATTCAAAACTTAAGGTGGACAACCCTATGACTCTAACATACAATTCATACTCTGCACCCATAATTCACAGAGTCTTTACAACAATATCACTCAAAACTTGGGCTTTGAGCCCCAAACCATGTTGTGGGGGGATCTATGCCCAACAAAAAGCATCCCAGCGATTAATAGAGCCTGATGGTAACAAAAAGTACGATGATCTTGTTGCTCCTTGTAGAGTATATGGTAATAATGTTACAACTGTGTCTTCTTCTGCTACTCCATTCAAATTAATGGACAACATGAAATTATTTATATGTTCTTCAGCTAACAGGCCATTATCAGGGTTAAATTTAGGTAACCATTTTTATGGATGTACTGGAAATTGAGACAATGGTCCAGCAATTCTAACAGCTCCTAGCTTAGGCCATGGCCTTGGTTGAGGTTGATTTTGTGACATTGTTGGGATATTAGTAGAAGAGGGTGAAGAAGTGGTTGAAGGTGATTGGGTAGAGGAATGTGCAACTCGTGTACCTGTGTGAATCACGATCTGGAGTTGGGAAGCGGGTGTGTGTCCTTGCAATGGTATGGATGGAATGGACGATGATGATGAAAGAACCTCCCTATGATATTCTGATGGTGGCTTCTTAGCCCTTTTACGACTTCGTAGAGGGAATTCAAATGGTGGGATTCCAAGTTTTTCACTTTGTGCTCTAGTTAGAAGTTGCAATGGGGTATATTGAGAAGTGAATTGCCTTGGGATAACTCAAATTCTTCTTTAGATATTAAAATCCCCTGCAATTTGTGGATCAAAGATTGTACTTCAAGGGGTTCAAAAGAAGAACTACCTGGCTTGTTTAGGATTTCAGCAATGGGCTCTGTATTTTTCTTTTCAACTTATCTCTTGGGAATAGGATATTTGGCATGCGAACGGGAAGTTGGAGGTGATGATGAGGGATTTTTACTCTTAGAATGGCCTGTAGATTTAGATTTACTTGTCATTCATAGTCATGTCCCTCCTTCTAGTGTCAAATATGTTGAAGGCTCAAACATCGTTGCCTCAACAAGGGGGATAACCACCTGGTCCGGACCTTGGGACAGCTCCTTTTCCATTTGGAATAGTGGCTTCGACTAGGGATGATGGGACCAATTTCCCAATCTATTTTTATGCTTGTCCTACACTAATGACCTAAGATACTTAGACTCTTGCTCTATCCTCGCTATCTTATTATATCTATCAAATTCCATTTATTTTTTCCTTTGTTAGTTGCTTTACAACTTAGAGCCTTGCTCTATTTATACAATCCCATGGTCTGCAAACCATGGGTACACTGACACTACATTCAAAACTTAGGGTGGACAACCCTATGACTCTAACATACAATTCACACTCCGCGCCCACAATTCACAGAGTCTTTACAACAATATCACTCAAAACTTGGGCTTTGAGCCCCAAACCATGTTGTGGGGGGATCCATGCCCAACAAAAAGCATCCCAGCGATTAATAGAGCCTGATGGTAACAAAAAGTACGATGATCTTGTTGCTCCTTGTAGAGTATATGGGAATAATGTTACAACTGTGTCTTCTTCTGCTACTCCATTCAAATTAATGGACAACATGAAATTATTTATATGTTCTTCAGCTAACAGGCCATTATCAGGGTTAAATTTAGGTAACCATTTTTATGGATGTACTGGAAATTGAGACAATGGTCCAGCCATTCTAACAGCTCCTAGGTTAGGCCATGGCCTTGGTTGAGGTTGATTCTGTGCCATTGTTGGGATATTAGTAGAAGAGGGTGAAGAAGTGGTTGAAGGTGATTGGGTAGAGGATGGTGCAACTCGTGTACCTGTGTGAATCGCGATCTGGAGTTGGGAAGCGGGTGTGTGTCCTTGCAATGGTATGGATGGAATGGACGATGATGATGAAAGAACCTCCCTATGATATTCTGATGGTGGCTTCTTAGCCCTTTTACGACTTCGTAGAGGGAATTCAAATGGTGGAATTCCAAGTTTTTCACTTTGTGCTCTAGTTAGAAGTTGCAATGGGGTATATTGAGAAGTGAATTGCCTTGGGATAACTCAGATTCTTCTTGAGATATTAAAATCCCCTGCAATTTGTGGATCAAAGATTGTACTTCAAGGGGTTCAAAAGAAGAACTACCTGGCTTGTTTAGGATTTCAGCAATTGGCTCTGTATTTTTCTTTTCAACTTATCTCTTGGGAATAGGATATTTGGCATGCGAACGGGAAGTTGGAGGTGATGATGAGGGATTTTTACTCTTAGAATGGCCTGTAGATTTAGATTTACTTGCCATTCATAGTCATGTCCCTCCTTCTAGTGTCAAATATGTTGAAGGCTCAAACATCGTTGCCTCAACAAGGGGGATAACCACCTGGTCCGGACCTTGGGACAGCTCCTTTTCCATTTGGAATAGTGGCTTCGACTAGGGATGATGGGACCAATTTCCCAATCTATTTTTATGCTTGTCCTACACTAATGACCTAAGATACTTAGACTCTTGCTCTATCCTCGCTATCTTATTCTATCTATCAAATTCCATTTATTTTTTCCTTTGTTAGTTGCTTTACAACTTAGAGCCTTGCTCTATTTATACAATCCCATGGTCTGCAAACCATGGGTACACTGACACTACATTCAAAACTTAGGGTGGACAACCCTATGACTCTAACATACAATTCACACTCCGCGCCCATAATTCACAGAGTCTTTACAACAATATCACTCAAAACTTGGGCTTTGAGCCCCAAACCATGTTGTGGGGGGATCCATGCCCAACAAAAAGCATCCCAGCGATTAATAGAGCCTGATGGTAACAAAAAGTACGATGATCTTGTTGCTCCTTGTAGAGTATATGGGAATAATGTTACAACTGTGTCTTCTTCTGCTACTCCATTCAAATTAATGGACAACATGAAATTATTTATATGTTCTTCAGCTAACAGGCCATTATCAGGGTTAAATTTAGGTAACCATTTTTATGGATGTACTGGAAATTGAGACAATGGTCCAGCCATTCTAACAGCTCCTAGGTTAGGCCATGGCCTTGGTTGAGGTTGATTCTGTGCCATTGCTGGGATATTAGTAGAAGAGGGTGAAGAAGTGGTTGAAGGTGATTGGGTAGACGATGGTGCAACTCGTGTACCTGTGTGAATCGCGATCTGGAGTTGGGAAGCGGGTGTGTGTCCTTGCAATGGTATGGATGGAATGGATGATGATGATGAAAGAACCTCCCTATGATATTCTGATGGTGGCTTGTTAGCCCTTTTACGACTTCGTAGAGGGAATTCAAATGGTGGGATTCCAAGTTTTTCACTTTGTGCTCTAGTTAGAAGTTGCAATGGGGTATATTGAGAAGTGAATTGCCTTGGGATAACTCAGATTCTTCTTGAGATATTAAAATCCCCTACAATTTGTGGATCAAAGATTGTACTTCAAGGGGTTCAAAAGAAGAACTACCTGGCTTGTTTAGGATTTCAGCAATGGGCTCTGTATTTTTCTTTTCAACTTATCGCTTGGGAATAGGATATTTGGCATGCGAACGCGAAGTTGGAGGTGATGATGAGGGATTTTTACTCTTAGAATGGCCTGTAGATTTAGATTTACTTGCCATTCATAGTCATGTCCCTCCTTCTAGTGTCAAATATGTTGAAGGCTCGAACATCGTTGCCTCAACAAGGGGGATAACCACCTGGTCCGGACCTTGGGACAGCTCCTTTTCCATTTGGAGTAGTGGCTTCGACTAGGGATGATGGGACCAATTTCCCAATCTATTTTTATGCTTGTCCTACACTAATGACCTAAGATACTTAGACTCTTGCTCTATCCTCGCTATCTTATTCTATCTATCAAATTCCATTTATTTTTTCCTTTGTTAGTTGCTTTACAACTTAGAGCCTTGCTCTATTTATACAATCCCATGGTCTGCAAACCATGGGTACACTGACACTACATTCAAAACTTAGGGTGGACAACCCTATGACTCTAACATACAATTCACACTCCGCGCCCATAATTCACAGAGTCTTTACAACAATATCACTCAAAACTTGGGCTTTGAGCCCCAAACCATGTTGTGGGGGGATCCATGCCCAACAAAAAGCATCCCAGCGATTAATAGAGCCTCATGGTAACAAAAAGTACGATGATCTTGTTGCTCCTTGTAGAGTATATGGGAATAATGTTACAACTGTGTCTTCTTCTGCTACTCCATTCAAATTAATGGACAACATGAAATTATTTATATGTTCTTCAGCTAACAGGCCATTATCAGGGTCAAATTTAGGTAACCATTTTTATGGATGTACTGGAAATTGAGACAATGGTCCAGCCATTCTAACAGCTCCTAGGTTAGGCCATGGCCTTGGTTGAGGTTGATTCTGTGCCATTGTTGGGATATTAGTAGAAGAGGGTGAAGAAGTGTTTGAAGGTGATTGGGTAGAGGATGGTGCAACTCGTGTACTTGTGTGAATCGCGATCTGGAGTTGGGAAGCGGGTGTGTGTCCTTGCAATGGTATGGATGGAATGGACGATGATGATGAAAGAACCTCCCTATGATATTCTGATGGTGGCTTCTTAGCCCTTTTATGACTTTGTAGAGGGAATTCAAATGGTGGGATTCCAAGTTTTTCACTTTGTGCTCTAGTTAGAAGTTGCAATGGGGTATATTGAGAAGTGAATTGCCTTGGGATAACTCAGATTCTTCTTGAGATATTAAAATCCCCTGCAATTTGTGGATCAAAGATTGTACTTCAAGGGGTTCAAAAGAAGAACTACCTGGCTTGTTTAGGATTTCAGCAATGGGCTCTGTATTTTTCTTTTCAACTTATCACTTGGGAATAGGATATTTGGCATGCGAACGGGAAGTTGGAGGTGATGATGAGGGATTTTTACTCTTAGAATGGCCTGTAGATTTAGATTTACTTGCCATTCATAGTCATGTCCCTCCTTCTAGTGTCAAATATGTTGAAGGCTCAAACATCGTTGCCTCAACAAGGGGGATAACCACCTGGTCCGGACCTTGGGACAGCTCATTTTCCATTTGGAATAGTGGCTTCGACTAGGGATGATGGGACCAATTTCCCAATCTATTTTTATGCTTGTCCTACACTAATGACCTAAGATACTTAGACTCTTGCTCTATCCTCGCTATCTTATTCTATCTATCAAATTCCATTTATTTTTTCCTTTGTTAGTTGCTTTACAACTTAGAGCCTTGCTCTATTTATACAATCCCATGGTCTGCAAACCATGGGTACACTGACACTACATTCAAAACATAGGGTGGACAACCCTATGACTCTAACATACAATTCACACTCCGCGCCCATAATTCACAGAGTCTTTACAACAATATCACTCAAAACTTGGGCTTTGAGCCCCAAACCATGTTGTGGGGGGATCTATGCCCAACAAAAAGCATCCCAGCGATTAATAGAGCCTGATGGTAACAAAAAGTACGACGATCTTGTTGCTCCTTGTAGAGTATATGGTAATACTGTTACAACTGTGTCTTCTTCTGCTACTCCATTCAATTTAATGGACAACATGAAATTATTTATATGTTCTTCAGCTAACAGGCCATTATCAGGGTTAAATTTAGGTAACCATTTTTATGGATGTACTGGAAATTGAGACAATGGTCCAGCCATTCTAAAAGCTCCTAGGTTAGGCCATGGCCTTGGTTGAGGTTGATTTTGTTACATTGTTGGGATATTAGTAGAAGAGGGTGAAGAAGTGGTTGAAGGTGATTGGGTAGAGGATGGTGCAACTCGTGTACCTGTGTGAATCACGATCTGGAGTTGGGAAGCGGGTGTGTGTCCTTGCAATGGTATGGATGGAATGGACGATGATGATGAAAGAACCTCCCTATGATATTCTGATGGTGGCTTCTTAGCCCTTTTACGACTTCGTAGAGGGAATTCAAATGGTGGGATTCCAAGTTTTTCACTTTGTGCTCTAGTTAGAAGTTGCAATGGGGTATATTGAGAAGTGAATTGCCTTGGGATAACTCAGATTCTTCTTGAGATATTAAAATCCCCTGAAATTTGTGGATCAAAGATTGTACTTCAAAAGGTTCAAAAGAAGAACTACCTGGCTTGTTTAGGATTTCAGCAATGGGCTCTGTATTTTTCTTTTCAACTTATCGCTTGGGAATAGGATATTTGGCATGCGAATGGGAAGTTGGAGGTGATGATGAGGGATTTTTACTCTTAGAATGGCCTGTAGATTTAGATTTACTTGCCATTCATAGTCATGTCCCTCCTTCTAGTGTCAAATATGTTGAAGGCTCAAACATCGTTGCCTCAACAAGGGGGATAACCACCTGGTCCGGACCTTGGGACAGCTCCTTTTCCATTTGGAATAGTGGCTTCGACTAGGGATGATGGGACCAATTTCCCAATCTATTTTTATGCTTGTCCTACACTAATGACCTAAGATACTTAGACTCTTGCTCTATCCTCGCTATCTTATTCTATCTATCAAATTCCATTTATTTTTTCCTTTGTTAGTTGCTTTACAACTTAGAGCCTTGCTCTATTTATACAATCCCATGGTCTACAAACCATGGGTACACTGACACTACATTCAAAACTTAGGGTGGACAACCCTATGACTCTAACATACAATTCACACTCCGCGCCCATAATTCACAGAGTCTTTACAACAATATCACTCAAAACTTGGGCTTTGAGCCCCAAACCATGTTGTGGGGGGATCCATGCCGAACAAAAAGCATCCCAGCGATTAATAGAGCCTGATGGTAACAAAAAGTATGATGATCTTGTTGCTCCTTGTAGAGTATATGGGAATAATGTTACAATTGTGTCTTCTTCTGCTACTCCATTCAAATTAATGGACAACAAGAAATTATTTATATGTTCTTCAGCTAACAGGCCATTATCAGGGTTAAATTTAGGTAACCATTTTTATGGATGTACTGGAAATTGAGACAATGGTCCAGCCATTCTAACAGCTCCTAGGTTAGGCCATGGCCTTGGTTGAGGTTGATTCTGTGCCATTGTTGGGATATTAGTAGAAGAGGGTGAAGAAGTGGTTGAAGGTGATTGGGTAGAGGATGGTGCAACTCGTGTACCTGTGTGAATCGCGATCTGGAGTTGGGAAGCGGGTGTGTGTCCTTGCAATGGTATGGATGGAATGGACGATGATGATGAAAGAACCTCCCTATGATATTCTGATGGTGGCTTCTTAGCCCTTTTACGACTTCGTAGAGGGAATTCAAATGGTGGGATTCCAAGTTTTTCACTTTGTGCTCTAGTTAGAAGTTGCAATGGGGTGTATTGAGAAGTGAATTGCCTTGGGATAACTCAGATTCTTCTTGAGATATTAAAATCCCCTGCAATTTGTGGATCAAAGATTGTATTTCAAGGGGTTCAAAAGAAGAACTACCTGGCTTGTTTAGGATTTCAGCAATGGGCTCTGTATTTTTCTTTTCAACTTATCGCTTGGGAATAGGATATTTGGCATGCGAACGGGAAGTTGGAGGTGATGATGAGGGATTTTTACTCTTAGAATGGCCTGTAGATTTAGATTTACTTGCCATTCTGTTGTGGTCACAAACAACCCCCCTCTTTGTTTAGTATTAGCAATAATATCAAGCAAAGGGGGACCCTTAACAAAAAATCTCAAAAATATTTTTATCAAAAATTTTTGTATTTAACTCCCGAAAAGCTATATCGCATCGCAAAGAGAAAGTGAAGCGTTTTTTCTATGCGCATAAGTAAGCTGCGATGAAGTGATGCGACATTCATCGCATCGCATATTCTGAAAGCGCCCTTAAAAAGAAAAACCTAAGGAATCGCCCATGGCCGATATGCGACGTCACATATCGCAAACGTCGCATAAGCAGCACACAATGAACAAATGAAAATTGCGATATCGCGATTTGCGATCTGCGATCTTACAAACTGCAATTCTGCGATTTGCGATCTGCGACGAATGAGACTACTAATTGCTGCGATACGAATCGCAGAAACCACTCATCGCAAAGTTTCTTCGGCATGATCTGTAAACCCAAAATCGAGCACGCACCTTAAGGGAAATTAATGATTGCACACCTGAGTACCCAAAGATGATCGTGCTGCGTTTTTCGAAGAGTCAAGTCATTATGAGTGTCATGATTATGCATTCATTAGAGTTTAAAGCTTTCATGTCAATCTTTTCGTCATGTCTCTTTTCCTTTGCGTAAACTGTAAGGCAGTAACTAATATAAATCTATATGAAGGAAACATCTAAGGAAAAGGGGAAAGCGCCAATACTTGAAGAACAGAGAGGATATGTCTTCGCAAATGAATGCCGCATGCAGCAGAGCCGCGAATTCCAGAGTATCACTCCACAGACACTGATGAAAATAGACTATCCAAGACTCAGAGTCGAAGGCGCACAAAAGCAGCATGTTTGCAAAAGATCCTGAAGCTCAGATTGGATAAAGCAAAAAGAAAAATGCTAAAAAGGGATGATGCTTCAGAAAAGCCTGGAACAAAGAATGGAAGCAATTTTCAATACGTAAGATTGTTCAGGCAACGAAATCCCTAACTCATTGAGTCATTCACACGGCCGGAAACCGAAATAGCAACAACACAATCAGTTTGAAAGAAATCTGGGTTATACTAAGTATACACACAGCAAATACACCCAGCCAGAGGAAGATTTTCAAAAATATCTTCTAGTTTGTCAGAAAGAGGTGCCAGCTTTTGTTATTTCTACTTTTATCACCCGAGCAAAAGGAAAAGACAACCAGCCGACTCTTTCCAGGCGAACCTCACATTGCTTACAGCACTAAGGAGCAGATACAGAAACGGTTAGAAATTCGATTCAATTTTTAGAAATAAATTTGCTTTAGTAAAAGGGCGGTCATTTGAAGCCGTTCCCTAAACTTGTGTAATTAAGATTAACAGTTAGTAGTATTTAACCCTTCTCATGGCATTTGGAGAAGGGTCCGGAAATTTGTCAAAAAAGTTGTCCTCAGAACATGCACTTTTGCACCCTCGGAGGTGGTTTTTGGTGAATGGATGGATCGAGATTTATTTATGTTTGCATTTTAATGTCTGCTACTGATGTTGCACTTCTGTACTCTTAGTAGATGTTAGAAGTAAGTAGAGATAAATCGTTATTGCTTGAAGTTTGTGAGTAAAAATCAGTCATAAATGGTACTTTTATCTCTTGATTAATTTCTGCTCATATTCTTAGAGTGATATACAGCTGATTTGTTTATATGTTGATGTATGAATGTCTGGATTACCATTTGGCACTTTTGTACGGTGGAATCATTTGTTTGTGCTTAACATATGAATAACTTATCATGCGATATGCTGTTCACAACTGTTTTGCCTAACTTCTTATGCAGAATTGTTTATCTTAACTGATTTATATTCTTATGATAGCTGAATGATATTTATTACCAGTTATTGTATGAAATCTCTTTAGATCGCATGAAGAAAGAATCCTACCCCGGGTTAGTATAGATTAGATGTGTTGTTTTTGTTAGATTACAGTAGCATAGAGTCAGTTTAGAGTTTAGAATTAGATTAGCTTGAAACTACCTTTAGATTAGCATCATTAAAAATCTACACACACACACACATCCTTTTAAATTGGGAAGTTGGTCCCATCATCCCCAATCGGACCTGCTACACCAAACGGGCAAGGAACCGCTAACCAGGTTCCGAACCGGGTGGGTATCCCCCTTGTTGTTGACCCGATTTCGGGGCCCTCAACATATTTGGCGCTAGAAGGAGGGCACAAACTATGAATGGCAACTAAGTCAAAATCCAAATACCATTCTGAGAGTAAATCACCCTCATCAACTCCCCCGACTTCTCCAATACGGTTAAACCCGGAGTTATAAGTCGCTCGAGTATCCACCGCTGCTACCTATCCTAATATATCAGACCAACTGATCATTGAACCCCCTGAAATTCAAAACTTGATTCGTAAACTCCAGGGATTCTCTATTTTTTCCCAGAGGTCTAATAAATCTCATAGCAGCGTGACTTCGCAGTACAATCCTACTCATCCCCTGACCAGATTGAAGAGTGAAAATTTTGGTATTCAACCAAGTGAACTCCCTCTCCCTACTAGGAAAAGAGCAAGGAAAACACCACCAGAGTCTGACCACGAGACTCTTTCATCTACTTCGTCCATTTCAACCCCCTCACCGCAAAGTCAACCACCCACATCCTCATCCCAAATCACTCATCCATCTTCCACGACCCTTCGTCTTCAATCATCAAAGATCATAATATCTTCATCTCCTCAACATCAGGGACCGTCTTCTGCACTTTCATTAACTAGCGGCTCAATGATGGCCTAGTCTCCATGGAACAATCCTGGGGCGGTGTTGATGCCTCCACCCCTGAGCCCAATACCGGCCCATCCCGAGAAATGGCTACCCAAGTTCCATCCAGAAACAGGCATGCTAGCTGAAGAGCATATCAATAATTTCATGCTTTCTGTTAATCTCAATGGAGTTACCAACGAAGATGCTGTCGTCAGGCTTTTTCCTTATACAATGCAAGGAACAACCGGGTCATGGTACTTTTCGTTACCTTCCGGGTCCATCACAAGTTGGGAAATTTTTCAAAGTCAATTCCTCACCAAGTTTGGCGATGACAGATCAACAACGACATTGATCAATGACCTATCTAATCTTAAAGCTGAGACTAGAGAACCCATTAAAGATGTCAATTTACGGTTCAGCAAGATCCTCAACAAAATTCCTGCTGCTTCTCAACCCAGCGAGGAAGTAAGATGTGAATGGTACATCACGGCCTTACCATCAAACTTGGCCATCTTCATAGATAGGGCAAACAAGACGACCTTAGTTGAAAACTTGACTGAGGCATTAGCAGTAGAAAAACGCGTAGTTGCCCTAGAAAAGAGATCTGCAATAGAAGAACGCAAATCTAAGAAAATCTCTTTCAAAGAAGACACCAAGAAGAAGCAAACGAAAGATCCTTTCGATATGGAAGGATTACAAAAGGTGTTAAAGGCCATGTCCAATGAGATGATTGACATAAGAAAGCAAGTAGCAGAAACTTCTTCAAAAAAGCCCTAGAGATCTTTTAAAAGAAATCTTCCCATGGAGATGAAACCACCCAATGCTGTCTCAAATGTCGAATCTGAAGAAGAAGAAGAAGAAGAGAATACCACTGAAGGGCAGACCGATGATGAAGAAGTTGTGGAACTACAAGGAATGTGGTATTTCATCCTCCCACAAGAAGAAGATCAAGAAGCATTTCCGGTTAGCACACGAAGCAAAAATCAACTTGATCCTCCCCAAACTACCCCTAAACAGAAGGGCGCAAGCCCTGCAACAAAAGATAAGGTCAAAACAAAGAAAATAACTGCTAGAGCGACCCAATTTAGCCTAGCCCAATCAGACCAAGCACCTCCATCAAGAACACTGATAGTGTCGGATGAAATGGAGTATAACATTATCGATGACATGAAAAAGACTAGGGCTAATATCACTCTTTACGAATTGAGCAAACTGAAACATCAACAGAAAATAATGATGAAAGAATTACATGCCATGCCTACTACATCTTTACCTACAGCTGTAGCTTCCTACAACATGGGAAGACCTCCAACCAACATGATCAATAAGATTGATCCAAATGACATTGCCTTGATTGGAGGAAGATCAAGATCTCATACTCCTCCTTTTCTTCTCACTTATGAAATTTTCAATAAAAACGTGCACAATTGCTTGGTTGATTATGGTGCTTCAACGAATATTTTACCCAGATCAATATGTGCCAAATTGAATGTTCAACCTCAGAAATCCGCAGTGTGCATAGTTCAACTTGATCGATCTCAAGTCGAAGTGATTGGTGAACTTAACCAGGTGACCATAAGACTGTCGTCTAACCCTAAAGTATGTCAGGTTATCGACATTCTAGTAGTTGATATCCCTGAATTCTATGGTTTAATTCTTAGCAGGGATTGCTCCGAAAAATTCCACGGATATTTCTCAACCGACTGGTCGCACATGTGGTTACCCTACAACGGTAAACCCAATCAAATAAAGGTTGAACGAGAGTTGCACCAAAAGTACATAGTGACAGAATTGGAAGGAGAGAACGAAGCAATAGCATACAACAGCAGTATCATAGGCAATTACTCAGTGGATTCTTTCCTCGGCAATTTCAATGCTCACACCTCACCCTACTTAGAAAATTCAGTTTTGTCCCAAGTTGAAAATTATTCCCAAACTGATGATTCAAAGTGTTTTAAATTTTTAGATAACTCTGTAAATACATCTTTGTTTTGGAAATTATATTTTGATGGCTCTAAATCTAAGGAGGGAGCAGGAGCAGGATGTGTTCTGATTAGCCTAGACGGAAATAAGACCATGCTCACATGCAGACTTGAGTTCGATTGCACAAACAATATAGCGGAATACGAAGCCTTGGTGCAAGGCCTATACAAAGCAATCGGGATGAATGTTAAGTATCTTCAAGTCTTTGGAGATTCTGAAATTGTCGTCAAACAGGTACGTAACACCATACATTGCCTGTCAAGTCATTTAAAGCACTATCAATCTTTAGTACAAGATCTGACTTCACATTTCATAGCATTCAATATTTCGTCAATCCCAAGACTCCAAAATGCGAGCGCAGACCTGTTAGCTAACGTAGCCTCTAGACTTATTCCCTCCGAAGATTTTAGTCCCGATAGGTTCTCAATAGAACTAATTTTTAGACCATCCATCCCTGACAACATCACCAACTAGAGAGTATTCAACGATGACCCTGACATTGTAAATTTCCTCACTTCTGAAGGATCCTACTCAAATAAAATAATTGACGAAGACCATCATGATCACCAAATTCAACAAAATAGCACTGATAATGCTATACCTAAATCGGTGGTTAAGTTAGAAGATTTATATGATTTGAAGAGTCGGTTTAAAAGGTCTGCCAATTCTAAACTCTACAGTTCAACTCTGAATTATGAATTAGTGAACCTAGGAACCGATCAGAAGCCGCAAAACGTTAATCTCGGACACGGCCTAGCCCCTGAAGAAAAATCAGCCTATATCCATCTTCTGAGACAATACAAAAACGTTTTTGCATGGAATTACGATGAGCTGAAAACATACAACACTTCTATCATTCAACACACTATCCCTATGATTGAAAATAAAAAACCTATCCAGCAGAAGCTCAGAAAATCCACCCCAACTTAGAAAATCAGATAAAGACTGAGCTAAATAAGTTGTTGAGAGCCAAAATAATTTTCCCCGTCAGACATTCCAAATGGGTATCCAATATGGTGCCCATTAGGAAGAAAAACGGAGATATTCGAATCTGTATTGATTTCCGGAATCTCAACAAAGGCTGTCAGAAAGAAAATTTTCCCCTCCCACCTATGGAGCAAATACTACAGGCAGTAGCGGGCTCAGAATTGATGTCTTTCCTGGATGGATTTTTAGGATACAATCAAGTGCTGGTACATCCCGATGATCAGTTAAAAACCACATTCCAAACCAAATGGGGCACATACGCATATCGGAAGATGCCATTTGGTCTGATCAATGTCGGCGCTACCTTTCAGAGAGCCATGGACATCGCATTTAAAGGTTTAGTCAATAAATCGGTAGTGATTTACCTAGATGATATAACAGTGTACTCCAAGAAGCGAAGCGACCATCTCAAAGACTTGAAACAAATCTTTCAAAGATGTTTAAGGTATGGAATTTCACTTAACCCAAAGAAATCTTTTTTCGCATTAAGTGAAGGGAAATTGCTCGGATTCATAGTGTCGAGATTTGGTATTCACATTGAACCTGACAGAATCAAAGAAATTTCCGAAATATCCATACCCCATAACAAAAAGGCCATGCAATCTTTCCTTGGACAAATCAATTTTGTAAAAAGGTTTGTCCCATATTTTTCACGTATTATTTCTCCTTTACAAAATATGATAAAAAGGAATTCAAATTTTAAATGGGGCATAGATGAGCACGAAGCATTCAACTTGATCAAACAAGCTATCATCAACGCTCCATCTTTAGCTACCCCAAATTTTTCAGAATCCTTTATCTTATATACTTTTGCCTCAGAGAAATCTTATGCCGCGATTTTAACTCAAGCAAAACAAGAAAAGGCGGAAGCTCCAATCGCATTCTTTAGCTCGAACTTACAAGGTACTGAGCTCAATTATTCAGACGTGGAGAAACAAGCGTATGCTGTTTTCAAAGCGATCAAATATTTCAGACCTTTCTTACTTAAAGCCCATACCAAAGTCATCGTACCGTTTCCAGCGGTAAGAAACTTGTTGATACAGAAGGATGTGGGCGAAAAGAGGACGAATTTGATTACCGCTTTACAAGAATACGATCTTGAGATCAAACCAGCAAACATCGTAAGAGGTCAAGGCTTCTGCAAGATGTTAGCTGGAGCATCGAAAATTCCTGAGAAATCATCTGAAGAGGTACATACATATGAGGTAAGCCTAAAAGACGCAGAATCATTATATGCGGACACCATTTATTATCTTAAGAACGGGTATGCTCCATCGCACTTAGCTCACACCAAGAAAAGAGCTCTAAGATTGAAAGCTAAACAATACCAGCTCATAAATGATGTTCTATTTAAAAGGAATTATGATTCTGTACTTCTTAGGTGTCTTGAGAAAACTGAAGCCGAAAAGGTTTTGCAGGAACTCCACGATGGACCAACAGGTGGACACTATGCTGGAGAGACTACTGCGCATAAGATCTTACGTGCAGGATATTATTGGCCCACGCTATTCAAAGACTTATACAATTACGTAAGGAAATGCCAAATCTGCCACACTGCTACGGGGAAACAAAAGAGATCGTCCATGCCACTACAGCCGGTCAACATCGAGCAACCATTCAGCCAATGGGGCTTGGACATAATAGGTGAGATCGTTCCTCATTCTTCTAAGCAGCATAGGTATATCCTCACGGCAACAGATTATTTTACTAAATGGGTAGAAGTAGTTCCTCTCAAGACAGTTAATTCTGAAAACATTATTGAATTCATAGATCAGTTTATCATCACTAGGTTTGGGTTGACAACGGCCTTAATGTTTGATAATGCATCATACTTTTCTGGAAATGCAATGACTGAGTTTGCACTTAAAAGAGGATTCAAACTGAAGTATTCTGCCAACTACTATCCGCAAGGTAACGGGTTGGCTGAATCAACAAACAAAAACCTAATCAGGATTATTAAAAGAACAGTTGACCAAAACCAAAAGAATTGGCACAAAGCGCTGGTTAATGCTTTATGGGCAGACAGAATTACGAAGAAAGCTTCGATCAGCGCTTCTCCCTTTAATTTAGTTTATGGGAAAGAAGTGGTTCTTCCTACTCACTTAGTCATTCCCTCTTTGTCTTTAGTACAACACATCGATGAAGTATCTACTTCCTCTTTGCAATTGAGACAAATGGAGATAATCAGACTAGAAGAACAGCGAGAACAAGCTAAGAAAACCCATGCTCACCACCAAGCGCTAATAAAATCCTCTTTTGACTCAAACATCATAACCAGAAAGAACTTTCAGATGGGAGATTTAGTTTTGAAATGGGATAAGGCTCATGAAGAAAAGGGCAAGCATACGAAATTTCAGAAGCTATGGCTCGGTCCTTTTCAGATTGTAGAATTCATAGGCCCATCGACGTTTATGTTGCAAGATTTGACAGGTAGAAGAGATTCTTTGCCTGTGAATGGACAAATTCTTAAAATGTATTTTCCATAAGAAGATCATTCTTCTATTTTTGTAGGATAGTTTTAGTCTCTTTTATTTTGTTTTTCTCTTTCTTATAAATAAAATCGGTTGTAAATGATCATTGAAAAGGATTCATGAAAGAGCACACTAACTCTCTATCAGATTTTGATTTCACTTGTACAAATAGCAAAGCTTTTCAAAAAATCTGATTTTTATTATTAACAAATAGAGTTAACTTCAGCCTGATTAATGATATTAGTTTCAACCTTTCAAAAGACTTTGATGAAAGCAACCTTTGGTAAAAAATTGTTTTGTGTCAGCACAATGAAAGGTATCATCGATAATAAAATAAATATTCTCTGTAAAGCTGTTGTTTTCAAACTCTATTATTGTCGTCCAGAGCTTTCTTAAGGAAAAACAATGACTTCCTCCCTGCAAAAGGAAACCGCAGCATTCAGAGAAACAATCCGAGAAAACACTATATCTCAAAGAATAAGAGGTCTCATCACGAGCCGGATTATCATGATAACAGATATTATAACTTGCTGACTTTGCCAAAACTGTCTATCAAAACAGGGCAACGACTCAAGATTGTTGCAATCAAAAGACAAGGGATCTCATCATGAGCCAGCTTGTTCAGCAAAAGTGTAAATCAAGTGAATGACTGTGTCATAATTTGGCCACCATACTAAGACATTGTTCTTTAGAGAATAAAAAAGGAAAAAGTGTCAAAAAGGATTCTTCTCTGAAGTGTTGTAAATAACCTCAAGCAGGAAAAAGGATCATTGCTGGATAACATGGTAACCCTGTCGAGGCTATGGACGCTTGCGGGCAGCAGAGGCTCTACCTACGACAAATGAGCATATTTTAAAGCCAGTACGCAGAGAAGACCTTATTTTATTTTTTAAAAAGGACCGAGTAATGTCTGGTATGAATGCAAGAACTAAGCCTAGGGAAGCAGACAATTGGAAAAAAAAAGAAAGGTTGAAACAAAGTATCATTGACAGGATGAGGGGTAATCTACTCTATCTGTCCATAACAAAATTTAGACATATGAAAATTTTTCTGTTTCGGAAGTGGAAATGTCAATAGAAAAGCAGAGATAACTGGTTCTTCACAGTGAATCGCCATTGTTGTGGTCACCAACAACCCCCCTCTTTGTTTAGTATTAGCAATAATATCAAGCAAAGGGGGACCCTTAACAAAAAATCTCAAAAATACTTTTATCAAAAATTTTTGTATTTAACTCTCGAAAAGCTATATCGCATCGCAAAGAGAAAGTAAAGCATTTTTTCTATGCGCATAAGTAAGCTGCGATGAAGCGATGCGACATTCATCGCATCGCATATTCTGAAAGCACCCTTAAAAAGAAAAACCTAAGGAATCGCCGATGGCCGATATGCGACGTCGCATATCGCAAACGTCGCATAAGCAGCACACAATGAGCAAATGAAAATTGCGATATCGCGATTTGCGATCTGCGATCTTACAAACTGCGATTTTGCGATTTGCGATCTGCGATGAATGAGACTACTAATTGCTGCGATACGAATCGCAGAAACCACTCATCGCAAAGTTTCTTCGGCATGATCTGTAAACCCAAAATCGAGCGCGCACCTTAAGGGAAATTAATGATTGCACGCCTGAGTACCCAAAGATGATCGTGTTGCGTTTTTCGAAGAGTCAAGTCATTATGAGTGTCATGATTATGCATTCATTAGAGTTTAAAGCTTTCATGTCAATCTTTTCGTCATGTCTCTTTTCCTTTGCGTAAACTGTAAGGCAGTAACTAATATAAATCTATATGCAGGAAACATCTAAGGAAAAGGGGAAAGTGCCAATACTTGAAGAACAGAGAGGAGATGCCTTCGCAAATGAATGCCACATGCAGCAGAGCCGCGGATTCCAGAGTATCACTCCACAAACACTGATGAAAATAGACTATCCAAGACTCAGAGTCAAAGGCGCACAAAAGCAGCATGTTTGCAAAAGATCCTGAAGCTCAGATTGGATAAAGCAAAAAGAAAAACGCTAAAAAGGGATGATGCTTCAGAAAAGCCTGGAACAAAGAATGGAAGCAATTTTCAGTACGTAAGATTGTTCAGGCAACGAAATCCCTAACTCATTGAGTCATTCACACGGCCAGAAACCGAAATAGCAACAGCACAATCAGTTTGAAAGAAATCTGGGTTATACTAAGTATACACACAGCAAATACACCCAGCCAGAGGAAGATTTTCAAAAATATCTTCTAGTTTGTCAGAAAGAGGTGCCAGCTTTTGTTATTTCTACTTTTATCACCTGAGCAAAAGGAAAAGACAACCAGCTGACTCTTTCCAGGCGAACCTCACATTGCTTACAACACTAAGGAGCAGATACAGAAACGGTTAGAAATTAGATTCAATTTTTAGAAATAAATTTGCTTTAGTAAAAGGGCGGTCATTTGAAGCCGTTCCCTAAACTTGTGTAATTAAGATTAGTAGTTAGTAGTATTTAACCCTTCTCATGGCATTTGGAGAAGGGTCCGGAAATTTGTCAAAAAACTTGTCCTCAGAACATGCACTTTTGCACCCTCGGAGGTGGTTTTTGGTGAATGGATGGATCGAGATTTATTTATGTTTGCATTTTAATGTCTGCTACTGATGTTGCACTTCTGTACTCTTAGTAGATGTTAGAAGTAAGTAGAGGTAAATCGTTATTGCTTGAAGTTTGTGAGTAAAAATCAGTCATAAATGGTACTTTTATCTCTTGATTAATTTCTGCTCATATTCTTAGAGTGATATACAGCTGATTTGTTTATATGTTGATGTATGAATGTCTGGATTACCATTTGGCACTTTTGTACGGTGGAATCATTTGTTTGTGCTTAACATATGAATAACTTATCATACGATATGCTGTTCACAACTGTTTTGCCTAACTTCTTATGCAAAATGGTTTATCTTAATTGATTTATATTCTTATGATAGCTGAATGATCTTTATTACCAGTTATTGTATGAAATCTCTTTAGATCGCATGAAGAAAGAATCCTACCCCGGGTTAGTATAGATTAGATGTGTTGTTTTTGTTAGATTACAGTAGCATAGAGTTAGTTTAGAGTTTAGAATTAGATTAGCTTGAAACTACCTTTAGATTAGCATCATTAAAAATCTACACACACACACACATCCTTTTAAATTGGGAAGCTGGTCCCATCATCCCCAGTCGGACCCGCTACACCAAACGGGCAAGGAGCCGCCAACCAGGTTCCGGACCGGGTGGGTATCCCCCTTGTTGTTGACCCGATTTTGAGGCCCTCAACACATTCATAGTCATGTCCCTCCTTCTAGTGTCAAATATGTTGAAGGCTCAAACATCGTTGCCTCAACAAGGGGGATAACCACTTGGTCCGGACCTTGGGACAACTCCTTTTCCATTTGGAATAGTGGCTTCGACTAGGGATGATGGGACCAATTTCCCAATCTATTTTTATGCTTGTGCTAATGGGATGATGTTTTTAGATTTTTGGAGTAATACCTAGCCTCAAACTAATCTAATTTAACTAATAATCATGTGTAGCTTGTCCTAAACAAAAATATTTATCTAAGTATAACTATCCCATGAGTAACATGATATATGTGATCTAAAATAATGTTTGAAAGCAATTGAAAATAATTTCATTCAATTACGACAAGAAGTGAATCCGTTTCACAATGATTGTTTCGTATAAAAATTTAGCCGAAATGATATGAGAGATATATTGCATAAAAATCATTCATGTATTTAGCATAAACTATAAATCATAATCATACAATAGTGTAATAATGGCAATCTAAAATTCAAACTTTCATACATTAATAACATGAAGATAATGTATTGATTGGTGCATAAGTAAAAAGAATTAAGAGATAGAATTGCCATTTATAATACGTTCTACTCATGTGCTCTAGCAATATTGATCTACTTTCAAATCATCCAACATTATCTAAGAGTACAGAAGTGCAATTTCAGTAGAAGATGTCAAATTCAAATAGAAAATCAATCTCGTTCCATTAATTTCACTAGACCTTCCTCGAAGGGATAGAAGTGCATGTTCTGAAGAATGTTTCTGATAAAATTTTTGGACCCCTCTCTAAATGCATGAAAGGGGTTTAAATACTAACTTATGAAACTAAAAATAGATTATTACAAAAAAAGTTGAGGAGGTTTAAATGACCTACCTCAATTTAAGAAAAATAAAACAAAAATAGAGATGTGCATAATGACTAATCCTGCATTCGATCTTTCAGATTGCAAATATCTAGCATGGTCTTGAGGAGTGTAGGTTGGCCGACTTCGGCTTTCAGTTGTCCTGTAAACACGACATTGATGAGCATTGGCACCATTTTCTCAGTAGAAACAATTAGGCATTTCAGGGTCATCCACTCGCTATGCGGTTTTACCAGATATTGCCAATATGCCTCCCAGTTTAACTTGGTCACTTTCCTAATTGCTTCTGCTCTTTCTTTTGCTTCCTCTTTTCGTTGTAATTCAAGTTGTTTTGCATTTGGAAGGAAACCAGGGGAGGTCTCTACCACAATATTAGCACTATGAAAATTTTCATTTACACTTTCAATGACGTTGTTTGCCACATTCTCTGTTGCCTGTTTTGTCTCTTTGATCCGAGAATCCAAACTTGCAAATAAGATCTCCTTATGTGATTCATCCGGTTCGGGCATGTTGACTCTTCTCCCATTTTCAGAATTTTTCCAAGTTATGAAATCTGAAACTTTTTTAAGACTTTCATGATATTCAAGTCATATTTCCACAACTTGGCTTGTTAATTTGTCGCTTGTTTCATAGTGAGAGTTCCACTGCGAGATTATTTGGCATAGCAATTCTTTTCGATGTGTGAGCTGGGAGTTGAGGCCAGTGCTTCGATGACAAACGGATCAATCTTTGGGTCATCCTTATTCAGATTTGTTATGCTCTGTATCTGTTCCTCCTTACCTACCAAGCTTCTTTGATGTTCTATTTTCATTTGTTGCAACTCTTGTTGTAACTTAGCCAATTGTATTTTTGCTTGTTGGTTGGTTTTGGCTTGCTGTAACTACTGTTCGAGTGACAAAATTTTTTCTTCTTTTTCTTTAAGCAACAGTTGTACCTCTATTTCTTTGTCAATGGTTTCTGTAGCATATGCACCTGCACATGGCAAGAGCCTAGTGAGGTTGGCCGATAAGTCGGTGGATGAGTCTTTTCAGAGGACATCCATCAGCTCATTGTCTGGAGTGGTAGTAGTTGTGGATTCCAATTTTCTTTTCTTTCTTTATCTCTTAACAACAACCTTGTGTTGTGGGATATAAAATACATCAAGAGGGGGAATTTATTCTATTCTCAAAATAATCTTAGAGGTTGGGATAACAGGAATGTGTTCTATTTCTTGAGTATTTACAGTTCCCCCTGTTATAATTTCGGAGTTGTTTCCTGATGTGTCATTTGCGTCTCCGGTGCTTGTTCCTCTGTGTTGAGTTTTTTGTTGAAATTATCCCACTCCTCTTCCAAATTAATTACCTAAGGATTTATCAGTTGTATAGAGGGAGTATGGGTTTCAGTCTGCTTGATGGTTGAAGTATGTTCATCTGTCTTTGCTCCAAACTAGGTTGTATCCTTGATTGATTCCTTGCTCCTACTTTTCCTATTTTCTGATGACCTGTCAGATCCCTCTCCAGAACTGGTTTTATATTTTTCCTTAGAGTCACCATATATTCTTACACTGGGAGTGGGCTCCCTTATTGGTTCAATTAACAATTGGTCCAATGGGACCTTTGATAATCTCTTTTCTATGTAACTATAAAATGCTTGGAGACCCTCTTGATCAAAAAGTATCTTTGCCATATGTTTCACTTCTTTGAAGGTATTATTATATAAGAAAACATCATCAAAAGGGTCCTTATCATTGCTAAATATCTTTATTTTGACCATAGTGGTAAAATCCTTGACAATATCGAATGGGTCGTATTGCATTCCAGGGAACTTAGGTAATTGTAGAGACAACATATTATCTACTTCCCTGAACACATGTCCAAGATCATGTAATGCAAACACTCCACATGTCACAGGAAATTGAGGCCAAATGGCCTTCTTTGACTCCTTCAATGCTTTGCTCATCCCTCCTTCACTGCATGTCTAATAGGCTGTCTCTTTAGCCATTAATTTATCTGGGACATAGAAAGGGAGAACATGGGAAGAGGAGATGCTACCCAATACTCTGATATATGTAAATGTCTCTTCCCCGAACCATCGGGCTACTGGGAGGATGTCTACCTCGGCTTCTTGGGAGAATTTGGGAGCATCTCGGTTATAAATTTGTTTATGGATAGGAAGCATAACCCCGTGACAAATCTTGAAAAAATGTGGTTCAAAATTGGATTCCCACATGTCTTTGTGGTGGATGTGAATAGAAAGTGGATCTTGAATAGTCCACTTCCATCCAATAAGAGGGAATTTAGAATTAAAACAAATAGCATCCATTACATAAGCACTCATGAGAAATGGAGGGTAAACTCTCGAAGCAATGCTTCTCTTCCTTCTATACTCTATAATTACTTTAGCTAAATTATCAGACAGTATTTGTGCCCAATCTACTGTTGTTGCATTAACGAATGCATCTCTTAAGGGAAACCATTCTGAGGAGAATTTGTTACTGTCAGGTTTGCCAAATAGTCTACATAGCATAGCCACAGCAAAACAAAAAGGGGAACAAACAGATGCGATGGCATACATACTATTTTTGTCTTTCTTGATTCTTTCATCATTATTTGACCAATTCTTTGTGTATTTCATCGGGTCCTCATTTTCTTCGATGAATTTCTCAACAAATTGCCTATTGTAGGTAACCTGTGGCTCCGATAGGTGGTACATCAGTCTTAGGTTATCTGGAGTGAAAGATCCTATAACTTCCTGGCCTCCTGTTTTGAATTCTCTGTCAGATATATCAGCATCGTCAATGATCCACTTAACCATGTCGGTATAGGGGATTATTTTTTGTCGAACGACTATTCAGTGTAGAAATGAGCATGCAAGCTTAGTTTTGGAACCATCAGAGGAATCGCGCCCATCAACTGTAATCATTGTCTCAATAATCCTTGGTTGTTCTTCCTCTAGTAACTGATACATAGCCTCCCATGTAGATGTCCCTACTTCCTTATTACATGTAGTATCCGTGAATAGAGGAGTCATTTCTGACTTCTCATAGGCGACTGCTTTCCCTTTCTTAACCATTGCTTTCAGCGTCTTATTCTGTGGATTTTCCCTGAAAGTTTCAAGAGGAACAGTTTATCGAATAAAAATGATACTGAACGTAGGAATGAATCGATGAAGAAAACTAGTAAAGGTGATAAAGGTGTTTTATTTGAAATCACGTAGGAAGATATCAAATCATGCTAAATGACCTTTCACACACAAATGCAATTAATTCTTCATATGCCCACTAATGATCCTTTATCTTTTAACTTGAATTTCCATAAATATTCACATCGTAAATCGGGAAACAATCTCCTGGGGTGGTGAGCCTTTAAACCATGATAATAGTGATTTTGCGATTTGCAAAGAAATATCGCAGATCGCTATATCACATAATTTGTTTTCGTTTAACTTACCACTTTTTGAGTTTGTGCGAGATGCGAGATGCAAGAAACAAACATCATTACTTATCGGGCTTCTTTTAAATGAATAATGGACCTCTACATGTGTTGGTGGAAAGATTAAGAGGTGGGTCCAAGACGTGATCACATTTTGCAATATCGGTTTATGATAGGTTGAGGCTTGTGTTGTATGATTGAAATGCGATGCAAGAAGGTTATTATACCATCATAATTTTGCAGATCGCAATCTCGCAGATCACAATACTTAGGGGTAACCTCTTAAGATAAGTCTTTTATAAATAGTGATGTTGCGACGCGATACTTTTAGCTTTTTAAAGAAGCTTTAAGGACTTTCTAACATTATCACTGTTTTTCAAATATAGATTTGCTTTTTTTATTGTTTCATCGTAGATCGTGGTGGGTTAGAAAGGTATTGTTTGTGATGCATTTCATGCTAAATAAGAAAAGGTGGCATTTTAATGGTTTTATAGGTTTTGTTTGATATCTTGATTTATTCTAAAAATAAAAGAAATACCTACATGCTACGACTGTTTTTTTGGGTATATACCTTTTTTTGAAAGGGTCCCCATTTATTAAAGTAATATTTTACTACTAACGTTAATAAATGGGGGGTTGTTGACAAGCACAACAGAACCTTACAAATTTGTCACAGTTTGCAGGCACCTATTCCATCGCAACCGCTAATAAAGCAGCAGGAGTACGACTTCTGCTTAAAGAAAAAGAACAAAGAATACAACTACTGGAACAATAACTGGAACAAGAGAAATAGAGTACTAGTTGGCAAGAAAAACAACAGGTAGTGCAACTTCAAGGGGATTTTTAGCAAATGAGGTTACAACACCAGGAAAGCATGTCAGAGAAAGACTCACAGATTTTCCAAATGCAAGCCACGGTAGATAGATTAAAGGATAACCCTGAGACGGATGAGTTCATTAAAGAGGCACTCAAGATAAATTCCCTATTAACACAGCGACAAGAGATGTTCTGCTAAAAGATCTCAAAGATGAATCCTTACTATGAAACCATTAATAAATTGGCTAACAAAGTGATTGATCTAAGATTTGAATATGAAGAAATCTATAAAAATATTTTAGAGTTTATTGCCTGCCAAGAATCAGATGAAGGAAGAAAATCTGATCTTCCAAAGATAGAAGAATCCCATAAAGACATTCTATTTGCAGACTGGGATAAACAGTTAAAGTAGGCAGAAAAGGAAACGACAATAGCAGCAGGTGCAACAAACAACATAATTCGGGCCATGAATGAAAATCTTCACAGTGCCAACCTTAATAAAGAATGCATACCAGGGGCTCTCCTAGACATCAGACAACTAGAACAACAGTGGAAAGAAACAACCCAAAACAAAGAGGAAGAAATCAAACAGTTGTCCAAACTTGATTGGGAGACAAACTGGCAGTATTTGGTATAACCACATATCCAATGGATTACTCTACAATGCTTAACTAGTTTTGCACAAAAAATTGTGCCAGCTATCTCACATGTCGTATTTATAGGACAGTTAAAATCCACAATCAGCGAACCACCCCAAGTGAAACCAATGATGGATATTTGCAATCTCAAAGACCAAGTGGCCAACTAAAACAATTCAATTTGAAGAAGATTGTCATTAGTTTATTTTCTATTTTTAGTTTTTATTCTTCTTACTCCGAGGAATTTTGTTTAAAACCTCCTCAGCCTTTTTTGTAATAATCTATTTTTGAAACATGTATTATAGTATGTAAACCTCTCTCATGCATTTAGAGAGGGGTCTAGAATTTTATCAAAAACGTTTTGCAAGAGATTGCACTTATGTACTTTTGTGAATGTTTTGATGAAATAATTAGAACAAGATCTAATTTTCTTGAATATTAAAGCATACTCTACTGAAATTGCACTTCTGTACTCTTAGGGTATATTTGATTGGAACAAGCTGGATCAATATTATTGATCTCATGAGCAGGACCTTTCATATATGGTACTTTTATCTTATTATCGTGTTTCATTTATGAACTAGCAATACATTTTTTTATATTGTGTTAAGTAGGAAATATGAGTTATATTTTAAACATCAAAGCACTTTTGTATAAATGTTTCAGCTGTAATTTATTATTGACTACATGATCAATTCATATTCATGCGATATATTTTTCATAAATTATTTTGCCTAACTATTTAGTCAAAATAATTATCTTTAAACGATTTTCTTATCTTATAGCAATTGAATGTTATTTATTATCTTTTTCTTTAAGACATAATTGTAGATCGCATAATTTTAAAAATTCCCGGGTATATAATATTTGAGGCTTCAAAATTTTAGCACTAGAAGCAGGGCCAGGGCTGTGAATGGAAGGAAAATCTAAATTAGGAATCCATTCTAAGAGTAAAACTCCCTCACCATCACCTCCAACTTCTCTGTCACATTCTGGATCTCCAAATCCTAAATGTGAAGTTGTGAAATTGTTTTTACAATCCACTAGTGTTTCCCCAAAGAAGTCAGATCATCCTTCCTCTTCAAAAACTCCTAAAGTATGGTCTTTAATTCATAAATTACAAGGGATTTCTCTGTCTCAAGAAGAATATGAATTATCTCAAGCTAGTGTTTCTTCACATTTTTCTTCCTCTCGAAGATTAACCAGATCGGAGAGTGAAAAAGTTGGAATTCCTCCATTTGAATTTCCTCTACCTCCTCCTTGAATAAAAACTAAGAAATATGGATCTAAAACTCATAGTGAGACTCTTTCACCCTCACCACAAACTCCCTCATTCATTACAAAAACTTCATCTCAAGCTCAATCATCCACCTCACCATCTGAGATGGTGATTTACAATGATATATGATCACAATCTTCCTCTACCCAATCACCTCCAACCATTGGTACATCTTCTTCCACATAGATACCCATAATGGCTCAAAGACTATGGGAAAATCCAGGAGATGTTCAAATGGTAGGACCATTACATCCATTACCTTCTCATCCAAAAAAATGGTTTCCAAAATTCAATCCCAATGATGGTCTTCTTGCCAAAGAACATATAAACAACTTCATGTTGTCCATAAATCTAAATGGAGTCATACAATAAGACACAGTTGTATGATTATTCCCTTATACTTTACAAGTATTAGCAATATCCTAGTACTTTTCATTACCTTTTGGTTCCATTGATAATTGGAATGTGTTCAAGGAAAAGTTCCTAACCAAGTTTGGAGATGAACGCTCAACAGCTACTCTTCTTAATGATCTCTCCAACTTGAAAGTTGAATCTAGAGAGCTAGTTAAGGACTTCAATTCACGTTTTAACAAATTATTAAACAAAATCCCAGTGGAATCAAGACCAAGTATTGAAGCTCAAAATGAATGGTACATTTCTACTCTTCCCTCAAATGTAGCTATTTTTGTTGATAGAGCTGCCAACCCAACCTTGGCTAAAAACATGAAAGAAGCTATAGCTGTAGATAAACAAATTTGAGCCTTAGAAAAGAAAAATGCATTAGAAGAAATAAAATCCAAAAAGGTCACCTTCATGGATGAATCTAAGAAGAAAACACCTAAATATCCTTTCAATCATGAAGGTCTGCAAAAGGTACTTAAAACCATGTCCAATGAAATGGTTGACATAAAAAAGCAAGCAGCTGAAACTTCTTCTAGAAAACCTTTAGACTTTTTAAAAGAAAACCTGTCTCTGATCCTAAACCTGCAAATACAATATCAAATGTTGAATCATATTTGGATGAAGAGGAAGTATCAATAGCCAAAGAACAAACTCATGATGAAGAGCTAGTTGAAGTACATGGAATGTGGGATTTCATTCTTCCTTTGTCAGACAATGAAGAAGAAGAAGAAGATTTTCCTGTTGCTACTAGAAGCAAGAGCACTTTTTATTTTCCACGGACAAGTCAAAAATAGAAATCATCAACTCCTACTGTCAAATAAAAAGAAATAAGTAATAAATCTTCTCCCAAGTCTACTTAGACATCTCCTCCTCAATCCAATTCTTTACCTCTAGCCAAAACCTTTCTAGTTTCTGATGATATGGAATACAACATCGTCGAAGATATGAAGAAGACTAGAGCTAATATCACGTTTAATGAGCTTAGTAGGCTACAACATCAGCAGAAGCTATTTCTCAAAGAATTAAAAGTAGTCCCCACTTCTCCTCTTCCTGCTGTTGTAATTTCCCAGGCTGCTCAAGAAATGGGTAAGCCTCCGATTACTTCATCAAATAAAATGAGTTCAACTAATGTTGCTTTAATTAGTTGTAGATCTAAATCCCATACTCCTCCTTTTCTTTTGACTTTTGAAGTCTTTAATAATAATTTTCACAATTGTTTAGTTGATTCTAGAGCTTCATACAACATTATGCCAAAGACGGTTTGTGAAAAATTGAATGTTTTTACCCATAAATATGTTGTTCGCATTGTACAGTTAGATCGAACACAAGTCAAAGTCATAGGAGAAATTAGTGCGGTTACCATCACACTCTCATCAAAACCAAAAGTATTCTAAGTGATTCACATTCTAGTTGTTGATGTTCCTGAATTCTATGGCTTGATCCTCAGTAGAGATTGGTTCGAAAAGCTTCATGGCTATTTCGCAATACACCGGTCTCATATGTGGCTTCCTCACAATGGTAAGCCAAATCAAATAGGGGTTGATCGTGAGAAGCATTTAAAGTATATTGTGACTGAAATGGAAGGAGAAAATGATCCTATTCCATATAATAATAATATCATTGAAAATTATTCAGTTGAATCATTTTTGGGCAATTTTAATGCATTCATTTCACCTTTTCTGGAAAATTTTGTTACCTCATAGATCAAAAATTATTCACAAAGAGATTCTTCTAAATGTATCAATTTTGTAGATAAACCTGTAGTTGATTCTTTATTTTCGAAATTATTTTTCTATGGATCTAAATCTAATGATGGAGTAGGGGTAGGTTTCATATTAGTTAGCCCTAAAGGAGAGAAAACTATGTTCGCATGCAGACTTGAATTTGAATGCACGAATAACACTACCGAGTATGAAGCATTAGTTCAAGGATTGTACAAAGCCATAGGCCTTGATATGAAATATCTTCAAGTCTTTGGAGATTCATAAATTGTAATCAAACAGGTAAGGAATACTATTCATTGTATTTCTGGACATTTAAAACATTATTAATCATTAGCCTACAACCACACCTCACATTTCTTAGCATTTAACATTTCTCCAATTCCAAGAAATTATAATGCAAGTGCCGATATTTTGGCTAACATTGCATCTAAACTTATACCAACACCAAATTATAGTCCTGACTGATTTTCTATAGAATTAATTTTTAGACCTTCTATTCCCGATAATATCACCAATTCATGATTTTTTAATGACGATCTGGATATCGTAAACTTTCTAACATCCGAAGGCTCATATGATGACTAGATAATAAATGAAGACCAACATGATAGTCAGCTCAAACAAAATACAAGTGTAAATCCCATACCTAAATCTGTAGTTAAGCTTGAAGATCTGTATGATCTTAAGGACAGATTCAAGAAACCAACTAACTCAAAGCATCAAAGTTCAACATTGAGGTTTGAATTAGTAAATCTTGGAACTGATCTTAAACCACAAAATATTAATCTAGGTCTTGGTCTTACACTCGATGAAAGATTAGCCTTCATTCATCTATTGAGAAGATATAAAAATGTTTTTGCTTGGAATTATGATTATCTTAAGACATATGATACTTCCATTGTACAACATACCATCCCTATGAAATCCGACGAAAAGCCTGTACAACAGAAGTTGAGAAATATTCATCCGAATTTGGAAAATCAAATCAAATCTGAATTAAATAAACTTCTTAAGTCCAAAATAATTTTTCATGTCAGACACTCAAGGTGGGTTTCTAACCTAGTTCCAGTCAGGAAAAAGAATGGTGATATATGAATTTGTATAGAATTTCACAATCTCAACAAAGCTTGTTAAAAGGAGAACTTTCGATTGCCTCCTATGGAACAAATACTACAGTTAGTTGGAGGCTCATAGTTAATGTCTTTTCTAGATGTATTTTCAGGTTACAATCAAATTCTTGTACATCCAGATGATCGACTAAATACCACATTTATAACCAAATGGGGAACATACGCTTATCAAAAGATGCCATTTGGATTAGTCAATGTTGGCGCAATATTTCATAGAGCCATGTATATAGCCTTCAAAGGTTTGGTAAATAAAACTATGGTCATTTATTTAGATGATATAACTGTATATTCAAAGAAGTGCAGTAATCATTTAAAGGACTTAAGACAAATCTTTGAACGTTGTACAAGGTATGGAATTTCTCTAAACCCAAAGAAATCTTTCTTTTCTTCAAGTGAAGAAAAACTTCTTGGGATTATTGTAACTAAAGATGGAATTCACATAGATCCTGATATGATAAGAGAAATTTCTGAAATCTCTTTGCCTCGCAACAAAAAATCCATGCAATCTTTCCTAGGTCAAATAAATTTTGTTAAAATATTTCTCCCTAACTTTTCACGAAATTTTTTACCCCTGCAATCCATGATCAAGAAAAATTATGTTTTTAAATGGGGACATACTGAGCAAGAAGCTTTTAATATTATCAAACAAGCAATTATAAATGCTCCCTCTTTAAAAACTCTAAATTTTTCCGATCATTTTGTTTTATAATTTTTTTCTTCCGAAACATCATATGCAGCGATTTTGACACAAGTCAATGATGAGAAAATTGAAGCACTGATTTCTTTCTTTAGCTCCAATTTGCAAGATGCTGAATTGAATTACTCAGATGTTGAAAAGTAGGCTTTCACTATTTTCAAATCAATAAAACATTTTAGACCTTTTCTTCTTAAAACTCACACTAAAGTAATAGTTCCATTCTCATCTATGACAAATTTAATAATGCAAAGAGAATTAGGTGAGAAAAGAGAAAATTGGGTGACAACACTGCAAGAATATGACATTGAAATTAGACCAACTAAAATTGTTAGAGGTCAAGGTTTTTGTAGAATGTTAGCTGGAGCATCCAACGTACAAGCACCAGACGATTCTGGTGATGATATTAAAATATATGAGGTAAGCCTCAATGGTACTGAATCTGAATATGTTGATATCATCTTTTATTTGAAAAATGGATATGCCCCTATGCATCTCAGTTACAAAAGAAAAAGGACTTTGAGATTAAAATAAAATAAATGTGAAATCATCAATGATGTTTTGTTTAGAAATAATTATGATTTTGTTTTACTAAGGTGCCTTGAAAAATCTAAGGCAAAAAAGGTTCTGCAGGAACTCCATGATGGACTAGCTAGTGGACATTTTGGAGGAGACACAACAACGCATAAAATCATGCATGCTAGATATTATTAGCCAACCTTGTTCAAAGATGCACACGAATATGTAAGGAAGTGCAAAACTTTTCAAACAGCTACTGGAAGACAAAGGAAACTCACATTTCCATTACATCCGGTAAACATTGAACAACCAATTGAGCAATGGGGATTGGACATAATAGGTGAGATCATTCCTCACTCTTCAAAGCAACATAGATACATCCTTACAGCAACTAATTACTTCACTAAGTGGGTGGAAGCAATTCCACTAAAGGTAGCCAATTCTGAAAACATTATTGAATTTATTGATCAATTTATTATTACCAGATTTGGTCTACCAACTGCCCTCATGTTTGACAATGCATCTTATTTCACAGGCAATGCTATGATAGAATTTTCTCTCAAAAGAGGTTTTAAACTTAAGTATTCTGCTAACTATTATCCTCAGGGAAATGGTTTAGCTGAATCAACAAATAAAAATCTCATAAGGATCATCAAATGAACTATTGATCAGAGTCAAAGAAACTGGCATAAATCTTTAACATTTTCTATATGGGTAGATCGGATAACACAGAAGGCCTCAATAGGCACTTCTCCATTTAATCTGTTTTATGGGAAAGAAGTTATCCTTCCTACAAATGTAGTTATTCCCTATCTAGCCCTAGTTCAATTTATTGAAGAAAATCCTTCCTCTTCTTTGCAATTAAGGCAATCATAAATCCTCAAACTCGAAGAAGAAAGACAGAAAGCTAAAATCATACATGCCCATCATCAACAGTTAGTTAAATCTTCCTTTGATTAAAATTCTGTAAGTCCTAAATCTTTTCAACTTAGAGATCTTGTTTTGAAGTGTGGTCAAGCACACGAGGAAAAAGATAAGCATACCAAATTCCAAAGAATGTGACTTGGACCATTTCAAATTGCAAAAAAGGTCGGCCCATCAACATTTCTATTGAAAGATTTATCAGGCAAGAGAGATTCTCTGCATGTGAATGGGCAAATTTTGAGAAAATATTTTTCACATAAGATAACCTCTTCTATCCCTTATACATTATCGACTTTACTTCTCATAGGAAAATAAAAGTTAAATAGTATTTACTTTTGGCCTTACAATAAAAATATTTGCAAATTTTTTTATTTTTCACTTGTATAAGTAGATATTGTTAAGGAAATAATTATGACATTTGAAAATAAGCTAGGTTCTATCTCTCTGAAATCTGCTTGTTTCCACCAAAATTATTTATTCTTTGTGAAACCCCAACTTTACAAAGATACCTTTCTTCTATTATTAGTCAAGAAAAGTATCTCTAACAAAGTAAATACTCTCTACATATAAGCATCTTTAACTCTATAATTGTCATCCAGAATCTCTTAAGGATTCAATGATTCTCCCCATCCAGTAAACTTTTCTCTTTTTAGAGTGTAATTCTAAAATATACTAAAACTTAAAAGATAAGAGGTCTCATCAAGAGCTGGCTTACCATGTTCATAGGGAAATAATAGACTGACATTACCAATACCGCATATCAAAAAAGGGTTATGGCTTGAGATTATTTTAATCAAAAGACAAGGGAACTCATCCTGAGCCAACTTGTTTAGTTGAATTATAACTAGTGAATGGCATTGTCACTATTTGGCCACCAAACCAAGACAATGACTTTTAAGTAATAAAAATAAAAAACTTTTAAAAAAATAAATTGTTTAAAAAAGGAAAAGGAAGAGAATAAGTATGTGATTATGAATTTATCTCTAAAAATTGCACCGTTATCTGGATGGGATACTGAATCATTGATGGTTAAAAGGTAACCATATCAAGGCTATGGACGCTTGCTAGCAGCAGAGGCTCTACCTGTGACCAATGAGTACATCTAAAAAGCTAATCTGCAAGAGCCCCCTACTTTATCTTTAAACTAAATAAAGACTTATATAGACAAAGGAATTTTCATTTTGAAGAGGATATCAAACGAATGGTAATTAGGTGAGCTTGTTTTCTTATTTAGAGAAATGTTACTTATCTTAAATTTCATGCAATTCCTATTTTCTAAACAATCTTTATTTTGGAAGTTTTAGAAGTTTCAAAATTATGAGAGATAACTGGCTCTTCCAGTGAATCGTCAATTGTTGTACTGTTCAACAACCCGCCCCATTTACTGATTTAATAGTTAATATTCTATTAATAAATGGGGACCGTTTAAAAATTTTCAAAAAACTTAGCAAATGAGACCTCCCCTTTTTGAACTATTAGAAATAAAATTTTGAATAAACTTAAGATATCAAGCCGAAATCCCTTTGTGAATAGGCATTCTCACTTTATCACAAATGGCTGGACCTTGAATAACAAACGTTAATTGACAATCAGAATCCACGAATTGCGATAAAAGGGACCATCGTAGTAAACTTATGGTATCGTTGAACTTTTAATTAAATCTAAGGTTTAAAGCATTTCCTTCGAAATCAAGTACTTATCACAATTGCATAGTGGCATTCATAAAAGCACAAAACAAGAAAACCTTAATGATATACGATTTGCGATATTGCGATATGTTAATTAAAATGCTCATCACATCACGGATTTTTACACAAATTCCAAGCTTGTGAAGCATGAAAAAGTTTCGAAATGCGATGTGATCTGGACCCGATGAAATTATGAAAACTGTTATAACTCATATCAGGTCCGACACATAGTAAACAACTACTATATGGAATAATTATTCATTTAATCGAAATTTTCTCAAAATGGTAAAAGGTATTCCGATCGCATCTCATATTGTAAAATACTAAATAACTTCAAAGTAGCCCATAACTAATATTGCAATATTGGGATTTGCGATATTGTGATAATTACCATTAATCGCAATCCCGTCATTGGCATCACACCCTTTAATGCATAAACTTGAAGTATCACTTACAAATTTTTGATGTGATGGTTTAAATGAGTTATAAAAGAAATAATGAAAAAACCTTAGTGCATAGTTAATGAGTTTTAATGGCATTTAAATTTAAAATGACTCAACGAAATTTGATATCTTTCATCCTTATTTACAAATAAAATCTTATTCCTTGTCATGTTTCAAAATTAACTGCGTCCTTGCATTTTCATTTCCATTTCCGTTGTGTGCGTTTACCTGATAATCTCTATTGCTCAATTTTAGGGAACCTTCGAAGGAAACAACTGATGTAGGAGCATTTGGCTTAGAAGAATCATTGTATTTTAGTATACATAGGGGGGTCTTGTATTTTAAGGAAGTTGGTTTCCTAAGTGTGAATTAATGTAATTACTTATGTTTTGAGTGATTTTAATGAAAATAGGAATTAATTAAGTATTGTGACGATATTTGTAAATGTTCTTGAATGTAGGAGAACATGAGTGATGATGAATAATTAGTATGGATTGAGATATCGTAAATCTTAGAAAGTAGTTCATGATTTATGGAGGATCCTTAGGACTAGTTGAAAGTTGAGATCCTTAATGGATAAAGAAGATATTTTAGGAACTAATTGAGGACCTAGAGGATTCTTAGGGTTTAGTTGAGAAGATTAAGGATCTGAACCAAAATTGGTAAACATAATCCTTTTGTATAAATGTAAACCTCGAAGGCTTAAAAGAGAGAGTTGGAGAGTTAGTGAGAGAGATAGCAAATAGATAGGAGGTTTGGATTGTGAGTCTACGGGAATTCAAATGAAAAAGTTCCACTAATACAGATCATGTAAAGGCAGATCAGGCCAAAGCTAGATTTCAAAAACAGAGTTTCATTTGTATATGTACATTTGTTAATGAATGAGGAAATTGAATTCATTGTGACTGTGTGTGTCATTCCTTTTATGTCTTGAGTGATCCATAATTGGGAATTTATGGTTTTGTGTGATAAACCATGATGAATGAATTCAAGTTGAATTTCTGAAAGTCTTTCTGAGTGACAAAATACTTATCATATGGGTAGAATCCATGTGATTCCAGATGGATTTAATAGATGTACGTACAGGTCAGGTAATTACGAAATCTGAAGGAAGGGAAATAATACAGAGTGTATTAGGTATTCCAGTTCGAAGTGGTTTTAAAGAAACAGAGGTATAAGTTGCAGGCGGAGTAATCAAAGAAGTCTCAGTGCATTGTTCCTAAGTGGAGAAATGAGTTGGTAGAATTGAACATGATAACAAGACATTCTGGAATGGTGAGCTCGCGATGAAATTGAGTTATCAGTAAGTGCAGGGATAGGAGTGAAAAAATGTTTTGATCATGGTTAAAGCATCGTATTAAACTCTGGCTGTCTATCAGGTTTTCAACCATTGACGTCACAGTCAACTGCGAGGTTTAACCATTATTTAACCAGTTTTTTAGTTGAAGGGCCACAGACCGTTAGATCATTGTTGTGCTAACCGTTGGATTAATATCGCATTGCATCATTCATGAGTGAATGAACCCTAGGTGGAAGAAATTGTGACATGTGACGTAACATGATTGGGCAATTAAATTTCGTGCAAGTATTCCATGTGATATCACTACTGGGTGTCGGATCAAGTGTGTCTTGATCAAACGGTGGAGAATTAATCTAACAAGATTTGTGTGGAAAGTCAACATGTAAAGTCAACGTGGGAAGTCAACTTGGGAGCAATTGTTGTTCAATTACTGTTCAATCAGGCGTTGTTCAATTGATGTTCAATTGCAAGTGTTGTTCAATTGTTGTTCAATTGGTGTTGTTCAATCCTGCGTCATCTTGCATCATTTTTAGGTGAGCCTCGGGAAATGTGCCAAAGCCATAGAAAGAGTGGAAAGGTAAAGTTAAAAGTGATTTATGTATATTTCTATAGTAAACTAGATTAAGGGCAATTAACCATGGTATGATTAGTGTTGAGACCAGAGTAAGAGGGTATTGTTGAAAAATGGCAACAAGAAATGCTAAAAATAGCACTGCTAAAAATAGCAGTTTGGGTACTAGTGCTGGATTGGGCAATAGGGAATGAAAAATAGAAGTGCTAAAAATAGCATTCTATTTTTAGCAGTTCAGGATGGATTCCTATTTTAGTTAGTCCCTGGACTAAAAATAGGAAGTAAAATTCAAATTTGAACTTAACAAGTATTTGAAAATAAATTAATTAATTCTCCATGAGTTAATTAGTTGTGAAAAATCAAACATGGTGTCTATGTGAGGACATGCAACAGTTTATCTATTAATTGAGGAATTTATCCATCAGTTAAATAGATATGCATGAGTTGTAATTAGTTGGCTCAGTTAACTGAGTCAAGTCCAATTAGATTAATTTAACAGTTTGTTAAATTAATGAGAGTTCAGGTAGTTAATGCTTGCATGCATGTAACTGTTGTATTTCAGATAACTGAGTATTCACTCATGGATAACTCATGCATGTCAGTTCAGATAGAGACCCAGTTGAGATCAAATAAGGGATAGTGTACTATCAGTTGGACGAATATTTTTCCTATAAAGGAAGCTCATCCATGATGAGGATTTATCTCCTTCAAGATTGCGTAGTTGGATAAGAGGTTGGTGAGTGTGTGAAGAGACCAATTCACACAAGTGTCTGCACTAGACCCCAATCAGAATTGCACAAAGAAATAGGAGGCTTGGAGGGTAGACCAGAGGTTAAATAGAGGCTTTTGACTATCTATGAGTAGTAGAGGTATTGCAGAGAGAGCAGGATAGCTTTTGAGCTGATTCTTTTTGTAATACTGGCTATATTTCCACTTGTATGATAATACAAAGTTGGGGTTTTAGGCTGAGGCTTTCCCCGGGTAAATTCTTCTGTGTTATGTGTGATTGATTTCTCCATATCAGTTATATGTGTTCTTATTGATGTTGCTCATGTTCGATTAAGCTTCTGCTAAATTGTTTGTAGAAGTAGATCAAGTGTTTTTCTTTAGTACATTGCATTACTAGGTGATCTACAGTGGGAATTTATACATGGTATCAAAGCACAGGTGATCAAGGAAGAACAATATACAAGAAGGGAGAAGTTGAAGTTTGTGATTCCTGAATATAGAAATCGAGTTCTTATCACATCTCTATTTCACCTATGGCGTTCTATGGTTTGAGACTCGAATATGCCCTTGATGGCAATTTGAATTATATAGCCTGGAAGGATCGCATGGAAGTAGTACTAGAGGATAACGGTCTAAAGAACTTCATTGATCAAGAAGTCCTCAAGTCGACTGGTGCTACTGAATTGGCTAAATGGAAGAAATGTGTGGCCAGAGCAAGGAGAATCCTTCTGGAGGGAGTTCGAGATCACATAGTCTCGAGTCTCCATGGGAAGGAAACATCGTTTTCAATGTGGGAAACATTGAAAGATCTATATCAAAATAGTAGTGATCAGAGGAAGCTGGCACTGAAAGACAAGCTTCAAAAGATCAAGTGTGAAAAGGGCGACACAATCTCTATGTATCTTAACAAGCTCACCACATGCAGGGATGAGCTTGGAAGTGTAGGGATCATGACATATGATGATGACATGGTGATTCTTGCACTCCTCGGTCTTCCTAAGAGCTGGCATAGCTACCAAGACTCGGGTAATGGAAGAGAGAAACTGCTAGATTAGGAACAACTTTGGTCGGATTTGATGCAGGAGGAGATAAGAAGAAGCACCAGTGTTGGTTCTTCATCCATGGAGGATGAAGAAAATTGTGCCTTAGCGAGTAAGGTGAAGAAGGGGAAGGAGAAGGTTTCTCTTTTTTAATCAAGTTCTTCCCATGGTGGGAAGAAGTTTGAAAAATTGAAAGTGTGATGCTTTCGTTGTAATGAGGTGGGCCATTTTGCTACAAATTGTCCACAGAGGAAATCCAAGAAGGGATCCGGGGAAGGATCTGAAGGTGAGGAACTTGCTTCACAGTTCGAGTTGGATTTCACACTCTTCGCATGCATGGTTTCATCCATGGTGGGAACTGGTTGGTTTCTTGACAGTGGAGCTTCTTTCCACATGATCGGCGACAAGAGTTTGTTCAGTACTTTAGAGTAGAAAGAACTCCAAATACTCATAGCAATGGGTAATGATGAAAAGTATAGTGTCTCAGGTGTAGGAACGGTTATTTTTTAGAGGGAGCATGGAGCTCGCCTTACCTTGACCAATGTCAAGTATGTACCAGGAATGAAGAGAAACTTGGTGTCGATCACAATGCTGGAAGATAGAGGCTATGATGTAGTCCTCAGTAACGGAAAGGTTTTCCTTAGACACATCATCACTAGACAGGTGAAGCAGATCGATTCACCGGTCAAGAACTTGTATGCTCTTGAGGTTCAAGATGCATGCAAAGCCTTAAGTAGCAAGGCAACTGATCAAGACTTGGTGGTTAAGAGGGAGATTATATTACCTCTCAACATGCAGCGCCATAAGAAGTCTTAGATGATTGTGGAGGAGCCACGATTGGTGCAGTAGCTTCAGGAGGTTGTGGAGCAGCCACAACAGGGGAAGCTGAGTGGAGATCAAGTAGAGACATCTACTCATGCAGAGACCTCTAGTAGGGGGAAATTTTGAGCTAGGTGGGCAGAGGGATCACATGTAGCCATACCTCTAGGTAGGAGGTGGGGTGATGTGGAGTCGTCCCATGGAGGCTAATATGGGGGCAGGATCCCTGAGGTACCCAACCTCTTTGATTTGAATTTGCTACAAGAGCCCCAATGAGGAGTAGCAGGACTGACTGATTTGGTAGAGACAGATGCATATGGAGCAGCAGAGAGAGCTACAGTACAGGAATCCCAAGACAGCGTAGAGCTAGCAGGTTGCAGCTATGCGATAGGCACAAGTGTGTTGCACCAGTGCAGGATGGCACAGAGAGGTGTGCAATGGTGTGAGATGCATGGAGATGTTGTAGTAGTGTAGAAGTCAAAGAGGGAGCACTTGTGAGTAGTAGGTAGAGCTTCAGCATCAAAGTATGTTTCTAACCCAACAGAGAGGTCAGTTGGGAGTTTTTTTTGTTCTGAGAGTTGATGGAGGAACCGCACTTGGTAGAAGTGTTGCATGTAGAACATTTCAAAGGTACAGGATCGGGTTCGAGAGGAAGCCTTTCTTGTTGAGAGGGAGTGTTGAAAAATGGCAACAATAAATGCTAAAAATAGAAGTGCTAAAAATAGTAGTTTGGGTAGCAGTGCTAGATTGGGCAACAAAGAATGAAAAATGGAAGTGCTAAAAATATCATTCTATTTTTAGCAGTTCAGGATGGATTCCTATTTTAGTCATTCCCTGGACTAAAAATAGGAAGTAAAATTCAAATTTGAACTTAACAACTATTTGAAAATAAATTAATTAATTCTCCATGAGTTAATTAGTTGTGAAAAATCAAACATGAAGTCTATGTGAGTACATGCAACAATTTATCTATTAATTGGGGAATTTATCCATCAGTTAAAGAGATAAGGATGAGTTGTAATATTGAGTTGTAATTATTTGGCTCAGTTAATAGAGCCAAGTCCAGTTAGATTAATTTAACAATTTGTTAAATTAATGAGAGTTCAATTAGTTAATGCTTGCATGCATGTAACTATTGTATTTCAGATAATTGAGTATTCACTCATGGATAACTCATGCAAGTCAGTTCAGACAGAGACCTAGTTGAGATCAGAGAAGGGACAATGTACTATCAGTTGGATGAATATTTTTCCTATAAAGGAAGCTCATCCATGATGAGGATTTATCTCCTTCGGGACTGCGTAGTTGGATCAAAGGTTGGTGAGTGTGTGAAGAGGCCAATTCACACAAGTGGCTGCATTGGACCCCAATTAGAATTGCACAAAGAAATAGGAGGCTTGGAGGGCAGACTAGAGGTTAGATAGAGGCCTTTAACTATCTATGAGCAGCAAAGGTATTGCAGAGAGAGCAGGACGGCTTTTGAGCTGATTCTTTTTGTAATACTGGCTATATTTCCACTTGTATGATAATACAGAGTTGGGGTTTTAGGTTGAGGATTTCCCCAGGTAAATTCTTCTATGTTATGTGTGATTGATTTCTCCATATCAGTTATATGTGTCCTTATTGATGTTGCTCATGTTCGATTAAGCTTCCGCTAAATTATTTGTAGAAGTAGATCAAGTGTTTTTCTCTAGTAAATTGTATTACCAGGTGATCTATAGTGGGAATTTCTATAGGTATGGTTAATATGCACGGGTTTAAGAATTAATTAAATTTTATGAGGATTGAGTAAAGTTTCCGTTAGAGTGATTAATTAAGGTTTAGACCATTGATTAGTTTTTGAAACATTTCCACATGAGAATTTATTAAGAGGTCCTAAACCTTAACTAGTGAAGGTTTGACTAGGCAGGATAAATGAAATTCCTGGGAATAAATGAGATTATGCATTTTATATGCATACTATGGGTATTTTTGCCTTAGGCTGGCATCATTTTGGCATCAGAGCAAGAAAAATATTTTTTGGGAGAAAATCAGAGTGGGTTTGCCTTTTGAAGATAATCAGAACTTATGGAATTATTCTATTTCATAATTAACTTTGTGGATAAAATGTAGGTTTTAACCCCGTACAGAAATTACCTGCATAGAAAATAAACAATGTGAGAGCATAACACATAAAACACATATACACAAAGATTTTCCCCAGAATCCCAAAACTGGGACTACCAGCTTGATTTTTCATTATGTTCCTTTCAATGTTATAATACATATTTATACATTCTGAAGCATCCAATACCATGGATCGAAAACCATTGCATTCAATACCATGAACCGAAAACCATCGCATCCAAAAAAAAATGTGCGAAAATCATGCACAAACCATAGGTGGGTTTGCCCAACCTAACATAGGGTCCAAAACCATAAAGTGGGGTTATGGGTACACCTCAAACCCCCTGTGACCCCCCCCCCCCCCCACTACACAATCGGCGCAACGAAAGGGGGGCTCTGCCCCCCCTCTAACCCCCCAATTAACTACGTGGGCTAGTTGTGGAAAGAATATAACACAACCCAACATTCTCCCACTTGTTGTTTTCTTTCCACAAGGGGCCACAAGAGAGCTTAGTCATTTTTTCAGCCCTAAAACACCCATTGCCTCTCTACACCAAGAGAACTTCTCAGAGCTTACAGACTTTTTCAATGCATCTGCAATATTCTTCAATGTGTCCACCTTTACCAGCAACACCTTTTTGTCTTCTATCATATCCCTCACAAAGTGATACTAAACACCAATGTGCTTTGTCTTTGAATGATATGCGGGGTTCTTTGCCATGAAAATTTCACTTTGGCTGTCACAGTCTATCCTTATAGCTCCCTATACTAACCCCATACTTGAACAAAATCTCTGCAACCAAATTGCTTCCTTGCTTGCATGAGTGGCCACCATGTATTCTACCTCTGTAGTTGATAGTGCCACTACGGATTGTTTCTTACTCATCCAACTGACTGCACATCCAAGTAGGTTAAACACATACCCGCTTGTAGATCTTCTCTGATCCATATCTCTAGCCCAATCTGCATCAAAAAATCCATAAATATCCAATATTATGTCCAATCCTGGTCTTCCTTGGTAGCATAAACCATAATCACTAGTCCCACGCAAATACTAAAAACTCGCTTCACTTATGTCCAGTGCTCCTTCCCTGGTTTTGATATAAACCTGCTCAATACTCCCACTGCATGTGCAATTTTTGGTCTAGTACAGACCATTGCATACATCAGGCTACTGACTGCACTTGCATATGGAACACGGGACATGTTCTCTTCCTCTTCCTGTGTCTTGGGACACTATTCAGTAGATAACCTCACACCTACAGGAATAGGAACCTTCACTGGTTTACTATCCTACATATTAAACCTCTGCAGTATTGTCTTGACATACTTCCTCTAGTTTAACCAGAGCTTCCTCTTTGCTCAATCTCTTTTAATTACCATGCCCAAAATATAGTTTGTAGCACCAAGATCTTTCATGTCAAATTTGGAGGACAATTGGGTTGTCAAATCCTAGATAATTTCTTTGTCATTTCCAACTAGTAACATATCATCCATATACAAGAGCAGATAAATAACACGGTCACCAATTAATTTAAAATACACACAGTGATCTACTTTACTTCTGGTGAAGCCAAGTCCCCGTATAAATGTATCAAATTTCTAATACCACATCCTTGGTGACTATTTTAACCCATACAGAGACTTCTTTAACTTGCATACCAGTTATTTCTTACCCTTCACCGCAAAGCCTTCAGGTTGCTTCATGTATATTTCCTTTTCTAGATCCCCGTGAAGAAATGTTGTCTTCACATCCATCTATTCTACCTCAAAATCAAAAGCAGCAACAACAGATAAAAGTAATCTAATAGAATTTACCTTGGCAACATGAGAAAAAATATCACCAAAATCAATTCCCAACACCTGGGAATAACCTTTTGCTACCAACTGAGCTTTGTATTTCTCCACCTTTCCTTCTGCATTTGTCTTCTTCTTGAACACCCATTTGCTACCAATGGGTTTCCTTCTAGCCGGCAACTCCACCAGATCCCAAGCCTCATTTTTGTGCAAAGATGCCATTTCATCAACGATGGCCTCTTTCCAGAGTTTGCCATCCTCTGAATCTACTACTTCCTTCACAATTTTGGGATCATCATCAGTAATAGATAGAGAAAAATTTGAACAGAAAGTAGATGGACTATACTTTTCTAGCTGCCTTCTTTCTCGAACTGATCTTCTCACACCCGGAATTTTTGGCTTTTCATCTTCTGATTCCTCCTCTACTGTAGAGTCTGATTCTTCCTCCTTAAGATCAAACTCTATCTTCTCAGGTTCCTTTGGTTGGACTTCATGTTTAATAACATCTTTCACCTCTCCGAACGCCACATCTCGGTTGTACACAACCCTCCTTGTTACTGGGTTCCAAAGCTTATAACCCTTTAAACCATCCCTATACCCAATAAAGATGCACTTTTCAGATTTACTATCCAACTACCCTCAAATGTGAAAGTTAGGGTTTCTTACCAGTCCATACCTTTTGTGGATTCTTATCCTCCAACGCTGACGAAGGTGATTTGTTGACTAGGTAACATGCTGTCTCCACCGCCTTTGCCCAAAATTCATGTCCTAACCTGGCACCACTGAGCATGCTTCTTTCTCTTTCCATCAAGGTCTTGTTCATCCTTTCTGCAACTCCATTTTGCTAAGGTGTACATGGAGTAGTCTTCTATCGTGCTATACCACACTTCTTACAGAATTCTTCAAATTCCTTACTGCAAAACTCTCCACTGTTATCTGTCCTCAGCACCTTTATCTTCTTTTCTATCTGGTTTTCCACTAGAGCCTTAAATTCTTTAAACCTGCCAAAGACTTCAGATTTCTTCTTAAGGAAATATATCCATGTATTCCTTGAGAAGTCATCTATAAATGATACATAGTACACAGACTTACCCAGTGATGGAACCTTCACAGGTCCAAACACATCACTGTGCAGAAGCTCTAATATCTGTTTCACCCTTTTACTTCCATAGGGGAAACTCACCCGATTCTACTTCCCATATACACAATTTTCACAGAAATCAAATTCTAGAGAGCTATTACTCATACCTTTACCATGAAGTATTCGAAGGCCCTTCTCTCCAATATGTCAAAACCGTTGATGCCACAACATCATCTTCTCTCCAAAGACCACTATATTTTCTGCTCCACTTTCAGGAACCACAGAACTGTTGCACCCATCAACAATAGTGCTACCTTGAAACTTATACAGAGTTCCAATCTGAACTCCCTGCATCAATACCAATGCTCCCCGAACCATCTTGTAGGTATCCTTCTCGAACACTGTTTTTACACTTGCATCATCTAGCTTGCTTACAAAAATCAAATTTTTGGCTAATGCAGGAATATGTAGAACACCCAGAAGTGTTCTAACCCTTCCACTTTGCAACTTCAACTTTAATTTTCCGCGACCAATGATTCTAGCCTTCCTATCATCCCCTAAGAAGACATCACAACCATCATATTTCTCATACTCGCAGAAGCACTCTCTATGGGGAGTGAAGTGAAAGGATGCACCTAAGTCAATCAACCATGCCTCATGATCTACATGTGTACTTGAAGTAGCCAAGTACACATCCCCACCTTCATCTGAAGTGGTTTTCGCCTCTACAGAAGGAGCATCATCAGATCCCTTTCCTTTATCAGGAGCTTTAGATTTACAGTCCCTTTTGTAGTGCCCTTCCTTTCCTCATTTCCAGCGCACCACCTTTAAAGTTTTTCAAGGAGATTTAGATCTCCCTCTAGATTTAGATCTCCCACTGGATGACTTATTTTTGTTTATGTTTTGGGACCGTCCTCGTACAGACAAGGCATCACCATTCTGACTATCCATATTTTTCTGTCTCATCTCCTCCGTTAGCAAGGATGAGACTATTTCATCAAACTGAAAGGTAGTTGCATTGCTACCTATTTCAATAACCAAACTATCACATGAATCTATTAGAGAACACAACAAACTGATGCACTTATCTTCATCTGAAATTTTAATATCAACAGATGTTAACTGACTTACCACAGTATTAAATGTGTTCAGATGATCTGTCACTGAGTCTCCATCTTTCATCCTCAGGTTATACAACTTTTTCTGTAGGAACAGTTTATTCACCAGAGACTTAGATTGGTACAAAGTCCCTAACTTGTCCCACAAAGCCTTCGACGTAGCTTCCCCTGATACATTCAGCAATACTGAATCTGAGACACAAAATCATATTATGCTCTTTGCCTTCCGATCCAACTTCTTCCATTCTTCATTGGACACTCCCATTAGTTTAGTACCTAGATCTACTACGATCCACTGATCTTTATCCACCAACAAATCCTCCTTCTTGAGTTTCCACAACTCAAAACTCTGACCATTAAATTTCTCGATCTCTATCTTTCCACTACTCGCCATATTCTTTCACCACCAAAATCGATCTCACAAATCTCCCACTGAACAAGGTCAACCACGGGCCCGAGCGAAACCCCTCAGCAACAAAGGTGTCCCCTTGAAGCCAAAAAAACTCTGATTCCAAATGTAGGTTTTAACCCCATACGGAAATTACCTGCACAGAAAATAAACAATGCGAGAGCATAACACATAAAACACATATACATAGAGATTTTCCCCTGGATCCCAAAACTGGGACTACCAGCTTGATTTTTCATTATGTTCCTTTCAATGTTATAATACATATTTATACATTCCGAAGCATCAAATACCATGGACCGAAAACCATCGCATCCAATACCATGAACCGAAAACCATCGCATCCAAAAACATGTGCAAAAATCATGCACAAACCATAGGTGGGTCCGCCCAACTTAACATAGGGTCGAAAACCAAAATTTTCTGGGGCACTGCCCAAGACCCCATAAAGTTGGGTTACGGGTATGCCTCAAACCCCCTATGACCCCCCCCCGCTACACAATCGGCACAACGAAGGGGGGGCTCCGCCCCCCCTCTAACCCCCCAGTTAACTACGTGGGCTAGTTGTGTAAAGAATATAACACAACCCAACATAGAGAATAGATTTTGAAGAGTTTACTTTGAAAAGGACAGAACGGGAAGAATTTTTAGGAAACCAGAGTGGCGCAGTAAAAGTGAAGAGAATAATTTGATATGAATCTGATTGAGGTACAAAGAAATTGATTTTCTTATTTGATTTTGAAATTGGTGATTGATAAATTGATTTTTGAAAGATATAGAAAAAAAATCTACTTTGGGAGAAAGTAGATCAGATTATTGGAAGGACAAATTGAAAAATTGTTTATGAAGGGATAGTGGAAAAACTGCAATGACAACATGTATTCAGAAAATTTGGACAGTGAGGTATGGTCTTTATGATTTTAGTTAATTAATGATGAATTATTGATTGAAAAATTCTATGAAGATGTTTGATACTTGTAGCGAAGAACAAGCAAAGTTTTTAATGATGATGGCAACAAACCTATCCAACTAGAGGTTGGAAGAAAGGAGAAAGGTGATTGAGTGCAGTAGCCAAAGGAGTAGTGAGACACTAAAAGGTTCGAGAGAGTGGAACAAGAGAGAGAATAACTAGGAAGAGTTCAAACTCAGAGAGGAAGCTTGATAGGGTATTGAGTAGCAAGAGAATAATGCTACAGGAAAAGGCTATGTTGCAGATCACCAATCGGGCACAGATGAGCTCGTGAAGGAAGATGGCCATGGAATGTCACAGAAGAGGTTCTAGAGAATTCCATATAGGTAAGATGAGTAATGAGGAGAGAGAGAGAAATATTGAAATGATGAGAGTACAGTTGGAGATACTACAGGGATGGCTACAAGAGAAGGAGAACGAAGACCAAAGACATGGATGGAGAATGAGGAAACATGTCAAATGGAACCCATTGCAAAAAAATTGGAATGCCAAGCTGATAAACAAGTTGAAAGAAATTAAACAAATACATATTGCTTTGTTGGAAAAGGAGAGACTCAAAGGAATTGAGTCACAGCAAAGAGGATTTGCTGAAACCCAGAAAGTCCATTGTGAATGATTGGAGACAAAGAAGCTCGAAAGAGTTGAGCTACAGCAAAAGGAAAATGTTGGAGAAGGTGTTCAAGTTTTGGTATGTGAACCAGAACCTGGACCATTACTTTTTGAAAGTGATGAAAAGACAGAGGAGTTGAATCATATTAATGATTCAGAGCAGCTAGAAGACTTGATGTCTGAAGCATCAACCGTGACTGAAAGGTCTTGTATTTTTAAAACTAATGATTTGTGTATGGTTGTAGGTACAACACAGGGTGATGAGAAAACTTTAGAGTTTGTTAAGAAGGAGGAGTAGAATCTAAAATTTGTTCAGATTAAGACTAAGATAGAAAGATCTCAGAAACAAAAGGAAACAGGAAGTTCTCATGGAAATATGTAGCAAAATATTGGAGCTAGTAATAGTGAAGATTGGAATAGTAGATATGAGTTAAGACATGAAGATAAAGAAAAGGTATATACTGTGCCTAATGAGTTTGGAATACTTATGCATGATGATTTAGATTTAACAGAAAAAATATCATTTGATGATGGGAAGACAACAAGTGAAGGTACTGAAAATCGTGTAAAGTTTTCAAATTCTACTCTAGTTAAAGTTATTGAATTATATAGAAAATTAGATCTCCAAAGAAGAAAGTTGGAAAAACAGAGGATAAAAGTTCAGGATAAATTGTTGATGAAGGATGACAAGGAAATTGTCATAAATTATAGTCAAGAAGAAGTTGACAGGTACAGTAAACAAAAGTAGAAAATGGTCTTGGAATACAAGGTGGCAGAAACTGAAAAGGTGTGAAATTCTATAAAAGACAATAATGAACAAGAGAGTAAGGATGTAAGGGTGGCAATAAAAGTAGCAAGAATGAGAGTTCAGCAATTCAGAGTTGAAGACAATCAGTAGATAGAGGATATACTGGACAAAGAGATTGAGTTGATAAGAAGGATAATGATGAAAGTGTCTCAGAAGAAGACAACCGCAAGAAAGGAAAGAAGCAACAACAAGAGGAAGACAATAGAAGAATGTGAGAGCATAACAAGTGGAGCATTGCAACATAAGATATAGAGACCTAGAAAATAGCAGCAGAAAACCGTGACAACAGAGAAGCTAAAAGGAAAAGAAATAGGCAAAGATAAATTATAGAACAAAGTATGGGATCGAGGAGGACAAATATTAGAAGCACATGATCTGGAGATCATGATTATTTTCTACTTTGGGAGTCTAATGCAGGAGCATTTGGCTCAAAAGAATCATTGTATTTTAGTAAACATAGGGGGGTCTTGTGCTTTAAGGAAGTTGGTTTCCTAAGTGTTGGATTAATGTAATTACTTAGGTTTTGAGTTGTTTTAATAAAAATAGCAATTAATTAAGTATTGTCAGGATATTTGTAAATGTTCCCGAATGTAGGAGAACATGAGGGATGATGAATAACTAGAATGGATTGAGATATTGTAAATCTTAGAAAGTAGTTCATGAATTATGGAGGATCCTTAAGACTAGTTGAAAGTTGAGATGCTTAAGGGATAAAGAAGATATTTTAGGAACTAATTGAGGACTTAGAGGATTCTTAGGGTTTAGTTGAGAATATTGAGGATCTGAACCAAAATTGGTAAACATAATCCTTTTGTATAAATGTAAACCTCGAAGGCTTAAAAGAGAGAGTTGGAGAGTTAGTGAGAGAGATAGAAAATAGATAGGAGGTTTGGATTGTGAGCCTACAAGCATTGAAATGAAAAAGGGCCACTGATACAGATCATGTAAAGGTAGATCAGGCCAAAGCTAGATTGTAAAAACAGAGTTTTATTTGTATCTGTACATTTGTTAATGAATGAGGAAATTGAATTCATTGTGACTGTGTGTGTCATTCCTTTTATGTGTTGAGTGATCCGTAATTGGGAATTTATGGTTCTATGTGATAAACCATGATGAATGAATTCAAGTTGAATTTCTGAAAGTCTTTCTGAGTGACAAAAGACTTATCGTCTGGGTAGAATCCATGTGATTCCAGTCGGATTTAATAGATGTATGTACAGGTCAAGTAATTACAAAATCTAAAGGAAGGGAAATAATACAGAGTGTATTATGTATTCCAGTTCGAAGTGGTGTTAAAGAAACAAAGGTATAAGTTGCAGGCAGAGTAATCAAAGAAGTCTCAGCACACTGTTCCTAAGCGAAGAAATGAGTTGGCAGAATTGAACTTGATAACAAGACATTCTGGAATGGTGAGCTGGTGATGAAATCGAGTTATCAGTAAGTGTGGGGATAGGAGCGGACGAATGTTTTGATCATGGTTAAAGCATCATATTAAACCATGGCCATCGATCGTGTTTTCAACTGCTAACGTCACAATCAACTGCAGGGGTTAACCATTATTTAACCAGTGTGTTAGTTGAAGGGCCGCAGACTGTTGGATCATTGTCGTGCTGACCATTTGATTAATATCTCATTGCATCTTTCATGAGTGAATGTACCCTGGGCAAAATAAATTGCGACATGCGATGTAAGATGATTGGGAAATTACATGTTGTGCAAGTAGTCCATGTGATATCACTGTTGGGTGTCAGATCAAGTGTATCTTGATCAAATGGTGGAGAATTAATTTGACAAGACTTGTGTGGAAAGTTAACATGGGAAGTCAATGTGGGAGCAATTGTTGTTCAATTACTATTCAATTGGGCGTTGTTCAATTGTTGTTCAATCGGGTGTTGTTTAATTGTTGTTCAATTGCAAATATTGTTCAATTGTTGTTCAATTGGTGTTGTTCAATTGCTGTTCAATTGGGGTTGTTCAGTTGCTATTCAATCGGTGTTGTTCAATTGTTGTTCAATCCTATGTCATCTTGCGTCATTTGTAGGTGAGCCTCGAGAAATGTGCCAAAGCCATAGAAAAAGTGGAAAGGTAAATTTAAAAGAGATTTATGTATATTTCTATAATAAAGTAGATTAAGGGCAATTAACCATGGTATGATTAGTGTTGAGACCAGAGTAAGAGGGTATGGTTAATATGCACAGGTTTAAGAATCAATCAGAGTTTATGAGGATTGAGTAAAGTTTCTGCTGGAGTGCTTATTTAAGGTTTAGACCATTGATTAGTTTTTGAAACATTTCCTCATGAGAATTTATTAAGAGGTCTTAAACCTTAACTAGTGAAGGTTTGACTAGGCTTTATAAATGAAATTCCTGGGAATAAACGAGATTATGCCTTTTATATGCATACTGTGGGTATTGTCGGCTTAGGATGGCATCAACAAAGTTTGAAAATATGGTGAAGAAATGAAAAGTTACTACGTCTGAGAAATTGGACATGCCCCCACTCTTCTCTCAAACCACCTGTAACAAAGACAGAGGGACAACATCATGGGAAGCTATGTATAACTTACGTGAGAGAGAAAAACCGAGGCCACTGGAAGCTAAGGCAACAACTGACACCAAAGTATCATCTGAGGTTTCGTACTTTGAGGTAGAATGTTCATTTCTACACAGAATAGCTGCAAGGCCCAAGATATTACCATGCACGGATATGGTGAAATGGGTAATTGATAATGTGAATATTTCATATAGGAATTTCAGAAATTCAAGACATGAGGTTATGGGATATTTCATGCCAGACAACTTGCGCCAGATGTACCATCTACCAGAGCCACAAAATCTCTATGATAAATATTTTCTTGAACATTTTGCCAAAGAAAACGAGGACCCAATGGACGTTACATAGAACTAGAGGTCAAGCTCTAGCAAATTCAAATGGGAGAAATCCGGTGTGTACCCAATTTCATCCCTCTCTGCTCCACATAATTTCGCAGCTGCGGCGATTTGTTGACTATTTGGGAAAGCTGATAATACCAAGTTTTCTATAGAATGGGTTCCATTGATTGATGCAGTGGTTAACGCAATGACTATGAATTGGTGTCATATTTGTCAGATAATTTATCTATGGCTATTAGGGAATACAGGCAAAAGAGAATTATCTCCGGACAAACTATTCCCCCTTTTTACATGAGTGCTTATGTAATGGATGCCATATGGTTTTGCTCACAATTTCCAAACATGGGTTGGAAGTGGACTATATAGAACCCTCTCCCCATCCATGTGTATCATAAAACTTTGTGGGAATCCCAATTCAGTTCCCATTTTTATAAAATTTTCCATGGTATTATGTTACCCATTTATAAAACCATTTTTGATAAAACAACCCCCAGGCTTTCCGAAGAGGCAAAGATAGACATCTTGCCAGTCGCAAGATGGTTTGGTGAAGAAACATTTACTTATATCAGATTTTTTGGGAGAATTTCAGCTCCACATGTCCTCCCATATTATGTTCCAAACAAACTACTGGCAAGAGAGATAGCTTACCAAACAGCAGGGGATGGTTTAATGAAAGCCCTAAAATAAATGGGAAAGTCTATTTGGCCAACCTTTCTGCTATAGTGTGGTGCTTTCGCACTGCATGATTATGGACACACAGTAAAAGAAATAGAGAATATTACATCTCTAAAACTAGCCACGATTCCAGGTCGACAGTTTGACCCAAACCAAGTTTCCAAAAACTTCATTACCATGGTTAAAATTAGGTAGTTTACTCATGAGGAGGATCCATATGATGACCTCTTCCAGGGAGCCAAATCATTTACACAAGTCTCATATTTGGAATCACTACAATGAAGCCCCGATGAAATCAACTCTTTTCATGTATACAGAAATAAAAGATTGTTGAAGGTCCCATTGGACCTATTACAAATTGAACAAATAAGAGAACCTACTCCTAGCATGAGCTTGGAGGGAAGTTCTAAGGAGAATTATGATGAAGAATCACAAGAAAGATCAACTCAGGGATCATAAAATTCACAGCATCAATCTTAGAGTGAAGAAGAAAGTCCCAATAAAGGTTCTGAGAAAAATAAAGAAGGAAATACTAAGGAAACGGTCGAACAAGCCTTGGCCAAGAAACATATAGAGGTTGACTCCACATTAGCTCAAACAAGGAAGATTACAGTTATTGATCTAGACAAGGAATGGGACCAATTTAATCAAAAGCTCTAAATAGGGACAAGTCTTGAGGAGACATCTGGATTACGGACCCCGAAATAGACTCAACAGGTAAAAAATAAAGATACAACAAAGCAAGGAATCACAAATACTAAAGGTATTGACGTCATCCCGGCTTTCCCCACTTCTGAAATTGTCTTAAAAATCGAACAAATACCTCCGTTGGACATATTTTATAGCCCTAACCACAACGATATGGTAAAAAGACAAAGAAAGAAGAGGAAGTTAGACTCAATAGTAATTGCAACTCTTGAGAATGAATCAATGGAATTTTTATGGAAAGAGATTCCTATTGATCCATCTGATAACCTTACAAAGTTGTCACAGTTTGCAGGTGCCTATGCCATCGCAACCATTAATAAAGTAGCATAAGTCTGACTTCTGATTAAAGAAAAAGAACAAAGAATACCACTGTTGGAATAACAATTGGAAGAAGAGAAACAAAGTACTAGTCGGTAAGCAAAACAACAAGTAGCGCAACTTCAAGGATATTTTGAGCAAATGAGGTTACAAATCCAGGCAAGCATGTCAGAGAAAGACTCACATATTTTCAAAATGTAGGACATGGTAGATAGATTCAAAGATAAGCCTCAGACAAATGAGTTCATTAAATAGGCACTCAAGATAAATTCCCTACTGACACATCAACAAGATATGTTATGCTGAAAGATCTCATAGATCAATCCTTACTTTCAAACAAGTAATAAATTGACTAACCAAATGATCGATCTAAGATCTGAATATGAAGAAATCTATAAAACAATTTCAGATTTTATTGCCTCCCAACAATCTAATGAAGGAAGAAAATATGATCTACCAAAGATAAAAGAATCCCATAAAGAAATTATATTTGCAGATTGGGATACATAGTTAAAGAAGGTAGAAAGGGCAATAGAAATAATAGCAGGTACAACAAACAACATAATTGTGGCCGTGAATGAAAATCTTCACAGTGCCAACCTTGTTAAAGAATGCATACTAGGGCTCTCCCAAACATCAGACAGCTAGAATAATAGTGGAAAGAAACAGCCCAAACCAAAGAGAAAGCAATCAAACAGTTGTCCAAACTTGATTGGGAGACATACTAGAAGTATTTGGTAAAACCACATAGTCAATGGATGACTCTACGATGCTTAACTAGTTTTGCACAAAAAATGGTGTCATCTCTCTCAGATGTCGTATTTGCAGGACAGTTAAAATCCACAATCAGCGAGCTGCACCAAGTGAAACCAATGATGAATATCTGTAATCTCAAAGACCAAGTGCCTGACTAAGACAATTCAGTTTGAATAAGCTTGTCATTAGTTTATTTTCTATTTTTAGTTTTTATTATGCTTATTCTGAGGAAGGTTGTTTGAGAACTCCTCAGCTTTTTTCTTAATAATCTATTTTTGAAACATGTATTATAGTATTTAAACATCTCTCATGCATTTAGAGAGGGGTCCTGAATTTTATCAAAAATACTTTGCAAGAGATTGCACTTCTATACTTTTATTAATGTTCTGATGAAATAATTGGAGCAAGATATAATTTTCTTGAATATTGAAGCATACACTACTGAAATTTCACTTCTGTACTCTTAGGGTATATTTGATTGGAAGGAAGTGGATCAATATTGTTGATCTCATGAGAAGGATCTTTCATATATGGTACTTTTATCTTATGATCATATTTCACTTATGAACTAGCAATAATTTTTCTTATATTGTGTTTTGTAGGAAATCTGAGTTATAGTTTAAACATCAAATCAATTTTGTATATATGTTTTAGCGGTAATTTCTTATTGAATACATTATCCTTCTTTTTTTTCTTCTATATAATACTACCTAAGCACCCACGGGGATTTGAACCGATGACCTATCGCAAGGAGTGCCTTAACAATACACCCATTCACCATCAATCCAAAGCCCCGTGGGCCTTAGTGAATACATGATCAATTGATATACATGCGATATATTTTCCATAAATTATTTTGCCTAACTATTTAGTCAAAATAATTATCTTTAAACAATTTTCTTATCTTATACCAATTGAATGATCTTTATTATCTTTTGCTTTTAGACATCTTTGTAGATCGCATAATTTGAATCATTCCCGAGTATATAATAAGATAATGCTAGATTAGATAGATGCATGTGTTCACTACTTAAATAGGTCATTTTATTTAGATCATTTTTCGTTATATCTTATATCACCCAACATCATTATCAAATCAGTCATTGTAGGGAAACTAGTCCCATTATCCCTAGTTGGAGCCACCACAACAAATGAAAAAGGAGTTTCTTTCAAGGTCTGGACTAGGTCATTATACCCCCTGTCGCAACGAATTTTGAGGCTTCAACAGCTCCACACAATTTAACTTACACCCAAAGGGCTCAAGTGCTAGGTCATGAAACCACTACTTAACACCTTCTGCTTGGCCACTTTAGCATGCCTTTCAAAGCTTGACAAACATACTTGTTGTGAAATTTTATTTTCCCCATCCTTCTTACCCTGTCCTTTTGAAATGTTCCTCATTTCATAATATTCGAGGTCAATCCTCTGAGGTGATTTGTACCTGGTGTTCTCGCGTTTTGATTTGTCTACCACTCCACTCTACGTTAACTTATATGCCACCTGGTCCAAGTGCCTCGTCACCCTCAAAATAAAAATTGCACCTCATTGGAAACAATTGAGTTTTAATTTTCAGTGTGATGTGTCTTTGTCGGACCACTGACTGCATTCATAGGCCAATCATAAAAACTTCTAGGCTTACATGTATCTTCCACCATGCTCATTGGGTCCCTTTTTATATTCCTGAAATCATCAGGGTTACGATTTTATCCACTGTGTCTGCCACTTGCACATAACTACCATGTGTCACTCACTGATAGGTGTCATGTGTCACCCATTTTCAACCCATTTTTCCTCACAAATATTCCAAATAAGCATGGCATGCGTCATCATCTTATTAGTGCCATGTGTTCAGGAACTTTCATATATTGACATCATCATGCCACTATGTCTCGATAGACATCTATAAACTAATCAAATCGTCACATGTGCCCTATTCTAATCAATCCATGATGTCAAGGGTGAAGAGGTGGCGGAGAACTATCGCAGTTACACATCAAGTGGGGTGCTCCGCTTGCTAATCAACTGTTTTGCCCGACCATGTCCCCTCGCTACTCCACCATCCTAGAAGTTCGGACTTGGGCCTCCTTTGGAAACATTCAGGGAGAAAATTTTCAGGGTTACATGTCCCATGTGGGACCACACACTTTCCCTTATGTGTTTAGAATTGATCCACCTACATGTTCTTATGGTTGATCTTGCCACTTGTATGTTCACTAAGCTTTGGGAACCATGTCCAGAACACCAAATTTTTGACTTTTTACCTAGGCGCTTTGACTTGCAAAAACCTTTGATCCAGTAAGCCTTTTTCAAACTTCAAAATACCATTGGAAAGCTCTTTATGTGCACCATCTAACTGCACCATTGTAAGAGTATATGTGTTAATCTCCTAAGGAAAAACCTTCTAAATATGGTTTTCTAAAAAATATTGTTTCATTAATATGCCTACACACAACTGATCAAGACCAATCCATAACTTTCTTTGACATCCTTTGACATCAACACCATTTCCTTTGACATCAATGACGACATATGTATAAACGACCTCATATTTCTTCTTAAGGAAATAAATCCATGAATTCCTCAATAGTCATCTATAAATGAGACATAGTACACAAATTTTACTAGTGATAGAACCATCATAGGTCCAAACACATCATTGTACACCAACTGTAATATTCCATTTTCCCTTGTAGCACCAGAGGATAATATTACTCAAATCTTATTCCCATATAAACAATGTTTGTAGAAATCAAAATTCAAAGATAAATTATACATACCTTCTACCATACGATTACCATGTAGTACTTGAAGGCTTTTCTCTCTGAAATTTCCTAGTATTTGAAGCCATGACATATTACTTTCTCCATACAATGTGGAAGTTTTCCTTCTTAAACTCCAGTCTTAGGATAATTAAACTATTTCACCCATCACTAATTGTTCTTCTCAAAAAATTATAGAGTTCTAATCTTAAATCCTCTCAACGGTACCATTTCTCTTTAATCCGTCTTGTAATTATGCTTTTCAAGCATTGTTTCTACACCTATATTATTCATCTTTTTTTACAAAAATCAAATGTCTAGCCAATCTTGGGATGCCAATAATACTAGGGAGTTTTTTAGTCCTTCCATCCATGAGCTTCAACTTGAATTTTTTGTCTTTCTATGATTTTGGCTATCTATTCATCTTTTAGGAAAGCAATGCCCCAATCATAGCTTTCAAACTCGTAAAACCACTCCCTATGAGGAGACATATGAAACGATGCTCCTAACTGAACCAACCATGCCTCATTATATACATGTGTACTAGAAGAAGGCAAGTACACATCCCCTTATTCATCTAAGGAGGGTTTTTCTTCTATAGAAGGAGAATCAATAGATCCCTTCCCTTTCTTTCAAATTTTGAATCTATAATATTTCTTCTAATTCCATTTTTTTTCCACATCCCGAACACATCTTTATGAATTTTCCTCGAGATTTAGATCTTCATCTAGATTTATATCTCCCACTTCAAGACTTATTTTTATTTCTATTATGGGAGCATCCTCTTATAGATAAGGTGTCTATGTTTTGAATTCCTTTTTTCTATATCTCATATCCTCCAATAATAAGGATGAGACTATATTGTTGAAACATAAATTAGTTGAATTACCATTTATGGAAATAACCAAACTGTCACATGAGTCTAGTAAATAACGCAACATATTGATATACATATCTTCATATGAAATCTTAATATCAATAGATAATAGTGAACTTACTAGAATATTGAAAGAATTTAAATTCTTTGTTATTGAGTCTCGCTCCTTCATTTGTGTGTTATATAGCTCTTTTCGTAGGAACAATTTCTCAACAGGAACTTAGACTGATGCAAAGTTGCTAACTTGTTCCACAATTCCTTCATTATAGCTTCTCCTTAGGCATTTAATAACCCTAAATCTAAGAGACACAATCATATTGTTCTCTTTTCCTTTAAATATAACACGTTCCAATATTCTATCAACATCCCCATCATTATAGTATGTACATCTATAATGAGCCACTGAACTTTGTCCACCAATAGATCTTCCATTTTGAGCTTCCATAGCTAAACACTTTACTCATTGAATATCTTGATCTCTCTCTTTAAAGTACTCACCATTTTCTTTCACCATAGGAATCAATTACATATATGTTTGACCTTAATAGAGCTGACCATATGCCTAATAAAACCCCTTAGATACACAAGTGTCCCCTTAAAGCCAAAATTTATTTGATAGCAAATGTACATTTTGACCATGTACAATTAATTGCTACAAATAGATTCTTGATAATCTATAATATGCAATGGCACACACACATATCAAGACATAGATTTTACGCTAGAAACTAAAAAATGGGAAAACTGAAAACCATAGTAGTGGTATGCATAAAACACCAATCTATTTTTCTTGGATTAAAATATAATTTTAGTTACTTAACCAAATCTAAAAACAATGGGCTGAACCACCATTTATCAAGAAACCAATAATAGAAAATATCATGTGCCAATAACTACTAAAAACATATGCAAAAAATAGCCTAAATTATTTTTAGGGGCATTACCCCCAAAACCTTACACAGGGGCTCTTATACCACTTTCCACCTCAAAATGATGCCCCCACCATGCCTAATGCAATGCATGATGTGTGCGGGTAGTCATGCAAATATTATAACTCATACCTAACATTGGATGCCTCCCATCTTCACAAGGAAAACTTCACCTTAGTTCGTTGTTGCATAAGAATACTAAAATGACTTTTTACACATTCATTAGTTGGACATGGGCCTTTATCGTTCTAGGATGAAATTTGGAAGGTACCTTAGTTGGATTTAGGAATTTAATCTCTTTAGGATGGATTTAGCAAAAGTCAGTTTGTTTCATTGAATCCTAGAGAGACTTCTATAGAAATGTGTTAGTTACAATTTTTCAAACCCATAGAAGGCATTAGAGATTTTCTTTTTATGTAAAAATAAGTTATGGGTCATGTTCCCAAGGATACCAACCAAGGATATCCTTTAGAAGGGGATCATCATATTTTTCCTTTATATGGAAACCTTGGAGCCCCTTTGATGGTTATATTGAATCTTCCTAGATTCTCCATGGGGATATTGGTATGGTTTGTTTGCATTTATAATGTCCCAAATGTTCATAATGGATTCCAAGTAAGCACCTTGTTTAGATATAATCAAACCAAGTTGTATGCTTTGATTTCTAGTTCATCCTCCTTCTGCCTCATTTACTAAAAGTGTAGCTCCTAAATTGACAAATAACTAGATGTGTAAAAGGAATAGAATGAGGAATAATACGAAGGAGGGAAGACAAATGGGAAAGCTACCAACCAATGTAAATAAATAATGTTGATGCCATTGATATTGTTGAAAAAAATATATGAATAGAACGCGAGCCTAAAATTATTTGCAAGTTTTATGTAGGAGACAATTTCATTCATCTTTGTCCTACCATTCCAAAGATTCAAAGATTGTGATCCTCACCTCAAGTATCTCCTACTCCTTAATATTATACTTTAATATACCCTTTATGAGAAACCATTGAGTAATGAAGTCGTCAAGTCAATACTCTTTATATTAATAATGGGGTGATTGCAACTCATGTTTTGTTTACAACCAATTCATAAGTGTTTGGAGATAAGGAATATCATATGCTTCAAATGTGCTCCTTCCACCTTTTACATACTTACAATTAAGAGTTTAAAATAATTAATGCATAGCCTATCAATGCATGGTTGATAAAGAAGCCTTCTCTAGTATTTTATTTTCATATTCTAGTTGATGAAAAAGCTAATTACTAATAAAATTTTGAAAAATCAAATAATTAAAATTTAACTTTATGACATGTGAATTCCATTTCTAGAATTTGAATTTGCAATACATGTAAACATAAAATCACTTCAAGTATTAACTTTAAACAAAATAAAAATATCCCAACTACAATTTTGAATTACTTCCCTTTTATACTTATACCTTAACAAAATTCATGAAAATAACTTTGAATTCCTTCCCATTTATACTTACACATTACCAAGATTCACATTCATAAAGATAACTTTGAATTCTTTTGCATCTATACTTCCACATTACCATGATTCACATACAAAACTGATTCCCACTCCCATACAAGAACTATGTTAGTGACTCTGGAACTTATCTACTCCGAGAAAATTCTTTATCTATTTCGTATCTTCCCATATGCCATGTCTCACAATAACAACTGAGGGAAACATGTGTGAACCTGTGTTTAAAACGTTTAAAATTTGACTAGTTAGGCTGGAATTTGGCTAAACATGACTTTTTTTTAAAACACTAAAAGAAAAGTTCTACTTCTCTTCTCAATTTTTTTATCGAACCATAAACAAAGTTTCGCTACATAAGTGCGGAAATGAACAGGACCAGGCACTAGCAGCAACTATAAGCGGCACTACCTTATGCATTGTAAGAATAGTATGGCGAGGTCTTTAGGGAAGGATTTGGGGTAACAAAGTGATCCAAATTGGATAATTATATTGTTTTTCATCCATCTCAATGCATTTGGAATGGAAAAAGAGGAGGAATCAAGTCACAAGACCGTTTTTACTGGCATGACCTAGTTTGGTGAAACAAGGTCTGAAACCTTCTGGGAGAATTTTTAGGCATCAAGTGACATTTTTTGGGGGTAAAAATTTTATGCTTTAATTTCGCACCTTTTCAATCTATTCTACACAGAGAGACCTTTCCAACAATGCAAGAAGCGCGTCAATTAGAGTCTGTATGCAAACGTTATGGCACTTAGAAGTTGACCTCCCTGTTTTCACACCTATAGTTCAGGAGGATGCCGCGTCAGCCCCCATTATTTATGGAAAAGGGGATAGCCACATGTTTGTGATGTAAAATACTCTAGAGGATTCTATTTTGTAACTCTAGTTAAGAGTTGTTTTTTCAAACTTAACCACTAGTAGGCTATCAGTTTGTGTTATAACCGGGCCACTAAGAGGAAGAGGAATTCCATTCTTTTGAGAGAATTTTGTTCCATAGTTGAGAAACGATAGCCAAGAGAGATAGGAGGTAGAGAACATAGAGAGGATTTGTGAAATGCATGAGCCCATGGGCCACAAGCATTACTTATTTGTACCTGCAACCATATTTCCACACAGAGAAAGAGAGCAAAGCAGCCTCACCTTCCAACTGGGTTGTCTCCCAAAAGGGTTCCTAAGAGAGCATCTCTCGTGCCTTGTGTGTGTGTGTGTGTGTGTGTGCTTATTTTTTTGTTCTATACTTTTTTGTATAATTTCCATTCTCATACATGCACTAATTATAGTTAAATCCACAGATATTAAAGTTTAATAAAATGTAATAGTGTAGAATTTTCAAAGTTTTAATATAATATTATTAGATTTGTTATGACAAAATGTCCAGTGGAATATCCACCAAATTTTATGGATCACATAGTCAGTCCAAAGTGAATTAGTCAAAGCACTATGCCAACTCTTATTTTCAGAGAAAATACTCTTCTTAATAATGTGAATAAGATTTTAATTAGTGGATTCATCCAGACCATTTCCCCGGAGATAATAATTAGATGCATGCTTAAGAACAATCACATTTTCTAATGCAAACTTGATCCGAATTTAAACAGGAACAAAACAAATTACAGATATAACCATAAATACAGAGATGCAACATAAATAACACTTCATTTCGTTAATATCAAATACTGAAGTATGATTACAAACAGAATGGAAATAAGACTAGCTCGGAGATGGTAGCTTATCTCTAAGAAGATATGTGGTAGCTACATGCTTATGAAATGAGTTACAAAGAGGCTCAAGGGCCCTTTTATTATTGATCAATAAGAGAAAACCATAAACAACAAAAACCCTAACCCGAGGGGATGTAACACCAAGAGTTTATGGGCCCCATTGGGCTTAGTTGGTTAGCCAACCGTCCTAGGGTCGTAACTTGGTCATATTATCTTGGTTTGACGCGTATGATACCTCGTTTGAAATATCTCTCTGAGAAATATAGCTACCAATGTGACTGCCATAGCAATCATTGTAGAAATTTTTCCAAAAAACATCGTTTATGCCTCAAAATAGCTCCGAATGTTCAGAACTCGAAAAACTGCCAAAAATAGTAAATCGTGCTATAATTAAGGAAAGTGAAAAACTAAAAGAGACAGTGGTGGGTGTCGTCCAAGTGGGATAGGTGAGTGGCCACCAACATCAACCTAGATCATTCCTGCCCCCTTTGGAAGTAATGGTCCCCATTACATTGAGTGCCTCCATGAGATGGGGAAACTTCTGCTAAACTTGGTGCCTGGTGAGATGTTTTGCAATCTCTGATGTGTCCCGCAATGGTGGGAAGCATGGTCGCAGGTGGTCCACATTGAACACTCGGTACAAGCCAAGGAATGGGGTAATGTTGTGCTCCAAATCATTGTTTCCCATAGCCTTGGTAATGGCGTAAGGACCATATCGGAGTGGTTTGAGCTTCTGATGGGCTCTTGTAAGGCATTCTTTCTGCAAATGCAACCAGACTTTGTCGCCCACCTGAAACTTGTGTGGCACCTGATATTTATCATGTCGCTACTTGTACTTGGCATTTTCCATAATGGAGCAGCGATATATTGGCCCATTGGATAGAGGTGCTCCGGGAGTCATATCGAATGAATGCTTGACCTACGAGTGAAACGGTACCCCTGTGGGTGAGGAGAAGATGTCCCTGTATTCTTTCATTACCGTATCCACCTGTTTCTACTGCGTGGAGGAACCCTTCCCAAGGGCCATGGATGTCACTATGATCTTCCCCTTTCTTTGAGATCAAACTAGATAGAAAATAAATTTCCTAGTCTTGGAGATGATCTTACTGCATTTCTTAGCAGAGATCAAAGAGGTCGTGGTAGGCGGGGCTACCTCCGATATCCTGTATAATGTATTTGTTCACATTATGACACAGATTTGGCACTATGACACAAGTGTTGTCCTTGATGGCAACTCACTCAAATGACAGATCATAGTTCAGACTCATAGAATGAAGAAAGAGAGGTATATGCAGGTTCCCCATTGACCAAGCCCCGTGTAAACGTGGGTTAGTAGACCAAAAGGCGCGTATAGTGTACACACGCACTTTCATGGAAGGAAAAGCATATACATGCATAAAACTTAGTTTTGGTCTGTGGTATTTGGTCCATGGTATTTTGATCCATGGTATTGGTCCAAGGTATCTTGTCCAAAGTGTTGACCCCAGGTATTTGGTCCAAGGTATTGGTTCTAAGTGGTTTTGTTCCATGGTATTGAGTAAGGCCTAAGACTATAAAAGGAGGAGAAGATCATTAGGCAAAGGTACTCAAGTATTGAATATCTAATGAAGAGTGAGATCTAGAATACAGGTTATTGGGTTATGGTGCATAGCTGGATCTGAATCAAGGATGAACCTTAGCGTTTGATGAAGGACAAGATCTAATGATGGGTCAAGATCTTAAGGCTTGAAGTGAAGTATTTTGTGTGGTTTTGATCTTTTATCTGAATAACTGGCGCATGTTATAGATTGTAAATATGATGATCTGCGTATAACAGAAGTCTGGAATTGTTGTAAAGATTAAATCATCGTTTATATATCTGTACACAGGTTCACTTTAGAAAAGGCGTGTATACATGCAGGTTATGCATATCAAAATAGCGTATACATCTTAAGTTTGATTTGCAAATCTGTATGCAGGTTCGCCTTGAGAAAGGTGCGTATATACGCAGGTTCGACACAAGGAAGTAGCGTATACCTTGTAAAATTTGTTGTAGCTACTTCTATTTGTTGTTGCAGTGTTATGGGTTCTAGCTTGGGTTCTGGTTACTGTATTCTAGTTACAGTATTCTAAAAGATCAGATTGAAGGGTTGTCAGAGTGATTGATTGGTTCAGTTGTGAAAAGGAGATTGGTTGATGCATATATATTTGATGATTGAATGATGATGGATCCAGTCTAAAAATTTATGAAACGTGGTCCCTGGAAGAAAAGAGAAGGTTGTAGCCTTCTGTAGGCTGGCACCTACGTACTAGTAAACATATCAGCTAGTACAAGAGCTAGGGGGTTGTAGCTCCATTCCAAGAGAAGCTAGAGAATGAGAGAATGTTGTAGCCTTCTGTAGGTAGAAGCTTGCATACTAGTATAAGTTTGCACCAGTACAAAATTGTAAAAAGAAGTTTCTTATTATTAAAAGATAGAGACGATTGTAGTAGGTGGTTTTCACCCACATTGGGTTTCCACCTTATATCTTGTGTGCATATGTGTGATGATATGTTCTATTTTACTGCACCTATTTACTGTTTATATGGTTAATGAAGTTCTGATGCACTAATGAATGACCAACATATGATGGATTAACTGAATCATAAAATTACTGGATATACGCTAGTTGCATTAAACACAGTTGCGTGTACACGCGGTTTCCCTTAACTGAAGTAGCGTATATGAATCAGAGTATGAAATGAAAATTTATTATTGATTTGCTAATACTGATTCACCCCCCCTCTCGGTATTATTTCCAACAATTGGTATCAGAGCAGGTCCTTTAGAAGAAGCTTGATCGCTTGAAGGAAGATCCATCATCATGAGTAATCAAGAAAGAGAGGAATCCATTAGACCACCAATCTTTGATGGAAGCAACTTCGTTTATTGGAAGCTAAGAACCACAGCCTATATTCAGTCTCTTGGGACAAATGTCTGGGAAATCGTGGAAGGAGGATATACATTTCCATCAGCAATTCCTACAGATGCGGTAGGTAAAAAGAAATATGAAACCAATGCCAAAGCTGTTACTACATTATTGGTAAGTTTTTCACAATCAGAATTTGTCAAAGTTATAAAGCTCAAATCCACCAAATAAATGTGGGACAAAATCATTCTAATCTATGAAGGAGACTATTAGGTAAGACGTGCAAAACTGCAAACTCTCAGAATTCAATATGAAACTCTCAAAATGCACAATGATGAAGGTATAGCTAGTTACTTCTTACGAATAGATGAGATTGTTAATTGCATGAATAATTTGGGTGAAGAGATAAAAGAAGTTACTTTAGTTGAAAAGGTTTTAAGATCCTTTTCTGCTAAGTTTGAATCAAAAGTATTTGCCATAGAAGAAAAGCAAGATCTTCAGACTATTACTATGACACAACTACACGGAATCTTAACTGCTTTCGAGATGAGAAAAGGAGGTCCATCAGATATGAGAGAAGCCACATTCAAAGCTTCAATAAAAGAAGAACTCAATGAATCAGAAGGAGAAGAAGAAGCAAACTTTGTCAAAAACCTTCAATGGGGAACCAGAAGATTCAGAGGTAAACTACCTTTCAAATGTTTTGCTTGTGGAAGAGTCGATCATTATGCTGCCAAATGTCCTCATAAAGATAAGGTTGATAAAGGTAAGGAATCTGCAAAATGGAATAGAAAACAAAGTGTAAGTAAGAAGAGCTGCTATACGCTTGAAGATAACGATGGTTTATCAAATAGTGATGAAGATGAAAATAGTAATGATTATAGACTTCTGATGGCTTTCGAAGATGATGATTTCTTGGATGATTTAGATGAAGATGACCTTTATGAAGAAATCTCTAAACTCAAAATCTGTTTAGAATAAAAGAATATGATCATAGATACTTTGACATTCCAACTTGCTGAAAGAGAAAAACACAATGAAAAACTAGAACGTGAAATTGTGGGTCTAAGAAAGGATATTGAGAAAACAAAAACTCTCAATCTTAGATTTACTAAAGGATAAGAAACATTAAATGAAATCATCAAAGTGTAGCATTCTCCTCTGATAAAGACAGGTCTTGGATATACTAAAGAAGCATCTCAAGCATAGAAGTCGTCAACCTCCACTAAAAGCTATCTTGATGCAGCCAAGAGCAGTGAACAATTTGACAAGCAAAAGCATAAAACAGATCACCAGGTAGATCGGGTTCAATCTACCTCAAGGATGAACAGAAGCTACAACCAACCTCAAGTAAATCATACTCAATCTGCTTCAAGAATGAATATCAATAGAAACTACAATCTCTAGGTCAGTAGATTCGATAATCGCAAGAAATTCTTTAATGGCCAATGTTTTTCATGTCATAACTTTGGACACAAAGCTGCTCAATGTATTGCTTACAAGACCATCATGACTAGAGAAGCACAAAATCAAAGGAATGTGACAGGGATCATGAAAAGGACATACAATAACTTTTCTCTTCTTGAAAATGAAATAGAATGCTCTATCTGTAACAACTTCGGTCATGAAGAATCCGAATGCAGGAATAACTTTCGGCATACATCTCAGAAGGAGAAAACTTCATTAAGTCCGAAAATATGGAGAAAGAAAGAACCGCAAGAAAAAAGATGTGGTATAGCATTATATGCAGAAGGACAAGAAAATCAGTGGTACATTGACAGTGGATTCTCAAAACATGACAGGTGACAAAGAAAAACTTCATTCATATAATACCTTAGAAAAGGAAAAGAAGGTCTCATTTGGAAATGACACTCCTGTTGTCATAAAAGTTAAAGGCTCTGTTCTCTTAAAATAAAAAGTTAAAGCTGGGAATGTTACGTATGTTGATGGTCTTAAGCACAACCTATTAAGTGTTAGTCAAATGTGTGATCAAGGAAATGAAGTAGTATTTCAATCAAATGGATGTATTGTTCGTGAGCTTGATACAGGAGAAATAATGATCAAAGGTGTAAGAACTCCAAATAACTTATACATACTCAAGGGAGGACAACAACAGTGTTATCTAAGCAAAACTGATGAACACTAGCTATGGTACAGAAGATTGGGGCATCTAAGTTTCCCTCAAATAAGAAAAGCATGTAGATTCCAGGCTGTTCGTGATCTTCTGAATATCAGCATTCCAGAAAATACAATATGCAAATCATGTTAATTTGGTAAGCAAACCAAAGCACATTTCCCTGAAAAGGAAGGTGTTATCACTTAAGAAGCAATTTCTAAATTGTTCACATCAAGTCTGATTGTGAGGATTAGGTGTTAGTCCGAGTTCAGTGTTTCCATGTTTACTTTAGTATCTAAGTCTTAGTGTCTTAAGAGTCTTGGTAGGATGCTTAAATAAAGGTCAATAGTCCGTTCTCATTCACCATTGGTCCCATAACTTACATAGATTCTCTGTATCAAGCTTGTTGTAAAGGTTCTTATGTGTTACGAAATGCTTTAGGTGTTTTCATAGCGCAATGCACTTTAGGTGTTTTTGTAGCGCATAACCCAGATCTTACACTGGCTGAGCTACGAAATCGGAGATTCATGCGATCCGTAGCAAATCTTTCTTAGCTGTCATATCTGTCAAATTCCGTTATGGTTGCATCATCCACTGTCAACATATACACTTCACCTATCATGTCCAACCGCTTATATTCATCATTAGAGTCGTTAGGTACCTTGATACACTCGGATTGCAAGTTTCAAGAAGAGTCAGGTATTCACAGTCATAATTATGGTTGTATTCATTGCATGAGGAACAAATCAGCAAATGTTAAATTTGAATTCCCTGACTGTCAAGCGAGGCAGTATTCAAGCGAGGCAGCTATCAAGAGAGGCAGTGATCAAAGGTTGAGACAGTGCCAGTCTATCAAGTTTTCATTACGCTGAAGTCTCATGGAAGGGTCTATAGAAAGAAAGGAGCACAGGTCAGGTAGGTGTTTGAGGAGTGAACCTGAAGGTTTAGACATTATCTTGTAGAACAGAGAAGTTGAGCGTGCATTCAAGCAGGTTGGATGTTGGAATTTTTGCGAGAAACTCCAGGGAGGTCATGCGCAAATCACCAAGGAATTTGCCTTGAATTTCACAGGGCTGAATTCAAAAGTTGGGGTTCTTGAATTGCAAATCTCACCGGAGGTAATATCCATAGTTTTTGAGATTATAAGGGGTCAAGAAAGATGGTTTAAAAATTTCAAATTTGATATGATCCCCTGCAAAGAATTTCTAAAGCCAGAGTTCATTGACTCAGATTTAAACAAGTCTGTGCCCAGAAATTATGTCAAGGACTCATATGCCAATCTACTTACCTGCATACATAGGTACTTTACCTGTGAGGGGAGATATCATAAGGTGTATTCATATCATTTTAAGCTTTTGCTGCATTTCACAGGAAAGATATCTCTTGATTTACCCTTCTACTTATTTCGTAGCCTAAGCAAAATGTGTGACAAGGTGCAACTAAAGAAAGAAGCATGTGAGACCTCATTGTTTCACCACGGTTTGGTTAAGTTGATTGTTCTGCATGAACTCTAGAGAGTAGGTAGAGACTAGTCCACTTTCATGTTTATGTCTGGCTTCAGAAATTAAACTCGCCTCAGCCCTCAAGCGGTGAAAAATTCTCCACCAGAAACTGATCATCGTACAGAAACAAGATCCAGGAGATTTACAAAATTGAAGGCAAGGAAACAAGTAAAGGAGCCTGCCAGATCAATGGTTATCCAAGACACACCCCAGCAGTCCCTGAAAGAGAAAACTCAGATCAAAGAGGGTATGCATGAATCATACACAGGTGAAGTAGTTCAGAGAAGAAGGACTAGGAGCCAGATAGCTAAAGAAAAAGGCAAGACAGTGATTACTGAGGAAAGCCTTGTTTCAAAGGGAAACTTGAATGACTTACTGCAAGCCATTAATATTGAAGAATCTCCCCTGGTTCAAGCAGATTTGATAGAATCAGGTAAAGACAAGACTAAAAGAATCAAAGCCTCAAAAAAGCTCAAGTTTGACGATCAGGTTGCTCAATTTGTCTTTAAGCCAAGAAGACCCATGATGAGGAATTTCAAACAAATACAGGAGATGCTGCCAGAAGTAGGTGAAACAGAGGAGATCATAAAAAATCATGACAGACTTGTGACTTCGTTAGAAACATCATCAGAGCTGCATAAAGAAGATAGAGGAAAGGCAATTATCACGCAAGAGGAATATAGTGTTGAAGAATTGAAAAATAAGTTGAGTTTAGCAAATCTTGAAATTGCTAGATTGAAGAAAGCCTCTAGGAAGCATGCAATTGGGGAAGCTCATTTTGACAAAATGCAAGCTCTGTGGAAAGACAAAACATTTCAAATACCTGAGGTGGTCGACTGTAATGCACAATATTATACCTGGACAGTCCCTGCAATAAAGGAAGCAATATTCATCACAAGGGTTAACACGAAACTGAGATCTGGGATTAGAGTTATGAAAAAACAAATTTAAGATCTGAAGATACAGCTAGGCCAACAGGAAAGACTTCCTTAGCTAAGGAAAATCTCACAGCAGGTAAGGTTAAGTTCCAAATTTTGATGATTTACCATGTTCAATTTTGGATAGCTTCAGGGCAACTGAAAAGGACATGTCAATACAAAGAAACCCAAGACAGTCAAATTTTGGCTTGAAATTGTGTTTTGGTGGTTACACAATAGTTTCGTAGCGCGCTATGAAACTGCTGAAGATGATGCCTAATGCACCACAGTTTCATAGCGCGCTACGAAACTACTGTAGCTGCATAATTAAAACTCAGTCGACCAGTTTTGAGGGACCAAGGGGAAATTTTTGAAAGGAAGTCTCAGAAAAAGGCCATTTACAATGTGCAAGAAACCAGCCAGGGCAAAACAAGCGGAAGGAAGTTATATGAACTTTAAACTTTTTGTTATACAAATGATCACCGCTAGTATTGTAAATGACTTTTCAATCAGCTTTGAAAAGTTTTTGTCATCACACATGTATATGGGAAAGGCTTATAGCACATGAAGAATGTGGCATTCCAATAGATTGTTGGGTAATTAAAGAAGATCAACGTGATTAATTGGTTCCGAATATCTTTGAGGAAACCAAAAGCAGAAAAATAGGGGCAATTTCCCACTTCTCAGTAGCATTAAAGGGATAAGATAGTAAGGACCAGTAAGGAACTCCAAACATCCACCACAGCTAAATTGAAGGAGACCACTTGTCAGAGAATGAGATTTGATTGTAATTAATGCTATTATCAGCATGATGTGGAGTTAGACTCCTAATTTTCTTAGGTTTCTAAAACGTCTAGTTAGCAGTTTGTTGCATTTAATAAGTAGTTAAAGTTTGAATAGGTGTCATAACAAGCAGAATTCGAGTTCCCCTCACGTTAGAGGAGGAATCTCAACTATGTAAAGAATTCTATATATAGGAGAGAGCAATACACCAGGGGTTGGAAATTTATTGAGAAAAGCTCTGATATTTGGCTTTATGTAAAAGACTCTGTTTTTAGTAATATAGTATTGGCTTTGCTTCTCAGGAATCATAAAGAATTCAATGTGATGAATGTCTTGTGTTGTCTTTTCCTATTATCCACAATGTTATGAATATGTGATTACTTATAAATCATTAACAGTGCTCTAATTTCCTTCATATATTCGTAAACTGTACTGCCCTTCTATGTGTTTGGTGTGTTCTACTTATGTGGATTCTGAATGCCTTGACTTCTATGCAAAGCTAATCTTACTGTCCCTACTGAAGCATATCTGACTCCATAAGCCCAATGGATACTTTCTACTTGTGTTTCAACCTCTTATACTTGTTCATTTTATTTCATAGAGTTAGCCATCTTATTCATTATCCAAATCTTTAATCTTGTGGGAGAGCCCTCTCAGGTTGAGGAGGCTAAGCCTCAGCCTAAAGTAGGTTTGAAAGAGTTACTTGAAGTCTACCTGATCAGCAGCCTGTCAAGGTCTGGTTTTGAGATAACATTTTCATGCGTCTGCCGGGAGACTGAATATTATTCATTCCCGAAAACAAGAGACTGAACTTCTAAAGGTAGCAGGAACTTAGAAGACTTTTTGAGGCTGCAATCTACCTTGGTGACTCCATACATTTTCAAAAGTTTAAAAGGTGGCTTCGAGAGGGAGATATACACAGAGCAAACTTGACCCAGATCCACCTACTTCTGTGGACAATACAAACACCATTTCAAGGAGCAGACAAAGATTTACTGAAACACCAGGTACTCCATCTTTTTCAAAATCTTTGCTCTCTGAATTTTCAAGAAGTCTTGAGGACAAAATAGTTGATGATAAGATTCATGAGGTGTTGTTGAGATCTGAAAATGAAGAAGAACTCATTGGAATTATTTTAGATTTGCAAAAAAGAGGGATTGATACTTCATCTCTAGTATCACAAAAAGATAAAGAAGAATTTTGGGAGGTTGTTACTTCTGAATTATTGTTATAAGAGGAAGATTTAGATAAACTTAAAGAACTTGATCCTTTTGAAGTCTTACTCAAATCTAAAACTGGTTTACCCCTTCCAAATTGGAGTACCTTTGTCAGTGGCTTGCAAAGTCCAAATAGTCCTTTCCGTATCAGCACCTTATCCTCTGCCTCTGCTAGTCCTAGTGGTTCTCAGACACCAGGAAATCTGCCTCATATCAGTTCTAGTTCCTTTGTCCCTTTAGTACCTGTCATCATTGTTCCTCCATTAATTATGGTCATACCTGCTTGGTATGCTCCACTAGCCCTCCCTGCTATTTTACATGACCTTCCTAGCAAATATCCTACTAGAATTCCAACATGGGGTGGGGATGAAAAAATCACAGCAGAAGAACATGTAGACAGATTCAATGATTTTGCTAACAGAGAGGAAGTTGATGATGAGGATGTGAAACTAAGATTGTTTGCACAAACCTTCATTGGAGAAGTTAGAAAATGGTTTAAAGCTCTTACAGCTGGAAGCATTCATAGTTGGGCAAAGTTTGAAGATAGTTTTCTAAGGAAGTGGGGAAACAGAACTAATCCTATCCAAGCTCTTACTGAATACAACAATCTTAGAAGAGAACTTGATGAGACTGTTCAAAACTTCTCCAAGAGGTTTAATAAAATATACAATTCCACCCCAGTCCATTTGAAACCTCTTGGGGCCTTGGCACAACTGAGATATGCCAAAGCATTTGATTCTGACTTCTCTTTTTTACTCAGAGAAATGGATTCTGCTACTCTTGCTGACATGAAAAATGATGCAATTAAAGTGGAAGTAAACATGATTGCTGCCAAAAAATCAAAGATGGCAAAAGCTAAACTGAAAGAAGAAGAGAAACCTTCCACTTCAGCTCCAGAAGATAAGTTTGACTCAATGATGAAGACCATGGAGAAGCTGATGGATCGGTTGGCTCTCGGAAATACTTCTGCTCCTTCTGTGTAGCAAGAACCTCAATTCAAGAATACTCAGTTTAGAAGACCTCAAAATCAGCAAAGGCCAAGAGAAAATAGGAATCAACAGCCTGATCCTCCAGTAAGACCTCCTTTCGAGCAAAACTTGGTCGATGAAGAAGATGAACCTGAAATTCCTGAAGAGTCCATCCATTGTCTTGATGAAGAAGTGCTATGGATTTTCTTGACTAAGGAAGAACATGATGAGTCCAGCATGACCAAAAAAGGAGAGGAACCTTCAGACTATTTGAAAGGCTATCAGCATGCTATCTTTGAGATGCAAAAGAAGTACAATCTCAGGAATAGAAATGTACCCATTACAGCAAGCAAAGCATAGCTCAAGAAGGATGCTTCAAAGGCTGTTGAAGACAAGAAAGACAACTCAAAGGTTGCTGAAGGTAAAAATGATTCTCCACCTGGCAAAAAGGATATTCAAGCTCCATCTCCTACTAAGGAAACTGAGAAAACTATTTCTGTTTTTAACCTTGAGAATGAAATTGCAAAAATCAAAATATCAATCCCCTTTAGTGAAATCCTCAAGGTAGACAAATACAGAAGTAATATTGTTGAAATGGTTAATTCACAACCAGGAGTAGCTGATATCTTAAATGTGCAAGAAGATAATCCTATTATTTACTTGGGTCCAAGACTTGAAGATGAACAGAATGAAGAGTTTCCTCCTTTCTACATAAGCATTAGCATTCATGATATGACTTTACACAATGCCATGTTGGATTCAGGGGCTTCCCATAATCTTATGCCCAAGGTAATCATGGAAAGGTTGGGATTACAGGTAACAAGACCATATAAGGATTTATTTTCCTTTGGTTCAAAAAGAGTTCAATGCATTGGTTTGATTAAAGATGTTGTTGTGGGTCTAACACAAATTCCAGTGAAGACAATTGTCATGGACATTGTTGTAGCTGATATTCCGCCTAAGTTCGGGATGTTGTTGTCGAGATCGTGGGCAGCAAAAATTAAAGGCACAATGCAGATGGACCTTACCTATGCTACTATCCCTGTTTTTGGTGAGCAAAGAAGGTTGTATCGATAGACCAAAATGGATTATATGGTAAGCAGTAAAGACAAACCTCAAAACTTTCCCATTTATTCATTTGATACTGTGCTTGGATCAGCCATCCTTTTCAATGAAGCAGTTGAAGATGAATCAGAGAAGATGCTTTCAGAAAATCAGGGCCAAGGAAATCAGCAAGAAGATGAAAAAGAGAGAAAGAGCTTGTGGTCATTATACTTTGATGGATCAGCAGGAAAGGAAGGGGCAGGAGTTGGAATTTGGATCACAAGTCCCAATGATGAAAGTAAGTTTTTCTCCTACAAACTAAATTTTGACTGTACTAATAATATGGCCGAGTACGAATCTCTAATTTTGGGCCTAGAAGCTTTGTTAAAGTTAAAGGCTAGAAACATTACTGTTTGTGGAGATTCTGAATTGGTGATCAAACAAGTGGAAGGTGCTTATCAAACCAAGGATGTAAGGATGAGGGAATATAAAAACTTAGTGTTGGATATGTTGGAAAAGTTTCAAACCTATTCCTCCACTATCAAAACTAGAGACCAAAACTCTATTGCAAACTCTCTTGATGTTTCAACCAGTCTTTTTATTATTCCTATGCACTCTTCTAAAAAGTATGAGGTGGAGGTTCGTCATCGACCAGTCATCCCAGATAACATCATTAATTGGCAAGTCTTTGAAGACGATCAGCAGGTAAATAATTTCATTTAATTAAAGGAATAATTTGAAAGCACTCAAATGGATCAACAAAATATGTTTGTGGAGTCAAAGGGAAAATCTAAAGTCTTACAACTGAAAAATAATTTAATACCTAAAGGTCTCATCCCTCTTGAGAAACTGTTTGATCAAAATGATGTGTTTAAAGCTCCAAAATTACAGGCCGATGAGGAGGAAGTAGAAAGCTGCAATTTAGGGGATTCAGTGGTACCTAAGATGGTTAAGATTTCGAAATTTCTTTCAGTTGATATGAAGGCTAAATACATCGAGATGATGAAAAGGTTTATTGATGTGTTTGCATGGAGCTATGCTGACCTAAAACAATATGATTCTTCTATTATCTAGCATACCATTCCTATTAAGGAGAATGAGAAACCTTTCAAGCAGAAGTTAAGAAGAATTAATCCTCTTCTTATGCCATTGATTGAAAAAGAAGTCAAGAAACTCTTTGATGCTAAAATCATTGTTCCAATCAGATTCTCAAATTGGCTTGCTAATTTGGTACCAGTTAGAAAGAAGAATGGGGAGATCAGGATTTGTATAGACTTCAGAAACTTGAATAAAGCTTCATTGAAAGATAACTATCCTCTTCCTAAAATGGATTTAATTTTGCAAAACATTGTTGGTTCACAAAGGATGTCTATGCTTGATGGTTTCTCAGGGTACAATCAGATTCTTGTTCATCCAGATGATCAAGAAAAGACAACCTTCACAACGCCATGGGGAACGTTCATGTACGCCAAGATGCCTTTTGGTCTCATGAATGCAGGGGCCACTTTCCAGAGAGCAATGGATATTGCTTTTGCTGAAGAAAAGGATAAATCAGTGGTGGTATATCTTGATGATATCACAGTTTTTTCAAAGAGAGAGGAAGACCATTTGAAACACCTTGAAAGAATTTTGCTGAAATGTAGAAGGTTTGGTATTTCTCTTAATCCCACTAAAAGTATTTTTGCTTTAACATCAAGCAAACTTCTTGGTCATATCATTTCTGAAGAAGGAATTAGGATTGATCCTAATAGAGTTAGTGCAATTCAAAAGCTAGATTTGCCAAGAAGTAAGAAAGAGATTCAATCCTTTCTTGGAAAAGTGAACTTTGTTAGGTGCTTCATTCCTAACTTTGTTGAAGTTGTCAAGAACATAACAAAGATGTTGAAAAAGGGAGTGGACTTTAAGTGGACAACTGAAGCAAAGAAATCTTTTGAGGAAATCAAGAAGGCGCTCACACAAGCACCAGTACTTATCAGCCCAGATTTTACCAAGGATTTTATTATTTTTACATTTGCTTCTGAGGATACAATTGCTGGAGTTTTGCTGCAAAAGGGAAATCAAGGTACTGAACAACCTATTTCTTTCTTTAGTAAGACATTAGCAAATGTTGAACTGAAGTACAACATCCTAGAGAAGCAAGCTTAACCTTGGTGAAAGCTATAAAGGATTTCAGAATCTATGTTTTGCATTCTCACATTGTTGCTTATGTTCCAAATGTTGTTATAAAGGATATTCTAACACAGGCTGATCCAGATGGAAAAAGGGGCAAGTGGATAGCAAAATTGTTAGAGTATGACATTGAAATCAAACCCACCAAATTGGTAAAGGGTCAAGGCTTAGCCAAGCTGCTGACACAGTCAAATTTGGAATGTCTTGACATTAATTTGAGTACAAAGATCTCAGAAATTTCTGAAAATGAAGAGGAGTTGGTCCAAATAAATGAAAAATTCTTGGTTTCAGAATGGTACAAGGACGTAGCATTTGTTCTACAACATAATAAAGCCCCTGCTAATCTTTCAAAGTCCAAAGCTCGGTTTGTCAAGCTGAAATCTTTAAGATATTTTGTGTATGACCAAAATTTGTTTTGGAAAGATGTAGGAGGGATATTGTTAAATTGTCTCCTTGAAGAAGAAGCTGATAAAGTAATTGATGAATTTCATAAAGGAGATTGTGGGGGACATCACTATTGGAAAGCTACTGTAAACAAGGTCCTGAGGGCTGGATATTTTTGGCCAACTATGTTCAGAGACATCTATAAAAAGGTAGCTACATGTCATGAATGTCAAATATTTGAAGGAAAGAGGAAGCTTGTGCCTTTGCCTCTAGTTACTATATATGTTGAGGTGCCCTTCCAGCAATGGGGATTAGATTTTATAGGAGAAATTCATCCTCCTTCATCAGGTCAGCATCGCTGGATTCTCACAGCCACCGATTACTTTACCAAATGGATTGAAGCGGTTCCAACAAGGCAAGCAAATGATTTAGTGATTATCTCTTTCCTAGAAAATAATATATTATCTAGATTTGGTTGCCCAATGAATATCATAAATGACAATGCTCAATCTTTTAAGTCCAAGAAAATGATCAATTTTTGTCACCAATACCACATTACTCTTGGGCATTCTACTGCTTATTATCCACAAGGAAATGGCCTTGCCGAATCATCAAACAAAAGCATTGCAAGGATCATTAGGAAGCTGCTACAGGAAAACAAGAAAGCTTGGCATTTGAAATTGAAGTATGCTTTGTGGGCTGATAGGATTTGTACAAAGAGATCTATTGGCACCTCGCCATATGAATTAGTATATGGTGCTGAAGCCATATTTCCAACATCACTTGGAGTACCTGTAATGAAGCTAATTCAAGGATTAGAGGAGGAACCAAACGCTATACAAAGGCGAATCAATCAGCTGATAGCCCTACAGGAGAAAAGAAATGAAGTGTGTTAGGATATTCCGACACATAGGAAATAGTTAAGTTCAACTTGGTCTAGTGTAGAGTTAGGTATAGAGTTAGGTAAAGTGTGTTTCTTTACCGTTGTACATTTTGTAACTTACAATCCGACGATCACGATATGTAGTGATCCGACGGTTCATTCTCTCCTCGGTATTACCGACACTTGATCCGTGGCTTGACACCCGATTGGTCCATGAATTCTATTTAAAGCGCATGGAGGGTCATTTGTAGGGTAATCCATGCATGAGAGAAGCTTATGTAAATTTTCATTCTTTGATTAATAAATTGCCTGTAGTAGCCACGTTGGCGCAGGCCGTGGACTATTTCCCTCTTTGAGGGTTTTAACCACGTCAAAAATACTGGTGTATTGATCTGTGATCTGGTTGTGAGCGGTTTCCTTTTGGTGTTATTTCTGAGGAACCTACCCTGTAAATTCCTACATGGTATCGAAGCTATTTGAGGGCCGCGTCCGTTGGTGATCCAAATCTGAAGCCGGTAGAACTGCATGCGGCTGTCGTTTCCTAGATCTGCTGTTTCTGACTGCTTTCGGGCCGAGAGGACTGCTCTGTTGCGTTTGGAGCATCTGTTCCAGTGAGGAACCCCTTTCGTTTGACGTGAAAAGGTTTCCGGTAGCCCTAGCTGCGTCATTTTTCAGATCGGGAGGTATACAGTGTTTTTGCAGTTTACTGTTATTTTCTCTCTGCTTATTTCGGTTTCGGTTTATTTAGCCTTTTTTTTTAACCGGATCTATACCTTTCATTTCTGCGTATGCTCTTTGCCCTGCGACTCTGTGCGATCTGGGCAAATCAGAAACAGAAAGGAAGGATTTTTCTCATGCGTATGCTCTTTTCCCTGCACCTTAGTGTGATCTCGGAAAATCAGAAACATTGAGAAAAATATTTAGTTTTTCGGCTAAAGCTAACTTTGAGCCGCAAGGTTCATTTTTTTAAAATATCTAGTTTTTTGGCTAAAGCTAACTTCGAGCCACAAGGTTCGTTTTTCTTTGCATATTCGTGTTGGGTTTTGTGTTTTGTGTTTTGTAGGGAAAAAGAGCTTTCTCAAGGCAAGCACGCAAACCAAGCCCCCACACCCCGCTCTCTCTCTCTCTCTCTCTCTCTCTCTCTCTCAAATTTTTTGTATAGATCAATTGGTTCAAAGCTATTTTAAGAGAGTAGAGGTCTTGGGTTCAAGTCTCCATTTTGTGGGGGCAGATTTTTTCATTCCCACACATTCGCGCACTTTGCCGGCAACTTCAACAAATTTTTTTCAAAAAGCCATAACTTCTTCATCCGAAAGCCTTTTTCAGAGCCGTTTTTTTTAAAACAGCCTAATTTTTTGAGATCTATCCATTGGAACACTTACTTTCAGCATCTTCAGCTTCAGTTTTTAAAAAAAATGGAAAGTCCATGCCAAGTCATTCTTGACAGCACTAACTACTTCCAATGGATAGCCTACATGGAAGATTTACTTAGAAGTAAAGGTCTTTACAGAATAGCCACAGACCAAGAGAAGAAACCAAAAGATGAAGACAAGGCTACAAAATGGGAAAATAGACAAGATCAAGCACGTGGTTTGATAGGGATGTCTATTTCTCCTGATCTTAGATTCCATATTGCAGAACTTGAGACTCCTCATGAAGCATTGGAAAAAATCACTAAAGTTTTGGGGATTAAAAATGAAATTAGAGCCCATCAACTTGAAAATGAGTTGCTTGCTTTGGATCCTAATAATTTTTCTTGCATTGAAGATTTCTTGTCCAAATTCAAGACCCTTAGATATCTCTTGGAAGGTGTTAAGGTTAAGAAAGAAGATAGTAACCTTATTTATTCCATCCTTACTAAGTTGGGACCAGCCTACTCTGTATTTGTTTCCACTTTCCATTCTACAAGGGAAGCTTTCATTTGTCAAGGAAAAGACTACAAGGCCCCTTCCTTTGACTCCTTTTGTGATTCCTTAATAAGAGAACAAGAAAAACTCTTACACCTTGGTCTTCTTAATCTTGGAAACTCTTCCAAGAAAGCGTTAGCCGCCCAGCAGCAACCAAATTCAAAGAATCCTAAGAAGTCATATTCTAAAAAGAATGGTCCTAAACCAAACAAGGGTCCTAAGCAAACTCAGCCTCAAAATGAAAGATCATTTCAGCAAAATGATAAGACCAATAAAAACAAATGGAAGAAGACTGATAGACATTGTAACTTTTGTAATCGAGATGGCCACTTAGAATCTAAATGCTTTAAGAAGATGGAAGCCTTGGAAGTCGCAATGAAGAAACATAACATCCATGTGGAGCATACTTCAACTTCAACTTCCGGAATGGCACTTTCTGCATGTCGTTGTCAATCATCTCAGTCTGGTTATGCATTAAATGTATCTTCTTCTTCTCATTCTCATGAGTGGCTCATTGATTCTGGAGCCTCTTATCACATGGCCAAAAACCAAGCCATGTTTTCTTCTTTAAATGATTGTAACACCAAAAATATCTATGTTGGTGATGATAGATCTCTTAATGTTGTAGGGACTGGAACTGTTCATCTAGACAATGGTCAGTTTAATGATGTATTATGTGTTCCAACCTTATCCTGCAACCTTCTATCTGTATATCAGATAACTCATTCAGGTGAAGGTAAAATTGTTGAATTTTCACCTCATGATGTTGTAATCAAGGATCTGAGAGATCCTAAACAGATTCTAGCTACTGGTATTGCTGATGATTCCACAAGGTTGTATAAGTTTCACAACTTTGGGTCATCAAATCTTCCCTCAGTATTTGTTGCTCATAATGATGAAGTGAGCAAACTTTGGCATGAGCGATTTGGTCACTTAAACTATCGCTCCCTTCAGCATCTATGTAAAGAAAATATGGTGACAGGTCTTCCTATGGTATCTTCCAGAGATGGTGTTTGTTCCGGATGTGTACTCGGAAAACATCATCGGGACAGTTTTGAAAAACGTGTCTCTTGGCACGCCTCAGCCCCTTTACAGCTTGTGCACAGTGATTTATGTGGTCCACTTCCTGTTGCTTCATTCTCTGGCTGCAAGTATTTCTTAACTTTCATTGATGATTTCTCCAGACGCACTTGGGTATACTTCTTAAAACTCAAGAGCGAAGTATTTAACATATTTTTGGCCTTCAAAGCCTTTGTTGAAAAACAATCTGGACATCAAATTCTTAAGCTAAGAACTGATAATGGTGGAGAATATGTTAAAAACACATTCATCAACTTTTGCACCGAAAATGGAATTCAAATGCAACATACTGTTCCATACACTCCACAACAAAATGGTGTAGCTGAAAGGAAAAATCGCACCTTAAAGGAAATGGCTAATTGTATGCTGCAATCTAAAGGACTCAGTCTTAGTTTTTGGGCCGAAGCAATTAATTGTGCAAATTATATAATCAATCGCACTCCTACTAAGGTTCTAAATAATATCACTCCAGAAGGAGCTTGGAGTTCCATTAAACCAGATGTAAGTCACTTTCGTGTTTTTGGAAGTGAAGCATGGGCCCATATTCTAGATGAAAAGCATAAAGCTTTAGAACCTAAGAGTGAGAAATGTACTTTTGTTGGATATTCTGAAGATGTAAAAGGTTATAGACTTATTCCATTTAAGTCCAAAAATGTTATCATTAGAAGAGATGTAAAATTTGATGAAAATAAATCGGCCTGCGAGCCTAGTCCGGCGGATGTGCCACCTCTTCCTATCTCTTCTACTTTTGAAAACATTTCTTCTTCAGATGATGAAAGTGAGGATGATAATCCTTCCCCACCTTCTCCGGATCCTCAACTTCCAAGATGAGTCCGTGCTACTCGGGATGCAGCAGGTGATCTTGCCGGTGATCCTACAGATCAGCGACGTACACGTTCTCAGTTTGAAAGAGCCTCTTCTTTACTGGCTCAAGCTCCAGTAAATCGTGATCCTGACACTTTTGCAGAAGCTTCAGGCCATCTACATTGGGAAGCAGCTATGAATGAAGAATATCATTCATTGTTGACAAATGATACATGGGATCTTGTTCCTCTACCAAAGGGACGCAAACTTGTTAGATGTAAATGGGTTTACAGAACCAAGTATGGACCAGATGGGAAAGTTGACAAACATAAAGCTCGTCTTGTTGCTAAGGGTTTTTCACAGGTTGAAGGCATTGACTACACTGAAACCTTCTCCCCTGTTGCCAAAATGAACTCTATCCGCCTTGTTCTTTCCCTTGCTGCCTCTTTAAAATGGGAAGTCCATCAGATGGATGTTAAATCTGCCTTCTTGCATGGGGACTTGCATGAAGAAATCTATATGGAACAACCCATTGGCTTCATCCAAACAGACTCCAGCCTTGTATGTCGAATTAAGAAATCTCTCTATGGTCTCAAGCAAGCTCCTCGGGCTTGGTATGCCAAAATGGATAGCTTTCTTTTAGAATCTGGCTTTTCTCGGTGTTATTCTGACAATACTGTCTACACCAAGAAAGTGGGCAACTCTCTTATCATCCTTGTTCTTTATGTTGATGATCTTATTCTTACTGGTAGTGATCCCAACCTTATCAACCATGTGAAGTCCAGCCTTAAAAAGAAATTTGAAATGACAGACTTAGGACACTTACACTATTTTCTCGGTCTTCAAGTCTTGCAATCCAAGGAGGGTATTTCCCTTTCCCAGTCCAAGTATGCTTGTGATATTCTTCATCATTTTCGCATGGAAGACTGTAAGCCAGCCCCTTCTCCCTTTCAGTTTGGAGTCAAACTTTCAGTCTCTTGTACTTCTCCTGAAGTTGATGCTACCTTATACCGTCAACTTGTAGGAAAACTCTTGTATTTAACCCATACTCGTCCTGATCTTTCCTTTGCTGTTGGCCTTGTTGCTCGTTTTATGCAAAACCCCCGTGAAAGTCATTGGAAAGCAGCCAAAAGAATACTTCTTTATGTTCGAGGTACAGTACAGTTTGGGATTCATTACAGTGCCAAAGCAGCTCCTCTATTAGTTGGTTTCACTGATTCTGATTGGGCTGGTGACCCTGATGATCGGAAGTCTACTGCCGGTTATGTCTTCACTCTTGGTTCAGGACCTATTACATGGGCTTGTAAGAAACAGGCTGCCATTTCTCTTTCGTCAGTAGAAGCAGAGTATCGTGGTGCCGTGGAAGCTAGTAAGGAAGCCTTGTGGCTTCGTCAGATCCTATCAGAGTTTGGTTTTGAGCAGCAACATCCAACCACACTTTGGTGTGATAATCAAAGTGCCATTCAGCTATGCAAAGATCCAGTCCAGCATCAGCGCAGCAAACACATTGAACTACACATGCACTTCATCAGAAAGCTCATTCATGACCATGTTCTTGAAGTGCAATATTGTTCAACAGATGATCAGGTTGCAGACATCTTCACAAAGGCTCTCACAGAGGCGAAGTTCACTAAACTTCGATATATGCTTGGAGTTCAGGAAGTTGTCACTAAGGGGGGATAGGCTCTAGTGCCTCCTTCCTTCTCCTATTGTGTCATATTTGTAAATCCTTCAATCCTATCCCAAGTTGTTCTTAAGGGGGGATGTTAGGATATTCCGACACATAGGAAATAGTTAAGTTCAACTTGGTCTAGTGTAGAGTTAGGTATAGAGTTAGGTAAAGTGTGTTTCTTTACCGTTGTACATTTTGTAACTTACAATCTGACGGTCACGATATGTAGTGATCCGACGGTTCATTCTCTCCTCGGTATTACCGACACTTGATCTGTGGCTTGACACCCGATTGGTCCATGAATTCTATTTAAAGCGCATGGAGGGTCATTTGTAGGTTAATCCGTGCATGAGAGAAGCTTATGTAAATTTTCATTCTTTGATTAATAAATTGCCTGTAGTAGCCACGTTGGCGCAGGCCGTGGACTGTTTCCCTCTTTGAGGGTTTTAACCACGTCAAAAATACTGGTGTATTGATCTGTGATCTGGTTGTGAGCGGTGTCCTTTTGGTGTTATTTCTGAGGAACTTACCCTGTAAATTCCTACAAAGTGTATGACAGTCATCAACAAAGTTAGAACAGAACCAAGAATGCATTTGATAAGAAGATCAAGGAAGTTACTTTTCAGATTCATGACAAAGTGCTGAAATGGGAGGCCAGAATCGAAGAGAAAGGTAAGCACAGTAAATTTGAAAATTTATGGAAAGGCCCATATCAAATTGCTTCTTTTCATGGAAACAACACTTACATTTTGCAAGAAATTGATGGAGAACCATATGCTGGAGGACCTGTTAATGGCAGGTTCCTAAAGCATTATCATTGTTGAAATTCTATCAGTTTCTCATAACATTGTACATATCCGTTTTATCAGTTTTTCTTTTTGTTGTAAATAATGACAAGCTGAAACAGAAGGCTTAAGCCCGAGGTGAAGGCCCAAGAAGCTTAAAGGGGATGCTTGTCTAGCAAATCCGCGTTTAAAATAATGGATAAAACACTGGACCTACGAGTTCTTAGTGTACTGCAGGAGCACACTATCCCTAGTGGAGCCACTGTTATCACTTAAGAAGCAATTTCTAAATTGTTCACATCAAGTCTGATTGTGAGGATTAGGTGTTAGTCCGAGTTCAGTGTTTCCATGTTTACTTTAGTATCTAAGTCTTAGTGTCTTAAGAGTCTTGGTAGGATGGTTAAATAAAGGTCAATAGTCTGTTCTCATTCACCATTGGTCCCATAACTTACATAGATTCTCTGTATCAAGCTTGTTGTAAAGGTTCTTATGTGTTACGAAATGCTTTAGGTGTTTTCGTAGCGCAACGCAGTTTAGGTGTTTTCGTAGCACATAACCCAGATTTTACACTGGCTGCACTACGAAATTGGAGATTCGTGCGATCCATAGCAAATATTTCTTAGCTGTCATATCTGTCAAATTCTGTTATGGTTGCATCATCCACTATCAGCTTATACACTTCACCTATCATGTCCAACCGCTTATCTTCATCATTAGAGCCGCTAGTTACCTTGGTACACTCGGATTGCAAGTTTCAAGAAGAGCAAGGTATTCACAGTCATAATTATGATTGTATTCATTGCATGAGGAACAAATTAGCAAATGTTAAATTTGAATTCCCTGGCTGTCAAGCGAGGTAGCTATCAAGCGAGGCAATGATCAAAGGTTGAGACAGTGCCAGTCTATCAATTTTTCATTACGCTGAAGTCTCATGGAAGGGTCTACAGAAAGAAAGGAGCACAGGTCAGGTAGGTGTTTGAGGAACGAACCTAAAGGTTTAGACATTATCTTGAAGAACAGAGAAGTTGAGCATGTATTCCAACAAGTTGGATGTTGGAATTTTTGCGAGAAACTCTAGGGAGGTCATGCGCAAATCACAAAGGAATTTTCCTTGAATTTCACAGGGATGAATTCAAAAGTTGGGGTGCTTGAATTGCAAATCTCACCAGAGGTAATATCCATAGTTTCTGAGATTCCAAGGGGAATGTTAGCCTCCTGTTGCAACAGGTGTTCATCTTTCATGATTGACATTTTTACATGCCAAATATGTCATACTTTGCATGCCGCAATGCTCCATATTTCCACAAGAGGCCAAAGAAAAAGCCATGAAAGTGTGCCAGTCTAAATGCCACTGCTGTATTCCAATTTTGATTACTTAACCATTTTTGAAGAATGTTCTGTTAAGGGAAGTCCAAACAGCTTAATCTTGGCTTCCCTAGGTTTCAATTTCTTGTTTTAGAATATAGAGAATCATTATCTGTCCAAACAGCTTAACCTTGGCAGACTTGTAGATAGGTAGAGAAACAAAGGAGCCCAACTGCTTAATCTGGGCCCTTGGAAGAAATAAGTGTAGATTTAGATAGGAGGGCAGTCAAAAGAAAATTGTAAAGCAGGGTCTGCAAGTCTAAGTGCACCCAAACCAAAAAGAAGAAAAAATGCTAGGTAAGTAGGCTGGGTAGGTAGTTTTTGAGGTTGCAGAATGTCGATTTGTGATCAATTTTGTGTTTCAAAGTGATACTGTACTTCAGATTACAGGTACAAGGCAGTTTTCATTTGGAGGAGCTCAAGCGAGGCATGACTAACTCCCTCTTCCTCTTACTCCCTAAATCACTCACTAATTTCCCTAAAGAGGTCAAGATCTACTTGATTCCTCTTAGTTTCATTATTTCCCATATCATTTGCCTTGGTGAAGATCTGCTTCACTCAAGGATTTCCATTCTTCCTCTATGAGTCACTTTTCCCCCCTTGATAGCCTAAGATCCACATACTTAGCGCTTTCTTGTCATTTCCATATTAACTCCTAACTCTATTATTTAGCTCCCTAAATCATTTCCCTATCCCCTACTATGCAAAAATATATAAAATCCCAAAAATATTAAATAATCCTCCCCTGGCACTATAACCATATTCTTCTAAGTCCGGGAGGCAGTAGTCCATCTGGGGCTCCTGCTAACCCATCCGTGTCCCAACTGGAGTTAGTCTGACACCTGGTCATGCTAACAACCATTCCCCCTTAACCCCAACTGTTATAGACATTTTTGTGCCTCGTAACATGGAGCATGAAATGTCGATAATTACAGGGATCCTCAGTCCCTAAACATGTTGTTCTTACCCCTAGAAGAACAAGGTCAGCAAACCACAGCACTTCCCATCAGTTCTCCACCTGAAAACACTCAAAAACAGGCTATTTTTGGATCATGTCAGCTGCTCCACTGAGCATCTGCGCTGGAATGCAACTGCTCCTCCTTGTACCTGCGCTGAAAGTCAAATCTAATGAAGGCTACCTGCGCTGGGCGAGATTGGCCAAGTGGCACAGTCATTCTGCAAGGTGTCAATTGCCCAGGAAGCTTCCAAACTGACACTTGGTTCATGGGATTCGCCCTGTGATGAGTAAGAGGTAGTTGATCTCCATGTGTAAGCAAGGATCTCCAAGTGGACTTAAGAACTGAAGATTAACTGAAGAAGGAAAGGACACAAGGCAGCTTTATGTCAGTCTCAAGCTGACTCATCCTTTCTTCTTCTCTCCTATATATAGAGCTCTTCTATGAGGTCTATGGAGGCTGGAATTTTGTGCAAAGTAAGGAAGTGTTGTTGGTTTAAAGTTAGAGCTATTGGGTGATTGTTTTTCTAGAGGTGAAGAGGAGACTTCTTGCTGCTGGGGAGGTGCTGCTGGATTGGAGCCATTGATGGTTGTAACCTTCTCAGAACCCTGTTACTTTTATCAATAAAGCTTTGAATGTTCTCCTATATACTTGTATTGCATTGATGTATTGTATTTACTTGTATATTTGATTCACTCTAATCCATGCATCAGTTATGAGTACATGTATCTTGTAGTCTTCTTCTCTCTGTTGTGCAGGATCTATGTGTAGCTGGACCGGCAAAGGGAGCAAGGAGCTGGGAACAAGAGACAAAGAGAGAGGATAAGGATCGACAAAAGCGAAAGACACCGGTTGGTTAATCTTTTCTTCCTTCTCTCTGTACTTTCATAAAGGAAAACATTAAAGCTTTACTTTCAGTTGTTGCTAAAGACTGTCACCTTTAGAGTAGGGATAGGGTCATCCGAGTCGGATACTTTTCCCCACAACACCAACCCTACAGCACCCATATTCCACCCTTATCCTAAAGTTTTACATGTAAATATCTACCCCGCCCGCTTATAACCCCGTAAACCCACTTTTCTAATGTTTAAACCCCCCGCCATTTAATAAATTATTCAAATGCGCCACGGGCCCCATCCATTATCCCTCCGCTGCCTCACCTTTTCCGCCAACCGTCAGATCTGGTGCGCCGCAGATCAACGGTGGGCGGGTCTTGTCATCTCCGAAGCTGCCGAGGGTTAACGCCCAGGAGATCGGTGGTTTTCCTGTCATACTCCCGCCACGCGTCACCCTCTCGACTGTGGCGGAACCCTCTCTACCGAAACCACTTCTGCTCAAAGGCGGTGCGCCTGAAACTGGATACCGCCTTCCCCCCCTCCTGCGTCAGCGCCACGTCATGCTGACGTCACCATCCCGCGTCGGCCTCCTGCCACCGTGTCCTTGCCACGTAGCTGCCACCATACTACCACATCACCTCCTCCGCCGTATCGCCACATCACCCGGCCGTACTGCTAACGTCACCCCGCTGACATCACCCTGCCACGTCGCCGATGTACTGGGACCCGCCTGCTGACGTCATGCTGACGTCATCGTCAAAAAGTGCGAAAGGCACAAATCGCAGCCTAGGACGCCCGGAATCAGAATCTGAGGCATTTTTTCATGCGCGATTAGCGCCTAGCGGAAATAGGCCAAAATGGAAAGCCCCTTCGTGACTCGGCCTATAGCATGCCTGAAAGGCGCAAAATGACCAAAATTTCTTCGCGAAGCATTCAGAAAGGGGCAAACATAGTTTTTAAAGCAACAGAGGGCCGAACAGCTGCCATAAAGGTCGATGGGACAGTCTAAACCACTCAGAAGACATTAAAGAGGCCAGGTTCAACGCCAAAGAGTATCAGAGGAAAGATGAAGCAGCAAAGAGTATCAGTTCAGCAACATCGAAGCAGGTGAAAATTAAAGACCTCCATCAAAGTCAGCAAAGCAGTTAAAGCCATTTAAAAACTTATCTGGTCGGGATTAGTGAACATTAATGGCACCGAACAGCAGCAGAACCAAGTTAGAGGTGGAGATAAAAGACAAATCACAGTTATTACAGAAAGACGGCACCAAGGCACCCAGGACAGACATTAACTCTGTTTGATACAGCTGCCCTCAGCGCAGCTCAAAGATATTTTCATGCATTTATTTCTGGATAAGATTAGGTTAAAGTAATCATTTTCTTTCAGACCTGTTTAGGTCAGCTGTAATAGATTAATCTTGGATAATTTTCCCTATTTATACCACCCTCTGTACTGTTTTAGAGGTTGTTTGGTTGATAATCCTCATTAGAGACTCGCACTGTATATCTGATATGTTTTCCTTAATCAAAGATTGCTGAAAGTTTGGAGAATGGACTGTCTGATGTGTTGTTAATGGTTTCTGAAGGATGAATTTGGAATTCTTGTGCTGCCATATGAATCAATAAGTGTTCCTCACCTCTGTTATTTCAATTTCATATATGCTCAAGTTATAGAATGAAGGATTGGTTTAGAATTTGCTTGGCTGCACTCTATGCTCAGTTTCTGTGGCTTCTTAATGTTTTTCCTCTTGATTTAGGCATAAATATGAATTATTTTATGGCTCATGTTTGATCTATTTCACATATGAATGATTGTTATCTAGGAATTCTCAACTGCTCCTAGATAGGGTTCATTTATCTTCCCTCTGCTAACCTGAATGAGAAATTCTTAATTGCCTCGCATTCCTTAGCCTTACAATCCATCTCTTTACCTTAAATGATTGTTTCATATGCAGCTGTCTTGCTCCATTTTCCTCTCTTGTGACCAAGAAAACGCACCAGCAGTCTTACTCCATGACTCCATGTCCAATGGTTTGAAACTTACCACACTATGTTTTGCCTCTCTACTTGAAAGCATCAATCATCCCACCGAAATCAAAACAAAACCCCTTGAACTCAATAACTAGCCTAAAATCATCTTCAACAAAGCTAAATCAGAAAGAGAGAGCCCTCTCTGACTATAGGTGGGCTAGAACCTGCAGTCCAAAGATTGGTTTTTGGTTACCTCGGCCGTATCCTTTCACGAGCTTAAGGACAACCTGAGTGATAACATAATGGCGACTCCACTGGGGAACATCCTCAGTTAATTTCACGAATCAAGTTGGAAAGCTCAATTAGGGAACTCGAACTAATTCTTCCGATTGCTGTCTATTTCTTAAAACTACATATAAAGCCTGAATGTCAGCCAGGAAGCCTTTGAAACTGTTCTTGCTTTGCACTTACAGGATTAAATAAACGCTGCTTCAGTCAATCTTCATTCTAGCTTTAAGCTCTAAACAGTTGTCTCAAAAATTTAACCAATTCCTTCCTAAACTAGAAACATTCTCAGGAAAATACCAAAAAACAAAATTCGGAAGCTGGCTCCAAAGAGGAAAACTCGTTATACTAGGTCAAATCCCGACCCAGACCCTCCAGCTGTTTTTGACAATCCCAACTTAATCCCAAAGATTCTTAGGAAGCAAGAAGATTTTGCTGAAAATAGTCCTGAAGCAGTTCACCCAAGCTGTGTTCCAACCCCAGTCAAAGTTTTATTTCATTCAACCCCGACTTCCCCTTGTTCATCATCCACCTCTCAAAGCACTCCTTCCACACCTTCATTCACTGCACATAATACCACTACTACCACTGTTGTTACAGTTGTTCCAGTTGTTCCTGTTGTTCCTGTTGTTCCACTTATCCCTGTGAATATGGCTAATAGATATGCACCCCTGCAACTACCTGCTAATCCTAGGGCCATGCCTCAGGATTATCAAACTAAATTCACCTATTTTGATGGAACTGGTTCTTGCACAGCCCTTCAACATACCAAGAAGATGCAAGACTATTTTGAGAACTACGAGATAGACGATGATAGCGTGAGAATGAAAATTTTTGTCCAAAGTTTAACAGGTGATGTAAGAACTTGGTTTAGAGCACTTGTTGCAAATTCCATAACCAATCCGGATGAGCTTTACCAATCTTTTATCAACAGATGGGAGAAAAAGAAAGACCCCTTGCACATACTAGCTGAGTACGACACCATAAAAAGAGGATCTCAAGAGTCTGTCTTAGATTACTGTGCAAGATTCAATAATGTCTACAATGCAATACCACAGAACTTAAGGCCTCCACCTGACCTTGCCTTGTATAAATTCCCTGATGGATTTGACCCAGATATGGCATACCAGTTAAAAGAAAGAGCCCCTCAAACCCTTGCAGACATGCAAAATGTTGCTGTTAGTGTAGAGGCTAACCTAATTGCCAAAAGAAACAGAGCTAGAATGGAAAGAAGAACCGCCTTTAAGGAGGAACCCTCAGCCTTGGATCAAAAGCTTGATGCTATCATCAGTGGCATGCACAGGCTGGGAGACAGAGTAGAAAGTGTTGAGAGAAAATCTTCATGGGATGGACAACAACCTAATGCCATGAGGAACCCAAATTTCAGGAAAACGCAGAACACAAATGCTGGTAGGTCTAGTCCAGACCATGATGTAAGGCCCCCTTTTCACGAAAATTATGCTGAAGCATCTACATCTAGTGAGCCCACAGAGGACACTCACATCAACTTGGTAGATTCAAGGGCTGAGCAACAAATTTTCCTAACTCAACAAGACCACGATGAACATGACTTTAATCAATTTCAGACTAAGTCTGGTGAGTCTTTTGATTTTAAACAAGGTTATGATACTACTGTGTATGAGGTCCACAAACAATATAAGCTGAGAACTAGGACCATTGATATTTCTGAACCTAGCAAACCAAAGGATGGCTAACAGCCCAACAAGATTAGAGGCAAGGCTGTCATAACAAAACCAGCTGATACAACTGTCCCAAACCCGCATCAAGTAACTATAGAGGACATAACAAAAAAGCAACCTTCTATTGATCAGCCTCTGCCACCTTATTCCTCGAAAGAGAATTCGAACAGCGTTCCAAAAAGCCCTCCTAAAACTGAAAAACCACAAGCAATAACTTCCCACAACGCTGATAATTCAAATGAAAAAGAGAAATTTGCCACTGTCAACACCAAGACTCCATTGGAAAAGCCATTTAATTTAGAGGCAGAGATTGGAAAACTGAAAATATCCATCCCTTTATCTGAACTTGCAAGACATGACATCTATAGGCAACAGATTCAAAGATCACTTCAAATACCAGAGGTCAAGGATGATGTCAATGTTCTAGATGATACCCCTGAGCTGCTGTTTGGTCCAGAAGTTAATGGAAAATCAGCATATGGATCTGTTCTACCATTCTATGTCAGTTTGCACATACATGACAAAGTTTTGCACAACGCTATGTTTGACTCAGGTGCCTCACACAATATTATGCCCAAAGCTGTAATGAAAAAGCTAAACCTTGAAGTCACTAGGCCATACAAAGATCTATTCTCCTTTGACTCAAGTCAAGTCAAGTTTTTAGGCCTCATCAAAGACTTGTGTGTCTCCTTAGTCCAATATCCCAACAAGACCATCCTCATGGATGTGGTGGTTGCTGACATTCCACCAAAGTATGGCATGCTATTGTCAAGATCTTGGGGAGCAAAACTCCAAGGGTCCCTCCAATTAGACCTCTCTTATGCCACTATATCTGTCTTTGGGCAACCAAAGAGACTATATAGAGAAACACTGATGAAGTATGTGGTAAGTAGCAAGGACAGGCCTGAAAATTTTCCCATTTACTCAATCCATTCTGATATGGATTCTTTTATTTTATTTAATGAGGAAATAAATCCTCCAACTGATGATAAGCATTTGGCTTTAGAACTAAACACACACACCAATGAAGAATCGGTTTCCCATACTCATGAAACTGTCAAAACAATTAAGGCGACCAGCATACAAGAGGAACTGCCCCAAACAAAAATTTCAAATCTGCCCAATCCTAGGATGGCTGAAACTCTTAGTACTAACCACAAGCAAGAAACCACATGGTATTTAGAGTTTGATGGCTCTGTTAACAAGTTAGGAGCAGGGGTAGGTGTCTGGATTCACAATACACATAACAATCATGCATAAGGCCATGCCTATAGACTAAACTTTAAATGCACCAACAACATGGCAGAGTATGAGGCTCTCCTGTTAGGCCTTAAACTGCTCAAAGCTCTAGGAGCTGCAAAAGTGTCTATTCTAGGTGACTCCGATTTAATCATACAACAAATGAAAGGTAACTTTGTTACCAATGACAATAGAATGAGGGCCTATAGGACTGTTGCCACTAATATACTCAAGGCATTCACTGAATCCAGGCTTGCTAAGATTTCAAGAAATCATAACATTCATGCACACAGCCTAGCCACTTTTGCTAGCACATGCAAGCTTCCCTTTGAGCCAAACCACCACTTTACTGCTGAGATAAAACATAGGCCCGCTGTCCTTAATAACATTAAAGACTGGCAAGTATTTGAAGATGATGCCCAGATTAACAATTTCCTCACTCTTGAGCATGAGTTTTCAAATATTAACATTGACATGGATGCCATGACAGATGAACAACACCAAACAAATGAAAATCAGCAGGTCGTAACAGCTGTAATAGCCAAACAAATCCTGAACCCAACCGTTTTTGACAAAACAAACATAGAAGAGCTGAGACAAATGCGTTTGGAGGAAATAGCCAAAATAGAGGCCGAGATCATTGACTTAAAGGATAACTTTTTGCCTGCTGGGCTAACTCCATTAGAAGATATGTTTGATGCAAATGATGTTCCCAAAAAACCAAAAATGCAGCCCTTGAACACTGATATAGAAGAGCACAACATTGGAACAGCAGAGAAGCCCAAAATGATTAAATTGTCCAAAAATCTGCCCCCCGATCAGAAACCCAAATATATTGATTTGTTTAAAGAATTCCAAAATGCATTTGCTTGGAGTTATGAGGACTTGAAGTCCTATGACACCTCAGTGATCCAACACACCATTCCCTTAAAACCAAAACAGAAACCCTTCAAACAAAAGCTGAGGAGAATCAACCCGGTACTTCTCCCTTTGATTGAAAACAAAGTGAAAAGAATGTTTGAAGCAGGCATAATAGCACCCATCAGATTTTCTGAATGGGTATCCAATCTTGTTCCTACAAGAAAAAAGACAGGTGAGATTAGGCTATGTGTAGACCTAGGAAATTTAAACCAAGTCTCCCTAAAGGACCACTACCCATTGACCAAAATGGATCATATTCTGCAGAGAGTAGTGGGGTCTTCTAGAATCTCTTTGCTAGATGGCTTTTCAGGTTTCAATCAAATACTGGTTCACCCGGATGACCAAGACAAGACAGCCTTTACCACACCGTGGGGAACATTTAAGTATGTGAAGATGCCTTTCGGACTTAAAAACGCTGGTGCCACCTTTCAAAGGGCAATGGATGTTGCATTTGCCAAAGAAATACATGATTTTTTAGTTGTCTACCTTGATGACTTAACCCCTTTCTCTAAATCTGATCAAGAGCACCTAAAATATTTGAGGCAAATATTCATGACATGCAGGAAATATGGCATTTCCTTGAATCCCAAGAAGTCTCTCTTTGGCCTTGAAGAAGGAAAACTTCTTGGCCATATCATATCGAAGGACGGGATTAGAATTGATCCTGAAAGAATCCAAGCCATCCTCCAAATCCCATATCCAAGAAACATAAAAGAGTTGCAAGCATTCCTTGGAAAAATCAACTTCCTAAGAAGATATATTCCAAATCTAGCTGAACTGATACGACTATTAAGCAACATGTTAAAGAAGGATGCCAAGGTAAAATGGTCTCTCGAAACCAAGCAGGCCTTTGAGAGTATCAAATCTGCCTTAACCCAAGCCCCTGTCCTCACAAGTCCGCAATTTGATAGGGACTTTATCATATTTTCTTTTGCATCCGATCATACCATAGCTACTGTCCTTTTGCAAAAGGATGACCAGGGAGATGAAAAGCCAATTCCATTTTTCAGCCGAGCCTTAAGAGATGCCCCTTTGAAGTACCCAATCATGGAAAAGCAGGCTTATGCCCTTGTTAAAGCAATCAAGGATTTCCGAATTTACATTTTATATTCACATGTGATTGCTTATGTCCCAAATGCTATTGTAAGGGACATATTAACCCAAGAGGAGTTAGAGGGCAAAAGAGGCAAGTGGATTGCTAACATCCTTGAGTATGACATAGAAATAAAACCAACCAAGCTGATAAAGGGACAAGGTTTAGCCAAACTAATGTCCGAAACAAACTTTCAAGCCTTAGACATTAACCAATTGGACAATGAACAGGAGCCGGCGACTCCACAGATCAGTGAAACCTTTTTGCAATCTCCATGGTATGCTGATATATGCTTTGTATTATTAAACCTGTTTGCTCCCCCAGGATTGTCTAGAACCAAGAAAAGATTTTTGAAAATGAAGGCTTTAAAGTTTTGTGTCATAGATGGTGCATTATTTTGGAAAAATCATGAAGGCATATTGCTTAATTGTTTAACCATGAATGAAACTAACAATGTCATGAAAGAATTCCATGCAGGTGACTGTGGAGGACATCTATATTGGAAGTCAACTGCTGATAAAATTTTAAGGGCTGGTTTTTATTGGCCCTCTCTTTTTGCAGATGTAAAAACGTTTGCCATTTATTGTCACAAATGCCAAATCTTTGAGGGAAAAAGAAAGCTGTTGCCCCTGCCCCTTAAACCCATCTTAACTGAAAAGCCTTTTCAACAATGGGGTCTTGACTTCATTGGAGAAATCCATCCCTCTTCCTCAGGCCAGCACAAGTGGATTCTAACAGCCACCTACTATTTCACCAAGTGGGTTGAGGCCATCCCATGCAGGCAAGCCAATGAAACCATCATTATCCAATTCCTTGAGTGCAATATCCTCTCTAGATTTGGCTGCCCTGAGAAGATCATTACCGACAATGCCGCTGCTTTCAAATCCAAAAAGATGATCAATTTTTGCCATAAATTTCACATCACCTTGGGTCATTCCACAGCCTATTACCCCCAAGGTAATGGCTTGCCTGAGTCATCTAATAAAAGCCTGATTAATATCATAAAGAAAGTGCTAGAAGAAAACAAGAAGAACTAGCATAGAAAGCTCACAAATGCCCTATGGGCAAACAAACTTTCAACAAAGAAATCCATTGGGATGAGCCCTTATGAGCTAGTATATGGCATGGAGGCCAGGTTTCCTTCATGCTTGGGCGTCCCTACCATCAGACTGTTACAGGAGATCCAGGTTGAACCAAATGACATTCAACGAAGAATCAATCAGACCATTCATCTTCAGCAAAACAGAGAGCAAGTTTATGACAGAGCTCAAATTTTGCAAGAAAAGCTCAAAAAGATGTTTGATAAGAGAGCTAAGGCTGAGGATTTCAACATTGGCGACAAAGTTATAAGGTGGGACTCACGAAGAGAAGACAAGGGAAAACATGCAAAATTTGATTTTCTATGGAAAGGGCCATTCATTATTTCTGTTGTTCAGGGAAATAACACATATTTTCTCAAATCTGTAGAGGGCATCACTGCTGAAGAAGGCCCTGTTAATGGCTGAATGTTAAAACATTACCATGATCCCTTTTAAGGGATACAATGAAGCTTTGTATATATCTTTTTGTACATTGATATTTGTATATATCAACACTTTGTTTTTATTTCTGTAAGCAGTCTGATTGTTAGAGAAGCAGCAGCAAAATTTGTGAAGACACAGCCAATGCCAGTATTCCATTTTTAAAGCTCTGTCTCTGCATTAATCTCAGCAGAACAGCAAGAGTAGCGCTGTCATATCACAGCAATTCATGGCAATGCTCAAGCAACATTGTATATAATATCAAGCACGCAGAAGAAAGCAGGCAGTGCTATGTATTTCACAATATTTCAGTTGAGGAGAAGGCTGCTCATATTTCAAAATTTCACACTTCTAGCAGCCAGCACAAAGAAAAGTTTCAGTCTACAGCAACCATAGAAGATCAAGGCAGTCTGACCTGCTGTTCTTGGCTTTTCACAAGGAAAAGCCATCCCCAAGTGGAGCCACTATTAGCCTCCTGTTGCAACAGGTGTTCATCTTTCATGATTGACATTTTTACATGCCAAATATGTCATACTTTGCATGCCGCAATGCTCCATATTTCCACAAGAGGCCAAAGAAGAAGCCATGAAAGTGTGCCAATCTAAATGCCACTGTTGTATTCCAATTTTGATTACTTAACCATTTTTGAAGAATGTTCTGTTAAGGGAAGTCCAAACAGCTTAATCTTGGCTTCCCTAGGTTTCAATTTCTTATTTTAGAATATAGAGAATCATTATCTGTCCAAATAGCTTAACCTTGGCAGACTTGTAGATAGGTAGAGAAACAAAGGAGCCCAACTGCTTAATCTAGGCCCTTGGAAGAAATAAGTGTAGATTTAGATAGGAGGGCAGTCAAAAGAAAATTGTAAAGCAAGGTCTGCAAGTCTAAGTGCACCCAAACCAAAAAGAAGAAAAAATGCTAGGTAAGTAGGCTGGGTAGGTAGTTTTTGAGGTTGCAGAATGTCGATTTATGATCAATTTTGTGTTTCGAAGTGATACTGTACTTCAGATTACAGGTACAAGGCAGTTTTCATTTGGAGGAGCTCAAGCGAGGCATGACTAACTCCCTCTTCCTCTTACTCCCTAAATCACTCACTAATTTCCCTAAAGAGGTCAAGATCTGCTTGATTCCTCTTAGTTTCATTATTTCCCATATCATTTGCCTTGGTGAAGATCTGCTTCACTCAAGGATTTCCATTCTTCCTCTATGAGTCACTTTTCCCCCTTGATAGCCTAAGATCCACATACTTAGCGCTTTCTTGTCATTTCCATATTAACTCCTAACTCTATTATTTAGCTCCCTAAATCATTTCCCTATCCCCTACTATGTAAAAATATATAAAATCCCAAAAATATTAAATAATCCTCCCCTGGCACTATAGCCATATTCTTCTAAGTCTGGGAGGCAGTAGTCCATCTGGGGCTCCTACTAACCCATCCGTGTCCCAACTGGAGTTAGTCTGACACTTGGTCATGCTAACAACCATTCCCCCTTAACCCCAACCCTACAACACCCATATTCCGCCCTTATCCTAAAGTTTTACATGTAAATATCTACCCCGCCCGCTTATAACCCCGTAAACCCACTTTTCTAATGTTTAAACCCCCCGCCATTTAATAAATTATTCAAATGCGCCGCGGGCCCCATCCATTATCCCTCCGCCGCCTCACCTTTTCCGCCAACCATCAGATCTGGTGTGTCGCAGATCAACGGTGGGCGGGTCTTGTCATCTCCGAAGCTGCCGAGGGTTAACACCCGGGAGATCGGCGGTTTTCCCATCGTACTCCCGCCACGCGTCACCCTCTCGACTGTGGTGGAGCCCCCTCTGCTGAAACCACTTCTGCTCAAAGGCGGTGCACCCGAAACCGGATACCGCCTTCCCCCCCTCCTGCATTAGCGCCATGTCATGCTGACGTCACCATCCCGCGTCGGCCTCCTGCCACCGTGTCCTTGCCACGTAGCTGCCACCGTACTACCACGTCACCTCCTCCGCCATACCGCCACGTCACCCGGCTGTACTACTGACGTCACCCTGCCATGTCACCGCCGTACTGGGACCCGCCTGCTAACGTCATGCTGATGTCACCATCAAAAAGTGCGAAAGGCGCAAATCGCAGCCTAGGAAGCCCGGAATCAGAATCTGAGGCAGTTTTTCATGCGCGATTAGCACCTAGCGGAAATAGGCCAAAATGGAAAGCCCCTTCGTGACTCGGCCTCCAGCATGCCCGAAAGGCGCAAAATGACCAGAATTTCTTTGCGAAGCATTCAGAAAGGGGCAAACACAGTTTTTAAAGCAACAGAGGGCTGAACAGCTGCCATAAAGGTCGATGGGACAGTCTAAACCACTCAGAAGACATTAAAGAGGCCAGGTTCAACGCCAAAGAGTATCAAAGGAAAGATGAAGTGGCAAAGAGTATCAGTTCAGCAACATCGAAGCAGGTGAAAATTAAAGACCTCCATCAAAGTCAGCAAAGCAGTTAAGGCCATTTAAAAACTTATCTGGTCGCGATTAGTGAACATTAATGGCACCGAACAGCAGCAAAACCAAGTTAGAGGTGGAGATAAAAGACAAATCACAGTTATTACAAAAAGACGGCACCGAGGCACCCAGGACAGACATTAACTTAGTTTGATACAGCTGCCCTCAGCGCAGCTCAAAGATATTTTCATGCATTTATTTCTGGATAAGATTAGGTTAAAGTAATCATTTTCTTTCAGACCTGTTTAGGTCAGCTGTAATAGATTAATCTTGGATAATTTTCCCTATTTATACCACCCTCTGTACTGTTTTAGGGGTTGGTTGGTTGATAATCCTCATTAGAGACTCGCACTGTATATCTGATATGTTTTCCTTAATCAAAGATTGCTGAAAGTTTGGAGAATGGACTGTCTGATGTGTTGTTAATGGTTTCTGAAGGATGAATTTGGAATTCTTGTGCTGCCATATGAATCAATAAGTGTTCCTCACCTCTGTTATTTCAATTTCATATATGCTCAAGTTACAGAACGAAGGATTGGTTTAGAATTTGCTTAGCTGCACTCTATGCTCAGTTTCTGTGGCTTCTTAATGTTTTTCCTCTTGATTTAGGCATAAATATGAATTCTTTTATGGCTCATGTTTGATCTATTTCACATATGAATGACTGTTATCTAGGAATTCTTAGTTGCTCCTAGATAGGGCTCATTTATCTTCCCTCTGCTAACCTGAATGAGAAATTCTTAATTGCCTCTCATTCCTTAGCCTTTCAATCCATCTCTTTACCTTAAATGATTGTTTCATATGCAGCTGTCTTGCTCCATTTTCCTCTCTTGTGACCAAGAAAACGCACCAGCAGTCTTACTCCATGACTCCATGCCCAATGGTTTGAAACTTACCACACTATGTTTTGCCTCTCTACTTGAAAGCATCAATCATCCCACCGAAATCAAAACAAAACCCCTTGAACTCAATAACTAGCCTAAAATCATCTTCAACAAAGCTAAATTAGAAAGAGAGAGCCCTCTCTGACTGCAAGTGAGCTAGAACCTGCAGTCCAAAGATTGGTTTGTGGTTACCTCGGCCGTATCCTTTCACGAGCTTAAGGACAACCTGAGTGATAACAGGGACAAGAAAGATGGTTTAAAAATTTCAAATTTGATATGATCCCCTACAAATAATTTCTGAAGCCAGAGTTCATTGACTCAGATTTAAACAAGTCTGTTCCCAGAAATTATGTCAAGGACTCATATGCCAATCTACTTACCTACATACAGAGGTACTTTACCTGCGAGGGGAGATATCATAAGGTGTATTCATATCATTTTAAGCTTTTGCTGCATTTCACAGGAAAGATATCTCTTGATTTACCCTTCTACTTATTTCGTAGCCTAAGCAAAATGTGTGACAAGGTGCAGCTAAAGAAAGAAGCCTGTGAGACCTCATTGTTTCACCATGGTTTGGTTAAGTTGATTGTTCTGCATGAACTCCAGAGAGTAGGTAGAGACTGGTCCACTTTCATGTTTATGTCTAGCTTCAAAAATGAAACTGGCCTCAGCCCTCAAGCAGTGAAAAATTCTCCACCATAAACTGGTCATCGTACAGAAACAAGATCCAAGAGATTTACAAAATTGAAGGCAAGGAAACAAGTAAAGGAGCCCGCCAGATCAATGGTTATTGAAGACACACCCCAGCTGTCCCTGAAAGAGAAAACTCAGATCAAAGAGGGTATGCATGAATCATACACAGGTGAAGTGGTTCAAAGAAGAAGGACTAGGAGCCAGATAGCTAAAGAAAAAGGCAAGACGGTGATTACTAAGGAAAGCCCTATTTCAAAAGGAAACTTGAATGACTTACTACAAACCATTAATATTGAAGAATCTCCCCTGGTTCAAGTAGATTTGATAGAATCAGGTAAGGACAAGACTAAAAGAATCAAAGCCTTGAAAAAGCTCAAGTTTGATGATCAGGTTGCTCAATTTGTCTTTAAGCCAAGAAGACCCATGACGAGGAATTTCAAACAGATACAGGAGATGCTGCCAGAAGCAGGTGAAACAGAGGAGATCATAAAAACTCATGACAGACCTGTGACTTCGATAGAAACATCATCACAGCTGCATAAAGAAGATAGAAGAAAGGCAATTATCCCACAAGAGGAATATAGTGTTGAAGAATTGAAAAATAAGTTGAGGTTAGCAAATCTTGAAATTGCTAGATTTAAGAAAGCCTCTAGGAAGCATGCAATCAGGGAAGCTCATTTTGACAAAGTGCAAGTTCTGTGGGAAGATAAAACATTTCAAATACCCGAGGTGGTCGACTGTAATGCACAATATTATACCTGGACAGTCCCTGCAATAAAGGAAGCAATATTCATCAGAAAGGTTAACACGAAACTGAGAGCTGGGATCAGAGTTATGAAAAAACAAATTGAAGATCTGAAGATACAACTAGGCCAACAGGAAAGACTTCCTTAGCTAAGGAAAATCTCACAGCAGGTAAGGTTAAGTTCCAAATTTTGATGATTTACCATGTTCAATTTTTGATAGCTTCAGGGCAGTTGAAAAGGACATGTCAATACAAAGAAACCCAAGACAATCAAATTTTGGCTTGAAACTGTGTTTTGGTGATTACACAGCAGTTTTGTAGCGCGCTACAAAACTGCTGAAGAAGATGCCTAATGCACAGCAGTTTCGTAGCGTGCTACGAAACCACTATAGTTGCATAATTAAAACTCTGTCGACCAGTTTTGAGGGACCGGCGGGAAATTTTTGAAAGGAAGTCTCAAAGAAAGGCCATTTACAATGTGCAAGAAACCAGCCAGGGCAAAACAAGCGGAAGGAAGTTATATGAACTTTAAACTTTTTGTTATACAAATGATCACCCCTAGTATTGTAAATGACCTTTCAATCAGCTTTGAAAAGTTTTTGTCATCACACATATATATGGTAAAGGCTTACAACACATGAAGAACGTGGCATTCCAATAGATTGTTGGGTAATTAAAGAAGATCAACGTGATTAATTGGTTCCGAATATCTTTGAGGAAACCAAAAGCAGAAAAACAAGGGCAGTTTCCTACTTCTCAGTAGCAGTAAAGGGATAAGACAGTAAGGACCAGTAAGGAACTCCAAACATCCACCACAGCTAAATTGAAGGAGACCACTTGTCAGAGAACGATATTTGATTGTAATTAATGCTATTATCAACGTGATGTGGAGTTAGACTCCTAATTGTCTTAGGTTTCTAAAACGTCTAGTTAGTAGTTCGTTGCATTTAATAAGTATTTAAAGTTTGAATAGGTGTCATAACAAGTAGAATACGAGTTCCCCTCAGGTTGGAGGAGGAATCTCAACTATGTAAAGAATTCTATATATAGGAGAGAGAGCAATACACCAGGGGTTGGAAATTTATTGAGAAAAGCTCTGATATTTGGCTTTATGTAAAAGACTCTGTTTTTAGTAATACAGTATTGGCTTTGCTTCTCAGGAATCATAAAGAATTCAATGTGATGAATGTCTTGTGTTGTCTTTTCCTATTATCTACAATGTTATGAATATGTGATTACTTAGAAATCACTAACAGTGCTCTAATTTCCTTCATATATTCGTAAACTGTACTAGCCTTCTATGTGTTTGGTGTGTTCTACTTATGTTGGATTCTGAATGCCTTGACTTCTATGCAAAGCTAATCTTACTGTCACTACTAAAGCATATCTGAATCCATAAGCCCAATGGATACTTTCTAATCGTGTTTCAACCTCTTAGGCTTGTTCATTTTATTTCATAGAGTTAGCCATCTTATTCATTATCCAAATCTTTAATCTTGTGAGAGAGCCCTCTCAGGTTGAGGAGGCTAAGCCTCAACCTAAAGTAGGTTTGAAAGAGTTACTTGAAGTCTACCTGATCAGCAACCTGTCAAGGTCTAGTTTTGAGATAACAGAAGGATCAGCTAGTAAGCCTCTTGAACTTGTTCATACTAATTTATGTGGACCATCAAGGAAAAAGTCACCTCGTGGAGAAGAATACTTTATATTGTTCATTGATGGTTTTTCCAGAATGTGTTGGATAGGACTTCTAAAGCATAAAGATGAATCATTTGAAAAGTTCAAAGCCTTCAAAGCTTTAGTTGAAAATGAATCAGATCACAAAATCAAATGCCTCAGATTTGATCAAGGAGGGGAATTTACCTCAGATGAATTCTTCGACTTTTGTGAAGAACATGGAATAAAAAGGGAATCCTCCACCGCAAGGACTCTTAAGCAAAATGGAGTGGTAGAAAGAATGAACAGAACTATTCAACAAATGGCTCGTGCTATGCTAGATGAATCTGGAACTCCTGCAACCTTCTGGGGTGAAGCTACATTCGTTGTCGTCACTATTCTCAACAAAGCAAATGTTTGGGTAAACAGCACTCAAACTCCACATGAACTTTGGTATGATAAGACTCCTATTGTAAAATACTTCAAAGTTTTTGGAAGCAAATGTTACATAAAAAGGACTGATGAAAAGCTTAGTAAGTTTGAGCCCAGAGCAGATGAAGGTATTCTCCTTGGGTACTCTTCCCGAAGTAAAGGATATAAATGTTATAATAAAAGACTTGGGAAAATTATTGAAGCTATTGATGTTGTGGTTGATGAAGCATGCAAAAATCCAAAACAAATAAAAACCGAAGATTATGAAGAAGATGAGGATTTTCCTTCCACATCAAATCCCACTAATTCTGGAGAAGAAACCAATGAAGCACCAGAAGAAGAGATAACGGTAGAAGAAAAAACTCCATCCAGGTATGTACAGAAAAATAATCCAGAAACGCAAATTTTGGGACAGAAAGAGGCAAGTGTGCAGACAAGAATAACTATTTCAAACGCTTCTAGCTATCTAGCATTGCTATCCTCCACTGAACCTCAAAATGTAAGTGAAGCATGCAAAGATGAATGTTGGGTAAACGCCATGAATGAAGAAATTAAGCAAATTGAAAAGAATAATACTTGGGAATTAGTTCCTAGACCTCATGATAAGAATATCATAGGAACTAAATGGATATTCAAAAACAAGTTGAATGAAAATAGAGAAGTTATTAGAAACAAGGCCAGACTCGTTTGTAATGGTTATGCTCAACAAGAAGGTATAGATTTTGAAGAAACTTTTTCACCTGTTGCTAGACTTGAAGCCATAAGAATGTTCCTTGCTCTTTCCAGTTTTCAGAAATTCAAAGTATATCAAATGGATGTAAAGTCTACCTTTCTTAATGGAGACTTAGAAGAAGAAGTCTATATTGAGCAACCAGATGGATTTATTCTTGGAAATGATGCAAAACTTGTATGCAAACTCAAAAAGGATCTCTATGGTCTAAAACAAGCTCCAAGGGCCTGGTATTACCATCTTGACAAATATCTCCATCAACAAGGTTTTTCGAAGGGATCAGCTGATAGCAATTTATACAGAAAGATTGAAAATAATAAATTGATAATACCTGTTGTGTATGTTGATGATATAATTTTTGGTAGCAATGAAGAAGCCATGAGTCAAAATTTTTCTTCAATAATGCAGCAAGAATTTGAAATGTCCCTGCTTGGTGAGCTTACATACTTTCTTGGTCTACAAGTTCAACAAAACAAAGATGGTATTTTTCTGTCTCAAACCAAATATCTCAAACAGTTCCTGAAAAAGTATGGCATGGAAGATTGCAAACCAGTATGTACCCCAATGGTAACAGGATGCAATCTCAGCTCAAATGATGAATCAGCAGTAGTGCATCAACCAACTTATAGATCCATGATTGGCAGCTTGCTTTATCTAACAGGTACCCGACCGGACATCATGCATGCAGTGGGAATAGTTGGAAGATTCCAAGCAAATCCAAAGGAATCACATCTTTAGGCAGTCAAAAGGATTTTCAAATATCTCCAAGGAACAAAAAATTTTGGTTTGTGGTATCCTAGAGATACAGATCTTACACTTCATGCATACACAGATGTAGATTGGGCAGGAAGCGTTGATGATAGAAAAAGCACTATTGGTGGTGCATTCTATATGGGTTCCAGATTAGTGTCTTGGTTCAGCAAGAAACAAAGTTCAATTGCATTATCTATAGCTGAAGCAGAATATGTGGCTGCTGCATCTTGCTGCACACAACTCCTTTGGATGATGCAAGCATTGCAAGACATTCAGATCACATGTACTCTACCCATCTCCATTCTACGTGATAATACAAGTGCCATCAGTATTTCAAAGAATCCAGTCATGCATTCCAAGACCAAGCACATACCCATCAAATATCATTTTCTACGTGAACAAGTGCTTGAACAAAAGGTCAAATTGGAGTATGTTCCCTCCAAAGAACAAGTTGCTGATATATTCACCAAACCACTACCCAGAGAGACATTTGAATATCTCAGACAAAAGCTGGGAGTAGTCGATGCATCATCCTGCTGTCAAAACTTATCAGTTTCAGAGAAAAGTGGTTATACACGAGTTTCATGAAGCGTATCCGCGTACATACGCTAGTTTCTGTGGATACAGTCGCGTATATGTTGGTTGAAGAAAAGCAATGGGCCAGACTCAGGATGAAAGGAGTCTAATATGGGTCTGACAATGATCATCTGGCACAAGTTTAGGGGGGGCATATTCTTCTAATAATGCATTGTTGGCATTATCTTAGAAGATCTTGGTACAAATTCACAGTTGTTTTTTATTGAAGTGGAACAGGTTCAGGGGGAGATCATGGTTGTTGATCTGGATGGTGATTGACAAATGCTGCTGATGATAGTTGTTGATGACTATCATGGTCTTGTTTCAGATATTTGGTCTCTATGTCATGTATATCTTTTAATGTCAAGGTCATGAAACGACCTATTTTGTTTCCCCACTATGCATGGGATGGATGATGTAATGTTCTTATTTTGACATGTATAAACAATTGGTATATCCCCACTTGGTTGGGTGGATGAGTCAAACTTGGTATATCCCCACTTGGTTGGGAGATGGATGTATGTATGAGTCATTGGTGATAGGAAGGTCATTTATGATGTATGTATAGAGTCATGTTCTTCTTTTAGAACATCTTTTTGCAGACCTTGCTTATATTCAGGGGGAGCATGGACTTGATCATGGAGCTCAATCAGCACTCTTTAGCATATCAGAGAATTCAACATGTACTCAGGGGGAGCATAACCCTTTTCCCTTGATGACAAAGGGGGACGGTGACTTAGGGTTGCCATCAAGTCCAAAGGGGGAGATTGTTGGCATTATGACATAGATTTGGCGCTATGACATAGGTGTTGTCCTTGATGGCAATTCACTCAGACGACATATCACAGTTCATACTCATAGAATGAAGAAAGAGAGGGATACGCAGGTTCCCCATTGACAAAGCCCCATGTGGGTTAGCAAACAAAAAGGCGCATATAGCGTACACATGCAATTTCACGGAAGGAAAGGTGCATACATGCCGGAAAACTTAGTTTTGGTCTGTGGTATTTGGTCCATGGTATTTTGATCCATGGTATTGGTCCAAGGTATCTTGTCCAAAGTGTTGACCCCGGGTATTTGGTCCAAGGTATTGGTTCTAAGTGGTTTTGGTCCATGGTATTGAGTAAGGCCTAAGACTATAAAAGGAGGAGAAGATCATTAGGAAAAGGTACTCAAGTATTGAATATCTAATCAAGAGTGAGATCTAGAATACAGGTTATTGGGTTATGGTGCATAGCTAGATCTGAATCAAGGATGAACCTTAGCGCTTAATGAAGCATAAGGTCTAATGATGGGTCAAGATCTTAAGGCTTGAAGTGAAGTATATTTGTGTGATTTTGATCTTTTATCTGAATAACTGGCGCATGTTATAGACTATAAATATGATTATCTGGGTATAACAGAAGTCTGGAATTGTTGTAAAGATTAAATCATCATTTATAGATCTATACGCAGGTTCACTTTAGAAAAGGCACGTATACACGCAGGTTATGCATATCAAAACAACGTATACATCTTAAGTTTGATTTGCAGATCTATACACAGGTTCGCCTTGAGAAAGGTGTGTATATACGTACGTTCGACACAGGGAAGTAGCATATACCTTGTAAAATTTGTTGTAGCTACTTCTATTTGCTGTTGCAGTGTTATGGTTTTTGGCTTGGGTTCTAGTTACTATATTCTGGTTGCAGAATTCTAAAAGATCAAATTGAAGGGTTGTCAGAGTGATTGATTGGTTCAGTTGTGAAAAGGAGATTGGTTGATGCATATATATTTGATGATTGAATGATGATGGATCTAGTCTGAAAATTTATGAAACGTGGTCCCTGGAAGAAAATAGAAGGTTGTAGCCTTCTGTAGGCCGGCACCTACGTACTAGTAAACATATCAGCAAGAGCTAGGGGGTTGTAGCTCCCTTCCAGGAGAAGCTAGAGAACGAGAGAAGGTTGTAGCCTTCTACAGGTAGAAGCCTGCGTACTGGTATAAGTCTGCACCAGTACAAAATTGTAAAAATAAGTTTCTTATTATTAAAAGATAGAGACGATTGCAGCAGGTGGTTTTCACCCACATTGGGTTTCCACCTTATATCTTGTGTGCATATGTGTGATGATCTATTTTGTTTTACTACACCTGTTTACTGTTTATATGGTTAATGAAGTTCAGATGCACTAATGAACGACCAACATATGATGGACTAATTGAATCATAAAATTACTAGATATACGCTAGTTGCATTAAACACAATTGTGTGTACACGTGGTTTCCCTTAACTGAAGTAGCATATATGAATCAGTGTATGAAATGAAAAGTTATTATTGATTTGCTAATACTGATTTACCCCCCCTCTCCGTATTATTTCCAATAGTATTACCCAAAGAAATAATCGCAAAGCAAGTTCTAGACTCGTATACAACATGTCGCTTCTGCAAGTATGGTTTTCCTAATAATACATCACAAAATTCGAGAGGAGCAACATCACACAATACCTCATCTGTGAAGGGCTCGATGTTTTAGGGAAGGTGGCACTGTTGACTGACTCAGAGATCTCATTCTTGGTGAAGCCACCCGATGTTGTACGGTTGTTGGTGTGGTATGGTCAGTATTCCCAGCCGCTTCACGACCTCTGTTGAAATGAGGTTCTTTAGGTTGCCACTGTCGACAATAAATTACAGTGGCGAACCCTTCACCCACACTTATGAGTGGAAAAGACACTCCCCCTCCTCTGGATCTTCGGGCTCATTCTTTTGGATCTTGGTGGTGGCTACAGTGGTGCTAGGCTCTGCATCATTAATCTACTTCCCCTTGTCATTCCTCTTGTCGAGTTCTGACTCAGGGTCAGAACATGCATCTGATTCTGGAGCCTTCAACTTGGCCACCAGTGACTGCTTGGCCCAACACTCACTTGTTTTTTGAGTGGGGTTCTTATGGATCTCACACCACTTTCCTGTGTCCTTTGTGGTGGTGTTATTTTCTTGCAGCTTCAACAAGTTCTCTTTGGTCACCCTACTTTGGCTTTGTCCTTTGTTCTTTGGATTCGCAGATCCAAAGTCTCGCTTCTTTTTTTTAAACATATGCTTGATCTTCACAGTGTATCAGTACAATGTGCCAAGTGAGGAGATGTCCAGGAAATCCATCTCGTCCTGGATGTACCTGTGTAAGCAGTTGTGGTATTTGAGTACCAAATTCTGCTCAAAACCCTTGATACCTAACTTTGTACGAAGGGTATGAAAAATATCAGTAAAATTCAGCATGACTTGGTCCCTTCCCTGCCGCAACATGGTCCACCTTATGTATTTATCCTCATAGCTTCCGAGAGGGTAGTACTGCTCCATGATGGCATCCCTGAATGAATTCCAAGTGGGTGAGGCTGAAAACAGTGAGGTCATACTTTCATCCTTTTACTCGTGTTAGGTTTCCCACTAGTCCTTGACGTGGGGGGCGACTTTGAGAAGTGAAAAAGTGATCTTTTCCCAACTCGGAAAATCATGAACAGAGAAATATACTTCTAATATATTTAACCATTTATCTACTGCATCTGCATCTATCTCACCCTCAAATATGAGAATGTCAAAGTTAACTTGTACCTTAAAGGGTGTGGCGCTTCCATAGTAGCTGTTGGAAGTAGATGTGTCATCCCTGGGTAGTTTCTTAAGGATCTAGGCCAAGTTTCCCATCTTTCTTTTCATCCACCATGGGGGGCATTAAAAATTTTAGGGGCTAATATTCGCAGGTGGGCTAATTCTCCATGATTTTTCCGGAAAAAAGATTCGCCAATTTCCATTTTTTCTAAGAATGATTCACCTAAATTTTATAGTATAAAATTATTTTACCTTAAAAATTATATAAAGACTATATATAAAATCATTATAAATTTGAATAATTTTACAAATATATCAATAAACATTTTATAGTTTGCATATTAGGGAGTAGTGAGATTCACCAATGTTTTTAAACTTCAAGATAATTTTCCATCCTTAAAATTTTCCCTAATGGGAGGCCATCCAGATTTGTGAGGCTGGTCTTGCAAAGGTTCAACCAATGCAAGCCCTAACTCCTTATATCCCGACGTAATTGGTGACATGAAAAGAAAAATAGAGAAATAGCAGACCCTTTGACACAACTGATCCAAATTTAAAAAGGAACGCAACAAATTACAGATATAACCATAAATGCAAAGACGTAATAGAAATAACACTTCATTTCATTAATATCAAATACTGAAGTATGCTTACAAACAAAATGGAAATAAGACTAGCTCGGGTGATGGTAGCTTATCTCTAAGAAGAGATGTGGCAGCTACATGCCCCTAAACTAAGTTACAATGAGGCTTAAGGGCCTTTTTATTATGAACAATAATAGAAAACCATAAACAACTAAAACCCTAACCGGAGGAGATGTAACACCAAGAGTTTATGGGCCCCGTTGGGGTTAGTTGGGCAGCCAACTTCCCAGGGTCGTAACTTGGTCATATTACCTTTGACACATATGATACCTCATTGGAAAGATCTGTCTGAGGACTACAATTATCAATGCGATTGTCAAAGAAATCACTATATTACTTTCGCCAAATAAAAAAAAAAATGTCATTTAGGGCCTCAAAACGGCTCCGAAAGTTCAGGACCCAAAAAACTGCCAAACACAGTAAATCGTGCTACAATTAAGGAAACTAAAAAATTGAAAGAGACAGTGGTGGGGGTCGAAGTGGGATAGGCAGGTGGCCACCAAAATCCACCTGGATCAAAACTCATAAATTTTTAATGATGAGAAATAACTTGCATTATCAAAGGCAAGTGTTGTAGGAATGCCAAACCTAGTGATGATGTTATGTTGTATAAAGTGAATGAATTCTTGGCCATTTAATTGCCTGAATGGAACTACTTCCGACCATCAGATGAAGTAATCCGTAGTTGTGAGGATATACTAGTGATAATTTGATGAGTGTGGAAGGATTTCTCTGATAACATCAAGGCCCTATTGTTGAAATGGTTCTTCGACTGCTACTCGGAGTAGTGGGGCAACTAACCTTTTATCCTAAGTGATACATTTTTGACAAGCTTGGAACTTGTCGACATAGGCATGAGAATTCGTAAAAAGAGTGGGTCAATAGTAACCATCCCTCAGAACTTTGTGTGTTGTGGTGTTTCCCACAAAGTGACCACCTGTGATTCCATCATGTAGATCCTTCAGAACCTTCTTTTTATCTTGTGTCTTAAGGCACCTTAGTAGGACTCCATTGTGGTGGTTCTAGAAAATCACTCCATGCCCCAGTTGATATGATAAAGCCTTTAAATGGATTTCCAATTTCTGTGTACTTGATAAGTGCGAGGGAAAGGTGCCATGCTCCAAAAATTATCGTAACTCCACATACTAAGGAACTATAGACATGGATTGAGGAACGTGGTCAATATTGTACATTTCAATTTCCTACTCCCATCCTTAGAGATCTTGATCGGGAGCATCCTTTTCTTCAACTTTTAGTCTGCATAGGTCATGACCCTTTATAGTATGAACTTGTTTCAACTCCATATCATATTCTTGAAGACAGGCCACCAAATTAGCCCTCTTCTCATCCAACTCTTGTTGCACAAGCAATGTTCTTACTGTTGGGTGAGGTACGAATATAGTGGTGTGAGCTTTCAATAAGTAGGGCCTGAAATACTTCAATTCCTTATATATTGCATTAATTCCTTTATCAATGGTAGGGTAATTTAATTATAGTCCTTGTAGACTAGTGCTAATAAAAGAGACAAGCCACCCATTTCCTTCATTTTCATTTTGAGTTAATACAAAGACAATCAATAAATCAAAAGAAAATGTATAAAGCAAGAAATCCTTACCATAATATGGACTGAAAAGTGTGAGTACATCAGAAATAGCCTATTTAATCTGAGAAAAAGAGTCTTTCTCCTGTTTGTCCCACTTATATATTGCATCTTTCTTAACCATCTCCTGTATGGGTTTGACTATTTGTGCGTAATCAGAGATTAACTTTTTGAGGAAATTGATTTTCCCTAATAAATATTGCATGGATTTGTTATTCACCAGGAATAAGATCTGTGTGATAAACCTAACCCTTGCAAGGTCAATTTTTGATATCGCTCTCTTCTATGATGTACCCTAACATGAACTCTTCAGACACACCAAAGACACTCTTCTTGGGATTCAGAGAAATTCAATGCTTTTAACACCACTCAAATATTTGTTTTAGATGATGTACATGATCCGACCTTCTCTTAGAAAATATGGTGACATCATCCAAGTAGAAAACAACAATCTAACCTATAAGGCATTGAAAGATGATTTCAATTGCTCTTTGAAAGGTTTCACTAGTGCTGATTAGCCCAGAAGACATTATTTTGAAAGAAAACGTTCCCCATTTAGCATCAAATGTAGTTTTCAATCTATCAGGTTTTGCTACTAGCACTTGATTATAACCTGAAATCCATCTAGTAGTGAAAACATTTCAAACCCAGACGCTATCTAGAGTATCTACTCCATGGATGGCACAGGATAGTTATCTTTGTCAGAATCCTAGTTAATATTTCAAAAATCAACACATAAACATATTTCTCCGGACTTCTTTTTGACTGAGACCAAGTTGGAAACCCACGTGGAATGTTTGACTTTGAAAATGATTTGAGCATCCTACAAATTTCTCAATTCCTTTTGAATAAGGGGATCCAGTGTAGGATAAACTTTTCATAGCTTCTGTTGGAACGGTTTCACCCTTTTTTTATGGGAATCATGCACTGCTGGATGATGTAGGTATCATAAGTCTTTAAATCATCATATTTCAAGGAGAATACATCCTGATATTGCTTTAATAAATGAATTAATGCTTGTCTCTCCTACAAGGAACAACAAGTACCGAGATTGACATACTTCGGATCGTGGGGTTCCCAAATTAACTTGTTCAAATGTGAGATTTTAACTCTAAGTCCTTGTGTTTGTTGGCCCTCTAAATTGATTCTGCAAGTCATATAATTTCTCCAGGGACAACACACCTTTTGGAATAGTGTTTCCTTTCGGTGCTCAAGATGCTTCTTGCAAAGCCTTCTCACGCTCATCCTCCTCTGTGGTGGCATCTTCAAATACATTAGTATTCAGCATAAAGTGTAGTATCTATTGGTTGTCATTGAAAATGTGTAAGTTAGTGACATTGCTGGGGAACAATCATTTATATAGAATTTCAATATAAAAACCATTTTTCAATGGCGACATCCTATCAACAGAATTTGCTAATGTATCTTCTGTTGCATTTCTAACTCTAGCAGAAGAAACAATATTGAAAGCTTTAAAATGATTTATCAAATTCCATACATCCTTTTGGTAGTTTCTGAGATGAGGTAAAACAAAATGTATAGTATCTCATACCTGATATGTGACTACCTCTGAGTCACTGATAACCTTCATAAACTCTACCTTCTTGTCTATAAATTTCTTTAATCTAAGTATGAGTTTTTTGTATTGTTCAATGTTATTAGTGCACTTGAACTCTAGATGACATGAAAATACATGTTTCTTATTATGAGGATCTATGAGGACACAACCGGCTCTGAAATCATCCTATGTCTTAGAACCATCAAAATAAAGAATCCAAAATTTACAAGCTACTAAGTTATTTCCTATATGATTACTACTATTATCACCAGTAATGTTATGTACACTAATATTGCATATGTCATTTTCACCAGCTTTAGAACAAGGAAGGAGTTCCAACTGTGTTTTTGGTGGAATCGGTGATGTATGTGAAAGATAGCAGCCAAGGTAAGTTTACAAAAATAAATTGTTGAAAATTATATCGGCGAAAGTGACCAGCTCATTTTTCCCTTCGAAGGATGTAACCATGTATTTCATGTAAGGTTTTGTTTCCACCTATATATGATTTCTCTTGCCCCTGTATGGAAGCCACACATGTGACCAGTTAGTTGCAAAATACCCTTGCAATTTGCTTGAGCAGTCTGTACTAAGGATTAAACCATAGGATTTTGGTATGTCCACGATTATGATATTTATACATTAATGAACTCGATCATTTTTAGATAATTTGACTAAGTTCACCAATAGCCTGGACCACAAATTTGTCCGTCTAAATAATTTGTACATAAGTTTTATACCATTGGCATTTATTTTCTTTGCAACAGATAATGGAATTACATTTATGAATGCACCAAAACCCACTAAACAATTGTGAACATTGTAATTGAAAATCTCAAAAGTCAATAGAAATGATGGCAAAGAGTATTATCTTCTAATGTTGCAGCATTAACGATTGACTCTAAGGGACTAGAAGACTTACTAGACACCTTTTAGGAAGAAGCATTATTACTTAATGAGGCTTGATCAAGGGCCCAAACAAGAAGTTCTCGTTGGCTTGCTATTCTTCTAAGGTCAAAGATTGAAACATTTGTGCATGCTTTCTTAATATCCTTGACTATGTTGTTGTCAAGTGCAACGAGGATTGTTGAATTTTCTCGAGGAGTGACTTTTCTTGGCACTTCTAGCGTGATGGTATTACTTTTAGTGTTGGTGAAATTGTTCTTTGTTGTGGTAGCATCTCCAGACTTGTTCGGAGCTTCGCTGATAGGCGAAGTGAGTTTCCTTAACATATCTTCTTTCAACTTTTTCCTTGATAGCTCTTTTTTAGGAACAAGCCTGTGACTTCTCAATTTATATCAAATATTTTTTTTCTAAGTTGGGGCCTCATTCGGTGGTGGTTCTTCTATGTTTTTCTTCTCAGCATTGAACACACAACCAAAATTATTAACTATGTGTCTGACACTTTCAGTCTCTTAAGTGCTCTTCAACCACCTCAGATTCTTCCTTTTCCTCTATTTGTTCAATCTGATCATCTACAAGCATTGAGTGAATAATATGCAAATCTAGAGCATTCATGTTGTCATTCCACTATGGGCATGTCTTTTCTAAATGATATTCTTGGAGAAAAGAAAAATATTGGTCCATGCCCATACTCTGACACTCAAGATGACATTTGGGCTTTGTGCATACTTAGTTGATTGATTATTGTTGTTGTTTCTATTATTGAACATCCTAAGGGATTTAAAATTTGAGGGATGGCTTCTTATAGTGGTCTCGCTTGTCCTTTGCTTCAGTTCTACCAATTCATTGGAAAAAATCTTGATAGTGCGGGTCAAGCTTTCTAGATCACTAGCTCCTTTGTCCTTGAAGAGGCCTCAAACCTTTAACCTATCTCCTTGGAGTCCTTGGATGATTCATCATCAACAATGAATCCAATTACATGCAATTCCTTCTCAACAACAATGGCCTCTTCAAAATTTTGGGCCAAAGTTTCCTTCGACGCCCTCTTCACAAACTATGATATGCTCATTGGCAAAGTAGGCATGTAGTAATCAATTGTAATGGAGGCATGAGGTGTCATATCTAGAGGAAATTCTTTTAATACCTGATTGAACCTGTGATTAAGGTCCTTGACCTTTTATTTTCCCCCCATCTTCAAGTTCCCCCATCTTTTAATAACATGGTTGGGGTATTGTCATCAGTGAAATTTTCTACTAACAAATTTTTAAACCCCCTCTAATTCTGAATTGAATTTGCAGGAAGACTATGATCCCAAGGAGTCGCTCTACCATCTAAGGTACAAGGTAAGATTCTACATACAACATCATCATAACGTACCTTGAGCATCTACAGGTGTAGCTAGAAATTATCCAAATGGTCTTTTGCTTTGATTGCCTTGTTAGGGTCATATTTCATTAATTACAATTCCGGGTTCTTTGGCATCTTGTGTAAAACACTTAGAAGGGAAAGTGGACCCCGAGTCATCCATTCTAGACCTTTTCCTTCCATGTTCTCATCTCTATCCTCCTCCTCCCCTTCAAAATCTAAGAAATCTTCTCCAAGACTGCCTTACTCGACGAAACTATCATCTGAGAGCACAACATTGTCTCTGTCACCCTTGTTGAAATATGGAGGTTGGTCTAGTTTTTCTTTGGATTCTATAGATTCTCATAGCTCTTTAAGGGTAGAAAAAAGGAAATATTTGATTGTAGAAACCACGATCCCTCTAGGATTTTCTTCTTTCTTCTTAGGAAAATAAGGATTATTATGTTCTCCGGGAATTAATCCAATAGCCTTCACAAAGAAACGGGTTATAGGTCGAATTGCCCATATGTGCTCGTAATAAATTTCACAACTTTGTTTATGGTTAGGATGATTAAATCTGTCTACTTCAGTAATATGAGTCAGAGAAGTGTTGGTAATGTTGCTACCTTGACCGAAGGAAGTGTGATGTGGGTGGGTGTTGTTATTAGCGATAAAAATCTGGATGCCCTCCTTCTAGCACTAGAAATGTTGATGGTGTTGGACCAAACAACATTCAAGGGGGTCTCCTTGATATGCGGTTCCGGCTAGACCTCAGACCATTTGGGATAGTACCCCCATCTGGGATACGACCCGGCTACCATTTACTTAAATATTTTCCTTGGATTTAATTTTTAGTAGAAGAGAGAGAATCACATATGTTCCTTTGAAAAGAAAGCTAGTGTGCCTCATGAATTTTCAGTTGAAAGTGCATCAAGGTTATTCTACCACAAAGAGGAGAGAAAGTGAGTCTCTAAGAGAGAGGTAACAATACCACCCTAATAAATACACACATGAACAAGAATTTATTTTCTAACATCAAACGAATACTCCACAAAGACATGACAATCATTACAAGCATCACAACATGTTCTCAATTAGATAAGAACTACAATAACCAAAATAGTTCAATTATCTTAGTACTGGTAAAAGAAACATGAATCAAAAACATTCAAATAATATCCTTACAAACATTTTTAATCCATGTACGAAAAAGTAATGGCCGTCAGGCTTCAATTATAAAGTAAAAGATCCAAGATGCATGAATACAATGAACATCACTTGCTCCAATAGTACAATGTTGGAACCACTACTTGCTCCCCAAAAGTACTAACTTATCTCTCTTATGCCTTATGGGAGAATCCAAGGTTAAAATTCCATTATATGAGAAATGAGGATCTATTTATAACTTGAGGAGTGACCTTGCATATCCTCATGACTCTTGGCTTCTAGTGACATTTGGACTTCTGCAACCTTTGAAGTTCCAAATGACTTTTGGAATTACATATGACTTTTGGTATGGCATGTCCTTTGGACTTCCCGGGCTCTTGAGTTCACACATTACTCTTGGACTTCCACTTGTTTGTATTTTACAATGATTACATTAATACCTCTTTGTCTCCCATATCATCATATGATAAACCAGACGCGTCACTATCTTGGATGAATGGGACATGGCAGTGACTGAAGACATGTATATGCTTTAGTGGTGTCATGGCTTCCACTGTGTCTATTTTTTTATCATCGTCTACTCAAGGTGCTTCCACCCTCCAAAGGGTATTAAAAATTTGGAGTCTTCATGGTGCTTTCATCATCAAGTTATAGGTGTGTTCTTCATTCTTCTTATGCTTCCTTCATTTATCCTCTTTGCCTGATCTTCCTTGTGTGTTCTTTCCATAAGGTTCCTGGAATGCTTGTTTCTACAATCCCTTATGACGATCAACTATTAGTTTGAAAATATTCTACTCTACCATGTTTTATGCATATTTCCTTGTTTATTTCCTTTTGATGTGCCTAAAATGGTCAATGGAGGATCACGACGTAAGGGCGCACTTGGAAAGATTAAAGGATGGAGGAGGAGGAGATTCGAGACTTCAGCATGTGCTCATTCACCCTAAGAAGAAAGCAATCAAGGCAGGGTGCATATCATCAGTCCGAAGTATGATGGGGAAGTCTTCGAGCTTCTCAACTGCACTATGTGCCCAAGGGAGAGAGAGAGGGTATAGGGCGCACTCCCGAAGGCTGAATGATGAGGATTTATGCCTTCGGGGTGTACTCATGCACCTAAAAGGCCTCAAGAAGGTAGCATGACACACTCTTACAAGTTGAAGTTTGAGGCTTTGTGCCTTCAGGGTGCAACAATGAACTTAAGTCAGTTGAGAAGAGTGCATAGCTCATCAGGGAAGGTTGAAGAGTTGAGCTTCGGGTCTTTAGGATGCACAAGTGTGCTCAAGGAGGGTGCACTTCTTCGAGTCGAAGGAGTGTGATCAAGGAAGACTTAGTCACATTTTAAGGGTCGAGTTCATAACAGGGAAGGGGCTTCGTGCTTTCGAAGTGTGCCCAACACTCTTGGCCTTAATGGGGTCTTTTTACAACTAAAATTCGTCTGAGTCTAGATAATTGGTCAAGTGGTGATCAAGGTGATTTATAGGCATAAAAACATGTTTGACACTTACTCACTGGTTGATCTAGATGTAAACAGGAATGCAAAAAATTACAGATATGACCATAAATAGAAAGATGCAGTAGAAATAACACCTCATTTCATTAATATCAAATACTGAATTATGCTTACAAACAAAATGGAAATAAGACTAGCTCGGGCGATGGTAGCTTATCTCTAAGAAGAGATGTGGCGGCTACATGCCTCAAAACTATGTCACAATGAAGCTCAAAGGCCTATTTATTATTGAGAAATAATGGAAAACCCTAAACATCCAAAAATGTAACCCTAGGAGATGAAGCGACAAAACTGTGGGCCCCGTTTGTGTAAATTGGTACATCAACTTCCTGAGGTCGTAACTTTGGCATACGATCTCTATTTGGCTATCATAATACCTCGTTTCAAATATCTTGAAGAGAAAGCCAAAAGCAAATGAGTAAACCAATTTGAGATTTTTCCAGTCTCTCCATTTTCCCTAAAAACTTCGTTTATGGCCTCAAAATGACTCGAAGGTTCAGGACCCGAAAAACTGCCAAAAATAGTAAACTGTGCTACAATTAAGGAAACCGAAAAACTAAAAGAGACAATGTTGGGGGTCCAAGTGGAATAGGCAGGTGGCCACCAATATCCACCTGGATCATTCCTCCTGCCTTAATAAGCAATGGCTCCCATTACGTTGATTTCCTACATGAGATGAGGCAACTTTTGTTGAACTTGGTCCCTAGTGAGCCACTTGCCTTGGTGAAGGAGTTGGCCTACTTTGAAAACTCGATATAGTTGGATCCTTTGTTGTCGGGTGTTCTTGATCTGTGTGTCCATGATCTGATCAGTTGTGGCTTATTCCATGCAATCTGGATTTAACTTTGTAGGTGTGAGTTGTTCTGTAATGTCTGATGTGTGTAGCAATGGTGGGAAGCATGGTCAAAGGCAGTCCACATTAAACATTGGGTGCAGGCCAAGGAATGGGGGAATGCTAAGCTCATATGCATTGTCTCTCATTGCCTTGGTAGTGGTGTAAGGACCATATCGGAGTGGTTGGAGTTTGTGATAGGTTCCGGTAAGGCATTCCTTTTGCAAATGCAACCAGACTTTGTCACCCACCTAAAACTTGTGTGGTGTCTGATGTTGATCATGTCGTTGCTTGTACTTGGCATTTGATTTCTCCAGAATGTCGGGGACCTACTGGCATATATGTTGGATTTACTCAATTAAGTCGTTTTCCTTATTGATTTCAGACTAGACATGAGCCAAATCTACATGAGTTGTTGCAAATGGCATGGCCACATCAATGGGACATAGTGGCTGGAATCCAATCCCACCTAAAACTGGTTGTGGTCAGTTGAGCTATGGAGAGCCTGATTATAGTTGTGCTAGACATAGGCGAAGCTCTCATCCCATGTGCGTGGATGGTTTGAGTTGTACATGCACAGAATGTGTATGATCATCCTTTTGACAACCTCTGTCGGGCCATTAGTTTGGGGATGGAAAGTTGTGGACTTAGTGAACTTGGTGTCCAGCATCGACCAGAGAGTGGACCAAAATCTACTGAGGAACCTATTGTCTCAATCTGAGATGATAGATTGTGGGATCCCAAAGCGTACCCACACTCGTTCAAAGAATATTTTAGTAGTGGCTTCTGCTGTGATATTCTTCTTACAGGCCGCCATAATGGCCATCTTCGAGAATCTGTAAACAACTACAAAAACACAGTTGTTTCCATGCTTAGTAGAAGGAAGGCCCGACATGTAATCCATGGAGATGGATTCCCAAGGTCGACTAGGGGTAGGCAGTGGAGTATAGAGGCCTTGATTCTTGATGATCATTTTGGCAATGGTGCAGGTAGTGCAGGATCTGATGTACTTCCCAACGTCCTGTTGGAGATTCGGCGAATAGAAATACTTCTACAGTACTGCCACTGTTTTCTCGACCTCAAAATGCCCAACATCCCAACTATAGTGTGCTTCCCAAATCATCTTGGCATGCTCTCTTGAAGGAACACAAAGGTGTCCCAGGTAGCATAATAGGACATCCTGGAGTTGAAAATATGGAACTTTCTAACCCTCCAAGACTGTCTGGTATGTGTGCCCGAATTCTTGATCGCTTTTGTAGAGAAGTGACCAATCAGAAGTCTCGTGTCCACAAGAGTTGAGCACAGTGGTTAACGCCATGATCGGTGGTCGGCATAGGCAATCTACAACATTATTGGTGTTTCCCTTCTTATACTTGATATTCAAATGGAATTGTGGCAGGTATATGGACCACTTATGATGTCGATCATTCTGCAACTTCCCTTGTGTCTATATGAACTCTAGGGGTTGGTGGTCTATGTGGATGATTGCTTCCTTCCCCAAAATGTAATTCTTCCATTGTCGGCAGGCCTGCACAATGGAATACATCTCTTTGTCATAACTGGGATACTTTCAGACTGTGTCTGAAAGTGTCTCGCTATGATATGCCACTAGATGCCCTTGTTGAGTAAGGACAACCCCAATAGCATAGTCAGAGGCATCTGTCTCGATCTCAAATGGTTGTTGCAAGTATGGTAATGTGAGCACTGGTGCAGAGTAGAGGAAATGTTTCAAATCTTTGAATGCCTTCTGTTGAGATTCAGACCAAAAAATAATTTCTTTCGCTCCTCCCTTGGTGACTTGACTTAAGGGCCAAGTGATATGAGAGAATCCCAACACGAACCTGCGGTAGAAGTTGGCAAGACCTAGAAAGTTGCGGAGCTCCGTCAAAGTGGTTGGAGCTGACCCATCCCAGATGACTTAGATCTTGGTTTCATCCACATGCACCCCTCGTTCATCAATAATGTATACTAGATACTAAACTTGGGTCATGCCAAAAGTGCATTGCTCCAAATTGGCACATATCTTGTGTTGCCACATTGTTTGGAGAACCTATCGGATGTGGTAGAGGTGATCTTCCTAACTCTGGCTGAAGATCAGGATGTCATCCAAGTATACCACTACAAATGAGTTGGTGAATGGCCACAAGATGTCATCCATCAGCCTCATGAAGGTTGCAGGAGCATTCTTCAACCCGAAAGGCATAACCAACCATTTGAAAAGGACCTCTTTGGCTTTGAAGGCAGTCTTCCACACATCAGAGGGTTCAATTGGTACCTAGTGATATCATGAATTCAAGTAGATATTGCTGAAATATTTTACCCCCTTTAGTTGGTCCAGAAGGTCATCAATCCATGGGATCGGGTACCTATTCTAGACAGTGATCTTGTTCAGCACCCGATAGCCAATACAGAGTCTCTAACTCCCATCATTCTTCTGTACCAACACGATCGGGCTCCCACAGGGCGATGAACTCAACTAGATGTGACCTTTCTGCAACAGCTTCTGAATCTACCTCTTGATTTTGTCGTTCTCTAGAACGGAGCGTCGATAGATTGGTCCATTGGGAAACAGTGCACCTGGGGTTAGATCAATGGAGTGCTTGACCTGCCAGTGCAGAGGCACCCCTGTGGGGGAGGTGAAGATGTCCTCGTACTCCTCCACGACCTTGTCCATCTGTTGTTGTCATGTGGAGGGGTCCTGTCTAGAGGTCGTGGCCAACGTCTTCTTCTTTCCCTGAGGGAGTATCATCAGGAAAACAAATTTCTGAGTTTTGGAAATGAGCTTACTGCATTGTTTTACAGTAACCAAAGAGATGGAAGTAGGCGGTGCTACCTCTGGTATCCTGTACAACTTATTTCCCAAAGTAACAATAACATCACGAGGCCTTGACTCATACATAGCATGTCGCTTCCATAAGTATGGTTGGCCTAATAATACATCACAAACATCAAGGGGAGCAACATCACATAATACCTCATCTGTATGGAAGGCGAAACTGCTAGCTCATACAAAGATCCCATCCTTGGTGAAGCCACCCGATGGTGCACAGTTATGGATGTGTTGTGGTCGGTAAGCCCAGCCACTTCAAGACCTCTGTCGAAATGAGGTTCTTTTGGCTCCCACTATCAACAATGAACTATAGCAGGGAACCCTTTAACCATGTCTGGGAGTGGAAAAGGCGCTCCTCCTCCTCTGGATCTTCAAGTTCCTCCTTCTGGATCTTCATGGTGACAACGGTGGTGTTGCGCTCCGCATCGATAATATGCTTCCCTTTGTCATTCCCCTTGTCGAGTTCTGACTCAAAGTTGGAACATGCATCTGGTTCCGAAGCCTTTAGCTCGACCACCAGCGACTGCTTGGCTCGACACTCACTTGTGTTGTGAGTGGAGCTGTTATGGAACTCACACCACTTTCTTGTTTCCTTCTTTGGCTTCGCGGTGTTGTTCTTTACTTGCAGCTTTGGTGGGTTTTCCTGGGCCGCTCCGCCTTGGCTTTGCCCTTTGTTCTGCGATTTGTGGGTACCTTTCCCTTGCTTCGGATTTGCAAATCCAAAGTCTCGCTTCTTCTATTTAAACTTTTGCTCAATCTTGACAACATATCTGTATGTCGTGCCAAGTGAGGAGATGTTCAAGAAGTCCATCTCGTCCTGGATGTACTTGTGTAGGTAGTCACGGTACTTGAGAATCAAATGGTTCTCACAATCCTTGATACCCAACTTCATGCGAAGGGTATGAATAACATTGGCAAACTCCAATGCATCTTGGTCCCTTCCCTATCGTAGGGTTGTCTACGTTATGTATTTATCCTCATAGCTCCCGACAGGGAAGTACTTCTCCTTGATGGCATCTTGGAACGAGTTCCAAGTGGGTGCGACTAAAAACAATGAGATCGTACTTTCATCCTTCTGCTCACAGTAGATTTCCCACCAATCCTTGATGTGGGGGGCTGTTTTGAGAAGTGAAAAAGTGATCTTTTCCAGGCTTGAAAAATCATGAACAGAAAAATATCCTTCTAGAAAATTTAACCATTTATCTACAACGTCTGCATCTATCTGACCCTCAAATATGGGAATTTCAAAGTTAACTTGTACCTTAAAGGGTGTGGCGCTTCTAGAGTAGCTGCCAGAAGTAGATGCGTCACCCTTGGGTAGCCGCTGAAGGATCTAGACAAAGTTGTCCATCATCGCGTTCCTTTGTCACTCGAGGGCTTCTTCGAGCAATATTTTAATAGGATCTCCTACCCCCTCATCTTTCTTTTCATCCGCAATGGGAGGTTGTCGGGATTTGCAAGGTTGTTCTTACAAAGGTTTGACCAGTTCAAGCCCTAGCTCCTTATATCCCGACCTTGTTGGGGACATGCAAAGAAAAACAGAGAAAGAGTAGACCGCTCTAATACCACTGATCTGGATTTAAACAGGGATGCAACAAATTACAGATATAACCATAAATATAAAGATGCAGTAGAAATAACACTTCATTTCATTAGTATCGAATACTGAAATATGCTTACAAACAGAATGGAAATAAGACTAGCTCGGGCATTGGTAGCTTATCTCTTAGAAGAGATGTGGCGGCTACATGCCTCAGAACTATGTGAAAATGAGGCTCAAAGGCCTATCTATTATTGAGAAACAATTGAAAACCCTAAACATCGAAAAACCTAACCCTAGGAGATGAAGCGCCAAAACTGTGGGCCTCGTTGGGTAAATTGGTACATCAACTTCCCAGGGTAGTCACTTTGGCATGCGATCTCCATTTGGCTATCATAATACCTCGTTTCAAAGAACTCAAAGAGACGACCAAAAACAAACTAGCAAGTTAGTTTGGAACATTTTTGGCCTCTCTTTTTTCCCTAAAAACGCCATTTAGGGCCTCAAAACGGCTCTGGAGGTTCAGGACCCGAAAAACTGCCAAAAATAGTAAATTGTGCTACAATTAAAGAAACCGAAAAACAGAAAGAGACAGTGTTGGGGTCCAAGTGGAATAGGTAGGTGGCCACCAATATCCACCTAGATCACTAGTCAAGAAAAATTAGACATGATTGATCAACAATGAGTATGCATCAAAACACCACTTTATACACACTCCCCAGGTATAAATGGTGAAGCGTTTGCGATTGTGACCCAAAAGTGTTGTTTTAAAATAAGACAGGTATTGTGATCATGAAATGCATATAATGATATTTGGATCAATGCAACGACACTTAAGAACACTCAAGAACACTCAAAACATATGAAACAACACAAAACGACACTTGACGACCAAGGCAACACTTGACACCACAACGAGGTAAGCTCCAAAATTCAAATGTAGTCAAATTTTAGAGGGTATTATAGCAGCAACAACACATCCCTAACACCTACCCTTCCATCTCACCCCAAGATGTCTCCATGGATGGCCCTACCCCTGAGAGCCCGACCCCTCTGTCGCAACATGCCATGCTGAGAACTAGCTTCATAAAAATAATATAGAAAACCTCCAACACTCCCCTGGTTCAAGCAACAACCACCACTATTAATACCTCCAATTTATGCTCTACCCCCAGAGATATTTCTCTTCCCCCCCTCCCTCCCCCGACCTAGGGGCTCACCCTAGGCACCACTCCCCTCCTAGCCAAAACTACAAGCGAGCCAGGAGAAATGTGAGGAGGCTTCTAATTATGACTACCTTACATAATAAGAAGACTAAAAAGTAATACAAAAACCCAACCAAGACTGCAAAACAAAATGGTCGCCCCAACAATATTCCCCAAGCTCTCATAAAGAGAGGTCAGTCCATTACTGACTATCACCACGCTAAATAACCCTGAAATAGAATAGAGTTGAGCGAGAAGGAGGAGAAAACAAAAACTTAGTAAATGAGGTTGATTCACTCGTGACACTACTCTAACCCTAACAACCCTACTCCACCTCGTGTCTAACCAGCCTGTAAAGTGTTTGATGCCTCTATTCTCACTAGGGTCCTAAACCCTACACTTGCTAGCCTGTTCACCTCCCCTCCATCTAGTTGCCTTAATGCCATACACATACCTCAAATGGATAAGTATGACTACGCTGGAAATCTTTGCATCAACTCGAACTGTAGTGTAACACAACAAACACCCATAACTAGCGTAAACAAATGTCGTATAACGAACTCCCTCCAACCTTTAACAATCCCCTATTTCTTGATTCTTCCATCCAACTTGGTACTTGGCCACCACTTGGCCCTTAGTGTCATCATAACATGTCAGAGCTTCCTTGGGAGGCTCACATTCCCATCACCTCCATTTAATACCTCTTGTTCAACCACACCCATCAAGAAGTAATTTTGTTTTTATTAATAAAATTATAAATATTTGTTAACCAAAAAATAATAATATATATATCACATTAAAATAAATTTAAATAATAATGAGTCATATTGATAACAAATATAACTTAGAACATATAATTGATAAACATATAAAAGCATAATAAATTCAATTAGTAATTATATTTAAAAATAAAAAATATTTTTAAATACGTAAATTATAAATAATATAGCCCCACGGGTTAGCTCATTTGTTGAGTTCCCATTGCTAAGTACCTTTCCAGTTTGGAGGTCACGGGGTCAAATCTCCTCAATGCCCATGGGGTTAGGCCCTTATCGTTTGGGGTAGATCCCTTCAGGTTGATCTACCTGGATTTTCCCATGGATGTAACAATCATCGAGTGTCCATGAACCACCTTTAAAAAAGGAAATATTGAATAATATATAATAAATAGTACATTTGACCATATAAATTAAAATAATGCTTCATGATCACTAAATTTGAGAACATCATATTTAAATTTAATTAATAAGCATATAGAATTTAGTGTTCACAATATAAAAAAAATCCAAATTTATATATAAAACATGTCAAAGAGAAATTCAACTATATATATTATTATGTTTTTCAAAAAATTAAAATAAGAATATTACTATATAAAAAAACAAAAAAAATCAAATATCTAAAGATGTAAACTTTTTCTAAATATAAAATTTGAATAAAAACTTGCAATAAAAATTTGCAATTAGAAAGATTTAATTCCTTTAAAATCTTAATAAATTTGAAATTAAAATAAATTTACACTGAAAATTTACATTCTTTGATATAAATCTTTAAACAAACACCTATTTAAATTAAACCCAAAATATATATATATATATATATATATATATATATATATATATATATATAACAATAAATTTGATTTACCTAAACACACTTTAAAAACAACCCTATCATAAACCGAAGACCGCCATATCATAGACTTATTGAAAGCAACGCTTTACCTTAAATTCAATGGAAAGAACCACATAGGTTGAGTATCATCCATCTCATTCTAAATCACTTTAAGATGAAGAGGATATAAAAATGTTTACTCACATTAATAAGTTGGTATGTTTAGCAAACCATGGTAATAAATTATTATATTTAATAACACTGATTTGATTATAATAAATTGATTTAATCTTTTAAAATATATAAAATTAAATATACTATTTCCTTTGGGCCTTATATAATCGAAGGTACCTATAACACAAAGATGTATCAACATTTACTTATTACCAAGTTTTACTTATTATTGTCAATTTTATTCTATTTTAACCTGGATTGTTAAAAGAATTAGGCTGAAAAGCCAGAACATATTTTGTTAATTATTAATTAAAATAATTTGATCAGTTTGTAAAAGAACTGAAGAATCAGTTAAATAACTCCTGAAACAGTTACAAGTAGTTGCCCATCTTTTCCTTCAAAAAGGAAAATGATAGAACCCTGAGGGGGTTGGAAAAAGGGGGAAGGGACTATGTTGTGGTAAATTTTCCTGGAGCTGGACAAATTAGCTAGTGGGAAAGAATTGTGATAACATCCGGAGGGTATGAGACTTGAGGCTGAAAATAGTCCTGACGCCTAAGGTACCCGATCATTTTATTCACCATCAGGAGTTGGAAGAGCTCGGAGGGGGATTGTGGACGTAATTTCTAGATCCGTCGTTGTGTGGTGAGACCTTCCAAAATAGAGGAAACACATGCATGATTCACAAACAAAGCAGGAAAATAGAGAAGTAGTGCTTATGTGTTTGATAATCACCAATAGGAAACTATTATTTGTATTCTTTTTACGTAATGAACAAGTTAACATGTTAATTAATTATTAATGAGACTCTGTCACTAGATAAAAATAGGCATACTCTCTCCCATTACATTTTCCGTACCTTCAGACTTTTGCAGACAATCATTGCACAAAAGGAGTGATAACATTATTTTACCTTCACTACGATAATAGAATACATCAACTATTTTAAGCACCAAATAAATGAATGGATTATAGTAGAAGAGCAAATATCCCTTTTATTTTCTGAATATAAATTGTCTTACTGGAATTTAAGAGCTCACTCAATAATTGAACCAGAGTACACAATCTATCGATTTATGGAAATTCATAAGTACTTCTCTATCTAACCATATCAGGAAAGCATACAAATAATGACAGAGACCTTGAAATTCCATTCAAACCTTAAACAAAAGATAACCTGTGAGGGTTTGTATGGCTCTCGATCGAGTTCTGGGAGAACCCCCTTGAGCCAATTACCTAAGATAAATTGTATCCTAAACACACAAAGATTGCCAATCTTAAACCATAGCAGGGAAAAACAGAGATAGTAATAAAGTACATATAAAATTCAAACATTGAACAACCGTGAGCTGAGTGTAGGGTTACTGGTGGCCAACCCAAGCTCTAGGGAACAAACCCTAACCGCAAACTTTCATAAAAATGATTCAGAGAGAATGTGAAATGGGATGACCATCGTAATATATTCATTAACCATCAAATAAGATTATGTATATGAAAAACCTCCACAAAACACTTAACGGTGGTTCTGGAAAACTAACATCATGCCTATGACATAATTCCACAAATTCCCATCATTCCTACAGTAATTACAGTTGCAGTACAATAACAGTTGTAGCATTCCAGCCGACGAAAAACTTAAGATTTTAATATAACCAAAAATAATACAGTCCCTCAATTAACGTAGGTCTGTCGTTGGAAAATAAATCGCCAGGACAGGCTTGAGAGGTGACCAACCTAAAAGCGAAGAGAGCGCGTATTGTGAGAGAGCAGTCTCTTTTCCAAAACCTTCTTCTAGATATAGAAATTCATACCATAGTGAGTATGTACCTACAGGGAGAGAATACCATGGAGTAAGCTTTGATATCGAATCGTAAGGAAGTTTTATAACAGACAAACACTTTAGTAGGGAAGAATTTACCTGAGAGGAGGTTTGTTGAGCAATGGGAGGTGAGGTATACCTGTTAGAGCACAGCGCTATCATTAGGGGATGCTCAAGGGTAAAATCTTCTAGAAATCACCTTTAATTCAGTACCATTACCTCTGGTTGTAGCATGAACCCAAGGCGTCCCTCAGGGGCAAAGAGTCTAGCCATCGAAAGTTCTACCTGTTGCATGAGGGCAGGTAAGGAGAAACAGAAATGTATAACAAATATGAACGGATTCATTTCATGATACCAGATGAGCTAGAAAAATTATATTTCCCTCTGGGAGATACCTGGAAGCCTATGGAGATGGTCATGGCGGAGAGACTGTCCATACAGTCGTCCGGTCACCGTCTATCGTAAAGCCGAGTTGCAACCCCGTCGCATGTCCAAATGACCCAAACCCTACCTAGTATGTGCATTATTCAGTCGGATAAACCCCAAACCATGGAGGCCATGGATCTCATCCAATCCTACGATATAGGTCAAGCCATGTGCCGGAGTCAAGATCTTTCTAGCTAGTCTCATCATCCTTTATTGCAGGACTATAGTGTCATTGGAAGGACCTCGGGGTTCTCTCTGTTTTAATGGGGAAGCACTGTCGAGTGCATGCCAGCGAGGAGGAGTTTTAAATGGTGAAGGAATCGATGTACACTGGGGTTAGCCCTTAAACCGCCGTCAGACTGTAGTTCCTCGATGAATACAACAAGTGTAATAATAATAATTTTTTTTTTTGGTTTCGTGTTTTAGCGTGTTACAAATGGTATCAAAGGCTAGGCTCACACATTGAGACTTCTGGGATAGATAAATACACATTTAATTAAGTTATAGTATACATATATCTATGCAATAAACAACTGAGTATGGGTGAATGTGAACACAGAGACAGAGGTCAGCACCAAAGAGTAGAAATGCAAAGGAGCCCCAGATTATCAAACCAGCTAAAAGTGCCTTATGTGGAGGCCAATCCAGATATATGGATATAGCTGGGAGAAGAATCTCGGCAAGCCAACACTACCCTGCTTGAAACAGTGCAACAACTACGTGCAGAAATGATGAACTTGAGAATGGACAACGAACGACTGAGGTAGGAACAAGAAAAGATCCTTAAAATCCTGTCTGACCGATAAAATCAATGAGGACCAGACCCCAGTATGGAGGATAGGGAGAAGACCCCAACAACCCATCATGGCGAAGATAATGCAGAGTCAACTGAGTGACATAAGGAGGATGAAGAGGGGCGTTCAGATAATGTTTCTGACCAAAGAAAGACAAAAAGATAGAAAATGGATTGACAAGGTGAGTTCCAAAAAATAAAACCGTCACTTTTTGAAAGAGAATCTAAAGAGGCAGCTGAAGCATGGCTGATCGACATGGGTAAATATTTTCAGATTTATGAATATACTGACAAACTTAAAGCATGGCTAGTAGTTTACCAATTAAGGGGAAAGGCTACCCTTTGGTGGGAAGATATTAAAACCGTGAGAAAAATTGATGAAGAACAAGTGATGTGGCAAGAATTCCATAAAACTTTTAAGGAAAAATATTTAACTGAACGTTACTATGATGAAAAAGCAAAGGAGTTTCAAGAGTTAAGGTTAGGAACCCTGACCACGGATAAATATGTGAAACAATTTACTTCCCTATTACGATATGTCTCAAACATGCAAGACGAAAAAGCCAAAATTCAGCTATTTACTAGCAGTCTACCCAACTTTATGAAGGAGAAGTTAGAATTTGATTATCCTAGAATAATGAATGATGCGGTGTGAAAAGCCCGTATTTGTTATCAGCAAATGAAACAGAAAAGTGAGGGGCCCAAAGGAGCCATAGGTAGGAGAATGAGGAATTTACCCCCAAACAAACAACCGAAAGTCATAAATGGAAGGAATAATGAACAAATAACTTTCGGTAAATTTACAAGGAGTCAGTCCAAAGTTCCAACTTACATCGAAAATAGACAGACAGAGGGAGTTCATAAACCTGCTACCAAACAACCGCCAAAGCAACCTCTACAATGTTGGGGATGTGTGGAATCCCATTACTACAAGAATTGCCCACACAAAGATCGATTGGAACAACTTCCAAATATGCACGAAGCCTCCATAGTTGGAGATATAGCAAGGAGTATGCCCAGAATTAATGTTGCTTTGGATGATCATCAAGCAGAATACTAGCCCACGATGATCGAGTGCGAAGGTATGATTGTTGATCAACCTATTTGTGTTTTATTTTTTCCAGGTACTAGCCTAAGCTACTATAGTCCTAAATTGGTAGAGAAATGCCAGCTGCAAAGTAGTAAATTTAAGAAATCTTGGCTAGTTTAGTTAGCCACCGGATAAAAGAGAAGGGTATCTGCGAAAACAGAAAATTACCCTATAACAGTTTCAGGACATCTCATCAATGTTGATCTGAATATACTCCCCTTAGGTTCATACGATGTACTAATGGGGATGGACTGGTTGGAAGGGAGTTGGTCCCTAGTCGATTGTAAAGAGAAATTTGTAAGCTATCTCGCAGAGTCGGGGCAGAGAAAGGAAATTCAAGGGATCAAGAAAAACATTAAATTACGTCATATTACTGCTAACCAGCTAAGAAGATGCATTAGAAAGGGTTGCCAGATTTATGCTGTCCAAGTAGGATACACCAATGACTGAAACAAGATGACTTCATTAGAGAATATTCCTGTAATTCAAGATTTCGTGGATGTGTTTCCTGAATCCATCCCTGGATTGCCACCTAGGTGTCATATTGATTTTACCATTGAATTAATACCTGGAGTAGCTCCTATTTCGAAAGCTCCTTATCGCATGAGCATCCCTGAGTTAACAGAACTCAAAATGTAGCTTTAGGAACTTTTGGATAAAGGGTACATTTTCCCTAGTGTATCTCCTTGGGGAGCCCATGTGATGTTTGTGTGAAAGAAAGATGAAACCTTAAGACTATGCATTGTTTATCGTCAGCTAAATAAACTGACCATCAAAAATAAGTACTCTTTACCTTGTATTGACGGCTTATCTGATCAAGTGCATGGTGCCAATGTATTCTCAAAAATTGACTTAAGGTCCAGTTGCCACTAGATCAGAATAAAGGATGAAGACATTTGCAAAACCTCATTTCGAACTTGTTACGGCCATTACGAGTTCACGGTACTGCCTTTCGGCCTTACCAATGCTCTAGCCACTTTCATGAACCTGATGCACAACATTTTTCAGCCATTTTTAGATAAATTTGTATTGATTTTTATTGACGATATATCAATTTATTCAAAAAATCAAGAGGAACATGAGAAGCACTTGAGAATAGTATTGCATATTTTGTGAGACAATTAGCCGTATGAAAAGTATAGTAAGTGTGATTTTTATAAAAGTGAAATTCAATACCTAGGTCATGTTATATCAGCTGAGGGAATAGTGGTGGATCCAGAAAAGATCAAAACTATTATGGAATGGACCACTCCTAAAAACGTTGCTAACATTAGATCCCTTTTGGGCCTGGCGGGTTATTATCGCCGATTCATTAAAGGCTTTTCAAAAATATCTTTTCCTATCACCTTGCTACAAAAAAAGGGGCGTGCCTTCCACTAGATAGCGGAATGTCAACAAAGTTTTGAGCAGTTAAAGCAATTACTTACTACTACACTGGTGCTAAAGGTAGCAAATCTGGAAAAATCATTTGTGGTATGCAGAGATGCAAGTAAGGAGGGTGTTGGTGGTGTATTAACACAAGAAGGGAAGGTCATAGCCTATGAATCACGCAAACTAAAGGATTATGAGCAGTGATACTCTGCATATGATCTGGAGTTGACCACAGTAGTACACGCACTCAAAATGTGGTGACACTACCTCCTAGGAAAGAAATTTATGCTATTAACTAATCATAGTAGCCTTACAAATTTCTTTAACCAGTCTAGTTTAAATGCTCAGCAAGCCAGATGGACCGCATTCTTGTGCAAATTTGACTTTGACATGAAACACCTTAAGGGGAAGGAAAACCGAGTGGCAAATGCATTAAGAAAAAAAGTACATTGCATTTATGAAGTGCAATACAATCAAGTACAATCTAACCTGTCGGATGTCATCCGAGAAGCATCCCTCAAAGACCCAAAATATGCTTTTCTTTGGCAGCAAGCCTCGGAAGCTCAGGAAAAAGGGGAACAATATGATTATGGTATTAATCTCGACAAAATGTTAACATTCAGAAACATAATATATATTCCTAACTAGAATTCTATCAAGCAATTATTATTTGATGAGTTCCATAGGAAGCCTTGCGTCGTTCACCTAGGATACCGGAAACTATTTTCTTCCATTAGAAAAAGTTACTTCTGGCCAGGTTTAAGGAAGGATGTGGATGAATATCTATCCAAATGCTTAGAGTTCCAATTGGTGAAGGCAGAACATTAGCATGTTGCTGGCGTGTTGCAACCATTACCCATTCCTCAGTGGAAATGGGAGATGATCACCCTAGACATTATCACTGGGTTACCCTATACTAAGAAGCACCATGACTCAATCATCGTAGTGGTGGACAAGCTGAGCAAGACCGATCATTTCAAACCCATAAAGTCCACCTATCAAATGGTGGAGATCACAAACATATTTATGAGGGAAATATTCCGACTACATGGGATACCCCAGGTGTAGAAATTCTCACTGTAGATTGACAGATTATGAAATATACTAAAGCAAAATACAAGATCTACTTCTACAACAAACTTTGCGGAAGCTTAATCAAATATGAGCAAGATCAAATAGAACACATATAACTGAGAATGAGAAATCAATCACACATGAACACAGAAGAATAACCTGGGGAAAGCCTCAGCCTAAAACCCCAATCTCTGTATTATCATACAAGTGGAAATATGTTCAGATTACAAAAAGAATCAGCTCACAAGCTATCCTGCTCTCTCTGCAATCAAACAATACAGCTCACAGACTGAATAGACACAAGATATGCCTTCCCTCAGCCCTCCAAGCCTCCTATTTCCTTGCGCAGTTTTCCTTGGGGTCCAGTGATGCCACCTGTGTGAATTGGCCTCATCACACACTCACTAAACTAAAGAAGTAACTGCGCAATCTCTAAGGAATGAATTCCTTCTGCATCCAAGAGATACTCAAAATGGAATATTCCTGCAACTGATAGTACATTGTCACTCCATCTGATCTCAATTAGGTCTCTGACTGAACTAACATGCATGAGTTATCTATGAGAGAATATTCAGTTGTTTGAAGTGCAGCAGTGACATGCATGCATGCATTAACTAACTGAACTCACAATTAGTTCAACAAACTATTTGAACTAATCTAACTGGACTTAACTTAGTTAACTGAGCTAACTAATTACAACTTAAATTACAACTCATCCTCATCTCTTCACTGAGGGATAAATTCCTCAATCAATGGAGAAATCGTTGCATGTCTTCACATAGACTTCATGTTTGATTTTCTACAACTAATTAACTCAAGATGAATTAATTAATTATTTTACAAATAGCTGCTAAGATCAAAATCAAAGTTTAATTCTCTATTTTAGTTCAGGAACTAACTAAAATAGGAAGGTATCCAGAAATGCTATTTATAGCAGTGCTAAATTTATCACTTCTATTTTTAGCATTTCTTGTTGCTATTTTCAACACTCCCTCTTAACAAGAAAGGGATTATCAGTAACCCCAATCCCGCCTCTGTGGAAGTCAAACTTGCATTTTGATAATGCCTTCGTCAAAATATCTGCATCATGTTCCTCGGTCAAAACATACAGCAACAACATGATCCTCTTGACCACACAGTCTCGAAGATGGTGATACCGGATATCAATGTGCTTGGACCTATCATGAAAAACTAGATTCTCGGAGAGTTTGATACAACTCTGATTATCGCAGTAGATCATTGTTGGATCCATCCTCTGACCAAACAATCCCACTAGAATCTTCCGCATCCAAATGGCCTCATATGCAACCTAACTAGCAGCCATGTATTCAACCTTTGCTAAGCTAAGTGCAACTTATCTCTATTTCCTGTTGTACCAGGAAACTGCAGCTGAACCAAGGTTGAATATTCCTCCAGAAGTGTTCTTCCAGTTTGATGGACTCCCTACCCAATTTGCATCTGTGAAGCCCTGAAGCTTCACTCCCTCTGTCCGTCTGTACCATAATCTGAACTGAGATGTGCCTCGGAGGTATTTCAGCACATGCTTCGCTGCCTTCCAAAACAACTTGGTGTTGGGTTGCGTTATATTCTTTCCACGACTAGCCCACATAGTTAACCGGGGGGTTAGAAGGGGGGCGGAGCCCCCCCTTCGTTGCATCGATTGCATAGCGTGGGGAGTCACAGGGGGTTTAAGGGGTGTAGTTAACCCCACTCTATGGGATCCGAGGAAAAGCCCTGAAAAATTTTGGTTTTGGACCCTATGTTAGGTTGGGCAGACCTACCTATGGTTTTGTGCATGATTTTCACACATGGTTTTGGACACAATGGTTTTTCGGTCCATGGTTTTGGATGCGATGGTTTTCAGTCCATGTTATTGGATGCTTCGGCATGTATAAATATGTATTGTAACATTGAGAGGAACATAATGAAAAATGAAGCTGGTAGTTCCGGTTTTGGGATCTAGGGGAAAATTTTTGTGTATATGTGTTTTATGTGTTATGCTCTCGCATTGTTTATTTTCTTTGTTTTAGAATTCATATGCAAGTAATTTCTGTATGGGGTTAAAACCTACATTTGGTATCGAAGTTGTTTTGGCTTCAAGGGGACGCCTTTGTTGCTAAAGGGTTTTGCTCAGGCCTGTGGTAGACCCTGTTCAGTGGGAGATCTGCGAGATCGATTCTGGTGGTGAAAGAAGATGGTGAGCAGTGGAAAGATAGAGATCGAGAAATTTAATGGTCAGAGTTTTGAGTTGTGGAAACTCAAGATGGAGGATCTGTTGGTGGATAAAGATCAGTGGATCACGATAGATCCGGGTACTAAACCAACGAGAGTGTCCGATGAAGAATGGAAGAAGTTGGATCGGAAGGCAAAGAGCACAATATGATTGTGTGTCTCAGATTCAGTATTGTTGAATGTATCAGGGGAAGCTATGGTGAAGGCTGTGTGGGACAAGTTAGGGACTTTGTACCAATCTAAGTTTCTGGTGAATAAAATGTTCCTATAGGAAAAGCTGTATAACCTAAGGATGAATGATGGAGACTCAGTGACAGAGCATATGAATGCATTTAAAACTATGGTAAGTCAGTTATCGTCTGTTGATATCAAAATTTCAGATGAAGATAAGTGCATTAGTTTGTTGTGTTCTCTACTAGATTCGTGGGATAGTCTAGTTATTGCAATATGTAGCAATGAAACTTCCTTGCAGTTTGATGAAATAGTCTCATCCTTACTGATGGAGGAGATGAGACGGAAAAATATGGAGAGCCAGAAAGGTGATGCCTTATCTGTACGAGGACGGTCCTAGAACAGAAACAAAAATAAGTCATCAAGTGGGAGATCTAAATCTAGAGGGAGATCTAAATCTCCAGGAAAACCTGTAAATGTGGTGTGCTGGAAATGTGGAAAGGAAGGGCACTACAAAAGGGATTGTAAATCTAAAGCTCCTGATAAACGAAAGGGATCTAATGATGCTCCTTCTGCAGAGGTGAAAACCACCTCAGATGAAGGTGGGGATGTGTACTTGGCTTCTTCAAGTACACATGTACATCATGAGGCATGGTTGATTAACTCAGGTGCATCCTTTCACTTCACTCCCCATAGATAGTGGTTTTGTGAGTATGAGAAATACGATGGTGGTGATGTCTTCTTAGGGGATGATAGGAAGGCTAGAATCATTGGTTGTGGAAAAGTAAAGTTGAATTTGCAAGGTGGAAGGGTTAGAACACTTCCAGGTGTTATATATATAGCTGCATTGGCCAGAAATTTGATTTCTGTAAGCAAGCTGGATGATGCAGGTGTAAAAATAGTGTTCGAGAAGGATACCTGCAAGATGGTTCGGGGAGCACTGGTATTGATGTGGGGAGTTTGGACTGGAACTCTGTACAAACTACAAAGTAGCACTGTTGTTGATGGGTGCAATAGTTTTGTGGTTCCTGAAAGTGGAGCAGAAAATCTAATGGTCTCTAGAGAGAAGACCATGTTGTGGCATCAAGGGCTTGGACATATTGGAGAGAAGGGCCTTCGAATACTTCATGGTAAAGGTATGGTAGAAGGTATGAGTAATAGCTCTTTAGATTTTGATTTCTGTGAAAATTGTGTATATGGGAAGCAAAATCGGGTGAGTTTCTCCTCTGGTGGTAAGAGTGCGAAACAGATATTAGAGCTTGTGAACAGTGATGTGTTTGGACCTGTGAACATTCCATCACTGGATAAGTCTGTGTACTATGTATCATTTATAGATGACTTCTCAAGGAATACATGGATATATTTCCTTAAGAAGAAATCTAAAGTCTTTGACAGGTTTAAATAATTTAAGGCTCTGGTGGAAAACCAGACAGAGAAGAAGATAAAGGTGTTGAGGATAGCTAATGGTGGAGAGTTAAGGAATTTGAAGAATTCTGTAAGAAGTGTGGTATAGCACAATAGAAAACTACTCCATATACACCTCAACAAAATGGAGTTGCAGAAATAATGAACAAGACATTGATGGAAAGGGCAAGATTCATGCTCAGTGATACCGGGATAGGACAGGAATTCTGGGCAGAGGCGGTGGAGACAGCATGTTACCTGGTCAATAGATTACCTTTATCAACGTTGGAGGATAAGACTCCGCAAGAGGTATGGACTACTAAGAAACCCTCTCTTTCACATCTGAGGGTATTTGGATGTGATGCATATGTACATGTTCCAAAGGAGAAAAAAAAACCACGTTGGATAGTAAATCTGAAAAGTGCATCTTTATTGGGTATAAGGATGATTTAAAGGGTTATAAGCTTTGGAACCCAGCAATAAGGAAGGTTGCGTACAGTTGAGATGTGGTGTTCAGAGAGGTGAAAGATGTTATTAAACATGAAGTCCAACCAAAGGAACCTGAGAAGATAGAGTTTGAGCTAAAGGAGGAAGAATCAAACTCTACAACAGAGGAGGAATCAGAAGATCAAGAGACACAAACTTTGGGTAAAGAAGGAAGCCAGAAAGGTATAGTCCATCTACTTTCTGTTCAAATTTTTCTTTATCTATTACTGATGATGATCTCAGAACTGTGAAGGAACCAGTAGATTCAGAGGATGGAAAACTCTAGAAAGAGGCCATGGTTGATGAAATGGCATCTTTGCACAAAAATGAGGCTTGGGATCTGGTGGAGTTGTCGGTTGGACGGAAACCCATTGGCAGCAAATGGGTGTTCAAGAAGAAGACAAATGCAGAAGGGAAGGTGGAGAAATACAAAGCTCAGTTGGTAGCAAAAGGTTATTCCCAGGTGTCGGGAATTGATTTTGGTGATATTTTTTCTCCTGTTGCCAAGGTAACTTCTATTAGATTACTTTTATCTGTTGTTGCTGCTTTTGATTTTGAGGTAGAATAGATGGATGTGAAGACAGTATTTCTTCACGGGGATCTGGAAGAGAAGATATACATGAAGCAACATGAAGGCTTTGCGGTGAAGGGTAAGAAAGAACTGGTATGCAAGTTAAAAAAGTCTCTGTATGGGTTAAAACAATCACCAAGGATGTGGTACCAAAAATTTGATACATTTATACGGGGACTTGGCTTCACCAGAAGCAAAGAAGATCACTCTGTGTATTTTAAATTAATTGGTGACCATGTTATTTATCTGGTCTTGTATGTGGATGATATGTTGTTGGTTGGAAATGACAAAGAAACTATTTAGGATTTAAACACCCATTTGTCCTCCAAATTCGACATGAAAGATCTTGGTGCTACAAACTATATTTTGGGCATAGAAATTAAAAGAGATCGGATAAAGAGGAAGCTTTGGTTAAACCAGAGGAAGTATGTTGAAACAATATTGCAGAGGTTTAATATGCAGGATAGTAAACCGATGAAGGTTCCTATTCCTGTAGGTGTAAAACTATTTGCTAAACAGTGTCCCAAGACACAAGAAGAGGAAGAGGACATGTCTTGTGTTCCATATGCAAGTGCAGTTGGTAACCTAATGTATGCGATGGTCTGTACTAGACCAGACATTGCACATGCAGTGGGAGTATTGAGTAGGTTTATGTCAAAACCAGGGAAGGAGCACTAGACAGCAGTGAAGTGGGTTTTCAGGTATTTGAGTGGCACTAATGATTATGGTTTGTGCTACCAAGAAAGACCAGGATTCTATAGAGTTTTGGATATTTGTGGCTTTGTTGATGCAGACTGGGTTGTAGATCTAGATCAGAGAAGATCTACAAGTGGGTATGTGTTTAACCTATTTGGAGGTGCAGTCAGTTGGATGAGTAAGAAACAATCTGTAGTGGCACTATCAACTACAGAGGTAGAATACATTGCAGCCACTCATGCAATCAAGGAAGCAGTTCGGTTGCAGAGATTGTGTTCAAGTATGGGGTTAGTACAGGGAGCTATAAGGATAGACTATGACAACCAAAGTGCAATTTTCTTGGCAAAGAACCCTTCTTACAACTCAAAGACAAAGCACATTGATGTTCAATATCACTTTGTGAGGGATATGATAGAAGAAGAAAAGGTGTTGCTGGTAAAGGTGGACACTTTGAAGAATACTGCAGATGCATTGACAAAATCTATGAGCTCTGAGAAGTTGTCTTGCTGTAGAGAAACAATGGGCATTGTAGCGTTGGATAAATGGCTAAGCTCTCTTGTGGCCCCCTTTGGAAAGAAAACAACAAGTGGGAGAATGTTGGGTTGTGTTATATTCTTTCCACGACTAGCCCACGTAGTTAACTGAGGGGTTAGAAGGGGGGCAGAGACCCCCATTCGTTACACCAATTACATAGCGGGGGCAGTCATAAGGGGTTTGAGGGGTGCAGGTAACCCCACTCTATGGGATCCGGGGCAGCGCCCCGGAAAATTTTGGTTTTGGACCCTATGTTAGGTTGGGCGGACCTACCTATGTTTTTATGCATGATTTTCACACATGGTTTTGGACGTGATGGTTTTTCGGTCCATGGTTTTGGACGCGATGGTTTTTGGTCCATGGTATTGGATGCTTCGGCATGTATAAATATGTATTGTAACTTTGAAATGAAGATAATTAAAAATCAAGCTAGTAGTCCTAGTTTTGGGATCCAGGGGAAAATCTCTGTGTATATGTGTTTTATGTGTTATGCTCTCACATTGTTTATTTTCTGTGTTTTAGAATTCGTATGCAAGTAATTTATGTACAGAGTTAAAACCTACACTTAGTAGGCTGAACCATAGCTTGACTTAGCTGGATCACCGCAAAGCATAAGTCAGGTCGTGTGTTCACCAGATACATAAGTGAACCCACAAGCTGTCAATAAATAGTAGCAGCTACTACATCACCTAAAGTAGCATCCTCCTTCCTCCTGTTCCCAGCTAGAGGAGTCTGCATTGGCTTCCACTTCTCCATGTGAAAGCACTTGAGTATCTCATTGGCATACTTGCCTTGAGACACAAATACTTCAGCATCTTTCTGCCACACCTCCATGCCTATAAAGTAGTGCATAAGACCCATGTCTTTCATTTCGAACTCTCTTGCAAGGTCCTCCTTACAAGACTAGATCAGCTGATCATCACCTATCAAAATCAGATCATCAACATAAAGAACAATGATCAATGGCTTACCTTCTACCATGATGTGGTAAAGGTTCACATCTGCTTCACTCTTGGTGAATCCCAACCTAGTGAAATAGTTGTCGATCCTGGTGTACCAAGCACGAGGTGCTTGCTTTAGCCCATACAAAGCCCTCTTGAGTCGGCACACATGCGACTCGCGATTGAAGGTCTCAAAACCCTCTGGCTGCTCAATGTACACCTCCTCCTCAATCTTCCCATTGAGTAATGGTGTCTTCACATCCATATGATGGATCTTCCAACCCATCTGAGTTGATAGTGCCAACATTGATCTGATAGATGAGTACCTTGCTACAGGAGCAAAGGTCTCATCGTAGTCAATCCCTCCACCTGTGAGAAACCACGGGCAACAAACCTTGCCTTATGTTTCTCAATACTACCATCAGCTGCCTGCTTTACCTGGTAAAGCCATCTAGAACTCACCACTGACTTGCCCTGAGGTCTTGGGACAACATCCCACACACTATTTTGAATGATAGAGTCGTACTCCTCTACCATTGCATCAACCCAGACTAGTTGCTCCACTACCTCCTCGAATGAAGAAGGCTCGGACTCTACACACTCCCCAAGCAGGGCCATGTAACCAGTGTACCACTCGGGCAACCTCCTCTATCTGCGCTGAGAAGATGGCTATCCCACATTCTCCCATGCATCCAACATCAACCTTTCCCTTGAGCGTTTCCGCCCATCTCTAGAAGTCTCAACATGAGTGGATGTCTCCACACCCGGATCCTCTACATGCAACTGCTCCGCACCAATCTGAGGCTTCTCCTCCTTAGTGTTATCAGGAAAACTAGTGTCTATGTAAAGCTGCTAGTCCCACTGAGGCTGGTAGATACCTTAGAAACAAACAAACTAAAACTACTTTCGTTTTCCTTTATGAGAAATAGATAAGAGGGGAATGAAGGAGACCAACCTCTGTCTTGCACTTGGTTCCTTGCTTGATTCCTCTCTCTTATGGTAGATCTTTTCCACTCACTTCCTTGTCCACCCAGCTTCAAAGGGCACCTGTAGAATCAAAGCAGCATAACACTATCCAAGAACATAGATCTATTATCATAAACAATATAGGACCAGATATATATTAACCACACAAATGCATATATCATCAATCATACAAAAAGGTGGAGAAAAACTTGAATAGCTTTATTGATAATCAAGAAAGAGCAAAGAGGATTACAACCAATTGTTCTGACCCAGTGTCATCCTCCCAGCAAGAGAGCCCTTCTTCACCTCATGAAAAGCTTAGATCACCCAACACTATGATATTGCACAAAGAAACCAGCAGCACTTCCTTACAAGATACAAAATTCCAGCCTCTGGATCTCTGGGATGAGGGATCCATATATAGATGTTTGCAAGGGGGCTGAGTCAGCTTTTGAGATTTGATTAGTGTCCTCTCTCTGATAGTTCTTGAATCCACTTGGAGATTGATGATCTCTTACTCATCCCTGGGCGAATGCAGAGAGGCAAGTGTCACAGGAGAAGTTTCTAGAAGATTCCTTGCTCCTCCACCTTGCAGATTGACCCTGCCATTTGTCCACTCTCGCCCATCGCACCCCATAGAAGGGCTTTTCAAGATGCATCGCACCTCCTGAGTGTATTTAGGTGGGATGCAGTGCACTTTGACCATGGAGCAGGTGAGATGGACCTGTTTTGACCAATTCTGAGCAGTTTTTCATGGAGAACTTCTAAGAGAAGATGTAATCAGTTGACCTTGTTCTTTTAGAGGTTGGAACAACACTTTTAGGGACTTAAGAGCCCTTGGTTTATAGACATTTTGTGTTTGAGGTTGCAGTGCCCAAAAATGCCTATAACAGTTGTCCCCTAAAGCATGAGGTCGTTAATTTGTTGATGTCGGGTGAAATGCTTTATCATGAGGATCTGAAGTTCTTTCAAGCTGGAAGGTGACCTGTAATAAGATACAATACAATACATTATCTTCATAATATTTTCATGATCTAGCTGAGGCGGGCATTCCCATGCTTAGCTTTATAAATTCATTTTCATGTACATAAGACAGACAATCGTCTGAGTGTATACTGATGATTCTGGTAGAGCCATCATCCCTTAGGTTGGATGATCATCTATGCAGTAATGATGTACATTTGATGTTTTTATTTTCCTTAATTTATATCGTAGCCCGGATGGATGAAACTAGATCCGGGGTCTTGACTCAAAGTACAATTCGATCCATGTGAGAGATGTTCTGGAGTCGAACACGGAAAGACATCGCCTGATTACCAACCAATGATGTAAGCTATTAACAGGCGCGAGAGGAATCACCGATAATGACGATGACCCTCAAGGTATTACAGTACAATTCACGTGGTGTGAATAAGGGTCTTGGCGTTGAACACCACGCAAAATCTTTCGGTCGAAGGCCATTGATGTAAACCTGTCGCCGGAAGTGAGAAACTTGCCATTGAGGCATGCAAGCTTCAAAGTACTGAAAGGGTTGTTCCTATATCAATTTCTTGGATAATGAGCTGACGTCGACAAGAAGCGATCCGTCATAGGAGGGCCTTAGTGAATCCCAAATCAATGACACGGAACGGAGCAAATGATTTTAATGGAGGTGAAAATGATCTAGTGATATAAGGTTCGGGGTGGCGGTCATGAAAGAATGGAGCGTGAATGTATTGCAGTGGGTGAGACACAGGTGAATTCTCTGAGCGACTTCTCTTGAACATATCAGCGACACTGACATGATGGATTGGTAGCATTAACCCCAAATATGGATGGTGTGATAGAACCATGGTGATGTGACCAGTGAATGGAACAACCCAACCCGACTTGGATGCGGAGTGAAAGTGTCATGTTCAAGAGCGACTTGCTACCAATAAAGTTTTTCCAAGTTTTTCTTCCCAAATTTTCCCCAGTCATTGCTGACCAGTACCTCTTTATTTTTTTCAAGCTTGAGGAGGATAACATATGCTTGTTCTATAATTTTCCCTTCGGGCAAACCCATCACTATGTTTTAACGAGCCTAGCGATAGTGAAACTCGTTCTTGTCTGTTATGGACAAGTTTGTCGCTATTCGGTTTTAAGGAGTTTAACGACAAGGATAACTCGGTCCTTTTCAATTTTAGAGAGTCTGAAAAAGGGACGTAAAGAAACTCCAATGATCCTTTTTCTTCATATAATCCCTTGAGTCCGAAAAAGTATAAAACAATACAAAAGGGATGAATTTTCGGTACTTTTAACGAGCCGAACAAAACAAGCGCTCAATCTTTTTGTGTAATAATCCCTCGAGTCCAAAAAGATTAAAATCTAAAGGAGGGCTAGCACTTCCGGTCCCTTTAACGAGCTGGAGAGGCCAATCGCTCGGCAATATTTTCATATTTTATGAGTCAGTTGAAAAGAGCTTAATGGAGACTCATTTTTTAAGGAACGAGTGATAAATTCGGGTAGCAGCTAATTCCAGGTAAGGTTTGGAATTTTCCAATCACGGCAGTGTCATAAGGATGGCTAGCAGGATCACTCTTCGCAGTTGTTCCTCAAAAAGGGGTAAACAATCAAATGGAGGTGAATGATCGGCCAAAACAAAGTGGAGGTGATGATGAGAACATGACCAAGGCTTTTAAAGGCTGATGGTAATACATTCACGATGGTTATTTACCGGAAAATGGTTCATTTTTTAATGAGCTTAAACTTTGGGGGAACATTTGCTCATTGCTTATGTTTATTTTTTAACGAGCTTGAATTCCGCGTTAAAACTGCTCGATAATCCAGTCGTAAAATAAGGATGTCTCATATAAAACAGCATTTTTCAAAGCTTTGCCCCGCATCCTTGCTTTATGCAAGTTAGGAAACGACCAATCCTACGAGTTTAGAGGGTTAGAGGACCTACAAATTTAAAAAATAAATGGTCGCTCTTCGCTTGCATGCCAAAAGGTTTGCATGCCCCCAGGTATAGTGAAGTAGAGTTTCTAGGTTACCCCTCAATTTGCAGACAAAACATTTGTTTTATCGGGAAAGGCCTACCTTTTCAAGTTACCCTTCAATTTGCAGACAAAACATTTGTTCTATTGGGAAAGGCCTACCTTCTAACAGAGGTATCTTATTCCGGTCTAATCCCATTTTCCTAAATGAACGGGTGTGTCAGCCAGTCATATATCCTCTGCGGAAACCTACCCTATACCCAAGGTTTTCCTGTCGAAACAGGCCAGGGTGCATGCCCCCTGGGTTTCAGTCATATCCTCTGAATCACTCGCGCTCATCAAGAGGATGGACTGGGGATTGATGAGACATTCCTTGTGTGAAAAGACCATTCAGGGATGGTATATGACTATTTTCTATGTGTGAACCGGGAAATGAAAGCTGGTCTATGAGCTTGACCACTCTTCCTTCGTGCGGAAAACACATTACTCTAAAGAGTGAGGAGACAATGGCTCCCATGCAATAAATATAGTCTCGTCCAAGGAGTAGATTATAATCCAGGGGTCCTTGGACTACCATTACGTTCATGTGAATGGTTTTCCCTCTCAACGTTATCGACACATTGGGAAGGATCCCTAACGGTCGACTGGTTCCTTTGTCAAAGCCTGTTAGATTTCTTATCTCAGGCAAAAGTGATGGCAAACCAAGTGCTTTCCAAGCAGTTGAGGAAAGGATACTCACAGAAGCCCCTTCATCTATGATGGTACCGGCCATGACCATTCTATATATTTGAGCAATGATTTGAAATGGTACGCTAGCCGGTAAATGGGGTCTGCCTAGTAGATTTCAATCGAAGGAAACAACCATGTTGCTTGGAGGTGGGACCGAATAGACGGCCGGGTATGACTCTGATGAACTCCCTTCCTGTGGTAAAGGAACGGGTAGATTGCCCCCATGTTCATCGGAGTCTGTGCTTACGAAGAGAATTTGAACGGTGTCGTTCTTGTTCTCTCCGGTGACTGTATCATCTGAAGATGGATCCTCTGAAGGCAAGACCGGGTCAACTGCCGCCTCGACCTTTTGACTTTCGTCTGGTGTGGATTCAGATGGTTTATCTTCAATGATAGATGCTTCAATCGACCACAAGGGCGTGTCAGCTGGATTTTCAACTAGTGACGGACTCAGCAAGAGCTTCTTATACCCAGGAGGAAGCCGTAACGGTGAAACCGGACGGTCGTCCAAAACTCTTTTAGCCTCGTCTAAGAAGGGACAACGGTGGAAGGCATGATCGCCTTCACACAGTTTACAAGGAAATTTACACTTTCCTTTTTGTCCTGGGGCTTCACTTTCACTAGTTGACGGTGTACTTTCAACATGATCATCAGAGGTTGACGACACTGGATTGTGCAAACGAGGAGACCAGTCCCTTAAGATCCGAGGGATGCAAGGACAATCTCGATGATAGTGGTCCCCTTTGCAAATGACACATGGCGATTTAGGCCTGGATGGTGCAGTGTGTGGATTTTCGCTAGACGATGCTTGGTTGCCCCTTTTCGCCTTTGGCTCCTTCTTCTTTTTCTCTTTCTTCTTCTTTTCCTTCTTCTTCTCGGTTACTTGATTTTTGGCTTTACCAGCTTCATCAAGTGAAGAGGAAGGAGAAGAGGAAGAATTGGATGAAGTAGAAGAATGGGGGGTAACTCTGATGTCATTTAGTTGTTGACTAGATTGTTCAGGAATCACGGTGTTCTGAACGACAGAGGTTGAGAAGAGCCATACAGGCAAGCCGATTGTCAATCCTGGAAGCGACAATGTGGCCATATGGGGTGCGCCAACATCCCCCCAAGAGGAGAAAGGACTAGGATTTCCCCCAAGGGGAACTCCTTGGTTGGTGGACTCCATTTTTCTCAACCTAAGACCAACGTAGGAAAGGTGATATTTATTCCGATTAAAAATAAATTTTAGACGCTTTGACACAACTTGTTTTTTTAGTTTTTAAGAGTCGAGAAAAAAACAAAAGATGACTCTAGTCGCCTTCGATTTTTAATGAGCCTGAAGTGATAAGTGCTCAGATGGACCTTTTCCTTTAAGGAGTCTGAAAAGGAGTGAAAGAGACTGCTCTGGAAATCTAGACAGAGGGATTACCAAACCAATTGCAAAACTGCAGAATACTTTTTACGGTACGGCAGTCAATCTTCCCGAATGCTGTGTTCAGTGCATTGGGATCGATAAGGCAGCAGACACGACTTCCTATGGATAAAGGATAAAGCCTATTGTGGTCTCCCAATATATACTCGACGGTACGTGGGAGCACAAGTCTGTACTGGCACTTATCGTCTCAAAGTGGAGGAATCACCCAACCAACGATGAAAACAACAGTTACCAGGTTTTACGACGCCGGAATACGTCTCTAGCCTAGACTTCTAGATGTTGTGCGTTAGGTTCCAAAGCGTTTTTAAATTCATTAAATTTATTTTACAGTTGATCTTGCTTAAGAAATTTTCCTTTCAGGTTCACCGCGTGATGTAGATGTGCAATTCCTAAAATGCAGTCTAAGATGATAAACGATCGTTTAATCTTCTTTTTGCAATGAAAATCCTAGCTACTAAGGAAAGAGAGATGACGTTCTTTCAACATAGAGCAGAGAGCACACACTATATGCACTATCCTAAATCAAACCAACAAATAGTCTAAATGCAAATGCACATGCATGTATTTGTTTTCAGCCTTCTTAATGTGTGAATGATAAAAAGAAAGCTAAGCGCAAATCTGAATTATTTTTCAAAGCGACATTACTAACAAGTTTCTTCTCAAGACAAAATGAAGACAATGACGACACTTTGTGATTTGGAATTGAAAACTTGCTTTCGACACTTGAAAAACTACTAATTCAAATCAAATACAAGAGTAACAGTGTAATCGACTATCAAGAACAATCGGATTCTCTTCTATGACTGAAAACGACACTTGCGACACTTTCAAATCAAGAAACGACAATACAATTATGCTACTTCTTTGTAAAAGAGAACTGGAAACGACTCAAAATACATAAAAACATTTACAGTTCTTTGCACAATGGAGGCAGAATGATGGCAAGGAAGGGGGTTTCAATAGAGGTGTACTGACTACAGGCAGTAAAACTCTTGAATAGAGTTAAAAAGAGTGAACACAGAAACCAAAATTTAGGAGCAAGGCCTTGTCTGATCAGCGCACCTGTAACACAATGAAACAGAGATGCAGCGCACCTACTACACTTGGGAAGTGCGATTCATCTGAAGTTCACAGAACAGACACTGCGCTGGACCAGGGATGAGACTTTAACTGGGTTCCGGGTCACAGTTTACAGTTCAGTTCAGGGATTTAGACCGAGCAAGTGGTAATCAGTAAATCAATCACAGAGGTAGATCTAAAGAGGTTACTAGAGCCACCACAAGGGAAATTAGAGAGCTTGTAAATCAATTTTTCAATTCATAAACAAAACCCGGAGATAGACTGAAGCAGCGTTGATCTACTTTGCACTTGCATAGCAAATGCAGTTCGAAGGCTAGCTGGCTTGACTTCAAGCTCCGTCTGTAAGTTTATAAAGTAAACAAATGTAGATAAACAAACAATCTATTCGGTCCCCAGTGGAGTCGCCATTTTGTTATCAGGAAAACTAGTGTCTATGCAGAGCTGCTAGTCCCACTAAGGCTGGTAGCTACCTTAGAAACAAACAAACTAAAACTTCTTTCGTTTTCCTTTATGAGAAATAGATAAGAGGGGAATGAAAGAGACCAACCTCTGTCTTGCGCTTGGTTCCTTGCTTGATTCCTCTCTCTTCTGGTAGATCTTTGCCACTCACTTCCTTGTCCACCCAACTTCAAAGGGCACCTGTAGAATCAAAGCAGCATAACACTATCCAAGAACATAGATCTATTATCATAAACAATATAGGACCAGATATATATTAACCACACAAATGCATATATCATCAATCATACAAAAATGTGGAGGAAAACTTGAATAGCTTTATTGATAATCAAGAAAGAGCAAAGAGGATTACAACCAATTGTTCTGACCCAGTGCCATCCTCCCAGCAAGAGAGCCCTTCTTCACCTCATGAAAAGCTTAGATCACCCAACACTATGATATTGCACCAAGAAACCAGCAGCACTTCCTTACAAGATACAAAATTCCAACCTCTGGATCTCTGGGATGAGGGATCCATATATAGATGTTTGCAAGGGGGGTGAGTCAGCTTTTGAGATTTGATTAGTATCCTCTCTCTGATAGTTGTTGAATCCACTTGGAGATTGATGATCTCTTACTCATCCTTAGGCGAATGCAGAGAGGCAAGTGTCACAGGAGAAGTTTCTAGAAGATTCCTTGCTCCTCCACCTTGCAGACTGACCCTGCCATTTGTCCACTCTCGCCCATCGCACCCCATAGAAGGGCTTTTCAAGATGCATTGCACCTCCCGAGTGTATTTAGGTGGGATGCAGCGCACTTTGACCATGGAGCAGGTGAGATGGACCTGTTTTGACCAGTTCTGAGCAGTTCTTCATGGAGAACTTCTGGGAGAAGATGTAATCAGTTGACCTTGTTCTTTTAGAGGTTGGAACAACACTTTTAGGGACTTAAGAACCCTTGGTTTATGGACATTTTGTGTTTGGGGTTGCAGTGCCCAAAAATGTCTATAACACTTAGGAACTAAAATTTGTTCCTTTTCATGCAACTTGAGCTCCCTCTCAAGTGATACTCGCATGGATTTCTGCTCGTTGAACTTCAGATCCATGTGTACCACTGTCTTCTGACTGGTAGACAGGTACACCCCATAATTATGGGGTGTATTCATGTACCCCGCAAGTATTCCCAACTCAGCTGTTGGATCTAGCTTCTTCCAGGCATATTTGGTCACATGACAGTAAACTGATGATCCAAAGATTCGGAAGTGACTCACATCTGGTCGCTTCCCTGAAAAGGCCCCCATAGGTGTCTTCATTCCCAGTATACGGTGCAGGCTTCTGTTCTGCAAGTATACTGCTATATTGCATGCCTCAACCCACAAATGCAGTGGTAGGCTTTGGTCATGCAACATTGCTCGAGCTGCTCTCACAATCGATCTGTTCTTCCTTTCGGCCACCCCATTCTACTGTGGGTTATGGGTTGCCGTCAGCTCCCGTTTAATTCCTTCTACAGCACAGAAGTCCTTAAACTGTTGGTAGAAATACTCTCCACCATTGTCGCTATGCAAGGCTTTTATTTTCTTTCTAGATTCTTTCTCTTCCAAGGCTTTAAACTCACAAAACCTCAAGAAGGTCTGATCCTTCTTTTGCATAAAGTAGATCCAGCATCTACAAGAAAAATCATCAATAAAAATAACATTGTACCTTTGTTTAGCGGTGGAGGCTATAGAGAAGGGTCCACAAACATCTGAGTGAACTCACTCCAGGATTGCTCCAACTCTACTGTCTCGATCCGGAAAGGTATATTTTGCATACTTATCCAAGGTATAACCTTTGCATGTATTTGTCTACTCCACCTTTCCCTTGGGAAGTCCGGTAGAAATCTGCTGCATGATATTCAGGGCTCCATGGTACAAGTGGCCCAATCTTCTATGCCATAGCTCGCCAACATCTTGGCTCTGCACCATCTCAGCTTTGGAACTCAATGCATCACAGTCATCTACCTCCAGCTTGTAGAGATTCTTTATTCGAATCTTGATTCACTTGGTCTGTCCAGTGCTGATATTTCTCAGAAATACCTTTCCTTTACTAATGACTACATCATATCCCTTATCTTCTAGCATAGCAATGGATAGAAGATTCTTCTTCAGACCTAGTACATAGTTGAATTAGTTAGGGTGAGAGGAGATCCATGCTCCCTCTGAAACACAACTGTACCTTCACCTAAAACACGGTACTTTCCATCGTCACCCATCTCGATTCGCATCTGGAGATCCTTCTCCTCCAAGGTACTAAAAAGATTCTTGTCACCTGACACGTGGAATGAAGCTCCACTGTCCAGGTACCACACACATCCCACCATGGATGAAACCATGCATGCGATAGGAGAGAAATCCAACTCAAAATGTGAGGCCAGTGCCTCACCATCGGATCTCCTCGAGGATCCCTTCTTGGGATTATTTTGTGGACAATTCGTAGCATAATGGCCCACTTCATGACAATGAAAGCATCACACTTTCGATTTGTCAAACTTCTTCCCACCATGAGAAGAACTGGATTTGGAATGGGACGCCTTCCCTTTCCCCTTCCTCGCCTTACTCGCTAAGGCTATATTTTCCTCATCATCTTGCATTGATGAGGATCCATCTCTGGTGCTTCTTCTTATCTCCTCCTACATCAGATCTGACCAAAGTTGTTCCCAATCTGGTAGTTTTTATGTTCCATTGATTGAGTCTTGGTAGCTATGCCAACTCTTAGGAAGACCGAGGAGTGCAAGACTCACCATGTAATCATCAGTTGTTGTGATCCCTACACTTCCAAGCTCATCCCCGCAATTGGTGAGCTTGTTTAGATATCTAGAGATCATGTTGCCCTTTTCACACTTGATTTTCCGAAGCTTATCTTTCAGCGCCAGCTTCCTCTGATCGTTGTTGTTCTAATATAGATCTTTCAATGTTTTCCACATCGAAAACAATGTCTTCTTCCCATGGAGGCTCGAGACAATGTGGTGTCGAACTCCCTCCAAGAGGATTCTCCTTTCTCTAGCCACACATTTCTTCCATTCCACCAATTCAGTAGCATTAACTACTACGGGCTTGGGGACTTCTTGATCAATGAAGTCCTTTAGACCGTTGTCCTCTAATACTGCTTCCATGCGATCCTTCCAAGCTATATAATTCGAGCTACCATCAAGGGCATACTTGAGTCTTAAACCATTGAATGCCATTGGTGAAATTGAGATGTGATAAGAACTCGATTTCTATATTCAGGAACCTCAAACTTCGAGCTTCTCCCTTCTTGTATATTGTTCTTCGCTTTTGTCACCTTTGCTCTGATACCATGTAGAAATTCTCACTGTAGATCAACAGATTATGCAATATACTAGAGCAAAATACAAGATCTAATTCTACAAAAAACTTTGTGGAAACTTAATCAAATATGAGCAAGATCAAATAGAACACATATAACTGAGAACAAGAAATCAATCACACATGAACATAGAAGAATAACCCGAGGAAATCCTCAGCCTAAAACCCCAGTCTCTGTATTATCATACAAGTGGAAATATGTTCCAATTACAAAAAGAATCAGCTCACAAGCTATCCTGCTCTCTCTGCAATCAAACAATATAGCTCACAGACTGAATAGACACAAGATATGCCTTCCCTCAGCGCTCCAAACCTCCTATTTCATTGCGCAGTTTTCCTTGGGGTCCAGTGATGCCACTTGTGTGAATTGGCCTCATCACACACTCACTAAACTGAAGAAGTAACTGCGCAATCTCTAAGGAATGAATTCCTTCTGCATGCAAGAGATATTCACAATGGAATATTCATGCAACTGATAGTACAATCTCCCTCCATCTAATCTCAATTGGGTCTCTAACGGAACTGACATGCATTTGTTATTTATGAGAGAATATTCAGATATCTGAATTGCAACAGTTACATGCATGCATGCATTAACTAACTGAACTCACAATTAGTTCAACAAACTATTTGAACTAATCTAACTGGACTTAACTCAGCCAACTGAGCTAACTAATTACAACTCATCCTTATGTCTTTAACTGAGGGATAAATTCCTCAATCAATGGATAAACTGTTGCATGTCTTCATATAGACTTCATGTTTGATTTTCTACAACTAATTAATTCAAGACGAATTAATTAATTATTTTACAAACAGCTACTAAGATCAAATTCGAATTTTACTTCTCTATTTTATTTCAAGGACTAACTAAAATAGTAAGGTATCCCGAAATGATATTTATAGCAGTGCTAAATTTAGCACTTCTATTTTTAGCATTTCTTGTTGCTATTTTCAAAACCAGGTAATAATCTCTAACAGGGATGTAAAATTTACATCCACCTGTTGCAAAACCCTCTTCTCTAGATTGGGTACCTAGATTCAATTTAGTACGTCTTACCATCCACAGACGAATGGCCAAACAAAGAGGGTAAATCAGGTTTTAGAGGACATGTTGAGAATGTTTGTTATGCAACAACCACATAAGTGGGAGGACTACCTCCACCTGGTGGAGTTTGCCTACAATAACTATTATCACGACTCCCTGGGCATGAGCCCTTTTGAAGTATTATATGGGAGAAAGTGTAGGGTAGCCACAGATTGGAATAGCCCTAATAATTGATTAACATTGAGTCCTGATATTTTAACCAAAATGGAAGATAAAATTAAATAGGTCCATAAGAATTTAAAAGCAGCCCAAGATAGGCAAAAGATTTATGCGGATAAGAAGAGATCTCACAAGGAATTTCAGTTGGGAGATCATGTATATCTAAAGGTCAAACCCCGGAAAAGTACCTTACAGTGGAAGGGTTGTGCTAAATTGGCACCCCGGTACTATGGACCATTTCAAATCTTGGAACGGATTGGACCCATAGCATACAAGCTAGCACTCCCAGGCCATATCCGAGTCCACAATGTTTTTCATGTCTCTTTGTTAAAAAATTATGTGTATGACCCTCGACATATTATTAACTAGGATAATATATAGGTAATAAAAGAATAAAATCAATAACTTATAAATTATTGTTTTGAAAAAAAATCTGACAACAGATTATATTTGTGCAGGTTGAACCCAAGGGAGATTTTCTGGCAGTGCCTCTTTGTATCCTCGATTGGAGAGAAACCATCTTGTGGAAACGAGCCATCACCCAGGTTAAAGTGCATTGAAAGCGCTTTGGCCCGGATGAGGCTACTTGGGAAGAGAAGGAGGCTATGCAGAAAGCCTATCTGGCACTTTTTTCCTGAAAAGAACACCAGGGACAGTGTTCCTCTCAAGGTGAAGGAGTTGTAACACCCAAAGATGCACCAACATTTACTTATTACCAAGTTTTACTTATTACTATCAATTTTATTCTGTTTGAACTTGGATTGTTAAAAGAATTAGGCTAAAAAGCCAAAACATATTATGTTAATTATTAATTAAAAGAATTTGATCAGTTTATAAAAGAACTGAAGAATCAGTTAAATCACTCCTGAAATAGTTACAAGTAGTTGCCCTATATTTTCCTTCAAAAAGGAAAATGACAAAACCCTAAGGGGTTGGAAAAAGGAGGAAGGGACTATGTTGTGGTTAGTTTTCCTAGAGCTGGACGAATTAGCTAGTGGGAAAGAATTGTGATAATAGCCGGAGGGTACGAGACTTGAGGCTAGACATAGTCCTGACGCCCAAGGTACCAGACTGTTTTATTCACTATCAGGAGTTGGAAGAGCTTGGAGGGGGATTTTGGACGTAATTGCCAGATTTGTGGCTGGGTGGTGAGACCTTCCAAAATAGAGGAAACATGTGTATGATTCACAAACAAAGCAAGAAAACAGATAAGTAGTTCTTCTGTGTTTGATAATCACCAATAGGAAAAGATTATTTGTCTTATTTTTACGTAATGAACAAGTTAACATGTTAATTAATTATTAATGAGACTTTGTCACTGGATAAAAATAGGACTATTGTCTCCCATTACGTTTTTTGTACTTTCAGACTTTTGCAGACAATCATTGCACAAAAGGAGTGATAACAGCATTTCATCCTCACTACGTTAATAGAATACATCAGCTATTTTAAGCACCAAATAAATGAATGAATTACAGTAGAAGAGAAAATATCCCTTTTATTTTCTGAATATAAATTTTCTTACTGGAATTTAAGAGCTCACTCAATAATTGAACCAGAGTACACAATCTATCGATTTATGGAAATTCATAAGTACTTCTCTATCTAAACATATCAAGAAAGCATACAAATAATGATAGAGACCTTGAAATTCCATTCAAACATTAAACAAAATATAACATGCGAGGGTTTGTATGGCTCTCAGTCGAGTTCTGGGAGACCCCCCATGAGCCAATTACTCAAGATAAGATGTATCTCAAACACACAAAGATTGTCAATATTAGACTGTAGCGGGGAAAAATAGAGATAGTAATAAATTAGATATAAAAGTCAAACATTGAACAACTGTGAGCTGAGTGCAGGGTTACAAGCAGCCAACCCAAGCTCTAGGGAACAAACCCTGACCGTGAACTTTCATAAAAATGATTCAGAGAGAATGTGAAACAGGATGACCACCATAATATATTCATTAACCCTCGAATAAGATTATGTATATTAAAAACCTCCAAAAAAACCTTAACAGTAGTTCAAAAAAGCTAACATTGTGCCAATGATAGAATTCCACAAATGCCCATCATTCCTATAGTAATTACAGTTGCAGTACAATGACAGTCGTAGCATTCCAGCCAGCGAAAAACTTAAGATTTTAATATAACCAAAAATAATACAGTCCCTCAATTAACGTAGGTCTGTCGTCGAAAAACAAATCGCCAGGATAGGCCTGAGAGGTGACCAACCTAAAAGTGAAGAGAGCGAGTATTGTGAGAGAGCAGTCTCTTTTCCAAAACCTCCTTACGGATATAGAAATTTATACCGCAACCAATATGTACCTACAGGCAAAGAATACCATGGAGTAAGCATTGAAACTGAATCAGAAGGAAGTTTTCTAGTAGAGAAACACTTTAGTAGGGAAGAATTTACTTGAGAGGAGGTTTGCCAAGCAATGGGAGGTGAGGTATACCTGTCAGAGCACATCGATGTCATTAGGGGATGATCAAGGGTAAAAAATTCTAGAAATCACCTTTAATTCAGTACCATTAGCTCTGGTTGCAGCATGAACCCAATGCGTCCCTCCGTGGCAAAGAGTCCAGCCATCGGCGGTTCTACCTGTTGCATGAGGGAATGTAAGAGAAATAGAAATGTATAACAAATATCAACGGATTCATTTCATGATACCAGATGAGCTAGAAAACTTATATCGCCCTCCGGGAGATACTTGTAAGCCTGTGGAGATAGTCATGGTGGAGAGACTGTTCATACAGTCGTCCGATCGCCCTCTGTCGCAGAGTCGAGTTGCAACCCCATCGCATGTCCAAATGACCCAAACCCTACCTAGTATGTGCATTATTCAACCGGACAAACCCCAAACCATGGAGGTCATGGATCTCATCCAATCTAACGGTGTAGGTCAAGCCATGTGCCGGAGTCGAGATCTTTCTAGCCTGTCTCATCATCCTTTATTGCAGGGTTATAGTGTCAGTGGAAGGACCTCGAGGTTCTCTCTGTTTTAATGGGGAAGCACTGTTGAGTACATGCCAGCGAAAAAGAGTTTTAAATGGTGAAGGAATGGTTGTATACCAGGATTAGCTCTTAAACCGCCGTCAGACCATAGTTTCTCAATGAATACGACAAATATAATGATAATAATAATAAGAAATATATATATATATATATATATATATATATATATATATATATATATATATATATATATATATATATATATATTTAGATTAGTGTTTTAGCATGTTACAATACCCTTTTCTTTCAATTGAGAATGCATACTATGTTCAACACTCTATTGATACATCACGAAAATGAGCTAAGCATAGATATGGTTATGTCTTGGGACAAAGACCTATACATAGGTAGTACACTGTGGGAAAATTCGATGTCTTTTCATACATTAATCAAATTAAAATTTAATGAATTCATAATAAATTTATTATAGTATTTATAAGATATATTCGACATCTTTTCATACATTAATAAAATTAAAATTTAATGAATTCATAATAAATTTATTATAATATTTATAAGAAATGTAGATATTCTTACGTCTTGGCAAAAATAAGAAATATAGATATTGTTATGTCTCGGAAAAAGACCTATACATAGGTAGTGCAATGTGCGGTAAAATTCAACATCTTTTCCTACATTAACAAAATTAAAATTTAATAAATTGATTATATATATATATATATATATATATATATATATATATATATATATATTTTTTTTTTTTTTTTTTTCTCGGTAAAAACTAATTCTATTAAGAGGAAGTATGGTAAAAAATGAAGTTACAACTAAGAGAAGCAAGAAAACGGGCAACCAGAAAGGATAGACTATCCACCTTGGCCCCTAAGAGAAAACAAGAAGAGAGCAGTGCTAAGCAAGAAGAAACAAGAAGAACAGAGGAATAAGAGCAGAACAAAGGATTCTACCCAACATGGGTAGAATCAACTATTCGGCCTTTTTTTCCTTTCTTTTTACCAACTTTGACCCAACCAAGATGACTCTACTCAGCTGGCATGATTTGCAAACTGAGCTGGGCTAATGGAGAGGTCTCCTTGTCTGAATCCGAGGGAGAGGACTCATGAGTTCTTTTCTATGAGTTTGGTGAGACAGTCGAATCCTCAGGACCAATCGAGGGCAGATCCTGTGAGAGCTTTGCGTCCATTCCTTCCTCATCCCCTTCCTCTTCAGCTGAGCTGAAATCAAAATCGTCCATGGGGGGAGGATCATGAAGCTTCCAGCTTTTGGATTTCGGCTTAGGATTGGCTTTCTTCTTTTGGGTAGGCATCGTGGGACAAGAGCTCTGAAGGTGCCTTGTGTGATGGCAATTTCGGCAGCGAAAGGCAGTGTTCTCGTAATCCAAGGTCTGAGTCCAATGGAAGTCTCCAATTTTGAGATTAATCTGATCAGGTAGACCTTTGCTCATGTCTATTTCTGCACATATTCTGGCGAAGGTGTATATGCCCTTTTCCCCTCTAGAGGTGTCTGTGGCTAGAAAGCGGCCTAGAGTATTGCCGATCCCTTGGAATACAGCAAAGTGCCATAGATGCGCCAGGAGATTAGGAAGTCTAACCCAGATGGGGAGCTTGGTGATGATTGTTGTAGAGGGATCGAAATCTGGGAACCAAGGGGTGAGGAATAAACCTGCTGAGCCCCAAAACCATGGGCCTTCAGTTAATGCTTTTTGGTAGTCCTCACCGAGAGCAAACACTACAATGAAGAAACCCTTTGAGCATAAAAGAACCTTGCAATTGTTGGTCTAGTTAGAGTGAATCCATTGGTAGAGGTCTATTGTGCGTGGCCATAGCCCATTGAACCTGCAAATAATGGCATGCTTTGCATACTTTTGGATTTGCTCATCCAGCGTTGGATGCATTATTTTAATGGAGGGGGTTTCCTCTAGTTTGTCCACCAAAAAAGGTTTGGGAGCCTAAGCTGGTGGAGCTGTTTTCTTAGGCATCTGAGCATGGACAACATCTTTGTATGAAAAAGCCGCAGCTGAAGATGACTGTCCAACAGCTCCCCCTCTCAAACGAAGGGTAAAAATGATGGAGGCATTTCTCTTAATGCTGTAAAAAGAAAGGGGATAAAGATCCTCAAGTTGTTTACCTTCGTGGAGGAGTCGTTGAGATGCAAAGGGAATCCCCAACTTGAATTCCAGAATTTGCTTGAGGTCCTGCACTAGATCCGAAGAGCTCACCCATTGTAGCAGAGTTTTGCCAGAAAGGAGCACGATCTGGATCTGGAACGAGGCAGAGTGATCAGACTTCTGCTTTCCTCTGCAAATCTGAGACGAGAGGAAGCTGGTGCTTTGGTGGGCCACCTTTTCCTGAACTTGCCGCAGGGGCTTGTGAGAAGATGTGGAGAGAGTCCAATGGTCATTGAGTTTGTCATTTCTTTCCGCCCAAAAGAGCTCCCAGATGCTCCATCCAGGCAGATCTAGGAAGCTAAAAGAATTCTGAAAATGAAATACATAGTATCGACTATTCTGGGGAGACAGAGGAGGTTCCAATGGGGATGAGCAGCCTTCCAAAGCGTAAGATTTCTTCCCAAGAGCCACAGCCTGAGGAGAAGCAGGATTATATTCTGCATTTCCATCCTTAACCTTTGCATCTGCTATCTGAAGGGGGTGGCTGTTACGATATGCAGCAGCAGAGGGCCGAGATCTGGCTACACCATTGTCCAGAGCGGAGCAGATTAGAGGGAGGTGAGCTCCCAGAAGGGAATGGAATACATGCGGTTCAGCATCGATGGAAGAAGCCGGCATTCCATGTCTGAAGCTCGCGTCGCCATCTTCTGCAGGGCCGAGCAAAGGCCAGACGGCGGCTGAAGGAAGGGAGGCGACGGCAAAGAGATTAGGGTTCATCTTAATATATATTAAAAATTATATATATATAATTTTTAATACATTAATAAAATTAAAATTTAATAAATTGATTTATATATATATATATATATATATATATATATAGATATATATATATATATTTATTTTAGTTATAATTTTTTTTTATTTTACAATTTTTTTTTTATGTTAATATATATATATATATATATATATATATATATATATATATATATTAAATAGTTTTAGCAATTAAAAATATATGGTTTTTTTAATTATAAATCAAAAAAATTATATATTTATTTTACATTTTTTTTTATGTGATATATATATATATATATATATATATATATATATATATATATAATAGTTTTAGCAATTAAAAATATATGATTTTTTCTAATTATAAGTTAAAAAATTTATAAGTTTAAATCTAAATGAAAAATTAGTAGAGTATATATTTTTATAATTTTTATTTATATGAAAAATAATTAATTTTTATTAATTTATTTTAAAAACTATTATTAATAATAAAACTAAAGAAAAATCAAGGATGATAGGAGGGGATTTTATATTATTTTGCTTGAATAGTTGAAATCATATACACATGGGGATTGGAAGGAAAACTAACAACCAGTATGAACTTTATGGCCTTTATTGAGGCCTCACTATTGAAAAAGACAAACGTATTAAAAACATCATCATCTTGGGGGATTCATTGATAACAATCGTATATCTTTCTAAACCAGGCAGCCCAAAGGACAATTCCCTCTTTGAGATCCTTGTTGGCATAAAAACTTTGGAAATTTATTTTTTCTCTAAAGGGTTTTACCATATTCTCAGAGGCAACAACTTGGAAGTTGATTTGGAAACGGATAAAGCTTGTGCTTTAGGAGAAGCCATCCTTGATATTAATGGTACCATTAATCTCAACCTCATTCCCTAAGGGCCAATGATATTTTTTTTTCCAGATCCCCTCTTTTCCTCTTATGGGTTGAGTCTAACCCTTCCCTCTCCTTTAAATCCCCCTCTTCCTCCCTTCTCCCTTCTCCCTCCCCTTCCCTCTTTCCCTCATCCTCGCCCTTGTTTCCTTTATTCCCCTTCTCCACTTTCCTTCCTCCCTTGCCTCTTCCTTGTGCAATTCAAGGCTCCTCAGGTGTCTTTTCCATTCAATCACCATTATTGTGTTAATTAAATTTTCCTCCTTCAACAAAGTCCTTGATGTGGTTTTTTATGGTTCCCACTGCCATGAAGTGGTGGTTCTCTCTTAATCAAATGCTTGCACTTCTGTTAATCTACGGCCAAATTCTTGGAATCTCCATCAAACCATACCTATGATGATTTTTGATGATGGGAATTCGAGTAAAATTAATGAAGCAATAAAATGGCTCTCATCCTAGATCAGACTCCGTCCAGAAATTTGGTAATTCTGTTTTTTCTTCCATGGTTAAGGAATTGGGAAAACGTTTGGTTTTTGCATTCAACTGTGATGTCTAGTTGGGCTTCCTCTGGTTTTCACTATGAAGAGCCTTCCGTCAAGACACTGGCTCTTTATCTGGAAGGTAGGGGCTCGTCACTTATGTTCGTGTGTTATTTGGCGCAAAGGCCTCTTTGGCTCATAGTGTTCCTCAGTAGACCCCAGCTCCATGGTCCTTTGAAACAATAGGTCTCTCCATGCAATTAAGCTCAAAGGTATCTACGTGTCCCTCTATTTAATTTAGAAATTTATTAGTCTCTATATGGGAAGATCAGCTCCTTCAGTCTAGATTTCAGTATAACATTTTGGGAACTCTCTCTATTTCATATGATTATTGCTAGCCTGTGTGAGCCTTTGGTTCAGGGGCACTCAATAATCCTACTCTCGTGTGGTGTCTAGGTTGGGAGTTTGGGATATTGTTGGTTGATTCATTAGATTTGTCGCGATTTTTCCTCCAAATAGTTGACTCCCTCTACATTCGCTTACTCTACAATATTTATCCTTTTGGTCAGTTGTCGCTGACCTAGTTTATTCTTACACAACAGTTCCCTTTTATCAATGGATTCTAACTCGAATTCGGATGCACCTTCGAATGATCATCAATGTCCTAATTTTAGTTCTAAAATTGAACCATTTTCGCAAGCAAACTATGATCTACAAATGAAATTTCGAAAGTTGTATGATGCAAAAATTGAACAAGAAGAGGGCACTTGGGATCTCAAGCAACAAAGAGCCATGTTGTAGCATAAGGTTGATGTTTTCATAGGGATTCTCAAACCTCAATCTTAGTAGGACTAGGCTTGCTCTTTTGGACGAACCTATGGACACTTTTGTGAATCTAGATATTGACCTTTACAAGCCAGCTCTAGAATGAAAATGTACTCCAAGTACTTTGTGTTGGGTTACAGTTTTGTGTGGTTTTTTTAGTTTGTAAATTTCAATGATACTATCATTTTAAGAACGTTTAGTTTTGTAAGTCTTGGTATGCCATTGTCAGTTGAAGTAGCAATCTATTCCCTTTTATTGGCAGTGTCAAGTTATATGTCAATAAGTTGATAGGTAGACTTCAGCTTCAAGGTAGCAAGATGTTTATATGGATAATATGAATCCGAAAGTTATACTCTAGAATGAAAATGATCTCCAAGTATTTTGTGTTGGGTTATAACTTTGTGGGGTTTTTTGAGTCTGTAAATTTCGATGATACTACCATTTTAAGAAGGTTTAATTCTGTAAGTCTTCATATGCCATTATCAATTGAAGTAGCAATGTATTCCCTTTTATCGGCAGTGTCGATTTATATGTAAATAGGTTGATATGTAGACTTCAGTTTTGAGATAGAAAGATGGTTATGTGGATACTATGAATCTGAATGTTATACTCTAGAATGAAAATGATCTCCAAGTATTTTGTGTTGGGTTACAATTTTCTGGGGTTTTTTGAGTCTATAAATTTCGATGGTACTATCATTTAAGAATGTTTAGTTTTGTAAGTCTTGGTATTCCCATGTCAGTTGAAGTAGCAATGTACTCCCTTTTATCGGCAGTGTAGAGTTAATAGGTTGATAGGTAGACTTTAGTTTTGAGAAAGCAAGATGGTTATGTGGATACTATGAATCTGAAAGTTATACTCTAGAATGAAAATGATCTCCAAGTATTTTGTGTTGGGTTATAGTTTTGTGGGGTTTTTTGAGTCTATAAATTTCAATGATACTATCATTTTAAGAAGGTTTAGTTCTGTAAGTCTTGGTATGCCATTGTCAATTGAAGTAGCAATGTATTCCCTTTTATCAGCAATATCGAGTTATATGTAAATAGTTTGATAGGTAGAATTTAGTTTTCAGATAGCAAGATGGTTATGTGGATACTATGAATTTGAAAGTTATACTCTAGAATGAAAATGATCTCCAAGTATTTTGTGTTGGGTTACAATTTTCTGGGGTTTTTTGAGTCTGTAAATTTTGATGATACTATCATTTTAAGAACGTTTAGTTCTCTAAGTCTTTGTATGCCATTGTCAGTTGAAGTAGCAATGTATTCCCTTTTATCGGTAGTGTCGAGTTATATGTCAATAGGTTGATAGGTAGACTTCAGTTTTGAGACAAAAAGATGGTTATGTGGATACTATGAATCCAAAAGTTATACTCTAAAATGAAAATGATGTCCAAGTATTTTGTGTTGGGCTACAGTTTTGTGGGGTTTTTTGATTCTGTAAATTTCGATGATACTATCATCCTAAGAAGGTTTAGTTCTGTAAGTCTTGGTATGCCATTGTCAATTGAAGTAGCAATGTATTCCTTTTTATCGGCAATTTCGAGTTATATGTCAATAGGTTGATAGGTAGACTTAAATTTTGAGATAGAAAGATGGATATGTGGGTTCTAGGAATCCAAAAGTTATACTCTAGAATGAAAATGATCTCCAAGTATTTTGTGGTGGGCTACAGTTTTGTGGCGTTTTTTGAGTCTGTAAATTTCGATGATACTATCATTTTAAGAAGGTTTAGTTCTATAAGTCTTGGTATGCCATTGTCAATTGAAGTAGCAATGTATTCCCTTTTATCGACAGTGTCGAGTTATATGTAAATAGGTTGATAGGTAGACTTCAGTTTTCAGATAGCAAGATGGCTATGTGGTACTATGAATCTGAAAGTTATACTCTAGAATGAAAATGATCTCCAAATATTTTGTGTTGGGTTAGAGTTTTCTGAGGTTTTTTGTGTCTGTAAATTTCGATGATACTATCATTTTAAGAAGGTTTAGTTCTGTAAGTCTTAGCATGCCATTGTCAGTTGAAGTAGGAATGTATTCCCTTTAATCGGCAATGTCGAGTTATAAGTCAATAGGTTGATAGGTAGACTTCAGTTTTGAGATAGCAAGATGCTTATGTGGATACTATGAATATGAAAGTTATACTCTAGAATGAAAATGATATCCATGTATTTTGTGTTGGGTTATAGTTTTCTGGGGTTTTTTGAGTCTATAAATTTTGATGATACTATCATTTTAAGAAAGTTTAGTTATGTAAGTCTTGGTATGCCATTGACAGTTGAAGTAGCAATGTATTCCCTTTTATCCACAGTGTCGAATTATATGTCAATAAGTTGATAGGTAGACTCCAGATTTGAGATAGCAAGATGGTTATGTGGATACTATGAATCTGAAAATTATCTGCATGTATTTGTTGCGACCAAGAGAAAAATTACTAATAATATTACTCATTTCTGTTAAAAAAAAAAAAAAACCTAAATTTACTCTTAGCAATTTCAGGGAAAAAAACATATTAGTGTTGATTTTACTAAAAAGAAAAAATAAAAACTGACTTAACTCTTAGGGATTTCAAAAAAAAATATTATTGATAATAAAATTAAAGAAAAATAAATAAATAAAAGCTTTCATTTATAAAATTTACATTTGCAATCTGCATAAGCATAAGAGCAAAGTCAATTATGAACTCTACATGAAATAAAAGTATCCTAGATATATTTTTGAATTCCTTGACATTTATACATTAACATGATTCACAAAGATAACTTCAAATTCCTTCCAGAACATTCTTTATCTATGTGGCATCTTCCAACATGGCTTGTCTAACAACAAGGTCACATAGCTAGCGTTCCCTACCGCTTAGTTTAGTTATTGAACTTTGAAAGGTATAAAATAACTGACACATTTGAATAAGGGCTACATTGTAAATACTCTTGCTTAGTTTAAGTATAGTTAAGTTAGCGTCAAAGACATACATGAATGGGCAAACAAAGTGTTTTTCAGTAGTCCTACAACACTGCTAATGACCTAGGACTAGGAATAGTACCTCTAACAACTAGAGTAGTGTGGAAAAATTAACAATAACTAGAAACAAATAATATTGATTCACTAGTATTGGACAAAATCTATTGGTAAAATATATTTTTAATATAAAAATATATAATATTTAAATGATAATTAAAAATAAATATAAAAAATATATAATATTTATATGATAAACAAAAATAAATACAAAATATAATAATGATGATAGCTTCGAAAAAATAATCCAAAAAAATTTAGTTGAAAAGTGGGAGTGTACTAAAGACAAGTATGAACAATCTATGTTATAGAACGAAATTGTATAGGTCTACCTTTGAAGGAAAATGTGATATAAATAAGATATATAAACATCTTGTTGACCAAATAAGCTATATAAGTGTTATCCAATAAATATTTGTTTGGATAAGATATATAAACATTTTGTTGATTAAATAAAATAGATAAATATTTGTTTGATTTTAGTGATGTAATGAATATAAAGAATTTATAAAAAGTTTGTGTATTAAATAAAAATTAAATGGTTGATAAGTATTATTGGGTATTAATTCATACTAAATATCAAAATATTTTTTTCATAATATATTATTTCACATGGTTAATATTAAAAAATTAATTAAATTATAATTCTATTTTAAATTAGTATAGTCATCATTAATTATATAAAATTAATATGTAGATATATTTCTAATTAAAAAACAACATAATAAATTAACTCTAAATAACAAGTGTTCAATAAAAATTATAGATCTAATATACATTTTTTTTAATTTAATTAAAAAACAAAAACAATATAATTACATTTGAGATAGATTTCAATACTCTATTTTAAATATCACATAAATATTTGATACAAAGTAAATCAATATCATTTTTCTAATAATTATTAAAAGTCTTATTTAAAGAATAAACACATCTACAAATAATATATATTTCAATTCAAATAAAATTTAATACACCAATATATTATTATTTATGTTTAAAAATAATCGAAATTTCATTAATTCACAATAATTGAAGAAATATTATTCAATTGTTACGCTTACCTGTTGTATGCTCCAAATAATTGTTAAAGCATAAACTTGTACATGATATACAATTCTGTAAAAATCTAAACACATTTTCCAAAATGATTATAATTTGGTAGTTGTTTCTTTCATTTATCTGTTAGTGAGTTGTTACCCACAAATGGTTACATAAGGTATCTATTATTATTATTGGTGAGTACAATTATAATTTATAATAATAGAATTATATATTTATAAAAAGTTATTAAAATTATTGAAGTCACATTTCACTAAATGATTATTACTAAGTAGTTGTTTCTTTTATTTAGCTACTAGTAAATTGTTAAGCACAAATGATTTGATAATAGAAAGTATGGTTTTTTTTGGTTACAAAGGAATCGGCAACTGAAGAGCTTAGATTATTACTATGTAGTTGTTTCTTTTATTTAGCTACTAGTAAATTGTTAAGCACAAATGATATGATAATAGAAAGTATGTTTCTTTTCTTCTTTTTTTTGTTACGTGTAACACGGGGTCAAATATGATAATAGAAAGTATGTTTTATGTTTCTTTTCTTCTTTTTTTGTTATGCGTAACACGGGGGCCTGCTTCTCTCCACGGGGTCGATTCTGACCGCTACCACTATAACCTGTGAGAAACTACGGGGGCCTGCTTCTCTCCACGGGGTCGATTCTGACCGCTACCACTATAGCCTGTGAGAAACTGCGCCCGCCTCTCTCCACAGCTTCCGGGTTAGTTTGGGGGATTTGAACTCGTGACCTTCAGTACGGAGCCCGCCTTTCTAACAAACTTCACCCCAATATGATTACCAACTTGCCTATCCCCATGGGACTAATAAAAAATATGTTTCAACTACACTATTATTAATAAAAAATCACAATCTATAATATTATATATTTATATCAAATTATTAAAATTTTATAATCATGAAAATTATTCACCTTTATGATGACCAAAATATTTTAATCATAAATTCATTTATAACGAAAATTATTATACATACAAAAACTTTAGTATCAGTAAAATAAAAATTAATTTCTTTTATGGGCTTGTATTTTTTTTTTCACAAAATATGATTCTCAAACACTTTCAAATTTATAAAAATAAAATATCTTTTAACTCACACATCTATATAAAACTACTTTAATATAAGAAGACTTTCTTTACCTTTATTAAGATATTTGAAATATATAACCGTAGAATAAGTATAATGCATATATTTTTTATATAAGCCATGATGTGTGAGTGCGAGAAGTTATACATTATATTATAAATGCTTCTGGTTAATTCAATCTAATTTCACATTGCGGTCTCGTCAGAGTCAAAGTTGTAAGTAGACGCCGCCGCAGGGAAGTACTGGACATGGGTCCCCTGTGGGACCGGTAGGGCCACAAAAATACTAGTCCGGGCAGGTATATTAGATTGAAGACGTCATTTTCGTATGGTTTCCATAATAAATAGGCATCATTGCCAAATAAGAACTTACTTAAATCAACTAATCATAATTTGAAAAAATAAAATAATAAAATAAAAATATTAAAAAAAAATATTTTTAATTTTATAACGTTAACATTATATTTTACTGTTTAATATTTGGTCAAACAATTGTTTAATAGTCGCTCAATCAAAAATCGAATACGTATATCCACTGCCGCTGCAGGGATAATAATAACTGAAGTGGGGTGTGAACATGTGTTTAAAAGCGTGTAGTGTAGTGTAGTGTAATGAGGTTGAGGCGTTGACTTGGAAAGTTATAGAAATTCTCGTCATATTTAGAGAAAATTTGATGAAGATTTTTCTAAATCTAAGTTATAATTGTTAATTTTCAAAATTTTAGGTGTCCGAAAGATTTTTGATGGTGCTGAATTTATTTCCACCATCAAAAACACAATTCAAGCATTGCCTTCCCACCATCAAAAACACAATTCAAGCACTGCCTTTATAAGATTTTTAGACAACTCAGTGTAAAAAGTTTAAAATTTGATTAGCTAACCTGGAAATTGGCTAAACATGACATTTTTAAAAAGATTAAAAGAAAAGTTCTGCTTCTCTCCTCAATCTTTTTTTTCATGTAACCATAAACAAAATTTCGCTACATCAAGTGGGGAGATGAAGTGGACCGGGCACTGGCAACGACCAGCAGCGGCACTGCCTTATGCATGGTGATACCCACAGCTTCCGTCATATCCAGCATCTCAGGCGGTTGGTCGCAGGGGAGAGACCAGTCGAAGGAATGAAGTAAGGAGGCGAGCATGAGCTCAACCATGAATCCCCATGTTCATACCCGCGCAGATCCGCCTGCCTGCGCCGAACGGGATTAGCTGGAAATCGGTGCCTCTCATGTCGACGCTGTTGCCCACAAACCTGTCAGGATCGAACTCCAGGGGCCTCTCCCAGAGGTCCGGGTCGCGCTGCATACCCCACGTGTTCACGAGGAGACGGGCGTTCTTGGGTATGTGGTACCCCTCTATCTCGCACGCCTCCGCTGCCGTCCGGGGCACGAGGAGGGGCACTGAGGGGTGCAGCCTTAAAGTCTCTTTCACCACCGCCTGTAAGTATGAGAGGTTTTGGAGGTCCGACTCCTTTAGCGTCGTTTGCTTTCCTTTCACGGCGGAGTCTATTTCCCGCTGGCATTTCTTAATCATATGTGGGTGGCGTATCAGTTCTGCCATTGCCCATTCCACCGTGCTTGAAGATGTATCGGTCCCTACGGCGAACAGGGTCTGAACAACATAAAACGTGGATACTTTGTAAATAATAAAAATATATGCATTCTTAAAAGAATCACAAATTGCCTGAGTTCTGGCTAGGTAAATGGTATAGAAAATATATAAGTCAGTTTCCCTTTACTCTTCCTAGCTAAATGGTATTAAAAAATCTCAAATTGCCTTGGTTCTGCCTAGGTAAATGGTATAGAAAATGTATAAGTTAATTTAAACCTTTTTTTAACGAAAATTTTGCATGGGAAATGATATATATTGATTTTATGAAAGGTGCAGTCTCTTTCACTGAAAATGATCTGTATATATATTTTTGAGTAAAGTCGCAATCTCTTTATCGAACGATGAAAACTAGTGGCATGGAAGAAATTATTTAAAGGTTATTTATATATAATATAATTATGAAATATTTAAATTTTTATAAAATTATTTATAATATTTTTATAAATAAATTTTTTTATTATAATTCATTTATACTTATTTTATTTTGAGATTTAGTAATCAAATTTTTTGAGAGAATCTTTTTTAGGATGAAAAGTGATTTGATTTTTTGGCATTTGGTAGATCTAGAGTTAAGATGATTATAGGTTGGTCTTTCCTCTTTAGATAGACTATATTCCACAAACACTACAACATCTCCTCAATACAAAATTGGAGACCGTCTCTCAACATAATAACTTAATTTAAAAATGAAAAAATAATTATATAACATTTTTGTTTGTAGCCTTTTGTGGTTTGAATTTGAGGAAGAGAGTGTATCTAAAATATGATCCACACATCCATTTCAAGTCCCATCATCATGACAAATGGTTGAGAGAAGAGAGGGTAAATAGTTGATCCATATCTATCTATCTCTTCCTTCCTCCCTCTCCATTAGTTTGTTCTTTCATTTCTCCTCCTCCATCTATATCTCTAGTTCACTCGGTATCTCATTTTTGTCTCTCTATCTTGCCCCCTAAACATACACTCTCTCTCCATATGAACGATCTCTCACTCTCCCACTCCCTCTCTTCCCTCATGCTCTCCTCTATCCCTCAGTCTCTCTCTATCTCTCCCTTGTCACTTCCTATCCCTCTCTCCACCTTTCTCTCTATTTCTTTCTTCTTCCCTCCCTATCTCTCCCCCTCCAACTCCATCTTTCTCTCCCTCCCTCTCGCCTCTCTCCTCTCTCACTCCCACATCCATCCCTCTCTCTCCACCCTAAAACTATCACTATCTCTCTTTCTCCTCTCCATCAATGTGTCTCCTTCTTTCTCTTATGCTTTTCTCCCCCTCTCTCTCCTCTCCTCTCTCCTTTCTCTCCCTCTTCATCTCTCCATTTCTCCCTCGTCACTCCCTCTCTCTCCATCTCTATGTCCTCCCCCTTTAGCCCTCTTACTCTCCAACACATCTACATGAATTTTAAATGCACTTTGGCTAATAAAAATTGCAATAAAAAGATTATTATCATTTTAATTTATTATATCAAAAATCATATAGAAAATCAAAAATACAGATGACAACACCAACAAACTCTCTTGTAACTCCCTCTCTCCATCTCTATCTTCTCCACAACACCAACAAACTCTCTTATAACTCCCTCTCTCCATCTCTATCTTCTCCACAACACCAACAAACTCTCTTATAACTCCCTCTCTCCATCTCTATCTTCTCCATCTGACCCTCTACCCTCTCGACTCTTGTGATTTCCTCTCTCTCCATCTCTATGTTCTCCATCTGACCCTCTACCCTCTCGACTCTTGTGATTCCCTCTCTCTCCATCTCTATGTTCTCCATCTGACCCTCTGCCCTCCAACTCTCGCCTCTGACCCTCTGACCCTCCAACTCTCAACACATTTAGATGAATTCTAAATGCACTTTGGCTAATGAAAATTGCAATGAAACGATTATTACCATTTTAATTTATTATATCAAAGATCATATGAAGGGTCAAGAATACGGAAGAAAACACCAGCAAAAACATCAGATGTGGCGAAGTCTCAGAAGAATATGTAAGAAAACATAGATGGTAAATAATAGAAAGCAAAGAAGCATGTACTGCCAAAATCTCAGCAGAAACGCTCAGGAAAACATTATAATCTGAGAATTCAAAACAGAATGGGAGCATTTATGGTTTAGTTCAATTAAATCAAATTTAATAATACTCACCAGCAAAAGGCCCTTAATATCTGTATCTGTAAGCTTCCCTCCTTCACCATCCGCATCATTTCTGAGAGCCCAGAGCACACTCAGAAAATCGCCCCTCCCTCCATTAATCGAACCTGTCTGGTGCTCCTTTATCATCTTGGTGAACAACTCGTCGTACCTCTTGTGCAGCGTCTTCATCTTGGTCTTCACGCCCTGCAGATCCAGCCAAGCCAAAGACGGCACATAGTCCCCAATAATAAACATCCCCGACAATTTCATTTGCTCCACCACCATTTCCCTGAACTCACTGGCCTTCGCCCCCTGGGATTCGAACACGCGCTTGCTCAACATAATCTGCCCGAGAACATTGGCGGTGCAGATGTTGAGCAGCTCCCCAAGGTTCACAGCCTTCCCTTGTCGCTCGTGTTCAAGAATCGACTTCAGCAGCATCCCGACCTCCGCTTCCCGCACGGGAGGCTGCAGAACCTCCAGGGCCTTGCCGGCAAAGAGATGAATAGTACAGACCTTGCGCAGCATTCTCCAGTGGGGGCCGTAGGGACCCCAGACCAGGCCGTTGGCGTCGTAGCCGATATATTTGGCGGCTGTGTTGCCCGACCGGCTGGAGAAGTTGAGGTCGTTAGTTTTTAGGAACGCCTCCGCTATCTTTGGGGAAGAAACGACCACCGTGTCGGTTGTCCCGAGCTTCATATACATAAGCGGACCGTATTGTTTGGAAAGTTGATAGAGCGAGTGATGGGGCATGTTGCCCAGAAGTGGAAGGCTGCCGATGACAGGCCATCCAGACGGACCCGGGGGAAGCCGAAACCGTTTTCTCAGGCTCTCTTTCACCACACAGATTAGACCGATCGCCAGCGCTAGGATGATCAGACTCGGCGCTTGGCCGAGGCTCAACCTCACCTTAGCAAAAGCGATATGCAGCAAATCAAGCACTGACTCCATCGTTTCTTCCTCCCTCAATATATTTTCACTAAGCGCATCCACACATATAAATATGTCTGTCTTGTGTGTGAGCCATTCTTCGCCATGTATTTTCACTAAGCGCATCCACACATATAAATATGTGTGTCTTGTGTGTGAGCAATTCTTCGCAATGTGAATGGTCGCAAGCAATTATAATATGAACGGTTACGGGCCACCGTCTCGGGTGAAAAGTTGATTGTGATGTGGATAGTGACACGTCATGTTTTTTTGGCGGTGTATATGGCAAGTTGACTGTGATGTGGATGGTGGCACGTTTTTGGCGGTGTATATGACACATATATTTGAGACTAGTACCACTGCCAGTCAAACCGCATGTGTAGCTGAAATATGATTATAGAACCGGAAAAATAAAAAATAGGTTTTTTTTTACTGAAATTTTAAGAAATTTCACTTTGGATTCTAATAAATTTTTTAAATATTGGTGTAATTTTTTTATATTTAATATGAAATTAAGCAAATTAATATATAATGCTAAAATTTATTTATAAATAAAATACTTTAGTATTTATTTTAAATAATATATTTTAATATTAATTTTTTTATTATTAAAATATATTTTTATAACATGTTTAATTTTTTAATATGAAGTTGAAAATAAAAATTCAAAACAATATATTAAAAATTTGTGAAATTGTAAATAAAATATTTTAACATTTATTTTAAAAAAATATTTTAATCATAAATTTATATAAAATTTAATAATAGAGTAATAATTTATTGTAAATAAAATATTTTAACATTTATTTAAAAAAAATATTTTAATCATAAATTTATATAAAATTTAATAATGGAGTAATAATTTATTGATTCATAATTTGTTTTTTTTTCGTAATTTCTGTAAGATTACATCTATATCATGTCTAACATATCACTTTGATCAAGGCCGGGAATTGAACTAGTGACTTCACATCAAGGACTGTTTTAACAGAACACTCAATCATTTCTATTCAAGTCCCCGTGAATATTGATTCATAAATATTTAAAAATAATTTGTTTTATGATTTTTTATTATAATAAAATTAATTTGCAATCAATATATTAGGGAGATTAACTAATAGTGTATTCATTCACCATCTATCTAAAATTTTAAAAGTTTTATAATAAACCAAAACTCTATGGAATATTATGAAATATTCTTAATAGTATTCATAAATCAAAGGTTGAGATTTATCTCAAAATTGATTAATTTAAAAAAATGAGATGTGAACAAATGTCATACGAAATAAGTTATGTTTTTTTGGATGTGTGATATTCATAAGCCAAAGTATTGGCCCATGGTATTGCAACGATAACTATTTGTAGATTAAAAATCCTGTGAATTATAGGCGTCAAGACACTTACCTCATGATATGTATCACATTGCCAAAATAAAATAAAAATTAACTAAGTATTTTAAATTATTAGAATTATTATTAATTATAAAATGAATTAATATGAGTTAAACATATATACATTTAAAGAAATATGTAATAAATTTACACTACTTTATCATTAATATTCTTAATTTATAAATAAGTTTTGTTATCATTTATCAATATTATAGTTTATCAATACCACATCCACATTTTGTTTAATTAAATTGAAAATAAAAAAGATCAAAACACAAATCAATTGCAATCAATACATTGCCACAAACAAGTATAAAATTAGACAATACTTCTATTACATGTGTAGGAATATGCTATTAAACAAGATCTAATTAAAATTATACTTAGTGATAGTTATATTGTGGTTTGCTTTAAAAATATTGATCAAAATCACAAATTCATCGACATGATTAGTTGGGGGTATTTGATTGTGCATGTTGTTGTTATATGATTGTTGGTGATCTTATTGTGGATATGGTGTCAATCTCTGGCAATGCAAGAAGTTAGCGATAGACTTTTTTATTGATTATTATTAGTTAGAGATGACTAATGCAACTTATAATGTTTACTTTTGAAAAATAAATATTTATTTTTCAATGCTATGTGGATAATTGCCTTACATATTTATGTCATCATTTATGAAAAATGTGGCAATAAATCCTTGAAAATAGTTCATACTAAGGTAAATAACATATTTATGGTCACTTACTTTTACCATAATTTAAACAAGTCTTTGCATAAAAAACTTATAAGAACAATATGTAAATAAATATACTTATCAGGAGTTACTTCCCGGGATTATTTATGTTTTCCTTAGTACTTATGTAGGAGTTACACTGTGAATGTTTACATTGGTGGCTACTACCCACCAAAATTTATGCAAGTGTGTGTACCTAAGCGAACAATTACTTGATCCACTTTACATCTTAATTTATTAGTTTTTGCCAAAGCAAGACTATAAGATTTGATTTTCTTATTGACCATTATTAATTTAGCATATAGATTATAATTTTTTATACAAACTTTTCTAATTTTTTTCAAATCATAATTTCTAATTTAAATAATAAAAAATAAAGTATCCCACCATACATATTTTTATATAAATTGTTGATTTTGGAAAATTTGAGAATTCTACTCTTTGCGAATAAAATCAACTATTTAACTTTTATTACATAAACAATTAATACCTACCATGATCTTGATCTTGAAAACTCTAAAGAAAAATGATAAAATTGAAATTAAAATTTGATTTATTTTTTTTCCCAAATGCAACTTTAAATACTATATTGATAAAAAATTTGGACTTAGGTATACAATTGTAACCACTCATAGCATTTGTTATTTGATAACCACCCCTCGTAGCAATTGTTATTTTTTAGAATCTCCATTCTTGATGGCTTCGCAGCCATACAAAGGCGTAGCTTAAAAGACATGAAAACACACTTCTTCGGAACAGGCATTGGACTTTTCTTTGACGATATGATTTCATGCTACAGACATTGGGATGGACCTTTCCTTCACAATATCATCTCACAGTACAGACATTGAGATTGAACCTATAACATTTTACGGACATTGAGATGGACCTTTCCTTGACAATATCATCTCATAATACAAACATTGAGATTGAACATATAAATTGGTTATTTGATATTTAGAGGGATCGGAATTGGATCATAAAATTCACATGTTGTAACGGTGATGGAAAATAATGTATGTTTATTCCTCCTATTTCTGATTTCTATGAAGATTTGGTGCTATATTGCGTAGTATATTGATTTCCTACTCAAATGCTTGTGTTGGTGGAGCAAACAAAATATAATATGATGGACTATTCTATTAACTTTCTTCTCGGAAATATGGCGATGGCGCAACAAGATTATATTTGAAAATTTTAGAGAACATGCAACACAGATAAGGGATCACATCATTGAGTGGTATCATTTATCTATGGATAACAAAAAGAGCACAACACATACTATTTCTAAGAAGCCCTGTCATGGGGATATATATCCAACGAATTTTTTCGATGGTGCTGCACAAAGGGATGTCTCTGGATGTGGTTTTTGGGTCAGAATATCAAAGGAACAGGAATTCTGGGTACACTGGGGTGTTGGCCGGGGTACAAATATGAAGGATGAAATTATTGCATTATGGGGACTTCTCTTCTCCACTTCATATTTGGACATCTCTATTATCCATATATTTGGGGAATCAATGGCTATTATTGAACACATATAGGGTAAAAACAATTAGTCAACTTCACCTACAGGGATGGCTCAAATGTATTGGGAATATATGGGGCTCCTTTAGTAACTACTCGATTCAGCACATTGGGAGAGAATACAGCGAAAATGCCGAAAAGCTGTCAAAGATGTGATTAATGGATGCATTGGATGAGATGCATATAGAGATAACATTGGGCAACAGTATTTTGGATGTGGGGATTTTACCCCTCCTTGGATAGGATAACTATGATATCCTCTTTTATTTTGATAAATGGTGTTCTGGCACTGTCAAGCCCACGAGTCGGGCGTGCCGGGTAGGCGCGTTTAACTGATGGGTCGGCGAGAGTTGGCATGGGCGCACGACAGGCGAGCGACGAGCTAGGCGGTTGAACGACGAGTGAGAGCGCATGCGAACGGTGCAATGAGACGACCAAACGAAGGAAACGTGTGACGCAAAGTCATCTTGTGAAAATCACTAAGTGTTGGGCGGTGGAAAGTTTATATGTGGGGGTGGTCCCGCACATGGGCGCCCACACCATGGGCCGACACGAAGTTGGGGCGAGTTGGATGAAACAGTTTGTCGGCTTGGTGAGTTGACGCCCCAAACGATGGGCCAACCGCCATATAAGTAAAGCGTTGGAATGGTGGCAAAAATCATTCAAGAAAGTTTCCAAGTGTTCATGTGAGCTGGAGGGCGAGCTAACTTGGAGAGGACTGAAATTTGGCAAAGTGTAGGTGGACTCTTGGGTCGAAACACTGAGCCAGGGAAAATGCATAAAACAGCGCTACAGGTCATGCAAAAGCGTGCGAGGGCGTCGGGTCGAACGACCGTGCGAGGGCGTTGGGCTGAACGATTGGGTGAGGGCATCTGAGGGCGCTTGTGTGAATGACCAAGCGAGGTCATACGAAGGCGAATGGGCGAGGGCGTGCGAGGGCACTGGGTCGAATGAGCGAACGAGCGAGGGCATGTGAGGGCGCCAGGCCGAACGAGTGAGGGTGTGTGAGGACGCCGAGCCGAATGAGTGAATGGGCGAGGGCGTGCGAGGGTGTCAGGCCGAACGAGTGAACGAGCGAGGGTGTGCGAGGGCGCGGGGTTGAACGATTGAATGGGGGAGGGCGTGCGAGGTCATCCGCCTGAACGAGTTGAGGGCGTTCGGCTGAACGAGCCGAGGGTGAACGACATTCTAAAAAGTGCGACGGGTAGAATTATCCTTGGGCACTCCAAATGGTGGTTCGGGTAGTGCGAATGGTGCAGGCCGACTTGCACGATTTGATAGATATTGTACCAAGGAAACTTGGGGTTTCCTACAAAGACTGTAAAACTGAATATTTTGTGAAGTATTGATATTATCGGGCAAACTCATATTTCAGGGAGTTGCCCCTCCCAGTTTATTATATGTTGTGCATATATGTGTAAAAGATAATAATGATGAATGATGTAAGAAAGTTTCCGCTGTGTTAATGAAATTATACTTAGGAAAGTTTAAAAATAAACTAAGTATAGAAAGTAGCCGTAGTCCACGATCGCAAGTATTGTTAAAAAAAAAGTGGTCGGTGGTGCCGCACCTCCTATAGTGCAGTTGGAAGAGTACCACCAGTGTAGGGGCATAACAGTTGGTATTAGAGCCCTGATTCAAAGAATCGGATTTGCAGAAGGGAAGTGTAATACTTCGTGATAGGTTTAGCAGGGGTGAAGCATCGTGCTTGGGCCAAGCTGAATGACAAGACATGGCAGGTTTGGAAGAATGTCAAGGGAGGCTCTTGCTGACCTTATACAGGTTGAAGCAGATGAAAGAAGAGAACCCACAGATTCGAGATGAACTTGAAGTCTTGGAAAGGAATGTTGAAGACAAACTTCTTCGACTTGGTTGGGCAATGGAGCAGGTTGCAGCTGCAGATTGCGATGACAAAGAAGAGGAAGCCGTGATGTTTGAGGATGTTGCAGATATGACAACGATGGAGGATGAACTTGAAATTGATCAAGTTGGACCAAGATCGTGCAGTTTGCAGACATTGGTGGATGAGGATACTCACATGGAGGAGCCTCATGATGAAGTAAGTACTACTTATACTTGTGTTTCAGTTGAGCTTTTGGTAGATGGACTGTATGCAGGGAAGGGAAAAATCAGTTTGCCGATGCAATGGAGGATCTTACCATGGATGTCTACAATGAGACCTTGTATGGAAAGGCAAGGACCATTGATTGTTGCAGAGCTTGTTGGGGTTGTTTGTGACCTTATGGTAGAAGGTGCAAATGCCCGTGACAAGGGAGGAACATGATGATCGTTGCGGAGGAATGGGTCATGCTTTAGCCATATGGAGAAATTGGCTAAGTGCCCGGCATGACTCATGGACAGATTGGAGAAGGGCACACACTTGGGTTTGATGATACTTGGGTGGACTTCCCATGGACAAAACCAAGAGGAAGTCTTGGTGGAACCTTAAGTGGGGGAGCCATGGTGGAAGAGACTCGTGACTTGATGATGATATGGTTTGGGTGACCAAGTTCATTAGACCGGATTGCAGACTTGGATGAGGATGATTGATTGTTGTGATGGGTCTATTTAGTTGGACAACATGGGAAACTTGAGTCATGGACATCGAGTTGGAGACATGGAGCATGGTAGTCTTATGCAGGATCACTTGTAGAGGTGTCACTTATGGAAATCCAATGAGGAGTGCCAAGGCAGAGATGTTGTGCAGGTGGATTTGCTGATGTGACATGGATATGTTTTATTTATGAGCCGATGGAAAGGTTGTGCACTCTTGTACAACAAGGCCATGGACTTGGTTAGATTTGTGAGCAAACTATGGAGCATTCCTACTACATGGAGAACTGACGCATCTTGTAGAGACCTTTGGGTCGAGACATGTATGCTTGCTGGGATGTTGGTTGGAGATGACTCATGGAGCTCATGATGACATGGGGTTGTGACTTTTAGGGACTTCATATTATGGTGGACTTGGAGGATCTGATGCATTGAGGAGCTGAGTTCAGGGACTTTGATGCAGTATGGGGTGCATACTTTTGAGTACATGTATGGGTGTGCTTGAGAGAGTGACTTGATGTGGAGGATCAATATGAGACATTTTGGAGTGATGGAGTTACAATGATGATGATGCCTTGGTGGCAACACTTGGGCATAGGTTGAGTTGAGACTTAACCACTTTTGATACATGGGAGATGAGACAAGTGTATACTCGTTTCCTTAGCAGACTTGAGGGATGGCACATTGCAGATATGATGGAGGTTGCTTCATGGACCTCAATGTGGCACACCAAGAGTTGGGGTTGATGAGAGGATCTCTTCATTTCGAGGAGATCGATCTTACACATATGGATGATGATGTTGGGATAGATGCGGTTGATTTCATGCAGCACATTGACACCAACCATCATGGACAACATGGTGCAGACGAGATGGAGTTTACTTCATGGACCTGGACATGGCTTACTTAGATGGAGATGGATTCTTGATTGAGTTGATGTTGTGATAGGAGTCTGAGAAACAACTGATGGTGGCATGAGGATGCGCACTCTCATGGTTTGAGCGTGACAGTTGGACTAGCTACCTGACTAGTTCAAATCATGGGGTCCGGAAGTGTACATAAATGTGTTAACATTATGTTGGAGTATCATGGTAGTAGTTCACATGATGGCGATACATGATGAGGTCGACACAATATGTTGCAGTAAGCATGTAGCTTGAGTTGGAGGGACCAACCTTCCACAGTGGGAGCAGCATGTGGGGATTGTGACAGATGTGGTTGATGATCATGGATTGAGGAGACTTTCTGATTCATGGAGACATGAGCCTTTATGGTTTGTGCGATGGCAGAGTAGAGGCAGGCAGCATGGGCATCTTTGGATGTTGGAGCTAGTGACACTTTGCGATGTCGTATGATGGTGTTGTTGAGGACGACAACCGTTTAGAGTGGGGGAGTATGTCAAGCCCACGAATCGGGCGTATTGGGTCGGCGCATTTAACTAACGGATCGACGAGAGTTGGCACGGGTGCACGATGGGTGAGCGATGAGCTGGGCGATTGAACAGCGAGTGAGAGCGCGTGTGAACGGTGCGACGAGACGACCGAATGAAGGAAACGTGCGACACAAAATCATCTTGTGAAAATGACTAAGTGTTGGGTGGTGGAAAGTTTATATGTGGGGGAGGTCCCGCACATGGGCGCCCACCCCATGGGCCAACGCGAAGTTGGGGCGAGTTGGATGAAATAGTGGGTTGGCTTGGTGAGTCGATGCCCCAAACGATGGGCCAACCGCCATATAAGTAAAGCATTGGAATGGTGGCAAAAATCATTCAAGCAAGTTTCCAAGTGTTCGTATGAGCTGGAGGGTGAGCTAACTTGGAGAGGATTGAAATTTGGCAAAGTGTAGGAGGACTCTTGGGCCAAAACACTGAGCTGAGGCAAACGCAGAAAATGGAGCCACAGGTCGTGCGAAGGTGTGTGAGGGCGTCGGGCTGAACGACCGGGCGAGGGCGTCCGAGGGCGTTTGTGTGAACGACAGGGCGAGGTCGTGCGAAGGTGAATGGGCGAGGGCACCGAGCCGAATGAGCGAATGGGTGAGGGCACTGGGTCGAACAAGTGAACGAGCGAGGGCGTTAGGCTGAATAAGCGAACAGGCGAGGGCGTATAAGGGCAAGGGCGCCGGGCTGAACGACTGAATGGGCAAGGGCGTGCAAGGGTGTCCGCCTGAATGAGTTGATGGCATTCGGCTGTACGTGCCGAGGGTCAACGACGTGCTGGTGACGGTGAACGAGGTGTGACGGGTGGAAGTATCCTTGGGCACTACGAATGGTGGTTCGGGCAGTGTGAACAGTGCAAGCCGACTTGCACGATTTGACAGATATTGTACCAAGGAAACTTGGGGTTTCCTGCAAAGACTGTAAAACTGAATATTTTATGAAGTATTGATATTATCGGGCATACTAATATTATAGGGAGTTTCCCCTCCCAGTTTATTATCTGTTGTGCATATATGTGTAGAAGATAATAATGATGAATGATGTAAGAAAGTTTCCGTTGTGTTAATGAAAGAATACTTAGGAAAGTTGAAAGTAGGCGTAGTCCACGATCGCAAGTATTGTTAAAAAGAAAGTGGTCGGTGGTGCCGCACCTCCTATAGTGCGGTTGGAAGAGTACTGCCAGTGTAGGGGCGTGACAGGCACTTCCTTTATGTTTTTTTGTTCTTTATGTCTTTTGGAATGAAAGATTTTCTATATGGGATCACTGAATGAACCGCTGATGAAGTATACGTTTTTTATTATATAGGATAGCTGAATACTTTTTCATTACTGTAGCTTGTTTGATATTTTATTGGGATATATTAGAATGTCACAAGCTAGATGAAAAATCTATATGATGATATGTATAGATGTAATATGCTCTTGGACAGATGTATTGGTTTATACTTATATATATAAATGCAATGTTTTCTTCTTCCTGAAAAAAAAATCTAATTCCTGATTAGCATATAAACTGAAAAGAAAATTACATCCACCAAAGATCGGCACATGGCAAGTGTTATGCCCCAAATAAACTCCTCAATCCCACGAAGGTAGTAGTCCACTCCGCGTCTCAGTAACAAGACGTCCATTTGATTGATACAATTAATTTGATCGATAAACCAAATTGTATGTAAAATAAATATGGATTTAATATGAGTTGAGAGGGATCCAATTTTTTTATGTGTAAATTTTTTTATGAGCCCTACATTATTTAAATGTTTTGTATAGTTATTTATTTATTTTTTTAACTTTTATTTTGGTAGACATGACCAAAATTTCAACTTTGATGTGTTACACATGATACTGGCTTGTAGAATGAGCAAAATAAATTTAAATAGAATATAAAATTATGTATTAAATAACTAAATTTAAATTTATTTTAAAATAGAAATTTAAATATATATGATATAAAATATATATATATATATATATATATATGAATAAAAATTAAAATAAAATTAGATTGTGATATATATTGTTGATGTATTAATATACAATAACTATTAATTAAAGATATAACTATTTATATATATATATATATATATATATATATATATATAAAGGTTTTGTATTAATTAAGGAAGTTGAAATACATATACTAATACGATCTAATGGAAGATCTCTATTCCTATAGCATATACCAATTCGAAACTAATTACATGCATACTTAAATTAACTAAAGTTTTCCCTCTTGGGCTTCTCTATTTTCAGACCAGACATCATTGAGAGAGACTATAGTCATAGGACCATAATAGACACCTGACATGCAACCTCTTTGTTCATCTTCAGTTTCCCACTTACAAAACCATGGGAGACGAACCTCTAGGGTGAATGCTCCAAAGAGAACTCCAATTCCAACATGCAAGAGTCAACCACCATTCCCATATGCCTTTGTTATAGGAACTGCAAAAGGCTCGCCAAATCATAAACACTATCTAATGGAAGATGCCACGACAAAAAAAAAAGCTGGGTGGTGACTCTATATGTCACTATAATCCCAAGAAAGAGTTTCCCACGCACGGCCAAACTAGATCACTAGGCTGGAGAATGAGGGAGTGGACCAACCCCCCCCCCCGCTCTCTCCACCCACTTTCATTGGTCTCCATCTGACGAAGATACATTTGTCATAGCACTCACACTTGAGCTAGAAGGACCTCCAAGGTCTCCTCCATCTTACTCGCAATGAACATGGCTCTCTATGTGAATTAGGTGGGCATCAATCCCATGTAAATAGAAACACAAATTCCACAACATCCTCTTAACATCTTCCAGAGATGCGAAGATGTTGTATTTTTCAATTTGTTTGTCTCTAAGGACCAAACCCAACAGTGTCTTCATTTGCCACTGAAGAGACATTGAGTTGAGGTACTATTTTTGCCTCTTGAGTGTCTAGGGTCTAGAACCCACCCATCTAAGTCTTCAAGCAATTTTGAATAAGACTTTCTTTCTTCTACAAATTTCGTCTCTAACTCCCTTATCTCAAGACACACTTTTGGTCAAAGCATTAAAATAAAATGTCACAAACTAGTGAGCAAACAATCTAGCTTGTGTAATTAAAAATATCAATATTAAGAGCAAGGGTCAAAAAATTTCTACATTAAGATAATATAAATTAAAATATAGTAATTGAGTTTAGCTTAGGTGATTGGGCAAAATAATTGTTATCCTATCCACCTAGATTGAAATCTTGTAAGTTGGCATGTTGACTCTATAAAACAAAATAACTTTGTTATACTCTTAAATGAATCTATATAAATTAAAATATAAATAAGTTAAATAATACACATTGTATCACAATAAATTATAAAGAAAAACTTATAAAATTAGTAACTTGATTTCTCAACCATCAAAATTATTAGAAATTCAATAATTGCAAAATTAAATTATATATTTATTAAGACAAAACTACACTCTTATTATTTATTATGTTATATAAAAAAAATATAATTTTCAATAATAAAATATTTATATTAAAAAAAATTGATTTATTAAATTTTAATAAATATAATTAAAATTAAAAAAAACATGATATGTTAAGTTAATGATTTATTTATATTTTTTATTTTATCCATTGAATATCACAATATTCTATTTAAGAAACAAAATGAAAAAGTTGTTAAATCAATAATAAGCTACATTAATTATATACTAAACATATATTTCATAAAATCCATTTTCATGCATCATACAGTGAATCAAAAATTGAATTAATACTATTTTCATCCTAAATAATTATTCAACATCAGATTATTCTCATCCAACTAATAAGATAAAAAAAATTATTAAACCAATAATTAACTTAGTATATGATACATTGCAACATCTCCTTAATTTTTTATCATTAAATCACATCATTCTATTATTATAATATATCATATTTAGAATAAAAAGGAAAATTATCTGGGTAGTACAATGGAAGGGCATGGCTTAATTAACTTAGTATATGATACATTGCAACATCTCCTTAACTTTTGTATCATTAAATCACATCATTCTATTATTATAATATATCATATTTAGAATAAAAAGGAAAATTATTTGGGTAGTACAAGGGAAGGGCATGGCTTGAAGAGGTGGAAGGGCATGGTTTGAAAGGGCCATTTTTTTGGGTTTTTTTTACATTAAATCTGATGACATGATTTTCACTGAAATTATAATATTTTTTCATTTAAGTTACATTTTAAAATGCAGAAATATATTTACTATATTGTAATTTTTTGGAACATTTAGATTTAACAATACCATCCTCTGAGATAAAAATTAACCAAAAACTTTTACCCGAAATAAAAGTTTTTTTTAAACATTTAGATTGTATAAACTCAACAAATTTAATAATTTTGACCAATTTTAATTACACTTTAAACCAAATCTCCAAAAATAAAATATAACAAACGAAAAATTAAATTAAAATAAAATGGCACCAAAAACCACCACCATCTGAAACAAAGTTAACCAAAAACTTCCTCTGAAATAAAAATTAACCAACAATTTGTCTATAACTTTATTTCCTTTGGTACTTGCCTCAGTTTTATAGTGTTCCAACTTTACAATGAATGTTATCGTTCATCTCGTTCCTAACAAAGACGGCGAACATGTTAAAGTTTGAGTCGTCCAACTTCTAGATGACAGACACTAACCACAAGTACATTGCATAATATCATCTCATCACAATTTATATGGTACAAAATGGCAGATTTGAATGATAGTGATATGTAATAATATAGTTTAATAATTAGGTGGAGAGTTTTGGTTTTATAAATTTTATAGTTTAATTTTGAGCTATACTATATATACTTGAAACTCCAACATCCGGAACAAAACTATATATACTCGAAAATTGCTACCCTAAAAAACTATATATACTTGAAACTCCAACATCCGGAACAAAACTATATATACTCGAAAATTGCTCCAAATTGCTCCACGCATATTTTTTCAGTTGAAAAAAAGGGTTTGAAAAAAAGGGTTTAAATGACAGTGAAAGGTTTGAATAAGAATCCTTTGTTACTTACGGGATTTGTTTTCAAAAACAAATTTGCTTAAAATAAGAAGTTATATAATTATTAGATTTTTTAGATTTTTTTTGAAATTTTAGTTGAAATTCTGCAATTTCAGATGTTTCATTTTTATTGCTTAAATTTATTTTTTCACTACACATATAAATTCAAACTTCAACGCTGTCCCGTTCAATTTTCAAGTTGGGGCGCCCAGTTACATATATTAGTATTATCTGTCGTCCTCATCTTTAAATGGATGGACTCTGACTCCCTGAGTAGATGAGCAATGGAGAGCGAAAGCCTTATTCGTAATTATATTTGGAAACATTTTTCTAGAATCAATTGAAAATATCTAGCATTATTGAGCGCACGAGATTGACTTAGTGGCGAATTATATCGCACAAGCTTGACGATTGAGGGTGAGTTTAGTCTTTTTAAAACTAATTAATAAAATAAATCGAGTAATTTTTAAATTTTTATTAATTAATAAGATTAAAACTAAAATATTATTTTAATAAATGCTGTTTGGTAGTCTAACATTTTTTAGAAATTACAATAAAAATATATTGAATAGTTAAATTTAATATAACTAAGTGCATTTTGTGAAAAGAGTATTATTTGTTTGTAATTAAAGAAAAAAAGATTTAAATCTCATGAAAAATAAGTGGATATGAATAGTTATGGATTATAAATTAAGAATTTATTCATTTGTTCAATTTTTCTCTAGTATTTTATGATAATGGACATGATTCACATGGCAAAGAGTTCAGTTTGCTTAAATTCAAAGTCTTTTGAGTAGGAAAATAAAGGGTAGCTCCAATTGAATTGATAGAGGAAATGGAGAGGGTTGTAATATTTCTTCTAGCATCAAAAGCAAAGGCCACTACATCAGACAGGTAAAGGAAGAAGGAGGTCCAAAAGGACCAGTCACGCATGAGGACATGCTTGAGGTATAGCAAGGGGGGGTGTCAGCTCTCGATTTTGAACTTTTTTTATCATGCCTATTTCATCATTTTTCCATCCTTTATCACCATATTCTTATCATATTTACCATATTTTACCTCTTGTAATGCATACCAAGGTAAATTAATTATGTCTTTTGATTTTTAGAGTTTTTGGTAAAATTTGAACATTAAATTTCTTGTAATGACTCATTCAAAATCCTATCCTATGTGCAGGGTACCTGGGCACGAAATAAAGGCATATTTGGAAAAGATAGTGAAAAATTATGGAGAAATACGTATTGGTTCGCCCAGAATCACTAAAAATAATCTCGGTCAACATTGGTCAAACTTGACAAATCACACTGGAAATCCCCTGATTTAGGGGTTTTTTTGAGATTTTGTGGGATTTTTCCATATTTTGTGTAATGAAAAGGCTGAGATAGACCTTACGACATGGAATAGGACTCTTGTTAGTTGTTATAGAAATTATAGCTACTCTTGTTACTCTTTTAGTCTATTTAAATAAGGCTACCAACGGCTATGGAAAATCACATTGTGACTATTATTTCTGAATACAAATTGAGACTTGCCTTCTTATTTCTTATGCATACATTTTTGTGTGATGTGAATGGATCTTTGCTATAGCTGATTATCTTAAGGTGTATAGGGAAAAGGCGGAGCGCCCCCATGTTGAGCTAAGTACACTATTGTCGATTTATGTGCATAGCTGTAAATATATATTAACATCTTTATTTTCTGTGTTACGATTGTATTCCCTGTTATAATAATTTGTGAATATTTATTATATAAACTCACTTGCATGCCATGGCCAATTACATAGTGAAAATGGTTTCTTTTTAATGATTAGATTCAATTAATAAGGACAGACTAGGTCTCTAAGTTAGAGCCTCTTCTTTGTTAACTAGGATTGAATAGAAACCATTGTTCACTTTTTCACATGCTTTCCTAGATTAGATTTATATGCTTTATTTCTATGCTTTGGTAATATAGATAAGTGAAAGTAGTTTAAATGAATAGAAGCAATAAGTAAGGACAAAGAGGACCTCTCAGACAAGAGCCTCTTCCTTTTCACCTAAAGTTGAATAAGATCATTGTTCACTTTTTCATATGCTTTCATAGATCAGATTTACATGCTTTCCTAGAATAGTGTTATTTATTTGATAGAAAGAAATTTGATAAAGCATACTTTGATGATTTTGATGAGACACTCTCATCATAAATGTGTTTTATAAAAGTTCTTTATAGCTTTACATTTCAGCAAATTCAAATTGTAGCATGCATTTATTCATTTTTGAATATCTAAGAAATTTCTTTCTAAAATAGATAGATCTAAGATCCGTATACTTTAGTGTTTTTCTAAGTTTACCAAATCGGATTGATATTAAAATATATGTTCTAATTTATCCCCAAAAATTAGACTTACAATTATCTTAATTGGGAGATATTACTTTAGGTAGCATAAATCTCTAAGATCTCCTTACACTGTCTTGAGTCAAACAACTTCCTTCCTAGGGTATGTATACATTGTGGGGCTAATTTTCTACCTCTTTCCTTGATTTCTTTGCCATTTTTTTGCCATCGTTCATGATTATGGTATGAACGCCTAGTTATTGTGGTGTTTTTTCCTTTTCTAGTGCAAAATCTAGGATATTGATCTTCTTGGGGGAATGGTTTCTAGTTCATTGCATTGGTATGTGTCTACTATCACCATTAGATCTAACCCTTCTATTTTATATAACTAATCCTCCTTTATCACGTGGGTGTGCTCTGGTAATTATTGATATAGATGTGTTGTAGCCCAACTTGGGGTGGATTCTTCTTTTCCATGCCTTTTCTGTTCCATAGGTTGTTTGCCACACTTGTTTCAGGGGTCATCTAAGAGGTTCTCTTTGTCTATATTTCTAGGTTCTTCGTATAGATCACCGAATACTTCAATTTTTTTGCTAGTTGCCTATGTTTTGGCGGTGTTGGAGGTTAAATTAATTTTGTTATGGTCATTTCTGGAGGAGATCTTTTTGAATCCTTCTTAATCTGCTACTTTTGGATATATGGGATCCTTCTTTGGTTTGTTGAGGGGTTGGTCATGGAATAGATAGCTATTCTTGTGAAATTTTCTACACCGAAATGGGACATGCTCATAATCTAAAGTTTGAAGCCAATCCCTATCATCAAATTCCATAGAAATGGCTTCAGAGATTGAGCCCCATATGTTCGTATAAAGACATATCCCTGTGTAAGGGGTGTGTAGGTCATGCTTGGTTTTATTTGAGAGGCACATGAACTATCCCAACTTGTTATCTATGTGTTGTGGGGCTTATAGGTCCATATATTTGTATGGAAGAGAGTACATGTGGATCCAAACAAGGTCCCTAGAGAAATATTCCTTTTCAAGGTTGAAGTGCTCCATCCATTATTGCATATACATCCTTGAAGAGTTAAATAAGTATGAACCACCATCCATGACCCCCTGTAGGTCTTCTAGATGTTGAAATATCACTTTGAAGAAACCCTTGGACCTAAGTTTGACTTCATAGTGAGCTTTGGGTTTCCTGCACTATGATATCCATTTGAAAAGGGACTTTTTTATAGTCTATATCTCAATCAAGTTTCATATTAGAGTATTTTCCTTCATAAGTTGGATGTTGCCATTCAATCTAGTGGGGATGATGCCAATCCTTGGAATTTCTAAAGATTTATCTATGCATGTACCAATATTCTTCTAAGTTGAGGATGGAGGCGAACACTAGCCTATGTTTTCTATTATCTTGGCATGGGTTTTGGATTATAGTCAGGGTTCAAGTAGCGGATTGGTTAGAGAGGCCTAGAGCCCTTCCCATAGAGGATTCCATTCCAAAAAGCATGCTTAGGTAGGATAGTTAGAGGGATATGAGGTGAAGGTAGGTGGGCCTGATAGGGCACACAATGCAACAACCATTGGCTTGTGCAAGGGTTGTAGAGAAAAGGGCCACCTATTTTATTTACACACAAATTAACACTGATAAGTTTTACTCATATTAAAAAATATGTCAATATATTTTTAAGATGTGATTTCTTTGTAAATAAATATTAATATATAACTGATAACTAACCAATCAATATATATTAGCCATTTAATTAATATAGCTAAGCAATATTAAGGAAAAATATTTAGTAGTACAACATCAACACTTCCAAACATCGCACCCTTTGATCATGATCAAATACTTTGGAGTTGTAGTTAACCATAATTGACAAGCATTTCTATTGATTTTTGGTACTATTTTTTTGGACATATTTTATTTTATGTTTTCATTAATAAAATTTTAAAAAGAACTAATCGATACATGAAATCCACTATTTGGTTTCCAATAATTTTCAGTTTACTGTGCTACCGCGAAAAAAAGAAATGGGAGTTGAGTATTCATTAGAGAGAAATGAAATTGATATGGGAGTTGGACATTTATTGGAGAACAATGAAATTTAGATGGAAATATTTCAGATGTATAGTAGAAGATATTTCTCACATGTTTAAACATTTTCCTAGTTTGACCTTAGTGATGATGCCAAGTATTTTGTAGCAAGAGTTCGTACTATTCCCCACTAGCTCAAGTTATGTAACTTGTTACGATTTAATGTGTTGTTTTTTATAAAGTGTAAATAATTATTTTCTTTTAGTTACAGTTATGAACGTTAAAAAATTTATAATATAATTTAATAAATTGTGTCTTTATAAGGGCAAAATATTCTATCCCAAAACGGACACAAGTGATTTGGTTAGAGAAAGAAATTTGTATAGGTTACAAGGTGAACTCGTTCTAGTGTTGATTCATACGAGTAATAGTTTCTGTGGATTATGGCAGAAGATAATGGGGCACATGCATTATCGAGTATTTCTTATTCTGAGGGAGATACTCATATGTTTTCCAAAATTCTGCATTGAGAAACAAGAAGTATACATAAGGTGTACACTTGGCATGTATCCTGAGGTTTCCTTATGACATAGTGAGCACAACTATAAGGATATTCTATACCTCATTAATGCATACGTATGTGGATTGATGTAAGTAGCATCAATCACAGGGAACATGTGTTGTATTTCCTTCATTGGTGACTTCTTTCACAAGACATGGATTTCGTGCTTAAATATTAAAGATTAATTCTTTAGTATATTTCAAGATTTCATCTCTTGTACATAACTAGATAGTGAGGAAGACAAAGGTTTTTAGATTAAATCATTGGCACAAGAATACGTATAACAAGTTCAAAGATAACCTCTATAGAGTTTACTACGAAATGTCCATAATCGTCGTCATTTTATGTTTGTAAAATAACCTTACCAAAAGTTTCATCATGTTATTAGTAATTCCATGGAATGAAAAATAATGTTCAACCTAGCAAGCCCAACATTTGGGTTCAGTGTCAATCCTATCCATATCAAACCATACCTATGATGATTTTTGATGATGGGAATTCGAGTAAAATTAATGAAGCAATAAAATGGCTCTCATCCTAGATCAGACTCCGTCCAGAAATTTGGTAATTCTGTTTTTTCTTCCATGGTTAAGGAATTGGGAAAACGTTTGGTTTTTGCATTCAACTGTGATGTCTAGTTGGGCTTCCTCTGGTTTTCACTATGAAGAGCCTTCCGTCAAGACACTGGCTCTTTATCTGGAAGCTAGGGGCTCGTCACTTATGTTCGTGTGTTATTTGGCGCAAAGGCCTCTTTGGCTCATAGTGTTCCTCAGTAGACCCTAGCTCCATGGTCCTTTGAAACAATAGGTCTCTCCATGCAATTAAGCTCAAAGGTATCTACGTGTCCCTCTATTTAATTTAGAAATTTATTATTCTCTATATGGGAAGATCAGCTCCTTCAGTCTAGATTTCAGTATAACATTTTGGGAACTCTCTCTATTTCATATGATTATTGCTAGCCTGTGTGAGCCTTTGGTTCAGGGGCACTCAATAATCCTGCTCTCGTGTGGTGTCTAGGTTGGGAGTTTGGGATATTGTTGGTTGATTCATTAGATTTGTCGCGATTTTTCCTCCAAATAGTTGACTCCCTCTACATTCGCTTACTCTACAATATTTATCCTTTTGGTCAGTTGTCGCTGACCTAGTTTATTCTTACACAACAGTTCCCTTTTATCAATGGATTCTAACTCGAATTCGGATGCACCTTCGAATGATCATCAATGTCCTAATTTTAGTTCTAAAATTGAACCATTTTCGCAAGCAAACTATGATCTACAAATGAAATTTCGAAAGTTGTATGATGCAAAAATTGAACAAGAAGAGGGCACTTGGGATCTCAAGCAACAAAGAGCCATGTTGTAGCATAAGGTTGATGTTTTCATAGGGATTCTCAAACCTCAATCTTAGTAGGACTAGGCTTGCTCTTTTGGACGAACCTATGGACACTTCTGTGAATCTAGATATTGACCTTTACAAGCCAGCTCTAGAATGAAAATGTACTCCAAGTACTTTGTGTTGGGTTACAGTTTTGTGTGGTTTTTTTAGTTTGTAAATTTCAATGATACTATCATTTTAAGAACGTTTAGTTTTGTAAGTCTTGGTATGCCATTGTCAGTTGAAGTAGCAATCTATTCCCTTTTATTGGCAGTGTCAAGTTATATGTCAATAAGTTGATAGGTAGACTTCAGCTTCAAGGTAGCAAGATGTTTATATGGATAATATGAATCCGAAAGTTATACTCTAGAATGAAAATGATCTCCAAGTATTTTGTGTTGGGTTATAACTTTGTGGGGTTTTTTGAGTCTGTAAATTTCGATGATACTACCATTTTAAGAAGGTTTAATTCTGTAAGTCTTCGTATGCCATTATCAATTGAAGTAGCAATGTATTCCCTTTTATCGGCAGTGTCGATTTATATGTAAATAGGTTGATAGGTAGACTTCAGTTTTGAGATAGAAAGATGGTTATGTGGATACTATGAATCTGAATGTTATACTCTAGAATGAAAATGATCTCCAAGTATTTTGTGTTGGGTTACAGTTTTCTGGGGTTTTTTGAGTCTATAAATTTCGATGGTACTATCATTTAAGAATGTTTAGTTTTGTAAGTCTTGGTATTCCCATGTCAGTTGAAGTAGCAATGTACTCCCTTTTATCGGCAGTGTAGAGTTAATAGGTTGATAGGTAGACTTTAGTTTTGAGAAAGCAAGATGGTTATGTGGATACTATGAATCTGAAAGTTATACTCTAGAATGAAAATGATCTCCAAGTATTTTGTGTTGGGTTATAGTTTTGTGGGGTTTTTTGAGTCTATAAATTTCAATGATACTATCATTTTAAGAAGGTTTAGTTCTATAAGTCTTGGTATGCCATTGTCAATTGAAGTAGCAATGTATTCCCTTTTATCAGCAATATCGAGTTATATGTAAATAGTTTGATAGGTAGAATTTAGTTTTCAGATAGCAAGATGGTTATGTGGATACTATGAATTTGAAAGTTATACTCTAGAATGAAAATGATCTCCAAGTATTTTGTGTTGGGTTACAATTTTCTGGGGTTTTTTGAGTCTGTAAATTTTGATGATACTATCATTTTAAGAATGTTTAGTTCTCTAAGTCTTTGTATGCCATTGTCAGTTGAAGTAGCAATGTATTCCCTTTTATCGGTAGTGTCGAGTTATATGTCAATAGGTTGATAGGTAGACTTCAGTTTTGATACAAAAAGATGGTTATGTGGATACTATGAATCCAAAAGTTATACTCTAAAATGAAAATGATGTCCAAGTATTTTGTGTTGGGCTACAGTTTTGTGGGGTTTTTTGATTCTGTAAATTTCGATGATACTATCATCCTAAGAAGGTTTAGTTCTGTAAGTCTTGGTATGCCATTGTCAATTGAAGTAGCAATGTATTCCTTTTTATCGGCAATTTCGAGTTATATGTCAATAGGTTGATAGGTAGACTTAAATTTTGAGATAGAAAGATGGATATGTGGGTTCTAGGAATCCAAAAGTTATACTCTAGAATGAAAATGATCTCCAAGTATTTTGTGGTGGGCTACAGTTTTGTGGCGTTTTTTGAGTCTGTAAATTTCGATGATACTATCATTTTAAGAAGGTTTAGTTCTGTAAGTCTTGGTATGCCATTGTCAATTGAAGTAGCAATGTATTCCCTTTTATCGACAGTGTCGAGTTATATGTAAATAGGTTGATAGGTAGACTTCAGTTTTCAGATAGCAAGATGGCTATGTGGTACTATGAATATGAAAGTTATACTCTAGAATGAAAATGATCTCCAAGTATTTTGTGTTGGGTTAAAGTTTTCTGAGGTTTTTTGAGTCTGTAAATTTCGATGATACTATCATTTTAAGAAGGTTTAGTTCTGTAAGTCTTGGTATGCCATTGTCAGTTGAAGTAGGAATGTATTCCCTTTAATCGGCAATGTCGAGTTATAAGTCAATAGGTTGATAGGTAGACTTCAGTTTTGAGATAGCAAGATGCTTATGTGGATACTATGAATATGAAAGTTATACTCTAGAATGAAAATGATATCCATGTATTTTGTGTTGGGTTATAGTTTTCTGGGGTTTTTTGAGTCTATAAATTTTGATGATACTATCATTTTAAGAAAGTTTAGTTATGTAAGTCTTGGTATGCCATTGACAGTTGAAGTAGCAATGTATTCCCTTTTATCCACAGTGTCGAATTATATGTCAATAAGTTGATAGGTAGACTCCAGATTTGAGATAGCAAGATGGTTATGTGGATACTATGAATCTGAAAATTATCTGCATGTATTTGTTGTGACCAAGAGAAAAATTACTAATAATATTACTCATTTCTGTTAAAAAAAAAAAAAAACCTAAATTTACTCTTAGCAATTTCAGGGAAAAAAACATATTAGTGTTGATTTTACTAAAAAGAAAAAATAAAAACTGACTTAACTCTTAGGGATTTCAAAAAAAAATATTATTGATAATAAAATTAAAGAAAAATAAATAAATAAAAGCTTTCATTTATAAAATTTACATTTGCAATCTGCATAAGCATAAGAGCAAAGTCAATTATGAACTCTACATGAAATAAAAGTATCCTAGATATATTTTTGAATTCCTTGACATTTATACATTAACATGATTCACAAAGATAACTTCAAATTCCTTCCAGAACATTCTTTATCTATGTGGCATCTTCCAACATGGCTTGTCTAACAACAAGGTCACATAGCTAGCGTTCCCTACTGCTTAGTTTAGTTATTGAACTTTGAAAGGTATAAAATAACTGACACATTTGAATAAGGGCTACATTGTAAATACTCTTGCTTAGTTTAAGTATAGTTAAGTTAGCCTAAAAGACATACATGAATGGGCAAACAAAGTGTTTTTCAGTAGTCCTACAAGAGTGCTAATGACCTAGGAATAGGAATAGTACCTCTAACAACTAGAGTGGTGTGGATCATAAATAGTACATCTAACAACTAGAGTAGTGTGGAAAAATTAACAATAACTAGAAATAAATGATATTGATTCACTAATATTAGACAAAATTTATTGGTAAAATATAATTTTTTTATATAAAATTATATAATATTTAAATGATAATTAAAAATAAATATAAAAAATATATAATATTTATATGATAAATAAAAATAAATACAAAATATAATAATGATGACAGCTTCGAAAAAATAATCCAAAAAAATTTAGTTGAAAAGTGGGAGTGTACTAAAGACAAGTATGAACAATCTATGTTATAGAACGTAATTGTATAGGTCTACGTTTGAAGGAAAATGTGATATAAATAAGATATATAAACATCTTGTTGACCAAATAAGCTATATAAGTGTTATCCAATAAATATTTGTTTGGATAAGATATATAAACATTTTGTTGATTAAATAAAATAGATAAATATTTGTTTGATTTTAGTGATGTAATGAATATAAAGAATTTATAAAAAGTTTGTGTATTAAATAAAAATTAAATGGTTGATAAGTATTATTGGGTATTAATTCATACTAAATATCAAAATATTTTTTTCATAATATATTATTTCACATGGTTAATATTAAAAAATTAATTAAATTATAATTCTATTTTAAATTAGTATAGTCATCATTAATTATATAAAATTAATATGTAGATATATTTCTAATTAAAAAACAACATAATAAATTAACTCTAAATAACAAGTGTTCAATAAAAATTATAGACCTAATATACATTTTTTTAATTTAATTAAAAAACAAAAACAATATAATTACATTTGAGATAGATTTCAATACTCTATTTTAAATATCACATAAATATTTGATACAAAGTAAATCAATATCATTTTTCTAATAATTATTAAAAGTCTTATTTAAAGAATAAACACATCTACAAATAATATATATTTCAATTCAAATAAAATTTAATACACCAATATATTATTATTTATGTTTAAAAATAATCGAAATTTCATTAATTCACCATAATTGAAGAAATATTATTCAATTGTTACGCTTACCCGTTGTATGCTCCAAATAATTGTTAAAGCATAAACTTGTACATGATATACAATTCGGTAAAAATCTAAACACATTTTCCAAAATGATTATAATTTGGTAGTTGTTTCTTTCATTTATCTGTTATTGAGTTGTTACCCACAAATGGTTACATAAGGTATCTATTATTATTGGTGAGTACAATTATAATTTATAATAATAGAATTATATATTTATAAAAAGTTATTAAAATTATTGAAGTCACATTTCACTAAATGATTATTACTAAGTAGTTGTTTCTTTTATTTAGCTACTAGTAAATTGTTAAGCACAAATGATTTGATAATAGAAAGTATGGTTTTTTTTTTGTTACAAAGGAATCGGCAACTGAAGCAGCTTAGATTATTACTATGTAGTTGTTTCTTTTATTTAGCTACTAGTAAATTGTTAAGCACAAATGATATGATAATAGAAAGTATGTTTCTTTTCTTCTTTTTTTTGTTACGTGTAACACGGGGTCGAATATGATAATAGAAAGTATGTTTTATGTTTCTTTTCTTCTTTTTTTTGTTACGCGTAACACGGGGGTCGATTCTGACCGCTACCACTATAACCCGTGAGAAACTGTGCCCGCCTCTCTCCACGGGGTCGATTCTGACCGCTACCACTATAACCCGTGAGAAACTGTGCCCGCCTCTCTCCACGGGGTCGATTCTGACCGCTACCACTATAACCCGTGAGAAACTGCGCCCGCCTCTCTCCACAGCTTCCGGGTTAGTTTGGGGGATTTGAACTCGTGACCTTCAGTACGGAGCCCGCCTTTCTAACAAACTTCACCGCAATATTGTTATAGCTCCAAATCTCACTCTTATGGTTTGTGATGCTGCACTTATGGCCTAGGGCAACCCCTCCTTCCAGACCTGGTCCAAAAATTTAAAAAACAGTGTTTTATTCCCTGTACGCGACTTTGCCCTGTGTTAATCGCGTGTACACGCGGGTCTGTCATACCCAACCCGCGTGTATCTATTAAAACACTTAACAAAAATATAATTTCCTCTTTTTCGGGCGGTGATCGCGGGTTTACCTGCTGGATCACCTGTTAGTGCCCGTGGCCCAACTGTTCCCAACCAACTCCTAACTAAAAAACTACTTTTGAGAGGGTATAAAAAGACATCAAAGGGAAGGCCAAGGGGAGAGAGAAAGGAGAGCAAGATTATTATGCTGAGATTTTTCCCTTAGACCAGGTCTGAAGTCCTTGGTGCATCCTGCACTTCCCCCATTTTGCATAGGAAACCCTTGTTTCCATGTGTATTGGTGATCATTCATCCTTGACATCATCATTGAGTAAGACTTGGAAGGAGCTCTTGTTGAAGGCTGGAGGCTGGAACGAATCCGGGAGGAAGCTTGCTTGGAGCCTGCTGAAGGTGTTCAGGTGATATATTTCCGATATATGTACTTTATTTGCCTTTATATATAAAGAAACACGTCTTTGTTCCCGAATAATCTTTCTTTATGCTTATTAGATTCTTGTGTTGAATTCTTATGAAAGTAGTTACTTAAAGATTATTTATAACTAACTTTATAGCATGAAGATGATTTATACATAAACTTCTATACATGTACTGTTGTGTTCTTTGATTTGTTTGTCTTGCAGGTCAGAGAAAGAAGAAGGGAACTCCAAGAAGGGTTTGCACCCTAACGGTCTTCTCGGACGTAGGACCTTAGGTATGTACCCTAAACATTAGAATTTGCTTAAAAGTAAAAAAGATGGCTGTGTGTGTGTGTTTCTTTGTATAAGCAATTTTCAGTCTGGTAGAGTCTCAGCCCAAAGGACTCTAGGGGTACTTTCCCTTCAACCAGAATTGGCGACTCCACTGGGGACAACATTCTTGTTGTTCCTAGTTTGGGTAGTCCTCAAGCCAATCTAGGCTCAGTCCCTCTGTTTGTTGGTTCTGACTGTTTGATATTTTCTTGAACTCCAAGCTGTTCCAGTTTTTCAGTTTGTGTTTTTTATTTTTCTTGAAACACTTCATATACGCACTTTTTCTGGATTACAGAAGCGTATATACGCAAGTTGCACTAAGTAAACCCGCGTATACGCAGGTTTCCTTAGTTACAGTAGCGTGTACACGCATTCTGCAAGTAATTGCAGGCGCGTATATTCCATAATTTTCAAGATTTATAATTTTTCTTTTGGCTGAATGTCTGTCTGGTGGTTTGGGTCGGTTTAAAGCAGTCAATTCCCAGTGACAGTTCTCTGTTTAACAGGGGGCATCTTGTTTCGAACTCTCTCTAGGAGTGCTAGTCTTGTTTTTCGTTGATTGCAAGCGTCATTGATTTTTGACACACAAGGTTTCTGTTTAAGAATCTTGATTGCTCTGTTTCGGCAGAGTGGGAAGATTGTCTTAAAATCTTTGTGTCCATTTTGTTTTCATGACATTTGTGTTTGCTTAACGAAATCATTTTTATGACCATTTGCTCCTTCGTTTCGGAAAAGTTGTTTGTTACCATTTCCTTGAAACTTGTCTTTTGATTTCTTGGACTTTCATTGCTGCTTTTGATTGTCAAAAGCGATTTCGAACACATTTTATTTTTGTTGAGTTCTCATCATTTCATTGGTGTCAATTCACAAAAGTGTTTGGTTGCTTGTTTATCAATCATTGGTGTCAGTATTTTTGAGAGTTTTTCCTTTGAAAAAGACTTTTTGGTTTGATTGAAAGAAAATCTTTTGAAAGTTTTTGAGTTTCGCTTTCTTAAACTTGCTTCTCATCTGATTTCCTTTTTTGCGAAGTGAAAGTGCTTTGTTTTTTATCTTAAAACTTGTTTTTATTGTTTGGACGAAATGATTAGTAACAAATCATCTTCTATCTAAGCATTTCAGTGGCAAGACAAAATTTGGTAAAGCAGCAACTTTCCTTCTTTGTTTTTAGAGTAGTCTTTGAATCGAGCATTCACATATAGTTCTTGCATTAGCATAGCTTTGCATCCTCTTTTAGGCATGCATAGTTTTGTTAGCTTTTGTGAGTGTGGAATTTGAAAAGAAAGCAAAAAACTTTGTTTAATTTGAAGTACATCTGAACCTCATAGAAATTGCTCTTCATCGAAACGAAAAAGTGCATGTGCATGTAGTTAGGATAGTTTCTTTTTGCGTCCTAAAAACACCACAAGTTTCACTTTCGTTACCTTTGACTTAAAGAACAGCCTAATAAAATCAAGCGCTTAATTAAAATCCACTAGAACTTTTTGTTTTAGTTATTACACCAACAAGTTTAGGATTTTAGGGCCTTGGATTAGGCGAGTGGAGAGTTAACTCTCTAAGGCCACACAAAACGTCAAACATAAGAGTCTGATTAAAGAGAGTAAATCCAATAGCGTTAGGGAGACCAGGAAAGCTCCGGATCTGGGAGTTAAGCACGAGGGTCTGTGAAGACAGGGAAGAGAGATACCCCCTCTCCTACTTGTCCGAACTTACCTCACGACTGTTCCGCCTGGCTTCTGCGACGAGTTGGTACCCATAGTTGCCTCTCCTAGGGATCTGCATAGGTGGCTGCGGAGGGGAATCCCGTGGCACCTGAGGTCGACGTTGTATCACTCTCGACAGTACTTCTGGAGGGCACCCTTGCGAAGCTTGGGGGCTTGCACCGGCGCAGGCTGTTGTTAGGAGGTCAGCGTAACTTCCTCTGATACCTTCGCTGATAGGACTGGGCCCTCATCATCCCAGACTATCTTCGGAAGGCCCTTTGACTCCACTTTCTTGTATTTTGGTGTCCGGTCCTCACCACCCGGAGCGGAAATACTTGGAAGTAGTTTGACTGGCTGTTTCTTTAGGGACTTTATAGTGAGTGCTCTTTGCTCCTTGTATATAGTTGGCTTTAGGTATTTTTGTCTAGTCACGTTTGGACTTTGTGTTCTGAGTGACTGGCTTGCCGCTCTACCGATCTTGAAAGGCTTTTGGTTGTTCTTTCAGAAGTTGTGGAGTTGCCTCCTCAAGGGCAAAGGTTTTGATTGCTTATCCATATTCTTTGAAGAGTTATTTCTATATTCCCGCAAGGGAAAGGGTCTTTGGATTACTTAGATATGGCTAATATTCCTGTGGAAACCAACCAAGGTACCCTTCCAAAAGGGGATCCTTGTGCTTTTCCTTTCTTTGGAAACGTTGGTACTCCCTTGATGGCCACTTTGAATATTCCTGGGTTGAATGTTGGACTACCCGTTTGGCTGTGGTCCACTCCGAATATTCCGAATGCTCTTGAAGCTTCTCAGTTGAATGCTTTATTTCAGGGGCATCATATGGGTGCTAATTGTTCATCTGCTCTCAAAGAGAAATCTGGGATTCCTTCTTCCCCTCCTTCTTGTAACAAGAAATCTAAAAAGAGGAGAAAAAGGAAGTCAAAGAAGAAGAATAATTTTAGCACTTCATCTTCAACCTCTGCCAGTCATGTTGGAGATGAGTCTTCAGCCGCTGCAAGTCATGCTGGGGGCATAAGGCTAGTCACTGCAAGTCATACTAGCACTTCATCTTCAACCTCTGCGAGCCATGTTGGAGATAAGTCTTCAGCCGCTGCGAGTCATGCTGGGGGCATGAGTCTAGTCAATGCGAGTCATACTAGCAAAGAGTCACCGACCTCTGCAAGTCATGTTCAGGACTCTCCGCAAACCACTGCTAGTCATGTTGGTGGAATGGAGGTTGATAAGAAACCTGGACGTAGAAGTTTTAAACCTAAGTTCCCTTGTAAGATATGCAAGGGAGACCATCTTACTCATTTATGCCCTGGTATTCCAGAGGTTCAAAGGATATGGTCCGAGTCTGAAAGTACTTCTACTCCTACACTTGATATGGTTTCTCATCAATCCCATCAACCATCGGTTGAAAGTGTGGTAAAGCCAGTGCAATCGCTGGCCGATTACACTCCTCTTTTGGGGGGTGAAGTGCCTAACAAAAGAGTCTGTTTGATCTCTAGTACAGAGTCTTCTAGTATAGGGGGCATTCCGGTTTCTTCGAATGTTCCCCCTCCAAGTTCTAAGAGTGTTTCCTTTGATTGGGATAGCCTTGTTGAGCCTCGTCTTCCTTCCGCTGTACCTTTCCAAATAAAGGTCAGGGTTAATTCCACAAATGTCTATCGATGTATGGTGGATGAAGGATCCTCTACAAGTATTATATCCTCTTTGACTTGGAAAGCTTTGGGTTCCCCAAAGTTGTTGACAGCTCAGAGTCAGTTGTTAGCCTATGATAGAAGGCCTGGTGAATCTATGGGTGTTCTTCCTCAATTGCCTATCACTTTAGGTGGGAAGACTGTCTTAATCGATATGATGGTGGTTGATAGCCCTTTAGACTTTAATATGCTACTTGGGCGTGATTATGTCTATGCTATGAATGCTGTGGTGTCTTCAGTCTTTCGAGTAATGTGCTTTCCTCATAATGGGAATATTGTCACTGTTGATCAGCTTGCATCTGACAATCACCACCCTAATTCGACTTTTGCCCCTTGGTTTGTTCCAAGTGTTCAAGTAGACTCTACCCAGCCACGGGTCAATTATGTGGCATTGAGTCCTCAATGTTCAATCGCTTCTAAGAAGGATCCTTTGACTTATTATTTTCCTTCTTGGGACTTGGTCCCGGCAGTTGACCGAGAGATTCTTCCTATAGGGACATGGGACCCTTTAATTCCCTCTTTTGATCCTTGTAGTTCTCATGATTTCTTAGAACTTGTTTTGCCTTCACAGGAGGAACTCTTTGAAGCCATGAGTTATGACTACCAAAGGAGCCCTTGGCCTGAGCCCTGCAAGGGGTTTGTTCAGCAGAACTATTATGCGTAAGCCGCAAGGCTGCGTGGTTCCCTGTACCATATTGTATATATGAGGTACGCATTTTCAAGTTTTGTATCTTATAACACAAAGATTTTATATGGAGTTTATATGTGGGATGTATTAACTTCGTGTCTAGTGTTCCTATTTATGTTTACAGAACTTGGAAGATTTCTCCTTTGGAAGTTTATGGTTGGTCCGTTCTGACAGGTATTGGTTCTCGAAACTGGCATATAGGTTAGGTTCTTCCGCCTGCATTGTCCACTTATCAGTTTCCTTTCCCATTTGGCCTTAGGATCGACCCCACCAAGTTATGGTGCGGAACCTTCTCATTGCTTAGAAGATCATGACATGATGGTAGAGCCATCCTTTTACATGGGCATCCTAGTTAGCACCTCACTGACATTTGTTGCCCATGCTGCTTCGTTTTGAGTAGGCTCGGGAGTCCTCTGTAGTCCCGCCATGACTTATGCGTTGAAGACTCATTCTTCTTTGCTTCTTCGCTTTGTTCTGGCCTTATACCCTAGAGGCTCCTATGTGTGTTGAGTTGTACTTCTGCATTGCATGTTGACCATTTGCACCTTTTGGCCTATAGCCGGCTTCACTTGGACTCGTGTTTAAGCCCACTTTTGACCATGACGTCTGCAAAAAATCAACCTTGCATACCCTTGACCTCTGCAGCTTGACATACCCAGATCCGTGGAAGGGACATACCTCTGAGTGTCACTGACCAGTTTTTCACCTCCCTGCATTGAGCATAGGAACGTTCCTTTCCCAGGAACTAGAGCATCTGTTTCACCGACACTCGTTCTTTCCACTGTACCATAGCATTCTTTTATTCTTTTTCCGGCTTATCAGAAAAAGACAAAAAAATTAAATATTCCAAAAAGAGCGGGAACAGGGACATTATTTCCATTTATTGTTGGCAGCTAGAGTCAGTCGTGTCGCCCTTGAACAAAGCACTCAAAACAAAGTCTCCTCCGCATGGGTGGGATTTAGTTTGACTTAGGTAAGCCATAACCTTGTTATCGAGTCAGTTCTCCCCCGATTGGTTATCTCTTCCAATCATATGGAGGGTTCGTTCGTGCCTCCTGCATGACGAACTTATACAGATTCATTATATGCTGCCACATAGTCACATTGAGTCGTGCTTTTGTTCAAGGGAAGTTAGCCTGAGTCGGCCTTTCTGCGGTGTCTCTTGACTCATTTTTCAGTCGGCCATCCCTGGTTGTCAGTGTCATGTCTATCATCACATCAGTTATATTGGTCCTTCACTCGTGCCGGTTTGAGAAGGTCCCCATTGACTTCTTGCTGGCGGGTCTTGTCCTTATCGACGACGACACATTGCTCTGAGGGCAGACCTAGAGACCGCACCCTGGCCCTATTTTCATTATTGATAGGTCACCTTGTGCTCAGCATCGATCAGTATCATGGGTCTTTGACTGAGTGGTTTCCCTTGTGTTCGACATCAGCATACATTATCACACATTGGGATTCGTGCAGTACCTTGGTTTCCATTTGACCCTATTGGTGGATACCTCGCCTCTGTGTCAGCTTTCATTATTGGTTGGTTCAGAGGGTTTCTGCCGTGCGCTAGCCACATCTTGTGTACGCCGGAAGCGTACTTTCGGTTGGGTTACTACATCTTTTTCGTCCGATTCCTTCCACATTATTGGCCTACGGGTTACACTCGCGCTAGATTGATGGAGGATGCCTTAATGCCTTCCTTCTAGCGGATCTTTCCCTATCGACTCCGACTCATTGCTCTGGGGCAAAGATCTAGAGTCCATTTGGCAGTACCTTGGGGTTTGCAGTCATTAGTGGCAGATTCCTCGCTATCGACAGTGGGAAACCATCATTGCCTCCTGATTGATAGATTCTTACAGGTGTTCGACTTCAGCTCATCTATTCACACTTGTTAGATTGTACTGGGTACCTTGACGCTCATTATCATTATCGGTGAGTAGTCTCGCGTTTGTTAACGGTATACATCAATGACCGGTAATCAAACGATTTCTCACATGGTCGACTTCAGATCATTTATTCCCATGGTGTAGAAATGTACCACGGCGGTCGGTGAAGACCTCAGGTTGTATCAGCATTCATTGGTTCACTTGACAGTTGCTCCTGTTACTGCTAGTTGATACCATTCCACCTTATATGTTGCAGTCAGTCATGGCGACATTCTATATGCTGGCACCTGAGTTTGCAGTGTAGTACCATCCTATTCCATCATGTTCAGTTGGTACCTTATGGGATCAGTCTTTGATTTCAGTGATCCGTTGCATCTTTCAGCATCATTGACAGTTTTATATGTGATATTCAGACATGTACTTACTCATTATGATCAGATGATCCATTATGTATTTTTACAGTCATTTATACTTGTATACTTAGTGGATCCGCTTGTACTTGATATGCGGACATGCTTTACTTTTCCTGAGCATGGGTATGCCCGCCTCAGACAGTGTTTCTTTCTGATCTCCTTTCGGTGGCTTGGCAGGCTGAATTCTGGTGAAGTCCTCCTCGGTTTTTCGGCAGAGTTCCTTTCCTTGTACTTACTTAATGTATTTCGGCCATCATGTTCCCCTTCTGACCTCATACATTAGGGGGCATCTGTTATAGCTCCAAATCTCACTCTTATGGTTTGTGATGCTGCACTTATGGCCTAGGGCAACCCCTCCTTCCAGACCTGGTCCAAAAATTTAAAAAACAGTGTTTTATTCCCTGTACGCGACTTTGCCCTGTGTTAATCGCGTGTACACGCGGGTCTGTCATACCCAACCCGCGTGTATCTATTAAAACACTTAAAAAAATATAATTTCCTCTTTTTCGGGCGGTGATCGCGGGTTTACCTGCTGGATCACCTGTTAGTGCCCGTGGCCCAACTGTTCCCAACCAACTCCTAACTAAAAAACTACTTTGGAGAGGGTATAAAAAGACATCAAAGGGAAGGCCAAGGGGAGAGAGAAAGGAGAGCAAGATTATTATGCTGAGATTTTTCCCTTAGACCAGGTCTGAAGTCCTTGGTGCATCCTGCACTTCCCCCATTTTGCATAGGAAACCCTTGTTTCCATGTGTATTGGTGATCATTCATCCTTGACATCATCATTGAGTAAGACTTGGAAGGAGCTCTTGTTGAAGGCTGGAGGCTGGAACGAATCCGGGAGGAAGCTTGCTTGGAGCCTGCTGAAGGTGTTCAGGTGATATCTTTCCGATATATGTACTTTATTTGCCTTTATATATAAAGAAACACGTCTTTGTTCCCGAATAATCTTTCTTTATGCTTATTAGATTCTTGTGTTGAATTCTTATGAAAGTAGTTACTTAAAGATTATTTATAACTAACTTTATAGCATGAAGATGATTTATACATAAACTTCTATACATGTACTGTTGTGTTCTTTGATTTGTTTGTCTTGCAGGTCAGAGAAAGAAGAAGGGAACTCCAAGAAGGGTTTGCACCCTAACGGTCTTCTCGGACGTAGGACCTTAGGTATGTACCCTAAACATTAGAATTTGCTTAAAAGTAAAAAAGATGGCTGTGTGTGTGTGTTTCTTTGTATAAGCAATTTTCAGTCTGGTAGAGTCTCAGCCCAAAGGACTCTAGGGGTACTTTCCCTTCAACCAAATATGATTACCAACTTGCCTATCCCCATGGGACTAATAAAAAGTATGTTTCAACTACACTATTATTAATAAAAAATCACAATCTATAATATTATATATTTATATAAAATTATTAAAATTTTATAATCATGAAAATTATTCACCTTTATGATTACAAAATATTTTAATCATAAATTCATTTATAACGAAAATTATTATACATACAAAAACTTTAGTATCAGTAAAATAAAAATTAATTTCTTTTATGGGCTTGTATTTTTTTTTTTCACAAAATATGATTCTCAAACACTTTCAAATTTATAAAAATAAAATATCTTTTAACTCACACATCTATATAAAACTACTTTAATATAAGAAGACTTTCTTTACCTTTATTAAGATATTTGAAATATATAACCGTAGAATAAGTATAATGCATATATTTTTTATATAAGCCATGATGTGTGAGTTCGGCCTGGAGTATGCCGTAAAACTGCTTCTGCTTGGCTAAGAGCTCGTCTTTCTCGGACGTAAGGAAACAGGTTAACGGCCCAAGACCCAGAGGCATTTGGCAGGAGTGAAAGCCTGCTCCCTTACGGACCACCAGCGGGTTATTACAGGTGGCGTGGTTTTCCTTGATAACAGTGATGAGTCAAACCGACATTCGCGGATAGCAGCCAGAGATGGCTGTCCTCACTGTTGGTTTGACACCTGAGTTTGATAGGTTTTGCCACCTTCGAAAAAAAAAAAGAAAAAGCCATGATGTGTGAGTGCGAGAAGTTTATACATTATATTATAAATGCTTCTGGTTAATTCAATCTAATTTCACATTGCGGTCTCGTCAGAGTCAAAGTTGTAAGTAGACTCCGCCGCAGGGAAGTACTGGACATGGGTCCCCTGTGGGACCGGTAGGGCTACAAAAATACTAGTCCGGGCAGGTATATTAGATTGAACACGTCATTTTCGTATGGTTTCCATAATAAATAGGCATCATTGCCAGATAAGAACTTTTTTTTTTTTCCCGAAGGTGGTAAAACCTATCAACTCAGGTGTCAAACTAACAGTGAGGACAGCCATCTCTGGCTGCTATCCGCGAATGCTGGGATGACTCATCACTGTTAAATAGGAAAACCACGCCAGATAAGAACTTACTTAAATCAACTAATCATAATTTGAAAAAATAAAATAATAAAATAAAAATATTAAAAAAATAAATATTTTTAATTTTATAACGTTAACATTATATTTTACTGTTTAATATTTGGTCAAACAATTGTTTAATAGTCGCTCAATCAAAAATCGAATACGTATATCCACTGCCGCTGCAGGGATAATAATAACTGAAGTGGGGTGTGAACATGTGTTTAAAAGGGTGTAGTGTAATGAGGTTGAGGCGATGGCTTGGAAAGGTATAGAAATTCTTGTCATATTTAGTGAAAATGTGATGAAGATTTTTTTAAATCTAAGTTATAATTGTTAATTTTCAAAATTTTAGGTGTCCTGAAGGTTTTTGATGGTGCTGAATTTACTTCCACCATCAAAAATACAATTCAAGCACTGCCTTTCCACCATCAAAAACACAATTCAAGCACTGCCTTTATAAGATTTTTGGACAACTCAGTTTAAAAAGTTTAAAATTTGATTAGCTAACCTGGAAATTGGCTAAACATGACATTTTTAAAAAGATTAAAAGAAAAGTTCTGCTTCTCTCCTCAATCTTTTTTTTCATGTAACCATAAACAAAATTTCGCTACATCAAGTGGGGAGATGAAGTGGACCGGGCACTGGCAACGACCAGCAGCGGCACTGCCTTATGCATGGTGATACCCACAGCTTCCGTCATATCCAGCATCTCAGGCGGTTGGTCGCAGGGGAGAGACCAGTCGAAGGAATGAAGTAAGGAGGCGAGCATGAGCTCAACCATGCGAATCCCCATGTTCATACCCGCGCAGATCCGCCTGCCTGCGCCGAACGGGATTAGCTGGAAATCGGTGCCTCTCATGTCGACGCTGTTGCCCACAAACCTGTCAGGATCGAACTCCAGGGGCCTCTCCCAGAGGTCCGGGTCGCGCTGCATACCCCACGTGTTCACGAGGAGACGGGCGTTCTTGGGTATGTGGTACCCCTCTATCTCGCACGCCTCCGCTGCCGTCCGGGGCACGAGGAGGGGCACTGAGGGGTGCAGCCTTAAAGTCTCTTTCACCACCGCCTGTAAGTATGAGAGGTTTTGGAGGTCCGACTCCTTTAGCGTCGTTTGCTTTCCTTTCACGGCGGAGTCTATTTCCCGCTGGCATTTCTTCATCATATGTGGGTGGCGTATCAGTTCTGCCATTGCCCATTCCACCGTGCTTGAAGATGTATCGGTCCCTACGGCGAACAGGGTCTGAACAACATAAAACATGGATACTTTGTAAATAATAAAAATATATGCATTCTTAAAAGAATCACAAATTGCCTGAGTTCTGGCTAGGTAAATGGTATAGAAAATATACAAATCAGTTTTCCTTTACTCTTGCAAGGTAAATGGTATTAAAAAATCTCAAATTGCCTTCGTTCTGCCTAGGTAAATGGTATAGAAAAAGTATAAGTTAATTTAAACCTTTTTTTACCGAAAATTTCGCACTGAAAATAATGGAAAATGATATACATTGATTTTATGAAAGGTGCAGTCTCTTTCACTGAAAATGATCTGCATATATATTTTTGAGTAAAGTCGCATTCTCTTTATCGAATGATGAAAACTAGGGGGATGGAAGAAATTATTTAAAGGTTATTTATATGTAATATAATTATGAAATATTTAAATTTTTATAAAATTATTTATAATATTTTTATAAATAAATTTTTTTATTATAATTCATTTATATTTATTTTATCTTGAGATTTAGTAATCAGATTTTTTTTTTGAGAGAATCTTTTTTAGGATGAAAAGTGATTTGAATTTTTGACATTTGGTAGATCTGGAGTTAAGATGATTATAGGTTGGTCTTTCCCCTTTGGATAGACTATATTCCACAAACATTACAACATCTCGTCAATACGAAATTGGAGAGCGTCTCTCAACATAATAATTTAATTTAAAAATGAAAAAATAATTATATAACATTTTTATTTGTAGCCGGTTTGAATTTGAGGAGGAGAGTGTATCTAAAATATGATCCACGCATCCATTTCAAGTCCCATCATCATGACAAATGGTTGAGAGAAGAGAGGGTAAATAGTTGACCATATCTATCTATCTCTTCCTTCCTCCCTCTCCATTAATTTGTTCTTTCATTTCTCCTCCTCCATCTATATCTCTAGTTCACTCCGTATCTCATTTTTGCCCCCTAAACATACATTCTCTCTCCATATGAGCGATCTCTCACTCTCCTACTCCCTCTCCCACTCCCTCTCTTCCCTCATGCTCTCCTCTATCCCTCAGTCTCTCTCTATCTCTCCCTTGTCACTTCCTATCCCTCTCTCCACCTTTCTCTCTATTCCTTTCTTCTTCCCTCCCTATCTCTCCCCCTCCAACTCCATCTTTCTCTCCCTCCCTCTCTCCTCTCTCACTCCCACATCCATCCTTCTCTCTCCACCCTAAAACTGTCACTATCTCTCTTTCTCCTCTCCATCAATGTGTCTCCTTCTTTCTCTTATGCTTTTCTCCCCCTCTCTCTCCTCTCCTCTCTCCTTTCCCCCCTCTATTCTCTCCCTCTCCATCTCTCCATTTCTCCCTTGTCACTTCCTCTCTCTCCATCTCTATGTCCTCCCCCTTTAGCTCTTTTACTCTCCAACACATCTACATGAATTTTAAATGCACTTTGACTAATAAAAATTGCAATAAAAAGATTATTATCATTTTAATTTATTATATCAAAAATCATATAGAAAATCAAGAAAAACACCAACAAACTCTCTTGTAACTCCCTCTCTCCATCATCTGACCCTCTACCCTCCGACTCTTGTGATTCCCTCTCTCTCCATCTCTATGTTCTCCATCTGACCCTCTGCCCTCCGACTCTTGTGATTCCCTCTCTCTCCATCTCTATGTTCTCCATCTGACCCTCTGCCCTCCAACTCTCGCCTCTGACCCTCTGACCCTCCGACTCTCTCGACACATTTAGATGAATTCTAAATGCACTTTGGCTAATGAAAATTGCAATGAAAATTGCAATGAAACGATTATTACCATTTTAATTTATTATATCAAAGATCAAAATTTATTATATCAAAGATCATATGAAGGGTCAAGAATACGGAAGAAAACACCAGCAAAAACATGAGATGTGGCGAAGTCTCAAAGAATATGTAAGAAAACATAGATGGTAAATAATAGAAAGCAAAGAAGCATGTGCTGCGAAAATCTCAGCAGAAACGCTCAGGAAAACATTAAAATCCGAGAATTCAAAACAGAATGGGAGCATTTATGGTTCAGTTCAATTAAATCAAATTTAATAATACTCACCAGCAAAAGGCCCTTAATATCTGTATCTGTAAGCTTCCCTCCTTCACCATCCGCATCATTTCTGAGAGCCCAGAGCACACTCAGAAAATCGCCCCTCCCTCCATTAATCGAACCTGTCTGGTGCTCCTTTATCATCTTGGTGAAGAACTCGTCGTACCTCTTGTGCAGCGTCTTCATCTTGGTCTTCACGCCCTGCAGATCCAGCCAAGCCAAAGACGGCACATAGTCCCCAATAATAAACATCCCCGACAATTTCATTTGCTCCACCACCATTTCCCTGAACTTACTGGCCTTCGCCCCCTGGGATTCGAACACGCGCTTGCTCAACATAATCTGCCCGAGAACATTGGCAGTGCAGATGTTGAGCAGCTCCCCAAGGTTCACAGCCTTCCCTTGTCGCTCGTGTTCAAGAATCGACTTCAGCAGCATCCCGACCTCCGCTTCCCGCACGGGAGGCTGCAGAACCTCCAGGGCCTTGCCGGCAAAGAGATGAATAGTACAGACCTTGCGCAGCATTCTCCAGTGGGGGCCGTAGGGACCCCAGACCAGGCCGTTGGCGTCGTAGCCGATATATTTGGCGGCTGTGTTGCCCGACCGGCTGGAGAAGTTGAGGTCGTTAGTTTTTAGGAACGCCTCCGCTATCTTTGGGGAAGAAACGACCACCGTGTCGGTTGTCCCGAGCTTCATATACATAAGCGGACCGTATTGTTTGGAAAGTTGATAGAGCGAGTGATGGGGCATGTTGCCCAGAAGTGGAAGGCTGCCGATGACAGGCCATCCAGACGGACCCGGGGGAAGCCGAAACCGTTTTCTCAGGCTCTCTTTCACCACACAGATTAGACCGATCGCCAGCGCTAGGATGATCAGACTCGGCGCTTGGCCGAGGCTCAACCTCACCTTAGCAAAAGCGATATGCAGCAAATCAAGCACTGACTCCATCGTTTATTCCTCCCTCAATATATTTTCACTAAGCGCATCCACATATAAATATGTCTGTCTTGTGTGTGAGCCATTCTTCGCCATGTATTTTCACTAAGCGCATCCACACATATAAATATGTGTGTCTTGTGTGTGAGCAATTCTTCGCAATGTGAATGGTCGCAAGCAATTATAATATGAACGGTTACGGGCCACCGTCTCGGGTGAAAAGTTGATTGTGATGTGGATAGTGACACGTCATGTTTTTTTGGCGGTGTATATGGCAAGTTGACTGTGATGTGGATGGTGGCACGTTTTTGGCGGTGTATATGACACATATATTTGAGACTAGTACCACTGCCAGTCAAACCGCATGTGTAGCTGAAATATGATTATAGAACCGGAAAAATAAAAAATAGTTTTTTTTTTACTGAAATTTTAAGAAATTTCACTTTGGATTCTAATAAATTTTTTAAATATTGGTGTAATTTTTTTAGCAGTAGTCTATAACGCGACTTTTTGAAAGCTTTTCCGGCGGATTTTTCCGGTCGAAATCCGGCAGGAATTATTGGAATCGCAAGTTTGATAGCTAGTTTTTGCACAATGAAAGCCTCCCAGGGGTTTTTCAGGGTGCTGAATCCAAATATGCAGTTAAAAAACCATTTTAACTGCAAGAAATCAAGATTTGACCTCAATTCTTCCGCCGGATTCCGTCACCGGAATCTTCAAAAAGTCGCATTATAAACAGCTCCATTTTTTTATATTTAATATGAAATTAATCAAATTAATATATAATGCTAAAATTTATTTATAAATAAAATACTTTAGTATTTATTTTAAATAATATATTTTAATATTAATTTTTTATTATTAAAATATATTTTTATAATATGTTTAATTTTTTTAATATGAAGTTGAAAATAAAAATTCAAAACAATATATTAAAAATTTGTGAAATTGTAAATAAAATATTTTAACATTTATTTTAAAAAAATATTTTAATCATAAATTTATATAAAATTTAATAATAGAGTAATAATTTATTGTAAATAAAATATTTTAACATTTATTTAAAAAAAATATTTTAATCATAAATTTATATAAAATTTAATAATGGAGTAATAATTTATTGATTCATAATTTGTTTTTTTTTCGTAATTTCTGTAAGACTATATCTATATCATGTCTAACATATCACTTTGATCAAGGTCGGGAATTGAACTAGTGACTTCACATCAAGGACTGTTTTAACAGAACACTCAATCATTTCTATTCAAGTCCCCGTGAATATTGATTCATAAATATTTAAAAATAATTTGTTTTATGATTTTTTATTATAATAAAATTAATTTGCAATCAATATATTAGGGAGATTAACTAATAGTGTATTCATTCACCATCTATCTAAAATTTTAAAAGTTTTATAATAAACCAAAACTCTATGGAATATTATGAAATATTCTTAATAGTATTCATAAATCAAAGGTTGAGATTTATCTCAAAATTGATTAATTTAAAAAAATGAGATGTGAACAAATGTCATATGAAATAAGTTATGTTTTTTTGGATGTGTGATATTCATAAGCCAAAGTATTGGCCCATGGTATTGCAACGATAACTATTTGTAGATTAAAAATCCCGTGAATTATAGGCGTCAAGACACTTACCTCATGATATGTATCACATTGCCAAAATAAAATAAAAAATTAACTAAGTATTTTAAATTATTAGAATTATTATTAATTATAAAATGAATTAATATGAGTTAAACATATATACATTTAAAGAAATATGTAATAAATTTACACTACTTTATCATTAATATTCTTAATTTGTAAATAAGTTTTGTTATCATTTATCAATATTATAGTTTATCAATACCACATCCACATTTTGTTTAATTAAATTGAAAATAAAAAAGATCAAAACACAAATCAATTGCAATCAATACATTGCCACAAACAAGTATAAAATTAGACAATACTTCTATTACATGTGTAGGAATATGCTATTAAACAAGATCTAATTAAAATTATACTTAGTGATAGTTATATTGTGGTTTGCTTTAAAAATATTGATCAAAATCACAAATTCATCGACATGATTAGTTGGGGGTATTTGATTGTGCATGTTGTTGTTATATGATTGTTGGTGATCTTATTGTGGATATGGTGTCAATCTCTGGCAATGCAAGAAGTTAGCGATAGACTTTTTTATTGATTATTATTAGTTAGAGATGACTAATGCAACTTATAATGTTTACTTTTGAAAAATAAATATTTATTTTTCAATGCTATGTGGATAATTGCCTTACATATTTATGTCATCATTTATGAAAAATGTGGCAATAAATCCTTGAAAATAGTTCATACTAAGGTAAATAACATATTTATGGTCACTTACTTTTACCATAATTTAAACAAGTCTTTGCATAAAAAACTTATAAGAACAATATGTAAATAAATATACTTATCACGAGTTACTTCCCGGGATTATTTATGTGTTCCTTAGTACTTATGTAGGAGTTACACTGTGAATGTTTACATTGGTGGCTACTACCCACCAAAATTTATGCAAGTGTGTGTACCTAAGCAAACAATTACTTGATCCACTTTACATCTTAATTTATTAGTTTTTGCCAAAGCAAGACTATAAGATTTGATTTTCTTATTGACCATTATGAATTTAACATATAGATTATAATTTTTTATACAAACTTTTCTAATTTTTTTCAAATCATAATTTCTAATTTAAATAATAAAAAATAAAGTATCCCACCATACATATTTTTATATAAATTGTTGATTTTGGAAAATTTGAGAATTCTACTCTTTGCGAATAAAATCAACTATTTAACTTTTATTAAATAAACAATTAATACCTACCATGATCTTGATCTTGGAAACTCTAAAGAAAAATGATAAAATTGAAATTAAAATTTGATTTATTTTTTTCCCCAAATGCAACTTTAAATACTATATTGATAAAAAAATTGGACTTAGGTATACAATTGTAACCACTCATAGCATTTGTTATTTGATAACCACCCCTCGTAGCAATTGTTATTTTTTAGAATCTCCATTCTTGATGGCTTCGCAGCCATACAAAGGCGTAGCTTAAAAGACATGAAAACACACTTCTTCGGAACAGGCATTGGACTTTTCTTTGACGATATGATTTCATGCTACAGAGATTGGGATGGACCTTTCCTTCACAATATCATCTCACAGTACAGACATTGAGATTGAACCTATAACATTTTACGGACATTGAGATGGACCTTTCCTTGACAATATCATCTCATAATACAAACATTGAGATTGAACATATAAATTGGTTATTTGATATTTAGAGGGATCGGAATTGGATCATAAAATTCACATGTTGTAACGGTGATGGAAAATAATGTATATTTATTCCTCCTATTTCTGATTTCTATGAAGATTTGGTGCTATATTGCGTAGTATATTGATTTCCTACTCAAATGCTTATGTTGGTGGAGCAAACAAAATATAATATGACGGATTATTCTATTAACTTTTTTCTCGGAAATATGGCGATGGCGCAACAAGATTATATTTGAAAATTTTAGAGAACATACAACACAGATAAGGGATCACATCATTGAGTGGTATCATTTATCTATGGATAACAAAAAGAGCACAACACATACTATTTCTAAGAAGCCCTGTCATGGGGATATATATCCAACGAATTTTTTCGATGGTGCTGCACAAAGGGATGTCTCTAGATGTGGTTTTTGGGTCAGAATATCAAAGGAACAGGAATTTTGGGTACACTGGGGTGTTGGCCGGGGTACAAATATGAAGGATGAAATTATTGCATTATGGGGACTTCTCTTCTTCACTTCATATTTGGACATCTCTATTATCCATATATTTGGGGAATCAATGGCTATTATTGAACACATATAGGGTAAAAACAATTAGTCAACTGCACCTACAGGGATGGCTCAAATGTATTGGGAATATATGGGGCTCCTTTAGTAACTACTCGATTCAGCACATTGGGAGAGAATACAGCGAAAATGCCGAAAAGCTGTCAAAGATGTGATTAATGGATGCATTGGATGAGATGCATATAGAGATAACATTGGGCAACAATATTTTGGATGTGGGGATTTTACCCCTCCTTGGATAGGATAACTATGATATCCTCTTTTATTTTGATAAATGGTGTTCTGGCACTGTCAAGCCCACGAGTCGGGCGTGCCGGGCAGGTGCGTTTAACTGATGGGTCGGCGAGAGTTGGCATGGGCGCACGACAGGCAAGCGACGAGCTAGGCGGTTGAACGACGAGTGAGAGCGCATGCGAACGGTGCAATGAGACGACCAAACGAAGGAAACGTGTGACGCAAAGTCATCTTGTGAAAATCACTAAGTGTTGGGCGGTGGAAAGTTTATATGTGGGGGTGGTCCCGCACATGGGTGCCCACACCATGGGCCGACACGAAGTTGGGGCGAGTTGGATGAAACAGTTTGTCGGCTTGGTGAGTTGACGCCCCAAACGATGGGCCAACCGCCATATAAGTAAAGCGTTGGAATGGTGGCAAAAATCATTCAAGCAAGTTTCCAAGTATTCATATGAGCTGGAGGGCGAGCTAACTTGGAGAGGACTGAAATTTTGCAAAGTGTAGGTGGACTCTTGGGCCGAAACACTGAGCCAGGGAAAATGCATAAAACAGCGCTACAGGTCATGCAAAAGCGTGCGAGGGCGTCGGGTCGAACGACCGTGCGAGGGCATCGGGCTGAACGATTGGGTGAGGGCATCTGAGGGCGCTTGTGTGAATGACCAAGCGGGGTCATACGAAGGTGAATGGGCGAGGGCGTGCGAGGGCACTGGGCCGAATGAGCGAACGAGCGAGGGCATGTGAGGGCGTTGGGCCGAACGAGTGAGGGTGTGTGAGGACGCCGAGCCGAATGAGTGAATGGGCGAGGGCGTGCGAGGGTGTCAGGCCGAACGAGTGAACGAGCGAGGGTGTGCGAGGGCGCGGGGCTGAACGATTGAATGGGAGAGGGCGTGCGAGGTCGTCCGCCTGAACGAGTTGAGGGCGTTCGGCTGAACGAGCCGAGGGTGAACGACATTCTAAAAAGTGCGACGGGCAGAATTATCCTTGGGCACTCCGAATGGTGGTTCGGGTAGTGCGAATGGTGCAGGCCGACTTGCACGATTTGATAGATATTGTACCAAGGAAACTTGGGGTTTCCTACAAACACTGTAAAACTGAATATTTTGTGAAGTATTAATATTATCGAGCAAACACATATTTCAGGGAGTTGCCCCTCCCAGTTTATTATCTGTTGTGCATATATGTGTAGAAGATAATAATGATGAATGATGTAAGAAAGTTTCCGCTTTGTTAATGAAATAATACTTAGGAAAGTTTAAAAATAAACTAAGTATAAAAAGTAGCCGTAGTCCACGATCGCAAGTATTGTTAAAAAAAAAGTGGTCGGTGGTGCCGCACCTCCTATAGTGCAGTTGGAAGAGTACCGCCAGTGTAGGGGCATAACAGTTGGTATTAGAGCCCTGATTCAAAGAATCGGATTTGCAGAAGGGAAGTGTAATACTTCGTGATAGGTTTAGCAGGGGTGAAGCATCTTACTTAGGCCAAGCTGAATGACAAGACATGGCAGGTTTGGAAGAATGTCAAGGGAGGCTCTTGCTGACCTTATACAGGTTGAAGCAGACGAAAGAAGAGAACCCACGGATTCGAGATGAACTTAAAGTCTTGGAAAGGAATGTTGAAGACAAACTTCTTCGACTTGGTTGGGCAATGGAGCAGGTTACAGCTGTAGATTGCGATGACAAAGAAGAGGAAGCCGTGATGTTTGAGGATGTTGCAGATATGACAACGATGGAGGATGAACTTGAAATTGATATAGTTGGGCCAAGATCGTGCAGTTTGCATACATTTGTGGATGAGGATACTCACGTGGACGAGCCTCATGATGAAGTAAGTACTACGTATACTTGTGTTTCAGTTGATCTTTTGGTAGATGCACTGTATGCAGGGAAGGGAAAAATTAGTTTGTTGATGCAATGGAGGATCTTACCATGGATGTCTACAATGAGACCTTGTATGGAAAGGCAAGGACCATTGATTGTTGCAGAGCTTGTTGGGGTTGTTTGTGACCTTATCGTAGAAGGTGCAAATGCCCGTGCCAAGGGAGGAACATGATGATCGTTGCGGAGGAATGGGTCATGCTTTAGCCATATGGAGAAATTGGCTAAGTGCCCGGCATGACTCATGGACAGATTGGAGAAGGGCACACACTTGGGTTTGATGATACTTGGGTGGACTTTCCATGGACAAAACCAAGAGGAAGTCTTGGTGGAACCTTAAGTGGGGGGGGAGCCATGGTGGAAGAGACTCGTGACTTGATGATGATATGGTTTGGGTGACCAAGTTCATTAGACCGGATTGCAGACTTGGATGAGGATGATCGATTGTTGTGATGGGTCTATTTAGTTGGACAACATGGGCAACTTGAGTCATGGACATCGAGTTGGAGACATGGAGCATGGTAGTCTTATGCAGGATCACTTGTAGAGGTGTCACTTATGGAAATCCAATGAGGAGTGCCAAGGCAGAGATGTTGTGCAGGTGGATTTGCTGATGTGACATGGATATGTTTTATTTATGAGCCGATGGAAAGGTTGTGCACTCTTGTACAACAAGGCCATGGACTTGGTTAGATTTGTGAGCAGACTATGGAGCATTCCTACTACATGGAGAGCTGACGCATCTTGTAGAGACCTTTGGGTCGAGACATGTATGCTTGCTGGGATGTTGGTTGGAGATGACTCATGGAGCTCATGATGACATGCGGTTGTGACTTTTAGGGACTTCATATTATGGTGGACTTGGAGGATCTGATGCATTGAGGAGCTGAGTTCAGGGACTTTGATGCAGTATGGGGTGCATACTTTTGAGTACATGTATGGGTGTGCTTGAGAGAGTGACTTGATGTGGAGGATCAATATGAGACAGTTTGGAGTGATGGAGTTACAATGATGATGATGCCTTGGTGGCAACACTTGGGCATGGGTTGAGTCGAGACTTAACCACTTTTGATACATGGGAGATGAGACAAGTGTATACTCGTTTCCTTAGCAGACTTGAGGGATGGCACATTGCAGATATGATGGAGGTTGCTTCATGGACCTCAAATTGGCACACCAAGAGTTGGGGTTGATGAGAGGATCTCTTCATTTCGAGGAGATCGATCTTACACATATGGATGATGATGTTGGGATAGATGCGGCTGATTTCATGCAGCACATTGACACCAAACATCATGGACAACATGTTGCAGATGAGATGGAGTTTACTTCATGGACCTGGACATGGCTTACTTAGATGGAGATGGATTCTTGATTGAGTTGATGTTGTGATAGGAGTCTGAGAAACAACTGATGGTGGCATGAGGATGCGCACTCTCATGGTTTGAGCGTGACAGTTGGACTAGCTACCTGACTAGTTCAAATCATGGGGTCCGGAAGTGTACATAAATGTGTTAGCATTATGTTGGAGTATCATGGTAGTAGTTCACATGATGGTGATACATGATGAGGTCGACACAATATGTTGCAGTAAGCATGTAGCTTGAGTTGGAGGGACCAACCTTCCATAGTGGGAGCAGCATGTGGGGATTGCGACAGATGTGGTTGATGATCATGGATTGAGGAGACTTTCTGATTCATGGAGACATGAGCCTTTATGGTTTGTGCGATGGCAGAGTAGAGTCATGCAGCATGGGCATCTTTGGATGTTGGAGCTAGTGACGCTTTGCGATGTCGTATGATGGTGTTGTTGAGGACGACAACCGTTTAGAGTGGGGGAGTATGTCAAGCCCACGAATCGGGCATATTGGGTCGGCGCGTTTAACTAACGGATCGACGAGAGTTGGCACGTGCACGATGGCGAGCGATGAGCTGGGCGATTGAACAGCGAGTGAGAGCGCGTGTGAATGGTGCGACGAGACGACCGAATGAAGGAAACGTGCGTCACAAAATCATCTTGTGAAAATGACTAAGTGTTGGGTGGTGGAAAGTTTATATTGTGGGGGAGGTCCCGCACATGGGCGCCCACCCCATGGGCCAACGCGAAGTTGGGGCGAGTTGGATGAAATAGTGGGTTGGCTTGGTGAGTCGATGCCCCAAACGACGGGCCAACCCCATATAAGTAAAGCATTGGAATGGTGGCAAAAATCCATTCAAGCAAGTTTCCAAGTGTTCGTATGAGCTGGAGGGTGAGCTAACTTGGAGAGGATTGAAATTTGGCAAAGTGTAGGAGGACTCTTGGGCCAAAACACTGAGCTGAGGCAAACGCAGAAAATGGAGCCACAGGTCGTGCGAAGGTGTGTGAGGGCGTCGGGCTGAACGATCGGGCGAGGGCATCTGAGGGCGTTTGTGTGAACGACAGGGCGAGGTCGTGCGAAGGCGAATGGGTGAGGGCACCGAGCCGAATGAGCGAACGGGTGAGGGCACTGGGTCGAACAAGTGAACGAGCGAGGGCGTGCGAGGGCGTTAGGCTGAATAAGCGAACAGGCGAGGGCGTATAAGGGCAAGGGCGCCGGGCTGAACGACTGAATGGGCAAGGGCGTGCAAGGATGTCTGCCTGAATGAGTTGATGGCGTTCGGCTGAACGTGCCGAGGGTCAACGACGTGCTGGTGACGGTGAACGAGGTGTGACGGGTGGAAGTATCCTTGGGCACTACGAATGGTGGTTCGGGCAGTGTGAACAGTGCAGGCCGACTTGCACGATTTGACAGATATTGTACCAAGGAAACTTGGGGTTTCCTGCAAAGACTGTAAAACTGAATATTTTATGAAGTATTGATATTATCGGGCATACTAATATTATAGGGAGTTTCCCCCCCCAGTTTATTATCTGTTGTGCATATATGTGTAGAAGATAATAATGATGAATGATGTAAGAAAGTTTCCGTTGTGTTAATGAAAGAATACTTAGGAAAGTTGAAAGTAGGCGTAGTCCACGATCGCAAGTATTGTTAAAAAAAAGTGGTCGGTGGTGCCGCACCTCCTATAGTGCGGTTGGAAGAGTACTGCCAGTGTAGGGGCGTGACAAGCACTTGCTTTATGTTTTTTTGTTCTTTATGTCTTTTGGAATGAAGATTTTCTATATGGGATCACTGAATGAACCGCTGATGAAGTATACGTTTTTTTATTATATAGGATAGCTGAATACTTTTTCATTACTGTAGCTTGTTTGATATTTTATTGGGATATATTAGAATGTCACAAGCTAGATGAAAAATCTATATGATGATATGTATAGATGTAATATGCTCTTGGACAGATGTATTGGTTTATACTTATATATATAAATGCAATGTTTTCTTCTTCCTGAAAAAAAAAATCTAATTCCTGATTAGCATATAAACTGAAAAGAAAATTACATCCACCAAAGATCGGCACATGGCAAGTGTTATGCCCCAAATAAACTCCTCAATCCCACGAAGGTAGTAGTCCACTCCGCGTCTCAGTAACAAGATGTCCATTTGATTGATACAATTAATTTGATCGATAAACCAAATTGTATGTAAAATAAATATGGATTTAATATGAGTTGAGAGGGATCCAATTTTTTTATGTGTAAATTTTTTATGAGCCCTACATTATTTAAATGTTTTGTATAGTTATTTATTTATTTTTTTAACTTTTATTTTGGTAGACATGACCAAAATTTCAACTTTGATGTGTTACACATGATACTGGCTTGTAGAATGAGCAAAATAAATTTAAATAGAATATAAAATTATGTATTAAATAACTAAATTTAAATTTATTTTAAAATAGAAATTTAAATATATATGATATAAAATTTATTATATATATATTATATATATATATATATATATATATATATATATGAATAAAAATTAAAATAAAATTAGATTGTGATATATATTGTTGATGTATTAATATACAATAACTATTAATTAAAATATAACTATATATATATATATATATATATAAGGTTTTGTATTAATTAAGGAAGTTGAAATACATATACTAATATGATCTAATGGAAGATCTCTATTCCTATAGCATATACCAATTCGAAACTAATTACATGCATACTTAAATTAACTAAAGTTTTCCCTCTTGGGCTTCTCTATTTTCAGACCAGACATCATTGAGAGAGACTATAGTCATAGGACCATAATAGACACCTGACATGCAACCTCTTTGTTCATCTTCAGTTTCCCACTTACAAAACCATGGGAGACGAACCTCTAGGGTGAATGCTCCAAAGAGAACTCCAATTCCAACATGCAAGAGTCAACCACCATTCCCATATGCCTTTGTTATAGGAACTGCAAAAGGCTCGCCAAATCATAAACACTATCTAATGGAAGATGCCACGACAAAAAAAAAAGCTGGGTGGTGACTCTATATGTCACTATAATCCCAAGAAAGAGTTTCCCACGCACGGCCAAACTAGATCACTAGGCTGGAGAATGAGGGAGTGGACCAACCCCCCCCCCCCCGCTCTCTCCACCCACTTTCATTGGTCTCCATCTGACGAAGATACATTTGTCATAGCACTCACACTTGAGCTAGAAGGACCTCCAAGGTCTCCTCCATCTTACTCGCAATGAACATGGCTCTCTATGTGAATTAGGTGGGCATCAATCCCATGTAAATAGAAACACAAATTCCACAACATCCTCTTAACATCTTCCAGAGATGCGAAGATGTTGTATTTTTCAATTTGTTTGTCTCTAAGGACCAAACCCAACAGTGTCTTCATTTGCCACTGAAGAGACATTGAGTTGAGGTACTATTTTTGCCTCTTGAGTGTCTAGGGTCTAGAACCCACCCATCTAAGTCTTCAAGCAATTTTGAATAAGACTTTCTTTCTTCTACAAATTTCGTCTCTAACTCCCTTATCTCAAGACACACTTTTGGTCAAAGCATTAAAATAAAATGTCACAGACTAGTGAGCAAACAATCTAGCTTGTGTAATTAAAAATATCAATATTAAGAGCAAGGGTCAAAAAATTTCTACATTAAGATAATATAAATTAAAATATAGTAATTGAGTTTAGCTTAGGTGATTGGGCAAAATAATTGTCATCCTATCCACCTAGATTCAAATCTTGTAAGTTGGCATGTTGACTCTATAAAACAAAATAACTTTGTTATACTCTTAAATGAATCTATATAAATTAAAATATAAATAAATTAAATAATACACATTGTATCACAATAAATTATAAAGAAAAACTTATAAAATTAGTAACTTGATTTCTCAACCATCAAAATTATTAGAAATTCAATAATTGCAAAATTAAATTATATATTTATTAAGACAAAACTACACTCTTATTATTTATTATGTTATATAAAAAAAAATATAATTTTCAATAATAAAATATTTATATTAAAAAAAATTGATTTATTAAATTTTAATAAATATAATTAAAATTAAAAAAAACATGATATGTTAAGTTAATGATTTATTTATATTTTTTATTTTATCCATTGAATATCACAATATTCTATTTAAGAAACAAAATGAAAAAGTTGTTAAATCAATAATAAGCTACATTAATTATATACTAAACATATATTTCATAAAATCCATTTTCATGCATCATACAATGAATCAAAAATTGACTTAATACTATTTTCATCCTAAATAATTATTCAACATCAAATAATTATTCAACATCAGATTATTCTCATCCAACTAATAAGATAAAAAAATTATTAAACCAATAATTAACTTAGTATATGATACATTGCAACATCTCCTTAATTTTTAATCATTAAATCACATCATTCTATTATTATAATATATCATATTTAGAATAAAAAGGAAAATTATCTGGGTAGTACAATGGAAGGGCATGGCTTAATTAACTTAGTATATGATACATTGCAACATCTCCTTAACTTTTGTATCATTAAATCACATCATTCTATTATTATAATATATCATATTTAGAATAAAAAGGAAAATTATTTGGGTAGTACAAGGGAAGGGCATGGCTTGAAGAGGTGGAAGGGCATGGTTTGAAAGGGCCATTTTTTTGGGTTTTTTTTACATTAAATCCGATGACATGATTTTCACTGAAATTATAATATTTTTTCATTTAAATTACATTTTAAAATGCAGAAATATATTTACTATATTGTAATTTTTTTAAACATTTAAATTTAACAATACCCATCCTCTGAGATAAAAATTAACCAAAACTTTTACCCGAAATAAAAGTTTTTTTTAAACATTTAGATTGTATAAACTCAACAAATTTAATAATTTTGACAAATTTTAATTACACTTTAAACCAAATCTCCAAAAATAAAATATAACAAACGAAAAATTAAATTAAATTAAAATGGCACCAAAAACCACCACCATCTGAAACAAAGTTAACCAAAAACTTCCTCTGAAATAAAAATTAACCAACAATTTATCTATAACTTTATTTCCTTTGGTACTTGCCTCAGTTTTGTAGTGTTCCAACTTTACAATGAATGTTATCGTTCATCTCGTTCCTAACAAAGACGGCGAACATGTTAAAGTTTGAGTCGTCCAACTTCTAGATGACAGACACTAACCACAAGTACATTGCATAATATCATGTCATCACAATTTATGTGGTACAAAATGGCAGATTTGAATGATAGTGATAGGTAATAATATAGTTTAATAATTAGGTGGGGAGTTTTGGTTTTATAAATTTTATAGTTTAATTTTGAGGGAAATTATATATACTTGAAAATTGCTACCCTGATATTTAATCCAGAAAAAACCTATATATACTTGAAACTCCAACATCCGGAACAAAGCTATATATACTCGAAAATTGCTCCAAATTGCTCCACGCATATTTTTTCAGTTGAAAAAAAGGGTTTAAATGACAGTGAAAGGTTTGAATAAGAATCCTTTGTTACTTACGGGATTTGTTTTGAAAAATAAATTTGCTTAAAATAAGAAGTTATATAATTATTAGATTTTTTAGATTTTTTTTGAAATTTTAGTTGAAATTCTGCAATTTCAGATGTTTCACTTTTATTGCTTAAATTTATTTTTTCACTACACATATAAATTCAAACTTCAACGCTGTCCCGTTCAATTTTCAAGTTGGGGCGCCCAGTTACATATATTAGTATTATCTGTCGTCCTCATCTTTAAATGGATGGACTCTGACTCCCTGAGTAGATGAGCAATGGAGAGCGAAAGCCTTATTCGTAATTATATTTGGAAACATTTTTCTAGAATCAATTGAAAATATGTAGCATTATTGAGCGCACGAGATTGACTTAGTGGCGAATTATATCGCACAAGCTTGACGATTGAGGGTGAGTTTAGTCTTTTTAAAACTAATTAATAAAATAAATCGAGTAATTTTTAAATTTTTATTAATTAATAAGATTAAAACTAAAATATTATTTTAATAAATGCTGTTTGGTAGTCTAACATTTTTTTAGAAATTACAATAAAAATATATTGAATAGTTAAATTTAATATAACTAAGCGCATTTTGTGAAAAGAGTATTATTTGTTTGTAATTAAAGAAAAAAAGATTTAAATCTCATGAAAAATAAGTTGATATGAATAGTTATGGATTATAAATTAAGAATTTATTCATTTGTTCAATTTTTCTCTAGTATTTTATGGTAATGGATATGATTCACATGGCAAAGAGTTCAGTTTGCTTAAATTCAAAGTCCTTTGAGTAGGAAAATAAAAGGTAGCTCCAATTGAATTGATAGAGGAAATGGAGAGGGTTGTAATATTTCTTCTAGCATCAAAAGCAAAGGCCACTACATCAGATAGGTAAAGGAAGAAGGAGGTCCAAAAGGACCAGTCACGCATGAGGACATGCTTGAGGTATAGCAAGGGGGGTGTCAGCTCTCGATTTTGAACTTTTTTTATCATGCCTATTTCATCATTTTTCCATCCTTTATCACCATATTCTTATCATATTTACCATATTTTACCTCTTGTAATGCATACCAAGGTAAATTAATTATGTCTTTTGATTTTTAGAGTTTTTGGTAAAATTTGAACATTAAATTTCTTGTAATGACTCATTCAAAATCCTATCCTATGTGCAGGGTACCTGGGCACGAAATAAAGGCATATTTGGAAAAGATAGTGAAAAATTATGGAGAAATACGTATTGGTTCGCCCAGAATCACTAAAAATAATCTCGGTCAACATTGGTCAAACTTGACAAATCACACTGGAAATCCCCTGATTTAGGGGTTTTTTTGAGATTTTGTGGGATTTTTCCATATTTTGTGTAATGAAAAGGCTGAGATAGACCTTACGACATGGAATAGGACTCTTGTTAGTTGTTATAGAAATTATAGCTACTCTTGTTACTCTTTTAGTCTATTTAAATAAGGCTACCAACGGCTATGGAAAATCACATTGTGACTATTATTTCTGAATACAAATTGAGACTTGCCTTCTTATTTCTTATGCATACATTTTTGTGTGATGTGAATGGATCTTTGCTATAGCTGATTATCTTAAGGTGTATTGGGAAAAGGCGGAGGGCCCCCATGTTGAGCTAAGTACACTATTGTCGATTTATGTGCATAGCTGTAAATATATATTAACATCTTTATTTTCTGTGTTACGATTGTATTCCCTGTTATAATAATTTGTGAATATTTATTATATAAACTCACTTGCATGCCATGGCCAATTACATAGTGAAAATGGTTTCTTTTTAATGATTAGATTCAATTAATAAGGACAGACTAGGTCTCTAAGTTAGAGCCTCTTCTTTGTTAACTAGGATTGAATAGAAACCATTGTTCACTTTTTCACATGCTTTCCTAGATTAGATTTATATGCTTTATTTCTATGCTTTGGTAATATAGATAAGTGAAAGTAGTTTAAATGAATAGAAGCAATAAGTGAGGACAAAGAGGACCTCTCAGACAAGAGCCTCTTCCTTTTCACCTAAATTTGAATAAGATCATTGTTCACTTTTTCATATGCTTTCATAGATCAGATTTACATGCTTTCCTAGAATAGTGTTATTTATTTGATAGAAAGAAATTTGATAAAGCATACTTTGATGATTTTGATGAGACACTCTCATCATAAATGTGTTTTATAAAAGTTCTTTATAGCTTTACATTTCAGCAAATTCAAATTGTAGCATGCATTTATTCATTTTTGAATATCTAAGAAATTTCTTTCTAAAATAGATAGATCTAAGATCCGTATACTTTAGTGTTTTTCTAAGTTTACCAAATCGGATTGATATTAAAATATATGTTCTAATTTATCCCCAAAATTAGACTTACAATTATCTTAATTGGGAGATATTACTTTAGGTAGCATAAATCTCTAAGATCTCCTTACACGTCTTGAGTCAAACAACTTCCTTCCTAGGGTATGTATACATTGTGGGGCTAATTTTCTACCTCTTTCCTTGATTTCTTTGCCATTTTTTTGCCATCGTTCATGATTATGGTATGAACGCCTAGTTATTGTGGTGTTTTTTTTCCTTTTCTAGTGCGAAATCTAGGATATTGATCTTCTTGGGGGAATGGTTTCTAGTTCATTGCATTGGTATGTGTCTACTATCACCATTAGATCTAACCCTTCTATTTTATATAACTAATCCTCCTTTATCACGTGGGTGTCCTCTGGTAATTATTGATATAGATGTGTTGTAGCCCAACTTGGGGTGGATTCTTCTTTTCCATGCCTTTTCTGTTCCATAGGTTGTTTGTCACACTTGTTTCAGGGGTCATCTAAGAGGTTCTCTTTGTCTATATTTCTAGGTTCTTCGTATAGATCACCGAATACTTCAATTTTTTTGCTAGTTGCCTATGTTTTGGCGGTGTTGGAGGTTAAATTAATTTTGTTATGGTCATTTCTGTAGGAGATCTTTTTGAATCCTTCTTAATCTGCTACTTTTGGATATATGGGATCCTTCTTTGGTTTGTTGAGGGGTTGGTCATGGAATAGATAGCTATTCTTGTGAAATTTTCTACACCGAAATGGGACATTCTCATAATCTAAAGTTTGAAGCCAGTCCCTATCATCAAATTCCATAGCAATGGCTTCAGAGATTGAGCCCCATATGTTCGTATAAAGACATATCCCTATGTAAGGGGTGTGTAGGTCATGCTTGGTTTTATTTGAGAGGCACATGAACTATCCCAACTTGTTATCTATGTGTTGTGGGGCTTATAGGTCCATATATTTGTATGGAAGAGAGTACATGTGGATCCAAACAAGGTCCCGAGAGAAATATTCCTTTTCAAGGTTGAAGTGCTCCATCCATTATTGCATATACATCCTTGAAGAGTTAAATAAGTATGAACCACCATCCATGACCCCTTGTAGGTCTTATAGATGTTGAAATATCACTTTGAAGAAACCCTTGGACCTAAGTTTGACTTCATAGTGAGCTTTGGGTTTCCTGCACTATGATATCCATTTGAAAAGGGACTTTTTTATAATCTATATCTCAATCAAGTTTCATTTTAGAGTATTTTCCTTCATAAGTTGGATGTTGCCATTCAATCTAGTGGGGATGATGCCAATCCTTGGAATTTCTAAAGATTTATCTATGCATGTACCAATATTCTTCTAAGTTGAGGATGGAGGCGAACACTAGCCTATGTTTTCTATTATCTTGGCATGGGTTTTGGATTATAGTCAGGGTTCAAGTAGCGGATTGGTTAGAGAGGCCTAGAGCCCTTCCCATAGAGGATTCCATTCCAAAAAGCATGCTTAGGTAGGATAGTTAGAGGGATATGAGGTGAAGGTAGGTGGGCCTGATAGGGCACACAATGCAACAACCATTGGCTTGTGCAAGGGTTGTAGAGAAAAGGGCCGCCTATTTTATTTACACACAAATTAACACTGATAAGTTTTACTCATATTAAAAAATATGTCAATATATTTTTAAGATGTGATTTCTTTGTAAATAAATATTAATATATAACTGATAACTAACCAATCAATATATATTAGCCATTTAATTAATATAGCTAAGTAATATTAAGGAAAAATATTTAGTAGTACAACATCAACACTTCCAAACATCGCACCCTTTGATCATGATCAAATACTTTAGAGTTGTAGTTAACCATAATTGACAAGCATTTCTATTGATTTTTGGTACTATTTTTTTGGACATATTTTATTTTATGTTTTCATTAATAAAATTTTAAAAAGAACTAATCGATACATGAAATTCACTATTTGGTTTCCAATAATTTTCAGTTTACTGTGCTACTGCGAAAAAAAAAATGGGAGTTGAGTATTCATTAGAGAGAAATGAAATTGATATGGGAGTTGGACATTTATTGGAGAACAATGAAATTTAGATGGAAATATTTCAGATGTATAGTAGAAGATATTTCTCACATGTTTAAACATTTTCCTAGTTTGACCTTAGTGATGATGCAAAGTATTTTGTAGCAAGAGTTCGTACTATTCCCCACTAGCTCAAGTTATGTAACTTGTTACGATTTAATGTGTTGTTTTTTATAAAGTGTAAATAATTATTTTCTTTTAGTTACAGTTATGAACGTTAAAAAATTTATAATATAATTTAATAAATTGTGTCTTTATAAGGGCAAAATATTCTATCCCAAAACGGACACAAGTGATTTGGTTAGAGAAAGAAATTTGTATAGGTTACAAGGTGAACTCGTTCTAGTGTTGATTCATACGAGTAATAGTTTCTGTGGATTATGGCAAAAGATAATGGGGCACATGCATTATCGAGTATTTCTTATTCTGAGGGAGATAGTCATATGTTTTCCAAAATTCTGCATTGAGAAACAAGAAGTATGCATAAGGTGTACACTTGGCATGTATCCTGAGGTTCCCTTATGACATAATGAGCACAACTATAAGGATATTCTATACCTCATTAATGCATACGTATGTGGATTGATGTAAGTAGCATCAATCACAGGGAACATGTGTTGTATTTCCTTCATTGGTGACTTCTTTCACAAGACATGGATTTCGTGCTTAAATATTAAAGATTAATTCTTTAGTATATTTCAAGATTTCATCTCTTGTACATAACTAGATAGTGAGGAAGACAAAGGTTTTTAGATTAAATCATTGGCACAGGAATACGTATAACAAGTTCAAAGATAACCTCTATAGAGTTTACTACGAAATGTCCATAATCGTCGTCATTTTATGTTTGTAAAATAACCTTACCAAAAGTTTCATCATGTTATTAGTAAAGGGTGTTATATTATCTGTGTCCCACTTAATGAGGTTTCCTCCTGGGGGAGATCATCTTGATGCTCAATATCCCATCCAAATTGCAAATATTATTCTAAAGTTTTCCATGGTAAAGTGGATTTCATCCTTATATTCTCCTAGCTTCGGTTGTGCTAATGGAAAAAAATGGTCGTATTAATAGTTGAGACCGATATCCTTTCGGGATGGTGATTTCAATCGGTATGCGGGCCTGATTTCCACTCAAAATGTTTTCTCCTCATAAGGAGACTTCTTAATTTGATTTAGTAATCCTAAATGCAATTTAAGCTAACATAAGTAGAATAAAGGCAACCAATCTATTTTTATTAAGAGAAGGAACTATCACACTCTCAACCAAGAATAAGATGCAAAGAGAATGGGCCAAAATTAAACTGTAGGTTATAATGAGCTAGAAAACCATAGAAGTATTTCATATGATCTACAACAATTAAAGAAAATGTGTGTATGTTATTATATAATAAACATTTATCAGATCCTCACTAGCACATACTTAGATTCAAATACTCATAAATAAATTTAGGATTAGATATGTCATTTTATCATGGAAATAATTCATTGACAATACCAACTAAAACAAAGAAAATCATATTATTAGTATACTAAGAAATTATTAGCCAACATATCTAATCCTACTTGAATTTGTGACTCAATTTTGATCTCAATCCAACCAACCATGGAAAGGTAACTCTCCACTAGTTTAAATAAGCATAAATTGACATGAAATTAATAACAACGCGAAAATAATACCATAAAAAATTATTTGATGATAATATTGAATCAAAATTGAACATCAACGAAAGCCGTCATTCAACCATGAACTCCTACAACTGTGTACAAGAGTCACAAATCTGATCATGATTTTCATAGTACAAAAAATTAAAGAATGTTCATGATAGCATGAACTTCTTCAAGCTATAATGTATCTCCTTTGATTGGGTATATCAAGAAACCAATATCATTCAAGTGACCTCTCTATAATAGTGGAACATACTTCTCCTTTTTATAAACTTGGAACTCCCCTCTCTTCTACCAATGTCCATTATTTAGTCATAAAACTTAATTCAAAATAGACTTGTTTCAAGACAATTCATGAAGGATTTTTTTCTCTTTTTTTGGGCGTTGAAGAATCCCCTTTTTTTCTTTAAAATTGAAAGCCGTGAATAATGGGAATCCAAGTGGTAACAACCTTCCAAAATCCCTACTAAAAAGTTCACAAAATGAACATTGAAAACATATTAAAATCAAAAGAAAAACCCAAATCTAAAAATTATTAAAATTATTCATTCAAAGAAAATAAAATAAAAATTGAATATAGATCCCTTAATATGAGTTCAAAATTGTTTTTTTTATTTTTTCATTATTGAGAAACTCAAAATATTGTGATGAAATTCCAACAACAAAATGCCCCAACAGTCAAACGTTTTTCTAAAAATTCATGTAGGAAACTCAATTTGTTACAATTTCATAACCTCCTTTTATGCTAAATTTTTGGAGTGTTTGTCTATAGATTCTATAAAACAAACCATCCCATATGGTTTTCCTTAGTTTATTCTTTCCAAATAGGTATCATGGGCCTAATTTCATGCCCCATATCCCAAGATATGACCTTTCAAAGATAAGGTCCTATAACTGCTAAGGTGTAGTATGCTGAAAAGACAAAGGTATTAAAGACATCATCATATTGGGGGATTCATTGATAACAATCTTGTCTCTTTCTAAACCAGGCAACCCAAAGGACAATTCCCTCTTTGAGATCCTTGTCTACATAAAAACTTTGGAAATTTATTTTTTCTCTAAGGGTTTTACCATATTATCAGAGGCAACAACTTGGAAGTTGATTTGGAAACGGATAAAGCTTGTGCTTTAGGAGAAGCCATCCTTCATATTAATGGTACCATTAATCTCATCCTCATTCCCTAAGGGCCGATGATATGTTTTTTTCCAGATCCCCTCATGTCCTCTTATGGGTTGCGTATAACCCTTCCCTCTCCTTTAAATGCCCCTCTTCCCCCCTTCTCCCTTCTCCCTCCCCTTCCCTCTTTCCCTCATCCTCGCCCTTGTTTCCTTTATTCCCCTTCTCCACTTTCCTTCCTCCCTTGCCTCTTCCTTGTGCAATTCAAGGCTCCTCAGGTGTCTTTTCCATTCGGTCTCCATTATTTTGTTAATTAAATTTTCCTCCTTTAGCAAAGTCCTTGAAATGGTTTTTTATGGTTCCCACTGCCATGCAGTGGTGGTTCTCTCTTAATCAAATGCTTGCACTTCTGTTAATCTAAGGCCAAATTCTTGGAATCTCCATCAATCCATACCTATGATGATTTTCGATGATGGGAACTCAAGTAAAATTAATGAAGCAATAAAATGGACAATAAAATGGCTCTCATCCTAGATCAAACTCCGTCCATCAATTTGGTAATTCTGTTTTTTCTTCCATAGTTAAGGAATTGGGAAAACGTTTGGTTTGTGCATTCAACTGTGGTGTCTAGTTGGGCTTCCTCTGGTTTTCACTGTGAAGAGCCTTCCGTCAAGACACTGGTTCTTTATCTGGAAGCTAGGGATTCTGGGGCTCGTCACTTATGTTCGTGTGTTATTTGGCGCAAAGGCCTCTCTGGCTCATAGTGTTCCTCAGCAGACCCTGGCTCCATGATCCTTTGAAACAATAGGTCTCTCCATGAAATTAAGCTCAAAGGTATCTATGTGTCCCTCTGTTTAATTTAGAAATTTATCAGTCTCTATACGGGAAGATCAGCTCCTTCAGTCTAGATTTCAGTATAACATTTTGGGAATTCTCTCTATTTCATATGCTTATTGCTAGCCTGTGTGAGCCTTTGGTTCAGGGGCACTCAGTAATCCTTCTCTTGTATGGTGTGTGGGTTGGGAATCTGGGAAATTATTGGTTGATTCATTAGATTTGTCGCGATTTTTCCTCCAAATAGTTGACTCCCTCTACATTCGCTTACTCTACAATATTTCTATTTTTGGTAAGTTGTCGCTGACCTAGTTTATTCTAACACAACAGTTCCCTTTTATCAATGGATTCTAACTTGAATTTGGATGCACCTTCGAATGATCATCAATGTCCTGATTTTAGTTTTGTAATTGAACCATTTTCGCAAGTGAATTATGATCTACAAGTGAAATTCTGAAAATTGTATCATGCACAAATTGAACAAGAAGAGGGCACTTTGGCTCTCAAGCAACAAAGAGCCATGTTGTAGCACAAGATTGATGTTTTCATAGGGATTCTCAGACCTCAATCTTAGTAGGACTGGGTTTGCTCTTTTGGATGAACCTATGGACACTTTTGTGAATCCAGATATTGACCTTTACAAGCCTACTCTAGAATGAAAATGTACTGCAAGTACTTTGTGTTCGTTTACAGTTTTGTGTGGTTTTTTGAGTTTGTAAATTTTGATGATACTATCATTTTAAGAATGTTTAGTTTTGTAAGTCTTGGTATGCCATTGTCAGTTGAAGTAGCAATCTATTCCCTTTTATTGGAAGTGTCGAGTTATATGTCAATAAGTTGATAGGTAGACTTCAGCTTCGAGATAGAAAGATGTTTATATGGATACTATGAATCTGAAAGTTATACTCTAGAATGAAAATGATCTCCAATTATTTTGTGTTGGGTTATAGTTTTGTGGGGTTTTTTAAGTCTGTAAATTTCGATGATACTATCATTTTAAGAAGGTTTAATTCTGTAAGTCTTGGTATGCCATTGTCAATTGAAGTAGCAATTTATTCCCTTTTATTGGCAGTGTCGATTTATATGTAAATAGGTTGATAGGTAGACTTCAGTTTTGAGATAGAAAGATGGTTATGTGGATACTATGAATCTAAATGTTATACTCTAGAATGAAAATGATCTCCAAGTATTTTGTGTTAGGTTACAGTTTTCTGGGGTTTTTTGAGTCTATAAATTCTGATGATACTATCATTTTAATAAGGTTTAGTTCTATAAGTCTTGGTATTCCTGTGTCAGTTGAAGTACCAATGTATTCCCTTTTATCGACAGTGTCGAGTTATATGTCAATAGGTTGATAGGTAAACTTCAGTTTTGAGATAGCAAGATGGTTATGCGGATACTATGAATCTGAAAGTTATACTCTAGAATGAAACTGATCTCCAAGTATTTTGTGTTGGGTTATAGTTTTATGGGGTTTTTGAGTCTATAAATTTCGATGATACTATCATTTTAAGAAGGTTTAGTTCTGTAAGTCTTGGTATGCCATTGTCAATTGAAGTAGCAATGTATTCCCTTTTATCGGCAATGTCGAGTTATATGTAAATAGTTTGATAGGTAGACTTTAGTTTTCAGATAGCAAGATGGTTATGTGGATACTATGAATCAGAAATTTATACTCTAGAATGTAAATGATCTCCAAGTATTTTATGTTGGGTTACAATTTTCTAGGGTTTTTTGAGTCTGTAAATTTCGATGATACTATCATTTTAAGAAGGTTTAGTTCTGTAAGTCTTGGTATGCCATTGTCAGTTGAAGTAGCAATGTATTCCCTTTTATCGGCAGTGTCGAGTTATATGTCAATAAGTTGATAGGTAGACTTCAATTTTGAGATAGAAAGATGGTTATGTGGATACTATGAATCGAAAGTTATACTCTAAAATGAAAATGATCTCTAAGTATTTTGTGTTGGGCTATAGTTTTGTGGGGTTTTTTGATTCTTTAAATTTCAATGATACTATCATTCTAAGAAGGTTTAGTTCTGTAAGTCTTGGTATGCCATTGTCAGTTGAAGTAGCAATGTATTCCCTTTTATCGACAATGTCGAGTTATATGTCATTAGGTTGATAGGTAGACTTCAATTTTGAGATAGAAAGATGGTTATGTGGGTACTATGAATCCAAAATTTATACTCTAGAATGAAAATGATCTCCAAGTATTTTGTAGTGGGCTATAGTTTTGTGGTGGGCTATAGTTTTGTGGTGTTTTTTGAGTCTGTAAATTTCGATGATACTATCATTTTAAGAAGGTTTAGTTCTGTAAGTCTTGGTATGCCATTGTCAATTGAAGTAGCAATGTATTCCCTTTTATCGGAAGTGTCGAGTTATATGTAAATAGGTTAACAGGTAGACTTGAGTTTTAAGATAGCAAGATGGCTATGTGGATACTATGAATCTGAAAGTTATACTCTAGAATGAAAATGATCTCCAAGTATTTTGTGTTGGGTTACAATTTTCTAAGGTTTTTTGAGTCTGTAAATTTAGATGATACTATCATTTTAAGAAGGTTTAGTTTTGTAAGTCTTGGTATGCCAGTGTCAGTTGAAGTAGGAATGTATTCCCTTTAATCAGCAGTGTCGAGTTATAAGCCAGTAGGTTGATAGGTAGACTTCAGTTTTGAGATAGAAAAATGGTTATGTGGATACTATGAATATGAAAGTTATACTCTATAATGAAAATGATATCCATGTATTTTGTGTTGGGTTATAATTTTCTGGGGTTTTTTGAGTTTGTAAATTTCGATGATACTATCATTTTAAGAAATTTTAGTTATGTAAGTCTTGGTATGCCATTGTCAGTTGAAGTAGCAATGTATCCCTTCTTATCCACAGTGTCGAATTATATGTCAATAAGTTGATAGGTAGACTCCAAATTTGAGATAGCAAGATGGTTATGTGGATACTATGAATCCGAAAATTATAATCTGCATGTATTTGTTGCAACCAAGAGAAAAATTAATATTAATATTACTCATTTCTGTTTTCAAAAAAAAAAAAAAACTGAATTTACTCTTAGCAATTTCAGGAAAAAAAATAACATATTAGTGTTGATATTATTAAAAAGAAAAAAATGAAAACTGACTTAACTCTTAGGGATTTCAGAAAAAATATTATTGGTAATAAAATTAAAGAAAAATAAATAAATAAAAGCTTTCATTTATAAAATTTACATTTGCAATCCGCATAAACATAAGAGCAAAGTCAATTATGAACTCTACACGAAATAAAAGTATCATAGATATATTATTGAATTCCTTCACATTTATACATTAACATGCTTCACAAAGATGACTTTGAATTCCTTCAAGAACATTCTTTATCTATGTGGCATCTTCCAACATGGCTTGTCTAACAACAAGGTCGCATAGCTAGCGTTCCCTGCCGCTTAGTTTAGTTATTGAACTTTGAAAGGTATAAAATAATTGACACATTTGAATAAGGGCTACATTGTAAATACTCTTGCTTAGTTTAAGTATAGTTAAGTTAGCCTAAAAGACATACATGAATGGGAAAACAAAGTGTTTTTCAGTAGTCCTACAAGAGTGCTAATGACCTAGGAATAGGAATAGTACCTCTAACAACTAGAGTGGTGTGGATCATAAATAGTACCTCTAACAACTAGAATAGTGTGGAAAAATTAACAATAACTAGAAACAAATGATATTGATTCACTAATAATAGAAAAAATTTATTGGTAAAATATATTTTTAATATAAAATTATATAATATTTAAATGATAACTAAAAGTAAATATAAAAAATATATAATATTTATAAGATAAATAAAAATAAATACAACACTCCTTTACAAATCTTTAATTATGAAGTTCATATCTTGGAATATCAGAGGTCTAGGTAGTAAAAGAAAACAAAGAATGCTAAGTAACAGAATGAAACTAGCAACGCCGGACATAATCTTCATTCAAGAAACAAAATGCTCCATTTAGAAATTAAAACAAATCCATAGCAAATGGCTTAGTAAATTTGAGTTTCTAGAAGTTAAAGCAGAGAACACAGCTGGGGGCATTCTCACTCTATGGAATCCCCAAAAAGTCAGCATAATAGATGCGGAGGCATCGAGAAATTATTTATCAGTTATCATTCAACCAGTGGGGGTATTGGACACCTTCCTGGTTACAAATGTTTATGGTCCTCAAAGAATAGATGAGAAACTCAAATTTCTTGACTCCCTGGTAGATCTGAGAAGCAGACATGCATAAATCCTTTGGGTCATTGGAGGAGATTTTAACATGATAAAATCTCTTTCGGAAAAAAAAGGAGGTACCAGAATGCTAAGTAAAGATTCAGTAGCATTCCAATCCTTCACAGAAGATATGAAAATGGTTGACTCTGAAATGCACAATGGCCTTTTTACTTGGAATAACAAAAGAGGTGGTGATGCCCAGGTCGCCTCCAAGTTAGACAGATTTTTGATCTCCGAGGAGCTGATGCTCACAAATAAAGAAATATCTGCAAGTGTTCTCCCCTTTGGAGGTTCTGATCATTGGCCAATTCATTTAGAAATCAAGGGGATCGATTCTCCCAGGAATAGACCCTTCAGATTTGAGAATATCTGGCTCTCCCACCCAGATTTCATCAGCAACATTGAAAAATGGTGGTCCGAAGATTTGCAAATTCAGGGCACCAAAATGTTCCTCCTTCATAAAAGACTAAAGCACATAAAACTCAAACTCAAAGAATGGAACAAGAAGGATTTTGGTAACATTTTCGTAGACAAAAAATTAGTGGAAATTAAAGTACAGGAACTAAACCAAGCATTGATCATAGATGGTTTTGATAAAGTCAAAAGCGAGCAAGCTGAAAAATACAACCAAGAATGGGAGAATTTATGCAAACAAGAGGAAATCTTTTGGAGACAAAAGTCTAGAGTTCAATGGCTCAAAGAAGGTGAATGAAATACCAGATTTTTCCACAGATCCACCATAGCCAATAGAACACACAACAGAATCTCTTCGATATTGAATGAGAATGGGGAGCTTCAGACCTCTCATAAGAATATTGAAGCTGTGATGGTTCAGCATTTCAAAGGCATCACAAAGGAAAATAATCTAAACAGAGAGCAACACATTAAGGAAATTACAAAAAATATCCCCAGAATGGTGTCCAGAGAAGATAATTTTAACCTGAATAAACCAGTAACCGAAGAAGAAGTCAGTGAGGTAATCAAAGATATGCAGAATGGCAAAGCTCCAGGTCCAGATGGTTTTAATGTAGACTTTTTCAAAGCCTGCTGGAATGTTGTCAAACAAGATATTTTGGATGTTGTAGAGGACTCCAGAAGAAGCAGGACCATTCTGAAAGCCCTCAACACCTCCTTCATCTCCCTGATCCCCAAACAGGATTCAACCCTGACTCCTGAGAAGTTCAGACCCATTGCTTTATGCAATGTGGTGTACAAAATTATTTCCAAGATTTTGGCTAGCAGACTCAAACCTCTTCTCCCTTCTTTAATTTCAGGGGAACAGTCTGGTTATGTCAAAGGAAGGCAAATCCTGGACAACATTATTCAGGCCCACGAGGTAGTTCATATGCTTACCAGCAAAAGGCAGGCTGGTATGATCATGCAATTAGACATTGCAAAAGCGTATGACAAGGTGAACTGGATTTACATCAAGAAGGTCCTTACTGCTTTTGGGTTTGATCACAACTGGGTCAGATGGGTTATGGCTATGGTTACTTCTTCTAGCTTTTCAATTCTGGTGAATGGCTCACCCTCAGAGATCTTTACTCCTTCCAGAGGCCTCAGGCAAGGAGACCCACTCTCTCCCTTTCTCTTTATCCTCATGATGGAAGGACTGGGCCGGTCCATTAAACATGCCAAAGTCTTAGGAAAGATCAAGGGCCTCCAATTAACGGAGAATGGTCAAGCAATGACCCATCAACAATTTGTGGATGACACCATGCTGCAGGGTATCCCCACAGTCAAAGAAGCTTCAGCGTAAAAAAAAATCCTAAATGACTTTGCCTTGGCTTCAAGTATGGAAGTTAATATCTCCAAATCAATTTTTTTTCTTAAATACTAACATTGCTATTAAGAGGAATATTTCCAAAATTCTGGGCTTCCAAAGGGATTCCCTCCCTTCAAAGTATTTGGGAATTCCCCTTACAGCTAAACCATTGCACAAAAGTATCTGGGAACTAGTGCTTAACAAGATGCAAGACAAGGTCAAAAAATGGACTTTCAAATCGCTGAACCTTGCTGGCAGGTTGATTCTGACAAAGGCCATTCTGCAAGCTATCCCTGTTTTCTTTTTATCAGCCCTTCCAGCTCCCAAAGGGGTCTTACAGCAATTTAGGAATATCCAGAGAGACTTCCTTTGGGGTAAGGAGGAAACTAGGAAGAAATGGGCCCTAGTTTCTTGGGATAAAATCTGTAAACCCAAAAGTCATGGAGGCCTAGGCTTAGATGATCAGGAGATTCTGAGTAACGTTTTAGGAGCCAAGCTCTGGTGGAGATGGGTTAAAGAACCAAGGGCTCAATGGGCTAAAACCTGGAAAGAAAAATATGCAAGCTCCTGGCAAACAAGTGATCTTATAAGAATGTCTGGAAACATAAAAGGCTCTTACATCTGGAATAAAGCCTGGGAAAATAGAAGCCTAGTACAAAACAACAGTTTCTGGGAAATCAGAGTAGGAGACCTAGCTCTCTTCTGGGAAGACAAATGGCAACAAGAACCAATGTTGTTAAGAGAGGACTTTATAAGCCTCAAGCAGGAAACTGATTCCCAAGGATTAATAAAAGTTAAAGATTTCTGGAATCTTCCTCATGACTCCGGAAAGTGGAGAAACTGGAGAAAAATAGACTGCAGAGGGGACAGAACCATAAAAGCAAAAACAGAAGAACTCTTGAGCATGTTAAAACAAAGGAAGATCTTGGTAACAAATGGGCAGGATCAGCTAAGATGGGGCCACAATAAAGAAGGTATCTTCAATATTAAGGAAGCAAAAAGAATTATTCTAAACCTAGATCCATGTGTTTCAGCGAAGTCCTGGCAAAAACTTTGGAGCCACCAAGGATGGATGAAGATCAAGCTTTTTATGTGGTTAGTTCATCACAAGAAAATATTAACTTGGGAAAACATTCAGAAGAGGGGGGTTATGGGGCCCTCTAGATGTTAGTTATGTGAAGCTCAAGAGGAGACAATGGAGCATATTCTCAACAGCTGCACCTACACCACCTGGCTGTGGGATTCTTTTGACACCATTTTTCAACAGACAAACAGAGATAAGGGCAGTATCATTAATACCCTGAACAAGTGGAGAAAAAACTTTTCGGAGTATGAAATCCTTAATTTGGCCTAGACCTTTGTGCCAAGCTTCATTATCTGGAATGTTTGGAAAGAAAGGAATAAAAGAATTTTCAAGGAAGAAAAAACTACTCCTCTTTGCCTGATGGATCTGATCCTAAAGCAGATTAAGGAGATAGTTTCCACCACAGTGCACAGTCTTCCCAAGAATCCTCCCACAGCGATTGAATTGAGAACTCTCAAGCATCTGGGAATGCATGAGATCATTCACCATGGTCTTAACAGAAAGGAAAGAGGGTGGGAAATGGAAAAGGAGTTCTGGCATCCTCCACCGAAAGGTTATCTGAAATGCAATATTGATGGAGCTTCAAAAAGCAACCCGAGGACAACGGGTTATGGAGGGGTGTTAAGAGATGAAGAAGGTAAAATAATCTTTACATTCCACTGTCATTTAGGCATAGCCACCAACAACATGGTTGAATTAATGGCATTGGAACAATGTCTAGAGCTTCTTAAACTAAATCACAGCTCAAATGTCATTATCGAAGCAGACTCAGAGATCTCTATAAATGCAGTCAAGAAGATCAGTTGTGGAACAACGCCAGAAAAGGTCTCAAAACATTGGAGACTAATACAAGTGTACCAGAGAATTCAAAAACATCTCCTGAGTCTTCGAACTGTTAGCTTCAATCATGTTCGACGAAAAGCCAATAAACTTGCAGATTTACTGGCCAACCAAGGAGTGATTAATTCAGAATGCAGGATTGAGATGAAGTGGCAGGGGATGCCTCTAAGCAGGTTAAAAGCTCTCTACAATGAGCAAGCGGCAGAGGATAGAGAAATTTTTAAGTATTGGGCTAAAAGGGTTTAATTTACAGTCAGTGGATGTTTCTGCTGCGAGTTCCGTTGTCAGCTTTCGCGGGATGGACGGCTGGACCGATCCCGCGTGGGAAATTCTCCTGCAATCCTCCTACGGAACGGAAAACCAGGCTTTGAGCGGTATCCAGGCGATCGCGAGGCATTCGAATGGTAAGTGGTATAGGATTGTTGAGAGCGATTCCACTAGGCTCTCAACACGTGGCATGGGTAGTGCAAGGACCTGCAGTCCTAAATGCGTTTCGCTCGAAGTGCGACCGCGACCGACGGAGGGCGCGCGGTTGGAACATCATAATGTGTGAGCTCAACTTGGGCGCGCGAAGTGTTATGTCATAATGCAAAGTGCATAGAGGAGGGCGAGCTGAGTTTATATGGCATGGGGAGCGATTGGCTCAACCCACGGGCTGACCAACAATGAAGGCAAGTCGACTTCACTCGAGGGGGTTTGGAGGATGGCCGACAGATGTTTAGAATGTATTTGCGATGGCATTGAGGGCGTGGGCAGGTCGGCTGGGTAACCATGACCTTGCCCTGTGACGCATATATACTGGTGATGCGTGGAGTCATTTGGAGGGCATTCACTCATCGCTCATCCAACGAAGAAGGAGTGTGTGGAACAAGTGTAGCCGCAACAATAGAAGGAGGTCGCATACGGTGATGCGCCTAGCCTTGGGTGAAGCTACACAGAGGAGAAATGCGTTGTCTTAGTTTGGGTGAGGGCGTCCGGGTAGGCATGCACGATGGGCGGCCGGGTGAGAGCGTCCGTGCAGATGTGCACGACAGGGCAACCGAGTAGGGCATTTGCTGAACGGATGAACCGAAGAGCTGAACGGGCGACCCAGGTAGGGTGCGCCATGCACAGAGGTGAGTTGGTCGACACGGTGAGGGCGTGCAGATGGGCGGCCGGGTGAGGGTGGGCCGTGCATGGCGGAACGGTGGAGACAAAGGTTGGAACCGGAGATCGTAGAGTTGGGCAGGCGGTACTACGTGTTGTTTCACACGATTTGGGCATTTGCCGAGGGTTGGCAAGTGGGACTGCATGTGGGCAGGTATACACGGTTTGGGCTTTTGCGGACCAAATGGAGAGCGAACCGGTGAAGACATGCAACAAGGTGAACGAAGGGTTGGTGAGTCGTGCAGTGACCGTGCAGAGGTGCCGACGAGCTGGGCAACCAAGTTTGCCAAAGTTGGAAATTTGGCTAAGTATAAATTTGGGGTTTCCCAAGGACTTAGCCTATACTTTGTAAAAGTGGAAAGATTGTATAATATATTGATATTGGGCAAACTCATATTGCAGGGAGTTGCCCCTCCCTTTATACTGTTGTGCATTTCTCTTGTATAATGCTGTTTATGTGAATGTTATGGGCTTTCACTTGTATAAAGGAACACATAATAATACTTGGTAACGAAAAATAAACTAAGTATGGAATGTTAAGGCGTAGTCTACAATCGTAAGTATTGGTGAAAAGAAAACGGTTGGTAGTGCCGCACCTCACTATAAGCGGTTGAAAGACTACCGCAGGTGTAGGGGCGTGACGGTTGGTATCAGCTGGTGAACTGAATCAAGCTGATTCTATGAAGACTGAAGACTTGGCAAGGAGCTCAAGTTTTACAGGTGACAGGTGGAATATCAGGGTGATTCAGGTTTAGCAGGGGTGAAGCTTTGTGCTTGGGCCAAGCTGAATGACAAGGCATGGCAAGTTTGGAAGAATGCGAAGGGAAGCTCTTGCTTACCTTATACAGGTTGAAGCGGATGAAAGAAGAGAATCCCCGGATTCGGAAGGAACTTGAAGTCCTGGAAAAGAATGTTGAAGACGAACTTCTTCAACTTGGTTGGACAATGGAGCAAGATGAAGTTGCAGATTGTGCTAACCAGGAAGAGGAAGCCGTGATGACCAAGGATGTTGCAGGTATGACAATGATGGAGGATGAACTTGAGATTGATCAAGTTGGACCAGGATCGTGTAGTTTACAGACATGGATGGATGAGGACACTCACATGGAAGAAACTCATGATGATGATGTAAGTACTATTGATACTTGTGTTTCACTTGAGCATTTGGTAGATGAATCGTATGCAGGGAAGAGCAAAGTCAGTTTGCCGATGCAGGGGAGCATCTTACCATGGATGTCTACGATGAGACCTTGTATGGAGAAACAAGGATTGTTGACTGTTGCAGGACTTGTTGGGGTTGTTTGTGACCTTATTATAGAAGGTGCAAAGGCCCGTGACTAGGGAGGAACATGATGATCGTTGTGGAGGATTGGGTCATGCTTTAGCCACATGAAGAATTGGCTAAGTGCCCAGCATGACTCATGGACAGATTGAAGGGCACACACTTGGGTATGATGATGCTTGGGTGGACTTCTCATGGCTGAGACCAAGAGATAGTCTTGGTGGAACCTTCAGTGGGGGAGCTATGATGGAAGGGACTTGTAATGATGATGATATGGTTGGGTGACCGAGTTCACTAGACCGAAGATTGCAGATGTGGATGACCGATTGTTGTGATGGGTTTACTTGGTTGGACTACATGGGCAACTTAGTCATGGACATCAGGTTGGAGACATGGAGCATGGCAGTCTTATGCAGGGACATTGTGCAGGAGCACTTGTAGAGGTGTCACTTATGGGCATCCAATGAGGAGTGCCAAGGCAGGGATGTTGTGCAGGTGGATTTGCTGATGTGACATGGAGACTTATTATTTATGAGCCGATGGAGAGGTTGTGCACTCTTGTACAACAAGGCCATCGACTTGGATGGAGTTGTGAGTAGACTATGGAGCATTCCTACTACATGGGAAGCTAAGGCATCTTGCAGAGACCTTTGGGCCGAGACTTGTATGCTTGCTGAGATGTTGGTTGGAGATGACACATGGAGCTCATGATGACATGAGATTGTTGTGACTTTTGGAGTTACAATGATGATGATGCCTTGGTGGCAACACTTGGGCATGGGTTGAGCCGAGACTTGACCACTTTGACACATGGGAGCTGATTGATTTATGATCATGGGCAGCACATGGATAGATGAGACAGGTGTATACTTGTTTCTATGGCAGACTTGAGGAATGGCACATACAGATATGACGAAGATTTCTTCATGGACCTAGATGTGGCACATCGAGAGTCGAGTTTGATGAGATGGTCTCTTCATATTGAGGAGGCACACATATGGATGATGATGTTGGGATAGATGCAGCTGATTTCATGTAGAACATTGACACCAAACATCATGGACAACATGTTGCAGATGAGATGAGGGCTACTTCATGGACCTGAGCATGGCTTATACTTATATGGAGATGGATTCTTGATCGAGTTGAGGATGTGACGGGATGTTCTGAGAAACGAATGATGATGGCATGAGGATGTTCACTCTCATGGTTTGAGCGTGACAGTTGGATTAGCTACCCCACTAGTTCAGACATGGGGGACGTCAATGTACAGAGATGTGTTAGCATTTTGTTGGAGTATCATGGCAGCAGTTCACATGAGGACGACACATGATGAGGTCGACACGAGATGTTGTAGGAAGCATGTAGCTTGATGGAGGGGCCAGCCTTCCACGATGGGGAGCAGCATCTGGAAATTGTGACGAGATGGTCGATGGTCATGGATTGAGATGAATTCCGATATATGGCATACCGATGGGGTGTATACCTTGGTATGGTGATCTTGGTGACAGATGGTTGCCGGGACGAGACATGATTGAGACAATGGTTCTACATATGTTGCAGGGATATTTTCAGTATGTGGAGGAGTTGACATCATGGGTGAGACAGTTGTTGATCTTGGTGGATGGCTACCAGGATAATATGTTGTCAAGGACGACAACGACTTTAGGTGGAGGAGGATGTAAGGACCTGCAGTCCTGAGCACTGGTGGGCTCCAGTATTGTAGCAATAATGCTACAACTCCTGGAGTTTCCTTCTCTAATTTTATCAACCCGGTAGTTCGTAACAAACTTGGAAGCGACGGTGCTGTATGCACAAGTACTAGCTCTTGTCGCAGCTGTCACTTGGTCAGCTGGCACAAGTCCGCTAGGGCTCAAGCCAACTTCTATATGTTCTCAGAAGAAGCTTTCTAAATGATGAACGAAGGCTATCTCAAAGGAAATTAACCTACTTTGCAAGAATGAACTGAAAGCCAACCAAACATGGAAACCCTAGTAAACCCTAACTGACTAGCTTAATCCTTACAATGCAATGATGGGAATGCAACTCCTAACAATGATGCCATTACTTCTAGTGATATGAGATGCATGAATTTAAACTACTTCCATTGAAGAGAACATGTTTTTATATTTTTGCTCAAGTGGTTGGAGTTATTATGATTGTGCTTCTTACTGGATATTGACTGTGCAGGGGTAGTTCAAGAGGGAGGAAGGCTTGGGAATGGTCAGGAGGACTCTGAGAGGTTCCAGGGGATCCCTAACATCATCCCACAGAAGTTCACAACGTTCAGGTGCTTGGCAACCGTGTTTGCAGGCTTCTACAGGATGTCTGCAGGGGATCCTACAGGAAGCTCGGGATTTCTACAGGAAGTCTGTTAACTTCTACAGGATGTTCTACAGTCGGGGTTTTGGGTGATGGAGGAGTGAAGGAGCTGTATGGGTGGATAGGCAGGATGAAAGGGGAGCTTGTGATGGTTCAGGGACAGAGAGATGAGCTGGAGAGAGAGTGTATAAAGCTGGTTGGTCGATGGAAGGGTAGAGGCAATGGAAGGCCGAAAAGATGAGGCAACGTGGATAAGAGAAGAGTTGGTGGGCAAAGGATCTAGCTGCGAGGTAAGGAGATGGCTTAGGGATGACTGAGGAGGGGAAGGAAGTGTTGAAGTGGTGCTGCGCAGTGTAAATAAAACAAATCACCTCTGTCTTGCACAAAACCGAGAATTCATCATCCTATTCTATCTGTTTCATTAAAAATCAAAGAACAACGATGTAAGTTAAGAGAGAAATCGTGCATGGGGCTGAAACAAAGGGCTATTGCTCAAGATCTAACTGCATGGATGCTTCTACCAATGGAAATAGGACTTTAAAGCTTGCATGAACATATAAGACTGTGTTTTTTGGTGGTTGGCACGGTCTACACTCCCAATCTCTAAACAGAGGTGGCAGTGAGTGCACAATCAACCTTTTCTTGGAACTCTGATGAATTCTAATCCTCCTATTCTAATCTAAACTGCTGAAAGCACTTTATCCATGAACTAATCCTACTTAATCACATCAAGAAAATCGAATCAGCAGACTGTGTTTTCCAAATGCATGTCAAAGCAAAGAAATGAAGTGCTGAAAGGAAAGACAAGTAACAATACAAACAAAAGGAGGTCTATTGCTCTCAGGTTGGGCCCTAACCTGAGAGCTATAGCTCCTCTAAGAACTCAGAATTGAATCAAAATCTGCCTGCCTTTTATTAAAAGATCATAATCATGAGTCTGACAACATGCCAAAATTGGCTTACAAAGAGCAAAAACAGAGCTACAGCTCGTGATTCAAAATCTACAACAAAGGTTCAAGAGTCTTTCGAAGGCTACAGCCTCAATATTTATACATGATGAGGGCCAAGCTGGCCTCCTCAATTAGTGGGGCTTGGCTGTCCAACTGAAAGTAAACTGCTGTTCCTGTAGAATCCGTTGGCTGCCTTCTAGCTCGGTGGTGATAGCTGCTGGAGCTCGGAGTTGGGGTGGAGATCACGAGGGAGGTCATTCAAGGCTGTGGACAACCTCCCTATAAACCCGCAATGCCACCTTGGCTGTCTCCTTGTCTCCATCTGCGTGGTCTTTGCTCCATTTAATGTCAAAAAACCTGAAATCATCATGTATTAGCCACATAGACATAATGCCTGCCCTTCTTCCTACAAATAACACGAATATACTAAGAAATGATGCATAAGTGATAAAAAATGAAGGGTTGAGCGAGGTAAGTAGGCCAAATGAGCCCAAATTGTTACCAAAAATTGGGGCTCATCATCACCCCCCAGCTAACATATTTGCTCATCCTTGAGCAACTAGTCCAACTCTTCATCCTTCATTGCTTTGACTGCTACCCTTGCATCCCAAGCCTCTGTAGTAGTGTCCTCCTTGCTGATATGAAACCCAGCCCTTCTGTTGACCTCTTCCCACTGTTCATTATCATCTTTCTCTGTACTGCCTTCCATTAATCCTAGCAGTAGTGGTGGGCTGAGTTTAAGGCCAATCCAGCTGGCCTGGAGGTTTTGCATGGATTTCTTATAGAGGGCTACCCGTACCAGAGCTTCCCTCATCTGAGTTGGGGTGTGGTACTCTCGGATTTTCAGACTGTGTGCCAATGTATTCCATCTGCGTGTGCATGCTTGGACAGCGTTGTCTCCTAGCAGTCTCTCCATGTCCTCAAAGTGAGCTATGGCTTGGGCCTGTTGATCCATATATCTTAATGAAGCTTGAGGGTCAGTGGACAAATGTTGGTGTGCCGAGATTAGTGCAACTGGATCCCCTGGTTCTGGTCTGATGAACAATGGCTCGTTCAGCTCTCGGTTCATGATTGTTTTGGCTTCTGCTGCTCTTTTGTCCTCATGGTTTAGCCATGAGGCAAAGGCCATTAATTGCATATCTCCCAAGGCCGTATTGGGATCCCATGAAACAACATTAGGCAGGGCCAGATTATGGAGGTAGAACTCCGCTAATTTGGCCCTATCCTCTGATGAACTAGTACTGCAAACTTCAGTGAATTGCTGCGGGTCTTGGAGCTGAGAGATACCTCTTTGCGCCAAGGTATTGATTTGGAATTGCAGCCATTGGTCTTTCAAGTACAACCCATAGGTTTTGGCCGGCTGCCTGCATTGGATAGCATCCATGGCCCAGCTGGCCATGCAGGCCAATTGTGCTTCTTTCTGCTGCAGCTGTTCTCTGAGAGCTTGCACCTCAATTTGTGCTTGCTGTTCTGCTTCCTGTAGAAGTGTGGTTGGCTCCCCAAGACCGGTGTTCAGTTCCTTTTTGCCTTGCTTTTCTTCTGTGGTGTCCTTGGAGGATGTACCTGTCCCTGCCCTTAGTTCCTGTAGCTGCAATCTCAGCTTCTGGTTTTCTTCCTGTAGAAACACGCGTTGGCAATTTGCCACGTGTTTGGCCATGGACAATTCACTTCTGGCCTCCTTGAGCTGCTCCTGTAAGGGACCTATGTCCGCCACACCCTTTGACTTTGCTATTTTCATCCATGTGTGTGTACGGACTCTTTCTTCCTCCAATGCAAAAAACAGTGGCACAGTAAATTTCTGAGGTATAATTTTGCCAGCCTCTAAAAAGTTGTAATATGAACTCAGACTTGGCTGAGGGCTGGGCTCTGGTATATGCTCTTTTTCTACTTCCTTTGGTGGCTCTACTTCACCCTCCCTTGGTGGTGATAAGGGTGCTTCTCCTTCCATTCTCTCAGTTTCTTTAAGCCTGGCTAAGGTTTCCTGTAGAGCATTTTCAGCAACCTGTAGCCGAGCTTTTTCAGTCAATTGGTCTAACTTTTCTTGCCACGTAGTTTTCTTCGGGCTCCCCCTCTCATAGGTGACTGATATCCTTGAGGGGGACCTTTCCTTGGGCGAAGTAGGGGCATCTTCAATAATGATTGGGCTGCTGGACGGAGGCTGTGGCTTGCCCGTCTTTATTCTCACACTTCTTCGAGCTTTAAAGTATAGAGGGGTCTCCCTCTTTCTCTTCTCCTTTGGCTTAGGAGGTGTGCTAAGGGCGGCCAGCACAGCTGCTGCCTCCCTTTCACGAATGTCAGCTTTCTTCTCCTTGGGTTTCACTTTTTCAGGGCTTCCTGTAGAAGACCCTGTTTTAGTCAATTTCGGGCTTCCTGTAGAAGACCCTTTTTCGGTTAATTTCGGGCTTCCTGTAGAAGCCGGTTTCGGCTTTCCTGTAGAAACAGGTGTCACCGCCTTGGTTTGCTTTGCTGCATGAGATTTGCTTTTTGACTTGGTTGCGGTTGCTGTCAAGGCACTTTTGCTGATGTGGACCTTCTCAGCCTTGTCCACTCTGCCTTGCAACCTTTTCTCTCTTGCTGACAAGATGGGTGTGTCATCTTTCTCTTTGGCACCCTTTTTCTCTTGTTTCTTCTCTTGCTTTTTCTTCTGCTCCGTGGTCGTGGTCTTCTGGGCTGTTTCTTTCTTTCCCACGGGCACTGACTCTTTCTCCTCACTGCTAGATGAACCGAGCTCCTCGGTCAGCATCTTTATATCCCCATCCTTTGTCAAATTTCTGAAGGCTTCCCATGAGAGAGGAACCTTGTATGTGTGGAGCGCATCCTCCACGAGGAGTTTGATCAGTCCATGGTGGGCTACCTGGTCTGGTGTGCCTTCTTTCAGCTTGGTGGCACACTCAATCAGAGACTGTAATAGAAAGTAGGGGAGACTGAGCTTGTTTTCTACAGGTAGATCCATCTGGTGCCTTAATTCAGTGAGTAACCGAAAGTGGTACCCGTATACAATGCTAAAACGGCCTTCGCAGGTGATGTACTTCATAATCTGCAGGCTAACTTCATTCCACGGTGGCAGTAAACTGGTTCTACGAACCCCATTTTTGTCTTCTGAGAATTCCTCCTCTGGTGGAAAGAATTCTTTCTTAGCCTGTTGGCCCAATTTCCTTTCTTCTTTGTCCCATGGTAATCCCATTGGGAGCTCAGTAACTCGACTGATGAATTGCGGGGTGAGGTTGAGGCTTAAACCCCTGAAGCTAACGGTGGCCAATGTTTTGGATTTCGGCCTCAGAGCTTGCAAAAACTCTTCTGCCACTTCGTCGTCATAGCCCTGCAATTTGTCACAGAAGGATATCCATTGCGCTCTTGTGAAGAGCTCCACCACCTCAGAATTTTCTCTCAACTTCGTTGAATCAGTGGGTTCCCTTCTGATGAACCCACCCGGCATGGTGAAAAACTGCTGCTTTAGCTAGAGGTGGCGAATGCAAAAGGAATTTGGCCTACTGGGACAGAGCGTAGAATTACGCTTCTGTCATGCATATAATTCACGAAGCTTGTCCCCTGAGGACCTTAACATAGCTTAATTACACTGACATCCTGTAGGACGACAGTTCATGCACGGCAGACAAAGTTTGCAAAAATTTTCCACGACCAGACTGGAGACGACGATTCTGCCACCCTCAAAAACCAATTGCATGGAGAGTTCAGGCTTACCTTTTTAATCCGCCACCTTTTGTCGTGAGGAACCCGACTTCCTGTAGAAACAGCTTTCCTGTAGGAGCAGCGCGCGATTTCCGGGGGATACTGCAGTAGGTCTGCGCTCTTGGTGTTGCTTCACAGGCGTTCTGATAGCCAAAGACTCAGAGTATCGAGCTGCAGAGGGATCCGGGTGATCACTCGAGTCTCAAACGGTGAATGATAAATGCATGGGGGTGGCAATCTAGCCGATTAGATTTGAATCGGCGGGATCCGTGGCGCGGGGGTGAGCTGTCCCTGCCGGACCGTTGGACGACGTCATCCCATCATTTGCCTGCGAGTTCCCTTACTGCCGCATCATTCCCCGCAGATCCGCCGCCGTCTCTTCTGTTAAACTCGTTTTTCCCGACGGGATTGCTCTCACGTGCGTACTGCCCGTCTCTTTTGCCACGACCGCCACCCAAACATCCGACTAGACCATTAACTGATCGACGTGGCCAGTCGAATGGCCATACAACCGCTCAACCCATTCACTTCACACTTGCAAACATTTTCAAAGTAAAATTCATGCAATTCGTCGGAAGAAAGGGTCGAGACACTTACCTGTGCGGCCGCAACATGATTTTTCGGTTCTTGGACGATGATGAGTGGATTTATTTGCTGCTGGTGGATTTGCACAGGCCCGGAGGTTCATATTCACAGGCCGCTGACGATGGATTTGATGATTCGGCTGCATGCGCCCGCGTTTTCGTTGCATATGGCAAGCGCTGTGAATGGTGTGCACTCCAGCGGGCTTAACTGTTACGGGACTCCTGCAGGATGTCCTGTAACAGTTTCTTCCTCCTCGGGTGCATGCTGCACGACGAAGGCAATGGCCTCACGATCCCGCTCTCAGAGCTCATGGATGGCTGGGATGGATACGGTATGACATCTCAGCGTTTTTTCATCTTAAAAATTGCTTTCTCTTGATAACTCACTGATCTGCTTTGATGGTGCAGGTAGCTTCTTTGCATGTCGACAAGGATGGTAGAAAGAGGTAACAACAGTGTATAAGGGTGACAACAGTAGCTTGCATGCGTCCAAACCGATCCTTGGTCGTTAGATCTCCTCATAAAATGAATTCTGGGCCGTCCCGAACTTCTACAGGAAGTTTCCTGTAGAAATACAGAACTTCCTGTAGAAAGTTTGCGTTTCCTGTAGAAAGTCTGCATCTTCCTGTAGAAGACTCAAGCCGTGATGAAATTGTGCACATACCTTGGAGAGAATGAGTATTCTTGGAGGAGGTGCTGGTGAGGTCTCCTGGCAGCATGATAAGGATCCTTGGCTTTGAGTTGAGAGGTCTCCTCTCCTCCATAGAACACCTGCAACCTGCATGCACTTTCACATTATGAACTTGCTGTCCTTGCCTTTTTTGCTTATTGTTTTTTTTTCTTTTTTTTTTTTTTTTGAGAGAGATAGCAGGGGCGCCTCAATGAGGTTTTCACCCTTGCCATCTGCCTTAAGCGCCTCAGAGAGGTTTTCACTCAAGGATCTTGTTTCAAATCTTCTTTTTTTTTTTTTTTTGAAAGACAATAGGGGCGCCTCAATGAGGTTTTCACCCCTACCACCTGCCTTGGGAGCCTCAGAAAGGTTTTCACCCAAGGATCTTTATTATTATTATTATTATTTTTTTATTTTTTATTTTTTTAGATCTTTCAGGGTATGCCCAAAGCAGAGGCAGAACCCTTCTCTATGACCAACACTGATTTCTCCATAGTTTTGATGAACTCTTGTCTTGAGAGAGGTTTCCTGTAGATCTTCAATCGATGCCCATTGACAAGCATGGGGATGGCTTCCTCATCAATGGTTCGAATAAGAACAGATCCATTGTCATGGCATTTTTCCACTGCATATGGTCCTAGCCATCTGGTTCTCAGCTTCCCCTTGAAATCTTTGTACCTGGAGTCATACAACAAGGCCCAATCTCCCGGCTGGAATTGCTTGTCATGGAGGTGTTGGTCATGCCACACCTTTCTCTGAAGTTGAACCACTTCTGAGTGAAGGAGGGCCTGCATCCGGTGCTCGTCCAGTCCATTCAGCTGCAATAACCTTTCTTGTTGTGCATGGCTGAGATCTAGGTCCAGCTGAGCTGCCATCCTCAAAGTGTTGTATTCAAATTCAATGGACAGCAAAGCTTTCTTCCCATAGACCAGCTCATAAGGTGTGAAGCCGGTGGTGGTCTTCCAGGTGGTGTTGTAAGCCCATGTGGCCTCAACCAGGCGATCTGCCCAATCTTTCCTACTGCTGCTCACCACCTTAGTCAAAATCCCTTCCAATGCTCTGTTGGTGACTTCCACTTGCCCATTTTCCTGTGGATGATAGGGGGTGGAAGTCCTATGCTTGATTTTGTGGTGAGCTAGCAGGTCTTCAATCAAGTTGGATGTGAACTGGCTCCCTTGATCGGTGACCAGCTCTCTTGGGTAGCCAAATTTGTAGAAGATGTTTTCTCTTAAGAACTCGGCCACCTTCTCTTCTGTTGCTGCCTTGATTGCTTTAGTCTCTGCCCACTTTGTCAGGTAGTCAGTGCACACAATGATGTAAGACCTTTGCCTCGAAGGAGGGTTGATTGGCCCCACAAAATCCATACCCCACTTCTCAAATGGCTCAAGAGTCACTTGAGGTTGGAGAGGCATCTCATCCCTTGGAGTCGGTTTCCCCATTCTTTGGCATTGGTCACATCGGCTGATATACCTTCTGACATCTTGATGAAGTGTGGGCCAATAGTAGCCCGCCTGCAGGATTTTGAAGGCAGTCCTTTTTGCTGCAAAATGTCCTCCACAAGGCCCATCATGACAGGTGAGGAGGATATCAAAGACTTCCTCCTCCCTTACACAACGCCTTAAGATCTGATCAGGGCCAAGCTTGAACAGATTGCCCCCGATCCAAGTAAATGAGGCACTTTTTCTGATGATTCTGCTCTTCTCTCTTGAAGATAGGTGCGGAGGGAACTGTGCTGAAACAAGGTAGTTTGCTATATCAGCAAACCATGGAGAGAGTACTGAGATAGCAAACAGATGTTCATCGGGCATCTGGTCATCCACTGTTTCATCCTCATCTGCAGACAAATCCAATCTAGATAAAAAGTCAGCAACAACATTTTCTTTACCTGGTTTGTCAACAATGGTCAAATCAAACTGCTGCAACAAAAGTAACCATCTAATAATACGAGCATTCACATCTGGTTTATTCATGAAATATCTAATCGCAGCATGATCCGTATGTACAAAGGTTTGATAGCCAGTAATATAATGTCGGAACTTGTTCAGTGCATGGACCACAGCCAAGAATTCTTTCTCGGTTACAGTGTAATTCAGTTCAGCTTTGGACAAGTTTTTGCTAACAAAGTAAATGGCATATGGAAGTTTTTGTTCGACTTGTCCTAAAGCTGCCCCTATGGCTTTGTTCGAGGCATCAATGTGGATGGCCCTCTCAAGATTGGGGCTGACACCAACTTGTCCTTTAATTCATTCAAAGCCCTCTGACAATCGTCAGTCCATTTAAACTCCGCATCTTTTGCCAACAGGCCAAACAATGGCGAGGCTAGCTTGCTGAAGTCTTTAATGAATCTCCTGTAATACCCTGCTAATCCTAAGAAACTCTACACATCCCTTACCTTTTGGGGAGGTGGAACCTTCTTGATGAGAGCAATTTTGTTAGGATCCACCTGTAACCCTTGGCAAGAAATGGTATGGCCTAGCACGGTCCCTTCAGTCATCAGGAATTCACATTTTTCAGGACTAAGGGACAGGTTCATCTCAATGCATTTGGTTAGGACCTTTCCCAGATTGGACAATGCTTCCTGGAAGTTGGACCCATAAGGAGTGAAGTCATCCATATAGATTTCCACCGCATCATGGACCAGCTCCGAGAAGATGCTCAGGACAGCTCTCTGGAAGGTAGCAGGAGCATTGCATAGCCCAAAGGGAAGAACTCGGTAGGCAAAGGTACCCCAGGGACAAGTGAAGGTGGTCTTATCTTGGTCTTCCAGGCTGATTTGGATTTGGTTGTACCCGCTAAACCCATCCAGGAAAGAGAAGAACTTCTTTCATGCCAGTCCATCCAACACTTGATCTATGAAAGGTAGAGGGAAATGGTCTTTCTTGGTAGCTTTGTTCAGTTCTCGGTAGTCCACACAGATTCTCCACTTCCCATTTTTCTTGGGAACCAACACCAGAGGGGACACCCATTCACTATCTGAGATGGGGTAAATGAATCCGGCATCCAACAGTTTTTGCAATTCTTCCTTGACAATGTCCTTAAGGGCTGGATTCATTCGCCTCTGAGGTTGCCTAACCGGTTTACAGTCCTCTTTGATGTATATGTGATGGGTACAGACCGAAGGATGGACTCCTTTCATCTCCTTATAGCTCCAAGCAAAAGCATCTAGATGGCTGGCCAACAGGCTACATAGCTCCTTTTCCTGGGAAGGAGATAGGGAGGAGCTGATCTTTAACATTCTCTCAGGGCCGAACTCCACATTCTTGACTCTGGGAGTGACAGGGTTGGTGGCACAAAGGTCCACTAAGGTGCTGGCTTGGGCATCCTCCATCAATTTCTCTAAGGATAGTGCACTGGAAGGTGGATTCTGGATCAAAGTCTCAATCAAGTCATCCTCGGTTGGGGGGTCTCTTCTAGTGGTATCTAGGGTGCACAAAGGTGCTGAGTACACCTCATCCTCTTCTCCTTCCTCCAACCATAGTGGTAAGTCATGCTCTAAGGAGGGTTGGGCAGGAGGGTATAGGACAAGCTGCTTGGACATAGGACCATTTTTGATGGTCATGTTTCCTGCACGGCAACTTATGTAAGCATCTGCAGTGGCTAACCAAGGCCTTCCCAGAATAAGAGGATATCCAGTAAGCTTTGCCTTGGGTTGCAGAACCAAGAAATCTGCAGGGTATTCCCAAGAGTCGACAGAGACCAAGACATCCTCCACAATCCCTTCGGGAGTCACGGTGGAGCGATCTGCTAGTTGCAGGACTGTCGAGGTCTTCCTCAAGGAACCCTGAAGATTGAGTTTGAGCATGGTATCCCTGGTCATCACATTAATGGCAGCCCCCAAATCAATCAAGGTGTGAGGTATGATGGTGCCATTGATGTGGACATCTACTACAGGACTCCCAGGATCTAGATACTTTGGGCAGATGACTTGTCCTAACATAAGGTCAGACAGTTGCCCTAAGACATTGATGGTTGAAGCATCTCTCTTTCGCCTGCCTGGGTGTTTGAAACACTTTTCCTTAACCAGTTTGTTGTATATTGGCACATCCTTGATGGCTTGGAGAAGTGGTATTTTCACACACAACTGCTTGAGCTCTCCCAGAAGCTCATCCTCCTCTGGGTTGGGTTGTGTGGTCACTGTTAGTCTCTCAAGAAAGGGTGGAATAGCCTTTGGTTCACTTTCCTGTTTGTCCTCCTCGTCCTCTGGGGGAGGAGGTTGGCGATCCGGAAGAGTCTTTCCAGATCGAAGATTGATCTCCTGGATCTCCACAGCATAGGTAGGGCATGATGTTTCCCCAGTGTATACCTGCTGGGCCTGTCTATTGTTGGGGTTGGGGTTCGGTTGAGCAGGCATTTGAGGTTGCCTTGGAGGAGCAGGAGGTAATGGTTGAGGTTGAACTGGTGGTGGAGGCAAAATGGCGGGAGGAGTGTTGTACTGGGGCCTCCACCCCGACTGAGGTGCATTCCACTGAGGCTGTGGTTGGGCATGTGAGTGATATGAATGAGTAGTGGGCTGAGTAGGGTACTGAGGTGGATAAGACCATGGAGGGGGCATAGACCAGGAAGGATGAGCAGGGGGGCCCCAGGAAGGCATAGGAGTTGATTGGTTGGGGCTGTAATAAGCTTGGGGTGCCCCTTGCATCCCCTGCTGGTAAGGTCTAGGTCCTTGTGGCCTCCTTTGGTTGAGGAAATAGAGAGGTTCAATGGGAACTTCTGTCCCTTGGTACATGGCTTTAAGCTCAGGTAAGGTTGGACATTGATTTGTGGGATGGTCCTCCTCACAGACGAAACACACTTCAACCGAATGCAATGGGCATTCGTTCTTAGGGTGTCTCCTTGTACATCTAGGGCAGAAGATAGCCAAGGCTCTCTCGGCTTCTTCCTTCTTCTGCTGGATCCTGAATGTGTCCAGTTGCATGGCAATGGTCTGTCTCACCTCACTCTTAAGATCTTCTAGTTGATTTGCAAACTCATGCTTGGAGAAAGGGATACCAGCTGAGAGGAGGTTTCCTCTACCTCGTTTCCGGGCTGCCCTGGAGTGGTTTCTAAACACAGTCTTGATGTCCTCATAAGGCAGTTGGTAAATATCTCCCCCAGCTAACATGTGAAGGGTATCTAAGAGGTCTTCAGGGACTCCTCGGAGCAGGACCAACTTGAGGGATTCAGGGTCAAGTGTGCACCTGGCCCGCTTATAGCTAAGTTGGAACCTCTCCTCATAATCCTCTAAGGACTCCTCATTTCCCATGGTCATCCGAAAGATCTCTCCCTTGGTTTCCTTGGACCTACAGTAGTCCCGGTACTTGGTATTGAAAGCTTGCTGCATCTGAGCCCAAGTGGTGATACTATTCCCAGGTAAGCCCATGAACCAGCGTAATGCTGCATCCTTAAGAGTTGAAGGGAAGAGTTTCAGCTTCTGCTCATCTTCAGTATAGTCATAGGTTCTACAAAGGACAACAAACTCAAACAGGAAGGTATCAGGATCTTCAATAGTCAGTCCATGTAAGTGAGGTAGAGCGGAGGGACTAATGTTTTTCATTTTCATGTCTCCATTGGTTTCTAGGATGGGGAAGGCAACTTCTATTCTCTCATCTTCTCCTCTATTGTCAGCCATAGCTTTAGATGGGATGGTCTCTAATTCTTCTTCTGCTATAGGATCTTCGTATATCTTAGGAGGTTCACCTATAGGTTCTTCTGGATCACTGTCACCGAAGAAGAGAGAAGGGTGACTTAGTGATGTGGTGGGGGTGTTGGGTAGGAATTTGCATGTTTTATCTCGATTCCTACGAGGCATGAAATGGAAAGACTTTTTTGATTGCTTTTGGTTTTTTCTTTGGTACCTGCAAAACTGAAACAGATTGATCTACAACTAACTATCTTGCTGAAATAAAGATGCAGAATGGAATTGAAAGCAGGAAAGAACTAATCTACTTTGGTCAAATGAAATTGCAGGAATGAAAGTGCTAGTCTACGCTTACAGAATTGAAAGGCTAATCTATGCTTGCAAAATTGAAATTGTGGAATTGAAATGCTAATCTATGAAAGCAGGAAATGTCTATGCTACTTTTGCAGAATGGAAAGGAGATAAACTACTTGGCAGAAGGCAAGAGTAAGAAAACAGAAGAAAAGCAACAATTACTAATACTCTGATGCTTCCCCGGAAACTGCGCCAAAAAGATGGTGGGCTCCAGTATTGTAGCAATAATGCTACAACTCCTGGAGCTTCCTTCTCTAATTTTATCAACCCGGTAGTTCGTAACAAACTTGGAAGCGACGGTGCTGTATGCACAAGTACTAGCTCTTGTCGCAGCTGTCACTTGGTCAGCTGGCACAAGTCCGCTAGGGCTCAAGCCAACTTCTATATGTTCTCAGAAGAAGCTTTCTAAATGATGAACGAAGGCTATCTCAAAGGAAATTAACCTACTTTGCAAGAATGAACTGAAAGCCAACCAAACATGGAAACCCTAGTAAACCCTAATCTGACCAGCTTAATCCTTACAATGCAATGATGGGAATGCAACTCCTAACAATGATGCCATTACTTCTAGTGATATGAGATGCATGAATTTAAACTACTTCCATTGAAGAGAACATGTTTTTATATTTTTGCTCAAGTGGTTGGAGTTATTATGATTGTGCTTCTTACTGGATATTGACTGTGCAGGGGTAGTTCAAGAGGGAGGAAGGCTTGGGAATGGTCAGGAGGACTCTGAGAGGTTCCAGGGGATCCCTAACATCATCCCACAGAAGTTCACAACATTCAGGTGCTTGGCAACCGTGTTTGCAGGCTTCTACAGGATGTATGCAGGGGATCCTACAGGAAGCTCGGGATTTCTACAGGAAGTCTGTTAACTTCTACAGGATGTTTTACAGTCGGGGTTTTGGGTGATGGAGGAGTGAAGGAGCTGTATGGGTGGATAGGCAGGATGAAAGGGGAGCTTGTGATGGTTCAGGGACAGAGAGATGAGCTGGAGAGAGAGTGTATAAAGCTGGTTGGTCGATGGAAGGGTGGAGGCAATGGAAGGCCGAAAAGATGAGGCAACGTGGATAAGAGAAGAGTTGGTGGGCAAAGGATCTAGCTGCGAGGTAAGGAGATGGCTTAGGGACGACTGAGGAGGGGAAGGAAGTGTTGAAGTGGTGCTGCGCAGTGTAAATAAAACAAATCACCTCTGTCTTGCACAAAACCGAGAATTCATCATCCTATTCTATCTGTTTCATTAAAAATCAAAGAACAGCGATATAAGTTAAGAGAGAGATCGTGCATGGGGTTGAAACAAAGGGCTATTGCTCAAGATCTAACTGCATGGATGCTTCTACCAATGGAAATAGGACTTTAAAGCTTGCATGAACATATAAGACTGTGTTTTTTGGTGGTTGGCACGGTCTACACTCCCAATCTCTAAACAGAGGTGGCAGTGAGCGCACAATCAACCTTTTCTTGGAACTTTGATGAATTCTAATCCTCCTATTCTAATCTAAACTGCTGAAAGCACTTTATCCATGAACTAATCCTACTTAATCACATCAAGAAAATCGAATCAGCAGACTGTGTTTTCCAAATGCATGTCAAAGCAAAGAAATGAAGTGCTGAAAGGAAAGACAAGTAACAATACAAACAAAAGGAGGTCTATTGCTCTCAGGTTGGGCCCTAACCTGAGAGCTATAGCTCCTCTAAGAACTCAGAATTGAATCAAAATCTGCTTGCCTTTTATTAAAAGATCATAATCATGAGTCTGACAACATGCCAAAATTGGCTTACAAAGAGCAAAAACAGAGCTACAGCTTGTGATTCAAAATCTACAACAAAGGTTCAAGAGTCTTTCGAAGGCTATAGCCTCAATATTTATACATGATGAGGGCCAAGCTAGCCTCCTCAATTAGTGGGGCTTGGCTGTCCAACTGAAAGTAAATTGCTGTTCCTGTAGAATCCGTTGGCTGCCTTCTAGCTCGGTGGTGATAGCTGCTGGAGCTCGGAGTTTGGGTGGAGATCACGAGGGAGGTCATTCCAGGCTGTGGACAACCTCCCTATAAACCCGCAATGCCACCTTGGCTGTCTCCTTGTCTCCATCTGCGTGGTCTTTGCTCCATTTAATGTCAAAAAACCTGAAATCATCATGTATTAGCCACATAGACATAATGCCTGCCCTTCTTCCTACAAATAACACGAATATACTAAGAAATGATGCATAAGTGATAAAAAATGAAGGGTTGAGCGAGGTAAGTAGGCCAAATGAGCCCAAATTGTTACCAAAAATTGGGGCTCATCAAACACGTTTCGCCCGAAGTGCGACCGCGACTGACGGAGGGCGCGCAGTTGGAACAACATAATGTGCGAGCTCAACTTGGGCGCGCAAAGTGTTATGTCATAATGCAAAGTGTGTAGAGGAGGGCGAGCTGAGTTTATATGGTGTGGGGAGCGGTTGGCTCAACCCACGGGCCGACCAACAACGAAGGCAAGCCGACTTGACTTGAGGGCGTTTGGAGGATGGCCGACAGATGTTTAGAAGGTATTTGAGATGGCGTTGAGGGTGTGGGTAGGTCGGCTGGGTAACCACAACCTCGCCCTGTGACGCATATATATTGGTGATGTGTGGAGTCATTTGGAGGGCATTCACTCATCGCTCATCCAACGAAGAAGGAGTGTATGGAACAAGTGTAGCCGCAACAATAGAAGGAGGTCACATATGGTGATGCGCCCAGCCTTGGGCAAAGCTACGTGGAGGAGAAACGTGTTGTCTTAGTTTGGGTGAGGGCGTCCGGGTAGGCATGCACGACGGGCGACCGAGTGAGGGCATTCGTGCAGGTGTGCACGACAGGGCGACCAAGTAAGGCGTCCGCTGAACGGATGAACCGAAGTGTTAAATGGGCGACCCGGGTAGGGCGCGCCGTGCACGGAGGTGAGTTGGTCAACACGATGAGGGCGTGCGGACGGGCGGCCGGGTGAGGGCACGTCGTGCACGACAGAATGGTGGAGACGAAGGTTCGAACCGGAGGTCATAGAGTTGGGCAGGCGGTACTACGTGCTGTTTCACATGATTTGGGCATTTGCCGAGGGTTGGCAAGTGGGACTGCGTGTGGGTAGGTATACACAGTTTGGGTGTTTGCGGACCGAATGGAGAGCGAACCGGTGAAGACGTGCAACAAGGTGAATGAAGGGTTGGTGAGTTGTGCGGCGACCATGCGGAGGTGCCGACGAGCTGGGCAACCAAGTTTGCTGAAGTTGGAAATTCAGCTAAGTATAAATTTGGGGTTTCCCAAGGACTTAGCCTATACTTTGTAAAAGTGGAAAGATTGTATAATATATTGATACTTGGTAATGAAAAATAAACTAAGTATGGAATGTTAAGGTGTAGTCTACAATCATAAGTATTGGTGAAAAGAAAACGGTTGGTAGTGTCGCACCTCGCTATAAGCGGTTGAAAGACTACTGCAGGTGTAGGGGCGTGACAGGTGGGGTTTGTAATACCACCCTCCATCGTGCCTTATGGATCGTGCATCTTGACTTTCCGATTTCTTTCGAAGCCATTCATTTTTGTAGTGGGTTTCGACAGTTAGATTGGATCGTGCAATATTGTGGGGCCACTAGTATTATCAAACTTTGCAAGTTAATGATGGAAGGGATCGTGGAACTCAACTTTAGGTTAGCGTTTACCCGTGGGGACTATTTAAAGGTTAGCTTTTCCTTTAGTTTGTTCTAAGGGTCACATCTACGACAGTATGCCCTTGATGTTTCTGCAGTCCATGACAAATTCCGGTTTTTTTGTATATATTGTAACATTACTTTTGGTTTAATGGAATAGAAGGATAGTCTCTTGCTTTAGCCAAAAAGAAAAAATACAAAATATAATAATGATGACAGCTTCGAAAAAATAATCCAAAAACATTTAGTTGAAAAGTGGGAGTGTACTCAAAAGACAAGTATGAACAATCTATGTTATAGAACGAAATTGTATAAGTCTACGTTTGAAGGAAAATGTGATAAGTTAGATATAAATAAGATATATAAACATCTTGTTGACTAAATAAGCTATATAAGTGTTATCCAATAAATATTTCTTTGGATAAGATATACAAACATTTTGTTGATTAAATAAAATAGATAAATATTTGTTTGATTTTAGAGATATAATGAATATAAAGAATTTATAAAAAGTTTGTGTATTAAATAAAAATTAAATGGTTGATAAGTATTATTAGGTATTAATTCATACTAAGTATCAAAATATTTTTTTCATAATATATTATTTCACATGGTTAATATTAAAACATTAATTAAATTAATTAAATTATAATTCTATTTTAAATTAGTATAGTCATCATTAATAAATTAATATGTAGATATATTTCTAATTAAAAAACAACATAATAAATTAACTCTAAATAACAAGTGTTCAATAAAAATTATAGACATAATATACATTTTTTTTAATTTAATTAAAAAACAAAAACAATATAATTACATTTGAGAGAAATCTCAATACTCTATTTTGAATATCACATAAATATTTGATACAAATTAAATCAATATCATTTTTCTAATAATTATTAAAAACTTTATTTCAAAAATAAACCCATCTACACATAATATATATTTCAATTCAAATAAAATTTAATACACCAATATATTATTTCCATTTAAAAATAATAAAAATTTCTATAATTCACAATAATTTAATTTGACATTTAATTTGACATTTAGTGAAGAAATATTTCAATTGTTACGCTTACCCGTTGTATGCTCGAAATAATTGTTAAAGCATAAACTTGTACATGATATACAGATTTTTCATAAATGAATTTTTCAAAGTTTATTTTTAGATGCCTTATGCATTATGTAGTGTAAAAATCTAAACACATTTTAGAAAATGATTATAATTAGGTAGTTGTTTCTTTCATTTATCTATTAGTGAGTTGTTACCCACAAATGGTGGCATAAGAAACAATTATAATTTATAATAATAAAATTATATATTTATAAAATTATATATTTATAGAAAATTATTAAAATTAATGAAATCACATTTCACTAAATAATTATTACTAAATAGTTGTTTCTTTTATTTAGCTGCTAGTAAATTGTTAACTGCTAGTAAATTGTTAAGCACAAAAGATATGGTAATAAAAAGTATGTTTCAGCTACACTATTTACTGATAAAAATAATCACAATTTATAATATTATGTATTTATATAAAATTATTAAAATTTTATAATCATGAAAATTATTCACCTTCATGATGACCAACATATTTTAATCATAAATTTATTTATAACACGAAAATTATTATACATACAAAAACTTTAATCTCAGTAAAATAAAAATAAATATCTTTTATGATTTTTTTTTTAACAAAATATGATTCTCAAACACTTTTAAATTTATAAAAATAAAATCTCCTTTACTTGACACATTTATATAAAACTACTTTAATATAAAAAGTCTTTCTTTACCTTTATTAAGATATGATATTTGAAATATATAACCGTGGAATAAGCATAGTGCATATATTTTTTATATAAGCCATGATGTGTGAGTGCGAGAAATTTATACATATATTATAAATGCTTCTAGTTAATTCAATCTCATTTCACATTGTGTCTCGACACAGAGTCAAAGTTGTAAGTAGAGGCGGCCGCAGGGAAGTACTGGACATGTGTCCCCTGTGGAGGACTCGAATTCTGCTCAAGTCACTCAATGAGATCGTCCGTGGGACCGGTAGGGCAACAAAAATTGGAGACGTCATTTTCGTACGGTTTCCATAGTAAATAGGCATCATTGCTAGATAAGAACTTACTTAAATCAACCAATTACAATTTCAAAAAATAAAATAAAAATATGAAAAAAAATATTTTTAGTTTTATAACGTCAACATTATATTTCACTGCTTAATATTTGGTCAAACAATTGTTTAGTAGTTGGTCAATCAAAAATCGAATAGCGGCCGGGATAATAATAACTAAAGTGGGGTGTGATGATGGGTTTAAAAGCGCGTAGTCCAATGAGGTGGAGGAGTTGCTTGGAAAGTTATGGAAATTTCGGTTAGGTTGGAGACATGGAGCATGACAGTCTTATACAGGAACATTGTGTAGGAGCACTTGTAGAGGTGTCACTTGTGGGCATCCAATGAGGAGTGCCAAGGCAGGGATGTTGTGTAGGTGGATTCGCTGATGTGACATGGAGACTTATTATTTATGAGTCGATGGAGAGGTTGTGCACTCTTGTACAACAAGGCCATGGACTTGGATGGAGTTGTGAGCAGACTATGGAGAATTCCTACTACATGGGAAGCTGAGGCATCTTGCAGAGACCTTTGGGCCGAGACTTGTATGCTTGTTGAGATGTTGGTTGGAGATGACACATGGAGCTCATGATGACATGAGATTGTTGTGACTTTGGGAGTTACAACGATGATGATGCCTTGGTGGCAACACTTGGGCATGGGTTGAGCCGAGACTTGACCACTTTGACACATGGGAGCTGATTGATCTATGATCATGGGCAGCACATGGATAGACGAGACAGGTGTATACTTGTTTCTATGGCGGGCTTAAGGAATGGCACATACAGATATGATGGAGATTGCTTCATGGACCTGGATGTGGCACATCGAGAGTTGAGTTTGATGAGATGGTCTCTTCATATTGAGGAGGCACACATATGGATGATGATGTTGGGATAGATGCGGCTGATTTCATGCAGCACATTGACACCAAACATCATGGACAGCATGTTGCAGATGAGATGAGGGCTACTTCATGGACCTAAGCATGGCTTATACTTATATGGAGATGGATTCTTGATCGAGTTGAGGATGTGATGGGATGTTCTGAGAAACGACTCATGATGGCATGAGGATGTTCACTCTCATGGTTTGAGCGTGACAGTTGGATTAGCTACCTAACTAGTTCAGACATGGGGGACGTCAATGTACAGAGATGTGTTAGCATTTTGTTGGAGTATCATGGCAGTAGTTCACATGAGGACGACACATGATGAGGTCGACACGAGATGTTGCAGGAAGAATGTAGCTTGATGGAGGGGCCAACCTTTCACGATGGGGAGCAGCATGTGGAAATTGTGACAAGATGGTCGATGGTCATGGATTGAGATGAATTCTGATATATGGCATACCGATGGGGTGTATACCTTGGTATGGTGATCTTGGTGACAGATGGTTGCCGAGACGAGACATGATGGAGATGGTGGTTCTACATATGTTGCAGGGATATTTGCAGTATGTGGAGGAGTTGACATCATGGGTGAGACAGTTGTTGATCTTGGTGGATGGCTACTAGGATGATATGTTGTCGAGGACGACAACGACTTCAGGTGGAGGAGGATGTAAGGACCTGTAGTCCTGAACGCGTTTCGCCTGAAGTGCGACTGCGACCGACGGAGGGCGTGCGGTTGGAACAGCATGATGTGCGAGCTCAACTTGGGCGCACGAAGTGTCATGTCATAATGCAAAGTACGTAGAGGAGGGCAAGCTGAGTTTATATGGCGTGGGGAGCAGTTGGCTCAACCCACGGGACGACCAACAACGAAGGCAAGCCGACTTGACTTGAGGGCGTTTGGAGGATGGCCGACGGATGTTTAGAAGGTATTTGCAATGGCGTTGAGGGCGTGGGCAGGTCGGCTGGGTAACCATGACCTCGCCCTGTGACGCATATATATTGGTGATGCGAGGAGTCATTTGGAGGGCATTCACTCATCGCTCATCTAACGAAGGAGGAGTGCATGGAACAAGTGTAGCCGCAGCAATAGAAGGAGGTCGCATACGGTGATGTGCCCAGCCTTGGGCGAAGCTACACGGAGGAGAAACACGCTGTCTTAGTTTGGGTGAGGGCGTTCGGGTAGGCGTGCACGATGGGCAGCCGGGTGAGGGTGTCCGTGCAGGCGTGCACGACAGGGCAACCAAGTAAGGTGTCCGTTGAACAGACGAACCAAAGTGTTGAACAGGCGACCCGGGTAAGGCACGCCGTGCATGGAGGTGAGTTGGTCAACATGGTGAGGGCGTGCGGACGGGTGGCCGGGTGAGGGCGCACTGTGCACGACGGAACGGTGGAGACGAAGGTTGGAACTGGAGGTCGTAGAGTTGGGTAGGCGGTACTACGTGCTGTTTCACATGATTTGGGCATTTGCCGAGGGTTGGCAAGTGGGACTGCGTGTGGGCAGGTATACACAGTTTGGGCGTTTGCAGACCAAACGGAGAGCGACTCGGTGAAGACGTGCAACAAGTGAATGAAGGGTTGGTGAGTCGTGCGGCGACCGTGCGGAGGTGCCGACGAGCTGGGTAACCAAGTTTGCCAAAGTTGGAAATTTGGCTAAGTATAAATTTGGGGTTTCCCAAGGACTTAGCCTATACTTTGTAAAAGTGGAAAGATTGTATAATTTATTGATATCAGGCAGACTCATATTGCAGGGAGTTGCCCCTCCCTTTATACTGTTGTGCATTTCTCTTGTATAATGTTGTTTATGTGAATGTTATGGGCATTCACTTGTATAAAGGAACACATAATAATACTTGGTAACGAAAAATAAAGTAAGTATGGAATGTTAAGGCGTAGTCTACAATCGTAAGTATTGGTGAAAGGAGAACGGTTGGTAGTGCCGCACCTCGGTATAAGCGGTTGAAAGACTACCACAGGTGTAGGGGCGTGACAGGTGGGGTTTGTAATACCACCCTCCATCGTGCCTTATGGATCGTGCATCTCAACTTTCCAATTTCTTTCCGAGCTGTTCATTTTTGTAGTGGGTTTCGACATTTAGATTGGACCGTGCAATTTTGTGGGGCCGCTAGTATTATCAAACTTTGCGAGTTAATGATAGAAGGGATCGCAGAACTCAACTTTGGGTTAGCGTTTACCCGTGGGGACTATTTAAAAGGTTAGCTTGTCCTTTAGTTTGTTCTAAGGGTCACATCTATGACAGTATGCCCTTGATGTTTCCGCAGTCCATGACAATTCCAGTTTTTTTGTATATATTGTAGCATTACTTTTGGTTTAATGGAATAGAAAGATAGTCTCTTGCTTCAGCCAAAAAAATAATACAAAATATAATAATGATGATAGCTTCGGAAAAATAATCCAAAAACATTTAGTTGAAAAGTGGGAGTGTACTCAAAAGACAAGCATGAACAATCTATGTTATAGAACGGAATTGTATAAGTTCATGTTAGAAGGAAAATGTGATAAGTTAGATATAAATAAGATATATAAACATCTTGTTGACTAAATAAGCTATATAAGTGTTATCCAATAAATATTTGTTTGGATAAGATATACAAACATTTTGTTGATTAAATAAAATAGATAAATATTTGTTTGATTTTAGTGATGTAATGAATATAAAGAATTTATAAAAAATTTGTGTATTAAATAAAAATTAAATGGTTGATAAGTATTATTAGGTGTTAATTCATACTAAGTATCAAAATATTTTTTTCATAATATATTATTTCACATGGTTAATATTAAAAAATTAATTAAATTGTAATTCTATTTTAAATTAGTATAGTCATCATTAATAAAATTAATATGTAGATATATTTCTAATTAAAAAACAACATAATAAATTAACTCTAAATAACAAGTGTTCAATAAAAATTATAGACATAATATAATTTTTTTTTAATTTAATTAAAAAACAAAAACAATATAAGTACATTTGAGAGAAATCTCAATACTCTATTTTGAATATCACATAAATATTTGATACAAATTAAATCAATATCATTTTTCTAATAATTATTAGAAACCTTATTTCAAAAATAAACACATCTACAAATAATATATATTTCAATTCAAATAAAATTTAATACACCAATATATTATTTCCATTTAAAAATAATCAAAATTTCAATAATTCACAATAATTTAATTTGAATTTAGTGAAGAAATATTTTTCAATTGTTACGCTTACCCATTGTATGCTCGAAATAATTGTTAAAGCATAAACTTGTACATGATATACAGATTTTTCATAAAACAATTTTTCAAAGTTTATTTTTAGATGCCTTATGCATTATGTGCTGTAAAAATCTAAACACATTTTACAAAATGATTATAATTAGGTAGTTGTTTCTTTCATTTATCTATTAGTGAGTTGTTACCCACAAATGGTTGCATAAGAAACAATTATAATTTATAATAATAGAATTATATATTTATAAAAATTTATTAAAATTAATGAAATCACATTTCACTATTACTAAATAGTTGTTTCTTTTATTTAGCTACTAGTAAATAGTAAATTGTTAAGCACAAAAGATATGGTAATAGAAAGTATATTTCAGCTACACTATTATTGATAAAAATAATCACAATTTATAATATTATATATTTATATAAAATTATTAAAATTTTATAATCATGAAAATTATTCACCTTCATGATGACCAACATATTTTAATCATAAATTTATTTATAACACGAAAATTATTATACATGCAAAAACTTTAATCTCAGTAAAATAAAAATAAATATCTTTTATGAATTTTTTTTTTTAACAAAATATTATTCTCAAACACTTTTAAATTTATAAAAATAAAATATCTTTTACTTCACACATTTATATAAAACTACTTGAATATAAAAGTCTTTCTTTACCTTTATTAAGATATGATATTTGAAACATATAACCGTGGAATAAGCATAGTGCATATATTTTTTATATAAGCCATGACGTGTGAGTGCGAGAAATTTATACATATATTATAAATGCTTCTAGTTAATTCAATCTAATTTCACATTGCGGTCTCGTCACAGAGTCAAAGTTGTAAGTAGGGGCCACCGCAGGGAAGTACTGGACATGTGTCCCCTGTGGAGGACAAGAAATCTACTCAAGTCACTCAATGAGATCGCCCATGGGACCGGTAGTGTCATGCCCCTACACCTGCGGTAGTCTTTCAACCACTTATAGCGAGGTGCGGCACTACCAATCGTTTTCTTCTCACCAATACTTATGATTGTAGACTACGCCTAACATTCCACTTTTCCTACTTAGTTTGTGTTTCACAACCAAGTATTATTAATGTGTTCCTTTATACCAATGAATACCCATACACATTCATTATCAACAACAATTATAAACGAAGAAGACAATTGCACAGTATAAAGAGAGGGGCAACTCCTTGCAATATGAGTCTGGCCAAATCAATATATTATATAATCTTCACTTTTACAATGTACAGGCTAAGTCCTTGGGAAACCCCAAATTTATAGTTAGCCAAATTTCCAACTTCGGCAAACTCGGTTGCCCAGCTCGTCGGCACCTCCGCACGGTCGCCACACCACTCACAAACCCGTCATTCACCTTGTCGCACGTCTTCGCCGGTTCGCTCTTCGTTTGGTCGCAAATGCCCAAACCGTGTACACCTGCCCACACACAGTCCCACTTGCCAACTCTTGACAAATGCCCAAATCGTGTGAACAACACGTAGTACCGCCTGCCCAACTCTACGACCTCCAGTTCCAACCTTCGTTCACCTTCGTGCACACTTGCACGATGGGCGGGCGCTCACCCGAGCCACCAAGACACCCTCGCCAAGTCTCGGCACAACAACACCTCCGCACAATCAACCCGGGCACGTCTTGCCCAACGCGTTCACCTCTCACCAAGAGCGTTTCCACCAAGTGCGTTATACCAAGGAGAGCGCATGAGCTATGCGCTCATCTCTCCTCAAACCTGCGCACAAGTGTCTCTCCTCCAAAATCGAAGTGCGTATGAGAAGTGCGAAGTTCATTGGTTTTGTTTTGAGCTCCAACGCTCCAACATATATAGCCATCTTCGTGTGTGGGTGGGCTGCCTAGCCAACCGCCCACACACCCCATACTCGCATTGTTCAGGCGCTTGTAAAGAGAATCCCCAAATATCTGAATAGAGTTGATGTTTTTGTGATGTAGCCAGCATAATAGGATTCGTAAGGAAGAAAGTTCTACATAATTATTTGTTCCAGCACCCAACCCAACCAAAGCTCTTAGCGAATGTTCGGAATTGAAATGTATGCACAAGCCTGCACCAGCCCTATTGTTTTGTGAGGCCCCATCAAAGAAACCACAAGGGATATCCTCCTGTATAATGATATTATTTTGTTTGGTTCTGGATTTTTTTTTTTCCTCAGGAGGAGGCAGAGCAGAATAAATCGCTGTGATATTAGTAGCAATAACAGAAGTCGGTGTGTTTTGATCTTGGAACAAACTCTTATTTCTAGCAAGCCACACGCCCCAACAGAAGATAATAGGCAGGTTCCTCATATTCCCTTCCGAATAAGTTTGCCACCATTTCCTCCAAGCATCTCCCAGCGGATCATGTCCCCACTGTGCATTTACCTTGAGAAAACCAGTGACCTCCTCCCATATCTTCCTTGAGTAAGAGCAGGTGGTGAAAAGGTGATCTGTGGTTTCCTCATCAGATTTGCACAAGGGACATCGCCTTGGACCAGCTAAAAACCTAGATTGTAGTGTTTCCCAAGTTGGAGCCTTCCTTCTTAGAATACACCATAGAAAGAGCTTGGATTTGGCAGGGCTTTTGAGTTTCCATATATCTTTGGCCCACCAATCCGGGGCTCCCCATCCTATCTTTCCTAATAGAAAAGAGTATCCCTCTTTTGGTGAATACCCCCCAGTTTTGCTGTGAGCCCACATTAAACGGTCAGGTTCCTGTTTTATCCTGACATTGGATCGTTTTAGTTCTTTGATGAAGCCTGCCCATTCATTCTTCCATCTAGCATTTAACCCTAACTCTTCATCGTCCTTCCAAGCCTGTCCCCAGATAGTGGCTTGTCCAACTCTTTCCACCTGATTTATTGATGTAATACCTTTAGAATCAAGATGTCGAAGAAGCCCTGGTGATAAAGCAAAAGCTTCATTACACCCAACCCAAGGGTCTCTTCCAATCCTGATCTGTCTGCCATCTCCCACTTTCCATGCTAACCTTTGCTCGATCACTGAGAAAGCATCCACCGTGGCCTTCCAAATAACTGAAGAGTTTTTTGCCTTCTTATTCTGACTCCGAATCCAATCTTCCAAAGGCATTGGATCTATATACTTCCTTTTCACCACCCTCGTCCACAGGTTTTCTATAGTTATAAGTCGCCAACCTGACTTTGCTGCTAACGAGGTGCTGAACTCAGGGAGTCTTTTAATCCCCCAACCTCCCCACTCTTTTGGTCTGGCCACTTTGTCCCATGCCACCCATGGTAAACTCGAGGATTCCTTTGAGCCAGCCCATAAAAATCTGCAACAGATTCTTCTGATTTTCTCCATTACACCTTTAGGAATCCAAGTTAGGGCAGCCCAGTAAACTGGGATGGCTAACAAGACTGATTTAATAAGTGTCAACCTACCAGCTCTGGACAACCATCTATAACTCCAATGAGATATTTTGGCTTCAATTTTTGCTATGAGCCAGTTCCAGTCTTCTTTTCTGTAAGCATCTGGCTTTAACCAAAAACCCAGATATTTGAATGGAACATCCAGAGGTTGACTAGGGAAAGGAAAAAGATCAGACATTTGGTTTCTTTCCCTTCTGTCAATATCTGCCAAACAAACTTGTGATTTCCCAGAATTTATCTGCATTCCAGTAGCTTTTAGAAAAAGATCAAAAATACATTTTATCTCCTTTAATTCGCTGTAATTACCATTAGTGAAAATCAATATATCATCAACGAAAAGAAGGTGGGTGATGTAGAGATTGATTGCTACCTCAATACCTTTTACCTTATCCTCCCTTCTGGCTTTATGTATCAGTCTACTAAGCCCTTCAGCCACAAGGAGGAACAGGAGAGGGGACAAAGGACACCCTTGTCTGAGGCCTCTCTGGCTATTAAAGAAAGAAGAGGCAGCTCCATTGACCAAAACTGCAAAGCTGACATTTGAAATGCACCCCATGATCCAGCTGACAAAAGGATAGCTGAAGCCCACATGAGTTAGAAGCATTCGTAGATAGAGCCAGCTGATCCTATCATATGCTTTGGAGAGGTCAATTTTGATAACAGCTCCCTTCTTTTTCTTCAGCTTGACACTATGGATTACCTCCTGTGCGACACCTATGGCTTCATGGATTTGTCTGCCATCCAAGAACCCAAATTGTTCCATTGAGATGTTTCTTGACAAGATTGGTGCTAATCTGAGAGCAATAACCTTTGAAATAATCTTGTAAATGCAGTTACACAATGAAATTGGTCTGAAGTCTTCAAAACTTTCTGGCTCATCCTTCTTTGGAATGAGAGCAATAAATGTTGAGTTAAATGGTCTATAGACTTCTCCTTTCAGCCTAGACTCTTCGACTACTTCAGTTATCTCGGCACCAATTTGTTCAAAAAAATGGAGAAACAATTCTATTGTCCAACCATCAGGGCCTGGACTTTTGTCTTTGCCCATAAGCTTCATAGCTGCTTCAATCTCCTCCTTAGTGACCAGAATTGTAAGATCTTCACCTTCGTCTTCCTCAATGCATCTAGGAAAACATTGCACTGTTTTAAAGACTTCTGCAATAGTAGCCTCTCCCTGATCTGCAAAAATGTTTTGAAAATGTCTTTTCCCTAAACCAGAAAGCTCTGGAAAGGACCTGACATCTCTCCCTTCTTCATCTTTAAGGTGCCATATAGTATTTATTGATTTCCTTCCTTTTGCAAAATTATGGAAGAATCTAGTGTTCTCATCCCCAGATTTTAGCTAAATTGCCCTGCTCTTAATTCTCCATTCTTCTTCCCTTTCCAAAAGGATTTTGTTTTGCTGCTTCTCCAAGAGAAGAATTCTATCCTTAGAGTCTTGTGATGAGTATCCATCTGAATCCAAGTCCTCCATCTGTTTCAGCTCCTCCCTTATACTGATCAACTCCTCATTTTGTTTCAGTTTTCTGTCCTTTGCCCAGGAAATTGTAGCTGATTTCAATCTTTTTAAATTTTCCATGAACAAAAAGCTTTTCTCCTCGCCTGCATTGTGATCAGGGTGAATCCAAGTTTCTTTAAACAGGTTGCTGAAAGTTGGATCATGGAGCCAAGCAGGATTAAATTTGTAAGGGGCTGGGGGTTTGTGAGGAGGAATAGATATATCTAAGAAAATCGGGAAATGATCCGAATTCCCTATTTCCTCAACCCACTGTCTGATCAAAGGAGCATTGGTGGATAAGGAGTCCGATAGCAAGAACCGATCTAATATTTTGGCAATCCTGTCTTCTCCTATCCTTCGATTCCTCCAAGTAGGCTTTATCTTGATCGGGGAAGGGTCTATAAAATTATTCTCTGTGATGAGATTATGGAAAAAATCTGTAAGAGGATCTTCTCTCGCCGATGGTCCCCAAGCTTCCGCTCTGCCCATAGTAAAATTTAAATCACCTCCCATTATCATCATTGGTGCTTTCATAACAGATTTTGACATCAATTCATCCCAGAAGGATTCCCTACCTTGGCATGGCCCATAGATATTTACTATGGTGATGGGAAAAGTAAAGTCTGGGGATATTAACTCCATTCCCATAACATTCTTCATCCCCCAGTTATTGAGGACTTTTACCCTCCCTTCTTTGTACCCAATTGCAATGCCCCCCGAATGTCCAAAGACATCCATAGCACTGAATGCCCATCCAGGCAGAAGGGACTTTAGCATAGATTCAATCTCATAAGCCTTCCCCAGAGTTTCTTGCAAAAAAATAACATCTGCTTTAGAATTGGATATCCATTCTTTCAAGGCCAGTTTTTTAGGTTTGCTGGCCAAACCTCTGCAATTCCAGGATGTCAGAATCATTTGATAACACCCTCAGGGGGATGAGCTGCTCTAAGAACCCCCGTGATGGAATATTGTTTACCGTCTGCAACATCTATCTTTGCTTTTAGTTTCGCCTTGGACAGATAAGATTTCCGTCCTCGTTTGTTTTTGGATTTGTTCTATGAATGTATCATTCCCAGACCGCCTAAAGACCCCTGAGTCTCTTGATTCCCACCCAAAGATCTCAGGTTGTAGGGGCAGGGAGGCCGGGTCACAGGGAGAGAGAGAGGAGGCCATTTTTCTTCACAATTTATGTCCAGTAGCGGTAAGGTTTCAGCTAATGTTTCCACATCCGGATTTAACATTAAGTGATCTAAATTTTCAACATTATTATTTTCTTGCTCTTTATATGATGAGGAAGCAATATTATGTTTTACATAAGGATGCTCATGAGAAATAAAAGAGGAAGTAGGAGTCCCTGAGCTCTTACCCTTCTCCGATTTGTCGATTTGGGCTTGATTTGCATTTTTTTCCTCTACGAACCCTTCCACGGCTTCTGGTTCTTTAGCTACTTCCTCGACGAACCCTTCCACATCTTCCGGTTCTTTGGCATTTTCCACCGCCGTCTCCTTAGTTTGTTCGCTTTCATCCGCTGGTCCCTTCTCTCTCTCCTCAGCCACCAGATTCATTGGTTCTTGCGACTCCGGCAAATCCTGCTCCATCGTCATCTGAACATCTTCTTGAGCATTTTCTCTGTGAGCTGTTGTCCTTCGGAAATGTCTCCTTCTTCTCTTATGTGGACAATCTTTTGCCATGTGCCCATACTCGTGGCACCAATGGCATCTAAATGGCAGATGTTCGTAGTCTAGTATCTGCTCATATACATATTCATTGAATTGTAGATTAATCTTTTGTGCCAGGCCCCCACTCGGTTTGAGCATGACCAGAATGCGCGCAATTGCCCTATTTTTCGTAGTCAAGAAAGTCATATCCGCATCCATGTACACCCCCAACCTATTACCGATGGTTTTGAAAACTCCCTCGGTCCATAGGAATGAAGGTAAACCCGGAGCACGCACCCAAACAGGAAACACATCCGTGCGCTCCTTGATAGCATCAAATAAAGGAGACCATTTCTTTAACAGCACTGGTATGTTATCAATGTGCCAGATTCGCTGAAGGACCCAATCTGCCGATTCTCTGTCTGCAAATCTGAGCTTGAACCAACCTTTAGCTAATACTAGGGCTTCGAACTGTAAAGGTCTATCTGCCGTGAAACATTTTTCACCCCAGCCTTGAAGAAAATCTAATGTATATAGCTTACCTCTAACCCTGCCGACCAAAGTACAGTCCGCAACCGCTAGGGCTTCTCTCATGGACACCTCCATCCCCAGGATCAGATTGTCTGCTATCACCTGTGTTCCAATGGGTCTTTTCTGTTTCCTTGTCTCTCCTTTATTCCTTAAACTTTCCACCGCCGGTCTTATACCTTCACGATCCTCGTTATTTTCTGAGGTTATCTGTGCTGAGCCCAATAGGGTTTCTGATTCCAACAATGGCGGGATCTGACCTGAAAGTCCCATATCGTCATTCCCAGAGAACAGGAAATCAGCCTCCAGTCCATCATTACCTACCTGTCCCCTTGCTAAAGAAACTCCAAGCTCGCTTGCTGAAGACCCAAGTTGGACTTGGGGTTCTCTTGGAAGTGTAATCCTCGTAAGCGAGGTCGTAACTCCTGGTGTCCAAGGCTGTTCAATGCCTGCAGGAAACCCTAAATGGGTTATTTCTTCTAGCCCCTTAGGGTTTGTAAACCGATTTTTCTGTGTTTTGCCTTTTGGGTCCGTGAGTAAACTGGCCACACTCACCCCTCTCGGTTCAGACCCTTTCTCTGATTGTTTATGGCCGTCCGCTGAACCAACAATCTGAACCACTCTGTCCAACCCCTTGCCTTGGAATAAAACCTGAGGGGTTTCCACCTGCGATACAGCCTCCGGACTTGGTATGTCTACAGACCCAAAATAGTAATCCACGTTCTGAGAAGTGATATCCTTCCCCCACATGGAGAGAATATCTTCAACATCTGGGTCCAGGGCTAAAAACTTGGCAGGTTTAACCATGGTTGAGCCTTTCCAATGTAACACGACAACCGACAGACCAAGTGAACGGAAAAACAAACTGATGTCAATGATAAGGTTTTACATTACCAAACAAAAGTATATGCCAAAACACGGTTTAACCTCCATCTGCCAGTTGCAATAGCTGAAAGGTATTCTCCCGCGTCGGCATCTGTGCATGGCGTCAGGTCCCGACTGCCTACCCAAACCCTGTTCGAGGTTCAGTTCTCTGACCAGGACTCGAAACCCTTACCTGCTCCATCGTTCTCAGATCCCTTGTGGGTTTTCCTAGGGTCGCTTTCAGCTACACTATTATTGATAAAAATAATCACAATTTATAATATTATATATTTATATAAAATTATTAAAATTTTATAATCATGAAAATTATTCACCTTCATGATGACCAACATATTTTAATCATAAATTTATTTATAACACGAAAATTATTATACATACAAAAACTTTAATCTCAGTAAAATAAAAATAAATATCTTTTATGAATTTTTTTTTTTAACAAAATATGATTCTCAAACACTTTTAAATTTATAAAAATAAAATATCTTTTACTTCACACATTTATATAAAACTACTTGAATATAAAAGTCTTTCTTTACCTTTATTAAGATATGATATTTGAAACATATAACCGTGGAATAAGCATAGTGCATATATTTTTTATATAAGCCATGACGTGTGAGTGCGAGAAATTTATACATATATTATAAATGCTTCTAGTTAATTCAATCTAATTTCACATTGCGGTCTCGTCACAGAGTCAAAGTTGTAAGTAGGGGCCACCGCAGGGAAGTACTGGACATGTGTCCCCTGTGGAGGACAAGAAATCTACTCAAGTCACTCAATGAGATCGTCCGTGGGACCGGTAGTGTCATGCCCCTACACCTGCGGTAGTCTTTCAACCACTTATAGCGAGGTGCGGCACTACCAATCGTTTTCTTCTCACCAATACTTATGATTGTAGACTACGCCTAACATTCCACTTTTCCTACTTAGTTTGTGTTTCACAACCAAGTATTATTAATGTGTTCCTTTATACCAATGAATACCCATACACATTCATTATCAACAACAATTATAAACGAAGAAGACAATTGCACAGTATAAAGAGAGGGGCAACTCCCTGCAATATGAGTCTGGCCAAATCAATATATTATATAATCTTCACTTTTACAATGTACAGGCTAAGTCCTTGGGAAACCCCAAATTTATACTTAGCCAAATTTCCAACTTTGGCAAACTCGGTTGCCCAGCTCGTCGGCACCTCCGCACGGTCGCCACACCACTCACCAACCCGTCATTCACCTTGTCGCACGTCTTCGCCGGTTCGCTCTTCGTTTGGTCGCAAATGCCCAAACCGTGTACACCTGCCCACACACAGTCCCACTTGCCAACTCTTGACAAATGCCCAAATCGTGTGAACAACACGTAGTTACGCCTGCCCAACTCTACGACCTCCAGTTCCAACCTTCGTTCACCTTCGTGCACACTTGCACGATGGGCGGGCGCTCACCCGAGCCACCAAGACACCCTCGCCAAGTCTCGGCACAACAACACCTCCGCACAATCAACCCGGGCACGTCTTGCCCAACGCGTTCACCTCTCACCAAGAGCGTTTCCACCAAGTGCGTTCTACCAAGGAGAGCGCATGAGCTATGCGCTCATCTCTCCTCAAACCTGCGCACAAGTGTCTCTCCTCCAAGAGCGAAGTGCGTATGAGAAGTGCGAAGTTCGTTGGTTTAGTTTTGAGCTCCAACGCTCCAACATATATAGCCATCTTCGTGTGTGGGTGGGCTGCCCAGCCGACCGCCCACACACCCCATACTCGCATTGTTCGGGCGCTTGTAAAGTCGGCCACACCCTTCCACCATGGGTCGGCCAACCCCCATCGCAAACGCTCCTCACATATGGGTATAAGCAACGCTTCGTGCCTTAGTCGTTTCACCAAGCTCGCACTTATCGTCGCATATCGTCGCATATCTATCACACGCCCGGTTGGTCGCTCCACCGTTCGGTCACACAATCGCCTGTCACACCTCCAACACGCGCCCGTCGTGTGCATGCGCTGGGTCGCCCGGTGCCCAACCATCGCACAACTTCGAAGGCGTTACATCCTCCTCCACCTGAAATCGTTGTCGTCCTCGACAACATACCATCCTGGTAGCCATCTACCAAGATCATCAATATCCATGATGTCAACTCCCCGATATACTGCAACATCCCTGCAACAAATGTAGAACCACCGTCTCCATCATGTCTTGCCTCGGCAACCATCTGTCACCAAGATCACCATACCAAGGTATACACCTCATCGGTATGTCATACATCGGAAATCCTCTCAATCCATGACCATCAACCACCCTGTCACAATCTCCACATGCTGCTCCATCGTGGAAGGCTGGCCCCTCCATCTCAAGCTACATGCCCACTGCAACATATCGTGTCGATCTCATCATGCGTCGTCCTCATGTGAACTACTGCCATGATACTCCAACTCAATGCTAACACATCTCTGTACACTGTTAACCCCCATGTCTGAACTAGTTGGGTAGCTAATCCAACCGTCACGTCCAAACCATGAGAATGCACATCCTCATGCCACCATCAGTCGTTTTTTTGAACATCCTGTCACATCATCAACTCGATCAAGAATCCATCTCCATACAAGTGTAAGCCATGCTCAGGTCCATGAAGTAGTCCTCATCTCATCTGCAACATGCTGTCCATGATGATTGGTGTCAATGTGCTGCATGAAATCAACCACATCTATCCCAACATCATCCATATGTGTATCTCTTCCATATGAAGAGATCATCTCATCAATCTCCAACTCTCGGTGTGCCACATCCAGGTCCATGAAGCAACCCCCATCATATCTGCAATGTGCCATCCCTCAAGTCTGCCATAGAAACAAGTATACACCTGTCTCATCTATCCATGTGCTGCCCATGATCATAGATCAATCAGCTCCCATGTGTCAAAAGTAGTTGAGTCTTGGCTCAACCCATGCCCAAGTGTAGTCACCAAGGCATCATCATTGTTGTAACTCCATCACTCCAAAGTGTCCCCAAGTCCACCCTATATGAAGTCCCCAAAAGTCACACCAATCTCACGTCATCATGAGCTCCATAAACCATCCCCAACCAACATCTCAGCAAGCATACAAGTCTTGGCCCAAAGGTCTCTGCAAGATGCCTCAGCTCTCCATGTAGTAGGAATGCTCCATAGTCTGCTCACAATCCCATCCAAGCCCATGGTCTTGTTGTACAAAAGTGCACAACCTCTCCATCGGCTCATAAATAATAAGTCTCCATGTCTCCAACCTGATGTCCATGACTAAGTTGCCCATGTAGTCCAACCAAGTAGACTCATCACAACAATCGGTCATCCTCATCTAGGTCTACAATCTTCGGTCTAGTGAACTCGATCACCCAACCATATCATCATCATCATGAGTCCCTTCCATCATAGCTCCCCCACTGAAGGTTTCACCAAGACTTGCTCTTGGTCTTGGCCATGAGAAGTCCACCCAAGTAACTCAAGTGTGTGCCCTTCAATCTATCCATGAGTCATGCCAGGCACTTAGCCAAAGTGGCTAAAGAATGACCCAATCCCCCACAACGATCATCATGTTCCTCCCTTGTCACGGGCCTTTGTACCTTCTACCATAAGGTCACAAACAACCCAAACAAGTCCTGCAACGGTCAACAATCCTTGCTTCTCCATACAAGGTCTCATCATAGTCATCCATGGCAAGATCCTCCATAGCATCGGCAAACTGGCTTTGCCTTTCCCTGCATACGGTCCATCTACCAAATGCTCAAGTGAAACACAAGTATGAATAATTACTTCATCATCATCATGAGGCTCCTCCATGTGAGTCTCCTTATCCACCCATGTCTGCAAACTACACGATCCTGGTTCAAATTTGATCAATCTCAAGTTCATCCTCCATCATGGTCATGTCTGCAACATCTTCAACTATCATGGTTTCCTCTTCCTTCTTTGCACAATCTGCAACTTCATCTTGCCCCATTGTCCATCCAAGTTGAAGAATTTTGTTTTCAACATTCCTTTCCAAGACTTCAAGTTCCTTTCAAATCCGGGGATTCTCTTCTTTCAACCTCTTCAACCTGTATAAGGTAAGCAAGAGCTTCCCTTCGCATTCTTCCAATCTTTCCATGTCTTGTCATTCAGCTTGGTCCAAGCACAAGGCTTCTCCTATGCTAAACCTGTTTCATTCACCAGCTTCACCAAGGCCCCTACAATCATGAACCGGCCCTTGTTCCACTTGTATGTGAAATCAGCTTCCTTCACCTGCAAGTACCTGCTTCCACTGTCATCAACTGTCAAGCTTCCAAGTGTACCCACACCTGCACTTCGTCACGAGCAACCTTGCTCTAACACCAGCTCCAACCAAGCTCTGATACCAACTGTCAAGTTGTGTATCAGCTTCAATTCTTCAACACCCGAACCTACTCAACAGCTCTGATACCAACTGTCACGCCCCTACACCTGCGGTAGTCTTTCAACTGCTTATAGCGAGGTGCAGCACTACCAATCGTTTTCTTTTCACCAATACTTATGATTGTAGACTACGCCTAACATTCCACTTTTCCTACTTAGTTTGTGTTTCGCAACCAAGTATTATTAATGTGTTCCTTTATACCAATGAATACCCATACACATTCATTATCAACAACAATTATAAACGAAGAAGACAATTGCACAGTATAAAGGGAGGGGCAACTCCCTGCAATATGAGTATGCCCAAATCAATATATTATATAATCTTCACTTTCACAATGTACAGGCTAAGTCCTTGGGAAACCCCAAATTTATACTTAGCCAAATTTCCAACTTTGACAAACTCGGTTGCCCAGCTCGTCGGCACCTCCGCACGGTTGCCGCACGACTCACCAACCCGTCGTTCACCTTGTCGCACGTCTTCGCCGGTTCGCTCTTCGTTTGGTCGCAAACGCCCAAACCGTGTACACTTGCCCACACGCAGTCCCACTTGCCAACTCTTGACAAATGCCCAAATCGTGTGAACAACACGTAGTACCGCTTGCCCAACTCTATGACCTCCAGTTCTAACCTTCGTTCACCTTCGTGCACACTTGCACGATGGGCGGGCGCTCACCCGAGCCACCAAGACACCCTCGCCAAGTCTCAACACAACAACACCTCCGCACAATCAAGTCGGGCATGTCTTGCCCAACGCGTTCACCTCTCACCAAGAGCGTTTCCACCAAGTGCATTCTACCAAGGAGAGTGCATGAGCTATGCGCTCATCTCTCCTCAAACCTGCGCACAAGTGTCTCTCCTCCAAGAGCGAAGTGCGTATGAGAAGTGTGAAGTTTGTTGGTTTTGTTTTGATCTCCAATGCTCCAACATATATATCCATCTTCGTGTATGGGTGGGCTGCCCAGCCGACCGCCCACACACCCCATACTCGCATCGTTCGGGTGCTTGTAAAGTCGGCCACACCCTTCCACCATGGGTCGGCCAACCCCCATCGCAAACGCTCCTCACATATGGGTATAAGCAACGCTCCGTGCCTTAGTCGTTTCACCAAGCTCGCACTTATCGTCACATATCTATCGCACGCCCAGTTGGTCGCTCCACTGTTCGGTCGCACAACCACCCATCGCACCTCCAACACGCGCCCGTCGTGTGCGCACGCCCGGTCGCCCGACGCCCAATCGTCGCACAACTTCGAAGGCATTACAGGTAGGGCCAAAAAAATACTAGTCCGTGCAGGTATATTAAATTGAAGACATCATTTTCGTACGGTTTCCATAGTAAATAGGCATCATTGCCAGATAAGAACTTACTTAAATCAACCCATCACAATTTGAAAAAATAAAATAAAAATATTAAAAAAATAAATATTTTTAGTTTTATAACGTCAACATTATATTTTACTGTTTAATATTTGGTCAAACAATTGTTTAATAGTCGGTAAATCAAAAATAGAATACGTATATCCACTGCCCCTGCAGGGATAATAATAACTAAAGTGGGGTGTGAAGATGCCTTTAAAAGTGTGTAGTTTAATTAAGGGGAGGAGTTGACCCGAAAGTTATGGAAATTTTAGTCATATTTAAAGAAAATCTATTTCCACCCTAAAAACACGATTCCAACACTGTATTTACAAGATTTTTTGAATTTTTTACCTAGATTCTAGCCATTTTTAGTGTCCAGCCAATTAAAATTTGATTAACTAACCTAGAAATTGGCTAACATTGGCTAGCCATGACAATTTTAAAAGGATTAAAAGAAAATTTCTGCTTCTCTCCTCAATTTTTTTTTTCATGTAACCATAAACAAAATTTCGCTACATTAAGTGGAGAGATGAAGGGGACCGGTCACTGGCAACGACCAGCAGCGGCACTGCCTTATGCATTGTGATACCCATAGCTTCTGTCATATCCAGCATCTCAGCCGGTTGGTTGCACGGAAGAGACCAATCGAAGGAATGAAGTAAGGAGGTGAGCATGAGCTGAACCATGCGAATCCCCATGTTCATACCCGCGCAGATCCACCTGCCTGCGCCGAACGGGATTGGCTGGAAATCGGCGCCTCTCATGTCGATGCTGTTGCCCACAAACCTATCAGGATCGAACTCCAGGGGCCTCTCCCAGAGGTCTGGGTCGCGCTGCATACCCCACGTGTTCACGAGGAGACGAGCGTTCTTGGGTATGTGGTACCCCTCTATCGTGCACGCCTCCGCTGCTGTAAGGTCCTTGCTTAACTGGGCGCGGTTGGGCGCGGGCGAGCCGGGCCGCACGACGGACAAATGAGTGCGAGCACGGGCGTGCGGGCAGGCGCACGAGTTGAGCTGCATGCGGGCGGGCGCGCGGGCGGGCACGCGAGTTGAGCTGCACGCGGGCGGGCGCGCGAGTTGAACTGCAAGCGGGTGGGCACGTGGGTGTGCGCGTGAGCTGGGCTGCATGCGGGCAGGGCGCAGTCGTAGGATGAGTTGAAGCACATGGAGGTGCGACGAAACAACGAGTCAAGTGCGACGATACAACAAACTATGCGATGGCGTTTATACGCTCGGTGGAGTGTTGAGCGATGGGTTAGAGGCCGACTTGTGGATGGAGGAGGGCTGACATAACCATGAGGCGCTAAAACGTTGGAGAGGGGTGTGTGATCTGAAAATCGAATGTACTTGTTTAAGGGTGCAAGGTATCCATTTCCCATAATTTCAAATGTGAGCTATACACTCCAAGTGACCTCTAAAAATGTGAAAACTTCTTATTTCTTATACAGAGATAGACTGTAGGGGCATTTACCGGACATGTCACCTCTAAAGAGAGGATGAGTTCCAGAGGCTACCTGGCCCTCTATAGGCTCTGCCTAAAGAAATAACGAAGTAAACACTTAGAAGTCTTTGACATACACATACTTGAAGTTTAATATCTTGCGGAATAAGACAAATAACTTTCTGCAGCTAAATAGGTGATTATGTGTGTATGCAAGTTTTGTATATTTGATGTTTAACACTTTACATCAGTTTTGTTTAGCATATAATCTTCAGCAAATAAAGATATCAAAATGATAAAGCAGTTCACCCCCTCTGGGCTACATCTGCTAGACCAAACCTCTCAAACTAGGCTTGTCCTCTTGTATTGAAAATGCTACAAAGGCTAATACAAGAATATGAGTGTCTCGAAAGATAGATTTGACTGTAAATACAGAATCAGAAGATAGGAGTTAGCTAAACATGCTCTTTCCCAAACACTAAACAGTGAATTTTGTACCTTATACAGTACTTTCCCCAATTGGCCCTAGTGGCCCTTTAAACTTGTATGGAGAATTTCGAGGTGAAGATGACCTCAATTGGTTTTGAAACCTCTGCCATTAGACTCAGAAGGTTGAAAATAGCAGACATAGGCTTTTGAATCACCAAAAATGGATGAACATAGCCCCCAAACAGCTCAAGCACTGAAATGGCCCTCGTGGCCCTGAAAGCTTCCCTGAAGCTAAACAGTGAGAACAATGCCTCAAAAGGCAAAACGAGCTGTAGAAATGGATTCGGAATGTTGAAAACCTTCAGGAATGACCTTCGTTCCACATTCAATGGCTGCACAATTCCCAATGCAGCTCCCAAACTGATTTGGCCCTAGTGGCTCCTGGAACTTCCACGAAGCTAAAACACTTGCAAATGACCTCACATGGCTGTGAAACCTGTGCCAATGGCTTCAGAAGGTCGAAGATACCCAAAATCAAAAAACAATTCGTCCAAAACCGCCTTTCCTAGCCAAAGTTATGGCCATTTAAAGTTTCTCGAGTCTGCCCCTAGAAAAACTCCAGCTAACTGTAGTTGGAGGCCAGATAAGCCCGCCAGTTTTGGCGGTTCGCCCAAATTTGGCGCTCCGCCAAATTTTCCGCCAACTTGACTGTAGTTATTAATGCGCATGTGACCAAAAATTCCGACTGGCAGTTTGCATCGGATTGTGCACCAGCGGTTTAGGGGGTTGAGCCCACGGTTATGGGCCGAGGGTCACATGAAATGGGGCTAGCCCCCTTAAGGCCCCGCCAAAACAAATTTAAACTTCTTAATTAGTTCATTCCACCCATATATCAACAGTCAACCATATGGTGTAATGGTAAAGCGTTGGAGTGTTATTGCACAGGTTGCGTGTTCAAACCCCTTTGCTGCCAAAATTTTAACGCACACCATAAAACTGCGCTGACGTCATGATGCTGTCACTTGGGCCACGTGGCAGCCTGCGGGCCTGCCATGTGGCATCCTCTAATTGGCCTGCCCGAAACCAATGCCCATACATATGCTGACGTTACCATGGACACGTGGCAGCCTCCGGGCCTGCCATGTGTCAGCCGTTGATTCGCTGCCCAAAAAGAATATTCCAAGGAATATTCTTTTTAATTTTTTTTTTTTTTGAAAAATTCAAAAATTAAGGGTTATTGGGCGATTTTGTTTTTGGCATAACTTTCTCATACGACGACCGTTTTTCGAACCGTTTGCAGCACCAGAATCAGGAAGACAAGCTCTATCCGTTCACTTAGGTTCCAATCAGTTCTGAGCACTTTCATTTTTGACCATTTTACGACACTTGGTCCTGAGCTCCTGATCACACCTCCCAAATGAGAAGGCTTGTGGTCCCCAAAAGCTTACTGAATCTCTGAACTGAACTATACAACACTTGAGGAACATCAATATCCTCTTCCGTTCAGCCAACAACTGTCACGATGCCCATCCATGGCACCTCCGCTCCAAAAGAAGCGCTGCCTCCCAAATGAGAAGGCTCTTACAAAGATGAAACACTTCATCATTTCTCCTCTTTACAATCTTGGAGATCAGATTAACTTTTTCCAAGTCAATATTACATTACATGCATGGTTAAAAACAAAGTAATCAACCCTTCAAGTTAATCACACATACATGTTTAAAATACAAGGAAATCATCATGATCCCTGTGCTCATGCATATCATTCTCATGCATGCAGTTTATCCTTCAACTTTCTCTTAAGTACAATATCCTTGATCACATGTTAATGTACTTTCAAAGCTGAAATGAATATAACTTTCGCTGCGATAGAGTGAGTCTCATACTCAGCTTTTCCATCCTGCAACTTGCATTCCCTTAATCAAGAAATGCATTCAATCAAAAGACATGCAACTTCAATTGGATAAGAATTCTAACCATTTCTTACCAATCCATTTCAAAGGTTCTTCCTTTAACTGCAAATCGATATCAACATGTGTATCATCCTGACACATATCAATGATGGAAACTTCCTTCCCATTCTTGCCATACTCTTTCTCCCATTTCTTTAATTTTTGTGGAAGCATTGTTGGATTCAGAGTCCAACACCTTTCAGCAGTATGTCCATGCTTATGGCAATAAGTGCAACACATGTTAATCTTCTTGACAGCATGACTTGCATTGTTCATTGGAACTTTTGCTTCTCACCTCCTTTCTTTAACCAGTTTCCTGTATGTTGCCATTCTTTTCCAACATCTAGAAACATTATGGTTAACCAAACCACAAAAAGAACATGCAATTCTTTTCCAATGCTTACGTGGAAATTTTCCATGCTTTACATGATCAAAGGAAATATGATTGAAATCAGATTTATACCTTTCTCTTTCACCTTCATCACCTTCATGAGGAGGTGAATCAAATGAAGAAGAAGCTCCTTTTGGAACACCATCAATCCCTTCAATGGTTTTAGAGCTTTCACCACTTTCTTGTTCAAGTGCATTCTTATGCACACCTTCTTCTTGCAAGGTATGTTTCAAACTATTGCATTCCCCAAGAATACAATCTTTACCAACTTGAGGTAGGGAACTTGAAATGAAACTCCTTCTAGGAACTGTTTCAATTGCCTTCATGGCTGCTTTGGAACTTTCTCCATAAGATTGTCCATAGCCAAGACCCAAATTCTTAGGCCTTACCTCAACCATTATTGGCTCAACTATACCCTGTGCATGTTTGCCCAATCCTTTTCCTTCATATCCCATTTTGGACATCAACTTGGACCCTATGCCTCTGGTATGTTTCTCAAAAGAACCAACATAAACATTCTTATAAGAATTTGAAGACAAACTAGAATTGTTTACCTCTTCTTCAAGCTAATACTTGGCTAAGGCTTCTTTGGCAACAAGGAGTTGTGTCTCCAACTCATGCATCCTTTCCAAATTCATGTTTGCAATATGAAGTTGGCCTTCCATTTCCTGCAATTGGTCAGAAAGCAACTGCTTCTCTTCCCTCATGGAATTCAACTGCTCTTGAAGTCTAGAGCTCTTTCTTTCATCCTCATACATTTCTCTCACCATATTCATCATGATGAAAAATTCTTGCTTCAAGTCTTCATCAAAAAATCTTGTGAAGGAGGACGGTTTTGAGAACTCACTTATGGAAGTTGTCATTATAAAAATGAACAAAAGAGCTTCAGCAAACTCAAACAACAAGTAGTTTGCCCAATAATAAAGCAGTCAATCTTCAACACTACTTAAGACACCTTTCAAGCTACACAATCAAGCTATTGATGTCAGTCAAGCAAACCTAGTGCTCTGATACCATCTGATCTGAAAATGGAATTTACTTGTTTAAGGGTGCAAGGTATCCATTTCCCATAATTTCAAATGTGAGCTATACACTCCAAGTGACCTCTAAAAATGTGAAAACTTCTTATTTCTTATACAGAGATAGACTGTAGGGGCATTTACCGGACATGTCACCTCTAAAGAGAGGATGAGTTCCAGAGGCTACTTGGCCCTCTACAGGCTCTGCCTAAAGAAATAACGAAGTAAACACTTAGAAGTCTTTGACATACACATACTTGAAGTTTAATATCTTGCGGAATAAGACAAATAACTTTCTGCAGCTAAATAGGTGATTATGTGTGTATGCAAGTTTTGTATATTTGTTGTTTAACACTTTACATCAGTTTTGTTTAGCATATAATCTTCAGCAAATAAAGATATCAAAATGATAAAGTAGTTCACCCCCTCTGGGCTACATCTGCTGGACCAAACCTCTCAAACTAGGCTTGTCCTCTTGTATTGAAAATGCTACAAAGGCTAATACAAGAATATGAGTGTCTCGAAAGACAGATCTGACTGTAAATACAGAATCAGAAGATAGGAATTAGCTAAACATGCTCTTTCCCAAACACTAAACAGTGAATTTTGTACCTTATACAGTACTTTCCCCAATTGGCCCTAGTGGCCCTTTAAACTTGCATGGAGAATTTTGAGGTGAAGATTACCTCAATTGGTTCTGAAACCTCTGCCATTAGACTCAGAAGGTTGAAAATAGCAGACATAGGCTTTTGAATCACCAAAAATGGATGAACATAGCCCCCAAACAGCTCAAGCACTGAAATGGCCCTCGTGGCCCTGAAAGCTTCCTTGAAGCTAAACAGTGAGAAGAATGCCTCAAAAGGCAAAACAAGCTGTAGAAATGGATTCCGAATGTTGAAAACCTTCAGGAATGACCTTCGTTCCACATTCAATGGCTGCACAATTCCCAATGCAGCTCCCAAACTGATTTGGCCCTAGTGGCTCCTGGAACTTCCACGAAGCTAAAACACTTGCAAATGACCTCACATGGCTGTGAAACCTGTGCCAATGGCTTCAGAAGGTCGAAGATACCCAAAATCAAAAAACAATTCGTCCAAAACCGCCTTTCCTAGCCAAAGTTATGGCCATTTAAAGTTTCTCGAGTCTGCCCCTAGAAAAACTCCAGCTAACTGTAGTTGGAGGCCAGATAAGCCCGCCAATTTTGGCGATCCACGCAAATTTGGTGCTCCGCCAAATTTTCCGCCAACTTGACTGCAGTTGTTAATGCGCATGTGACCAAAAATTCCGGCTGGCAGTTTTCATCGGATTGCGCGCCAGCGGTTTAGGGGGTTGAGCCCACGGTTATGGGCCGAGGGTCACATGAAATGGTGCTGGCCCACTTAAGGCCCCGCCAAAACAAATTTAAACTTCTTAATTAGTTCATTCCACCCATATATCAACAGTCAACCATATGGTGTAATGGTAAAGTGTTGGAGTGTTATTGCACAGGTTGCGTGTTCAAACCCCTTTGCTGCCAAAATTTTAACGCACACCATAAAACTGCACTGACGTCATGATGTTGTCACTTGGGCCACGTGGCAGCCTGTGGGCCTGCCACGTGGCATCCTCTGATTGGCTTGCCCGAAACCAATGCCCATACATATGCTGACGTTACCATGGACATGTGGCAGCCTCCGGGCCTGCCACATGTCAGCCATTGATTCGCTTCCCAAAAAGAATATTACAAGGAATATTCTTTATTTTTTTTTTGAAAAATTCAAAAATTAAGGGTTATTGGGCGATTTTGTTTTTGGCATAACTTTCTCATACGGCGACCATTTTTTGAACCGTTTGCGGGGCCAGAATCAGGAAGACGAGCTCTATCTGGTCATTTAGGTTCCAATCAGTTCTAAGCACTTTCATTTTTGACCATTTTACGAAACTTGGTCCTGAGCTCCTGATTAGTGTGTGTGGCATTGGTGGGGCGGTTGGCTGGGCAGCCCACCCACAAGTTACAATGGGTATATACATGATGCGTTGGAGAGCATTTGGAGATCATTCAAACAGCACTTCGTAGGTACTCAAGAAGACAAGTGCACAGAAAAGAGGAGGAGTGTGCATAGCTCACGCGCATCTCTTGGAGGAAGTCGTTCACTTGGTAAAGGTTCTTGGAGTTGGTCGAAGGTTGGGAAAGGTGTGCCCGGGTATGTTCTAAAGCGCAGATTTGTGTGAGACTTGAGGAGGGGGTCTTGGTGTCTCGGGTGAGCACCCTCCCACCGTGCAAGGTGTGCACAAATGTTGTAAAAGGCTGTTTTGCCTTTGTTGTAAAATTGGCTAAGTATAGACTTGGATTTTGCCAAGGATACTTGTGAAGCTTGTATTATTGAAGAAAGACTGATTACTATATATTGTTGGGCAGACTCATTTTTCAGGGAGTTGCCCCTCCCTTTATACTGTGTAATTGTTGTTCTCTTTTATAATTGCTGATGATAATGAATGAGTATGGGTGTTCATTAGTATAAAGGTTAAACATAATATTGCTTGGTTGCAAAACACAAACCAAGTAAGGAAAAGTTAATTAGGCGTAGTCCATGAACATTAGTATTGGTGATAAGAAAGTGTTCGGTGGTGCCGCACCTCGCTATAAGCGGTTGGAAGACTACCGCAGGTGTAGGGGCGTGACAGTTGGTATCAGAGCTAGTGCCAGGGAGCTGGTGCTGTTGTTGAAGTTGTTGAGCAGGGTTGCTTGTGACGGTGAAGCAGGTACTTGCAGGTGAAGGAAGCCGTTTCACACAAGTGGAACAAGGGTTGGTTCAGGTTGTAGGTGACTTGGTGAAGCTGTTGGATGGTCGAAACTAGATTGCAAAAGAAGAAGAAGCTGTTAGAGATGGCAGCCGAATCTCAGGCTGGGTCTAGTCATCATGTGCAGGATGCTACTATAACACTTATGGAAAAGGTGTTGTTGAGGATGGAGGTTATGGAAACTTCCTGGGATAAGAAGATGGACTTGTTCGCTAAAGAGCAAGAGGCCAATTCGAAGATAAAGGAAGAGTTTGATGAACTCCGGACACAACATGAGTACACTGATCTTATGTGTACACAACTTGAAGTAAGGGTCAAGGAGGTTGAAGAAGCAAGGGATCAAGGTCTTGCAGAGATCGTGAACTTGAAGAAATCTCTTGACGAAGCCAGGGATGAGATCGCGATGTTGAAGAAGGCCGTGAGGCATAACTCAGATGGAGGAGTGCCTCATGTGAAAGTCAAGGAACCGAAATCTTATGATGGTACAAGGAATGTAAAGACACTTGGCAACTTTATATGGGACATGGAGCAATACTTGGAACGGTTGGGTCTATCTGATGATGAGACAAAGGTCAAGGTAGCTGCTCAGTTCTTAACAAAGGATGTTAAGATGTGGTGGCGAAGAAGGATGGACCAGATTGCCAATGGCAGTGCTGATGACATCACTTCATGGGATGACATGAAGAAAGCTTTGCAGACCCATTTCAGTCCTCAGGATGAAACATGGGAAGCAAGGACAAAGATTAAGTACATAAAGCAGACTGGGAGCCTACAAGCATATCAGCGAGAGTTTGCAAGTGCAGCTCTGGAACTTCCTGACATGGCGGAGAGGGACAAGGTTTTCAACTTCATTATTGGGTTGAAGCCTTGGGCACGCAATGAAGTGAAGAGGCAGAAGATTAGGACACTTGAGGAAGCTTTTGCTACTGTTGACAGGTTGGTGGAGCATTATGATGAGACTTTTGATGATAGGAAGAAGAAGTTCGATAAGCCGAAGGAAAAGAAGAAGGATGATGCTTCGAAATCGGATGATAGTTCGAAGACAAAGAAAGCCTTGAAGTGTTGGATATGTGCTGGACCACACACAGTGAAGAATTGTCCTTCTAGACTGAAAGTGGCTGCGATTGCACAATCTGATGCGAAGAATGAAAGTGCTTCTGTGGGGATGATGCAGATACTTGGTGCTTCTGCTACTATGGAGGTGGTCTCTAGGAGGGATCCTGAGAGGAACAGATTGGAGTATGTTCGGATGAAGGTTGGAGGTGCTGACGTACTCACTATGGTGGATAGTGGGGCTTCCCACAACTTCATGGGCGAAGATACTGCGAGAAGAATTGGGTTGAAATTTGTACCGGCAAAGGCACAAATGAAGACAGTGAATTCTCCTCCTATTGAAGTTCTTGGTATAGCTGAAAGGGTGGACACTACACTTGGTGAATGGACAGGGAAGGTTGATTTCACTATAGTGTGGATTGATGACTATGAGGCTATATTGGGGATGGAATTCATGAAACAATTTGATGCCATGATTGTTCCACATTTGAAGAAGCTCTACATTTATGATGGAAGGGAAGATGTACCCATTGGTGTGCCAACCATTGGAGTGACAAGGCCTGATTGTAAATTGGGAGTGATGCAAATGGAGGACGAGAAGAGAATGGGAGACATGAGTAAGCGGTTGTCTACTGTTGAGGCAAAGCTTACCGAGCAGTCATTGGTCATCAGGTCACTTTCAGATAGCATCTTGGACTTGTCAAGAAGGCTAGAGTTGGTTGAGGATGATGATGATGACGAGGTATATGTGAGGCCAGATGTCCAGAAGGAAGACCGGGTTGCTTATCTACAAAGGATGGAGATTGAGGATCCTGATAGGTGGATTGAGTTGATTAGTGAGGGAGAGCCTTTAGGCTCTACTCCCTCTACATCTTCTTAGAGGGATAAGGAGATGGGACTCAATGTTAGCTGCTCATGGCAGTGGGTCCCTAAGCATGTTGAGAAGGTATGATTGATGATGTAGGGGTGGTTAGGCATCAAGCATCATGACATGTTGCAGATGATATGGATGGAGTTTCCATGGACCTGAGCATGGATTATACTTGTTGAGATAGATTCTTAAAGAGTCAAGAATGTGGCAGGTTGTTCTGGAAAACAAATGATGATGGCATGAGGATGTGCATTCTCATGGTTTGAGTGTGACAGTTGGATTAGCTACCCGACTAGTTCAGACATGGGGGCCGGCATGTACAAAGATGTGTTAGCATTGTGTTGGAGTATCATGACAGAGGTTCACATGATGACACATGATGAGGTCGACACGGGATGTTACAGTGGAGATTGTGGCAGAGGGGTCGATGATCATGGATCGAGATGATATCTGATGGAGGATATACCGTTGAGGTCTATACCTTGATATGGAGAGCTTGGTGGCAGTTGGTCACTAGGGCGGAGACATGATGGAGATGGAGTTCTACATATGTTGCAGGGATGTTTGCCTTATGTGGAGGAATTAACATCATGGATAGTGATGATCTTGGTGGATGGCTACCGAGATGGTATGTTTTCGAGGACGACAACGACTTCAGGTGGAGGAGGATGTAAGGTCCTTGGTTAACCGGGCGCGGTTGGGCGAGTGGGCGTGGTTGGGTGTGGGCGAGCCGAACCGCACGACGGACAAATGAGCGCGGGCATGGGTGCGTGCTCGAGCTGGGCTACACGTGGGCAGGGCGCGGGCGGGCGCGTGAGTTGGGCTACACGCGGGCAGGGCACGGGCGTAGGACGAGTTGAAGCACACGGAGGTGCGACGAAATAGCGAGTCAAGTGCGACGATACAACAAACTATGCGATGGCGTTTATACACTCGGTGGAGCGTTGAGCGATGGGTTAGAGGCCGACTTGTGGATGGAGGAGGGCCGACATAACCATGAGGCGCTAAAACGTTGGAGAGGGGTGTGTGTAGCATTGGTGGGGCGGTCGGCTGGGCAGCCCACCCACACGTTACGATGGGTATATACATGATGCGTTGGAGAGCTTTGGAGCATCATTCGAACAACACTTCGCAGGTACTCAAGAAGACAAGTACGCAGAAAAGAGGAGGAGTGTGCATAGCTCATGTGCATCTCTTGGAGGAAGTCGTTCACTTGGTAAAGGTTCTTGGAGTTGGTCGAAGGTTGGGCAAGGTGTGCCCAGGTATGTTCTAAAGCACAGATTTGTGTGAGACTTAAGGAGGGGGTCTTGGTGTCTCGGGTGAGCACCCTCCCACCGTGCAAGGTGTGCACAAATGTTGTAAAAAGCTGTTTTTCCTTTGTTGTAAAATTGGCTAAGTATAGACTTGGATTTTGCCAAGGATACTTGTGAAGCTTGTATTATTGAAGAAAGACTGATTAATATATATTGTTGGGCAGACTCATTGTTCAGGGAGTTGCCCCTCCCTTTATACTGTGCAATTGTTGTTCTCTTTTATAATTGTTGATGATAATGAATGAGTATGGGTGTTCATTAGTATAAAGGTTAAACATAATATTACTTGGTTGCGAAACACAAACTAAGTAAGGAAAAGTGAATTAGGCATAGTCCATGAACATTAGTATTGGTGAAAAGAAAGTGTTCGGTGGTGCCGCACCTCGCTATAAGCAGTTGGAAGACTACCGCAGGTGTAGGGGCGTGACAGTTGCCATCCGAGGCACGAGGAGGGGCACTGAAGGGTGCAGCCTTAAAGTCTCTTTCACCACCACCTGCAAGTATGATAGGTTTTGGCGGTCCGACTCCTTTGGCGTCGTTTGCTCTCCTTTCATGGCGGAGTCTATTTCCTGCTGACATTTCTTCATCATATGTGGGTGGCGTATCAGTTCTGCCATTGCCCATTCCACCGTGCTTGAAGATGTATCGGTCCCTACAGCGAACAGGCTCTGAACAAGATAAAACATGGATACTTTGTAAATAATAAAAATATATGCATTCTTAACAAAATCTCAAATTGCCTGCTAGGTAAATGGTATAGAAAATATATAAGTCAGTTTGCCTTTACTCTTCCTAGGTAAATGGTATTAAAAAATCTGAAATTGCCTTGGTTCTGCCTAGGTAAATGGCAGAGAAAATATATACGTTGGTTTAAACCTTTTTTTACGAAATTTCGCATTGAAAATAATGGAAAATGATATATATTGACTTTATGAAAGGTGCAGTATCTTTCGCTAAAAATGATATATATTTTCAAATAAAGTCGCAATCTCTTTATGGAACGATGAAAACTAGAGGGATGGAAGAAATTATTTAAAGGTTATTTATATAAAATATTATTATGAAATATTTAAATTTTTATAAATAAATTTATAAATAAAAATTTTTATTATAATTTATCTCTATTTATTTTATCATTTTATTTCAAGATTTAGCAATTTTTTTTAGAAGGATCAATTTTTTTGAGAGATTTTTTTTAGGATGAAAAGTGATTTGATTCCTTAGTATTTGGTAGATCTCGAGTTAAGATGATTGTAGGTTGGTCTTTCCCCTTTAGATAGACTATATTCCACAGACATTACAACATCTCTTCAATACAAAATTGGAGTTTTTCTCAACATCTCTTCATTACAAAATTGGAGTTTTTCTCAACATCTCTTTCAAGTCCCATCATCAGGACAAATGGTTGACAAATGGTTGAGAGAAGAGAGGGTAAATAGTTGATCCATATCTATCTATCTCTTCTTCCCTCCCTCCCTCCGTTAGTCTGTTCTTCCCTTTCTCGCCCCTTTATCTATATCTCTATTTCACTTGATGTCTCCTTTTTGTCTCTCTATCTCACCCCCTAAACATACTCTCTCTCTCTCTCCATATGACCGATGTCTCTCTCTCCCACTCCTTGTCCCCCTCTCTCTCCCCTCATGCTCTCCTCTCTCCCTCACTCTCTCTCAATCTCTCCCTTGTCACTCCCTATCCCTCTCTCCACCTTCCTCTCCATGTCTTTCTTCTTCTCTCCATATCTCTCCCCTCCAACTCCATCTTTCTCTCTCTCCCTCTCTCTCCAACTAAAACTGTCACTATCTCTCTTTCTCCTCTCCATCTTTGTGTCTCCTTCTCTCCCACCTCCCTCTCTCTCCACCCTAAAATGTCACTATCTCTCTTTCTCCTCTCTTCAACTTCTCTCCCTCCCTCTCTCCTCTCCTCTCTCTTTTCCCTCCTCTCTTCTCTCCCTCTCCATCTCTCCCTTCTCACTCCCTCTGTCTCCATCTCTATGTTCTCCCCCTCCAGTCCTCTTACCCTCCAACTCTCTTGACACATTTCTAAATGCACTTTGGCTAAAAAAAATTGCAATGAAACCATTATTATCATTTTAATTTATTATATCATAGAAAACAAAACACACCACCAAACTCCCTTGTCACTCTCTCTCCATCTCATCAGTCCTCCTCTCTCTCTATTTTCTCCCCCTCTTATACTCCATCTCTCTGGACACATCTACATGAATTCTAAATGCACTCTGGCTAATGAAAATTGCAATGAAAAGATTATTATCATTTTAATTTACTATATCAAAGATCATATAAAGGGTCAAGAATACTGAAGAAAACACCAGCAAAAACATGAGATGTGGCGAAGTCTTGGAATATGTAAGAAAACATAGATGGTAAATAATAGAAAGAAAAGAAGCACGTGCTGCCAAAATCTCAGCAGAAACGCTCAGGAAAACATTAAAAACTGAGAATTCAAAATAGAATGGGAGCATTTACTGTTCAATTCAATTAAATCAAATTTAATAAGACTCACCAGTAAAAGGCCCTTATATCTGTATCTGTAAGCTTCCCTCCTTCACCATCCTCATCATTTCTGAGAGCCCAGAGCACACTCAGAAAATCGCCCCTTCCTCCATTAATCGAACCTATCTGGCGCTCCTTTATCATCTTGGTGAAGAACTCGTCGTACCTCTTGTGCAGCTTCTTCATCTTGGTCTTCACGCCCTACAGATCCAGCCAAGCCAAAGACGGCACATAGTCCCCAATAATAAACATCCCCGACAATTTCATTTGCTCCACCACCATTTCCCTGAACTCACTGGCCTTCGCCCCCTGGGATTCAAACACGCGCTTGCTCAACATAATCTGCACGAGAACATTGGCAGTGTAGATGTTGAACAGCTCCCCAAGGTTCACAACCTTCCCTTGTCACTCATGTTCAAAAATCGACTTCAGCAGCATCCCGACCTCCACTTCTCACACGGGAGGCTGCAGAACCTCCAGGGCCTTCCCGGAAAAGAGATGAATAGTACAGACCTTGCGCAGCATTCTCCAGTGGGGGCCATAGGGACCCCAGACCAGGCCGTTGGCATCGTAGCCGATATATTTGGCGGCTGTGTTGCCCAAACGGTTGGAGAAGTTGACGTCGTTAGTTTTTAGGAACGCCTCCGCTATCTTTGGGGAAGAAACGACCACCGTGTCGATTGTCCCAAGCTTCATATACATAAGCGGACCATATTGTTTGGAAAGTTGATAGAGCGAGTGATGGGGCATGTTGCCCAGAAGTGGAAGGCTGCCGATGACAGGCCATCCAGACGGACCCGGGGGAAGCCGAAACCGTTTTCTCAGGCTCTGTTTCACCACACAGATTAGACCGATCGCCAGCGCTAGGATGATCAGACTCGGCGGTTGGCCGAGGCTCAACATCACCTTAGCAAAAGCGCTATGCAGCAAATCAAGCATTGACTCCATGGTTTCTTCCTCGCTCAACATATTGCAATGGAGCACGTTGCAGCTGCAGATTGCGATGACAAAGAAGAGGAAGCCGTGATGTTTGAGGATGTTGCAGATATGACAACGATGGAAGATGAACTTGAAATTGATCTAGTTGGACCAGGATCGTGCAGTTTGCATACATTGGTGGATGAGGATACTCACATGGACGAGCCTTATGATGAAGTAAGTACTACTTATACTTGTATCTCAGTTGAGCTTTTGGTAGATGGGCCGTGTGCAGGGAAGGGCAAAATCAGTTTGCTGATGCAATGGAGGATCTTACCATGGATGTCTACAATGAGACCTTGTATGGAAAGGCAAGGACCATTGATTATTGCAGAGCTTGTTGGGGTTGTTTGTGACCTTATCGTAGAAGGTGCAAATTCCCGTGACAAGGGAGGAACATGATGATTGTTGCGGAGGAATGGGTCATGCTTTAGCCATATGAAGAAATTGGCTAAGTGCCCGGCATGACTCATGGACAGATTGGAGAAGGGCACACACTTGGGTTTGATGATACTTGGGTGGACTTCCCATGGACGACACCAAGAGGAAGTCTTGGTGGAACCTTAAGTGGGGGAGCCATGGTGGAAGAGACTTGTGACTTGATGATGATATGGTTTGGGTGATCGTGTTCACTAGACTGGATTGTAGACCTGGATGATGATGACAGATTGTTGTGATGGGTCTACTTAGTTGGACAACATGGGCAACTTAAGTCATGGACATCGAGTTGGAGACATGGAGCATGGAAGTATTATGCAGGGAAATTATGCAGGAACACTTGTAGAGGTGTCACTTATGGACATCCAATGAGGAGTGCCAAGGCAGAGATGTTGTGTAGGTGGATTTTTTGATGTGACATGGATATGTTTTATTTATGAGCCGATGGAGAGGTTGTGCACTCTTGTACAACAAGGCCATGGACTTGGTTGGATTTGTGAGCAGACTATGGAGCATTCCTACTACATGGAGAGCTGAGGCATCTTGCAGAGACCTTTGGGCCGAGACATGTATGCTTGCTGGGATGTTGGTTGGAGATGACTCATGGAGCTCATGATGACATGAGGTTGTGACTTTTAGGGACTTCATATTATGGTGGACTTAGAGGATCTAATGCATTGAGGAGCTAAGGTCAAGGACTTTGATGCAGTATGGGGTGCATACTTTTGAGTACATATATGGGTGTGCTTGAGAGAGTGACTTGATGTGGAGGATCAATATGAGACACTTTGGAGTGATGGAGTTACAATGATGATGATGCCTTGGTGGCAACACTTGGGCATGGGTTGAGTCGAGACTTAACCACTTTTGATACATGGGAGATGAGACAAGTGTATACTTGTTTCCTTGGCAGACTTGAGGGATGGCACATTGCAGATATGATGGAGGTTGCTTCATGGACCTGGATGTGGCACATCAAGAGTCGGGGTTGATGAGAGGATCTCTTCATTTTGAGGAGATGGATCTTACACATATGGATGATGATGTTGGGATAGATGCGGCTGATTTCATGCAGCACATTGACACCAAACATCATGGAAAACATGTTCCAGATGAGATGGAGTTTACTTCATGGACCTGGACATGGCTTACTTAGATGGAGATGGATTCTTGATCGAGTTGATGTTGTGACAAGAGTTTGAGAAACAACTGATGGTGGCATGAGGATGCGCACTCTCACGGTTTGAGCGTGATAGTTGGACTAGCTACCCAACTAGTTCAAATCATGGGGTCTGGAAGTGTACATAAATGTGTTAACATTATGTTGGAGTATCATGGCAGTAGTTCACACGATGGCAATACATGATGAGGTCGATACGATATGTTGCAGCAAGCATGTAGCTTGAGTTGGAGGGATCAACCTTCCACAGTGGGAGCACCATGTGGGGAATGCGACAGATGTGGTTGATGATCATGGATTGAGGAGAATTTTTTATTCATGGAGACATGAGCCTTTATGGTTTGTGCGATGGTAGAGCAGAGGCAGGTAGCATGGGCATCTTTGGATGTTGGAGCTAGCGACACTTTGCGATGTCGTATGATGGTGTTGTCGAGGATGACAACCGTTTAGAGTGGCGGAGTATGTCAAGCCCACGAGTTTGGCATACTGGGCAGGCACATTTAACTAACGGATCAGCGAGAGTTGGCACGGGTGCACGACGGGCGAGCGACGAGCTGGGCGATTGAACAGCGAGTGAGAGCGCATGAGAACGGTGCGACGAGATGACTGAACGAAGGAAACATGTGACACAAAGTCATCTTGTAAAAATGACTAATTGTTGGGCAGTGGAAAGTTTATATGTGGGGGAGGTCCCGCACATGGGCGCCCATAGCATGGGCCGACGCGAAGTTAGGGCAAGTTGGATGAAATAGTGGGTTGGCTTGGTGAGTTGATGCCCCAAATGATGGGCCAACCGCCATATAAGTAAAGCGTTGGAATGGTGGCAGAAATCATTCAAGAATGTTTCCAAGTGTTCGTATGAGCTGGAGGGCGAGCTAACTTGGAGAGGACTGAAATTTGGCAAAGTGTAGGCAGACTCTTGGGCCAAAACATTAAGCTAAGGCAAACGCAAAAAACGGAGCCACAGATCATGCGAAGGTGTGCAAGAGCGTCGGGCCAAACGATCATGCGAGGGCGTCGGACCGAACGACCGGGTGAGGGCATCCAAGGGCATTTGTGTGAACGACAAGGCGAGGTCGTGCGAAGGTGAATGGGCGAGGGTGTGCGAGGGCATCGGGCCAAACGAGCGAACGGGCGAGGGCGTGCAAGGGTGCTGGGCCGAACAAGTGAACGAGCGAGGGTGTGCGAGGGCGTGCGAGGGTGTTGGGCTGAACAAGTGAACGAACGAGGGCGTGCGAGGGCGTTAGGCTGAATGAGCGAACAGTCGAGGGTGCCAGGCTGAACGACTGAATGGGCAAGGGCGTTCGCCTGAACGAGTTGATGGCGTTCAGTTGAACGAGCCGAGGGTCAATGATGTGCTGGTGATGGTGAATGAGGTGCGATGGGCGGAAGTATCCTTGGACACTTCGAACGGTGGTTTGGGTAGTGTGAACAGTGCAGGCCGAATTGCATGATTTGACAGATATTGTACCAAGGAAACTTGGGGTTTCCTGTAAAGACTTTAAAACTGAATATTTTGTAAAGTATTGATATTATCGGGCATACTCATATTTTAGGGAGTTGCCCCTCCCAGTTTATCGTTTGTTGTGCATATATGTGTAGAAGATAATAATGATGAATGATGTAAGAAAGTTTCTGTTGTGTTAATGAAAGAATACTTAGGAAAGTTGAAAAATAAACTAAGTATAGAAAGTAGGCGTAGTCCACGATCGCAATTATTGTTAAAAAGAAAGTGGTCAGTGGTGCCGCACCTCCTATAGTGCGGTTGGAAGAGTACTGCTAGTGTAGGGGCGTGACAGGCACTGCCTTTATGTTTTTTTGTTCTTTATGTCTTTTGGAATGAAAGATTTTCTATATGGGATCACTGAATGAATCGCTGATGAAGTATACGTTTTTTATTACATAGGATAGCTGAATACTTTTTCATTACTGTAACTTGTTTGATATTGTATTGGGATATATTAGAATGTCACAAGCTAGATGAAAAATCTATATGATGATATTTACAGATGTAATATGCTCCTGGACAGATGTATTGGTTTATACTTATATATATAAATGTAGTGTTTTCTTCTTCCTGAAAAAAAATCTAATTCCTGATTAGCATATAAATTGAAAAGAAAATTACATCCACCAAAGATCGGCATACGGCAAGTGTTATGCCCCAAATAAACTCCTCAATCCCACGAAGGTCGTAGTCCACTCCGCGTCTCAGTAACAAGAAGTCCATTTGATTGATACAATTAATTTGATCGATAAACCAAATTGTATGTAAAATAAATATGGATTTAATATGAGTTGAGAGGGATCCAATTTTTTTATTTGTAAATTTTTTTATGAGCCCTACATTATTTAAATGTTTTGTATAGTTATTTATTTATTTTTTTAATTTTCATTTTGGTCGACATGACCAAAATTTCAACTTCGATGTGTTACACATGATACTGGCTTGTAGAATGAGCAAAATAAATTTAAATAGAATATAAAATTATGTATTAAATAAATAAATTTAAATTTATTTTAAAATAGAAATTTAAATATATATGATATAAATTTAGATATATATATATATATATATATATATATATATAAAATAAAAAATAAATGAATAAAAATTAAAATAAAATTAGATTGTGATATATATTGTTGATGTATTAATATACAATAACTATTAATTAAAGATATAACTATTAATATATTAAGGGTGTGTGTATATATATATATATATATATATATATATATATATATATATATATATATATATATATATATATATATAAAGGTTTTGTATTAATTAAGGAAGTTGAAATACATATACTAATACGATCCAATGGAAGATCTGTATTCCTATAGCATATACCAATTCGAAACTAATTACATGCATACTGAAATTAACTAAAGTTTTTCCTCTTGGGCTTCTCTATTTTCAGACCAGACATCATTGAGAGAAACTATAGTCATAGGACCATAATAGACACGTGACATGCAACCTCTTTGTTCATCTTCAGTTTCCCACTTACAAAACCATGGGAGACGAGCCTCTAGGGTGAATGCTCTAAACAGAACTCCAATTCCAACATGCAAGAGTCAACCACCATTTCCATATGCCTTTGTTATAGGAACCGCACAAAACTCACCAAATCATAACCACTATCTAATGGAGGATGCCACGACAAAAAAAAAACTGGGTGGCGACTCTATATGTCACTGTAATCCCAAGAAAGAGTTGCCCATGCATGGCCAAACTAGATCACTAGGCTGGAGAATGAGGGAGTAGACCAAACTCCCCCCCCCCGCTCTCTCCACCCACTTTCATTGGTCTCCATCTAACGAAGATACATTTGTCATAACACTCACACTTGAGCTAGAAGGACCTCCAAGGTCTCCTCCATCTTACTCGCAATGAACATGGCTCTCTATGTGAATTAGGCAGGCATCAATCCCATGTACATAGAAACACAAATTCCACAACATCCTCTTAACATCTTCCAGAGATGCGAAGATGCTGTATTTTTCAATTTGTTTGTCTCTAAGGAACAAACCCAACAGTGTCTTCATTTGCCAATGAAGAGACATTGATTTGAGATACTATTTTTGCCTCTTGAGTGTCTAGGGTCTAGAACCCACCCATCTAAGTCTTCAAACAATTTTGAATAAGACTTTCTTTCTTTTCCAAATTTCGTCTCTAACTTCCTTATCTCAAGACACACTTTTGGTCAAAGCATTAAAATAAAATGTCACAAACTAGTGAGAAAACAATCTAGCTTGTGTAATTAAAAATATCAATATTAAGAGCAAGGGTCAAAAAATTTCTACATTAAGATAATGTAAATTAAAATATAGTAATTGAGTTTAGCTTAGGTGATTGGGCAAAATAATTGTTATCCTATCCATGTAGATTCAAATCTTATAAATTGGCATGTTGACTCTATAAAACAAAATAACTTTATTATACCCTTAAATGAATCTATATAAATTAAAATATAAATAAGTTAAATAATACACATTGTATCGCAATTAATTATAAAGAAAAACTTATAAAATTAGTAACTTGATTTCGCAACCATCAAAATTATTAGAAATTCAATAATTGCAAAATTAAATTATATATTTATTAAGACAAAACTACAATCTTATTATTTACTATGTTATATAAAAAAATATAATTTTCAATAACAAAATATTTATAGTAAAAATAAATTGATTTATTAAATTTTACTAAATATAATTAAAATTAAAAAAAAAATTGCTATATCTATACACCATATATTAAGTCAAGGATTTACTTATGTTTTTTTATTTTATCCATTGAATATCACACACCATATATTAAGTTAATGATTTACTTATGTTTTTTATTTTATCCATTGAATATCACAATATTCTATTTAAGAAACAAAATGAAAAAGTTGTTAAATCAATAATAAGCTATATTAATTATATACCAAACATATATTTCATAAAATCCATTTTCATGCATCATACAGTAAGTCAAAAATTGACTTAATACTATTTTCATCCTAAATAATTATTCAACATCAGATTATTCTCATCCAACTAATAAGATAAAAAAAATTATTAAACCAATAATTAACTTAGCATAGGATACATTGCAACATCTCCGTAACTTTTGTATCATTAAATCACATCATTCTATTATTATAATATATCATATTTAGAATAAAAAGGAAAATTATCTGGGTAGTACAATGGAAGGGCATGGCTTAATTAACTTAGTATACGGTACATTGCAACATCTCCCTAACTTTTGTATCATTAAATCATATCATTCTATTATTATAATATATCATATTTAGAATAAAAAGGAAAATTATTTGGGTAGTACAATGGAAGGGCATGGCTTGAAGAGGTGGAAGGGCATGGTTTGAAAGGGCCATTTTTTTGGTTTTTTTTTACATTAAATCTGATGACATGATTTTCACTGAAATTGTAATATTTTTTCATTTAAATTACATTTTAAAATGTAAAAATATATTTACTATATTGTAAATTTTTTTGAACATTTAGATTAGACAATACCCATCCTATGAGATAAAAATTAATCAAAAACTTTTATCCGAAATAATTTTTTTTTTACATTTAGATCAACAAATTTAATAATTTTGACAAATTTTAATTACACTTTAAACAAAATCTCCAAAAATAAAATATAACAAACGAAACATTAAATTAAATTAAATTAAAATGTCATGGCACCAAAAACCATCACCATCTGAAACAAAGTTAACCAAAAACTTCCTCTGAAATAAAAATTAACCAACAATTTATCTTTAACTTTATTTCCTTTTGTACTTGCCTCAGTTTTGTAGCGTTCCAACTTTACAATGAATGTTATCGTTCATCTTGTTCCTAACAAAGACGGCGAACATGTTAAAGTTTGAGTCGTCCAACTTCTAGATGACAGACACTAACCACAAGTACATTGCACAATATTATCTCATCACAATTTATATGGTACAAAATCACAATTTATATGGTACAAAATGGCAGATTTGAATGATAGTGATATTTAATAATATAGTTTAATAATTAGGTGGGGAAGTTTGGTTTTATAAATTTTATAGTTTAATTTTGAGCGAGATTATATATACTTGAAAATTGCTACCCTGATATCTAATCAAAAAAAATTATATATACTTGAAAATTGCTCCACAACTATATATACTTGAAAATTGCTCCAAATTGCTCCACGCATATTTTTTCAGTTGACAGAAAGGGTTTAAATGACAGTGAAAGGTTTGAATGAGAATCCTTTGTTACTTACGGGATTTGTTTTCAAAAATAAATTTGCTTAAAATGAGAAGTTATATAATTATTAGATTTTTTTTTAAAATTTTAGTTGAAATTCTGCAAATTCAGATCTTTCATTTTTATTGCTTAAATTTATTTTTTCACTACGCATATAAATTCAAACTTCAACGCTGTCCGTTTCAATTTTCAAGTTGGGGAGCCCAGTTACATACATTAGTATTATCTGTCGTCCTCATCTTTTAAATGGATGGACTCTGACTCCCTGAGTAGATGAGCAATCGAGAGCGAAAGCCTTATTCGTAATTATATTTGGAAACATTTTTCTAGAATCAATTGAAAATATGTAGCATTATTGAGCGCACGAGATTGACTTAGTGGCGAATTATATCGCACAAGCTTGACGATTGAGGCTGAGTTTAGTCTTTTTAAAACTAATTAATAAAATAAATCGAGTAATTTTTAAATTTTTATTAATTAATAAGATTAAAACTTATTTTAATAAATGCTGTTTGGTAGTTTAATATTTTTTTAGAAATTACAATAAAAATATATTGAATAGTTAAATTTAATATAACTAAGTGCATTTTGTGAAAAGAGTATTATTTCTTTGTAATTAAAGAAACAAGATTTAAATCTCATGAAAAATAAGTTGATATGAATAGTTATGGATTATAAATTAAGAATTTATTCATTTGTTCAATTTTTCTCTAGTACTTTATGGTAATGGATATGATTCACATAGCAAAGAGTTCAGTTAATTCTTAGATTTGCTTAAATTCAAAATCCTTTGAGTAGGAAAATAAAGGGTAGCTCCAATTGAATTGATAGAGGAAATGGAAAGGGTTGTAATATTTCTTTAGCATCAAAAGCAAAGGCCACTACATGAGACAGGTAAAGGAAGAAGGAGGTCCAAAAGGACCAACGCCTGAGGACATGCTTGAGGTATAGCAAGGGGGGGTGTCAGCTCTCGCTTTTGAACTTTTTTTATCATGCCTATTTCATTATTTTTCCATCCTTTATCACCATATTCTTATCATATTTACCATATTTTACCTCTTGTAATGCATACCAAGGTAAATTAATTATGTCTTTTGATTTTTAGAGTTTTTGGTAAAATTTGAGCATTAAATTTCTTGTAATGACTCATTCAAAATCCTATCCTATGTGCAGGGTACCTGGGCACGAAATAAAGGCATATTTGGAAAATATAGTGAAAAAATAGGTAGAAATACGTATTTGTTTGCCCAGAATCACTAAAAATAATCTCGGTCAACATTGGTCAAACTTGACAAATCACACTGGAAATCCCCTGATTTAGGGGTTTTTATGAGATTTTGTGGGATTTTTCCATATTTTGAGTAACGAAAAGGCTGAGATAGACCTTATGACATGGAATAGGACTCTTGTTAGTTGTTATAGAAATTATAGCTACTCTTGTTACTCTTTTAGTCTATTTAAATAAGGCTACCAACGACTATGGAAAATCATATTGTGACTATTATTTCTGAATAAAAATTGAGACTTGCCTTCTTATTTCTTGTGCATACATTTTTGTGTGATGTGAATGAATCTTTGCTATAGCTAATTATCTTAAGGTGTATCGGGAAAAGGCGGAGGGCCCCCATGCTGAGCTAAGTACACTATTGTCGATTTATGTGCATAACTGTAAATATATATTAACATCTTTATTTTCTATGTTACGATTGTATTCCCTGTTATAATAATTTGTGAATATTTATTATATAAACTCACTTGCATGCCATGGCCAATTACATAGTGAAAATGGTTTCTTTTTAATGATTAGATTCAATTAATAAGGACAGACTAGGTCTCTAAGTTAGAGCCTCTTCTTTGTTAACTAGTATTGAATTGAAACCATTGTTCACTTTTTCACATGCTTTCCTAGATTAGATTTATATGCTTTATTTCTATGCCTTGGTAATATATATAAGTGAAAGTAGTTTAAATGAATAGAAACAATAAGTGAGGACAATGAGGACCTCTCAAACAAGAGCCTCTTCCTTTTCACCTAAAGTTGAATAAGATCATTGTTCACTTTTTCATATGCTTTCATAGATAAGATTTACATGCTTTCCTAGAATAGTGCTATTTATTTGATAGAGAGAACTTTGATAAAGCATACTTTGATGATTTTGATGAGACACTTTCATCATAAATGTGCTTTATAAAAGTTCTTTATAGTTTTACATTTAAGCAAATTCAAATTGTAGCACGCATTTATTCATTTTTGAATATCTAAGAAATTTCTTTCTAAAATAGATAGATCTAAGATCCGTATACTTTGGTGTTTTTCTAAGTTTACCAAATCGGATTGATATTAAAATATATGTTCTAATTTATCCCCAAAAATTAGACTTACAATTATCTTAATGGGGAGATATTACTTTAGGTAGCATAAATCTCTAAGATCTCCTTACACTGTCTTGAGTCAAACAACTTCCTTCCTAGGGTATGTATACATTGTGGGGCTAATTTTCTACCTCTTTCCTTGATTTCTTTGCCATTTTTTTGCCATCGTTCATGATTATGGTATGAACGCCTAGTTATTGTGTTGTTTTTTCCTTTTCTAGTGCGAAATCTAGGATATTGATCTTCTTGGGGGAATGGTTTCCAGTTCATTGCATTGGTATGTGTCTACTATCACCATTAGATCTAACCCTTCTATTTTATATAACTAATCCTCCTTTATCACGTGGGTGTCCTCTGGTAATTATTGATATAGATGTGTTGTAGCCCAACTTGGGGTGGATTCTTCTTTTTCATGCCTTTTCTGTTCCATAGGTTGTTTGTCACACTTGTTTCAGGGGTCGTCTAAGAGGTTCTCTTTGTCTATATTTCTAGGTTCTTCGTATAGATCACCGAATACTTGAATTTTTTTGCTAGTTGCCTACCTTTTGGGGGTGTTGGAGGTTAAATTAATTTTGTTATGGTCATTTTTGGAGGAGATCTTTTTGAATCCTTCTTAATCTGCTACTTTTGATATATGTGATCCTTCTTTGGTTCGTTGAGGGGTTGGTCATGTAATAGATATCTATTCTTGTGAAATTTTCTACACCAAAATGGGACATGCTCATAATCTAAAGTTTGAAGCTAGTCCCTATCATCAAATTCCATAGAAATGGCTTTAGAGATTGAGCCCCATATGTTCGTATAAAGACATAACCCTGTGTAAGGGGTGTGTAGGTCATGCTTGGTTTTATTTGAGAGGCACATGAACTATCCCAACTTGTTATCTATGTGTTGTGGGGCTTATAGGTCCATATATTTGTATGGAAGAGAGTACATGTGGATCCAAAGAAGGTCCCTAGAGAAATATTCCTTTTCAAGGTTGAAGTGCTCCATCCATTGTTGCATATACATCCTTGAAGAGTTAAATAAGTATGAACCACCGTCCATGACCCCTGTAGGTCTTCTAGATGTTGAAATATCACTTTGAAGAAACCTTTGGACCTAAGTTTGACTTCATAGTGAGCTTTGGGTTTCCTGCACTATGATATCCATTTGAAAAGGGACTTTTTTATAATCCATATCTCAATGAAGTTTCATATTAGAGTATTTTCCTTCATAAGTTGGATGTTACCATTCAATCTAGTGGGGATGATGCCAATCCTTGGAATTTCTATAGATTTATCTATGCATGTACTAATATTCTTCTAAGTTGAGGACAGAGGCAAGCACTAGCCTATGTTTTCTATTATCTTGGCGTGGGATTTGGATTATAGTTAGGGTTCAAGTAGCGGATTGGTTAGAGGGGCCTAGAGCCCTTCCCATAGAGGATTCCATTCCAAAAAGCATGCTTAGGTAGGATAGTTAGAGGGATATGAGGTGAAGGTAGGTGGGCATGATAGGGCACACAATGCAACAACCATTGGCCTGTGCAAGGGTTGTAGAGAAAAGGGCCGCCTATTTTATTTACACACAAATTAACACTGATAAGTTTTACTCATATTAAAAAGTATGTTAATATATTTTTTAAGATGTGATTTCTTTGTAAATAAATATTAATATATAACCGATAACTAACCAATCAATATATATTAGCCATTTAATTAATATAGCTAAGCAATATTAAGGAAAAATATTTAGTAGTACACCATCAACACTTCCAAACATCACACCCTTTGATCATGATGAAATACTTTGGAGTTGTAGTTAACCATAATTGACAAGCATTTCTATTGACTTTTGGTACTATTTTTTTGGACATATTTTATTTTATTTTTTCATTAATAAAATTTTAAAAAGAACTAATCGATACATGAAATTCACTATTTGGTTTCCAATAATTTTCAGTTTTCTATGCTACTGCGAAAAAAAAAATGGGAGTTGAGTATTCATTAGAGAGAAATGAAATTGATATGGGAGTTGGACATTTATTGGAGAACAATGAAATTTAGATGGAAATATTTCAGATGTATAGTAGAAGATATTTCTCACATGTTTAAACATTTTCCTAGTTTGAGCTTGGTGATAATGCCAAATATTTTGTAGCAAGAGTTGGTACTATTCCCCACTAGCTCAAGTTATGTAACTTGTTACGATTTAATGTGTTATTTTTTTATAAAGTGTAAATAATTATTTTCTTTTAGTTACAGTTATGAACGATAAAAAATTTATAATATAATTTAATAAACTGTGTCTTTATAAGGGCAAAATAATCTATCCCAAAACGGACACAAGTGATTTGGTTAGAGAAAGAATTTTGTAGAGGTTACAAGGTGAACTTGTTCTAGTGTTAATTCATATGAGTAATAGTTTCTGTCAATTATGGCAGAAGATAATGGGGCACATGCATGATTGAGTATTTCTTATTCTGAGGGAGATAGTCATATGTTTTCCAAAATTCTACATTGAGAAACAAGAAGTATACATAAGGTGTACACTTGGCATGTATCCCGAGGTTTCCTTATGATATAGTGAGCACAACTATAAGGATATTCTATACCTCATTAATGCATACGTATGTGGATTGATGTAAGTAGCATCCATCACAGGGAACATGTGTTGTATTTCCTTCATTGGTGACTTCTTTCACAAGACATGGATTTTGTCCTTAAATATTAAAGATTAATTCTTTAGTATATTTCAAGATTTCATCTCTTGTACATAACTAGATAGTGAGGAAGACAAAGGTTTTTAGATTAAATCATTGGCACAAGAATACGTATAACAACTTCAAAGATAACCTCTATAGAGTTTACTACGAAATGTCCATAATCTTCGTCATTTTATGTTTGTAAAATAACCTTACCAAAAGTTTCATCATGTTATTAGTAATTCCATGGAATGAAAAATAATGTTCAGCCTGGCAAGCCCAACATTTGGGTTTAGTGTCAATCCTATCCATATCCAACTTAGGAAATTCATGCCATTGTTATTATCAAGAAAGGGTGTTATATTATCTGTGTCCCACTTAATGAGGTTTCCTCCTAGGGAGGATCATCTTGATGCTCAATATCCCATCCAAATTGCAGATATTATCCTAAAGTTTTCCATGGTAAAGTGGATTTCATCCTTATGTTCTCCTAGCTTCGGTTGTGCTAATGGAAAAAAATGGTCGTATTAATAGTTGAGACCGATATCCTTTCGGGATGGTGATTTCGACCGGTATGCGGGCTTGATTTCCACTCAAAATATTTTCTCCTCATAAGGAGACTTCTTAATTTGATTTACTAATCCTAAATGCAATTTAAGCTAACATAAGTAGAATAAAGGAAACCAATCTATCTTTTATTAAGAGAAGGAACTATCACACTCTCAACCAAGAATAAGATGCAAAGAGAATGGGCCAAAATTAAATTGTAGTTATAATGAGCTAGAAAACCATAGAAGTATTTCATATGATCTACAAAAATTAAAGAAAATGTGTGTATGTGATTATATAATAAACATTTATCAGATCCTCACTAGCACATACTTAGATTCAAATACTCATAAATAAATTTAGGATTAGATATGCCATTTTATCATGGAAATAATTCACTGACAATACCAACTAAAACAAAGAAAATCATATTATTAGTATACTAAGAAATTATTAGCCAACATATCCAATCCTACTTGAATTTGTGACTCAATTTTGATCTCAATCCAACCAACAATGGAAAGGTAACTCTCCACTAGTTTAAATAAGCATAAATTGACATGAAATTAATAACAACGTGAAAATAATACCATAAAAACTTATTTGATATTAATATTGAATCAAAATTGAACATCAACGAAAGCCGTCATTCAACCATTAACTCCTACAACTGTGTACAAGAGTCACAAATCTGATCATGATTTTCATAGTACAAAAAATTAAAGAGTGTTCATGATAGCCTGAACTTCTTCATGCTATAATGTATCTCCTTTGATTGTGTATATCAAGAAGCAAGTATCATTCAAGTGACCTCTCTATAATAGTGGAACATACTTCTCCTTTTTATAAAATTGGAACCCCCCTCTCTTCTACCAATCTCCATTATTTAGTCATAAAACTTAATTCAAAATAGACTTGTTTCAAGACAATTCATGAAGGATTTTTTTCTCTATTTTTGGGAGCTGAAGAATCCCCTTTTTCTCTTTAAAATTGAAAGCCATGAATAATGGGAATCCAAGTGGTAACAACCTTCCAAAATCCCTACTAAAAAGTTCACAAAATGAACATTGAAAACATATTAAAATCAAAAGAAAAACCCAAATCTAAAAATTATTAAAATTATTCATTCAAAGAAAATAAAATAAAAATTGAATATAGATCCCTTAATATGAGTTCAATTTTTTTTATTTATTTTTTCATTATTGAGAAACACAAAACATTGTGATGAAATTCCAACAACAAAATGCCCCAACAGTCAAACGTTTTTCTAAAAATTCATGTAGGAAACTCAATTTGTTACAATTTCATAACCTCCTTTTATGCTAAATTTTTGGAGTGTTTGTCTATAGATTTTATAAAATAAACCATCCCATATGGTTTTCCTTAGTTTATTCTTTCCAAATAGGTATCATGGGCCTAATTTCATGCCCCATATCCCAAGATATGACCTTTGAAAGATAAGGTCCTATAACTGCTAAGGTGTAGTATGCTGAAAAATTTGTGGGTTTTATCAAATGGTTAAGTTTAATCCCATATGCATGGTATGGAATGGCATTTTTGTGTTTATATAGAATTTTGGGTTTAATATGTTGTGTAAACACATTGTGGATACATAGTGGAGAGGACAATAGGTAATGTTTTGACCTGAAAATTGAGGAAAAAAACAATAAGTTGAAACATAAATCCATGTGGAGCATATGTGATATTGTGAAATGAGTGGGTATCTCATAGTATTAAATAAGAATATAAAATACCATCATGAATTCATAAGTTAATAATATGGTAAGTAAACCTTCTTGTGATAAACCTTCGTGCCACCACACCTCCTTGGACCATGTCCATGCCAAAAGAAGAGGTTCTATGTTAGATTGGTGCAGTGGGATGAGAAAATTCTTGTTCTAAAATGGAAATATTTCCATCCCTTGGGCCTGTCAATTGACGGATCTCAAGACAGAAAAAGAAAATCATGTTTTGTGCTACCCCTCCTGTTGAAATATGCAGAGTGGTTCCCCTTTCGATGTAGTCCTTGGTCCTTGTGCAAATATTTTGTCCTTTATAACATGCAATGCTTCATCTAACAATGGATCATCAAATTTAAACATAAATGTTAATACGAAATTTCCTATTGTTGCTATCTAAGCTACAATACCTCATCATAGCTTTAGCCGCATATACCAATTCTAGGGCATAGTGTCTAAGGTATGTACAAAATGATGTACCCACTCAAGTTCTAGATGCTTCTTCTCTTTCAACCCAATAATATATTTATCTAGGCGAGTGGTTGAGGAATCACTACTAGTGTCACATTCTTCATAATCCCCAACATCCAATCCAAACTGAATCTGCAATATGTTCCTACACCATTTCCAAGTTTTTGTGTTCCCCTTATGTGTTTACTACTAGTGTGTTGGAGTGGCTTTGAGAGAAATATGTAGTGCTAGAAGTATAAGGTGAACTAGCACCTGCACTTCAAATTCCATAATGACAGTAAAAATGCTTGTGAGTCCATCAAACTGGGGAGGTTCCCAAACTTGCATACTGATCCACTCTACTAAAATTTTATATGTCAATATTTCCTCATTGAAACCTCATGGTGTTACTACTTCTAAGTCTCTAATAGGTCATCCCAGTTTGACAAACATAAATTTATACTATGCTGACTCAGCATACCATCTATTGTCATGTTAACATAGTCATCAGACCAAGATATTATGTTATAAATGTTATCTATGTATATTTTGTTGAGCTTCTCTCTCATAGGCTCAACGTAGCATTCCCCTTCCATAGGGTCCAAGGGTGAAACAACTCGTAGATGTCTAGACTTACATATCATCTAATGTTTCTTCAAATTGTTAATAGCTTGATTGTCAAAAGCCCACTCATTACCAAGCAACATTGGATAAGGATATGTGTTGTCCACGTTCCCAATGATTTCAATATCTACTAGACTCCTTACTCTATCGATCTTGACTTCAACATTTTTTGATCATCCAGAGGGAAATATTCTATATTCCCATTAGTTCCCATGTCTTTTTTCATAGAATATTTACATCAATCCCAAATCCAATATAATATTTTCTTTGTCGTAGTCTGCAATCTGGGCATTGAAGTGAAATTCTCTACTTTTCACCTCCTATGCAACACTTTCCTTACTATCCTCTAAGGTACCTTTGTGGGATGAGTTTCCTTCTCTTGTGTATTTATCGGTTCTTTCCTAAACTCAATGATAAATCATCCTACTTAGTTTCTATAAAGCATGCTCATCCTTCATCAAAAACAAATTTTCAAATTTTTTTGAATGGGTCTTACCTCTAAATGAGTTAATTCATGTGGAGGATTTTAATAAATAGGGGGAGGCTACTCTTAAAGTGGTGCCCCATGCATCTACCTTGTCGAGCTTGACGCACCCCATTCAACTACCAAGAAATTTATTCTTGCATCCTTATAGGCTTATTTTTCTCTGCTGGGGTAAAAACTTAGAGGAGGGTTTGCAACCTTCCAAACCCACTTTTCAGGTTGCTTGGGATGATTCATAACATCCATAAAAGTTTTGGTTTGTTGTCTTATCATTGTGAAAAATTGGGGGCAGTCTCATCGAGCTTCAACTATAACCATTTGTACATTTCATTGTCATTTCTCCTACTACTTTTCAAATAATGGTGGAAAATATTTTATAGAATGGTCCACTGCCTACAATATGTTTAACTAGTTTGGGGGTTTAGAAAACCTCTTGCTAGATGTCCCAATTGTCTAGAGCTGCAACAGATCATCTACCCTTTGCCACAACTAAATCCTACTCATCCTCTTGTAGGTGAGCCCTATGCTCTCCCTGATTGTCCTTGTGCTCGAGTTTGCATAGGATAGTCTTTGGCTTAATATTGTTGTGTCTTATGATAGCCTCCCTTCATCACCCACACATGGAAACTGTCAGAGGTCCTCTTATGCATTAACTCCAGTGCATGGAATGAAGGAATGTCATGCCTAATAGACTCACAAATATCACAAAATGGATTCTATGTCAAACTTTGGTATCTCTGCATCATGTGACAATTGGGAGGAAAGTTCCCCACTCAAATATCACACCAAAAACCTCGTCCTTGGGCTAAGGGGTTTACTACACCAATAGAGACATAATTTGTCAGTCTCAAGCATTTATTTTAGTGGTGACATTATCTCTTGCATATATTACACTACACCTCCTCACACTTTTCTTTTCCCTTCGCTAGGTCCTATAATTGCAATGTCTGAGAAGCCAACTATGACTACAGTTCACCATTTTTTCACTATTGTCTCCACCTATAGGTGTGTCCTCCAGTTGCATGGATATTTCCAATGCCTTTGGTTGGGAGGTAAACTTCTTTCACATCAATGAAATTTGGATATGCGGTAACAACCTTGGTATGAACCATTCTCAATGTTGTCTGCCACAAAATTGAAATGGTAACATATCCATCAAAACTTTAAATTGTTGACCATAATCCCATACTGAATCACTCACATTTTTATTGATTTCCTTGATCCTAAAATGCATTATGATTTAGACTTCAATTTCTGAATATTTTTTTAGGAATTCATGCTTAATATCTTCCAATTTCTTGGGCTATCCTATTGGCGTCGTAGCCTTATGATTTATGTACCATGCTAATATGCGATGCTAAAAAGCCATTTCTAATTGGAAAATCTTCATCACTTGTCGGAAATTCATTGGGAAGTCCATAGTACCTCACATATGTAGTAATGTTGTTCAAGATTGTATATCCCGATCTTATAGAACACTAGTAACATTTGTGTATAATGAACACCAGCCATTTCTTGTTGTCTGGTGTATACTCACAGAAAATTCATTGTCCTTGTCATAGGTGGAATAACTCCAGCCATTTCGCCTACTTGTACTCCTTATTCTCCTCTAATTTATGCTTCTTATTCCCTACTATCACTTTGACTATATAACTGTCTATGGTGTACTAACTCTAATGACTGAGAAAATCCAACAAACAATGAAGAATTTACCCTTGATTCTGAAGGTGCATGCAAGGTCATTGGTTTGATCCAGGGGATGGCCATGGATTTGAAAATGAGATGCAACATATCTTCTATGCAAGCTAATATTCTTCCTCATTTATCCATTCTCTATCAATAGTTGGATGATATATTTCGTGTCAATTTATTCTACCACAACAAACTTCTCTTATATCTCACGTGGAGGGCCCTCTACATGTCATAATGGTCAATTACGATTGCAAGGACTCCTCTTCTATACGACTTTCTAATCTATCTTCCTCTCAATCTTCATGAAAACTTGAATCTTATTTATTCCGCATACTCTTATTCTACATGAAATGCCTCCTCTTTAGTATTCTTTCATAGATAGGATTCATTGTAGTTCTCTTACCTCTATCTTAATCACAAACAAGTCTTTCCCCACAGTGCAAAGTGCGAACCATGCTACTTGCTTCACCCTCTATTTATGACGACATGTGGGTGTTCAACGCTTCTAGACTAACTATGTCACTAGCACTCCTATGCATCTTCGGAGATCTCTACCCCCTCTACAAACCCTCGTTTAGTATCGAATCGACCGCATCTCCCATCCTTTGTCTCTTTATTGGAATCCTTCCCTATATTTCCTCTAAATCCTTAACTCTTCTACTATGCACTACTTCATTTCTCCTCCGCTTTTTACATCCCTTATCCCTTCTTTGGTTTAGGCCATCCTCATATCGGTTCCCCAGTTCCTTGCATTGCACAGAGGTTTAGCCCCTCATTCTATCAAATTCCAGTGACATGAAGCATTTTTCATAAAGAATAATTTGTATCCAAGTTGATAGTACCCTTAAATACCATCCCTACATTTCTTGGAAGAAGTCTCTCTTAGCTCAACTAAAGGACTAGGTGGACTCTACTACAAATTCAACTACAAAACCTTCTAACACGCTATCTAACAAAAACTCAAGAACTCTTGAAAATTAGTTTCTGACCATATTTACCCTCCATAACAGCATTGGTGTCTAGTTGTAAGAATAAGGTCGAGTCCACTTTCCTTGTTACTCTTCCTGTCACATTAGACACTTCCATATAATAATAAAGAACTCCCTAAATAAAATCTCGTGGAAATGTGAAAAAATGTACCTCTACAAACTCCTTCTAGACTGACATGAAAATTCCTAGATTGTTTTTATCAAGAATGTGTATTTCTAACGATCCAACCATTGTTCTACTTCTTCTTTGGTTATCCTCTGCATCCCCTCTCTTACACATACCTTCAAGTCCTAGCAATGGAACCATTTTTTGGTACACGGAATCGACCTAGAGTTTAAAAGTATGCCAACAAATCCTCCTTAGATACTGGTATTTTCAACACCTTTGGGTAGGTGAGGTCTCACAAGAGGTATACTGATAGGTTTATAGAGCCTTTGAAGGTTAAGTAAAAAAACATGGGAAACAAAGATGAATCTAGTTCAAAGGAACACAACTTGAACTAATGTTACTACCATATGTCATAGATATACTCATTAAACACAATTTAATTCACACATCCTTACTTCATGCATTGAAACATTCCCAATAGCTATGATGTGTATGAAAAAAGCATAATACATTATACAACCAGAAACATGAAGATTTGAAAGGAATTCATGTCTGAGTGCAAATCCAACACCTACAAAAAATAGAGGAAATAGGATTCATTTAATTATATAGTGACACATTTATGTACAATATACTTCAACCATAAAATATCCACATAAAACATTTGCCCAAACAACTATAAAGGCTCTATAACACATTTATTGACCCCATCATTGATACGAGTTATATTAAGTGACAAAACCATGGAATCAGCACAAAACCTTTGGATATTTCATATTTATATTAAGCATTAGTAGTAAAAGTTACACAAATTCTCTATACACTTGAATGTGTGAACTCATACTATCATCATTCGTATTACAATATCTGGCGAACACCATTGCAATAAACATAGTAGATATTAACAATAGAATAATAGACTATGAGAGCCACAATAGAGCCATCAAAAGAGCCAAAAAATATAATTATCATGAATATCAAAACAAAAATAGCATTGAAAACAACCCTGTATCTTTGAAAACAACTCCTTTTATAGATTTTGTCTCTAGCATTGTGCTTTAGGGAATCTTCAACTAGCTCACCTAGCCACTCAACCTCATGAGTTTCCCTGATACCTTCTAAGTTGCAACTGATCATTATGTCATTATCCTCTTGGCTTTCGCTGCATATCTACATGATTTGTTAGCCATCTGAACAACATGTTATACATCGTGTTTTCCATCCTTTGTGTGGCTTCGCCACACATAAGAGAAATTTCAAAAGATTTCTCCCTTTTATCATTTTTCCTTGTTGGTTCACACACACACACACACACACACACACACATGTTGGATGTTTAATATATTCTCTCAACTGTTAGAGTCTTATGATCCATTGCAAAATTTGAAGGATGCAAAGAGCTTGCTATCATGAATAAAATCAAAATTCCTACAACTATGGCTAAGATAGAGCCCTTGGGCGACGTGATGGGTGAGAGAACCATTATCTCCTTCGATATTTCTCATACATGCAACAAGCTCTGGTAGCCCATACTAACATTGCTACCTCTATGGCATTTCCTCTAACATTATCAAATGGCCACCATTCATTTCAATTTGAGTTCAGGGGGTTCATGGTTCAAATAATTCAGAGGGAAGTTTACTTTTCCTTTGCATCTTGTGTTAACCATCATTGCATAAGTGAGGAAGGTCATCATTGTCATTGTGCTTAAAATTTAAAAGGTCAACAGGATGAAAAAAAACATGATGCCCATGGGTAGTACATCCAAAACATATTTCCTCTTGTTTTTAGGTATAGGATATAAACATTTCATCAAATTATCATCCAAAAGAACAATGGAAAAAAACACCTAAGCCTATAGAAATGCATGCACGAAATTGAGGAATATAACCTTGAATTTATGAGAGTTAGGTTCCCCATCACTCAAGTTCTCCAATGTCCATATCCTTTTGGGAGATTCCAATCCATAGTGGAGTTTCCCATTAGATCCTCACGAAATATATTGATGAAGGAAAAGAAAATAAAAGAGGGGGAAAGAGGATGGCAAGCTAAAGATACAAGGGCACTATGAAGAACAGGTAGATGAAATGATCAAGATGAGAAAATCATAGAATAAGTAATGTTCGAGTTGAACATCAAGAAGAGGAGACTAGCATGATGAGTAACATCTAAAAAAATTGAATGCTTGACACAGTAGAGTAACTCCTAACGAAATTGAACATTACGAATGGAGAGACACCAACATGACTCAAGATGCTCACTGCAGGATAGGTCATGTTTGAGAACAGGTGACATAATTGAAGATTGTGCATTGTAGACTAGAAAATAAATAAGAAATGAGTTACATTAAGCAACAATTTCTAAATTTTGGACCTGTGACCAAATATCGAATTGATAATTTCACATTAATGTGAACATAATTATATAACATGTAGGTGTGACATTTGTCACTCATCTCCCACTAGGGTTGCTTCTTATCCTAAGTGTTTATTTTCCTTTAGTTACATATATACAATTTATTCACCTAATCCCCGAGGATTATGTGTCTAATAAAAAACAACCTTTACGACACATGAAAGTAATTATTAATTTTTGGTTATACTATTTGGACTTACTAATGCACCTTCAACATTTAAAGCTTCATGAATTCTATTTTCAAACAATCTCTTATAATATTTGTGTTAATATTTTTGATGACATACTAATCTATATAAATTTTTGAGAATGACATGTAAAACATATTGACAACATTCTAAGACTATTGGAAGAACAACAACTATATGAAAAACACTCCAAATACTATATGAAAGAGATAAATGGGAGGTACCAAATATAATCTCCAAAAATGTACCATATGTAGAATTGTACATGATATATCAAGTTACAATAATGTTAACCAAAAACATGATGATACAATTCACCAAAACCTTGATACTACAACTGGTGGGGGTCTAGGTGGACTTGGCAGGTGGCCACCAATATCCACCTGGATCATCAAGCTTGACGCATCCCATTCAACTCATAGGGAATTTATTCTTGCATCCTTATAGGCTTATTTTTCGCTGCTAGGGTAAAAACTTGGAGGAGGATTTGCAACCTTCCAAACCCACTTTTCAAGTTGTTTAGGATGATTCATAACATCCATAACAATTTTGGTTCATTGTCTTATCATTGTGAAAAATTGGGGGCAGTCTCATCGAGCTTCAACTATAACCATTTGTACATTTCATTATCATTTCTCCTACTAGCTTTCAAATAATGATGGAAAGTATTCTATAGCATGGTCCACTGCCTACAATATGTTTAACTAGTTTGGGGGTTTAGACAACCTCTTGATAGATGTCCTGATTGTCTATAGTTGCAACAGATCATCTACCCGTTGCCACAACCAAATCCTACTCATCTTCTTGCAGTTGAGCCCTATGCTCTCCCTGATTGTCCTTGTGCTTGAGTTTGCATAGTATAGTATCTGGCTTAATATTGTTGTTTTCTATGATAGCCTCTCTTCATCACCTGGAGATGGAAGCTGTCGGAAGTCCTCTTATGCATCAACTCTAGTGCATGGAATGAATGAATGTCATGTCTAATAGACTCACAAAAATCACAAAAGGGATTCTATGTCGAACTTTGGTATTTATGCATCATGTGACAATTGGTAGGAAAGTTCCCCACACAAATCTCACACCAAAAACCTTGTCCTTGGGCTAAGGGGTTTACTACACCAATCGAGACATAGTTTGTCAATCTCAAGAATTCATTTTAGTGGTGACATTATCTCTTGCAAATATTACACCACACATCCTCACACTTTTATTTTCCCTTCGCTAGGTCCTATATTAAACTTTTTCCTTCGTGTAGAGGTTCGAAGCTCGAATTAATCGAAGACTATACAAAAATTCTGGAAGAGGGAGAGATGAAGCAATATTTGGATGTATTGGGTAAATCTCCGCCCAAAACTGTGACAACCCAAAAGCAGTGTTTGATGATTTGGAAACAAATTAACCTACTGCGCTTGTATTGTCAGTATCATTCTGAGAACATAGAAACTTTCAGATCTTTGCATGGTTTCAGATATTTAAACGAATTCATTATTAAAATGGCGATGCTTCTGAGGAGCAATAGAATAGGAAGAGGCACTAAAGAAACTGTATGGGATGTGTGTAAGGAAATCAGCAGGGCGATTGATTTTATAGAGCTGAAACCGGAGGACATCCATGATGTAGAAAGTTGCCTTAATGTGAAATCCAAGCAAATTGTCTTGATTGAAAGTTATATTAAAATGATAGAACATGCTTATATTAATAACGAAAGTTATGCCAAAATCCAATCCCTTATGTTGCGATTGTTCTCTAAAATTTTCTCTGACATGAATGTTGAAGCTAAGCTAATCCTTGGAAAAAAAAACATACGAACGTATAGTAGCAGTTACGGGTCGTCGGATTGTTAAAAAGAAATTTTCTAGTGTTATTGTTGAGGATATCAGCAGTGAAGACCTGTATCACGGGATTTCTATTCTGCAAAAGTCCCGCACACAACATTATCATAGTCAATTCGCTCCCATGTGCTTCTTGATGCTATAAATATCTGCGTCGCTAGAGAAATTAACAGATCAGAAGACACGACAGGTCTCAGCGAGTCCCAACTGCTGGAGGCCGAAGCAGATGCGCAGTATAATTTAGAAGCCCTAGAAAAGGGTGTTTTCCTTGTCAAAGATATACTATTCACAGAAGGCCCATCAGCTGCTAATTTGGTGGGAGGAGGCGTTGATATAGTAATAGAGATCGTTCAAATGTTTAAACATTTTACTCGTGAAGATGAGAATGAGAATTTAAAGAGAACTTCATAATCAGGAAGTTCTTCCACAGTTACTAAAGTAGCTGTACTGATATCCAAACGAGACATAGTTTGTCAATCTCAAGAATTCATTTTAGTGGTGACATTATCTCTTGCAAATATTACACCACACATCCTCACACTTTTATTTTCCCTTCGCTAGGTCCTATAATTACAATGTCTGAGAAGCCAATTATGACTACACTTCACCATTTTTACACTATTGTCTCCACCTGTAGGTTTGTCCTCCAGTTGCATGGATACTTCTAATGCCTTTGGTTGGGAGGTAAACTTCTTTCACATCAATGAAATTTGGATATGGTAACAACCTTGGTATGAACCATTCTCAATGTTGTGCGTCACAAAATTGAAATGTTAACGTATCCATAAAAACTTTAAATTGGTGACCATAATCCCATACTGAATCACTCACATTTTTAGCGATTTCCTTGATCCTAAAATGCACTATGATTTAGACTTCAATTTCTGAATCTTTTTTAAGAATTCATGCTCAATATCTTCCAATGTCCTGGGCTATCCTAAGGGCATCCTAACCTTATGATTTATGTACCATGCTAATATGTGATATTAAAAGGCCATTTCTAATTGGAAAATCTTCACCCCTTGTCAGAAACTCGTTGGGAAGTCCATAGTACCTCAGATATGTAGTAATGTTGTTCAAGATTGTATATCCCGATCTTATAGAACACTAGTAACATTTGTGTAGAATGAACACAACCATTTCTTGTTGTCTGGTGTATACTCACTGAAAATTCATTGTCCTTGTCATAGATGGGATATCTCCAACCATTTCGCCTACTTGTACTCCTTATTCTCCTCTAATTTATACTTCTTATTCCCTACTATCGCTTTCACTATATAACTTTCTATGGTGTACGAACTCTAATGATTGAGAAAATCCAACAAACATTGAAGAATTTACCCTTGATTATGAAGGTGTGTGCAAGGTCATTGGATTGATCCAGGGGATGTCCATGGATTTGAAAATGGGATGCAACATAACTTCTATGCAAGCTAATATTCTTCCTCATTTATCCCTTCTCTATCAATAGTTGGATGATATATTTCCCCTCAATTTCTTCTACTGCAACAACCTTCTCTTATATCTCAAGTGGAGGGCCCTCTCCATGTCACAATGATCAATTACGACTACAAGGACTCCTCCTCTATATGACTTTCTAATCTATCTTCCTCTCAATCTTCATGAAAACTTGAATCTTATTTATTGCACATGCTCTTATTCGACATGACATGCCTCCTCCTTAGTATTCTTTCATAGATAGGATTCATTGTAGTTCTCTTACCTCTATCTGAATCACAAACAAGTCTTGTCCCATAGTGCAAAGTGTGAAGCATGCTACTTGCTTCACTCTCTATTTATGATGACATGTGGGTGTCCGACGCTTCTAGACTAACTATGCCACTAGCACTCCTATGCATCTTCAGAGATATCTACCCCCTGTACAAACCCTTGTTTAGTGTCGAATGGACCGCATCTCCCATCCTTTGTCTCTTTCTTGGCATCCTTCCCTATCTTTCCTCTAAATCCTTAGCTCTTCTACTATGCACTACATTTCTCCTCTGCTTTTTGCATCCTTTATCCCTTCTTTGGTTTAGGCCATCTTGATATCGGTTCCCCAGTTCCTTGCATTGCACAGAGGTTTAGCACCTCATTCTATCAAATTCCAGTGACATGAAGCACTTTTCATAAAGAATAATTTGTATCCAAGTTGATAGTACCCTCAAATACCATCCCTACATTTCTTGGAAGAAGTCTCTCTTAGCTTAACTAAAGGACTAGGTGGACTCTACTACAAATTCAACTACAAAACCTTCTAACATGCTAGCTAACCAAAACTCAAAAACTCTTGATAGTTAGTTTATGACCATATTTACTGTCCATAACAGTGTTGGCATCTAGTTGTAAGAATAAGGTGGAGTCCACATTCTTTGTTGCACTTCATGTCACATTAGGCACTTCCATAGAATAATAAAGAACTCCCCAAATAAAATCTCATGGAAATGTGAAAAAATGTACCTCTACAACCTTCTTCTAGACTGACGTGAAAATTCGTAGATTGTTTTATCAAGAATGTGTATTTCTAATGATCCAACCATTATTCTACTTCTTCTTTGGTTGGCTTCCACATCCTCTCCCTTACACATACCTTCAAGTCCTAGCAATGGAACCACTTTTTGGTACATGGAGTCGACCCAGATTTTAAAAGTATGTCAACAAATCCCCCTTAGATACTGGTATTTTCAACACCTTTGGGCAGGTGAGGTCTCACAAGAGGTATACTGATAGGTTTATAGAGCCTTTGAAGGTTATGTAAAAAAACATGGGAAACTGAGATGAATCTAGTTCAAAGTAACACAACTTGAACTAATGTTACTACCATATGTCATAGATATACTCATTAAACACAATTTAATTCACACACCCTTACTTCATGCATTGAAACATTCCCAATAGCTATGATGTGTATCAAAAAAGCATAATACATTATACAACCAGAAACATTAATATTTGAAAGGAACTCACGTCTGAGTGCAAATCCAACACCTTCAAAAAATAGAGGAAATAGAATTCATTTAATTATATATTGACACATTTATGTACAATATACTTCAGCCATAAAATATCCACATAAAACATTTTCCAAAATCACTTTAAAGGCTCTATAACACATTTATTGATCCCATCATTGATACGAGTTATATTAAGTGACAAAACCATGGAATTAGGACAAAACCTCTAGATATTTCATATTTATATTAAGCATTAGTAGTACAAGTTACACAAATGTTCTATACACTTGAATGTGTGAACTCATACTATCATCATTCGTATTACAATATCTGGCCAACACCATTACAATAAACATAGTAGATATTAACAATAGAATAATAGATTATGAAAGCCACAATAGTGTCATCAAAGGAGCCAAAAAATATAACTATCATGAATATCAGAACAAAAATAGCATTGAAAACAACCCTGTATCTTTGAAAACAACTCCTTTTATAGATGTTGTCTCTAACATTGTGCTTTAGGGAATCTTCAACTAGCTCACCTAGCCACTCATCCTGATGACTTTCCCTCATACCTTCTAAGTTGCAACTCATCATTATGTCATTATTCTCTCAGCTTTGGCTGGATATCTACATGATTTGTCAGCCATATGAACAACATGTTATATGTCGTGTTTTCCATCCTTTGTGTGGCTTCCCCACACATAGGAAAAAATTCAAAAAATTTCTCCCTTTTATCATTTTCCCTTGTTGGTTCACACACACACATATGTTGGACGTTTAATATATTCTCTCAACTGTTAGAGTCTTATGATCCATTGCAAAATTTGAAGGATGTGAAGAGCTTGCTATCATGAATAAAATCAAAATTCCTACAACTATGGCTAAGAAAGAGCCCTTGGGCGATGTGATGGGTGAGAGAACCATTATCTCCTTCAATATGTCTCATACATGCAGCAATCTCTGGTAGCCGATACTAACATTGCTACCTCTATGGAATCTCCTCTAACATTATCAAATGGCCACCATTCATTTCAATTTGAGTTCAGGGGGTTCTTGGTTCAAATAATTCAGAGGGAAGTTTACTTTTCTTTTGCATCTCGTGTTAACCGTCATTGCATAAGTGAGGATGATCATCATTGTCATTGTGCTTAAAAGTTAAAAGGTCAATAGGATAAAAAAAAACATGATGCCCATGGATAGTACATTGAGAACATATTTCCTCTTGTTTTTAGGTATAGGATATAAACATTTCATAACATTATCATCCAAAAGAACAACGGAAAAAAACACCTAAGCCTACAGAAATGCATGCACGAAATTGAGGAATATAACCTTGAATTTATGATAGTCAGGTTCCCCATCACTCAAGTTCTCCAATGTCCATATCCTTTTGGGAAATTCCAATCCATAGTGGAGTTTCCCATTAGAGCCTCACAAAAGATATTGATGAAGGAAAAGAAAGAAAAAGAGGAGGAAAGAGGACGACAAGCTAAAGATACAGGGGCACTACGAAGAATAGGTAGATGAAATGATCAAGATGAGAAAATCATAGAATAAGTAATGCTAGTCGAGCATCAAGAAGAGGGGACTAGCATGATGAGTGACATCTGAAAAAATTGAATGCCTGACATAGTACAGTAACCCCTAATGAAATTGAACATTATGAATGGAGAGACACCAACATGAATCAAGATGCTCACTGTAGGACAGGTCATGTTTGAGAACAGGTGACATAATTGAAGATTGTGCATGGTAGACTAGAAAATAAATAAGAAATGAGTTACATTAAGCAACAATTTTTAAATTTTGGACCTGTGACTTTGATACCATGTCAGGCCAAGGAATAAATACCGAATTGATAATTCGCATTAATGTGAACATAATTATATAACATGTAGGTGTGACATTTGTGACTCATCTCCCACTATGGTTGCTTCTTATCCTAAATGTTCATTTTCCTTTATTTACGTATATACAATTTATTCACCTAATCTCGGAGGATTATGTGTCTAATAAAAACAACCTTTACAACACATGAAGATCATTATTAGTTTTTGGTTATACTATTTGGACTTACTAATGCACCTTCAACATTTCAAAGCTTGATGAATACTATTCTAAAACTGTCTCTTATAATATTTGCGTTACTATTTTTAATGACATACTAATCTATATAAATTTTTGAGAATAACATGTACAACATATTTACAACATTCTAATATTATTGGAAAAACAACAACTATATGCAAAACGCTCCAAATACTATATTAAAAAGATAAATGAGAGATACCAATTATAACCTCCAAAAATGTACTATATGCAAAGTTGTACATAATATATCAAGTTACCATAATGTTAACCACAAGATAATACAAGTACATAATATATCAAGTTACCATAATGTTAACCACAAGATAATACAATTCACCAAAACCCTGATACTACAACTCTCCAAGATCTAAATAAAGTATACCTTTTAATTAGACCATATATGAAAGAAAATTGTTCTTAGTTTCTATTTGTATTTGTGACCATACAATAGTTTTTCGATCATTAACACCTCTTATTATGGAAATCCAAAATCTCAATAAGTTAATAACAATGAACTTGGTGAAAATGATAGAAATAAAGTTCAATAGGTAGACATATTTTAAATTTGGAGGTGAACTTACCCATTAAATAATAAAAATAAATTTAATAGCCATTTTCTTTTTCAATTTTTGGTGATGAAAAAAAAAATTCAAACAAAACCTTACAAAAAAAACAAAAACGAACAAACCCTCAACAACCTAGAGTAAATACTTCCATGAACATTTTACAACATATATAGAATGTGCCAGGCAACTCACAACCGGGGAACGAGCATTTTGACTTTGCTTCTTGCACTCCACCGTCCGTTAATTATTCTCTGGGTGGCAATGCTTTGCGTTACGTGGCATTTTATTATTGGCATTTCTTTATGTTATGAGAGTCGTTTTTTTTTTAAACTTTTTATTTTCTTATTCCCTCTTAATTTGTGGTCGTGAGTTTTATTCACAAGTGACAGTTCCTTGGTCGTTGAGATGATTAAATTCGCTTGGTACTTATCATTATATATTATACTTAAGCAATTTTATATTAATAATAATGTTCATTTAATTCTGATAAAGTAATTAAATTTAAAAATTTATTATTCATATATTTGTATTATGATGGCGAACATGGAATTTATAAAGCTTAACCGGAGTAGTGTGATTTGAGTTTTTCTTTATGGTGAGTTAAGGACAGCATTAAAACATAATTAAAGTGGTATTATCGAGTGGAATGATTATTGTATTATTAAGTGAGATGATCATTTTTGTATTATTAAATTATTTTAATTTTTTATCAATAATTTTTTTTTAAGAATAGTGGTTTGTGTGTTAAAAAATATAAGTATAATTGAGTTTGGAGTATATATTATTTTTTCTTTAAGAGTTTATTTTTTTTTAGGAAGTAAGGAAATAGGTTAAAGACATTTTTTACACTCTCTTTTGAAGAACACAAAATTGAATAGACAAGTTCATTACACATCCTAGTCTGATGTGTAACTTTTTCGGTCTGTTATCAAATTTGAAATTTTATTTCTGTGGGTCAAAATAATTTTTTTTTCTAAATTTTAAAATAAAAAAATTCAAATAATTAAACATTTAAATAATATAAGTTCATAAAAAAATTGCTTGTAAAGAAATTGAATCCCTCTAAGCTAATGTTAGGTCAGTATTTAAGATAAATCTATGCTGATATGTAATTCCATTTAAAATAAATTTATGTTATATAAAATTTTAAATAAGATAGTTTTCTTAAAATAATAATAATATCAACTTGCATTAACAAATAGCAGCCAATAATAAACGTTTGTCCAGTTTGAAAACTAAATTAATTATATTTAAAAATATTCAGCAGTACAACATCAACTCTTCGAAACAACGCACCCTTTCATCGTGATCAAATACTTTGGAGTTGTATTTAACCACAATTGACGAGCATTTATCTTTGATTTCGGTAACATTTTCGTGGAGGTGTTTCACTTTATCTTTTAAAAAACACACCAACCGTTGGGGACTTTAAGCTGTTTGTTTTTCAATCATTTTTTTGTTTGCCGTGCAGGTTTTTGTTTTTCAATCATTTTTTTGTTTGCAACTTTGCCGTGCCGCTGTTAAAACACAATGGGAGCTGAGTATTCGTTAGAGAGTAATGAAATCGAGTTGGGAGCTGATCGTTCATTGGAGAGCAATGAAATTGAGACCAGAGTTGATCATTCATTAGAGCGCAATGAATTTGAGATGGAAAATGTGCCAGAGGAATATGTGGACGCTATTAGCCATCAGTTTGCTTACGATCCCGTCCGATTACCGGTTGACCAAGATGCCACTCAGAGACTGTATAATAGAAAAACCCTAGAAACCATTTGGGAAACCAAATGTCATGCACAGAACCCATTTACTAAACAATGGTTCAGTGCAAGAAGTGCAATTTCCCAAAGGGAATTAAGGCCAGAAATGGAAGACTATATTAAACTTTTTCCTTCGTGTAGAGGTTCGAAGCTCGAATTAATCGAAGACTATACAAAAATTCTGGAAGAGGGAGAGATGAAGCAATATTTGGATATATTGGGTAAATCTCTGCCCAAAACGGTGACAACCCAAAAGGAGTGTTTGACGATTTGGAAACAAATTAACCTACTGCGCTTGTACTGTCAGTTTGATTCTAAGAACATCGAAACGTTCAGATGTTTAAATGGTTTCAGATATTTAAACGAATTCATTATTAAAATGACGATGCTTCTGAGGAGCAATAGGATAGGAAGAGGCACTAAAGAAACTGCATGGGATGTGTGTAAGGAAATCAGCAGGGCAATTGATGTTATAGGCCTGAAACCGGAGGACATCCGTGATGTAAAAAGTTGCCCTAATGTGAAATCCAAGCAAATTGTCCTGATTGAAAGTTATATTAAAATGATAGAACAAGCTTATATTAATAACGAAAGTTATGCCAAGATCCAATCCCTTATGTTGCGATTGTTCTCTAAAATTTTCTCTGACATGAACGCTGAAGCTAAGCTAATCCTTGGAAGAAAAACATACGAACGTATATTAGCAGTTACGGGTCGTCGGATGGTTGAAAATAAATTTTATAGTGTTAGTGTCGAGGATATCAGCAGTGAAGACTTGTATCACGGGATTTCTATTCTGCAAAAGTCCCGGAACACGGCATTATCATATTTAATTCGCTCCCATGTGCTTGTTGATGCTATAAATATCTGCATCGCTAGAGAAATTAATAGATCAGAAGATACGGCAGGTCTCAGCGAGGCACAACTGCTGGAGGCCCAAGCAGATGCGCAGTATAATTTAGAAGCCCTAGAAAAGGGTGTTTTCCTTGTCAAAGATATACTATTCACAGAAGGCCCATCAGCTGCTAATTTGGTGGGAGGAGGCGTTGATATAGTAATAAAGATCGTTCAAATGTTTAAACATTTTACTCGTGAAGATGATAATGAGAATGAAAGCAATGGTCCACTATTTTGTGCGAAGAAGGGATGCAAAATATTTGAGTGCATTCACTCTAGAATTGCGCAACTTGCATTGGATATCAGTACAGCTACTTTAGTAACTGTGGAAGAACTTCCTGATTATGAAGTTCTCTTTAAATTCTTAAACTGAACCATCTTTATCAATTGCAGAATTAGATTATAATAAAAAAAAGACTCTTCTGCGTTCCATACCACATGGAAGTTCAAAATTTAATATATAAATAATAATAAATAATAAAGCCAGGAAAATGTTTGAAAGTTTCTAATTTTACTTAGAAAATTTAATTTGATGCATTCCATCAAATTTTTAAATAAAACTATATATTTAAAATAAAAATTATAAAAGCTAAATACTTTTTTCTAATTTATATGGAAGAAGATATAATTTATATTGATATTAATATTTTACAAAAACATTTCATAACTTCTGTAGCCTGTAAAGAGTTTTTTAATAGCAAAACCCCTAATTACTTATGGTCCCAACCTTAATAGGTAACAATGACGTAGTAAACTTTATTTAATAAAACATAACCTTTTCATATTAAGAAACTATCCACTAAAATATATGATGACTCTTATTTTAAAAATGGCAACATTGTAGGTTATTTGACTATTACAAAGTACCCTAAATCAGGAGGTTGAAATAGGAGCCTAACAAAATGTCCACTCTGAGTTTCTACCATAAACTAGGATCAAATCTTAATGAATCTACCATGATCCCAAAGCTGGATCGACCAACACAGTAAATTAGTTTTCCCCTTGAGGGATTTAGCATTCATAAGAAACTTCATCTTAACATCGCTAAAAAGAGGTTATCCTGTAGCAGCAATTGGATAAGGACACAAATCCTTCTCCAACACCTCGGGCTACCAAAAATATATGAAGCTGTTGTGGTTAAATATAAATCACTTGCAAAACTCAGTAGGAAAATATCGATATAAAATATGTAATCTTTACTAAATCGCCATTTGTATTATTCATTCAATATTGTGTTTTAAATTTATATTTATAGCATCAAAAATATGTAGAACACACTATTGTGATTCTATTAACGGATCATAATATCTATGATGTTCCTTCTTTTTACCTTAAATTTTCTATGATGTTATAACCATCTACATTGATATCAGTGTTTTTATATGAATAAACACATCATAAAACGCATAGTCTAACGAGGCGGAGGAGTTGCCTGGAAAGTTATGGAAATTGTGGTTATATTTAGAGAAAATCTGGCAAGGATTTTTGTAAATCCAAATTATAGTTGTTAAACTTCAAAATCTTAGGTGTCCTAGACATTTTTGATGGTGCTAAATCCATTTCCATCATCAAAAACACCATTCAAACACTCCCTCTCCAAAATTTTTTGAAAATTTTTTGACCGGATTTTAGCCACTAACCATTAGGGTAATTCCTCCGAATCATTAAACGACTCATCATAAAATGGATTTCTATACCATCCCAATATTCCATGTGAGTGATACAAGTGGCCCATTGATGTGTGCATTGAAGATGTCTCACGTCACCATATACAAAGCACTACATCATCACTAAATGCATTGGTGCAAGTAGTAAATTCTAAAAACCAATAGCCCACTAAGATTTCCAAATATGTCATGGTGTAGTCTTGGGATCCATTTTTCATGGAAAAAATCATAGTATTGTGACATTTGTTGAGAAATATAACTAAGGAATGAGCTTATTCCCAAGTTAGGTGGGAACATGTGAGATGTTTAAGGCAACTTCTAATAACCGTTTAGTAAAAGTGCGGAATTATCTCGTGTATATTCATATCTTATCTCGCTATATTTTTGGAGTTATGATCTGAGGAAGTAAGGGTTTTTGCAAGCTCTAGAATTCCATCTCAAACATGCACCATTGCAAAAATCGTCATAACTTTCTATATGAGAAACGAAATTAAATTTCGTAAAAAGTGGAAGAAAAATGATAGACTATAGTTTTTAGGATATCATTTTTAGGGCCGAAGATTGAAATAGTGACATGGCAAACTCCGTACAAGTTCGCTCTACTAAACCATTTTATAATCATGTCATAGTGGGAGATTGGGCATTAATATTTCTTCAAGAATCCAATCTCAATCAGACTTGTGGGGTTTGAAAGAGGACTTAGAGAGATACCACAAGACGATATTTCAGACCTTCGAGATTTGAAATTACAGAGATACAATAGATTCAATATCGAGCTCCTACAAAACAAGGAAAATGTGTGTATTTTTTAAAATTCGCATAAGTTTTGTTTGAAAAAATAGTTTGAAGTGATTCAAAGCGAATAGTGAAGCATAAATTATTTTAATTTACTCCCGAAATAAATAAAATGGAAACACCTAGTAAGAAACCCAAAATACCCACTATGACGCATGAAGAAGAGAATGAAATGCAACATAATATATAAAAATTATGAGAGAAAGTGCAACAAATTTCCCTCTCAAAAGGGACGTGGGAGCTTTGAATGATGGTTTAAAAGCTAATATGGAAGCAATGATGAATGTCAAGATAGAGGGGTTGAAGAAAGGCTTGGAAAAGTTGCTAGAAGAAAGATGTCATAGTGGTGACAAGGAAATCCATGAAAATCATGATGAAGATAAAAGTAATATCAATTATGATTTTAGAGACTGAATTGTGGGGTTTAAGAACCACCACATTCCAAATCTAGATATAAGGAAGTTTGATGGAAAGGATCCGGTAACTTGGATACTATAGCTGGAGCAATATTTTGATCTACATGATATGTAACCCTCACAAAATGCACATATTGGATATTTATATTTAGAACCTAATTTGTTTGACTGGTATAGATGGATTTTTTTCTCATAAACCACTTATCACCTAATCAATGTTTATGGAGGAAATGATAGTAGATTATGAAGATACAAAGAGCAACACCTTCTCTAGCCAATTGATAAATCTCAATCAAAAGGGTTCAATGGAGGAGCACATTGAAGACTTCCAAAAATTGAATACTACGGTAACCAATATTCCAGAGGAGCATAGGATTGATGTCTTCATAGGTACCTTAAAAGGGAACATCCAACATGAGTTTCACGTTTAGGAGCTTGATTCATTGGAGAAGCCATTGAGGGTGGAAAGAAAAGTTGAAAGAAAAATTATGGCAACAAGGAAGTCTACCACGCACAACTAAAAGATGGAAGTGTTTATGCTCACAGTCTTACATAACCTACAAGGTTGGTGCCACAACAATTGGAGGAAGAAGGAGAAAAAGGATTTCTTTACAGTTGTGATAGAAAATGCACTAAAGGTCATAAGTGTGCTAAGAATAAATTAGTCTACATAGATTCTGAAGAGAAGGAAGAAAAGGAACGACAAAATTCAAAAGAGGAGGATACACACTAGGAACCAACCCCAAAGAAAGAATAAATGAATTCGACCATATCCTCTAATGCATTGGTAAGAATTACCACTCCTCAAACTCTAAAGCTAAAACGATATATCAAGAAGAAAAAGGTAATAGTGCTCATTGATTTGGGTTGTACCTGTTGTACCTCTGAGATAGTAGTAGGTTAGCTACCAATGCCAGAGCATCTAAAATAATTATTTTGGGGTTTTTGGTTTTAGTTTTGGAAGACCATGAATGAAGACAGATGTAGTATTGAAATACTTAATCCTTTGGGTTGTATTAATATCTCAGTAAAGGGCTGCTATAAAGCTTTACACAGTGATATAGATCAAAAACAGTGGTGAGAAGAAGACAAAAAAATATAATTATCATAGTTTCCAGACTGTAAAGCAGAACAATCATAATTGTGAAAACCTTTTGAACTACGTTCCAAAGATTCAAGGCAGTATACTTAAGCTTACACAAGATGTTGATGATTTATTGATTAGAGGGGATTAGCTAAACAGACAGTTCATTAATCCATTCTCTTAATAGATGATCACTTCAGGAGCTTATAGGAATAAATTGAGACACAATTATTCCTACCTAGATATCTTTATAAGTCATAAGCATATGAAGAAAAACATAATGATTGATAATTGGAAAAACTTACAGGATAACACAAACTGTGTGAAACCAAATTCAGAATCCTCTGCTTTGTATTAAGGTTCCACAAAAACTGAGTACATCAAGTGTCTACAAAATTTTCCTTCAAAGGTGCTACCAAGTTCAAAGTAGAATGAACAGTCAAGACTTTATAAGCAATGAATAATGAACCTTGAACTTAGAACTTATAACAACTCGAGAAGAGAGTTATTTATACAATAATGAAACTAAGGAAATATCCTAAAACTGATTAAGATTTATTCTATGAAAGGAAAGATCTTCATACAAGAAGATAGCAGCATCTGTTGAATTGCTTCTTGTTATCCCTTTTATTCTGGTTGTGTTGGATTTGTTGTTTGATATTTTGCCCCTTTAAGCTGCTTGATTGTTTGTATCCTTTACGCTGGTTAATTCCTTCATTTGATCTTTCATCTGATACTCTTTAAACTTTGTGAATATGCTTTGACCCAGCTAAGTAACCTTTACTGTGTTCCTTTTTACCTTTAATGTGCATTTTAGGTTTATATTGTGTTTTCCAACAGTAAGATCTTCATATTAGTCTTCAAACTATATGCAGGCTTTTTATTTGTAAGTATGAAACAAAAGTTCTTACCTGCAAAACACAGAAATTGTTAAGAAAGCATAGGTAACAGAGAAGGACATCAATGGCTTTATTGAGCTTGAAAGGATATTTGGAAGGAGTCCAGAGTGTATCGGAAGGTAAAACAATGGCTTTATTGGTCGTAGAGGCTCATGGAGGGTTTTACTGCGAAAACAGGTGAAACAAAGCCAAAATGGTGATTTTTGCATTTAAACGGAAAAACGACTTTCTTTTTGAAATATGAGGCAAAGTGAACAATGGTCATTTTGCTGTTATGTGGGAGGTGGTTTTGGTTTTCATCACACCGCTTTATGGGGCGGGGGCGTTTCTGCAACGGGTCACCTGATACAACCTAAGCCTCACACGTAGCAAAGGGAGTTCAGTGGAATACCAATTTTTGGGCGGGTAATGCTCAGATAGAGAGCCAACCCGAAATCATTGAGGGTCATGGATTTGAATGCATTGGATCGGACGGTGGTGGAGTGAAAGAGTACCGCGGAGGTAAGAGGAAGGAGCAATGGAGGGGCACAATGATTAATTATGGCGGTTATGGGTTTTAATATGGGTTAAAGACTGAGATTAGCGGGGTTATTTGTTTAAATCATAAAAACAATTTAACAAAGAAATCCTTCACAAAACATGGTATGGTGGACTTGAAAAATTGTGAAATCGGGTGGATAAATGCCATTGGGTCCGGGTTCATCACATATTGTAATCACAATTTAGCGGGCGAAGGCTCATCGCAAAGGAATGCGATAGGGGTTGGACGCATTGTGGAAAATATATCATGGTTAATACTACATCAGGTCCCAGTTCTCATCGCATATTGGAGATCACAATGGCAAAAGGTAATGCTTTAGTAAGGACTTGCGATGCAGGTAGATGCAAAATGACATTTAATTATGATATATATTGTGTCGGGTTCGGGCCCATCGCAATCGCATATCGTAATGGCGGAGGGTAATGCTTTAGTCGGGCCTTGTGATGGAAGTGGATGCAAAATGGCATTTAATTATGATATATATTACGTCGGGTCCACGTCCATTGCAATCACATATCACAATGCGGGGATAGTGCATTTATGTTGAAAGGTTTGCAATCTGCCGATGCGATGTTTTATTAAATACATAGTTTTATAATAAAACTAAAGGTTTTGGGATATTTTAATAAAAGGAGTTAATATATACGGGAAAATGAACTTTTAGGGGTTTAATACTATAAGTTAGAGTTAATATGAAATATGAGGGGGAAGGGGAAATAGACTAAGTATAATGCTTTTTATGAGTTATTTTCTTTTCAAATATATAAATTAATACTTAGGCTAAACATCTTTTTGTGGGGTTTTAAGGTAAAAGGGGATTTAACATGGGTTTTTCACTTTTCCTAGGCAAAAAGGATTTTGACCTTAGGAAAAGGGGTTTTTATGGAAAATGGATGAATATGAACTGTATGAAGCTGGGAAGGGGAAATTAGTAAATGTAGGGATGAATGGGGATGAGGGAAGTTAATTAATTGATCTTGTAGACGTTCATTTTCTTTGTGTAATTGTCTCATGGACATAGAAACATATAGTAAAACATGATAAATGTACATTTTGTCCAAACAGTCATCATACTTCTGCAACCTTTCTCTACTTACCCTTTGCTTATCTTATCATTTTTTCTTCACTTAAAGCCTACTTTGATGATTTTGATGAGACAATCTCATCATAAATGTGTTTTATAAAAGGTCTTTATAGTTTTACATTTCAGCAAATTCAGATTGTAGCATGCATTTATTCATTTTTGAATATCTAATAAATTTCTTTCTAAAATAGATAGATCTAAGATCCATATACTTTGGTGTGTTTCTAAGCAAGTACCAAACCGGATTGATATTAAAATATATGTTCTAATTTATCCCAACAAATTAGACTTACAATTATATTAATGGGGAGATATTACTTTAGGTAGCATAAATCTCTAAGATCTCCTTAGATTGTCCTGAGTCAAACAACTTCCTTCCTAGGGTATGTATGCATTTTGGGGCTAATTTTCTACCTATTTCCTTGATTTCTTTGCCATTTTTTTCCCATCGTTCATGATGATGGTATGAATACCCAACTAATGTTGTGTTTTTTCCTTTTCTAGTGCTAAATCTAGGAGATTGATCTTCTTGGGGGAATGGTTCCTAGTTCATTGCATTGGTATGTGTCTATTATCACCATTAGATCTAACCCCTCTATTTTAGATAACTAATCCTCCTCTATCATGTGGGTGTCCTCTGGTAATTATTGATATAGATGTGTTGTAGCCCAACTTAGGGTGGATTATTCTTTTCCATGCCTTTTCTTTTCCATAGGTTGTTTGTGACACTTGTTTGGGGGGTTGTCTAAGAGGTTCTCCTTGTCTAGATTGCTAGGTTCTTCCTATAGATCACCCAATACTTCAATTTTTTTGCTAGTTTCCTATCTTTTGGGGGTGTTAGAGGTTAAAGTAATTTTGTTATGGTCGTTTCTAGAGGAGATCTTTTTGACTCCTTCTTCATCTGCTACTTTTGGATATATGGTATCCTTCTTCGGTTCATTGATGGGGCAGTCATGTAATAGATAATCCAAATTTTGAAGCTAGTCCCTATCATCAAATTCCAGAGAAATGGCTTCAGAGATGGAGACCCATATGTTCGTATAAAGACATATCCTTCTGTAAGAGGTGTGTAGGTCATGCTTGCTTTTATTTGAGAGGCACATGAACTATCCCAACTTGTTATCTATGTGTTGCGGGGCTTCTAGGTCCAAAAATTTGTATGGAAGAGAGTACATGTGGATCCAAATAAGGTCCCCAGAGAAATATTCCTTTTCAAGGTTGAAGTCCTCCATCCATTGTTGCATATACATCCTTAAAGAGTTAAAGAAGTATGACCCACCATCCATGACCACCTGTAGGTCTTCTAGATGTTCAAATATCACCTTGAAGAAACCCTTGGACCTAAGTTTGACTTCATAGTGAACTTTGGGTTTCCTGCACTATGATATCCATTTGAAAAGGGAATTTTCCATAGTCCATATCTCAATGAAGTTTCATATTAGAGTATTTTCCTTCATAAGTTAGATGTTGCCATTCAATCTAGTGGGGATGATGCCAATCCTTGGAATTTCTACAGATTTATCTATGCACGTATTGGTATTCTTCTAAGTTGAAAGCGGAGGTGAATACTAGCCTATGTTTTCTATTATCTTGGCATGGGTTTTGGATTGTAGTCGGGGTTCAAGTAGCGGATTGCTTAGAGGGGCCTAGAGCCCTTCCCTTAGAGGATTCCATTGCACAAAGCATGCTTAGATACGATAGTTAGAGGGATATGAGGTGAAGGTAGGTGGGCCTGATAGGGCACACAATGCAACAACCATTGGCTTACGCAAAGGTTTTAGAGCAAAGGGCCGCATATTTTGTTTACAAACAAATTAACACTAATAAGTTCTACTCATATTAAAAATATGTCAATATATTTTTTAAGGTGTGATTTCTTTGTAAATAAATATTAATATATAATTGATAACTAACCATCAACATATATTATCCATTTAACTAATATAGCTAAGCCATATTAAGGAAAAATATTCAGTAGTACAACATCAACACTTCCAAACATCACACCCTTTCATCATGATCAAATACTTTGGAGTTGTAGTTAACCACAATTGATAAGCATTTCTATTTATTTTTGGTACTATTTTTTTGGACATATTTTATTTTATGTTTTCATTAATAAAATTTTAAAAAGAACTAATCGATACATGAACTTCACTATTTGGTTTCCGATAATTTTCAGTTTTGTTTGCCACCGTGAAAAAAAAATGGGAGTTGAGTATTCATTAGAGAGAAATGAAATTGAGATGGGAGTTAAACATTTATTGGAGAACAATGAAATTTAGATGGAAATCATTCAGATGTATAGTAGAAGATATTTTTCACATGTTTAAACATTTTCCTAGTTTGACCTTGGTGATGATGCCAAGTATTTTGTAGCAAGAGTTGGTACTATTCCCCACTAGCTGAAGTTATGTAACTCATTATGATTTAATGTGTTATTTTCTATAAAGTGTAAATAATTTTTTTCTTTTACTTACAGTTAAGAACGATAAAAAATTTATAATATAATTTAATAAACTATGTCTTTATAAGGTCAAAAGAATCTATCCCAAAAGAGACACAAGTGATTTGGTTAGAGAAAGAAATTTGAAGAGGTTACAAGGTGAACTTGTTCTAGTGTTGATTCATAGAGGTAATAGCTTCTGTGAATTATGGCAGAAGATAATGGGGCACATGCATTATCGAGTATTGCTTATTATGAGGGAGATAGTCACATGTTTTCCAACATTCTACATTGAGAAATAAGAAGTATACATAAGGTGTACACTTGGCATGTATCTCGAGGTTTCCTTATGATATAGTGAGCACAACTATAAGGATATTATATACCTCATTAATTCATATGTATGTGCATTGATGTAAGTAGCATCAATCATAGGGAACATGTGTTGTATTTCCTTCATTGGTGACTTCTTTCACAAGTCATGGATTTCCTCCTTAAATATTAAAGATTAATTCTTTAGTATATTTCAATATTTAATCTCTTGTACATAACTAGATAGTGAGGAAGACAAAGGATTTTAGATTAAATAATTGAACAAGAATACCTATAACAAGTTCAAAGATAACCTCTATAGGGTTTACTATGAAATGTCCATAATCATCGTCATTTTATGTTGGTAAAATAACCTTACCAAAAGTTTCATCATGTTATTAGTAATTCCATGGAATGAAAAATAATGTTCAGTCTATCAAGCCCAATATTTGGGTTCAACGTCAATCCTATCCATATCCACCTTACGAAAGTGGTGCCATTGTTATTATCAAGAAAGGTTGTTATATTATCTGTGTAACCACTTAATGAGGTTTCTTCCTAAGAGGGATCATTGTGATGCTCAATATCGCATCCAAATTGCAGATATTATTCTAAAGTTTTCCATCGTAAAGTTTATTTCATCCTTATTTTCTCCTAGATTTGGTTGTGCTAATGGAAAAAAAATGATTGTATTAACAATTGAGACCGATATCCTTTCGGGATGGTGATTTCGATCGGTATGCAGGCCCGATTTCCACTCAAAATGTTTTCTCCTCATAAGGAGACTTCTTAATTTTATTTACTAATCCTAAATGCAATTTGAGACAACATAAATAGAATAAAGGAAACCAATCTATCTTGTTTAAGAGAAGGAACAATCACACTCTCAACCAAGAATAAGATGCAAAGAGAATGGACCAAAATTAAACTGTAGGTTATAATGAGCTAGCAAATCATAGAATCATTTTGATATGATCTGCAACAATTAAAGAAAATGTGTGTATGTGATTATACAATAAACATTTATCAGATCCTCACTAGTACATACTTAGATTCAAATACTCATAAATAAATTTAGGATTAGATATGCCATTTTATCATGGAAATAATTCACTAACAATACAAATTAAAACAAAGAAAATCATATTATTACTCTACTAAAAAAGGATTAGCCAACATATCCAATCCTACTTGAATTTGTCACTCAATTTTGATCTCAATCCAACCAACAATGGAAAGGTAGCTCTCCACTTGTTTAAATAAGCATAAATTGACATGAAATTAATAACAACATGAAAATAATACCATAAAAAATTATTTTATATTAGTATTGAATCAAAATTGAACATCAACAAAATATGTCATTCAACCATTAACTCCTACAACTGTGTACAAGAGTCACAGATCTGATTATGATTTTCATAGTACAAAAAATTAAAGAATGTTCATGATAGCATGAACTTCTTGAAGCTATAATGTATCTCCTTTGATTGGGTATATCAAGAAGCCAATATCCTTCAAGTGACCTCTCTATTATAGTGGAACATACTTCTCCTTTTTATGAAATTGGAACCCCCTCTCTTCTACCATTCTCCATTATGTAATCATAAAACTTAATTCAAAATAGACTTGTTTCAAGACAATTCATGAAGGAGTTTTTTTCTTTTTTTGGGAGCTGAAGAATCCCCTTTTTTTCTTTAAAATTGAAAGTTGTGAATAATGGGACTCCAAGTGGTAACAAACTTCCAAAATCCCTACAAAAAATTTCACAAAATTAACATTGAAAACATATTAAAATCAAAAGCAAAACCCAAATCTAAAAATTATTAAAACTATTCATTCAAAGAAAATAAATTAAAAATTGAATATAGATCCCTAAATATGAGTTCAATTTTTATTTTTATTTTTTCATTATTGAAAAACACAAAATATTGTGATGAAATTCCAACAACAAAATGCCCCAATAGTCAAAATTTTTCTAAAAATTCACACAGGAAACTCAATTTGTTACAATTCCATAACCCCCTTTTATGATAAAGTTTTGGAGTGTGTGTATATAGATTTTATAAAATAAACCACCCCATATTGTTTTCCTGAGTTTATTCTTTCCAAATAGGTATCAGGGGCCTAATTTCATGCCCCATAGCCCAAGATATGACCTTTGAAAGATAAGGTCCTATAACTGCTAAGGTGTAATATGCCGAAAAAATTGTGGGTTTTATCGAATGGTTAAGTTTAATCCCATATGCATGGTATGGAATGGAATTTTTGTGTTTATATAGAATTTTGGGTTTAATATATTGTGTAAACACATTGTGAATAAATAGTGGAGAGGATAATAGGTAATATTTTGACCTAAAAATTAAGGGAAACAAACAATAAGTTGAAACATAAATCCATGTGGAGCATATGTGATCTTATGAAATGAGTGGGTCTCTCATAGTATTAAATAAGAATATAAAATACCATCATGAATTCATAAGTTAATAATATGGTAAGTAAGCCTTCTTGTGATAAACTTTCATGCCACCACACCTCCTTGGACCATGCCCATGCCAAAGAAGAGGTTCAATTTTAGATTGGTGCGGTGGGATGAGAAAATTATTGTGCTAAAATGGAAATATTTCAATCCCCTGGGCCTGTCAATTGACAAATCTTAGGACAAAAAGCGAAAATCATGTTTTATGCTACCCCTTCTATTGAAATATGCAGAGTGGTTCCCCTTTCGATGTATTCCTTGTTCCTTGTGCAAATAGTTTGTCCCTTATACTATGCAGTGCTTCATCTAACAATGGATCATCAAATTTAAACTTAAATGTTAATACGAAATTTCATGTTGTTTCTATCCGATCTACAGTACCTCACCATAGTATACCAATTCTAGGGCAAAGTGTCTAAGGTATGTACAAAATGATATACCCACTCAAGTTCTAGATCCTTCTCCTCTTTCAACCCAACAATATATTTATCTAGGCGAGTGGTTGAGGAATCATTACTAGTGTCACATTCTTCATAACCCCCAACATCCAATCCAAACTGAATCTACAATATGTGCCTACACCATTTCTAAGTTTTTGTGTTCCCCTTATGTGTTTACTACTAGCATGTTGGAGTGGATTTGAGAGAAATATGTAGTGCTAGAAGTGTAAGGTGAACTAGCACCTACACTTCAAATTCCGTAACAAGAATAAAAATGCTTGTGAGTCCATCAAACTGGGGAGGTTCCCAAGCTTCCATACTGATCCACTCTACTGAACTTTTATATGTCAATATTTCCTCATTGAAACCTCATGGTGGTACTACTTCTAATTCTCTAATAGGTCATCCCAGTTTGACGAACAAGAATTTATATTATGCCAACTCAGCATACCATCTTTTGTCATGTTAACATAGTCATGAGACCAAGATATTATGTTATAAATGTTATCTATGTATATTTTTCACATATTTTGTTGAGGTTCTCTCTCATAGGCTCGACGTAGCATTCCCCTTCCTTAGGGTCCAAGGGTGAAACAACTCGTAGATGTCTAGACTTAAATGTCATCTAATGTTTCTTCAAATTGTTAATAACTTGACTGTCAAAATCCCACTCGATACCAAGCAACATTGGATAAGGGTATGTGTCGTCCACGTTCCCAATGATTTCAATGTCTACTAGACTCCTTACTCTATCGATCTTGACTTCAACATTTTTTGATCATCCAATGGGAAATATTCTATATTGATTGGAATGCCGCAGTTGAATCAACAAGCACATGAGCTTTGACATACCCAATAGTTCCCATGTCTTTTTTCGTATAATATTTACATCAATCCCAAATCTAATATAATATTTTCTTTGTTGTAGTCTGCAATCTAGGCATTGAAGTGAAATTCTCTATTTTTCACCTCCTATGCAACACTTTCCTTACTATTCTCTAAGGTACCTTTGTGGGATGAGTTTCCTTCTCTTGTGGAGTTATCGGTTCTTTCCTAAACTCAACGATAAATCATCCTACTTAGTTTCTATAAAGCATGCTCATTGTTCATCGAAACCAAATTTTCAATTTTTTTTGAATGGGTCTTACCTCTAAATGAGTTAATTCATGTGGAGGATTTTAATAAATAGGGGGAGGCTACTCTTAAATTGGTTTCCCACGCGAATACCTTGTCAAGTGATCCGGACTTAAACAGGAACGCACCAAATTAGAGAGATAACCATAAACACAGATATGCAACGGAAATAATACTTCATTTCATTAATGTAAAATATTGAAATATGCTTACAAACAGTAATGGAAATAAACTAGCTAGGGCGATGATAGCTTATCTCTGAGAAGAGATGTGGTGGCTACATGCCTCTGAACTGTGTTACAATGAGGATCGAAGGCCTATTTATTGTTGAGAAACAATGGAAAACCCTTAACATTCCAAAACCTAACCCTAGAAGATGAAACGCCAAACTGTGGGCCTGTTTGGGTAAATTGGTACACCAACTTCCCGGGGTCGTAACTTTGGCATACGATCTCTATTTGACGCGTACAATAGCTCGTTAGAAAGATATATCCGAGCACTACCACTTTGGGAGGAAACATGGGTCCATGGACCCAAGAAACGTGGGTCCATGGACCCATGTTGCCCCAGATTTCCCAAAAAACGTCGTTTAGGGCCTCAAAACGGCTCCGAAAGTTCAGGACCCAAAAAACTGCTAAAAATAGTAAGTTGTGCTACAATTAAGGAAATTGAAAATGCTGAGAGAAACAATGGTGGGGGTCTAGGTGGACTTGGCAGGTGGCCACCAATATCCACCTGGATCATTCCTCCCCCCTTAGGAAGCAATGGTCCCCATTGCGTTGAGTTCCTCCATGAGATGAGGAAACTTTCGCTGAACTTGTTCCCTGGTGAGCCACCTGCCCTAGTGAAGGAGTGGGCTTGCTTTGACAACTCGATACAGTTGGATATTCTGTTGGCGAGTGTTCTTGATCTATGTGTCCATAATCCCATTAGTTGCAGCTTGTTCCATACAATCTGGGTTTAATTTTGTGGGTGTGAGCTGTTCTGCAATGTCAGATGTGTCTAGCAATGGTGGAAAGTATGGCCGAAGGCAGTCCACATTGAACACTGGGTGCAGGCCAAGGAATGGGGGAATGCTGAGCTCAAATGCATTGTCTCCCATAGCCTTAGTAATGGTGTAAGGACCATATCGGAGTGGTCTCAGTTTCCGATAGGCTCTAGTAAGGCGTTCCTTTTGCAAATGCAACCAGACTTTGTCGCCCACCTGAAACTTGTGTGGCACCCGATGTTGATCATGTCGCTGCTTGTACTTGGCATTTGATTTCTCCAGAACTTCATGGACCTGCTGGCGAATATGTTGGATGCGCTCAATGAAGCTGCTGGCCTTATCTGTTTAGGATTGGACATGAGCTGAATTTATGTGAGTAGCTGCAAGTGGCATGGCCACATCAATGGGGCATAGTGGCTAGAATCCCAAACCCACCTGAAAAGGGCCATGGCCAGTGGAGCTGTGAAGAGCTCGATTGTAGCTGTGCTGAACATAGGGGAGGCTCTCGTCCCATGTGCGTGGATGCTTTGAGTTATACATGCGCAGAATGTGCACAATCATCCTATTGACAACCTCTGTCTGGCCATCAGTTTGAGGATGGAAGGCTGTGGACTTCGTGAGTTTGGTGTCCAGCATTGACCAGAGACTGGACCAAAAGGTGCTGAGGAATCGACTGTCCCGATCTGAGATGATAGACTGTGGGATCCCAAAGTGCACCCACACTCATTCAAAGAAGAGTTTAACAGTGCCTTCTGCTGTGATATTCTTCTTGCAGGCCGCCATAATGGCCATCTTTGAGAACTTGTCGACGACCACAAAAACACAGTCATTTCCATGCTTAGTGCAAGGAAGGCCTGAGATGTAATCCATTGAGATGGATTCCTAAGGTCGACTAGGGGTAGGCAACGGGGTATAGAGGTCGTGCTTCTTGATGGTCGGTTTGGCAATGGCACAGGTAGTACATGATCTGATGTACTTCCCAACATCCTGTCGAAGATTTGGCCAATAGAAATAATTTTGTAGTACTGCCACTGTTTTCTCGACCCCGAAATGCCCAGCATCCCGACTGTAGTGTGCTTCCCAAATCATCTTGGCACGTTCGCTTGAAGGAACACAAAGGTGACCCAGGTGGCATAACAGGGCATCCTGGAGGTGAAAATATAGAACATGCCGACCCTCCAAGAGTGTCTGGTATGTGTGGCCGAATTCTGGGTCACTTTTGTAGAGAAGTGGCCAATCAGAAGTCTCGTGCCCACAAGAGTTGAGCACGGTGGTTAACACCACAATCAGTGGTCGACTAAGGCAATCTGCAACATTATTGGTGCTGCCCTTCTTATACTTGATATTCAAGTGGAACTGTTGCAAGTATGTAGACCACTTCTGATGGCGATCATTCTGCAATTTCCCTTGGGTCTGTATGAACTACAGGGGTTAGTGGTCTGTGTGGATGACCGTTTCCTTCCCCAAAATGTAATGCTTCCATTGTAGGCAGACCTGCACAATGGAATACATCTCTTTATCATAAGTGGGGTACTTCTGGATTGTGTCTGAAAGTGTTTCACTGTGATATGCCACTAGATGTCCATGTTGAGTAAGGACTGCCCCAATAGCATAGTCAGAGGCATCTGTCTCGACCTCAAATAGTTGTTGTAAATCTGGTAACGCGAGCACTGGTGCCGTGCAGAGGCTATCCTTCAACTCTATGAATGCCTTCTGTTGAGATTTAGACCAAAAGAATTTTTCTTTCGCCCCTCCCTTGGTGACTTGACTCAAGGGCCAAGTAATATGAAAAAACCCCAACACGAACCTGCGGTAGAAGTTGGCAAGACCTAGAAAGCTACGGAGCTCTTTTAGAGTGGTTGGAGATGGCCAATCCCGAATGACTTGGATCTTGGCTGGATCCACATGCACCCCCTGTTCATTAATGATTTATCCCAGATACTGAACCTGGGTCATGCCATAAGTGCATTTCTCCAAATTGGCACATAGCTTGTGTTGTCGTAATGTTTGGGGAACCTGTCGGATGTGGTGGAGGTGCTCCTCCCAACTCTGGCTGAAGATTAGAATGTCATCCAAGTATACTACTACAAATGAGTTGGTGAATGGCCGCAAGATGTCATCCATTAGCCTGATGAAGGTTGCAGGAGCATTTGTCAATCCGAAAGGCATAACCAACCATTCAAACAGGCCCTCCTTGGATTTGAAGGCAGTCTTCCACACATCAGAGGGTTCAATTGGTACCTGGTGATATCCTGACTTCAGATCGATCTTGCTAAAATATTTCGCCCCCTTTAGTTGGTCCAGGAGGTCATCAATCCACAGGATCGAGTACCTATTAGGGACAATGATCTTGTTCAGCGCCCGATAGTCAATACAGAGTCTCCACGTCCCATCCTTCTTCTGTACCAACACGATTGGGCTCCCACAAGGCGATGAACTCGGACGAATGTGACCTTTCTGCAGGAGCTCCTGAATCTGCCTCTTGATTTCATCGTTCTCCAGAATGGAGTGCCGATAAATTGGTCCATTGGGTAGCAGCACACCTGGGGTCAGATCGATGGAGTGCTTGACCTGACAGTGCAGAGGAACCCCTGCGGGGGAGGTGAAGATGTCCTCGTACTCCTCCACGACCTTGTCCATCTGTAGTTGTTGTGCAGGGGGGCCCTGTCTGGAGGCCGCGGCCACTGTCTTCTTCTTTTCTTGAGGGCGTATCATCAGGAAAACAAATTTCCTGGTTTTGGAAATGAACTTACTGCATTGTTTTGTAGTAATCAAAGAGATGGCGGTAGGTAGTGCTACCTCTGGTATCCTGTACCACTTATTTCACAATGTAATAATAATAGCGCGGGGCCTTGATTCATACACAGCATGTCGCTTCCACAAGTATGGCTGTCCTAATAATACATCACAAACTTTGAGGGGAGCAATGTCACACAATACCTCATCCGTGAAGGGCTTGATGTTGTATGGAAAGTGAAACTGTTGGCTCACGCGAAGATCTCGTCCTTGGTGAAGCCACCCAATGGTGTATGGTTGTGGATGTGCTGTGGTCGGTAAGCCCAACCGCTTCATGACCTCTGCCGAAATGAGGTTCTTTTGGCTCCTGCTATCAACAATGAACTGTATTGGGGAGCCCTTTACCCACATCTGGGAGTGGAAGAGACGCTCCTCCTCCTCTGGATCTTCGGGTTCATTTTTCTAGATCTTGGTGGTAGCAACAATGGCGTTGGGATCTACATCAATGATCTGCGTCCCTTTGTCATTCCCCTTATCGGGTTCTGACTCAGAGTCGGAACATGCATCTGATTCTGAAACCTTTAGCTCAGTCACCAGTGACTGCTTGGCCCGACACTCACTTGTGTTGTGAGTGGAGCTCTTATGGAACTCACACCATTTTCCCGTGTCCTTTTTCGGCTTCGCGGTGCTGTTCTTTGCTTGCAGCTTCAGCGGGTTGTCTTGGGCTGCCCCGCCTTGGCTTTGTCCTTTGTTCTGTGGTTTAGGGGCACCTTTCCCCTACTTTAGATTCGCAGATCCAAAGTCTCACTTCTTTTGTTTAAACTTCTGCTTGACCTTGATGGCATATCGGTATGCTGTGCCGAGTGAGGAGATGTTCAAGAATTGTATTTCTTCTTGGATGTACTTGTGCAGGCAGCCACGGTATTTGAGTATCCAATGCTACTCCGAATCCTTGATACCCAACTTTGTGCGAAGGGTATGGAAAAGATTGGTGAACTTCGGCACGTCTTGGTCCCTTCCCTCCCACAGCGTGGTCCACTTTATGTATTCATCCTCATAGCTTCCGACAGGGTAGTACTGCTCCTTGATGGCATCCCGGAATGAATTCCAGGTGGGTGCGGCTGAAAATAGTGAGCCAGTACTTTCATCCTTCTGCTTGCAGTAGGTTTCCCACCAATCCTTGACGTGGGGGGCTGCTTTGAGAAGAGCGAAAATAATCTTTTCCCAACTCGAAAATTCATGAACAGAAAAATAACTCTCTAGCAGATTTAACCATTTATCTACGGCATCTGCATCTATCTGACCCTCGAATATGGGGATTTCAAAATTAACTTGTACCTTAAAGGGCGTGGCGTTTCCAGAGTAGCTGCTGGAAGCTGATGCGTCGCTTCTGGGTAGCCGCTGAAGGATCTGGGCAAAGCTGTCCATCATCGCGTTCTGTTGTCGCTCGAGGGCTTCTGTGAGCAAGATTTTGATAGTATCTCCTGCCCCCTCGTCTTTCTTCTCATCCGCCACAGGAGGCCGTTAGGATTTGCGAGGCTGGTATTGCAAAGGTTCGACCAGTTCAAGCCCTAACTTCTTATATCCCGACCTTGTTGGGGACATGCAAAGAAAAACAGAGAAAAAGCAGACCGCTCTGATACCACTGATCCAGACTTAAACAGGAACGCACCAAATTACAGAGATAACCATAAACACAGATATACAGTGGAAATAATACTTCATTTCATTAATGTAAAATACTGAAATATGCTTACAAACAGTAATGGAAATAAACTAGCTAGGGCGATGATAGCTTATCTTTGATAAGAGATGTGGTGGCTACATGCCTCTGAATTGTATTACAATGAGGCTCGAAGGCCTATTTATTGTTGAGAAACAATGGAAAACCCTTAACATTCCAAAACCTAACCCTAGAAGATGAAACGCCAAACTATGGGCCTCGTTTGGGTAAATTGGTACACCAACTTCCCGGGGTCGTAACTTTGGCATACGATCTCCGTTTGACGCGTACAATAGCTCGTTAGAAAGATCTATCCGAGCACTACCACTTTGAGAGGCAACATAGGTCCATGGACGATGTTGCCCCAGATTTCCCAAAAAACGTCGTTTAGGGCCTCAAAACGGCTCCGGAAGTTCAGGACCCGAAAAACTGCTAAAAATAGTAAGTCGTGCTACAATTAGGGAAATTGAAAATGCTGAGAGAAACAATGGTGGGGGTCCAGGTGGACTTGGCAGGTGGCCACCAATATCCACCTGGATCATCAAGCTTGACGCACCCCATTCAACTAACAGGGAATTTATTCTTGCATCCTTATAGGCTTATTTTTCGCTGCTAGGGTAAAAACTTGGAGGAGGATTTGCAACCTTCCAAACCCACTTTTCAAGTTGTTTAGGATGATTCATAACATCCATAACAATTTTGGTTCATTGTCTTATCATTGTGAAAAATTGAGGGCAGTCTCATCGAGCTTCAACTATAACCATTTGTACATTTCATTATCATTTCTCCTACTAGCTTTCAAATAATGATGGAAAGTATTTTATAGCATGGTCCACTGTCTACAATATGTTTAACTAGTTTGGGGGTTTAGACAACCTCTTGATAGATGTCCCGATTGTCTAGAGTTGCAACAGATCATCTACCTGTTGCCACAACCAAATCCTACTCATCTTCTTGCAGTTGAGCCCTATGCTCTCCCGGATTGTCCTTGTGCTCGAGTTTGCATAGTATAGTCTCTGGCTTAATATTTTTGTTTTCTATGATAGCCTCTCTTCATCACCCGGAGATGGACGCTGTCGGAAGTCCTCTTATGCATCAACTCTAGTGCATGGAATGAATGAATGTCATGTCTAATAGACTCACAAAAATCACAAAAGGGATTCTATGTCGAACTTTGGTATTTATGCATCATGTGACAATTGGTAGGAAAGTTCCCCACACAAATCTCACACCAAAAACCTTGTCCTTGGGCTAAGGGGTTTACTACACCAATCGAGACATAGTTTGTCAATCTCAAGAATTCATTTTAGTGGTGACATTATCTCTTGCAAATATTACACCACACATCCTCACACTTTTATTTTCCCTTCGCTAGGTCCTATATTAAACTTTTTCCTTCGTGTAGAGGTTCGAAGCTCGAATTAATCGAAGACTATACAAAAATTCTGGAAGAGGGAGAGATGAAGCAATATTTGGATGTATTGGGTAAATCTCCGCCCAAAACTGTGACAACCCAAAAGCAGTGTTTGATGATTTGGAAACAAATTAACCTACTGCGCTTGTATTGTCAGTATCATTCTGAGAACATAGAAACTTTCAGATCTTTACATGGTTTCAGATATTTAAACGAATTCATTATTAAAATGGCGATGCTTCTGAGGAGCAATAGAATAGGAAGAGGCACTAAAGAAACTGTATGGGATGTGTGTAAGGAAATCAGCAGGGCGATTGATTTTATAGAGTTGAAACCGGAGGACATCCATGATGTAGAAAGTTGCCTTAATGTGAAATCCAAGCAAATTGTCTTGATTGAAAGTTATATTAAAATGATAGAACATGCTTATATTAATAACGAAAGTTATGCCAAAATCCAATCCCTTATGTTGCGATTGTTCTCTAAAATTTTCTCTGACATGAATGTTGAAGCTAAGCTAATCCTTGGAAAAAAAACATACGAACGTATAGTAGCAGTTACGGGTCGTCGGATTGTTAAAAAGAAATTTTCTAGTGTTATTGTTGAGGATATCAGCAGTGAAGACCTGTATCACGGGATTTCTATTCTGCAAAAGTCCCGCACACAACATTATCATAGTTAATTCGCTCCCATGTGCTTATTGATGCTATAAATATCTGCGTCGCTAGAGAAATTAACAGATCAGAAGACACGACAGGTCTCAGCGAGTCCCAACTGCTGGAGGCCGAAGCAGATGCGCAGTATAATTTAGAAGCCCTAGAAAAGGGTGTTTTCCTTGTCAAAGATATACTATTCACAGAAGGCCCATCAGCTGCTAATTTGGTGGGAGGAGGCGTTGATATAGTAATAGAGATCGTTCAAATGTTTAAACATTTTACTCGTGAAGATGAGAATGAGAATTTAAAGAGAACTTCATAATCAGGAAGTTCTTCCACAGTTACTAAAGTAGCTGTACTGATATCCAAACGAGACATAGTTTGTCAATCTCAAGAATTCATTTTAGTGGTGACATTATCTCTTGCAAATATTACACCACACATCCTCACACTTTTATTTTCCCTTCGCTAGGTCCTATAATTACAATGTCTGAGAAGCCAATTATGACTACACTTCACCATTTTTACACTATTGTCTCCACCTGTAGGTTTGTCCTCCAGTTGCATGGATACTTCTAATGCCTTTGGTTGGGAGGTAAACTTCTTTCACATCAATGAAATTTGGATATGTGGTAACAACCTTGGTATGAACCATTCTCAATGTTGTGCGTCACAAAATTGAAATGTTAACGTATCCATAAAAACTTTAAATTGGTGACCATAATCCCATACTGAATCACTCACATTTTTATCGATTTCCTTGATCCTAAAATGCACTATGATTTAGACTTCAATTTCTGAATCTTTTTTAAGAATTCATGCTCAATATCTTCCAATGTCCTGGGCTATCCTAAGGGCATCCTAACCTTATGATTTATGTACCATGCTAATATGTGATATTAAAAGGCCATTTCTAATTGGAAAATCTTCACCCCTTGTCAGAAACTCATTGGGAAGTCCATAGTACCTCAGATATGTAGTAATGTTGTTCAAGATTGTATATCCCGATCTTATAGAACACTAGTAACATTTGTGTAGAATGAACACAACCATTTCTTGTTGTCTGGTGTATACTCACTGAAAATTCATTGTCCTTGTCATAGATGGAATATCTCCAACCATTTCGCCTACTTGTACTCCTTATTCTCCTCTAATTTATACTTCTTATTCCCTACTATCGCTTTCACTATATAACTGTCTATGGTGTACGAACTCTAATGATTGAGAAAATCCAACAAACATTGAAGAATTTACCCTTGATTATGAAGGTGTGTGCAAGGTCATTGGATTGATCCAGGGGATGTCCATGGATTTGAAAATGGGATGCAACATAACTTCTATGCAAGCTAATATTCTTCCTCATTTATCCCTTCTCTATCAATAGTTGGATGATATATTTCCCCTCAATTTCTTCTACTGCAACAACCTTCTCTTATATCTCAAGTGGAGGGCCCTCTCCATGTCACAATGATCAATTACGACTACAAGGACTCCTCCTCTATATGACTTTCTAATCTATCTTCCTCTCAATCTTCATGAAAACTTGAATCTTATTTATTTCACATACTCTTATTCTACATGACGTGCCTCCTCCTTAGTATTCTTTCATAGATAGGATTCATTGTAGTTCTCTTACCTCTATCTGAATGACAAACAAGTCTTGTCCCATAGTGCAAAGTGTGAAGCATGCTACTTGCTTCACTCTCTATTTATGACGACATGTGGGTGTCCGACGCTTCTAGACTAATTATGCCACTAGCACTCCTATGCATCTTTAGAGATATCTACCCCCTGTACAAACCCTTGTTTAGTGTCGAATGGACCACATCTCCCATCCTTTGTCTCTTTCTTGGCATCCTTCCCTATCTTTCCTCTAAATCCTTAGCTCTTCTACTATGCACTACATTTCTCCTCCGCTTTTTGCATCCTTTATCCCTTCTTTGGTTTAGGCCATCTTGATATCGGTTCCCCAGTTCCTTGCATCGCACAGAGGTTTAGCCCCTCATTCTATCAAATTCCAGTGACATGAAGCACTTTTCATAAAGAATAATTTGTATCCAAGTTGATAGTACCCTCAAATACCATCCCTACATTTCTTGGAAGAAGTCTCTCTTAGCTTAACTAAAGGACTAGGTGGACTCTACTACAAATTCAACTACAAAACCTTCTAACATGCTAGCTAACCAAAACTCAAAAACTCTTGATAGTTAGTTTATGACCATATTTACTGTCCATAACAGTGTTGGCATCTAGTTGTAAGAATAAGGTGGAGTCCACATTCTTTGTTACACTTCATGTCACATTAGGCACTTCCATAGAATAATAAAGAACTCCCCAAATAAAATCTCAAGGAAATGTGAAAAAATGTACCTCTACAACCTTCTTCTAGACTGACGTGAAAATTCCTAGATTGTTTTATCAAGAATGTGTATTTCTAATGATCCAACCATTATTCTACTTCTTCTTTGGTTGGCTTCCACATCCTCTCCCTTACACATATCTTCAAGTCCTAGCAATGGAACCACTTTTTGGTACATGGAGTCGACCCAGATTTTAAAAGTATGTCAACAAATCCCCCTTAGATACTGGTATTTTCAACACCTTTGGGCAGATGAGGTCTCACAAGAGGTATACTGATAGGTTTATAGAGCCTTTGAAGGTTATGTAAAAAAACATGGGAAACTGAGATGAATCTCGTTCAAAGTAACACAACTTGAACTAATGTTACTACCATATGTCATAGATATACTCATTAAACACAATTTAATTCACACACCCTTACTTCATGCATTGAAACATTCCCAATAGCTATGATGTGTATCAAAAAATCATAATACATTATACAACCAGAAACATTAATATTTGAAAGGAACTCATGTCTGAGTGCAAATCCAACACCTTCAAAAAATAGAGGAAATAGAATTCATTTAATTATATATTGACACATTTATGTACAATATACTTCAACCATAAAATATCCACATAAAACATTTTCCAAAATCACTTTAAAGGCTCTATAACACATTTATTGATCCCATCATTGATACGAGTTATATTAAGTGACAAAACCATGGAATTAGGACAAAACCTCTAGATATTTCATATTTATATTAAGCATTAGTAGTACAAGTTACACAAATGTTCTATACACTTGAATGTGTGAACTCATACTATCATCATTCGTATTACAATATCTGGCCAACACCATTACAATAAACATCGTAGATATTAACAATAGAATAATAGATTATGAAAGCCACAATAGAGCCATCAAAGGAGCCAAAAAATATAACTATCATGAATATCAGAACAAAAATAGCATTGAAAACAACCCTGTATCTTTGAAAACAACTCCTTTTATAGATGTTGTCTCTAACATTGTGCTTTAGGGAATCTTCAACTAGCTCACCTAGCCACTCATCCTGATGACTTTCCCTCATACCTTCTAAGTTGCAACTCATCATTATGTCATTATTCTCTCAGCTTTGGCTGGATATCTACATGATTTGTCAGCCATATGAACAACATGTTATATGTCGTGTTTTCCATCCTTTGTGTGGCTTCCCCACACATAGGAAAAAATTCAAAAAATTTCTCCCTTTTATCATTTTCCCTTGTTGGTTCACACACACACATATGTTGGACGTTTAATATATTCTCTCAACTGTTAGAGTCTTATGATCCATTGCAAAATTTGAAGGATGTGAAGAGCTTGCTATCATGAATAAAATAAAAATTCCTACAACTATGGCTAAGAAAGAGCCCTTGGGCGATGTGATGGGTGAGAGAACCATTATCTCCTTCAATATGTCTCATACATGCAACAATCTCTGGTAGCCCATACTAACATTGCTACCTCTATGGAATCTCCTCTAACATTATCAAATGGCCACCATTCATTTCAATTTGAGTTCAGGGGGTTCTTGGTTCAAATAATTCAGAGGGAAGTTTACTTTTCTTTTGCATCTCGTGTTAACCGTCATTGCATAAGTGAGGAAGATCATCATTGTCATTGTGCTTAAAATTTAAAAGGTCAATAGGATGAAAAAAAACATGATGCCCATGGATAGTACATTGAGAACATATTTCCTCTTGTTTTTAGGTATAGGATATAAACATTTCATAACATTATCATCCAAAAGAACAACGGAAAAATACACCTAAGCCTACAGAAATGCATGCACGAAATTGAGGAATATAACCTTGAATTTATGATAGTCAGGTTCCCCATCACTCAAGTTCTCCAATGTCCATATCCTTTTGGGAAATTCCAATCCATAGTGGAGTTTCCCATTAGAGCCTCACAAAAGATATTGATGAAGGAAAAGAAAGAAAAAGAGGAGGAAAGAGGACGACAAGCTAAAGATATAGGGGCATTACGAAGAATAGGTAGATGAAATGATCAAGATGAGAAAATCATAGAATAAGTAATGCTAGTCGAGCATCAAGAAGAGGGGACTAGCATGATGAGTGACATCTGAAAAAATTGAATGCCTGACATAGTACAGTAACCCCTAATGAAATTGAACATTATGAATGGAGAGACACCAACATGAATCAAGATGCTCACTGTAGGACAGGTCATGTTTGAGAACAGGTGACATAATTGAAGATTGTGCATGGTAGACTAGAAAATAAATAAGAAATGAGTTACATTAAGCAACAATTTTTAAATTTTGGACCTGTGACTTTGATACCATGTCAGGGCAAGGAATAAATACCGAATTGATAATTCGCATTAATGTGAACATAATTATATAACATGTAGGTGTGACATTTGTGACTCATCTCCCACTATGGTTGCTTCTTATCCTAAATGTTCATTTTCCTTTATTTACGTATATACAATTTATTCACCTAATCTCGGAGGATTATGTGTCTAATAAAAACAACCTTTACAACACATGAAGATCATTATTAGTTTTTGGTTATACTATTTGGACTTACTAATGCACCTTCAACATTTCAAAGCTTGATGAATACTATTCTAAAACTGTCTCTTATAATATTTGCGTTACTATTTTTAATGACATACTAATCTATATAAATTTTTGAGAATAACATGTACAACATATTTACAACATTCTAATATTATTGGAAAAACAACAACTATATGCAAAACGCTCCAAATACTATATGAAAAAGATAAATGAGAGATACCAATTATAACCTCCAAAAATGTACTATATGCAAAGTTGTACATAATATATCAAGTTACCATAATGTTAACCAAAAGATAATACAATTCACCAAAACCTTGATACTACAACTCTCCAAGATCTAAATAAAGTATACCTTTTAATTAGACCATATATGAAAGAAAATTGTTCTTAGTTTCTATTTGTATTTGTGACCATACAATAGTTTTTCGATCATTAACACCTCTTATTATGGAAATCCAAAATCTCAATAAGTTAATAACAATGAACTTGGTGAAAATGATAGAAATAAAGTTCAATAGGTAGACATATTTTAAATTTGGAGGTGAACTTACCCATTAAATAATAAAAATAAATTTAATAGCCATTTTCTTTTTCAATTTTTGCTGATGAAAAAAAAATTCAAACAAAACCTTACAAAAAAAACAAAAACGAACAAACCCTCAACAACCTCTGAGAGTAAACACTTCCATGAACATTTTACAACATATATAGAATGTGCCAGGCAACTCACAACCGGGGAACGAGCATTTTGACTTTGCTTCTTGCACTCCACCGTCCGTTAATTATTCTCTGGGTGGCAATGATTTGCGTTACGTGGCATTTTATTATTGGCATTTCTTTATGTTATGAGAGTCGTTTTTTTTTTTAACTTTTTATTTTCTTATCCCTCTTAATTTGTGGTCGTGAGTTTTATTCACAAGTGACAGTTCCTTGGTCGTTGAGATGATTAAATTCGCTTGGTACTTATCATTATATATTATACTTAAGCAATTTTATATTAATAATAATGTTCATTTAATTCTGATAAAGTAATTAAATTTAAAAATTTATTATTCATATATTTGTATTATGATGGCGAACATGGAATTTATAAAGCTTAACCGGAGTAGTGTGATTTGAGTTTTTCTTTATGGTGAGTTAAGGACAGCATTAAAACATAATTAAAGTGGTATTATCGAGTGGAATGATTATTGTATTATTAAGTGAGATGATTATTTTTGTATTATTAAATTATTTTAATTTTTTATCAATAATTTTTTTTTAAGAATAGTGGTTTGTGTGTTAAAAAATATAAGTATAATTGAGTTTGGAGTATATATTATTTTTTCTTTAAGAGTTTATTTTTTTTAGGAAGTAAGGAAATAGGTTAAAGACATTTTTTACACTCTCTTTTGAAGAACACAAAATTGAACAGACAAGTTCATTACACATCCTAGTATGATGTGTAACTTTTTCGGTCTGTTATCAAATTTGAAATTTTATTTCTGTGGGTCAAAATATTTTTTTTTCTAAATTTTAAAATAAAAAAATTCCAATAATTAAACATTTAAATAATATAAGTTTATAAAAAAATTGCTTGTAAAGAAATTGGATCCCTCTAAGCTCATGTTAGGTCAGTATTTAAGATAAATCTATGCTGATATGTAATTCCATTTAAAATAAATTTATGTTATATAAAATTTTAAATAAGATAGTTTTCATAAAATAATAATAATATCAACTTGCATTAACAAATAGCAGCCAATAATAAACGTTTGTCCAGTTTGAAAACTAAATTAATTATATTTAAAAATATTCAGCAGTACAACATCAACTCTTCGAAACAACGCACCCTTTCGTCGTGATCAAATACTTTGGAGTTGTATTTAACCACAATTGGCGAGCATTTATCTTTGATTTTCGGGAACATTTTCGTGGAGGTGTTTCGCTTTATCTTTCGGTAAGAAATTTAAAAAACACACTAACCTGTTGGGGACTTTAAGCTGTTTGTTTTTTAATCATTTTTTTGTTTGCCGTGCCGGTTTTTGTTTTTCAATCATTTTTGTTTGCGACTTTGCCGTGCCGCTGTTAAAACACAATGGGAGCTGAGTATTCGTTAGAGAGTAATGAAATCGAGTTGGGAGCTGATCGTTCATTGGAGAGCAATGAAATTGAGACCAGAGTTGATCATTCATTAGAGCGCAATGAATTTGAGATGGAAAATGTGCCAGAGGAATATGTGGACGCTATTAGCCATCAGTTTGCTTACGATCCCGTCCGATTACCGGTTGACCAAGATGCCACTCAGAGACTGTATAATAGAAAAACCATAGAAACCATTTGGGAAACCAAATGTCATGCACAGAACCCATTTACTAAACAATGGTTCAGTGCAAGAAGTGCAATTTCCCAAAGGGAATTAAGGCCAGAAATGGAAGACTATATTAAACTTTTTCCTGTGTGTAGAGGTTCGAAGCTCGAATTAATCGAAGACTATACAAAAATTCTGGAAGAGGGAGAGATGAAGCAATATTTGGATATATTGGGTAAATCTCTGCCCAAAACTGTGACAACCCAAAAGCAGTGTTTGACGATTTGGAAACAAATTAACCTACTGCGCTTGTATTGCCAGTATCATTCTGAGAACATAGAAACGTTCAGATCTTTACATGGTTTCAGATATTTAAACGAATTCATTATTAAAATGACGATGTTTCTGAGGAGCAATAGGATAGGAAGAGGCACTAAAGAAACTGCATGGGATGTGTGTAAGGAAATCAGCAGGGCGATTGATTTTATAGGGCTGAAACCGGAGGACATCCATGATGTAGAAAGTTGCCCTAATGTCAAATCCAAGCAAATTGTCCTGATTGAAAGTTATATTAAAATGATAGAACATGCTTATATTAATAACGAAAGTTATGCCAAAATCCAATCCCTTATGTTGCGATTGTTCTCTAAAATTTTCTCTGACATGAATGTCGAAGCTAAGCTAATCCTTGGAAAAAAAGCATACGAACGTATAGTAGCAGTTACGGGTCGTCGGATTGTTAAAAAGAAATTTTCTAGTGTTAGTGTCGAGGATATCAGCAGTGAAGACTTGTATCACGGGATTTCTATTCTGCAGAAGTCTCGCTAGAGAAATTAATAGATCAAAAGATACGACAGGTCTCAGCGAGGCACAGCTGCTGGAGGCCCAAGCAGATGCGCAGTATAATTTAGAAGCCCTAGAAAAGGGTGTTTTCCTTGTCAAAGATATACTATTCACAGAAGGCCCATCAGCAGCTAATTTGGTGGGAGGAGGCGTTGATATAGTAATAAAGATCGTTCAAATGTTTAAACATTTTACTCGTGAAGATGAGAATGAGAATGAAAGCAATGGCCCACTATTTTGTGCGAAGAAGGGATGCAAAATATTTGAGTGCATTCACTCTAGAATTGCGCAACTTGCATTGGATATCAGTACAGCTACTTTAGTAACTGTGGAAGAACTTCCTGATTATGAAGTTCTCTTTAAATTCTTAAACTGAACCATCTTTATCAATTGCAGAATTAGATTATACTGAAAAAAAAGACTCTTCTGCGTTCCATACCACATGGAAGTTCAAAATTTAATATATAAATAATAATAAATAATAAAGCCAGGAAAATGTTTGAAAGTTTCTAATTTTACTTAGAAAATTTAATTTGATGCATTCCATCAAATTTTTAAATAAAACTATATATTTAAAATAAAAATTATAAAAGCTAAATACTTTTTTCTAATTTATATGGAAGAAGATATAATTTATATTGATATTAATATTTTACAAAAACATTTCATAACTTCTGTAGCCTGTAAAGAGTTTTTTAATAGCAAAACCCCTAATTACTTATGGTCCCAACCTTAATAGGTAACAATGACGTAGTAAACTTTATTTAATAAAACATAACCTTTTCATATTAAGTAACTATCCACTAAAATATATGCTGACTAGGGTTGGAATTTGGATTTCTCTTTACCCGTCATACAATTTTTTTTTGACGTTTTGGGTCTTTATGCTTCCCGTCAAGAAAAGTTATATTAAAAATTTTGCCTTTCAAGAGTGATGTTCTCATAATAAATTAACCCTTCACTAATAAAGTTTTGATTAAAAAATTACCATTCAATAAATAATTATGTTGAAAATTTTCATATATTTATCGTAAGAAAAAAAACCAAAATTTGAAAAAACTCAATTGTGGAGGTTTCAATAAAAAGTGTTGAACATTTGAAATTTGCTCATTTAAATTATATAATCAGTCCAAGGTAAAACGCTTGATGGTTATCCATTTCATATATTTAAATTATCATTTAAATCCAACAATTTACATTAGTGACCATATTGCCCTGGAAATTCAGGGGCAACGATACCATTTATGTAGAAAGAGTTCGTGATTGGCTGTTTAATCCTGGACTAAGATATGCCTTGTTCATTTTCAAATCCACGATGCCACTCAACTCCCTCAGTGTCAGGGTTTGAGTTTGAGTGCCCATGTGAGCCTGTGGATCTGGAAAGGATTTTGGGGATTGCAGACATCAACACACTTACTGAGAAGGGCTGTGGGGTTAAGAAGCTGGGGCGTGGATTGTATTATTCTAATGAGATTGACTGCGTTGGGCTGTGGGTATTGCCTGCTTTTGTGAATCATTCTTGTAGTCCTAATGCGGGGCGGTTACATGTTGGGGATAATGTGTTTATCCATGCTGCGAGGGACCTCAAGGCAGGGGAAGAGGTAACCTTCGCTTATTTTGATGTGCTGCTTCCAATGGGGACGAGGAGGGAACTCTGCAAGACATGGTCATTCGTGTGTCGGTGCCACCGGTGTGAATTGGAGCGGTCTCTAGAGGGGGATTTGAGGGGCATTGAGGACGACTTTGGGAGGATTTATAAGAAGGGCGGAGAGATGGAGATGACTAAATTGGCTCTGAAGCTGGAGCAAAAGCTTACACAGTTGCAGGGGAGAGTTAAGGCCAAGGATAGGCAGCTGATTCGTGCTTTGTTCGCCAAGGCTTATTGGCCCATGTTTAGGTCTCCTGTGCTTCTGAAACAATGGGGCAGGCAGATGCCTTGCATTGAGGGTGTTATTGATGCTGTTACTTGTGCATTGCCTGGGGATGAGACTGCCCTCTGTGCTGCTGCAACTATAGTGGATAAGTTGAAGGTGAGCAAGGATTGACCCCATACAGAAAGGCCATGGATCGGGCTCTGCGGATATGTAAAGGACTGTACGGGAAACAAATGAAGAACAATGTGATGAAGGATTTGATAGATGCCCATGTCTATAACAGAGATATTATTGCTCCCAAGTCTTGCATATTTTAGCCTTTCTCGCTGGCTCGTATACATTTTCTTTTGAAATCTAGATTAGCCCAGTAACTTCATTCAAAATTTGTTACTATTCTTTTGTTCCTAGTCCAATCAGAGCTTTAACCTCTTTCGATTACCCAATTCAAAATTCTTATTTGTACAGAGGAACATCTCTTACCGTTTCTTATTCTTTTGTATATCACAATCCCTGATAGGACAACTAATTTGACCACTTTTGCTTCCCAATACAAAACTTGAAATACGAAGCACCTCATCTCCCTTTTCAAGCCCAATCCCTTTATCACATTTTAGTTGTTCTTTGAAAGCTGTGAGGGGAAAAAGAACACAGGAGAATTTCCCCAAACTATAAAGGTAATTTAAAGTTTCACAGATTCTGATTTTGATCTTGAGCTTCTGAAGCGTGGGGCTGAAACTCAACTCCGTCCTTGTTGGGCACCTACATTCACTATAGCTTGGAGTTTTATACCGTAGGTTGAAGGCATTTCATAGGTTGATGTTTCACTCGGAGGCATGGTATGGAGGTTTCAACATATGTTGAGATTAAAGAGTATCTGCATAGCAGGGGGTTTGTGACAGCAGGCATACTTTGTCCATTATTTTGACGGGCATATCAATGTTTTCTTTATCCCTTCTGAAGCAAAGTATGGGGTCAAAGACATTGTATCAAATCCATTTGATTGTATATCACAATATAATATTCTTTTAATTTTAAATAAAGGTGCTCCTTGTAGATTCATTCCATTTAATGGGGGAATTATTTGTCTTCAACTGATGCAAAAACATGGTATGTGAGATCTATACTGCATTTAATAATAATACGTGGTTTATATTTGCATGTTATAAAATATGTTTAAGATTCTCTTCTCTGTCGGATAACTGGTTTTAGGATTTCAGATCAGTTTTTCTAAAATTTTATCATTAATGATAATCTGATAGAGAAATGTTTAGACTCTTGAGTGAGATTTCAGATGATCTATCATAGGATGCAGAATATTGGTTGGACTTGGGAAGACTTGAAACATGGGAGGGCTAGAGAGAAAACTGCAGCTGATCGTAGAGCTTAGCCCTAACAAGAAGCTGCTTACACTGGTTGGAGATGATAAAGAATCAAGAATAAAAACTTTTTCTGTCATAACATTTAAATGAAGGATATCTTCAACTTAACGGAATCAGTGTGTCTGAGATTTAAACTGCATAATGCATTTAATAAGAATGATTTATTTTTGCATGTCAAATACAATCAGTAATCTATTGTCTGTCAAATGACTGGGTTTAGAATTTCAGATCAGTTTTCCTAAAATTTTATCAGTAGACCCACAGTGTTTGAAGAATAAAAAATCAATCACTAACCTGAACTTTGAAGCACAATTTGTAATTTCCTCGCAGTTTCCTTGGAGGCTGGAGCCAATCTTGAGCTGGGCGACAGGCGTAAGTTTGAATCGGCAATGCGTTGAGAGAGAGTGTGCACTGTGAATCATGAACTCGATTGTAAAAAGAAAACAAGCCCACGGGCCACATTCGTTGGGTAAAAGACAGGGAGACCATGCAGTGGCAATGGGCATGCACAGATCTCCGAATGCAGTGGCAATGGGCATGCACAGATCTCCGAAATCATCCAGGGAAAGATTCCAAATTTTCCCAGAGAAAAAATCTTCGGCTAAAAGGGAATTGCCCATTCTCTACAAAAAAAACTAAATCTCTGACTGAGAAAAAATGGCTATTGCCATTGGCTGCTCCCACATGCTAATTTCGTTCCTCCCACATGCTAATTTGACAGCCTCCGCCCTCTTGAAATTTCCACAATTGCCAAGAGTTTCACGCAAAAGGAAGGAAACAGTGACGGCCCTGCAGGCTGTGAGATAACAGAAACTATACCTAGGACGTGAGGTGACGTGAGGATGATAAGAAATAGCCATATTATAAGGAAACAGAACTATACCTGTAACCTAGGTATAAGAACGTTTTGGAAAAAATTCGAAACGTCAAAAAAACGTTTTTAACTCTTCTGGGCACGTCAGTCAAAACGGGCATGGACAAATTCCAGCCGTCAAATACGTTTAAAAAGGCTTATGACGGGCAAAATGCCCGTCAAATTCCATCCCTGATGCTGACTCTTATTTTAAAAATGGCAACATTGTAGGTTATTTGACTATTACAAAGTACCCTAAATCAGGAGGTTGAAATAGGAGCCTAACAAAATGTCCACTCTGAGTTTCTACTATAAACTAGGATCAAATCTTAATGAATCTACCATGATCCCAAAGTTGGATCGACCAACACAATAAATTAGTTTTCCCCTTGAGGGATTTAGCATTCATAAGAAACTTCATCTTAACATCGCTAAAAAAAGGTTATCCTGTAGCAGCAATTGGATAAGGACACAAATCCTTCTCCAACACCTCGGGCTACCAAAAATATATGAAGCTGTTGTGGTTAAATATAAATCACTTGCAAAACTCAGTGGGAAAATATCGATATAAGATATGTAATCTTTACTAAATCGCCATTTGTATTATTCATTCAATATTGTGTTTTAAATTTATATTTATAACATCAAAAATATGTAGAACACACTATTGTGATTCTATTAATGGATCATAATATCTATGATGTTCCTTCTTTTTACCTTAAATTTTCTATGATGTTATAACCATCTACATTGATATCAGTGTTTTTATATGAATAAACACATCACAAAACGCATAGTCTAACGAGGCGGAGGAGTTGCCTGGAAAGTTATGGAAATTGTGGTTATATTTAGAGAAAATCTAGCAAGGATTTTTGTAAATCCAAATTATAGTTGTTAAACTTCAAAATCTTAGGTGTCCTAGACATTTTTGATGGTGCTAAATCCATTTCCATCATCAAAAACACCATTCAAACACTCCCTCTCCAAGATTTTTTGAAATTTTTTAAACCGGATTTTGGCCACTGACCGTGAGGGTAATTCCTCCGAATCATTAAACGACTCCCATCATAAAATGGATTTCTATACCATCCCAATATTCCATGTGAGTGATACAAGTGGCCCATTGATGTGTGCATTGAAGATGTCTCACGTCACCATATACAAAGCACTACATCATCACTAAATGCATTGGTGCAAGTAGTAAATTCTAAAATCCAATAGCCCACTAAGATTTCCAAATATGTCGTGGTGTAGTCTTGGGATCCATTTTTCATGGAAAAAATCATAGTATTGTGACATTTGTTGAGAAATATAACTAAGGAATGAGCTTATTCTCAAGTTAGGTGGGAACATGTGAGATGTTTAAGGCAACTTCTAATAACCGATTAGTAAAAGTGCGGAATTATACTATCCTATAATTTCACTTAAATAAATACGAGCGAAATTCAAATTTTGCTACATTGTCGTTGTCTTCAAATGAAAAATAAAATATTCTCGAGATTATAGAATATCAGTGAGTTGGATTTTTTTAAATATTAGTCATATAACTCATTGTTGCGATAAGGAAGTTGATAGGACTAACGAGATTAGTTGCTAAGGTTGCGGAGATTAGTTATTAATATTTGTTAATATTTTGGAAATTAGTTGGTAGGATTGAAAAAAAAAAAATATGCATCATTTTTTAAAAATGAGCATTTTTAAAACATATAAGAGGAGAAGGTTGAGAATGAAGCTAAAAAGGAAGAAGATTTTTAGGTCTCTTGCAACTAAATTCATCCTAGTAAGGGAAAATTTAATATTTTGTGTATACCATATAACTTCTACTTTGTCAGGTTGTGGTAGTTTCCTTATAAGATGGGAATAATTAAATGAAAAATTATTTTGAGAGTGTAATTATTGGTGTACTTTGTTTATGCTATTTTGGTAATTTTAGTTATACATTTAATTATTTCAAGTTTAGAAATATTTTTCATTTGATTACTTATGTTTTGATCTAATTTATTTAAGTGAGAAAAATATAGGACAATAGTGATCTAGGGATTTAGAATTTGGATGATATCATATCATCATCTCTGAATGAGATCTTTGAGGGTTTACAGTAATAGATGAAATTTTCGAATTAAGGACCAATAGTTAGTGGGTTTCATTATTATTTGTTCAGGAACTAACTACACTTGCAAGGCAAACCTTTTACACAACATATCCAAGAGACATGAATATAATATTAAGGAAATACATAGCCATCCAGCCCATCCAGCCCCGTAGAGTAGAGAAGAGTAGCCCGAGTAGAGTAGCCAAGCTGAGTATCCCAGCCCAGGTAGGAACCCGTGCAGTGAGGTAGTAACATTCCATTTTTCCTTATTGGTAAAGGCCGTCAGCGAATGTAGTAACATTCCCATGGTTCCATTTCGAGGTCGAGGAGTTCGAGGTAGAGATATATGGTTCTGTATAGGTAGAGGGTAGAGTTCTATGTCTGGCATGGTTCCTTTAATTATTGGTCCTAAAAAGCTATGGTAACATTCTTAATGGAAAAAAATAATCTCTAGGATATTTTCAAGGATGTTGTGACTCTTCCTACAAATCCACAAGGATTGATAACACATAGGAATGAAGTGAATGCAAAATAGATGATCTTGGATGTTATGAATGATCTCCTATTTCCTCACATATATTTAATTCCTTGTTTAGGCTATAACAAAGCAATAACATTAACATAAATATGTTATTGTGAAATAAAGACAAATCCATAGATATGACTAGTTTAGATACCATTACCAGTTACATGATGAAGATCACATAGATTTATGATGTACCTACATTAGTTAGAGAGAAGGTTGCAGACATGGAGTTGGTATATGTTGTAATGAATGGTTCTCCACTTCATGGGATATTTCAAAGGTATTTTTTCTTATGAGAATGGCTAGGTCCTTATAACACTAGTGTATCCCCCTTATTATTATTGTTGTGCCCATAGGCACCATATTATTATGTTGTACCTCGTAGAAGCCCACTAGTTTTATTGTTATGCCCTTACATTATCATTGTTTTGTAGGCTTTGATTATATTGTGACCCATTAGACCCCTATATATACAAAAGAGGTCTTGTCATTTGTATCATAGAAGAATTTTTCATATGTAATGTAAAGGAGGTTTCCCGCAAGCAGATAATTTTTAAGTCATTGATTTATTTATTTATGACTTGGTTGCATAACATTTGGTTTAGAGCTTTGCATTCTAGGGTTTTGTTGCTTCAAATAGGCCATCATTGCATTTTCGCTATAATGTTTTTCCTATGAAGCTTCATAAGTAGAAATTGAAACAAAGTGAAGTACAAATCTTGGTGAACCTTGTGTATATTCATATCTTATCTCGCTATATTTTCGGAGTTATGATCTGAGGAAGTAGGGGTTTTTGCAAGCTCTAGAATTCCATCTCAAACATGCACCATTGCAAAAATCGTCATAACTTTCTATATGAGAAACGAAATTAAATTTCATAAAAAGTGGAAGAAAAATGATAGACTATAGTTTTTAGGATATCATTTTTAGGGCCGAAGATTGAAATAGTGACATGGCAAACTTCGTACAAGTTCGCTCTACTAAACCATTCTATAATCATGTCATAGTGGGAGATTGGGCATTAATATTTCTTGAAGAATCCAATCTCAATCAGACTTGTGGGGTTTGAAAGAGGACTTAGAGAGATACCAAAAGATGATATTTCAGACCTTTGAGATTTGAAATTACAGAGATACAATAGATTCAATATCGAGCTCCTACAAAACAAGAAAAATGTGTGTATTTTTTAAAATTCGCATAAGTTTTGTTTGAAAAAATAGTTTGAAGTGATTCAAAGCGAATAGTGAAGCATAAATTATTTTAATTTACTCCCGGAATAGATAAAATGGAAACACCTAGTAAGAAACCCAAAATACCCACTATGACGCATGAAGAAGAGAATGAAATGCAACATAATATATAAAAATTATGAGAGAAAGTGCAACAAATTTCCCTCTCAAAAGGGACGTGGGAGCTTTGAATGATGGTTTAAAAGCTAATATGGAAGCAATGATGAATGTCAAGATAGAGGGGTTGAAGAAAGGCTTGGAAAAGTTGCTAGAAGAAAGATGTCATAGTGGTGACAAGGAAATCCATGAAAATCATGATGAAGATAAAAGTAATATCAATTATGATTTTAGAGACTGAATTGTGGGGTTTAAGAACCACCACATTCCAAATCTAGATATAAGGAAGTTTGATAGAAAGGATCTAGTAACTTGGATACTATAGCTGGAGCAATATTTTGATCTACATGATATGTAACCCTCACAAAATGCACATATTGGATATTTATATTTAGAACCTAATTTGTTTGACTGGTATAGATGGAATTTTTTCTCATAAACCACTTATCACCTAATCAATTTTTATGGAGGAAATGATAGTAGATTATGAAGATACAAAGAGCAACACCTTCTCTAGCCAATTGATTAATCTAAATCAAAAGGGTTCAATGGAGGAGCACATTGAAGACTTCCAAAAATTGAATACTACGGTAACCAATATTCTAGAGGAGCATAGCATTGATGTCTTCATAGGTACCTTAAAAGGGAACATCCAACATGAGTTTCACGTTTAGGAGCTTGATTCATTGGAGAAGCCATTGAGGGCGGAAAGAAAAGTTGAAAGAAAAATTATGGCAACAAGGAAGTCTACCACGCACAACTAAAAGATGGAAGTGTTTATGCTCATAGTCTTACATAACCTACAAGGTTGGTGCCACAACAATTGGAGGAAGAAGGAGAAAAAGGATTTCTTTACAGTTGTGATAGAAAATGCACTAAAGTTCATAAGTGTGCTAAGAATAAATTAGTCTACATAGATTGTGAAGAGAAGGAAGAAAAGGAACGACAAAATTCAAAAGAGGAGGATACACACTAGGAACCAACCCCAAAGAAAGAATAAATGAATTCGACCATATCTTCTAATGCATTGGTAAGAATTACCACTCCTCAAACTCTAAAGCTAAAATGATATATCAGGAAGAAAAAGGTAATAGTGCTCATTGATTTGGGTGGTACCTGTTGTACCTCTGAGATAGTAGTAGGTTAGCTACCAATGCCAGAGCATCTAAAATAATTATTTTGGGGTTTTTGGTTTTAGTTTTGGAAGACCATGAATGAAGACAGATGTAGTATTGAAATACTTAATCCTTTGGGTTGTATTAATATCTCTGTAAAGGGCTGCTATAAAGCTTTACACAGTGATATAGATCAAAAACAGTGGTGAGAAGAAGACAAAAAAATATAATTATCATAGTTTCCAGACTGTAAAGCAGAACAATCATAAGTGTGAAAACCTTTTGAACTATGTTCCAAAGATTCAAGGCAGTATACTTAAGCTTACACAAGATGTTGATGATTTATTGATTAGAGGGGATTAGCTAAACAGACAGTTCATTAATCCATTCTCTTAATAGATGATCACTTCAGGAGCTTATAGGAATAAATTGAGACACAATTATTCCTACCTAGATATCTTTATAAGTCATAAGCATATGAAGAAAAACATAATGATTGATAATTGGAAAAACTTACAGGATAACACAAACTGTGTGAAACCAAATTCAGAATCCTCTGCTTTGTATTAAGGTTCCACAAAAACTTAGTACATCAAGTGTCTACAAAATTTTCCTTCAAAGGTGCTACCAAGTTCAAAGTAGAATGAACAGTCAAGACTTTATAAGCAATGAATAATGAACCTTGAACTTAGAACTTATAACAACTCGAGAAGAGAGTTATTTATACAATAATGAAACTAAGGAAATATCCTAAAACTGATTAAGATTTATTCTATGAAAGGAAAGATCTTCATACAAGAAGATAGCGGCATCTGTTGAATTGCTTCTTGTTATCCCTTTTATTCAGGTTGTGTTGGATTTGTTGTTTGATATTTTGCCCCTTTAAGCTGCTTGATTGTTTGTATCCTTTACGTTGGTTAATTCCTTCATTTGATCTTTCATCTGATACTCTTTAAACTTTGTGAATATGCTTTGACCCAGCTAAGTAACCTTTACTGTGTTCCTTTTTACCTTTAATGTGCATTTTAGGTTTATATTGTGTTTTCCAACAGTAAGATCTTCATATTAGTCTTCAAACTATATGCAGGCTTTTTGTTTGTAAGCATGAAACAAAAGTTCTTACCTGCAAAACACAGAAATTGTTAAGAAAGCATAGGTAACAGAGAAGGACATCAATGGCTTTATTGAGCTTGAAAGGATATTTGGAAGGAGTCCAGAGTGTATCGGAAGGTAAAACAATGGCTTTATTGGTCGTAGAGGCTCATGGAGGGTTTTACTGCGAAAACAGGCGAAACAAAGCCAAAATGGTGATTTTTGCATTTAAACGGAAAAACGACTTTCTTTTTGAAATATGAGGCAAAGTGAACAATGGTCATTTTGTTGTTATGTGGGAGGTGGTTTTGGTTTTCATCACACCGCTTTATGGGGCGGGGGCGTTTTTGCAACGGGTCACCTGATACAACCTAAGCCTCACACGTAGCAAAGGGAGTTCAGTGGAATACCAATTTTTGGGCGGGTAATGCTCAGATAGAGAGCCAACCCGAAATCATTGAGGGTCATGGATTTGAATGTATTGGATCGGACGGTGGTGGAGTGAAAGAGTACCGCAGAGGTAAGAGGAAGGAGCAATGGAGGGGCCCAATGATTAATTATGGCGGTTATGGGTTTTAATATGGGTTAAAGACTGAGATTAGCGGGGTTATTTGTTTAAATCATAAAAACAATTTAACAAAGAAATCCTTCACAAAACATGGTATGGTGGACTTGAAAAATTGTGAAATCGGGCGGATAAATGCCATTGGGTCCGGGTTCATCACATATTGTAATCACAATTTAGCGGGCGAAGGCTCATCGCAAAGGAATGCGATAGGGGTTGGACGCATTGTGGAAAATATATCATGGTTAATACTACATTAGGTCCCAGTTCTCATCGCATATTGGAGATCACAATGGCGAAAGGTAATGCTTTAGTAAGGACTTGCGATGCAGGTAGATGCAAAATGGCATTTAATTATGATATATATTGTGTCGGGTTCGGGCCCATCGCAATCGCATATCGTAATGGCAGAGGGTAATGCTTTAGTCAGGCCTTGTGATGGAAGTGGATGCAAAATGGCATTTAATTATGATATATATTACGTCAGGTCCACGTCCATTGCAATCACATATCACAATGCGGGGATAGTGCATTTATGTTGAAAGGTTTGCAATTTGCCGATGTGATGTTTTATTAAATACATAGTTTTATAATAAAACTAAAGGTTTTGGGATATTTTAATAAAAGGAGTTAATATATACGGGAAAATGAACTTTTAGGGGTTTAATACTATAAGTTAGAGTTAATATGAAATATGAGAGGGAAGGGGAAATAGATTAAGTATAATGCTTTTTATGAGTTATTTTCTTTTCAAATATATAAATTAATACTTAGGCTAAACATCTTTTTGTGGGGTTTTAAGGTAAAAGGGGATTTAACATGGGTTTTTCACTTTTCCTAGGCAAAAAGGATTTTGACCTTAGGAAAAGGGGTTTTTATGGAAAATGGATGAATATGAACTGTATGAAGCTGGGAAGGGGAAATTAGTAAATGTAGGGATGAATGGGGATGAGGGAAGTTAATTAATTGATCTTGTAGACCTTCATTTTCTTTGTGTAATTGTCTCATGGACATAGAAACATATAGTAAAACATGATAAATGTACATTTTGTCCAAACAGTCATCATACTTCTGCAACCTTTCTCTACTTACCCTTTGCTTATCTTATCATTTTTTCTTCACTTAAAGCCTACTTTGATGATTTTGATGAGACACTCTCATCATAAATGTGTTTTATAAAAGGTCTTTATAGTTTTACATTTCAACAAATTCAGATTGTAGCATGCATTTATTCATTTTTGAATATCTAATAAATTTCTTTCTAAAATAGATAGATCTAAGATCCATATACTTTGGTGTGTTTCTAAGCAAGTACCAAACCGGATTGATATTAAAATATATGTTCTAATTTATCCCAACAAATTAGACTTACAATTATCTTAATGGGGAGATATTACTTTAGGTAGCATAAATCTCTAAGATCTCCTTATATTGTCCTGAGTCAAACAACTTCCTTCCTAGGGTATGTATGCATTGTGGGGCTAATTTTCTACCTATTTCCTTGATTTCTTTGCCATTTTTTTCCCATCGTTCATGATGATGGTATGAATACCCAACTATTGTTGTGTTTTTTCCTTTTCTAGTGCTAAATCTAGGAGATTGATCTTCTTGGGGGAATGGTTCCTAGTTCATTGCATTGGTATGTGTCTATTATCACCATTAGATCTAACCCCTCTATTTTAGATAACTAATCCTCCTCTATCATGTGGGTGTCCTCTAGTAATTATTGATATAGATGTGTTGTAGCCCAACTTAGGGTGGATTATTCTTTTCCATGCCTTTTCTTTTCCATAGGTTGTTTGTGAAACTTGTTTGGGGGGTTGTCTAAGAGGTTCTCCTTGTCTAGATTGCTAGGTTCTTCGTATAGATCACCCAATACTTCAATTTTTTTGCTAGTTTCCTATCTTTTGGGGGTGTTAGAGGTTAAAGTAATTTTGTTATGGTCGTTTCTAGAGGAGATCTTTTTGACTCCTTCTTCATCTGCTACTTTTGGATATATGGCATCCTTCTTCGGTTCATTGAGGGGGCAGTCATGTAATAGATAATTCAAATTTTGAAGCTAGTCCCTATCATCAAATTCCAGAGAAATGGCTTCAGAGATGGAGACCCATATGTTCGTATAAAGACATATCCTTCTGTAAGAAGTGTGTAGGTCATGCTTGCTTTTATTTGAGAGGCACATGAACTATCCCAACTTGTTATCTATGTGTTGCGGGGCTTCTAGGTCCAAAAATTTGTATGGAAGAGAGTACATGTGGATCCAAATAAGGTCCCCAGAGAAATATTCCTTTTCAAGGTTGAAGTCCTCCATCCATTGTTGCATATACATCCTTAAAGAGTTAAAGAAGTATGACCCACCATCCATGACCACCTGTAGGTCTTCTAGATGTTCAAATATCACCTTGAAGAAACCCTTGGACCTAAGTTTGACTTCATAGTGAACTTTGGGTTTCCTGCACTATGATATCCATTTGAAAAGGGAATTTTCCATAGTCCATATCTCAATGAAGTTTCATATTAGAGTATTTTCCTTCATAAGTTAGATGTTGCCATTCAATCTAGTGGGGATGATGCCAATCCTTGGAATTTCTACAGATTTATCTATGCACGTATTGGTATTCTTCTAAGTTGAAAGCGGAGGTGAATACTAGCCTATGTTTTCTATTATCTTGGCATGGGTTTTGGATTGTAGTCGGGGTTCAAGTAGCGGATTGATTAGAGGGGCCTAGAGCCCTTCCCTTAGAGGATTCCATTGCACAAAGCATGCTTAGATACGATAGTTAGAGGGATATGAGGTGAAGGTAGGTGGGCCTGATAGGGCACACAATTCAACAACCATTGGCTTACGCAAAGGTTTTAGAGCAAAGGGCCGCATATTTTGTTTACAAACAAATTAACACTAATAAGTTCTACTCATATTAAAAATATGTCAATATATTTTTTAAGATGTGATTTCTTTGTAAATAAATATTAATATATAATTGATAACTAACCAATCAACATATATTATCCATTTAACTAATATAGCTAAGCCATATTAAGGAAAAATATTCAGTAGTACAACATCAACACTTCCAAACATCACACCCTTTCATCATGATCAAATACTTTGGAGTTGTAGTTAACCACAATTGATAAGCATTTCTATTTGTTTTTGGTACTATTTTTTTGGACATATTTTATTTTATGTTTTCATTAATGAAATTTTAAAAAGAACTAATCGATACATGAACTTCACTATTTGGTTTCCGATAATTTTCAGTTTTGTTTGCCACCGCGAAAAAAAGATGGGAGTTGAGTATTCATTAGAGAGAAATGAAATTGAGATGGGAGTTAAACATTTATTGGAGAACAATGAAATTTAGATGGAAATCATTCAGATGTATAGTAGAAGATATTTTTCACATGTTTAAACATTTTCCTAGTTTGACCTTGGTGATGATGCCAAGTATTTTGTAACAAGAGTTGGTACTATTCCCCACTAGCTGAAGTTATGTAACTCGTTATGATTTAATGTGTTATTTTCTATAAAGTGTAAATAATTTTTTTCTTTTACTTACAGTTAAGAACGATAAAAAATTTATAATATAATTTAATAAACTATGTCTTTATAAGGTCAAAAGAATCTATCCCAAAAGAGACACAAGTGATTTGGTTAGAGAAAGAAATTTGAAGAGGTTACAAGGTGAACTTGTTCTAGTGTTGATTCATAGAGGTAATAGCTTCTGTGAATTATGGCAGAAGATAATGGGGCACATGCATTATCGAGTATTGCTAATTATGAGGGAGATAGTCACATGTTTTCCAACATTCTACATTGAGAAATAAGAAGTATACATAAGGTGTACACTTGGCATGTATCTCGAGGTTTCCTTATGATATAGTGAGCACAACTATAAGGATATTATATACCTCATTAATTCATATGTATGTGCATTGATGTAAGTAGCATCAATCATAGGGAACATGTGTTGTATTTCCTTCATTGGTGACTTCTTTCACAAGTCATGGATTTCCTCCTTAAATATTAAAGATTAATTCTTTAGTATATTTCAATATTTAATCTCTTGTACATAACTAGATAGTGAGGAAGACAAAGGATTTTAGATTAAATAATTGGAACAAGAATACCTATAACACGTTCAAAGATAACCTCTATAGGGTTTACTATGAAATGTCCATAATCATCGTCATTTTATGTTGGTAAAATAACCTTACCAAAAGTTTCATCATGTTATTAGTAATTCCATGGAATGAAAAATAATGTTCAGTCTATCAAGCCCAATATTTGGGTTCAACGTCAATCCTATCCATATCCACCTTAGGAAAGTGGTGCCATTGTTATTATCAAGAAAGGCTGTTATATTATCTGTGTAACCACTTAATGAGGTTTCTTCCTAGGAGGGATCATTGTGATGCTCAATATCGCATCCAAATTGCAGATATTATTCTAAAATTTTCCATCGTAAAGTTTATTTCATCCTTATTTTCTCCTAGATTTGGTTGTGCTAATGGAAAAAAAATGGTTGTATTAACAATTGAGACCGATATCCTTTCGGGATGGTGATTTCGATCGGTATGCAGGCCTGATTTCCACTCAAAATGTTTTCTCCTCATAAGGAGACTTCTTAATTTTATTTACTAATCCTAAATGCAATTTGAGACAACATAAATAGAATAAAGGAAACCAATCTATCTTGTTTAAGAGAAGGAACAATCACACTCTCAACCAAGAATAAGATGCAAAGAGAATGGACCAAAATTAAACTGTAGGTTATAATGAGCTAGCAAATCATAGAATCATTTTGATATGATCTGCAACAATTAAAGAAAATGTGTGTATGTAATTATACAATAAACATTTATCAGATCCTCACTAGTACATACTTAGATTCAAATACTCATAAATAAATTTAGGATTAGATATGCCATTTTATCATGGAAATAATTCACTAACAATACAAATTAAAACAAAGAAAATCATATTATTACTCTACTAAAAAAGGATTAGCCAACATATCCAATCCTACTTGAATTTGTCACTCAATTTTGATCTCAATCCAACCAACAATGGAAAGGTAGCTCTCCACTTGTTTCAATAAGCATAAATTGACATGAAATTAATAACAACATGAAAATAATACCATAAAAAATTATTTTATATTAGTATTGAATCAAAATTGAACATCAACAAAATATGTCATTCAACCATTAACTCCTACAACTGTGTACAAGAGTCACAGATCTGATCATGATTTCCATAGTACAAAAAATTAAAGAATGTTCATGATAGCATGAACTTCTTGAAGCTATAATGTATCTCCTTTGATTGGGTATATCAAGAAGCCAATATCCTTCAAGTGACCTCTCTATTATAGTGGAACATACTTCTCCTTTTTATAAAATTGGAACCCCCTCTCTTCTACCATTCTCCATTATGTAATCATAAAACTTAATTCAAAATAGACTTGTTTCAAGACAATTCATGAAGGAATTTTTTTCTTTTTTTTGGGAGCTGAAGAATCCCCTTTTTTTCTTTAAAATTGAAAGTCGTGAATAATGGGACTCCAACTGGTAACAACCTTCCAAAATCCCTACAAAAAATTTCACAAAATTAACATTGAAAACATATTAAAATCAAAAGCAAAACCCAAATCTAAAAATTATTAAAACTATTCATTCAAAGAAAATAAATTAAAAATTGAATATAGATCCCTAAATATGAGTTCAATTTTTATTTTTATTTTTTCATTATTGAAAAACACAAAATATTGTGATGAAATTCCAACAACAAAATGCCCCAATAGTCAAAATTTTTCTAAAAATTCACACAGGAAACTCAATTTGTTACAATTCCATAATCCCCTTTTATGATAAAGTTTTGGAGTGTTTGTATATAGATTTTATAAAATAAACCACCCCATATTGTTTTCCTGAGTTTATTCTTTCCAAATAGGTATCAGGGGCCTAATTTCATGCCCCATAGCCCAAGATATGACCTTTGAAAGATAAGGTCCTATAACTGCTAAGGTGTAATATGCCGAAAAAATTGTGGGTTTTATCGAATGGTTAAGTTTAATCCCATATGCATGGTATGGAATGTAATTTTTGTGTTTATATAGAATTTTGGGTTTAATATATTGTGTAAACACATTGTGAATACATAGTGGAGAGGATAATAGGTAATATTTTGACCTAAAAATTAAGGGAAAGAAACAATAAGTTGAAACATAAATCCATGTGGAGCATATGTGATCTTATGAAATGAGTGGGTCTCTCATAGTATTAAATAAGAATATAAAATACCATCACGAATTCATAAGTTAATAATATGGTAAGTAAGCCTTCTTGTGATAAACTTTCATGCCACCACACCTCCTTGGACCATGCCCATGCCAAAGAAGAGGTTCAATTTTAGATTGGTGCGGTGGGATGAGAAAATTATTGTGCTAAAATGGAAATATTTCAATCCCCTGGGCCTGTCAATTGACAAATCTTAGGACAAAAAGCGAAAATCATTGTTTATGCTACCCCTTCTATTGAAATATGCAGAGTGGTTCCCCTTTCGATGTATTCCTTGTTCCTTGTGCAAATAGTTTGTCCCTTATACTATGCAGTGCTTCATCTAACAATGGATCATCAAATTTAAACTTAAATGTTAATACGAAATTTCATGTTGTTTCTATCCGATCTACAGTACCTCACCATAATATACCAATTCTAGGGCAAAGTGTCTAAGGTATGTACAAAATGATATACCCACTCAAGTTCTAGATCCTTCTCCTCTTTCAACCCAACAATATATTTATCTAGGCGAGTGGTTGAGGAATCATTACTAGTGTCACATTCTTCATAACCCCCAACATCCAATCCAAACTGAATCTACAATATGTGCCTACACCATTTCTAAGTTTTTGTGTTCCCCTTATGTGTTTACTACTAGCATGTTGGAGTGGATTTGAGAGAAATATGTAGTGCTAGAAGTGTAAGGTGAACTAGCACCTACACTTCAAATTCCGTAACAAGAATAAAAATGCTTGTGAGTCCATCAAACTGGGGAGGTTCCCAAGCTTCCATACTGATCCACTCTACTGAACTTTTATATGTCAATATTTCCTCATTGAAACCTCATGGTGGTACTACTTCCAATTCTCTAATAGGTCATCCCAGTGGTGGGATCCAGTATTGTAGCAATAATGCTACAACTCCTGGAGCTTCCTATCTCTAATTTTATCAACCCGGTAGTTCGTAACAAACTTGGAAGCGACGGTGCTGTATGCACAAGTACTAGCTCTTGTCGCAGCTGTCACTTGGTCAGCTGGCACAAGTCCGCTAGGGCTCAAGCCAACTTCTATATGCTCTCAGAAGAAGCTTTCTAAATGATGGACGAAGGCTATCTCAAAGGAAATTAATCTACTTTGCAAAAATGAACTGAAAGCCAACCAAAGCATGGAAACCCTAGTAAACCCTAATTTGACTAGCTTGACCCTTACAATGCAAAAATGTGAATGAAACTTCTACCAATGATGCCATTACTTGCAGTGAGTTGAAATACATGAATCTAAGCTACTTGCATCTGAAAAGACATGTTTTTGTATTTTTTCATTAAGTGGTTGGAGTTATTATGATGGTGCTTTTGATTAGGGTTTGACTGTGCAGGAGCGATTTGAAGGGAAGGAAAGCGTGGGAAAGGTCAGGGGGGCTAGGAGAGGTCCCAAGGGATCCTTAGCATCAGTCTACAGAAGTCTACAACGTTTGGATGCTCGGCAACCAAGTTTGCAGGCTCCTACAGGATGTCTGCAGGGGATCCTACAGGAAACTCAGGGATTCTACAGGAAGTCGGTGAAATTCTACAGGATGTTCGACCGTGGGGGTTTTGGGTGATGGTGAAGTGATGGAGTGGTATGGGTGGATGGGTAAGATGGAGATGGAGCTGGTGATGGCTCAGGGGCAGAGAAATATGGTGGAGGAAGAATGCACGAAGTGGTTGGTGGATAGAAGGATGAGATCAACGAAAGGTCAAGACAATGGAGCTACATGAATCATGGAAGAGTTGGAAGGTATACGAGCTGAACAGAGGTCGATTAGGTGACTTGAGGTGTGGTTGACAAGAAGAGGAAGGAGATGGAATGATGTGGAGCAGTGTAAATGAAACAAATTTCTTATGAATGTCACCAAAACGAGAACTCATTAACCTGTGCTACCTGTGATTTAAACTTAATGAACAGCAATGTAAATTGTGAAGGAAACTCCTGCATGGAAGTGGAATGAAGAAGTAATGCTCAATATCAAAAGTGCATGGGTGGATCTTCAATGAAAATCACTATGTTGCAGCTTGCATGGAAGTAAAAAACTGTGTTCTTTTTGGTGGTTGATGTGGACTGCACCCCAATCCCTAGACAGAGATGGCAGTGAAGACACTAGCAACCCTTTTCTTGGAGCTCCAGTGGATTACAAACCTCCTATTCTGATCTAAACAACTGAAAGTGAATTAACCATAAACTAGTCCTACGCAATTCTCATTAACCAAATCAAATCAGCAAACTGTATTCTTTGCAATGCATATCAAAACAAGGAAACACAATGCTGGAAAGAAAGGTAAATAACACTACAAGAAGAGGAGATCTATTGCTCTCAGGTTGGGCCCTAACCTGAGAGCTATAGCTCCCTTAATAACTCAGAATTAGATCCAAATCTGCCTGCCTTTATTAAATCATCAATAGTCTAACATCATGCCAAAATTGGCTTACAAAGAACAAAAACAGAGCTACAACATGCCTAACCAAATTGACTAACTAGCTAACCCAAAAATGACCAACCCCAATGAGGTCTTAAGCCCTCTTATTTATACAATTTGAGGACCCAACAGTCCTCCTAAAATTTAGGGACTTGGCTGCCCAAGACTTGTAGTTAACAGCAGTCCAACTTGACTTGCTTGGCTGCCCTTGAGCTGATTGATTCGGTGGCCCTTGAACTTCGAGCTGATGGTGGAGAATTCGAGGTAAGGGCCCATAAATGAGGGGGACGCCTTCCTACAAATCCTCTAGCTTGTTCTCCCACGAATTTGGCTGCCAAGTGCTCATTAAGACCTTCAAATTTGTCTCCAAGTTGACCAAAAAGGCTACACAAAGCACCCATTAGACTTGTTGGCATAATGACTAACCAAATTCACTCTATTAACATAAAAATAATAAAAAACATGCAATAAACAAATGAGAATGGTGGACTAAGTCAAATTAGGAGGTTGAATGAGCCCAAATAATTGTACATTTTTGGGGCTCATCATCACCCCCCTACTGAAAGTGTTGCTCATCCTCTGAGCAACCAATCTCTCTCCTCGTCTTTGATAGCCCTGGTGGCTTCCTTTGCTAATCATCTCGGCCGATTTCTCCTTTGGCTTCCTTCTTTCAAACTTCCTGTAGAACCAGTTCGCTGGCTTCCTGTAGAAACAGTCTCTGTCTTCCTGTAGAAACAGTCTGCTAACTTCTTGTAGAACTGTCTTCACTGTTTTGATCTGCGCGGCTGAGGGTGCCTTCTTCTTGAACTGTGCTGTGGCTGTCTTCATCTTCTCCTCCTTCCTACTCTTCTTCCTCACTGCCTGTTGCTTGTAACTCTGAGCTAGTGTGATTTGATGGAGTAATATTTGAATGAGTGAGGATTTAATGAGGAGGATCTATCTCCTCTAATCTCTCCTCCTTGTCTCATTAAAGCTTCTGCTCTGAATTACAATGGGTGAACAAGGAATCTGGATGGACTTGGATTGTGCTAGAGATCAAGAGGCGTGCATTTATCATAGCAGATATATAACACCAAGAACCCAAGATAATCTATGCAGCGTTGGGGAGGTTAACTGGACAGGTGAAGGTGGCTAGCTATAATCATGAGTCCTCACACAAATTTTTTCTGCATGATGTGGACGAACAGAATAACCATCATGCCATATCAATTGGAAGCTAATTATTGCTACTGATTTGACCACATTTCAAATAGATTCATCACAAACCTTCATCTATGTGAGACTGGAGATTTGCTTATTTGTAAACAGAAAGGTATCTTGACCTTAAAGACCTAATTGCAGTGAGGATTTCATGAAGCCAAAACTTGTAACAATTTTGCTTTTGCTGCAGAGGATGACATAAATTGCACAAGTTAACAAACACTCTACGAAATCAAGCCTTCATGCCCATGTCTAGGTTCACCCGACATTGCTGACTTCTAAGTTTTCTGCATGCATTGCTAACTTCTAAGTTTTCAACTAGCATCTATTTTCACTCACATGGCATGAACAAGTGGAAACTGAGAACACGAAAGTTATATGTTCTCCATATGTTTTTATCTTAGACTAACGAACATATTGAGATCATTAATAAGACAATTGTGCTCTCCAGACCATAGCAGATTTATGAATTGCCAATGTTTAAATTCAAAGCTGCTAGTTTGTTCTGCTATACATCTGCAAGTACCCCAATTCGTTTGTCCGAAGTTGGAACCCAATTATCAGATACCACTGTTGAAATCGGAAGATACCCAATGGGGACTTAAGCCCTCTGAATTGCTTGCATGAAGAGACTCTTCCCAAACCTTGGGCAGTAGTCCATATGAGACAAGAAAAGTTGCAATCTCCTGACCACCAGTGAACTCTAGAGTTTTCGTTTCTGACTCCATGGCCTGCTATTGCTACTGGATTTATTCCACAATGGTGTCGGATCTCAGAGCTTTCTTCAAGCTTCAAACTGGATGAAGAACCTTAGGCTTCTCTGCTCTGGAAGATTCTACTGCACTTTCCTGTAGAAGACCCCACCCGTTTCCTGTAGAACGTGATTCTGCCTTTGAGTGAGCCCGATGCACGAGTGAAATTCGAACCAGGTAGGAAACTCAGCGGAGGACGATAGGTTAAGTCGATTGTGGAAGCAGAGGATGTATACTTTGAGTTAAACATGATGCAAGTGCAAGTTGACCAACAGCTGAGCGCTCAGATTTCTGCGTGATTTTTGGAGTGAGGTGGCACATACGTGTGCTGGCGTATGCGACTGTTTTGCAATCATGAACTGTAGTGGTCACTATTTGTTCTTTGCTTGAAATCTCATCGATTCAGTTGCACTGGAGTTAGACTGCCCATACTGTCCGTTTTTTGACTTTCACGTGCATGGCTGACCCATGCATGCTACGTGACTTGCTAGAGAACTGGACATCAAGTGAACCTTCCTAAATTCGTGGCTTAATTCCATCACTCCATTCGTTCATGCAGTTCTTGAATTAGATTCATGCAATAGAGGAATAGGTTTTGTCACGTACCTGAAGCCAAACGGCTGCTTGTGAAGCTTCTTGCTGCTGCATGCTCTGATTCTGCTGCTGCATGCTTGGATCCTTTGATTGCATGAGGCTTGGCAAATGATTTTTGATTGCTTTTCCTTGTGCAGGTGTCCTCTGGCTAGATCTGAGCTACATGCAATCGTTTCCACGTTCAACTCTGCCCGTTCAAGCTGCTGCTGCTGCATGGTCACAAAACCAGAACTTCTTTTTGCCATTTCTCCCAAACGGTAGATCGGATTGATCTGAAACTTGGTGAGCATGTTCCTACCATCATTATGCATCTCCCATAGCAAATTCGTGATCAATGGATGCACGGATTTCGAGAAAAATGGAAAATGGCTGAAGATTTCAGAGCTTGATTTCTCGGAAACTGTGCATCGGAATCGGCTGAAACTGCTTGGGTAGGTTACCATCACTCACATGCATATCCCCATGAAACAGGTTTTGAAACGGATGCACAGTTATGGAGAAAATGCAAAAATGGCTGATGGTGATGGAGGCTGATTTCTTGGAAACCGTGCATCGGAATTGCATGAAACTGCTCAGGCATGTTGTCATCAACCTTATACAATTCCCCACAAAACGGTTTGTCAAATGGATGCATGGTTTTCAAGTTATGGCAAAAACAAATTTCGTTCTATGGATTTTTGCTTCAAGGCACTTTGCAAATGTTTGCATGGTATGACAAAATGAATTTTGGCTGTGATGCAGGTATGGAGATGATGGAGGAGGAGTTGGAAGATTGCAGGAGGACTTCTGAACCTTTGAGGAAGCTACCATGCTTGCCAAACCACTTTTTGAAATGCATGCCTAGTTTCCCACAATTTCTACAGGAAGTTCCTGTAGAAGCACAATGAGAAGCACAAGGAGGTGGAAAAAATGATGGAGAAAGGCAAGGGATGGACACACAAGTGCTTGTAGGCCTAATCAACAGATTCCCACCATTAGATTCACTTTTGAAATTGGATTTGGCTCGTCCAAAGGTTCTACAGGATGTTTCCTGTAGAAATACAGAGCTTCCTATAGAAGGCACAAGAAAAAGTCCTTTGACCTTGATTTGAGTGCTCCTCCTGTCATGACACGTCCTTCTTGCAACCTGCAATGTCATTGCTGCAACATGAAATTATTCAATGGAGATTAGCTTTATTTTTCTTTTTCTTTTTTCTCTTTTTTTTTGAAAAAACAACTAGGGCACCTCATGGAGGTTTTCACCCTAATTGCCTGCCCTGGGCGCCTCCAAGGGAGGTTTTCACCCATAGATTTTATTCTCTTTTCTCTTTTTTCCAACCCATTGACCGCCTCATGGAGGTTTTCAATCAATGAGCCAATCTAAGGCGCCTCCGAGGAGGTTTTCACCTTAGATTTTTATTTTTTCTCTTATTTTCATTGTTTTCTCTTTTTTTTCTTTTTTTTTCTACCCTACCCTACTTGAAAAACAAAATCATTTTCAAGTATAAGAATACTTCCAATGGAGCCATGTGCACATCGAGATTAGAGAGAAAATGATGTGGAGGCTCGAAATGCATGCTTGGACAAGTATCCAGATCTCATAGACCAAATGATCTGGCGTTGAAGGGATCAAACAAGGCTGAGGAAGAAAGTACTGCTGCAACTTAGTGACCTTCTGAAACCATATCTCAATATAGATTTGATATCCTTGGTTCTTTTGATGATCTGGATCATTCTTCATGTCACCTTCTATCATGACCTTCTGATCTTCCTCTTTTTGTTGATCTTTCTCTTGAGTACATGGAGGATTTGATGATAACCATGAGGGAACTTTCTCGATCTCTGATTCTGATCTCTTCTCTTCATCAAGTGCAGCCCATGGTTCTTTGATCTCCTCTTTTGAATCTTCTTTTGCTGGATGTGATCCTTCAATGCTTCCAAGATGATCTCCTTTTTGCAATGCTTTTCCTGAGCTATGGTGAAGATCATTGAGCTCAAGAGGAGTCATTTGCACATGTTGTGCCTCAGATTTGCAATTGGGTTGAGCTGCTCCATTGCATGGTTTTGGAAATGGAGGTACGGGTAGCTGAGTGGAGGTGTGAAATTGAGATGGAGATGGATGGCATTGTGGTTGGGTAGGCATTTGGGGTTGCCTTGGTGGAGGAGGAGGCGATGGTTGTGGATGAGCAGGTGGTGGAGGAAAATGAGCGGGATGAGAGTTGTACTGGGGCCTCCACTCCTGATAAGGTGCATTCCACTGAGGCTGTGGCTGAGCATACGAGTGAAATGAAGGAGCAACTGGTTGGGCATAATATGGATCTGTGAAGGAACAAGGAGAATATGACCAAGGAGGAGGTGTAGACCAGGAAGGATGAGCAGGGGGACCCCAAGAAGGCATGAAAGTGGCTTGGTAGGGGTCATAATAGGTCTCAGGTGTCCCTTGCAGCTCCTGCTGATAAGATCTAGGTTCATGCGGCCAACTTTGGTTCATATAATGGAGTGGTTCAGTGGCTCCTTTGGCTCTCTGATATGCAGCTTTGATTCTGGGTAAGGAAGGGCACTGATCTGTAGGATGGTATTCTTCACAGATGAAACACACTTCTAGGGAGTGCATTGGACATTCGTTCCTAGGATGCTTTCTAGTGCACCTAGGACAAAAGATGACCAAAGCCCTCTTGGCTTCCTCTTGCTTCTTTTGGATCCGCAAGGTATCCAGTTGCATGGCAAGAAACTGCCTCATATCACTCTTGAAATCTTTGATCTGATTTTCAAATTCATCTTTGGACAAGATGTTGCTCCCAACATCTCTACTTGTAGCCATTTGCTCCAGAGGAATGTTTTCTTCTTCTTCTCCCCTAGAGGTTCTTTAAATATGCCTTGATGTCCACCCAGGGGTTCTTTAATCACAGCCATCGAAGAAGAGATAACGTTGGCTGTGTGAAGCAGTGGGGGGTTGTGCAATCATTTTTCTAACTTATCTCTACTCCTACAAGGCATGAAATGAAATCTTTTTGGTTGATTTTTGCTTTTTCCTACTTCTACTTGCAAAACTGAAATAGATTGAACTGCAACTAACTATCTTGTGAAAATGAAAATGCGGAATTGAAATGAAAGCAGGAAAGGACTAATCTATTTTGCTCGAATGAAATTGCAGGAATGAAATGCTAGGCTACGCTTACGAAATTGAAATGCTAATCTACGCTTGCAGAAATGAAATTGCGGAGTTGAAATGCTAATCTACGCTTGCAGAAATGAAATTGCGGAATTGAAATGCTAATCTATGAAAGCAAGAAATGCTAATCTACTTTTGCATAAATGAAATTGCATAATGGAAATGAAATAAACTACTTAACAGAAGGTAGTAGAAAATAGAAGAATAGCAACAATCACCAATACTCTGCCGCTTCCCCGGCAACGGCGCCAAAAAGATGGTGGGCTCCAGTATTGTAGCAATAATGCTACAACTCCTAGAGCTTCCTATCTCTAATTTTATCAACCCGGTAGTTCGTAGCAAACTTGGAAGCGACGGTGCTGTATGCACAAGTACTAGCTCTTGTCGCAGCTGTCACTTGGTCAGCTGGCACAAGTCCGCTAGGGCTCAAGCCAACTTCTATATGCTCTCAGAAGAAGCTTTCTAAATGATGGACGAAGGCTATCTCAAAGGAAATTAATCTACTTTGCAAAAATGAACTGAAAGCCAACCAAAGCATGGAAACCCTAGTAAACCTTAATTTGACTAGCTTGACCCTTACAATGCAAAAATGTGAATGAAACTTCTACCAATGATGCCATTACTTGTAGTGAGTTGAAATACATGAATCTAAGCTACTTGCATCTGAAAAGACATGTTTTTGTGTTTTTTCATTAAGTGGTTGGAGTTATTATGATGGTGCTTTTGATTAGGGTTTGACTGTGCAGGAGCGATTTGAAGGGAAGGAAAGCATGGGAAAGGTCAGGGGGGCTAGGAGAGGTCCCAAGGGATCCTTAGCATCAGTCTACAGAAGTCTACAACGTTTGGATGCTCGGAAACCAAGTTTGCAGGCTCCTACAGGATGTCTACAGGGGATCCTACAGGAAACTCAGGGATTCTACAGGAAGTCGGTGAAATTCTACAGGATGTTCGACCGTGGGGGTTTTGGGTGATGGTGAAGTGATGGAGTGGTATGGGTGGATGGGTAAGATGGAGATGGAGCTGGTGATGGCTCAAGGGCAGAGAAATATGGTGGAGGAAGAATGCACGAAGTGGTTGGTGGATAGAAGGATGAGATCAACGAAAGGTCAAGACAATGGAGCTACGTGAATCATGAAAGAGCTGGAAGGTATATGAGCTGAACAGAGGTCGATTAGGTGACTTGAGGTGTGGTTGACAAGAAGAGGAAGGAGATGGAATGATGTGGAGCAGTGTAAATGAAACAAATTGCTTATGAATGTCACCAAAACGAGAACTCATTAACCTGTGCTACCTGTGATTTAAACTTAATGAACAGCAATGTAAATTGTGAAGGAAACTCGTGCATGGAAGTGGAATGAAGAAGTAATGCTCAATATCAAAAGTGCATGGGTGGATCTTCAATGAAAATGACTATGTTGCAGCTTGCATGGAAGTAAAAGACTGCGTTCTTTTTGGTGGTTGATGTGGACTGCACCCCAATCCCTAGACAGAGATGGCAGTGAAGACACTAGCAACCCTTTTCTTGGAGCTCCAGTGATTACAAACTCTCCTATTCTGATCTAAACAACTGAAAGTGAATTAACCATAAACTAGTCCTACGCAATTCTCATTAACCAAATCAAATCAACAAACTGTATTCTTTGCAATGCATATCAAAACAAGGAAACACAATGCTGGAAAGAAAGGTAAATAACACTACAAGAAGAGGAGATCTATTGCTCTCAGGTTGGGCCCTAACCTGAGAGCTATAGCTCCCTTAATAACTCAGAATTAGATCCAAATCTGCCTGCCTTTATTAAATCATCAATAGTCTAACATCATGCCAAAATTGGCTTACAAAGAACAAAAACAGAGCTACAACATGCCTAACCAAATTGACTAACTAGCTAACCCAAAAATGACCAACCCCAATGAGGTCTTAAGCCCTCTTATTTATACAATTTGAGGACCCAACAGTCCTCCTAAAATTTAGGGACTTGGCTGCCCAAGACTTGTAGTTAACAGCAGTCCAACTTGACTTGCTTGGTTGCCCTTGAGCTGATTGATTCGGTGGCCCTTGAACTCCGAGCTGATGGTGGAGAATTCGAGGTAAGGGCCCATAAATGAGGGGGACACCTTCCTACAAATCCTCTAGCTTTTTCTCCCACGAATTTGGCTGCCAAGTGCTCATTAAGACCTTCAAATTTGTCTCCAAGTTGACCAAAAAGGCTACACAAAGCACCCATTAGACTTGTTGGCATAATGACTAACCAAATTCACTCTATTAACATAAAAATAATCAAAAACATGCAATAAAAAAATGAGAATGGTGGACTAAGTCAAATTAGGAGGTTGAATGAGCCCAAATAATTGTACATTTTTGGGGCTCATCACCCAGTTTGATGAACAAGAATTTATATTATGCCAACTCAGCATACCATCTTTTGTCATGTTAACATAGTCATGAGACCAAGATATTATATTATAAATGTTATCTATGTATATTTTTCACATATTTTGTTGAGGTTCTCTCTCATAGGCTCGACGTAGCATTCCCCTTCCTTAGGGTCCAAGGGTGAAACAACTCGTAGATGTCTAGACTTAAATGTCATCTAATGTTTCTTCAAATTGTTAATAACTTGACTGTCAAAATCCCACTCGATACCAAGCAACATTGGATAAGGGTATGTGTCGTCCACGTTCCCAATGATTTCAATGTCTACTGGACTCCTTACTCTATCGATCTTGACTTCAATATTTTCTGATCATCCAATGGGAAATATTCTATATTGATTGGAATGCCGCAGTTGAATCAACAAGCACATGAGCTTTGACATACCCAATAGTTCCCATGTCTTTTTTCGTATAATATTTACATCAATCCCAAATCTAATATAATATTTTCTTTGTTGTAGTCTGCAATCTAGGCATTGAAGGGAAATTCTCTATTTTTCACCTCCTATGCAACACTTTCCTTACTATTCTCTAAGGTACCTTTGTGGGATGAGTGTCCTTCTCTTGTGGAGTTATTGGTTCTTTCCTAAACTCAACGATAAATCATCCTACTTAGTTTCTATAAAGCATGCTCATCGTTCATCGAAACAAAATTTTCAATTTTTTTGAATGGGTCTTACCTCTAAATGAGTTAATTCATGTGGAGGATTTTAATAAATAGGGGGAGGCTACTCTTAAATTGGTTTCCCACGCGAATACCTTGTCAAGTGATCTGGACTTAAACAGGAACGCACCAAATTAGAGAGATAACCATAAACACAGATATGCAATGGAAATAATACTTCATTTCATTAATGTAAAATATTGAAATATGCTTCCAAACAGTAATGGAAATAAACTAGCTAGGGCGATGATAGCTTATCTCTGAGAAGAGATGTGGTGGCTACATGCCTCTGAACTGTGTTACAATGAGGATCGAAGGCCTATTTATTGTTGAGAAACAATGGAAAACCCTTAACATTCCAAAACCTAACCCTAGAAGATGAAACGCCAAACTGTGGGCCCTGTTTGGGTAAATTGGTACACCAACTTCCCGGGGTCGTAACTTTGGCATACGATCTCTATTTGACGCGTACAATAGCTCGTTAGAAAGATATATTCGAGCACTACAACTTTGGGAGGAAACATGTTGCCCCAGATTTCCCAAAAAACGTCGTTTAGGGCCTCAAAACAGCTCCGGGAGTTCAGGACCCAAAAAACTGCGAAAAATAGTAAGTTGTGCTACAATTAAGGAAATTGAAAATGCTGAGAGAAACAATGGTGGGGGTCTAGGTGGACTTGGCAGGTGGCCACCAATATCCACCTGGATCATTCCTCCCCCCTTAGGAAGCAATGGTCCCCATTGCGTTGAGTTCCTCCATGAGATGAGGAAACTTTTGCTGAACTTGTTCCCTTGTGAGCCACCTGCCCTAGTGAAGGAGTGGGCTTGCTTTGACAACTCGATACAGTTGGATATTCTGTTGGCGAGTGTTCTTGATCTATGTGTCCATAATCCCATTAGTTGCAGCTTGTTCCATGCAATCTGGGTTTAATTTTGTGGGTGTGAGCTATTCTGCAATGTCAGATGTGTCTAGCAATGGTGGAAAGTATGGCCGAAGGCGGTCCACATTGAACACTGGGTGCAAGCCAAGGAATGGGGGAATGCTGAGCTCAAATGCATTGTCTCCCATAGCCTTAGTAATGGTGTAAGGACCATATTGGAGTGGTCTCAGTTTCCGATAGGCTCTAGTAAGGCGTTCCTTTTGCAAATGCAACCAGACTTTGTCGCCCACCTGAAACTTGTGTGGCACCCGATGTTGATCATGTCGCTGCTTGTACTTGGCATTTGATTTCTCCAGAATTTCATGGACCTGCTGGCGAATATGTTGGATGCGCTCAATGAAGCTGCTGGCCTTATCTGTTTCGGACTGGACATGAGCTGAATTTATGTGAGTAGCTGCAAGTGGCATGGCCACATCAATGGGGCATAGTGGCTAGAATCCCAAACCCACCTGAAAAGGGCCATGGCCAGTGGAGCTGTGAAGAGCTCGATTGTAGCTGTGCTGAACATAGGGGAGGCTCTCGTCCCATGTGCGTGGATGCTTTGAGTTATACATGTGCAGAATGTGCATAATCATCCTATTGACAACCTCTGTCTGGCCATCAGTTTGAGGATGGAAGGCTGTGGACTTCGTGAGTTTGGTGTCCAGCATTGACCAGAGACTGGACCAAAAAGTGCTGAGGAATCGACTGTCTCGATCTGAGATGATAGACTGTGGGATCCCAAAGTTCACCCACACTCATTCAAAGAAGAGTTTAACAGTGCCTTCTGCTGTGATATTCTTCTTGCAGGCCGCCATAATGGCCATCTTCGAGAACCTGTCGACGACCACAAAAACACAGTCATTTCCATGCTTAGTGGAAGGAAGGCCTGAGATGTAATCCATGGAGATGGATTCGTAAGGTCGACTAGGGGTAGGCAACGGGGTATAGAGGCCGTGCTTCTTGATGGTCGGTTTGGCAATGGCACAGGTAGTACATGATCTGATGTACTTCCCAACATCCTGTCGAAGATTCGGCCAATAGAAATAATTTTGCAGTACTGCCACTGTTTTCTCAACCCCGAAATGCCCAGCATCCCGACTGTAGTGAGCTTCCCAAATCATCTTGGCACATTCACTTGAAGGAACACAAAGGTGACCCAGGTGGCATAATAGGGCATCCTGGAGGTGAAAATATAGAACATGCCGACCCTCCAAGAGTGTCTGGTATGTGTGGCCGAATTCTGGGTCACTTTTGTAGAGAAGTGGCCAATCAGAAGTCTCGTGCCCATAAGAGTTGAGCACGGTGGTTAACGCCACGATTAGTGGTCGACTAAGGCAATCTGCAACATTATTGGTGCTGCCCTTCTTATACTTGATATTCAAGTGGAACTGTTGCAATTATGTAGACCACTTCTGATGGCGATCATTCTGCAATTTCCCTTGGGTCTGTATTAACTACAGGGGTCGGTGGTCTGTGTGGATGATCGTTTCCTTCCCCAAAATGTAATGCTTCCATTGTAGGCAGACCTGCACAATGGAATACATCTCTTTATCATAAGTGGGGTACTTCTGGACTGTGTCTGAAAGTGTTTCACTGTGATATGCCACTAGATGTCCATGTTGAGTAAGGACTGCCCCAATAGCATAGTCAGAGGCATCTGTCTCGACCTCAAATAGTTGTTGTAAATCTGGTAACGCGAGCACTGGTGCCGTGCAGAGGCTATCCTTCAACTCTATGAATGCCTTCTGTTGAGATTTAGACCAAAAGAATTTTGATTTCGCCCCTCCCTTGGTGACTTGACTCAAGGGCCAAGTAATATGAAAAAACCCCAACACGAACCTGCGGTAGAAGTTGGCAAGACCTAGAAAGCTACGAAGCTCTGTTAGAGTGGTTGGAGATGGCCAATCCCGAATGACTTGGATCTTGGCTGGTTCCACATGCACCCCCTGTTCATTAATGATTTATCCCAGATACTGAACCTGGGTCATGCCATAAGTGCATTTCTCCAAATTGGCACATAGCTTGTGTTGTCGTAGTGTTTGGGGAACCTGTCGGATGTGGTGCTCCTCCCAACTCTGGCTGAAGATTAGAATGTCATCCAAGTATACTACTACAAATGAGTTGGTGAATGGCCGCAAGATGTCATCCATTAGCCTGATGAAGGTTGCAGGAGCATTTGTCAATCCGAAAGGCATAACCAACCATTCAAAAAGGCCCTCCTTGGATTTGAAGGCAGTCTTCCACACATCAGAGGGTTCAATTGGTACCTGGTGATATCCTGACTTCAGATCGATATTGCTGAAATATTTCGCCCCCTTTAGTTGGTCCAGGAGGTCATCAATCTGCAGGATCGAGTACCTATTAGGGACAATGATCTTGTTTAGCGCCCGATAGTCAATACAGAGTCTCCACGTCCCATCCTTCTTTTGTACCAACACGATTGGGCTCCCACAAGGCGATGAACTCGGACGAATGTGACCTTTCTGCAGGAGCTCCTGAATCTGCCTCTTGATTTCATCGTTCTCCAGAATGGAGTGCCGATAAATTGGTCCATTGGGTAGCAGCACACCTAGGGTCAGATCGATGGAGTGCTTGACCTGACAGTGCAGAGGAACCCCTGCGGGGGAGGTGAAGATGTCCTCGTACTCCTCCACGACCTTGTCCATTTGTAGTTGTCGTGCAGAGGGGCCCTGTCTGGAGGCCGCGGCCACTGTCTTCTTCTTTTCTTGAGGGCGTATCATCAGGAAAACAAATTTCCTGGTTTTGGAAATGAACTTACTGCATTGTTTTGCAGTAATCAAAGAGATGGCGATAGGTAGTGCTACCTCTGGTATCCTGTACCACTTATTTCACAATGTAATAATAATAGCGTGGGGCCTTGATTCATACACAGCATGTCACTTCCACAAGTATGGTTGTCCTAATAATACATCACAAACTTCGAGGGGAGCAATGTCACACAATACCTCATCCGTGAAGGGCTTGATGTTGTATGGAAAGCGAAACTGCTGGCTCACGCGAAGATCTCGTCCTTGGTGAAGCCACCCAATGGTGTATGGTTGTGGATGTGCTGTGGTCGGTAAGCCCAACCGCTTCACGACCTCTGCCGAAATGAGGTTCTTTTGGCTCCTGCTATCAACAATGAACTGTATTGGGGAGCCCTTTACCCACATCTGGGAGTGGAAGAGACGCTCCTCCTCCTCTGGATCTTCGGGTTCATTTTTCTGGATCTTGGCGGTAGCAACAATGGCGTTGGGATCTGCATCAATGATCTGCGTCCCTTTGTCATTCCCCTTATCGGGTTCTGACTCAGAGTCGGAACATGCATCTGATTCTGAAACCTTTAGCTCAGTCACCAGTGACTGCTTGGCCCGACACTCACTTGTGTTGTGAGTGGAGCTCTTATGGAACTCACACCATTTTCCCGTGTCCTTTTTCGGCTTTGCGGTGCTGTTCTTTGCTTGCAGCTTCAGCGGGTTGTCTTGGGCTGCCCCGCGTTGGCTTTGTCCTTTGTTCTGTGGTTTAGGGGCACCTTTCCCCTACTTTAGATTCGCAGATCCAAAGTCTCACTTCTTTTGTTTAAACTTCTGCTTGACCTTGATGGCATATCGGTATGCTGTGCCGAGTGAGGAGATGTTCAAGAATTGTATTTCTTCTTGGATGTACTTGTGCAGGCAGCCACGGTATTTGAGTATCCAATGCTACTCCGAATCCTTGATACCCAACTTTGTGCGAAGGGTATGGAAAAGATTGGTGAACTTCGGCACGTCTTGGTGCCTTCCCTGCCACAGCGTGGTCCACTTTATGTATTCATCCTCATAGCTTCCGAAAGGGTAGTACTGCTCCTTGATGGCATCCCGGAATGAATACCAGGTGGGTGCAGCTGAAAATAGTGAGCCAGTACTTTCATCCTTCTGCTTGCAGTAGGTTTCCCACCAATCCTTGACGTGGGGGGCTGCTTTGAGAAGAGCGAAAATAATCTTTTCCCGACTCGAAAATTCATGAACAGAAAAATAACTCTCTAGCAGATTTAACCATTTATCTACGGCATCTACATCTATCTGACCCTCGAATATGGGGATTTCAAAATTAACTTGTACCTTAAAGGGCGTGGCGTTTCCAGAGTAGCTGCTGGAAGCTGATGCGTCGCTTCTGGGTAGCCGCTGAAGGATCTGGGCAAAGCTGTCCATCATCGCGTTCTGTTGTCGCTCGAGGGCTTCTGCGAGCAAGATTTTGATAGTATCTCCTGCCCCCTCGTCTTTCTTCTCATCCGCCACAGGAGGCCGTTAGGATTTGCGAGGCTGGTATTGCAAAGGTTCGACCAGTTCAAGCCCTAACTTCTTATATCCCGACCTTGTTGGGGACATGCAAAGAAAAACAGAGAAAAAGCAGACCGCTCTGATACCACTGATCCAGACTTAAACAGGAATGCACCAAATTACAGAGATAACCATAAACACAGATATGCAGCGGAAATAATACTTCATTTCATTAATGTAAAATACTGAAATATGCTTACAAACAGTAATGGAAAAAAACTAGCTAGGGCGATGATAGCTTATCTTTGATAAGAGATGTGGTGGCTACATGCCTCTGAATTGTATTACAATGAGGCTCGAAGGCCTATTTATTGTTGAGAAACAATGGAAAACCCTTAACATTCCAAAACCTAACCCTAGAAGATGAAACGCCAAACTATGGGTTTCGTTTGGGTAAATTGGTACACCAACTTCCCGGGGTCGTAACTTTGGCATACGATCTCTGTTTGACGCGTACAATAGCTCGTTAGAAAGATCTATCCGAGCACTACCACTTTGGGAGGCAACATAGGTCCATGGACCATGTTGCCCCAGATTTCCCAAAAAACGTCGTTTAGGGCCTCAAAACGGCTCCGGAAGTTCAGGACCCGAAAAACTGCTAAAAATAGTAAGTCGTGCTACAATTAAGGAAACTGAAAATGCTGAGGGAAACAATGGTGGGGGTCCAGGTGGACTTGGCAAGTGGCCACCAATATCCACCTGGATCATCAAGCTTGACGCACCCCGTTCAACTAACAGGGAATTTATTCTTGCATCCTTATAGGTTTATTTTTCGCTGCTAGGGTAAAAACTTGGAGGAGGATTTGCAACCTTCCAAACCCACTTTTCAAGTTGTTTAGGATGATTCATAACATCCATAACAATTTTGGTTCATTGTCTTATCATTGTGAAAAATTGGGGGCAGTCTCATCGAGCTTCAACTATAACCATTTGTACATTTCATTATCATTTCTCCTACTAGCTTTCAAATAATGATGGAAAGTATTTTATAGCATGGTCCACTGCCTACAATATGTTTAACTAGTTTGGGGGTTTAGACAACCTCTTGATAGATGTCCCGATTGTCTAGAGTTGCAACAGATCATCTACCCGTTGCCACAACCAAATCCTACTCATCTTCTTGCAGTTGAGCCCTATGCTCTCCCTGATTGTCCTTGTGCTCGATTTTGCATAGTATAGTCTCTGGCTTAATATTGTTGTTTTCTATGATAGCCTCTCTTCATCACCCGGAGATGGAAGCTGTCGGAAGTCCTCTTATGCATCAACTCTAGTGCATGGAATGAATGAATGTCATGTCTAATAGACTCACAAAAATCACAAAAGGGATTCTATGTCGAACTTTGGTATTTATGCATCATGTGACAATTGGTAGGAAAGTTCCCCACACAAATCTCACACCAAAAACCTTGTCCTTGGGCTAAGGGGTTTACTACACCAATCGAGACATAGTTTGTCAATCTCAAGAATTCATTTTAGTGGTGACATTATCTCTTGCAAATATTACACCACACATCCTCACACTTTTATTTTCCCTTCGCTAGGTCCGATATTAAACTTTTTCCTTCGTGTAGAGGTTCGAAGCTCGAATTAATCGAAGACTATACAAAAATTCTGGAAGAGGGAGAGATGAAGCAATATTTGGATGTATTGGGTAAATCTCCGCCCAAAACTGTGACAACCCAAAAGCAGTGTTTGATGATTTGGAAACAAATTAACCTACTGCGCTTGTATTGTCAGTATCATTCTGAGAACATAGAAACTTTCAGATCTTTACATGGTTTCAGATATTTAAACGAATTCATTATTAAAATGGCGATGCTTATGAGGAGCAATAGAATAGGAAGAGGCACTAAAGAAACTGTATGGGATGTGTGTAAGGAAATCAGCTGGGCGATTGATTTTATAGAGCTGAAACCGGAGAACATCCATGATGTAGAAAGTTGCCTTAATGTGAAATCCAAGCAAATTGTCTTGATTGAAAGTTATATTAAAATGATAGAACATGCTTATATTAATAACGAAAGTTATGCCAAAATCCAATCCCTTATGTTGCGATTGTTCTCTAAAATTTTCTCTGACATGAATGTTGAAGCTAAGCTAATCCTTGGAAAAAAAACATACGAACGTATAGTAGCAGTTACGGGTCGTCGGATTGTTAAAAAGAAATTTTCTAGTGTTATTGTTGAGGATATCAGCAGTGAAGACCTGTATCACGGGATTTCTATTCTGCAAAAGTCCCGCACACAACATTATCATAGTTAATTCGCTCCCATGTGCTTCTTGATGCTATAAATATCTGCGTCGCTAGAGAAATTAACAGATCAGAAGACACGACAGGTCTCAGCGAGTCCCAACTGCTGGAGGCCGAAGCAGATGCGCAGTATAATTTAGAAGCCCTAGAAAAGGGTGTTTTCCTTGTCAAAGATATACTATTCACAGAAGGCCCATCAGCTGCTAATTTGGTGGGAGGAGGCGTTGATATAGTAATAGAGATCGTTCAAATGTTTAAACATTTTACTCGTGAAGATGAGAATGAGAATTTAAAGAGAACTTCATAATCAGGAAGTTCTTCCACAGTTACTAAAGTAGCTGTACTGATATCCAAACGAGACATAGTTTGTCAATCTCAAGAATTCATTTTAGTGGTGACATTATCTCTTGCAAATATTACACCACACATCCTCACACTTTTATTTTCCCTTCGCTAGGTCCTATAATTACAATGTCTGAGAAGCCAATTATGACTACACTTCACCATTTTTACACTATTGTCTCCACCTGTAGGTGTCCTCCAGTTGCATGGATACTTCTAATGCCTTTGGTTGGGAGGTAAACTTCTTTCACATCAATGAAATTTGGATATGTGGTAACAACCTTGGTATGAACCATTCTCAATGTTGTGCGTCACAAAATTGAAATGTTAACGTATCCATAAAAACTTTAAATTGGTGACCATAATCCCATACTGAATCACTCACATTTTTATCGATTTCCTTGATCCTAAAATGCACTATGATTTAGACTTCAATTTCTGAATCTTTTTTAAGAATTCATGCTCAATATCTTCCAATGTCCTGGGCTATCCTAAGGGCATCCTAACCTTATGATTTATGTACCATGCTAATATGTGATATTAAAAGGCCATTTCTAATTGGAAAATCTTCACCCCTTGTCAGAAACTCATTGGGAAGTCCATAGTACCTCAGATATGTAGTAATGTTGTTCAAGATTGTATATCCCGATCTTATAGAACACTAGTAACATTTGTGTAGAATGAACACAACCATTTCTTGTTGTTTGGTGTATACTCATTGAAAATTCATTGTCCTTGTCATAGATGGAATATCTCCAACCATTTCGCCTACTTGTACTCCTTATTCTCCTCTAATTTATACTTCTTATTCCCTACTATCGCTTTCACTATATAACTGTCTATGGTGTACGAACTCTAATGATTGAGAAAATCCAACAAACATTGAAGAATTTACCCTTGATTATGAAGGTGTGTGCAAGGTCATTGGATTGATCCAGGGGATGTCCATGGATTTGAAAATGGGATGCAACATAACTTCTATGCAAGCTAATATTCTTCCTCATTTATCCCTTCTCTATCAATAGTTGGATGATATATTTCCCCTCAATTTCTTCTACTGCAACAACCTTCTCTTATATCTCAAGTGGAGGGCCCTCTCCATGTCACAATGATCAATTACGACTACAAGGACTCCTCCTCTATATGACTTTCTAATCTATCTTCCTCTCAATCTTCATGAAAACTTGAATCTTATTTATTGCACATACTCTTATTCTACATGACGTGCCTCCTCCTTAGTATTCTTTCATAGATAGGATTCATTGTAGTTCTCTTACCTCTATCTGAATCACAAACAAGTCTTGTCCCATAGTGCAAAGTGTGAAGCATGCTACCTGCTTCACTCTCTATTTATGACGACATGTGGGTGTCCGACGCTTCTAGACTAACTATGCCACTAGCACTCCTATGCATCTTCAGAGATATCTACCCCCTGTACAAACCCTTGTTTAGTGTCGAATGGACCGCATCTCCTATCCTTTGTCTCTTTCTTGGCATCCTTCCCTATCTTTCCTCTAAATCCTTAGCTCTTCTACTATGCACTACATTTCTCCTCCGCTTTTTGCATCCTTTATCCCTTCTTTGGTTTAGGCCATCTTGATATCGGTTCCCCAGTTCCTCGCATCGCACAGAGGTTTAGCCCCTCATTCTATCAAATTCCAGTGACATGAAGCACTTTTCATAAAGAATAATTTGTATCCAAGTTGATAGTACCCTCAAATACCATCCCTACATTTCTTGGAAGAAGTCTCTCTTAGCTTAACTAAAGGACTAGGTGGACTCTACTACAAATTCAACTACAAAACCTTCTAACATGCTAGCTAACCAAAACTCAAAAACTCTTGATAGTTAGTTTATGACCATATTTACTGTCCATAACAGTGTTGGCATCTAGTTGTAAGAATAAGGTGGAGTCCACATTCTTTGTTACACTTCATGTCACATTAGGCACTTCCATAGAATAATAAAGAACTCCCCAAATAAAATCTCATGGAAATGTGAAAAAATGTACCTCTACAACCTTCTTCTAGACTGACGTGAAAATTCCTAGATTGTTTTATCAAGAATGTGTATTTCTAATGATCCAACCATTATTCTACTTCTTCTTTGGTTGGCTTCCATATCCTCTCCCTTACACATACCTTCAAGTCCTAGCAATGGAACCACTTTTTGGTACATGGAGTCGACCCAGATTTTAAAAGTATGTCAACAAATCCCCCTTAGATACTGGTATTTTCAACACCTTTGGGCAGGTGAGGTCTCACAAGAGGTATACTGATAGGTTTATAGAGCCTTTGAAGGTTATGTAAAAAAAAATGTGAAACTGAGATGAATCTGGTTCAAAGTAACACAACTTGAACTAATGTTACTACCATATGTCATAGATATACTCATTAAACACAATTTAATTCACACACCCTTACTTCATGCATTGAAACATTCCCAATAGCTATGATGTGTATCAAAAAAGCATAATACATTATACAACCATAAACATTAATATTTGAAAGGAACTCACATCTGAGTGCAAATCCAACACCTTCAAAAAATAGAGGAAATAGAATTCATTTAATTATATATTGACACATTTATGTACAATATACTTCAACCATAAAATATCCACATAAAACATTTTCCAAAATCACTTTAAAGGCTCTATAACACATTTATTGATTCCATCATTGATACGAGTTATATTAAGTGACAAAACCATGGAATTAGGACAAAACCTCTAGATATTTCATATTTATATTAAGCATTAGTAGTACAAGTTACACAAATGTTCTATACACTTGAATGTGTGAACTCATACTATCATCATTTGTATTACAATATCTGGCCAACACCATTACAATAAACATAGTAGATATTAACAATAGAATAATAGATTATGAAAGCCACAATAGAGCCATCAAAGGAGCCAAAAAATATAACTATCATGAATATCAGAACAAAAATAGCATTGAAAACAACCCTGTATCTTTGAAAACAACTCCTTTTATAGATGTTGTCTCTAACATTGTGCTTTAGGGAATCTTCAACTAGCTCACCTAGCCACTCATCCTGATGACTTTCCCTCATACCTTCTAAGTTGCAACTCATCATTATGTCATTATTCTCTCAGCTTTGGCTGGATATCTACATGATTTGTCAGCCATATGAACAACATGTTATATGTCGTGTTTTCCATCCTTTGTGTGGCTTCCCCACACATAGGAAAAAATTCAAAAAATTTCTCCCTTCTATCATTTTCCCTTGTTGGTTCACACACACACATATGTTGGACGTTTAATATATTCTCTCAACTGTTAGAGTCTTATGATCCATTGCAAAATTTGAAGGATGTGAAGAGCTTGCTATCATGAATAAAATCAAAATTCCTACAACTATGGCTAAGAAAGAGCCCTTGGGCGATGTGATGGGTGAGAGAACCATTATCTCCTTCAATATGTCTCATACATGCAACAATCTCTGGTAGCCCATACTAACATTGCTACCTCTATGGAATCTCCTCTAACATTATCAAATGGCCACCATTCATTTCAATTTGAGTTCAGGGGGTTCTTGGTTCAAATAATTCAGAGGGAAGTTTACTTTTCTTTTGCATCTCGTGTTAACCGTCATTGCATAAGTGAGGAAGATCATCATTGTCATTGTGCTTAAAATTTAAAAGGTCAATAGGATGAAAAAAAACATGATGCCCATGGATAGTACATTGAGAACATATTTCCTCTTGTTTTTAGGTATAGGATATAAACATTTCATAACATTATCATCCAAAAGAACAACGGAAAAAAACACCTAAGCCTACAGAAATGCATGCACGAAATTGAGGAATATAACCTTGAATTTATGATAGTCAGGTTCCCCATCACTCAAGTTCTCCAATGTCCATATCCTTTTGGGAAATTCCAATCCATAGTGGAGTTTCCCATTAGAGCCTCACAAAAGATATTGATGAAGGAAAAGAAAGAAAAAGAGGAGGAAAGAGGACGACAAGCTAAAGATACAGGGGCACTACGAAGAATAGGTAGATAAAATGATCAAGATGAGAAAATCATAGAATAAGTAATGCTAGTCGAGCATCAAGAAGAGGGGACTAGCATGATGAGTGACATCTGAAAACATTGAATGCCTGACATAGTACAATAACCCCTAATGAAATTGAACATTATGAATGGAGAGACACCAACATGAATCAAGATGCTCACTGTAGGACAGGTCATGTTTGAGAACAGGTGACATAATTGAAGATTGTGCATGGTAGACTAGAAAATAAATAAGAAATGAGTTACATTAAGCAACAATTTTTAAATTTTGGACCTGTGACTTTGATACCATGTCAGGCCAAGGAATAAATACCGAATTGATAATTCGCATTAATGTGAACATAATTATATAACATGTAGGTGTGACATTTGTGACTCATCTCCCACTATGGTTGCTTCTTATCCTAAATGTTCATTTTCCTTTATTTACGTATATACAATTTATTCACCTAATCTCGGAGGATTATGTGTCTAATAAAAACAACCTTTACAACACATGAAGATCATTATTAGTTTTTGGTTATACTATTTGGACTTACTAATGCACCTTCAACATTTCAAAGCTTGATGAATACTATTCTAAAACTGTCTCTTATAATATTTGCGTTACTATTTTTAATGACATACTAATCTATATAAATTTTTGAGAATAACATGTACAACATATTTACAACATTCTAATATTATTGGAAAAACAACAACTATATGCAAAACGCTCCAAATACTATATGAAAAAGATAAATGAGAGATACCAATTATAACCTCCAAAAATGTACTATATGCAAAGTTGTACATAATATATCAAGTTACCATAATGTTAACCACAAGATAATACAAGTACATAATATATCAAGTTACCATAATGTTAACCACAAGATAATACAATTCACCAAAACCCTGATACTACAACTCTCCAAGATCTAAATAAAGTATACCTTTTAATTAGACCATATATGAAAGAAAATTGTTCTTAGTTTCTATTTGTATTTGCGACCATACAATAGTTTTTCGATCATTAACACCTCTTATTATGGAAATCCAAAATCTCAATAAGTTAATAACAATGAACTTGGTGAAAATGATAGAAATAAAGTTCAATAGGTAGACATATTTTAAATTTGGAGGTGAACTTACCCATTAAATAATAAAAATAAATTTAATAGCCATTTTCTTTTTCAATTTTTGGTGATGAAAAAAAAAATTCAAACAAAACCTTACAAAAAAAACAAAAACGAACAAACCCTCAACAACCTAGAGTAAACACTTCCATGAACATTTTACAACATATATAGAATGTGCCAGGCAACTCACAACCGGGGAACGAGCATTTTGACTTTGCTTCTTGCACTCCACCGTCCGTTAATTATTCTCTGGGTGGCAATGCTTTGCGTTACGTGGCATTTTATTATTGGCATTTCTTTATGTTATGAGAGTCGTTTTTTTTTTAAACTTTTTATTTTCTTATCCCTCTTAATTTGTGGTCGTGAGTTTTATTCACAAGTGACAGTTCCTTGGTCGTTGAGATGATTAAATTCGCTTGGTACTTATCATTATATATTATACTTAAGCAATTTTATATTAATAATAATGTTCATTTAATTCTGATAAAGTAATTAAATTTAAAAATTTATTATTCATATATTTGTATTATGATGGCGAACATGGAATTTATAAAGCTTAACCGGAGTAGTGTGATTTGAGTTTTTCTTTATGGTGAGTTAAGGACAGCATTAAAACATAATTAAAGTGGTATTATCGAGTGGAATGATTATTGTATTATTAAGTGAGATGATCATTTTTGTATTATTAAATTATTTTAATTTTTTATCAATAATTTTTTTTTAAGAATAGTGGTTTGTGTGTTAAAAAATATAAGTATAATTGAGTTTGGAGTATATATTATTTTTTCTTTAAGAGTTTATTTTTTTTAGGAAGTAAGGAAATAGGTTAAAGACATTTTTTACACTCTCTTTTGAAGAACACAAAATTGAATAGACAAGTTCATTACACATCTTAGTCTGATGTGTAACTTTTTCGGTCTGTTATCAAATTTGAAATTTTATTTCTGTGGGTCAAAATAAATTTTTTTTCTAAATTTTAAAATAAAAAAATTCAAATAATTAAACATTTAAATAATATAAGTTCATAAAAAAATTGCTTGTAAAGAAATTGAATCCCTCTAAGCTAATGTTAGGTCAGTATTTAAGATAAATCTATGCTGATATGTAATTCCATTTAAAATAAATTTATGTTATATAAAATTTTAAATAAGATAGTTTTCTTAAAATAATAATAATATCAACTTGCATTAACAAATAGCAGCCAATAATAAACGTTTGTCCAGTTTGAAAACTAAATTAATTATATTTAAAAATATTCAGCAGTACAACATCAACTCTTCGAAACAACGCACCCTTTCATCGTGATCAAATACTTTGGAGTTGTATTTAACCACAATTGACGAGCATTTATCTTTGATTTCGGTAACATTTTCGTGGAGGTGTTTCACTTTATCTTTTAAAAAACACACCAACCGTTGGGGACTTTAAGCTGTTTGTTTTTCAATCATTTTTTTGTTTGCCGTGCAGGTTTTTGTTTTTCAATCATTTTTTTGTTTGCAACTTTGCCGTGCCGCTGTTAAAACACAATGGGAGCTGAGTATTCGTTAGAGAGTAATGAAATCGAGTTGGGAGCTGATCGTTCATTGGAGAGCAATGAAATTGAGACCAGAGTTGATCATTCATTAGAGCGCAATGAATTTGAGATGGAAAATGTGCCAGAGGAATATGTGGACGCTATTAGCCATCAGTTTGCTTACGATCCCGTCCGATTACCGGTTGACCAAGATGCCACTCAGAGACTGTATAATAGAAAAACCCTAGAAACCATTTGGGAAACCAAATGTCATGCACAGAACCCATTTACTAAACAATGGCTCAGTGCAAGAAGTGCAATTTCCCAAAGGGAATTAAGGCCAGAAATGGAAGACTATATTAAACTTTTTCCTTCGTGTAGAGGTTCGAAGCTCGAATTAATCGAAGACTATACAAAAATTCTGGAAGAGGGAGAGATGAAGCAATATCTGGATATATTGGGTAAATCTCTGCCCAAAACTGTGACAACCCAAAAGCAGTGTTTGACGATTTGGAAACAAATTAACCTACTGCGCTTGTATTGTCAGTATCATTCTAACAACATAGAAACGTTCAGATCTTTACATGGTTTCAGATATTTAAACGAATTCATTATTAAAATGACGATGCTTCTGAGGAGCAATAGGATAGGAAGAGGCACTAAAGAAACTGTATGGGATGTGTGTAAGGAAATCAGCAGGGCCATTGATGTTATAGGGCTGAAACCGGAGGACATCCGTGATGTAGACAGTTGCCCTAATGTGAAATCCAAGCAAATTGTCCTGATTGAAAGTTATATTAAAATGATAGAACAAGCTTATATTAATAACGAAAGTTATGCCAAGATCCAATCCCTTATGTTGCGATTGTTCTCTAAAATTTTCTCTGACATGAACGCTGAAGCTAAGCTAATCCTTGGAAGAAAAACATACGAACGTATATTAGCAGTTACGGGTCGTCGGATGGTTGAAAATAAATTTTATAGTGTTAGTGTCGAGGATATCAGCAGTGAAGACTTGTATCACGGGATTTCTATTCTGCAAAAGTCCCGGAACACGGCATTATCATATTTAATTCGCTCCCATGTGCTTGTTGATGCTATAAATATCTGCATCGCTAGAGAAATTAATAGATCAGAAGATACGGCAGGTCTCAGCGAGGCACAACTGCTGGAGGCCCAAGCAGATGCGCAGTATAATTTAGAAGCCCTAGAAAAGGGTGTTTTCCTTGTCAAAGATATACTATTCACAGAAGGCCCATCAGCTGCTAATTTGGTGGGAGGAGGCGTTGATATAGTAATAAAGATCGTTCAAATGTTTAAACATTTTACTCGTGAAGATGAGGATGAGAATGAAAGCAATGGTCCACTATTTTGTGCGAAGAAGGGATGCAAAATATTTGAGTGCATTCACTCTAGAATTGCGCAACTTGCATTGGATATCAGTACAGCTACTTTAGTAACTGTGGAAGAACTTCCTGATTATGAAGTTCTCTTTAAATTCTTAAACTGAACCATCTTTATCAATTGCAGAAGGGATTTAGCATTCATAAGAAACTTCATCTTAACATCGCTAAAAAAAGGTTATCCTGTAGCAGAAATTGGATAAGGACACAAATCCTTCTCCAACACCTCGGGCTACCAAAAATATATGAAGCTGTTGTGGTTAAATATAAATCACTTGCAAAACTCAGTAGGAAAATATCGATATAAAATATGTAATCTTTACTAAATCGCCATTTGTATTATTCATTCAATATTGTGTTTTAAATTTATATTTATAGCATCAAAAATATGTAGAACACACTATTGTGATTCTATTAACGGATCATAATATCTATGATGTTCCTTCTGTTTACCTTAAATTTTCTATGATGTTATAACCATCTACATTGATATCAGTGTTTTTATATGAATAAACACATCATAAAATGCATAGTCTAACGAGGCGGAGGAGTTGCCTGGAAAGTTATGGAAATTCTGGTTATATTTAGAGAAAATCTGGCAAGGATTTTTGTAAATCCAAATTATAGTTGTTAAACTTCAAAATTTTAGGTGTCCTAAACATGTTTGATAGTGCTGAATCCATTTCCACCATCAAAAACACCATTCAAACACTCCCTTTACAAAATTTTTTGAAAAATTTTGACCAGATTCTGGCCACTAACAGTTTGGGTAATTCCTCCGAATCATTAAACTACTCCCATCATAAAATGGATTTCTATACCATCCCAATATTCCATGTGAGTGATACAAGTGGCCCACTGATGTGTGCATTGAAGATGTCTCACGTCACCATATACAAAGCACTACATCATCACTAAATGCATTGGTGCAAGTAGTAAATTCTAAAAACCAATAGCCCACTAAGATTTCCAAATATGTCGAGGTGTAGTCTTGGGATTCATTTTTCATGGAAAAAATCATAGTATTGTGACATTTGTTGAGAAATATAACTAAGGAATGAGCTTATTCCCAAGTTAGGTGGGAACATGTGAGATGTTTAAGGCAACTTCTAATAACCGCTTAGTAAAAGTGCGGAATTATACTATCCTATAATTTCACTCAAATAAATACGAGCGAAATTCAAATTTTGCTACATTGTCGTTGTCTTCAAATGAAAAATAAAATATTCTCGAGATTATAGAATATCAATGAGTTGGATTTTTTTAAATATTAGTCATATAACTCATTGTTGCGATAAGTTGATAGGACTAACGAGATTAGTTGGTAAGGTTGCGGAGATTAGTTATTAATATTTGTTAATATTTGGGAAATTAGTTGGTAGGATTGGAAAAAAAAAAATATGTATTATTTTTTAAAAATGAGCATTTTTAAAACACATAAGAGGAAAAGATTGAGAATGAAGTTAAAAAGCTAGAAGATTTTTAGGTCTCTTGCAACTAAATTCATCCTAGTAAGGGAAAATTTAATATTTTGTGTATACCAGACAACTTCTACGTTCTCAGGTTGTGGTATTTTCCTTATAAGATGGGAATAATTAAATGAAAAATTATTTTGAGAGTGTAATTATTGGTGTACTTTGTTTATGCTCATTTTGGTAATTTTAGTTATACATTTAATTATTTCAAGTTTAGAAATATTTTTCATTTGATTACTTATGTTTTGATCTAATTTAATTAAGTGAGAAAAATATAGGACAATAGTGACCTAGGGCTTTAGAATTTGGATGATATCAGATCATCATCTCTGAATGAGATCTTTGAGGGTTTACAGTAATAGATGAAATTTTCGAATTAAGGACCAATAGTTAGTGGGTTTCATTATTATTTCTTCAGGAACTAACTACTCTTGCAAGGCAAACCTTTTACACAACATATCCGAGAGATATGAATCTAATATTAAGGGAATACATAGATGGTTCCTCTAATTATTGGTCCTAAAAAGCTATGGTAACATTCTTAATGGAAAAAAAATAATCTCTAGGATATTTTCAAGGATGTTGTGACTCTTCCTACAAATCCACAAGGATTGATAACACATAGGAATGAAGTGAATGCAAAATAGATGATCTTGGATGTTATGAAGGATCTCCTATTTCCTCACATATATTTAATTCCTTGTTTAGGCTATAACAAAGCAATAACATTAACATAAATATGTTATTGTGAAATAAACACAAATCCATAGATATGACTAGTTTAGATACCATTACCAGTTACATGATGATGATCACATAGATTTATGATGTACCTACATTAGTTAGAGAGAAGGTTGCAGACATGGAGTTGGTATATGTTGTAATGAATGGTTCTCCACTTCATGGGATATTTCAAAGTTATTTTTTCTTATGAGAATGGTTAGGTCCTTATAACACTAGTGTATCCCCCTTATTATTATTGTTGTGCCCATAGGCACCATATTATTATTGTTGTACCTTATAGAAGCCCACTAGTTTTATTGTTATGCCCTTACATTATCATTGTTTTGTAGGCTTTGATTATATTGTGACCCCTATAATACAAAAGAGGTCTTGTCATTTGTATCATAGAAGAATTGTTCATATGTAATGTAAAGGAGGTTTCCCACAAGCAGATAATTTTTAAGTCATTGATTTATTTATTTATGACTTGGTTGCATAACATTTGGTTTAGAGCTTTGCATTCTAGGGTTTTGTTGCTTCAAATAGGCCATCATTGCATTTTCACTATAATGTTTTTCCTATGAAGCTTCATAAGTAGAAATTGAAACAAAGTGAAGTACAAATCTTGGTGAACCTTGTGTATATTCATATCTTACCTCGCTATATTTTCGGAGTTATGAACTGAGGAAGTAAGGGATTTTGCAAGCTCCAGAATTCCATCTCAAACATGCACCATTGCAAAAATCGTCATTTCTATATGAGCAACGAAATTAAATTTCATAAAAAGTGGAAGAAAAATGACAGACTATAGTTTTTAGGATATCATTTTTAGGGCCGAAGATTGAAATAGTGACATTGCGAACTCCGTACAAGTTCGCTCTACTAAACCATTCTATAATCATGTCATAGTGGGAGATTGGGCATCAATATTTCTTGAAGAATCTAATCTCAATCAGACTTGTGGGGTTTGAAAGAGGACTTAGAGGGATGCCACAAGACGATATTTCAAACCTTCGAGATCTGAAATTACAGAGATACAATAGATTCAATATCGAGCTCCTACAAAACAAGAAAAATGTGTGTATTTTTTAAAATTCGCATAAGTTTTGTTTGAAAAAATAGTTTGAAGTGATTCCAAGCGAATAGTGAAGCATAAATTATTTTAATTTACTCCCGAAAGAAATAAAATGGAAACACCTAGTAACAAACCCCAAATACCCACTATGGCGCATGAAGAAGATAATGAAATACAACATAATATATAAAAATTATGAGACCAAGTGCAACAAATTTCGCTCTCAAAAGGGACGTGGGAGTTTTGAATGATGGTTTAAAAGCTAATATGGAAGCAATGATGAATGTCAAGATAGAGGGGTTGAAGAAAGGCTTGGAAAAGTTGCTAGAAGAAAGATGTCGTAGTGGTGACAAGGAAATCCATGAAAATCATGATGAAGATAAAAGTAATATCAATTATGATTTTAGAGATTGAATTGTGGGGTTTAAGAACCACCACATTCCAAATCTAGATATAAGGAAGTTTGATGGAAAGGATCCGAAAACTTGGATACTATAGATGGAGCAATATTTTGATCTACATGATATGTAACCCTCACAAAAGGTACATATTGGATATTTATATTTAGAACCTAATTTGTTTGACTAGTATAGATGGATTTTTTCTCATAAACCACTTATCACCTAATCAATTTTTATGGAGGAAATGATAGCATATTATGAAGATACAAAGAGCAACACCTTCTCTAGCCAATTGATAAATCTAAGACAAAAGGGCTCAATGGAGGAGCACATTGAAGACTTCCAAAAATTGAATACTACGGTAATCAATATTCCAGAAGAGCATAGGATTGATGTCTTCATAGGTACCTTAAAAGAGAACATCCAACATGAGTTTCATGTTTAGGAACTTGATTCATTGGAGAAGCCATTGAGGGTGGAAGGAAAAGTTGAAAGCAAAATTATGGCAACAAGGAAGTCTACCACGCACAACTAAAAGATGGAAGTGTTTATGCTCACAGTCTTACATAACCTACAAGGTTGGTGCCACAACAATTGGAGGAAGAAGGAGAAAAAAGGATTTCTTTACAGTTGTGATAGAAAATGCACTAAAGGTCATAAGTGTGCTAAGAATAAATTAGTCTACATAGATTGTGAAGAGAAGGAAGAAAAGGAACGACAAAATTCAAAAGAGGAGGATACACACCAGGAACCAACCACAAAGAAAGAATAAACAAATTAGACCATATCCTCTAATGCATTGGTAAGAATTACCACTCCTCAAACTCTCAAGCTAAAACGATATATCAAAAAGAAAAAGGTAATAGTGCTCATTGATTTGGGTGGTACCTGTTGTACCTCTGAGATAGTAGTAGGTTAGCTACTAATGCCAGAGCATCTAAAATAATTGTTTTGGGGGTTTTGGTTTTAGTTTTGGAAGACCAATGAATGAAGACAGATGTAGTATTGAAATACTTAATCCTTTGGGTTGTATTAATATCTCAGTAAAGGGCTGCTATAAAGCTTTACACAGTGATATAGATAAAAAACAGTGGTGAGAAAAAGACAAAAAAATATGATTATCACAGTTTCCAGACTGTAAAATAGAACAATCATAAGTGTGAAAACCTTTTGAACTACGTTCCAAAGATTCAAGGCAGTATACTTAAGCTTACACAAGATGTTGATGATTTATTGATTAGAGGGGATTAGCTAAACAGACAGTTCATTAATCCATTCTCTTAATAGATGATCACTTCAGGAGCTTATAGGAATAAATTGAGACACAATTATTCCTACCTAGATATCTTTATAAGTCATAAGCATATGTAGAAAAACATAATGATTGATAATTGGAAAAACTTACAGGATAACACAAACTGTGTGAAACCAAATTCAGAATCCTCTGCTTTGTATTAAGGTTCCACAAAAACTGAGTACATCAAGTGTCTACAAAATTTTTCTTCAAAGGTGCTACCAAGTTCAAAGTAGAATGAACAGTCAAGACTTTATAAGCAATGAATAATGAACCTTGAACTTCAAAATTACAACAACTCCAAAAGAGAGTTATTTATACAATAATGAAAGTAAGGAAATATCCTAAAACTGATTAAGATTTATTCTAGGAAAGGAAAGATCTTCATACAAGAAGATAGTGGCAGCTGTTGAATTGCTTCTTGTTATCCCTTTTATTCAGGTTGTGTTGGCTTTGTTGTTTGATATTTTGCCCCTTGATTGTTTGTATCCTTTACGTTGGTTAATTCCTTCATTTTATCTTTCATCTGATACTCTTTAAACTCTGTGAATATCCTTTGACCCAGCTAAGTAACCTTTACTGTGTTCCTTTTTACCTTTAATGTGAATTTTAGGTTTATACTATGTTTTCCAATAGTAAGATCTTCATATTAGTCTTCAAACTATATGCAGGATTTTTATTTGTAAGCATGAAAGAAATGTTTTTACCTGCAAAACACAGAAATTGTTAAGAAAGCATAGGTAACAGAGAAGGACATCAATGGCTTTATTGAGCTTGAAAGGATATTTGGAAGGAGTCCAGAGCGTATCAGAAGGTAAAACAATGGCTTTATTGGTCATAGAGGCTTATGGAAGGTTTTACTGTGAAAACAGGTGAAACAAAGCCAAAATGGTGATTTTTGCATTTAAATGAAAAAAGGACTTTCTTTTTGAAATATGAGGCAAAGTGAACAATGGTCATTTTGTCGTTATGCGGGAGGTGGTTTTGGTTTTCATCACACCTCTTTATGGGGCAGGGGCGTTTTTACGACGGGTCACCCGATACAACCTCAGCCTCACATGTAGCAAAGGGAGTTCATTGGAATACCACTTTTTGGGCGGGTAATGCTCAGACAGAGAGCCAACCCGAAATCATTGAGGGTCATGGATTTAAATGTATTGGATCAGATGGTGGTGGAGTGAAAGAGTAGCGCGGAGGTAAGAGGAAGGAGCAACGGAGGGGCCCAACGATTAATTATGGTGGTTATGGGTTTTAATATGGGTTAAAGACTGAGATTAGTAGGGTTCTTTGTTTAAATCATAAAAACAATTTAACAAAGAAATCTTCCGTAAAACATGGTATGGTGGACTTGAAAAATTGTGAACTCGGGCGGATAAATGCCATTGGGTCCGGGTTCATTACATATCGCAATCACAATTTAGCGGGCGAAGGCTCATCGCAAAGGAATGCGATAGGGGCTCGACACATTGTGGAAAATATATCATGGTTAATACTACATCTGGTCCGAGTTCCCATCGCATATCGAAGATTAAAATGGCGAAAGGTAATGCTTTAGTAAGGACTTGCGATGCAGGTAGATGCGAAATGGCATTTAATTATGATGTATATTGTGTTGGGTTCGGGCCCATCGCAATCGCATATCGCAATGGCAGAGGGTAATGCTTTATTCAGGACTTCTGATGGAGGCAGATGCAAAATGGCATTTAATTATGATATATATTACGTCGGGTCCAGGCCGATTGCAATCACATATCACAATGCGGGGATAGTGCATTTATGTTGAAAGGTTTGCAATCCACCGATGCGATGTTTTATTAAATACATAGTTTTATAATAAAACTAAAGGTTTTGGGATATTTTAATAAAAGGAGTTAATATATACGGGAAAAGGAACTTTTAGGGGTTTAATACTATAAGTTAGAGTTAATATGAAATATGAGGGGGAAGGGGAAATAGACTAAGTATAATGCTTTTTATGAGTTATTTTCTTTTCACATATATACATTAATACTTAGGCTAAACATCTTTTTGTGGGTTTTTAGGGTAAAAGGGGATTTAACATGGGTTTTTCACTTTTCCTAGGCAAAAAGGATTTTGACCTTAGGAAAGGGGGTTTTTATGGAAAATGGATGAATATGAACTGTATGAAGGTGGGAAGGGGAAATTAGTAAATGTAGGGATGAATGGGGATGAGGGAAGTTAATTAATTGATCTTGTAGACCTTCATTTTCTTTGTGTAATTGTCTCATGGACATAGAAACATATAGTAAAACATGATAAATGTACATTTTGTCCAAACAGTCATCATACTTCTGTAACCTTTCTCTACTTACCCTTTGCTTATCCTATCATTTTTTCTTCACTTAATGGGTGCATTTAAGCTAGCAAACCCTTTTCCTTTCTTCTTATTTTTACCCAAGAAAACTATCTAATTCTAACCTTATAACCTCCAAGGGCTCAAATTAAACTGACGAGCACCTTATTATTCTCTACCTAACTACTGATCTGCCAAGATTAAACAATTTGGTCAGATCTTTATTATCTAATTGTAACAATAAATTTAAAGCATGAAGCAGTCAAGATTAAACTATTTGACTATCATGGGTTGTGGCATTTATGACAAGCTGCACACAACAATTATTTTGCAGAAAAAATAGTAGTGGCGTTTAGACTTGCTCACTTTCAGAGTTTATTTTTTTTCTTTTCTTTCTAACTTAACATTTTCTTTGATATGGACATCATCTCAAGATATTTTCAAAAACATTTTATTCACTATTGTTATGTCCATATCCTAACTTAACATTTTTTGAAAATATTTCTTATTTTTTGACTATTTTATTCTATCTTATCAAAACAAAAAAATGCTATAACATTGGCTCCAATTGGGCACTGCTTTCTCTTGTAGAATGCAGAGAACCTGCAGATCCATGTGCCTTCTTCTCGGGCTATGGAGTCCTTGTTGTAAGAAAAATTACACCCACATCTTGAAAGGTAAAATAAAACCAGAGTATTTACAATGAAAACTATTTCAAATTCTTAGTACTAAATGTAATGTTTGAGAAACCTTCCATTTACAGGATAAATGTAATATAGCCCCTCAATATTCTACAGCACAAAAGTGTTGTTACCCTTCACTTCAGCAATTGCTAAAGGTCCAAACCATAGATTGTCAAATTTGTCATGCTTTCCTTTCTCTTATCTCCTGGCATCCCATCTTAGAACTAGATCACCTTCCTTAAAGTCCCTCTCCCTGGCTCTTCTGTTAAACAGGGCCTTCATCTTATTATGATATTTATTCAATTTGTATTGAACTTCATCTCTGTTTTCATTAAGTTCAATAATCTGATTTATTCTTCTTGAAAAATCATCAGGTTCATCTGTTTAATCCTACAAGAATTTTAAAATAGGGAAGGCTAAATTGGTAGGGAAAATTGCATCTTTCCCATAGACTAACTGAAATGGAGATTTTCCAGTTGATCTCTTTGGAGTAATTCTGTTTGCCCATACTACATAAATCAAATGTGAATCCCAGCTCTGCTTATGATCAGCCAGAGTCTTTTATTACGTTTACCGGGCTTTTGTTGGATGACTCTACAAGGCCATTACCTTGAGGGTAGTATGGAGTTGAATGATGTAACATAATCTGATATTTATGGAAAAATTGAATCATTTTAACACTAGAAAAAGTTGTTGCATTGTCAATGACAATTTGAGTTGGGCAACCAAATCTAGAAAATATATTTTCCTCAATAAACTTAATTACTACTAAATCAATAGCATTTATGACTGGAATTTCTTCCACCCATTTAGTAAAGTAGTCTGTTGCAGTAAGGATCCATCTATGCTGATTACTTGAAGTGGGGTGAATCTCTCCAACAAATTCTAATCCCCATTGAGAAAAAGGTGCTGAAACTATTGATGTAATGAGTGGAAGAGTTGCTAATTTTTGTTTACCAGCAAAAATTTGACAAGGAACACAACCTCTGACCTTTGCCCCTACTTGTAAGAACAATGTAGGCCAATAAAATCCTCCCCTCAGAATATTGTATGCTATTACTTTCCAAGCATAATTTTCCCCACCAAATCCTGTATGAAACTGATAAATGATTCCTTCAGTTTGTGATTCTATTAGACATAATAACAAAATATTCAGTGGATCTTTCTAGTATAAATGTGCATTTATAATGCAGTACTTGACTGATTTTAACTTAAGGGTTTTACACTGGGTTTTGGAGAATGATGCTAGACTCTCAAAATGGATCAAGAAATTTACAATATCTTGATACGAATTTGACAATAAGAATTTTTCATCAATGTGTATAGGACTGATCTGCTCTGAAGGTAGAGGTTCTTGTGGATTCTCCCTTTTAGGATGAAGGGAAGGTTCTTGTGGATTCTCCCCTTCTACAAGGATAGAAGGTTCTTGTGTATTCTTCCCCTACGCAAGGAGAGAAGGTTCTTGTGTATTCTTCCTCTGTATTTCTAGAACATAATTAATTCCAAGTACTTTGCAGTTGGATTCAGCTAGAATCTTGGCTAATCCTTGACCTTTTACTAGCTTGGTAGTCTTGATAGTTAGATCAAACTCCAGAATTTGAGTGATCCATCTACCATCAGTGTATGGTTGGGTTAGGACAATTTTCACAGCACTATTAGGGACAAGCAGTAATAGGTGAATGTAAGACATACATTCTGAATGATTTTAGGGCTTGAATGAGGGCATATGCTTGCTTCTCAATGATGTCATATTTAAGCTCAACATCTCTCATAACCTTGCTGAAAAATTCTATGGGTTGGTCATGGGAATCTTCATTTTTTTGTAATAGAATGGCAGCAAGGGTTGTTTCAGAGGCAAATGATAAAATACGAAATGGTTTAGTATAATCAAGGCTGGCTAAGGTGGGAGCTTCAGAGATAGCCCTTTTTATTTATTCAAATGCATGCCTAGAAGAGGGATTCCATCTGACTTCATGGTCCTTTTGGAGCATGTCAGTTATATCTTTTACAATCTCTGCATAATTTGGAATAAACCTCCTTAGAAAGTTAATCTTGCCTAGAAAAGGTTGAACCTCCTTCTTGTTTCTAGGTAAGGTCAATGTTTCAATGGCAGATAATCGTTTGGGGTCAATTACTACTCCCTCCTTTGAAATTATATGGCCCAACAGTTTTCCTTCTTTGACAACAAACAAGGACTTGTTAGGGTTCAATGATATTCCAAATTTTCTACACTTGTCAAAAACCTTCATCAAGTGCTTTAGATGTTTCTGATCAGATTTAGAAAAAAAAATTATGCCGTCAAAATAAATAACCACAAATTTATTTACCTGACACATAAAAGCTATGTCCATAGCTCTCTGAAATGTTGCTCTAACATTGGTTAAGCCAAATGGCATCCTAGCGTACATAAATGTACCCCAAGGTGTAGTAAACACTGTCTTCTCTCTATCTGGTATATCAACATTCACCTGATTGTAACCTGAAAAACCATCAAGCATAGAAAGTCTTTATGCTCCTGAAACCATTTGAAGTAACTGATCCATTTTGGGCAAAGGATAATTATCTTTTAATCATGCCTTATTCAAATTTCTAAAATCCACACAGAGTCTTATTTCTCCATTTTTCTTTCTAATAGGAACTAGATTTGCAACCCAATTAGAATATCTAAGATGGAGGATGATCTGAGCATCTAGCATTTTCTTAATCTCCCTTTCTACAGTTGATAGAAGGGCTGGATTTATCCTTCTAAGTTTCTGTTGATAAGGTTTTGCTTCTGGATTCAAAGGAATCGTATGCTGTATTAATGAAGTAACATAGGTCTTTAAATCAGCGTAAGTCCAAGCAAAACCATCCTTATAATTTTTCAATAACTTAAGATATTGAGCTTTGATCTCAGGGTCTAGGGATGCACATATTTTGTTGTTTTTGATATCTTCATCAGTTCCAATGTTAATCTCTTCTATGTCATCTTATGAAGAAATGGACTGAGGGTTTTAGAGGACATCATTTTGATCAAACAATTTTTCTAAAGGAATAAGTCCTTTCAGAATAAAATTATTAGATAATTGAATAATGTCATGATTAGAAATCTGGGTTTTAAAATTTGAAGTATCATTTCCATCTGCATTTTCATTTGTCTCAATTTTATCTTCATCAATTTGTAGAAATGAAAATTCATCTATTAACTGCAGAAATGATTTCAAATGTTGATCATCTTCAAATATTTGCCAATGTTTCAGATTATCTAGGATAGATGGCATATATTTGACTTGTATTTGATAAAGTACATCAGTATGATTAGGAATTTTAAAAGAGCTAGCAGAAATAGCTAAGGCATCTGCATGAATATTCTGATCTATGGGAATGTGAGTCAAATTAAAAGCATCAAAGAAGTTTTTAATTGAATCTCATACTTCATTTCAGTAGGACCTAAGTCTAGGGTGCTTGGTGTGGCAAGCATTTCTTACTTGCTTAACAATAAGTTCTAAATGAGAAATGACACTTAAGTTTTGAACTTTTAAGCTTTTGGCTAATTGCAATCCTAAAATGAAAGCTTCATATTCAACCACATTATTTGTAACTTTGAAGTCTAATTTACATGATTGGGTTATATTTTCTTTTTCAGGTGAAATTAAAACTACTCCAGCTCCTGCCCCATATTTTGTACAAGAACCATGAAAGAATAGTTTACAAATATTAGTTTGGTTTGGTTCAGGACTTTCAACTACCTCTTCAATTTTCACTTGAGTTTTATGTTGGTTTGAGGTGAGTTGAAAGCAACCAAAGTCTTGATCTATTGCGAAAATTGGATGGTTCCATGGTTGGTTACTCTTACAAACAGTATGTACAAATCTTACCTCTCTATATAATCTTAATTGCTCTCCTCCATAAATAGGAATAGTAGCATATGACATATCCATCTGTAGAGTTCCCCCTAATTTGGCACAACAAGACCTAGAAAGGAGAATTCCAAACTTGGGAGGGATATCTATGACAACAATATCAAGTACTACACTTTTCACTGGAATTTGGGCAAGGGTAACCACTAGATCCTTGATCAATCCCAAACAGGGCACCTTTTTAGAATCAAAGGTGTACAGGTCATGGTAGGATCTAGTTATGTCAAGTTTCAAATGGTCCATGATAGATTTGGCATAAGGTGGTGTGATGCTCCAGAATCAAGCATACAATTATACAATATGGAATCATTTGTTTTAAGAGTTACATAGAAAGGAGGCACTATATCATCTATCATGTTTGAACTAGGGCCAAAAACTACTGCTGGTTTTTCATCTTGCAGACTTATGACATCACCTTTAGCATCAACTGAGGTATTTTGTATCCATTTTGTGACTTGGCTTTTGTAACCAGGGTTTCTAGAAAGTTCTGACAGTGGAATTGTGATCTTAACCCTCTCTAATTCTTTTTCAACATTAAATGTAGTCAAAATGTTTTTAGCAATTTGGGTAGTATCAATTCACTGATCTAAGGACTAAATAAGAGTTGTTTGAGCTTCAACAATTTTGGTACATGGTTCAATTATTGGAGTTTCCTTTGGAGGTCTCCCAGGACCAGGCCTAGGCCTAAGAGCATGTCTCTTGTTTAACTCTGCAATTAAAAATTCAGAGAAAGCTTGATATTTAGAGACTTGTGAAGCTTCCTGATCTTCTTGAACCTGATTTTGTTGTGAGAGAGGAATGATGCCTGTTTGATTGGAAGAAGAATCCATACTATTAATATCTTTAGTAATTGTCATAGTATTATCATTAGGTTGTTGATCATTGCTAGGTCTCTGAAGAATTTGTAGTGATGGATTTCATTTATACCGACCTTGATTTTGGTTTTGAGGTCTAGTAACTGTTTGTCGTATTGTCCTAGGTTGGGTCTCAATCTTTGAAATCCTATTTGATAGGTTTATAAGAAGAGATGTTATTTAATCTATTTTTGAGTCTTCTGATTTAGTCTTAGAGGAACTAGAGGCTTCTTGAACAGATTTGAGTTTTCTTTGGGCCTTTTCTTCCTTAAGTTTAAAGAAGTTGAGGCTGCCCTATTTGCTTCTACTTCTATAGCGTTTGTTTGCATATCTTCAAGAGTTCTTGATGTTCTCTCTCGTAGCATAACAACAAAGTCATCATCAAAAGCTTTAGAAAATCTAGACTTAGCTACTGCTATGGGGGGCTTACAATCAGCAGGCATTTTGTGATAGAGTTTATTGAATCTTTTGATAAAATCTGATACTGGTTCACCGAAGTTCCTTTTAATCTCTTCAAATTCTATGAGGAAGTAAGGAGGATCCTTTTTCACACCACATTGATTTTTAAATATTGTTGTAAGCTCTTCCCAATTTCCAATGGAAGCTACTGGTAACTGTCTAAACCAAATCCTCACATTTCCTTCAAGTGATTGTATAAACAGTCTCATATAAACGTTTTCTTGTTCAATATTCATGTTGTCTACAAAGTCTAGGAAAGCTTGAAGATGGTCCTCAACTGAGGGACCAGTTCCTCCATTGTACTTGGGAAGGTATTTTAAGTATCCAGCTGGGAATGCATCAAGGTTATTATGTAAGACTAAGGCAACATATCTAGCCTATACAATAGGTCAGAAAGCCATGACAGCAGGTGGTGTATGAGGTGGTTGAGGTGTATGATTTTGTCTAGGTGGAGTATGAGGTGTTTGTGTTGATGTAGAAGATGAAGAAGAAGTAGAGGAAAAATATGGTGATTCAGGGGTTGATGAACTAGTTGGAGGTGAAGGAGGAGGAGATCTCCTGAAAGACTTCAAAGGAGTCTTAAGAACTAACTTTGGGACCTGTAAAGGAATACCTTCTTTTGTTTCAAAAAGTGGATTGGTATATATAGAAAAGGTCTCCTCAGGTTGTTCAGAAGAAGAAGCTTCAGGTCAGTCAAAAATGGAAGGAAATGGATAGGTGGTAGGGGATATGAAATTTGTGGGTTTATATTCTAGTAGATTAACAACTAAATCAGATTCAGTTTTATGTGATCCTGGTGGTAATGTGGGTATTGGATGAGATTCTAATGAATGAATAAGGTAGGTTGACTTAAAATCAACTCCTTTATTTAGAAGTTCAGCAACCCTAGGTGATAAATGGGAGTAATCAGGATCAGATGGGATATTACTATAGGGGTCAAATGATTCTAATTCTTCAGATTGTAGGATTGAAGAGGAAGAGGAAGATGGTTGGCATCCCCTTTCAGAACTCGCTTTTCTTAGAAGCTTTTCAGGATCTAATAGAGGACTAACTATGTCACCTTCTGAACGAGATCTGGTATGTTTAAAAGCTGCTAGCTTGGGAGTGTGGAGTCGCCTAATCACCTTAAAGGAAAATAATGAATGAATATCGTTGTTCTAAGGGAAACTTAGATGAAATTCGAATCCCCGACAGTGGCACCAGTCTGATGTTGTACCTCTGAGATAGTAGTAGGTCAGCTACCAATGCCAGAGCATCTAAAATAATTGTTTTGGGGTTTTTGGTTTTAGTTTTGGAAGACCAATGAATGGAGACAGATGTAGTATTGAAATACTTAATCCTTTGGGTTATATTAATACATTAGAAAAGGGTTGCCATAAAGCTTTACACAGTGATATAGATCAAAAATAGTGGTGAGAAGAAGATAGAAATAATATGATTATCACGGTTTCCAAACTGTAAAATAGAACAATCATAAGTGTGAAAACCTTCTGAACTACGTTCCAAAGATTTAAGGCAGTATAGTTAAGCTTACAGAAGATGCTGATGATTTATTGATTAGAGGGGATTAGCTAAATAGACAATTCATTAATCCATTCTCTTAATAGATGATCACTTCATGAGCTTATAGGAATAAATTGAGACACAATTATTCCTACCTAGATATCTTTATAAGTCATAAGCATATGAAGAAAAACATAATGATTGATAACTAGAAAAAATTACAGGATAACACAAACTATGTGAAACCAAATTCAGAATCCTCTGCTTTGTATTAAGGTTCAACAAAAACTGAGTGCATCAAGTGTCTACAAAGTTTCCTTCAAAGGTGCTACCAGGTTCAAAGTAGAATGAACAGTCAAGACTTTACAAGCAATGAATAATGAACCTTGAACTTCAAGCTTATAACAACTCCAAAAGAGAGTTATTTATACAATAATGAAAGTAAGGAAATATCCTAAAACTGATTAAGATTTATTCTAGGAAAGGAAAGATCTTCATACAAGAAGATAGGGGCAGCTGTTGAACTGCTTCTTATTGTCCCTTTTATTCAGGTTGTGCTGGCTTTGTTGTTTGATATTTTTTCCCTTTAAGCTTCTTGATTGTTTGTATCCTTTACGCTGGTTAATTCCTTCATTTGATCTTTCATCTGATACTCTTTAAACTTTGTGAATATCCTTTGACCCTACTAAGTAACCTTTACTATGTTCCTTTTTACCTTTAATAAGCATTTCAGGTTTTTACTGTATTTTCTAACAGTAAGATCTTCATATTAGTATTAAAACTGTATGCAAGCTTTTTATTTGTAAGCCTGAAACAAAAGTTCTTACCTGCAAAACACAAAAATTGTTAAGAAAACATAGGTAACAGAGAAGGGCATCAATGGCTTTATTGAACTTGAAAGGATATTTGGAAGGAGTCCAAAGCGTATTAGAAGGTAAAACAATGGATTTATTGGTCACAGAGGCTTATGGAGGGTTAACTGTGAAAACAGGTGAAACAAACCCAAAATGGTGATTTTTGCATTTAAACGGAACAAAGGCTTTCTTTTTTAAATATGAGGCAAAGTGAACAATGGTCATTTTGTCATTATGCGGGAGGTAGTTTTGGCTTTCATCACATCGCTTTATGAGGCACGGGCATTTTTGGGAGGGGTCACCTGATACAATTTGAGCCTGACACGTAGAAAAGGGAGGTCAGTGGAATACCACTTTTCGGGCGGGTAATGCTCGGATAGAGAGCCAACCCGAAATCACTGAGGGTCATGGATTTGAATGTATTGGATCAGACGGTGGTGAAGCGAAAGAGTAGCGCGGAGGTAAGAGGAAGGAGCAACGGAGGGGCTCGACGATTAATTATGGCGGTTATGGGCTTTAATACGAGTTAAAGACTGAGATTAGTGGGGTTCTTTGTTTAAATCATAAAAACAATTTAACAAAGAAATCCTTCACAAAACAAGGTATGGCGGACTTGAAAAATTATGAATTCAGGCGGATAAATGCCATCGGGTCTGGGTTCATCGCATATCGCAATCGCAATTTAGTGAGGGAAGGCCCATCGCAAAGGAAAGCGATAGGGGCCGAACATAATGTGGAAAATATATCATGGTTAATACTGCGTCAGGTCCGAGTTCCCATCGCATATCGGAGATCACAATGGTGGAGGGTAATGCTTTAGCTGGGACTTGCGATGGAGGTAGATGTAAAATGGCATTCAATTATGATATATATTGCATCGGGTCCGGGCCTATCGCAATCGCATATCGCAATGGCGAAGGGTAATGCTTTAGCCGGGACTTGTGATGGAGGCAGATGTGAAATGGCGTTTAATTATGATATATATTGTGTCGGGTCCAGGTCCATCACAATCGCATATTGCAATGTGGGGAGAGTGCATTTATGTTGAAAGGTTTGCAATCTGCCGATGCGATGTTTTATTAAATACATAGTTTTATAATAAAACTAAAGGTTTCAGGATATTTTAATAAAAGGAGTTAATATATATGGGAAAAGGAACTTTTAAGGGTTTAATACTATAAGTTAGAGTTAATATGAAATATGAGTGGGAAGGGGAAATAGACTAAATATAATGCTTTTTATGAGTTATTTGCTTTTCACATATATACATTAATACTTAGGCTAAACATATTTTTGTGGGTTTTTAGGGTAAAAGGGCATTTAACATGTGTTTTTCACTTTTCCTAGGCAAAAAGGATTTTGACCTTTAGAAAAAGGGTTTTTATGGAAAATGGATGAATATGAACTGTATGAAGGTGGGAAGGGGAAATTAGTAAATGTAGGGATGAATGGGGATGAAGGAAGTTAATTAATTGATCTTGTAGACCTTCATTTGCTTCGTGTAATTGCCTCATGGACATAGAAACATATAGTAAAATATGATAAATGTACATTTTGTCCAATTAGTCATCATACTTCTGCAACCTTTCTCTACTTACCTGTTATGAAACCAACTCACAAAAAGATAGAAAAGAGAGATCCATGACTTAGAATTCAGCCTCTTCGAGGGGGCAACCTCCTTTACATTACATAAATGAACAATTCTTGGATGTTACAAATGAAAATACCTCCTTTCTATATATAGGAGTCTAAGTGGTCCCAATACAATCAGAGCCTACATAACAATAATATTGTAGGGCACAACAATAACAATAGTGGGCTTCTATGTGGCACAATAGTAACAATATGGGCACTACATGGGTACATCAATATAAATAAGGGGTATAACTACAATAGTAATGGGGTAATCACTAGTATTATAGGGACCCAACATGCCCCTCTCCTTCAAAAAAGTGTTGTCCTCAACGCTTGAGTAGTTCAGGATACTTCTGCATAAAATTCTCATCCTCCCATGTGGAATCTTCAGCGGATAAGTTCTTCCACTTGATAAGGTACTCTGAAATTGATCGATTTCGTAGCTGTCGAGTTCTTGTTTCTATAACTGCTTCCGGTTCCAATATAATTTTTCCTTCTTCGTCAAGTTCTGGCAATATTGTTTGAACTGGGAGCTTGTCGCCTATAACCTTCTTTAAGCATGAAACATGGAAAACTGGGTGCAATCGAGAAGCTGCAGGAAGCTCCAATTTGTATGCCATAGTACCAATCTTTTGCAACACCTTGTACGGACCATAATACTTTGGTGATAATTTATTATCCTTCTTAGCTTGCTTGAGGGACATTTGCTTATATGGTTGTAGCCGTAGGAATACCCAATCACCTACATCAAAACTTCTTTCACTGCGATGTTGATCTGCCTGTTGTTTCATTCTATTCTGTGCCAACACAAGGTTATCCTTTAAGAGTTGGAGGACTTGTTGTTGATGTTCGATGTGATGTTCCACTGCCTGAACCTTAGAATTTTCTCTTAAATATGATGTGATGGATGGTGGTTGATACCCATAAAGTGCCATAAATGGGGTCATTTTTGTTGTTGTATGAAAGGAAGTGTTATACCACCATTCAGCCAGAGGCAACCATTTGACCCATTGTGTCTGTTTATCAGATACAAAGCAACGAAGATATCCTTCCAAACATTTGTTTACTATCTCAGTTTGCCCATCAGATTGAGGATGATAAGATGAGCTATGAGCTAACTGAGTACCAAGACAAGAAAATAATTCTGTCCAAAAATTTCCAGTGAAAATGGGATCTCTGTCACTTACAATAATCTTTGGGTTTCCATGTAGCTTTTGAACTGTTTCCATAAATGCAGTAGAAACTGTACTGGCTTTAAATGGATGTGATAATGCACAAAAGTGTGCATACTTGGTAAGTCTGTCAACTACCACCATGATGACACTCTTTCCCTCAGACTTGGGTAAACCTGTGATAAAATCCATTGAAACCTCCTCCCAACGTTGGCTTGGAATGGATAAAGGTTGTAATAGACCCGGTGTCTTAATTGTTTCAACTTTATTTTGCTGGCAAACCAAACATTCCGCCACAAACTTTTGAATATCTGATTTAAGGCCATCCCAAAAAAATTCCTTCTTAACCCTGTGGTAAGTTTTTAAAAATCCTGAGTGCCCTCCTAAGGGAGAAGTGTGCAATTCCATAAGAATCTTTTGTTTTAGCTGGGAATTCTTACAGAGGTATAAGCGATCTTTGTACCATAACGAATCATTTTTCCAGCTAAATGTATCAGAAGTACTGGAATCTTGTTGTAGCTTTTGAATAAGTGCCCACACTTCTTCGTCATTCTTCCATTCCTCCCTTGCTTCGTTTATCCAATCTGGTTGGATAATAGAAATGGCACACAACAATGCTTCCACATCCTCATCCTTTCTTGAGAGTGCATCTGCCACCACATTTTGCTTCCCTTTTTTGTAGATGATTTCAAAGTCATAACCCAACATCTTTGTGACCCACTTTTGTTGCTCTTCAGAGGATAATCTTTGTTCTAAAAAGTATTTAAGGCTATCATGATCCGTTTTTACCTTGAAGTGTCTTCCCATTAGGTAGGGTCGCCATTTCTTAAGTGCATGGAGTATTGCCAACATTTCCTTCTCATAAATAGCTTTTCTTAAAAACTTTCCCTTGATTGGACGACTTTCAAAAGCAATGGGTCTTTCATCTTGCATTAGAACAGCACCAATTCCATTTCCTGAAGCATCACATTCCACAATAAAGGTTTTTGTGAAGTCCGGCGTAGCTAAGACCGGTGCTTGGCACATTGCCTCTTTAAGATGTTCAAAGGCCTTTGTTGCTTCCGAAGTCCATGAAAATGAATCTTTCTTCAATAATGTTGTTAGAGGTGCTGCTATTCTCCCATAATTCTTAACAAACTTGCGATAATACCCTGTCAACCCAAGAAATCCTCGCAGATGCTTTATGGATGTGGGGATTTTCCATTCCTTAATGGCTTTAATTTTGCTAGGGTCTACCTTAACTCCTTCATGAGATACAATATGACCCAAATATTCCACCTCCTGGACTCCAAAGAAACATTTGGATCTTTTTGCATATAATTGTTTCTCCTCCAATAGTTGTAGCACCCTGTCAACATGTTCAACATGATCCTTCCAAGACTTGCTGTAGATTAGTATATCATCAAAAAATACTAACACAAATTTTCTAAGGAATGGTTTGAAAATTGAATTCATCAAACCTTGAAATGTTGAAGGTGCATTGGTAAGGCCAAAAGGCATGACCAAAAATTCATAATGACCCTCATGAGTTCTAAATGCTGTTTTCGGAATGTCTTCAACCTTCATTCTAATTTGATGATATCCCGAACGAAGATCCAACTTGGTGAAGTAAATTGATCCATGCAATTCATCCAGTAATTCATCAATAACAGGAATGGGGAACTTATCTTTAATAGTGAGCTTGTTGAGCTCCCTATAATCTGGACACATGCGCCATGATCCATCCTTCTTGTGCACCAATACTACTGGAGCTGAGAAAGAACTTTGACTCGGTTGAATTATACCAGCCTCTAGCATTTTTGCAACCATACGTTCAATTTCACTTTTTTGGACATATGGATATCTGTACGGCCTGATGTTTGGAGGAACACTTCCTGGAATCAGATGAATAGCATGATCATGATCACGCATAGGTGGGAGACCTTTGGGAGTCTCAAATACCTTGGAATGATTGTCCAGGACTTTTTGGAGATCTGGAGAAATAGATGATTCCAATGTGGAAACATCTAGCGAACATAATTGTGCAATTACACCTCTTTGCTCCTTTTTTAGAAGCTTTGTCATTCCATTAGAGCTGATTATCTTTCCTGGTTTCCCTGCAATACCCCTTAATTCAACTTCCTTTCCCTCCACAGAAAATTTCATGAAAAGTTCTTGAAAATTAAAAGCTATTGTACCCAAGGATTGTAGCCATTGGACTCCTAGTACAACATCAGCACCTCCCATTGGAATGGAAAGCATTGGGCTAGTCAATACATATTCTCCCATGGATAGCTTGATATTATGGCACTTTCCAGAACAATTTATTGTTCCTCCATTTGCAATCATCACTTGACACTCTGGTGCTGGATATAGGAAGCAATTCAATTCTTTTGCTACCCTACAATGAATAAAATTGTGGGTGCTTCCTGAATCAATCAACACTATTACCTTTTTCTTCTTGATTTGTCCTTCTATCTTGATGGTTTGAGGAGTGGTAATTCCCGCCAATGCATTACAAGATATGGTTGGATTTATTTGTTCTTCATCTAGGCTTTGTTCCTGGAATATATCCTCTTCTTTTGACCTTTCTTGCTCCTTTTCTTCTTCCTCTTCACAATCTATGTAGAATAATTTCTTCTCAGCACACTTATGACCTTTTGTGTATTTGCTATCACAATTGTAACAAAGCCCTTTTGCTCTTTTTTCTTCCAATTGTTGTGGTGTCAACCTTGTAGGTTGTGGAAGACTATGGGCAACAACACTTCCTTCTTTATAGTTGTGAATGGTATGCTTCCTAGTTGCCATAATTTTGCTTTCCATTTTTCTTGCTAACCTGAATGCCTTCTCTAATGAATCAGGTTCCCAAAGGCGCACATCATGTTGGATATTATCCTTTAAAGACCCTATGAACACATCAATCCTATGATCTTCTGGAATATCTTTTACCCTTATGTTCAATTTTTGGAACTCCTCAATGTGCTCCATTATTGAACCCTTTTGTTTGAGACTTATCAATTGGCTAAAAAAAGTGTTGCTTTTTGTATCCTCATAATGTGCTATTAATTCTTCCGTAAAAATGGCCCAAGTGATAAATGGTTTACGAGAACAAAGCCATTGATACCATACAAACTGATTTGGTTCCAAATATAAAGTTGCCATACGTACCTTTTGTGTGTTTTGCACATTATTGAGATCGAAAAATTGCTCCATCTGTAATATCCATGTGGCGGGATCCTTGCCATCAAACTTCCTCATATCGATTTTTGGAACATGGTGAGTCTTTGATCCAACATTAGAGTCTATGGAATCATGATTAACATTTCTTTTGTCCTCATCATGAGTTTCCTTTACTACCTTTTCACCATTAGTGACCCTTTCTTGTAGCAACTTCTTCAATTCTTCCATGTTTGTATTCAAATCTATCTTCAAATTTGCCATCCAATCCTCCATCTTAGCTTCCATGCCCTTTGTCTTAGATTCCACGCCATTTACCTTAGATTCCACGCCACTTATCTTAGCTTCTGTTAGCTTTTGTGAGCGTGACATTTGTTGCACTTGTTCTTGTAATTTTGATATATCATGTAGCATTTCTTCCTCTTCTTCATGAGTCATGCTAGAGCTTTCAGGTTCCTTACTAGGTGTTTGCATTTTCTTTCCTCGGGGCATCAGTTACCGATAATAATGCTTTACTATGCCCTTTGAATTCCGTTAAACCAAGCTTACACAAAAATTAAAAAAAAAAAACTACACACCTTTTTTCACTTTATAGAAGCCTGATATTGAATCTGATGTATCTCTGTAATTTCGGATCATCCAATTCTGAAATTGCTACCTGTAGTAGCCTTCTGCATCCTCTTTCCAATGCCACAAGTCTGAGCCAAATTGGATTCTCCAAGGAAGAGTTATGTGAAATCTCCCACGGTGACTTGCTTTTAGAATGGTTCAGTAGAGCGAAGTTGTACGACGTGCCACGAGTCACTGTTTCGACCTTTGGATCTGAACAACACACACAAGAAACTACAGTCAGTCCTATTTCTGTACCTTCTTACGAAACTTCAATCCGATGCTCAGAAAGAAAGTTATGACGCTTTTCCCCAGGTCACCTGTTTTGAGTGTAATTCAGGAGTCATCAAAAAGACCAACTTCCTGAGATCATATCTCCGAAAATATCGCGCGAAAAGCTCTGAAATTTGGACCCAAGGTTCAGCGCGATGTCTTCTCAAATGGGTTTTTTTTGCGACTTCTGAAACGTCACAGAAACAAAGTTATAGCGAAAATTCCACGATGACCTGTTTGGAGCAGCGAAACCCTAGAATCCAAAGCTCTGATACCAAATGTTATGAAACCAGCTCACAAAAAGATAGAAAAGAGAGATCCACGACTTAGAATTCAGCCTCTTCGAGGGGGCAACCTCCTTTACATTACATAAATGAACAATTCTTGGATGTTACAAATGAAAATACCTCCTTTCTATATATAGGAGTCTAAGTGGTCCCAATACAATCAGAGCCTACATAACAATAATATTGTAGGGCACAACAATAACAATAGTGGGCTTCTATGTGGCACAATAGTAACAATATGGGCACTACATGGTTACATCAATATAAATAAGGGGTATAACTACAATAGTAATGGGGTAATCACTAGTATTATAGGGACCCAACATTACCCTTTGCTTATCGTATCATTTTTTCTTCACTTAATGGGTGCATTTAAGCTAGCGAACCCTTTTCCTTCTTATTTTTACAAAAGAAAACTATCTAATTCTAACCTTATAACTTCCAAGGGCTCAGATTAAACTAATGAGCACCTTATTATTCTCTACCTAACCACTGATCTGCCAAGATTAAATAGTTTGGCTGGATCTTTATTCTCTAATTATAACATTAAATTTAAAGCATGAAGCAATCAAGATTAAACTATTTGACTATCATGGGTTGTGGCATTTATGACAAACTGCACAGAACCATTATTTTGTAGAAAAAATAGTAGTGACATTTAGACTTGCTCACTTTCAGAGTTTATTCGTTTTCTTTTCTTTCTGACCTAACATTTTCTTTGATATGGACATCATCATCAAGATATTTTCAAAAACATTTTATTCACTATTGTTATGTCCATATCCTAACTTAACATTTTTTCAAAATATCTTTTATTTTTTTACTATTTTATTCAATCTTATGAAAACCAAAAAATGCTACAACAGTACCCATAATTTTATTCAATATGAAATAGCCAAGGAATTGAATTTCTTCCTATATCTATCACGAGAGTTTCAAGTGATGGTTGCAAATGGAGGAACTATAAATTTCTCTAGAAAGTGCCATAATATCAAGCTAACCATGGGGGAACATGTCTTGAATAGTCGAATGTTTTCCATCCTAATAGTTGGTGTTGATGTTGTACTAGGATTCCAATGGTTACAATCTTTGGGGATGAGAGCTTGTAGGGAAACCAAGAAAGATAATCAATTCTAATGGCATGAAAAGGCTTCTGAAGAAAGAAAAATTGAGCGTAATTGCGTAATTATGCTCACTAGGGGTTTTTTTTGTAGTGGCTACAACCATCCTCCAAAATTCTGGCTCGCATACAAATTTCAGAGCCTACCTTTGATCCTGCGATCGATCATCATTAGCCACTTATTGGTAAGCTGATAATTTCAAGCTCCCTTCCTTGAACCTAAGAGTTGTACACGTTCTCATCTTTATGCAGTATGTGTCATTTTTGGGCTTAAGGGTTGTTGTTTGTCATGCAAAGGGAATGTTGTTTTGCTTCAAGGGAAAGAATGTGCGCATGAGTGGTTGTGATCACATAGACATGTTTCACACCCACTTCACGCACTCTTGTAACGAAGGTCGTTGCATCAATCAAAGTATGTATTATGCATTCTGGATGCTCTATGTTGTGTCACTAAGTGTCTCTGTGCAATCACAATCAAGTCCTATGAATGTTTACATATGTTTCACTGATCTCACACTTAGCCATTTTCTCGAGCAACCTAGCCTCATCCAGCTTCCTGGAACTGTGTGCTTTGCTTCTACAACCATCAAGCTTTCTACCTTGCTAGTTGAAACCCTGTAGTGTGCAGAGACACCAGTCGGATCTACTCTCCAAAAAATACGCAGAGCAGTGATGCAACCAACACTCCTCTACAGAATGCATAAAGAAATCCAGCTGCAATGCCCATCTGAGCCTCCTAGTGACCTCTTTGCAATTTTCATGCGCAATGCCTAGAGCACACATCCTAGCTTGAAATGTGCTTTGTGTAGTTTAAGAGCCTTGTCAACACTCCCGGTCACCTACATCCGAAAGTGAGAAACAATTCATCATGGTAGACTAGGAGATTTTTGGATTTGATGTCATCTCGTCTTGAGTAATTGCATATACAAGTACATGGATGAGACATGGCGTGATGACCAACGAGAAGAACAAGGACCGCATGCAAGGATATTTGCTCGCAAACAGATAAACACATGGAGCATGCCAAAGTACAAGTGAAAGTGAGACATCTGCGTGCAACATCAAGTGAACATGAAGACCATCGAAGACTTCGCACACCTTGCCATGTGGAGGCGAAGCTATGATACAGCAAGAGTACATCCATGATCCAAAATGGATTTTGGATAGACTCCTAAGTATAAGTGTTCCTCACAGAGGAAAATGAAAGTCCAAGGATGCTCATGGAAATAGTCGCATTGCGTAGATGTTTTCATTCTGAATCTACTGCAACTTGAATGGGCTAAAACGGACTTCGGATGCAGAAGTTATCACAGAAAGAAGTTGCCCTTTATCCTTTGAAAAAGAGGCAAAATCTTCTAAAAATGGCAAAAAAACCTTATAAAGGGAAATCGCATCGGAGAGGGTCCAAGAGGAGGACTTAAAGCCGAGGTGAAAGAGACCCTCGATCACCGATCTCCGACATATCGGGTCGGAGGCAGGCATGAATGCAATGTCGGGACCCCAGGCAGAGCCGATTGCGATATGTGATGAATCGGTATTGGCAATCAGCATAATCCATAATTAATGGAAAGAACCACGGGCCATTGGGCAATGCGACTGCAAAATGCCAATGCGATATATCGCATCGCAATATTGCATCACGATGATACAAAGGAGCGGGGCCGATATAATATGCGACTTGCGATAGCCAGACCTGACGAATTTTATAAACGCAGCTCTATAAATTTGAGTTCCGATAAAAAGGGATTTGTCAGGCTTTTCTGTGTATTAACATATTTCCGCTATAAAACTGAAATACAAAGGAAATGTTCCCAAAGCGATAAAAGCCGAACCTGAAATATTTATAGACGCAGCCTTATATTATTTGAGTTCCATAATGAGCAGGATTTCGGGCGGGCCTCAGGCGGTAAGTGGTATTGGACAGGCTCCGCCTAATCCCATACAGTGGCCGACACGTGGCTTGGCGTTGGAGAGAGAAAACTACCTTTGCGGGTGGGTAATCTCCGTGCACATAAGCTGCTCGAAATGAATATCAACCGTTAGATCAAAGATCATGCAGATCAACGGTGGGCTTGCGATAGCGATATAAAAGCGGACCCAATGGAATTGTAGGGCGGATTCAATAATATTTGAAGTCCGATAGAAAGCATTTTGGCAGATTTTTTAGCGTTTCTGTGTATTTCTTTGTGTAAACAGAGAAACGAATTTTTGGGGATTTCAAACACGCCAATGGTCCTTTCTGTTTAAAAACAGGTGGCCACCATACCTGAAGGTGTTTTACAATGATTGTTTAATGTTGAGAGAGGATTTGAACAGACAGAGGCCAGGAGCTAGAGAGCCCGAAAAAGGAGATGAATGGACAAGTGATGATAGGCTTAAAAGCCACTCAATGTCAGAGATAGAGCAGAGAGTTGCTGAGACAGAGAAAAAGCAGAAGGCAAAGCCATGAGATAGAGCCAAAGCCAGAAAGCCGAAGAGCTTCAAGAGCTAGGGATAAGACGGTGTTCTAAGCCCACTGAGTTCTGTGTAAACCAGTGGAGTTGAGTGTGGAGCTTGTAAAAGAACTATTGCCATAATCCCAGAGAGCCTAGTTGAGTTGACTAGAGCTCAAGATGACGTAGCCCAAGAGTTTTAGTTGAACTCCATATTAAACTTGATCTCTTATGTGTGATGCTCATTTGCTGCATTCTTTCACTGTTATATGTTTTATATCAGTTTAAGCAAATCAATTTACAACACATAAACAGTTTTAAACCAAAGATAATCATATACCTATATTTTTAAGCACTTATTAATTCTCCAATTGATTAATCATAAAGACTTGGGAATATTTAAGCTTTGGAAGTGGGAGAGGTTCTTGTAAGCTTGACATGAAGCCTTTAGTGCCCCATTTTCAGATCAGGTGGTATCAGAGCTTGAGATTGATTAACCTCAACTTCAAAGAAGGTTATATCAGAATGCTTGATTGATAGAGCAAATATTGTTGTTTGAAAGGTGTTTAAACAGTCAGAGGTTGATTGTATGCTTGTTGGCAGACTGACTATTGTTTGAGTTTGCAGAGGTGAAGGGAAAGCTATTGATAGCTCAGTCCAGGAAGGATAAGAAGGAAGAAGGGCTTAAGGCATTCTTCTTATCCCAAAGGACCTCAAAGAAATCCTTGAAGCACAAGAGGTTTGTTGCAAAAGGTTTCTTGGATAACCTCTTTGTTAATCTTGTTTGAAGTTATTTTGTTCATTGGCATAATGAAAACTTCTACAAGTGAATCCTCAAATTCCTCCTTCATCACAAGATTCTTTGATGGAGACATGAAGCAAGACTTGTTCATCATGATGGACAAGGTGAGGGAAATGTATGATGATGGAAGGAAGAGCAACATACTTAGAGAGCTGTTGAATTTCGTGGAGGAAGAGAAGCAGTTGCTTTTTGACAAATTGCACGAAATGGAGAGGCAACTTCATATTGCAAATATGAGCTTGAAAAGGATGCATGCGTTGGAGTCACAACTCTTTGTTGCCAAAGAAGCCTTGGTCAAGTATCAGCTTGAAGAAGAGGTAAACTATTCTAGTTTGTCTTCAAATTCTTCTAAAAATTCTTATATTGGTTCTTTTGAAAAGCATACCAGAGGCATAGGATCCAAGCTAATGTCCAAGATGGGTGATGAAGGAAAAGGCTTGGGCAGACATGCACAAGGTATTGTAGAGCCAATAATAGTTGAGGAAAGGCCTAAGTATTTGGGTCTTGGCTATGGATAGTCTTATGGAGAGAGTTCCAAAGCTGCCATGAAGGCCATTGAAACAACTCCAAGAAGGAGTTTCATTTCAGGTCTTGTACCCCAAGATTGTGAAGATTGTATTCTTGGGGAATGCAATGGTGTGAAGCATACCTTGCAGAAAGAAGGTGTATATCAACATACACTTGAACCAGAGAGTTGTGGAGACTCTAATCGCCTTGAAGAGATTGATGGTCTTCCAAAGGGAGCCACTTCTTCATTTGATTCACCTCCTCATGAAGGTAAAAGAGGTGGAAGAGAAAGGTATAAATTTGGTTCTTATCATATTCCTTTTGATTATGTTCAGCATGATAAATTTCCACATAAGCATGGGAAAAGAATTGCATGTTCCTTTTGTGGTTTGGATAACCATAATGTTTCTATATGTTGGAAGAGAATGGCCACATACAGGAAACTTTTGAAGGAAAGGAAGCAAGAAGCCAAAGGTCCATTGGACAAGGCAAATCATGCTATCAAGAGGATGCACATGTGTTGCACGTACTGCCATAAGAAAGGGCATCTTGCTGAAAAGTGTTGGATTCTGAATCCAACAATGCTTCCACAAAATCTGAAGAAGGTGGAAAGAGAAGATGGCAGAAATGGAAAGGAAGTTTCCATGAATGATGTGTCTCAAGATGATTCACATGTTGATGCTGATGCATAGACAAAGGAAAGACCTTTGAAATGGATTGGTAAGAAATGGTTAAGAGTTCTTATCCAATTAATATTTCATGTCTATTGATATAAGGCATTTGTTTGCATTTCTTTGTTAATGGAATTCAAGTTGCAGGATTTTACCAAGAAGGTGAATGGAGAAGTTGAGTAGGAGACTCACTTTGTTGCTGCAACATTATATTTCATTTCAACTTCGAAAGTATAGTGTGCTTAAGCGAAAGTTGAAGGATGAAATGCATGCATGAGAATGTTGTGTATGAACACAGGGATGTTGATGATTTCCTTGTTTTTGAACATGTATGTGTAATTAACTTGTAGGGTTGATTTCTTTAACATGCATGTGATGCAATGTTGATTTGGGAGAAGTTAACTTGGTCTCCAAGATGGAGATAATGATGAAGTGTTTTCATCTTTGAAAAAGAGTCCTAGAGGTCTTTTTCTACATGCTTGACTTGAGGGGTCATTTGTTTTAAATGCATGTTTTGTGGGCTTGTTATCTAGTCCATCATTTGTATGCATATGTAAGACATGGAGGTTTTCACAAGATGCGAAATCTGTTTCTTTTGTTGAAGTAGGAGTTTAGGCCATCGAGTTGTTATGTGTATTTCTAATGTTTTTAATAGTTGTTGTTGACAACTTTTCAAACAGGTACAAATGAAAATTTTGTGGAGCAGATGTACTTCACATTTCTTTGAGCCACCTTGGATCAATGATCAAGGCAGAAAAGTTCAAACTACCTTTCGTGACCATCTCTGTAGGAGTTCTGCAAGAAGGGAAGGAGGAAGGCAGTTCTTCCCAGGAGGGCCAGCACATCTCGGAAGGAAAGTGGTCAAAGGCTTTGGTTTAGAGGCACTATGCAAGGCAAGTGTGTGTAGGCTTAAAGAAGAGGGTGTTGTTACTCTCATTTATTGTTCAGTTCAGTATATCAATCTTTTGGAGACTAAAATTTCTTTTAGTGGGAAGGCGTGATCCAAAATGGATTTTGGATAGAGTCCTAAGTCTAAGTGTTCCTCACAGATGAACATGAAAGTCCAAGGATGCTCTCAGAAATAGTCCCGTTGCGTAGATATTTTCATTCTGAATATACTACAACTTGAATGCACTAAAATGGACCTCATATGCAGAAGTTATCACAGAAAGAGGTTGCCCTTTATCCTTTGAAAAAGAGGCAAATCTCCTAAAAATGGAAAAAAAAACTTATAAAGGGAAATCGCATTGGAGAGGGTCCAAGAGGAGGACTTAAAGCGGAGGTGGAAGAGACCCCTGATCACCGATCTCCGACATATCGGGTCGGAGGTAGGCATGAATGCAATGTCGGGACCCTGGGTGGAGCCAATTGCGATATGCGATGAATCGGCATCGGTGATTGGCATAATCCATAATCAATGGAAAGAACCCTGGGCCATTGGGCAATGTGACTGTGAAATGCCGATGCGATATATCGCATCACAATATCGCATCGCGGTGATACACAGGAGTGGGGCCGATATAATATGTGACTTACGATAGCCAGACTAGACGAATTTTATAAACGCGGCTCTATAAATTTTGAGTTCCGATAAAAAGGGATTTGTTGGGCTTTTCTGTGTATTAACACATTTCCACTATAAAACTGAAATACAAAGGAAATGCGCCCAAAGTGATAAAATCCAGACCCAAAATATTTATAGATGCATCCTTATATTATTTGAGTTCCGTAATGAGCGGGATTTCGGGCGGGCCTCAGGCAGTAAGTGGTATTAGATGGGCTCCACCCAATCCCATACACTGGTCAACACGTGGCTTGGCACTGGAGAGAGAAAACCGCCTTTTCAGGCAGGTAATCTTCGTGCGCATAAGCCGCCCGAAATGAATATCAACCGTTGGATCAAAGATCACACAGATCAATGGTGGGCTTGCGATAGTGATATAAAAGTGAACCCGATGGAATTGTAGGGCAGATTCAATAATATTTGAAGTCCGATAGAAAGCATTTTGGCGGATTTTTCAGCGTTTCTGTGTATTTCTCTGTGTAAACAGAGAAACGACTTTTTGGGGATTTCAAATGCGCCAATGGTCCTTTCCATTTAAAAACAGGTGGCCACCATACTTGAAGGCATTTTACAACGATTGTTTAATGCTCAGAGGGGATTTGAATGGACAGAGGCCGGGAGCCAGAGAGCCCGAAAAAGGAGATGAATAGACAAGTGCTGATAGGCTTAAAAGCCACTCAATGTTAGAGACAATGCAGGCAGTTGCTAAGACAGAGAAAAAGTAGAAGGCAGAGCCATGAGACAGAGCCAGAACCAGAAAGCCGAAGAGCTTCAAGAGCCAGGGATAAGACGATGTTCTAAGCCCACTGAGTTCTATGTAAACCAGTGGAGTTGAGTGTGGAGCTTGTAAAAGAACTATTGCCATAATCCCAGAGAGCCTAGTTGAGTTGACTAGAGCTCAAGGAGATGTAGCCCAAGAGTTTTGGGTGAACTCCATATTAAACTTGATGTCTTATGTGTGATGCTCATTTGCTGCATTGTTTCATTGTTATATGTTTTATATCAGTTTAAGCAAATCAATTTACAGCACATAAACAATTTTAAACCAAACATAAGCATATACCTATATTTTCAAGCACTTATTAATTCCGCAATTGGTTAATCATAAAGACTTGGGAATATTTAAGCTTTGGAAGTGGGAGAGGTTCTTGTAAGCTTGACAAAAATCCTTTAGTGCCCCATTTTTAGATCAATCCATAACTCAACAACATTGCAGCTCGACATGGACACCACGAACAACATGAACATACTAGCTTCATCATGTCAAGTCATGTCACGAGTCATCTCAATCACATCACTACTATGGACCATACTATTGTAATCAATGTAATGTAACGTGGAAGTCTAGGATACCCACCTGTAGATATGAAGATTCATGTAAGTCAAATAGTCATGAGGGAAGTCAAATAGATAGAAGAGCTAGTTTTACACTTGGCTATAAATACCCATCATTTGTACATGCAAAAGACTTTTCACCTTGGCTCCTCCTGCATAGCCTTGAGAGTTTATAATATTTTCTTTGGGGATGGAGTAGTGGCTCCAACACCCTACTATCGGAGTTAGTGATTTAATGGTGTACAGATGTGTCTTGAAACTTTTGCTTAACTCAGAAGCATGTTAACATGCCAACACGTTTTCACACATGTATTGTTTTTGTTTGTAATACTATTATTTGGACACTTGTGATGCATGTTTTTTTAACCTGTATTAAGATAGTTGAACTATTTCGGTTGTTTTAGTACATATTCTATTGGAAATATTTTGTATCTTTTGATAATGTTGTCTCGCCTGTGTGGGATATCCCGCCAAAAAATTGACAAATTCATTCTTGTAAACATGTTATAATGCATGCCGCACTCGTGTGGACTATTCCGCTGGGTGTTGTACGTGCTATCTATTCTCCTTGTGTCTGTGACTCCCGCATCCATGTGGACTACTCCACTGGAAGCTATGCATTTCCTGTTGTGTTGTGTGTCTCTAGTAGAGTTGGGACTATTCCCTTTCAACCTGAGACTCACTTCCACCCTCTTCCTATGCAATGAAAGAACTTTGACACAAGTGAAACTAAGCACTCACTAGGCATATGAACCTCATTGTTCAAAGACTAAGAAAACCACTCTCATGTGATAATAAGCAAGAGCTAAGGCATATCTTTAAGATAATGGAAACCCTGCCATCATATTGTATGGGAATCCTACTCCAAACATTGTGAGGTCTACTTGGGACTTCATATTGGGGAGATCCCTTAAATGTTGGTGGGTCTGACACTATCAAAATTTTTGGTGCTAAAAGGAGGGTGAGATGACAAGCTGAGTGCTCACAATTTGTTTTGAATCTCCACATACTTATGATGACTAAACACATAATTTCTCTTTTGGAGTGTATGTCTTATGGGAATGACTTTGAAATCTTGGAGAAGCTCTGGAATCTCTTGTGACAATACACATATGAAGGTGAAAGTAGAATGGCCTGGCTTGAACACAAAATGGCCTTAGTAGTTATATATCAAAAGTATAAAATCCATGAAGATTACATGAGGTGTGCGTTGTTCGCACACACGCTTCAAGGGAAACTGCTACATTGGTGTGCCACGTTGCCCAAGAAATTTATTCACTCTCACTCAGTTGATCAAAGAGATAAGTGAAGCTTTCCATCATTTTGATCGCCAAGCACTCAATAAAGAAATTCTGAAATTACGGAAAGCACTTGATGAATTTGTTGAGCAATTTCAGACATGCTTTTTAGAATCTTGCATAACAATTCTTGAAGATGGAATTGATTGGGAATTTCTCGATGGAAGATTTACGTATCTTCTTTACATATCCAAAAATCTGCAATTATTAGAATCATTCAAACCCCTCCCAACATACCTCGGTGTTAGAGCTTCCAAATCTAAGACGGACATGGTCGCTGTCATAAGTGACTCTTCGTCCTCCTCTCATCAAAAAACTCTAGCTCCGTAGTGCAAGGTGGGAGAAGGTGTGTGCACATAAGTTGAACTGTCACATCCTCCTGCCCCACCAACTCTTGATATCTGCATAGAATTTTCTTGCAAGACTACTGATTTTCATGTCGACTTATTACCTCAACCTCCTTCCCTGCATTGTATTGATCCTCCGGATTGTACAATCTTGTGTTCCTCCATTCCCAACTCCACACTTGTTGTGAACGAGGATCAAGTTCTCGACAGAGTTTGTGTTGTGCCACCAACCTACGCTATCATTCACGATGAGTGTGTGGGGAAATCTATAGAAGAACTCATGGTGAAGGATCAATCCCTTCCATCTGCACCTCATCTGCTCTATCCTGACATCCCTTGTGATTTTGCCAGTTTTGATTTCCCATGTGAAAACTTAGCTCTGGATGTTTATACTTCTGATCATTCACAGGACACACTGGATGTCAGCTTGTCATTACATTGCGGATAGGACACATCTTCCACCAAAAATTTGTCTCATTTGTCGTTTTTCATTTCCAAAAACATAGAGGGTGAACATCCTTGTTTCTCATTTACCCCTCTACGTGATCCATCAAATCATGAGGATGCCAATGAACATCCCTAGTTTTATGATCTTGATTGTCGTGATCTTTGTACTTCTTCATTTGATCACGATGTCGATTCACTTGTTGTCAATATTTCTAAGCCACTGGTCTCAGCTGATCTAGTTGTTGTCGAAGTGGAAACCCCACAGGCTATCGAGGAAGTTCACCCTGAGATGATTGTTATGTTAAATCCTTGCTATCCTGAGGTTATTTCCACTTCCGATCAGAAAATTTATGAAACACCCAAGCCTCCTCATCACTGATCTGTATGCACTAAAGATCAATCCAAGACATAGATTTCACTTCATTGTAATCACATGATCCCATCACTTATGCACTGGAGGAATCATTCACAACAAGCACACTTGCAAGGAATAAATCGTCTCTTTTTTTCATGTTTTCTTGTTTGTCACAGTCAAGAGAATGCATATGATTATCATCTCTACGCAGTGTGTCACAACACCATGGTAAGTCCACAGAGTGTTTGTCTTCTGCTTTCAGTATTTTTTTTTGGTGGACATGTTTAAAATTGGAGCTTGTTGGTCTTCATTGTTATATTTTTCATGTTTGTTGGTTTTCCTAACTGTTCTTTTTACGAACCATGCCTTCACCAACATGGGCCATCTAATGCATGGGTGCCTGCATTGCAAATATCACTTCACATGAGTAAGTCCATGCACTATTTAGCGTAGGAGTAGTAGTGTTTGCTTCTTGCTTTACTTTGCCTTCTAGTTTGCATGTTTTTTTGCTTTCTTACTTTTTCTTACTTGTTTTGCTTTCACTTTACTTCTGCCTTTTCCTTTTTTCATTCTTTGCTTGCTTTTACCCATAGGTTAGCCTCTTGTGAAATCATGTTTGGCTCTCGAGACAAGCTAGCCGAATCTAAGAGGAATTGTATAGCTATCAACATTTGGTTATTTTTTGTCCTCTCTCTTTATGAAGGACTTGTTGTCTTTAGTCGATGATGCCTTGATGGAAAATACATGCTGTTCAGAGTAAACATTGGTGAAAACACAAATCTTGCCATCTAACTAGTACCACCTACTCTAGTCGGTTGTTTTTGGTTAACCCTTGTCAACTCAGTAAAGTAGAGTAAGTTGAGGGGAAAAACCTTAAAAAGTATGTCAGAGGTATACATAACATACTTCTCTGAATGAAAACCGTCTTTTGCTCTCAATAAGTCAGGATTCCTCTTTCGCCTCTGAAATAAAAAGTGCATATGCATAGTTCTTTCAAAAAATGAAAAATGAATAAGACAAAAAAAGAGAAAGGCTTCCTGCACAAAGAGGTGATATAGGTAACTCCACCATGGTACTAACTAGGCTCACTGGAAGCAGAGCGATGCTTGTGTTCCTGCATGACTCCGTTGGGGTACTGTCCAGGCATGCTGACAGCAAAGAAACACCAGAGATGAAACTTAAACATTGATAGTCATATTGCAGTGTACCAATATACCCCTCATCCTCAATCGAAACAACTGAGTTGACTTGGCTTGGAATGTGTGTTTGCCATTAAGGGCATGGAAAGTGCTACATCTTTTAATAAAGCTGGTGTGTAAATCATGATGATCTAAGAATCGAACAATACTTTTGGAGGAGTTAGACTTTCTTTTCACGAAATAAGGTCCATTCATAGAGCTAGAGTTCTACCAGTGTTTTGCCAATTGTTGTAGCGGCTACAACCACCCTCCAAAATTTCGGCTCACATGAAAATTCTTAGCCTACCTTCGATCCCGCGATCGATCATGCTTGGTAACTTATTGGAAAGCCAATTATTTCAAGCTCCCCTCCCTATACGTTCTCATCTTTATGCAACATGTGTCATTTTCAGGCATAGGGGTTGTTGTTTGTCATGAAAAGGGAGTGTTATTTCTCTTAAAGGGAAGGAATGTGCGCATGAGTGGTTGTCATCACATAGACATGTTTCAAACTCACTTCATGAACTCTTGTCACGAAGGTTGTTGATTCCAACAACGTATGTCTTATGCATTTTGGATGGTCTACATCCTGTCACTAAGTGTCTGTGTGTGATCAAAATCAAGTCCTATCAATGTTTACATATGTTTGACTGATCTCACACTTATCCATTTTTTCGAGCAACCTATTGTCATTCAACTTCTCACAACTATTCGCTTTTCTTATGAAATGATCAAGTTCCTCCATTTCCTGTTGTAACCCTGCAGTGTGTAGAGAAACCAATTTCTCTTACCTTCTGAAACCCCACAACCCATAGAGACACTAGCTAGTACTGCTCTCCAAAAAATGCACAAAGTAATTAGGAAGCCAACACTTCTCTCCGGAAATGTGCAGAGTAGTCCAGCTGCACTACACTCAGAAATTACGTAGAGGTGTCCTCACAAGACCCCCATCCTACAGCAGTGTCTGTTTCCTCAAAAATGCACAATTTTTTCCAAGATGCCTTGTCTTTCTGGCATGTAGAAACTACAGAGATGGGCCTCCCAAGTCCTCATTCTAGCAACACTCACCATCTGCTGAAATTGTGCAGATCTACCTCTCAGAGACTATAGGAAAAGGTGACCTGTTGAAGTCACTTCCAAGGAGTTGAGGAGAAGGACCAAGGGAACAAGTAATGGAAAATATCAGGACTGCATGAAAACTCCATCAGATGCATGATCATCTTGAGGGTAAGTATGGTAAGTAAATAGCACCTTTCAAAGTACACCTCTTAGTTGAGTATGCATGACTTATTTTCATTTTCATATCATCTTGTCCTCAGTAACATGCATGTGCACAAACACAAAAATTCATTTTATGTGTTTCTTCTACATGTCTTGCTTCCTTTTCTCTTGTTCAACCAACTATCATCTTCAATGTGTTAATTTTTATGTCATGCTTGTGACCTCGTTCTCGTGACGTTGAAGGTTGTGTTTGAGTTGTGCTCGCTATGTAAACATCTATCAAACTCACAAATGATGTTGTGAGCACTCTCGCACAAGTGTCGTCATAGTCATTCAACAATTTATCACAAGTGTCACGCTTGCCACTCACACCATTCAGATAGTCACATTGAGTGTACGTTGTCTTGATGCTTCTAGCTGTATTTTCATCAAGCCATGGTGAGCATGTGTTCGCCAGGTCATGCATGTACTAAATCACTCGTTCAAACACTTAGTAATTTTGTTAAAACTTCATCGACCGGGCCACCATCCAACAGCTATACCTCTATTGAGTTGCATTGTACAGTCTCAGCCCTTAGTGATTATGTACTGTTGCCAAAAATTTCACAGAGCTTGAGGCGGTCTCCCAAGCAGTTTGGACTGCACAATCATGGAATCAACCCAACTCACTGTCACCCAGAATAACACAAAATTTTCTCAAAAAGCCATCTCAATCTACGATGCCCGCAAGCCAAACCACCAAGCCTCCAGTTGGTCAACTCGAGAGCTTGATTGGGTAGTGACCCCAAGCCTCACTCCTCCAAAAAATTGTGCAAAACCTTCCAAGCATGCCCACTTTTGCTAACTGAAGAAACTGCGTAGACATGCTAGAAAGACATGTGATGCCTGTAATTGCACTGCCCTGAAAAATTGCGTGGTTTTTCCAACTAGTCAACCTATCAACCGACTTGCTGCTCCTCTTGAAAACTATGAATTTTTCATGATCAGTATCCCAGCTACCCAACATCTCGCTCAGCTCAAAAAATGCACAGGGATGTCCATCAGGCCAACCTCCCATCTCTGCAAAGATTTTTCTAGTAGCCTCCTATATCCCACTGTCATCTCCTCGGAAAAATTGTGCAATTGTCACTGCCAGTCTCCCTCTGTTGTCTACACTGTCTCTCAGAAAAAAATGTGCAAATCTACCCTCTAGCAGAGCCAGATCCCACAAATAGTTACTATTGGTTCGTATTGCCCATCTCAGCCTCCCAGTAACCTCTGCGCAATTTTGATGAATAATGCGTAGATACCGTAACACGACTTGAAATGTGCTTTGCGCAGTTTTAGAGCCTTGTCCTCTCTCTCGAACACCTGCATCTGAAAGAAAAAGACAATGAATCATGGTAGACTAGGAGATTTATGGATTTGATTTCCTCTCTTCATGAGTAACTACAGATATAGGTACATGGATGAGAGATGGCGTAGCGATGAATGGGATGAACAAGGAGTGCATGCAAGGAGACTTGTTCGCGAATGGGTGAACACATGGACCATGCCAAAGTACAAGCGAAGGAGAGACATGCACGTGCAATAGCAAGTGAGCACCAATACCATCGAAGACTCCACACACCTTACTATGCAGAGGGGAAGCTATGATACACCAAGAACACATCCATCACTCAACAACACTGCAACTCGACATGATAGCCACCAGAAACATGAACATACTAGCTCTGTCGTGTCGAGTCATGTCATCAGTCATATCATCCACAACACTACTGTGGGCCATACTATTGTAATCAATGTAATGTAATGTGGAAGTCGAAGAGACCCACATTTAAAGTTGAAGAGTCATGTATGTCAAACAATCATGAGGGAAGTTGAATAGTCGCAAGGGTCAGTTTTACCCTTGTCTATAAATACACCTCATTTGTACATGCAAAAGACTTTTCACCTTGGCTCCTCCCATATAGCCTTGAGAGTCTGTAATATTTTCTTTGAGAAGCAAACAGTGGCTCCAACACCATGCTATCAGGGTTAATGATGTAATGGTGTACGGATGTGTCTTGGAACTTTCTCTTAATTCAGAAGCTTATTAACAGGGAAACACATTTTCACACATGTATTGTATTCATTTGTAATACTATTCTTCGGATGCTTGTAATGCATGTTGCTTTAAGCTATATTAAGAAAATTGAAATATTTTAGTTTTTTAGTACATATGTTATTGGAAATGTGTTGTATCAGTTGCTAACACTATCTCGCCCGTGTGGGCTATCCCACCGTACACTCGACAGATTCATTCTTCTATACTTTTTATAACACTCGTCACACTCTTGTGGACTATTCTGCTAGGTGTTGTACGTGTTATCTCTTCTCCTTGTGTTAGTGACTGTCGCATCCGTGTGGGCTACTCCACCAGAGGCTGCACATGTCCTGTTGTGTTGTGCGTCTTTAGCAAAGTTGGGACTATTACCTTTCAACCTGAGACTCACTTCCACCCTCTCCCTCTGCAGTGAAAGAACTTTGATATAAGCGACACTAAGCACTCACTAGGCACACAAGCCTCGTTGTTCGAAGACTAAGAAAACCACTCTCATGTGCTAACAAGTAAGAGCTAAGGCATATATTTAAGATAATGGAAATTAGGCTATCGTACCAGATGGGACTCCTACACCAAATGGTGTGAGGTCTAGTTGAGACTTCATACCAGAGAGATCCCCTCAATGTTAGTGGATCCCACACCGTCAATGGGTTCATACATTGAAATCATCTATTTTTCTAGATCTCCAAAAAGTCTCAGAAAATCATTCCAAGGTATTTGAGAATCCCAAATGCCTCCCACCTATTTTTGATCATGATCATGTGATTCACTTGATTCCAGGAAGTGTTCCTCCAAACATCATACCTTAAAGATAGTCTTATGCCCAAAATAGTTAAATTGAACATATGGTTGCAGAAATGCTAGAGGCTCGTATAATTCAACCTCATCAAATTTATTTTTCTTCTCCAGTAGTATTGGTGCATAAGAAGGATGGATCATGAAATATGTGTCCAGATTATAGGGATCTCAACAAGCTCACTATTAGAGATAAATTTCCCATTCATGTCATTGATGAATTGTTGGATGAATTACATGGGGAAATGTACGTCACCAAGTTAGATCTTCATTCAAGATATCATCAAATTAGAATGAAGACTGAAGACATTCCGCAAAGAACATTCAGAACTCATGAGGGTCATTATAAATTTTTGGTCATGAATTTTGGCCTTACTACTGCACCTTCCACATTTCAAGGTTTGATGAATTCCATTTTCAAACCCTTAGAAATTTTGTGTTCGTATTTTTTGATGATATACTAATCTACAACAAATTTTCGAAGGATCATGTTCAAAATCTTGACAGGGTCCTCAAACTCTTAGTGGCGAAACAATTATTTGCAAAAACCTCCAAAAGTTTCTTTGGAGTACAAGAGGTGGAATTTTTGGTTCATATTTTATTTCATGAGGGTGTTAAGGTAGACCCTAACAAAATTACAACCACTAAGGAATGGAAATCTGCACAACCATAAAGCATCTTCAACAATTTCTCAGGTTGACAGAGTATTATCACAAGTTTGTTAAGAATTATGGGAGAATAAAGACACCTCTAACATCATTAATTTAGAAAGATGCATTTTCTTAGACTCCAGAAGCAACAAAGACCTTTGAACATCTTAAAGAGACAATGTGTGAAGCACCAGTCTTAGCTACACCAGACTTCACAAAAACTTTTATTTGGAATGTGATGCTTTAGGAAGTAGAGTTGGTGCTATTTTAATGCAAAAAGGAAGAGCCATTTCTTTTTAAAGTCATCCAATCAAAGGAAATTATCTACACAAACTTATTTATGAGAAGGAAATGTTGGCAATACTACATCCACTAAAGCAATGAAGATCTTACTTAATGGGACAACACTTCAAGGTAAACACAGATCATGATAGTGTTAACTACTTTTTGGAACAAATATTATATTTAGAAGAGCAGAAAAAATGGGTGACAAATATTTTTGGTTATGACTTCAAAATCATCTACAAAAAAGGAAAGAAAATTGTTCTTGCAGATGCACTCTCAAGAAAGGATGACGATGTAGAAGCATTTCTTTGTGCCATTTGTATTATCCAACTTGAGTGGATGACTAAAGAAAGGGATGAATGAAATAATGATGAAGAGGTGGGGTCACTCATTCAAAAGTTACAACAAGGTCCAAGTACATTTTATACATTTAGCTCGAAAAATGATTCATTATGGTACAAATATTGCTTATATCTTTGTTATAATTCCCAACCCAAACAAAAAATTCTTATGAAATTGCACACCTCTCCCTTAGGAGGGCACTCAAGATTTTTAAAAACTTATCATAGGTTCAAGAAGGAATATTTTTTGGACGGCCTTAAATATGATATTCAGAAATTTGTGGCAGAATTTTTTATTTGACAACAAAATAAAGTTGAGATAGTTAAGACCCCAGCTCTGCTACAACCTTTAGCCACTCCAAGTTTGCGTTGGGAAGAGGTATTAATGGATTTTATCACAGATTTACCCAAGTCTGAAGGAAAGAGTGTCATCATGGTGGTAGTTGATAAACTTACCAAGTATGCACACTTTTGTGAATTATCTCATCCCTTTAAAGCCATCACAATTGCTACTAGATTTATGGAAACAATTTAAAAGATTCCTAGAAATCCAAAGATTATAGTAATCAACAGAGATCCCATTTTCATTGAAAATTTTTGGACAGAATTATTTTCGTGTCTTAGTACTAAATTAGCTCATATATCATCTTATCATCCTGAATCTGATGGGTAAACTGAGATAGTGAACAAATGTTTGGAATGATATCTTCGTTGCTTTGTATCTGACAAACAAACAGAATGGATGAAGTGGTTACCTCTCGCTGAATGGTGGTATAACACTTCCTTCCATACTGAAGCAACAATTATTCCATTTATGGAAATTTATGGATATCATCCACCATCCATCACATCATATTTAAGATAAAATTATAAGGTTCAAGTAGTGGAAGATCACTTCGAGCATCAACAACAAGTTCTCAAACGCTTAAAGGCTAACCTCACTCTGGCGCAGAATAGAATGAAACAGTACGAAGATAAACATCGCGGTGAAAGAAGTTTTGATGTAGGTTACTAGGTATTCTTACAACTTCAACCATACAAAAAAATGTCTCTCAAGCAATCTAAGAAGGCTAATAAATTATCACCCAAGTACTACAGTCCTTAGAAGGTGTTGCAAAAGATTGGTACTATGGCATACAAATTGGATCTACCTATATCTTCTTGAGTACACCTAGTTTTCCATGTTTCATGCTTAAGTACACAGTGTTGCAAAAACTTGATGAAGAAGGGAAATCCATATTTCAGCCTAGAGTAATCATGAAAAGAAGAAACCGATAGCTATGGAATTGATCAATTTCAAAGTATCTCATTGAGTGGAAGAACTTACCCACAGAAGATTCCACATGGGACAATGAGAATTTTATACAAAAACATCCAGAAAAACTCAAGCATTGCAGAAAATGCTTTTGTGAAGGAAAGGGGCATGTTAGGTCCCTAAAACATTAGTGTACCCCCCATAGTGTTATTTTTGTGCCCATGTAGCCCACTATTTTTATTATTCTGCCCTTACATTATTATTGTTATGTAGGCTCTGATTATATTGTGATCGCTTAGAACCCTATAGATACAAAGGACGTCTTGTCATTTGTATGATTGAAGAATTTTTCATTGATGTAATGTAAAGGAGGTTTCCCCATCGAAGAGGATAATTTTTAAGCCATTGATCTATCTGTTTGTGAGCTAGTTTCATAATAAGAACCTTCGTAACTTTAAGACACTATGGGATAGCTCTATCTAGGAGGAAACTCATATAGACTTAAAGTCCAATAATAATGGTGTTGAAAATAACTCAACCCTACTTGGTCAAATCGAGAAGGTCAAAGAAAAATGACCTAGTAAGTGTAAGGGAATGACAGAGGATTCAACCTCACAGTTATGAATAAAATACTTTAGTAAAATAAAGTGGTTCATTTGTCATAAACTTTAACATTATGCATCTAAACATCTAAAAAGAAAGAAAGGAAAAGGGAAAGAGTAAAAAAGGTATGTAATTCCTCTATATAAACTCAAATTAATGACTTTGACGCTATGTTTCACAATGTTTTTTCAATAATATGTTACCTTCCTACTAAAATGGTTCAAAGGAATGCATGGTATTTGGATATTGGAGCAGCTTGTAATATGCCATAATCTTAGCAGTTGTTTCGTAGTTTAGTAGAGTAGTACTAAAGAGTATAGTTTGAACTAGGTGATGATGCAAAGTATTATATAGCACAAGTTCATACTTGTTGTAGTCTAAGAAAATTTTCGTACAAAATAAGAGTTACAAATAAGGAGAATCACAAGTTTAGGGAGAGAATTTCTTTCTCATTGTTTTCAAAGGAGGAGAAGTTGCAGAAATAAGGAGACTTGTAGATAAGGGAAATTTTATAGTATTATTACATAATTAACTAATTGTTTCCGTCAATTACAAAGGGGGAGACTATTGCAAATATTGTTCTCATTGATGTCAAATATATGGGGAGATTAATTATGTCTAATATAAATATTGGAAAACTAAGATTGTTTGAAATATTCCTTTTGGACTTTATATGCTCCTTTTGGATATCCTATATTTGAAGGCCATTTTACTCAAATTTTCTAGCTTAAATGAGAAAATAGAATTTATGGTTGGAACTCTTATTTTGTGACCTTCCCAATGGTATATGACAGTCTCTCTAACTCTCTAAGAAAGGGGAAGTATGAAATATTTTTTTGATATGATTGAACTAAGTACAAGTAGGATGATTGCACCAATCTTAACTAACTTGACTTAACATGTAAAACTGGTTCAATCATCCTATCTGTACTTAGTTCAGTCATATTAACAAAATATTTCATACCTCCCATTATTAGGGAGTTAGAGAGACTATCATATACTATTGGGAAGGTCACAAAATAAGAGTTCCAACCATAAATTCTATGTTCTCATTTAAGCTAGAAAATTGGAGTAAATTGGCCTTCAAATATAGGATATCAAAAGGGAGCATATGAAGTCCAAAAGTAATATTTCTCACCATTCATTTTGAAATATTAATATTGGACATAAGTAACCTCCCCATAACTTTGATGTCAATGAAAACCATAATTCCAATAGTCTCCCGCTTTGTCATTGATGGAAATAATAAGTTAATTATGTAAGAGTACTATAAAATTTCTTATAAATAAAAGGCATATTAGTTCATTTATACACAATCCAAGAGTGAAGAGAGATGATGTCATAAGAAGAACCAAGGAACATGGACTATAAATGTGGAAGAAAAAACGTGATTTCTAGTGTGAACAAGTCATCTTGGATTCTTTCTTATAAATTTTCTTCTCGGATGTTTCAAAACTTGAAACTCAGAGGATACAAATAAAATGTCTTCATGTAACTAGGTTAAAATTTCTAAATAGAATATCTTTGCGTACCTGTGATCTAAAGAAGTTAGGTTTCCTATATGCTCCTAAAATTTTCTTTAAATTTTCCAGCTTTGTATTTTCATTATAACTTTATTTCTATGACGTTTCATAATTTTAAATTTGGAGGAGACAGAGCAGAGACATTAAGTTACTTGGTGGTAGAAATTTTAGACATTTTTTCACTACAATTTTAGAGATATGATTTGAGGAATTTAGTGTTCCTAAATTCTCATGAAACATGCTTCAAACATGTTATACTTTCATTTTTCTATAGCTTTATTTCTAATATGCTTCAAACTATGGAAATAGGATAAAGCCAAAGAACAAAATTATAAAATGCGGGAGATAACGCCTATAGACTCAATCTACCTCTATACATTCAAATTTACACAGTAGTAAATGTAAAGAATATTAAACCTTATGAGCCTTCCATATTGGATCAAGAAAAGTGTTGGATTCTTGATTATACTAAGAGGGAAGGTGAATCAATACATTGGCATTTTTTACTTATTAAAATCTAGTGAAACATGTATGTGGCATGTTTTGCAAATTCATTCTTTGGAAATAGGATCAAAACCATATATGTGACATGTTTTGCAAATTCGTTCATTGGAGTAAGCCAAAAGAAACAAGTTTTGGGAAAAGTACACTTGGTGAAGGAAGAAGCAATAGGTATGCTTCGTGAAGGAAGAAACAAATAACAAAGATAGTGAAGACAAAAGCAAGAAGAAAACTTAGTGAAAGAAGTATAAATTAACATATATTGTGAAGCACTGATCAAAGGGGATAGGCGTATCTAGTAGGTTGGTTCCTTAAATTGATACAATAACATGTAGGTACCTAAAAGATATATCATATACAGAAGTGTTGTGATTTTCTCCCATTAGTGCTTACATGTATATATTGTGTCACTTTTTTAATTTTTGATTTTCATGTTTTATGATATTTCACTAGATTTTAATAAGTAAAAAATGCCAATGTACTAATTCACTTTCCCTCTTAGTATAATCAAGAATACAACACTTTTCTTAATCCAATATGGAAGGCTCATAAGATTTTAGATTCTCTACATTCAATACTGTGTAAATGTGAATGTATGGAGGTAGACTGAGTATATAGGTGTTATCTCCCACATTTTCTAATATGTCAAAGGAACCATATCGTAGCACCATGATTTTGTTACTAGGACCTTATATCCTCTCGTTGTTCAACTATAACTATAATATGCCTATCTCTTTGAATGACATCTTTGTTATGTCCTGATCATCCCTAGACTTATATTTTTCTTGTGACCTATACCACATATTGTGTACCTATAGATGGATCTCATTCACAAAAGAAAACTCTAATCTTAAGGCATCCCATATTAGATCCTCCCTCACTCCTTACTTTCCATATGAAATATCAAAAGGAGAAGGTAGAAATATCCAGAAAAAAGTTTCAAATGGAAGATTACTAACAAAGATGTGGATAATTCTATTACAAGAGTGTTGCATATATATACCATATTTTCATCACAATTCTTTGGAAACTTCTAATTGTAACCTTTTAAAAGGTACGTAAAATTCATGATGCAGGTGGACCAATACCATAAAAAGGGTGTATTTCGTACTAGACCCTACAAATTCACAACAGTGCCTGAGATCTTCACTTCAAAGAACAAAGTTTGTAGAGGGTTTATGTTGCTAATTGTGGACATAACCTACAATCATTAATAGATCTATTTCTCCAACACTTAACAAGGCTATAAACGATGCCACTAATAGAATATGTAGTTGATCCTTTAGTGTATCCGTTTCTTCCTGGAATATTATAAGCTTTACTGTTGAGGTTGGAAATGAGATTTGAACAATAAAGCCATTATTGAGCCAAGTAAGATAATTATGCACATAGAAAATCATTATCTACAATACAATGACATGAAGGATAGGAAGATGGTCATGCTTCTAGTAAATTGACAACATAACCTTGCTAGTTTTTCCCTGTACATGGTCTAATTTTCTTTCTTTTCTATTATTCTCTATTCTCAATCAAATTCATTACACTTGTGGCAACTCCACACCCCCCTTCTTTGAGACTAAGAAGGCATTAAGGATAGAGAATATGTTGGAGGGAATAGTTGAACATAGTAGAGTAACCTTGTTGAGTTGACATATTCAACTAATTATTGGTATATGTTATAAACTATTCCAATCTCCTATCTGGTTGGCCAATTGATTTGATTAGTTACTCTAACAATTGTAACTACCTAGTACTATATTGTAATTGTTTAACTATATTGTAACTATGTATGTACTTGACATGAAGAGGTTGTTGGTTGCTAACATATAAAATAATATAATGCTGCTTTTATTGATTCTCAATTAATTCTATTATCTCTTTTTTAACTATGTCATTATGTCCATTATGTAGATTACTTTCTACAAACTCCTAGTAACTAATGCACACTTTTTTCTAGATTACAACAAGTACCAACCCTTACCATAGAATAATTGGCATCATCAACAAGCTCAAACTATACTCGAGTCCTAATCTACTAGAACAAAAAACAACTACTAAGTTAATTTCATATTACAAGATGCTCTGCTATCGACATACCATGCATTCCTTTAAACCATGTTAGTAAAAATGAAATATATCACTGGGAGATATTTCTCAAATATAATGTCAAAGTCATTAATGTGAGTTTATAGAGAGGTATTATCTACTTTTGCTACTATTTCCCTTTTCCTTCCTTCTTTTATAGAGATTGTGGCACATAATGTCTAAGCTTATGAAAAATGATCCACGCTTTAATTTACTCAAGGTTTTCTTACATAATTGTGAGCTTGAGTTCTTGTCAACACCCTTGTTTTGGCCTTTAACTGTATTTAAGTTCCCTCCTAAATATAGCCATGCCATAAGTTACGAAGGTCCTCTTGAGAAAACGTACCATTGAAAGTTCCCATGAATTAGGTATCCTTCTCTCCAACTATTGCAAGTAGCTCATTCAGTTCAGTTCAGTTCAAAAATTTAAAGAGAACTTCACAATCAGGAAGTTCCACATATCTGGAGATAGCTGTGCTGATATCCAATCCAAGTTGCGCAATTCTAGAGTGAACACATTCAAATATTTTGCATCCTTTCTTGGCACAGAACAGTGGACCATTGCTTTCATCGTCAGTCCCATCTTCACGAGTAAAATGTTTAAACATGTGAACGATCTCTTTTACTATATTCAAACCTCCTCCCACCAAATTAGCAGCTGATGGGCCTTCTGTCATCAGTATATCTTTGACCAGACAAAGGCCCTTTTCTAGGGCTTCAGAATTACACCTCGCCTCTGCTTCGGCTTCCAGGAGTTGTCCCTCGCTGAGACCTGTCGTCTCTTCTGATCTATTAATTTCTCTAGCGATGCAGATAATTATAGCATTAACCAGCACTTTTGAGCAATTCAGATGATCTAAAGACGATGATATTGTGACCCAGGATGTCTGTAGAATAGAAATCCCGTGATACAAATCTTCACTGCTGATATCCCCGGCATTAGATCCAGACAATTTCCTTACAACAATCCAAGGACCTGTAACTCCTACAATTGTTGAAATCGTAATTTCAACGCAGCTGCCAGAAAACGGTAAACAGACCCGTCGGAGAGCTCTCGGGTCACATTCCGGCAAAAGGGATTTTCCGATGATCAAACCCGAGAAATTTTAGAGCTGACACGTGGTTCACCCCTGACGTATCCCAACGTCATTTTCTCGGGTGTTAATGTTCAGCATATGTTGGCTTTCCGATATTGTTGTCCACCGTTGGATTTGCTCCCGTGTTCTCCGCCATTGATTGTCCGAAGCTGCACACCTGCATACGACCAACATCAAATTAAAACCATTGCGTGGAGTGTTCGATTCTTGAGTTTGACCGCCGTGGAAGAAATGTCTTGGAATTTAATGGTGGTACGTAGATTTAGGTGGCCCTTTTAATATGAGTATGGGCATGTTTTAATACATATTTTTATATATTTTTTTATATACGGCATGTATTAATGTTCGTAAAAATATGTTGTATTTTTTTTTTAATTGCGTTGACCATTTTTGTAATGAAACATATAACAAGTGAAGTGTGTTATTTTTGTATGGATGGCACACGGGAGGTAAAGACAGTGTGTGTTCGCAGCAGCGACAAAGAACAAGAGAGATGTATGCACAACAGTGCGGAAAAATTATAATGAACAGGTTGTAATGTTTTTGTGATGTATTGCAAAATAGAGGTGTAAGAAAAACCATGTGTGGTTTTGCACAACAGTGCATAAAGAAAATGGTGGAGCGAATTTTTGTAAGCCTGTGTGAATTTTTGTTACAGCAGTAAGCTTATGTAAACTTTTATTACAGCAGTAAGTTGTTTTTTCACAGCAGTGAATATAAAAAGGATTTTACAGTGGTAAATCCCTCTCAGTAAAAGAGGATGAAGTTTGTATCAGTGTTTAATGAATAGAATGTTTTTATGGTGGTGAAATACTCTGTCTCTCAGTGAAATTTTTTTTTAAGTCTTCTGTGTGCACAAAAGATCCTGGAGCAAAAGAAACAGAGCATTGCCTCTGTGTGTTTGAATATTTGGTTTTTGGTATTTTTTCTCCATGTAAAAATACCCAACAGTGGTATCAGAGCTGGACCAGGCTCTTTAAAGAAGTTAGAGAAGCTGAAGGGAGAAGGTTGTTGCTGCAGCAAAACTTCTCAGGCAGACAGAAGACTCAGACATCAAAGGATTCAGGTATTTCAAAAGTTTTTTTTTTGTTGCTGAAGAAACAGTCAGTTGTTTTTAAACATACACAGTCAAGGGATGGCTAGCACAAGCACTGGTATGGGTATGTTTAACACCCAGCTCCCACAGTTTAATGGGAAGAACTATGACTACTGGTCAATAATTATGAGAGCCCTGTTTGCCTCTCAAGATCTATGGGAAATAGTTGAATCTGGGTTTGAAGATGTAGCAGATGAAAATGAGTTCAATGCACTAACTCAGGGAGAGAGAGATCTCCTGAAGAGCAATAGGAAGAAGGATGCAAAGGCCATTTTATTTTTGCATCTAGCAGTAGACCAGAGTATATTTCCAAGGATAGCAGCAGCTAAAACATCAAATGAAGCATGGCAAACCCTCAAAACAGCCTATCAAGGCATGGAGAGAGTGAAGACAGCAAAACTACAATTGCTGAGAAAGGATTTTGAAAACTTGAAAATGAAGGAGTCAGACAACATTGAATCATTCTTCACTCATGTGATTGGTGTAATCACACAAATGAGAACTCATGGAGAAACAATTGAAGATAGAAGAATAGTGGAGAAAATATTGAGGGTCTTACCCTCAAGGTTTGATGCCATAGTCACCACCATTGAAGAGACAAAGGATCTCTCAAACTATTCAGTTGATGAGCTACATGCATCACTGATAACACATGAGCAGAGGTTGAGTAGGAATGAAAACTCATCTCTTGAGCAAGTCTTCAAGACCCAGATGTTCTTTGGAAGAGGAAGAGGTCAAGGAAGAGGAAACCGAAAAGGAAGAGGCAGAAGCCAGAACAGAGGTGGAAGGAACAACCCATCAAATGCACAAGGAAGAGGCAGCAATCCAAATCAAAACCAAGGTCAAGGCAGCAGCCAACAAAGAGAACAGTATCATGCTCAAGGACAAAGGTATGATAAATCTAATGTTCAATGCTATTATTGCAAAAAGTATGGACATTATGCTAGTGATTGTAGAAAGAAACAACATGATAAGAACAGCAGACAAAATGCAAATGTTACAAGAGAAAACAGCAGTCAAGAAAATGTCCTGATAGCTTGTAACATGACTGAAACACATAGTGAGGACATATGGTTTTTAGACTCAGGTTGCAGCAACCATATGACAGGGAATATAGCCCTCTTTTCAGCCTTAAATCAGAATTTGAAAGCAGAGGTCACACTAGGAACTGATTGTAAAGTGTCTGTTATGGGAAAAGGGGAGGTAAAAATATTTACAAAACAAGGAGAAAGGAAAACCATAGCAAATGTCTACTATGTCCCCGGAATGAGATGTAACCTCTTGAGTGTTGGACAGCTTGTCCAAAAGGGTTACAATGTTTACTTTGTAAATGATGTGTGCACCATCATGGACATACCACCCAGCAAAAGATGCATTGCTGAAGTGAAGATGACAAGGAACAGGATGTTCCCTCTCCGGATCAGGGCAGATTTGAAAAACAAAGGTGAAATTGCAGCAGTCACCCAAGAGGCCTTCCAAAGCGTGCCAAAGGATGAGAACTGGTTATGGCACTTGAGATTCGGGCATCTAAATTTTGGAGGTCTAAACTTATTGAGCAGAAAAGGAATGGTAAAGGGATTACCATTGATAGAGAAACCAGACAGCCTATGTGAAGGTTGCATTTTGGGAAAACAACACAGAGAAAGTTTTCCATCAGGGAAGAGCATAAGGGCAAAAACACCCTTAGAGATTATCCACTCAGATTTGTGTGGACCAATGCAAGCTCCATCATTAGCTGGCAGCCTATATTTCTTGACATTCATTGATGATTTTACAAGAAAGACTTGGATATATTTCCTCAAGAACAAAAGTGAAGTCTTTGAGAAATTCCAAAATTTCAAAGCACTTGTGGAGAACCAAAGCGGGCTGCATATAAAAGTATTGAGAACTGATAGAGGAGGTGAGTATATCTCAAATGAATTCCTAAAGTTTTGTAGAGAAAATGGAATACATAAACAGTTCACAACTCGGTACACCCCACAGCAAAATGGAGTTGCTGAAAGGAAGAACAGGACCATCATGGATATAGTGAGAAGCATGTTAAAGGCAAAGCATTTGCCAAACGAGCATTGGGCTGAAGCTGTACATTGTGCAGTTTATATATTGAACAGGTGTCCTACAAAAGCAGTCTTGAACAAAGTGCCAGAAGAGGCATGGAGTGGGAGAAAGCAAGGAGTCACCCACATGAGAGTTTTTGGATGTGTGGCCTATGCACACATTCCAGATCAGCTAAGGAGGAAGTTGGACAGCAAAGGGGAGAAATGCATCTTCATTGGATACAGTGATGAATCCAAAGCCTACAGGCTGTACATCCCATCTACCAAGAAGTTCTTTGTAAGCAGGGATGTTCAATTCATTGAAGAAGAAGCTTGGGATGGAAGCATAGAGAAAACAGTGAATGTCAAGAACTGTTTGCCTCATGATGAAAATGAAGAGGAAGTGGCTGAAATGAATCCCCAAACAGCAGCACCAACACAAGAACAGCAAGGTACACCATTGAGGATCAATGAGAGTGCTTCTCCAAGCACACCACAAGGAGGAAACTCAAGTGCATCTTCAAGCACTTGCACACCAAGTGAAAGAGGTAAGAAATTTAGAAATCTAAGTGACATTTATGATGAAGGAATGAATTCCTTATTTGCCTTGTATTGTCATGTTGATGATCCTATTCATTTCGAGGATGCAATTAAAGATAGGAAATGGATAGAAGCTATGGATGAGGAGATGAATGCCATAGAGAGAAACAAAACATGGGATTTGGTTGAGCTACCAAAAGGCAAAGAAGTCATTGGTGTGAAATGGGTCTATAAGACCAAGAGCAATGCTGAAGGCAAGATAGAAAGGCACAAGGCAAGGCTGGTTGTCAAAGGGTACAAGCAGCAGTATGGGAGAGATTATGAGGAGACTTTCGCACCGGTTGCAAGAATGGAAACAGTGAGAGCAGTGCTGTCTATAGCAGCACAAAACAAATGGAAAGTCTACCAAATGGATGTGAAATCAGCATTCCTAAATGGAGTGTTAATGGAAGAGGTCTATGTGGAACAGCCTCTCGGATATGAGAAGAAAGGTGAAGAGCACAAAGTGTGCAAATTGAAGAAAGCTCTTTATGGGTTGAAGCAAGCGCCAAGAGCATGGTACAGCAGGATAGATTCATATCTATTAGATAATGAATTTGACAAATGTGAAGGAGAGCCCATAGTCTACATCAAGGAAAAGGATGGTAAAATTTTAATTGTTGTCTTGTATGTAGATGATGTGATTTTCACTGGAAATGATATTTATCTTATTGAGAATTTTAAATCAGTCATGAAGGATGAATTTGAAATGACTGACATGGGTTTGTTGAGATACTTCTTAGGCATAGAAGTAGATCAAAATGAAAAATGAATTTTTATATCTCAAGCAAGATATGTAAATCAAGTTTTGGGCAGATTTAAGATGGAAGAATGCAAGGCAGCCATCACTCCCACAGTGATGGGATTAAAACTCAGCAGAGAGGACAGCAGCAAGGATTTTGATCCTAGCTTGTATAAAAGCATTTTGGGCAACCTTATGTATTTAACAGCAACTAGGTCTGATTTAATGTATGCTGTTAGTTTAATTTCCAGGTTCATGGAGAGGCCAAAGGAGGCACATTGGCAGGCAGCAAAGAGAATTTTGAGGTATGTCAAAGGCACCAAAATGTTTGGAATTTTATATCATGCCTCAGAACATTCAGATTTGGTTGGATACACTGACAGTGATTGGGCTGGAAGTGTAGATGATCGGAAGAGCACTTCCGGTTATGTTTTTAATATGGGTTCAGCAGCCATTTCATGGGCTTCTAAGAAGCAGTCCATTGTAGCATTGTCTACAGCAGAGGCTGAATATGTGGCAGCTACAGCAGCAGCATGTCAAGCAGTTTGGATGAGAAGAATGTTGAGAAGCTTAGGCCAAGAGCAGGCAAAAGCGACAGTGGTCTTTTGTGACAATAGCTCTGCTATTGCTTTGTGAAAGAATTCAGTGTTTCATAAGAGAACGAAACACATTGATACAAGGTTTCACTACATCAGAGAATTGGTGAACAATGGAGAAATTGTCCTAGAACATTGCAGGACTCAAGAACAGGTAGTAGACATCTTGACAAAGCCATTGGATCAGAAAAGCTTTGAATTTTTGAGGAAGTGTCTGGGTATGATCGAATGCCCAGCTGTTGAAATTAGAGGGGAGTGTTGAAATCGTAATTTCAACGCAGCTGCCTAAAAACGGTAAACAGACCCGCCGGAGAGCTCTCCGGTCACATTCCGGCAAAAGGGATTTTCCGATGATCGAACCCAAGAAATTTTAGAGCTGACACGTGGTTCACCCCTGACGTATCCCAATGTCATTTTCTTGGGTGTTAATGTTCAGCATATGTTGGCTTTCCGATATTGTTGTCCACTGTTGGATTTGCTCCCGTGTTCTCCGCCATTGATTGTCCGAAACTGCACACCTGCATACGACCAACATCAAATTAAAACCATTGCGTGGAGTGTTCGATTCTTGAGTTTGACCGTCGTGGAAGAAATGTCTTGGAATTTAATGGTGGTACGTAGATTTAGGTGGCCCTTTTAATATGAGTATGGGCACGTTTTAATACATATTTTTAAAATATGTTGTATTTTTTTTTAATTGTGTTGACCATTTTTGTAATGAAACATATAACAAGTGAAGTGTGTTATTTTTGTATGGATGGCACACGAGAGGTAAAGATAGTGTGTGTTCGCAGCAGCGATAAAGAACAAGAGAGATGTATGCACAATAGTGCCGAAAAATTATAATGAACAGGTTGTAATGTTTTTGTGATGTATTGCAAAACAGAGGTGTAAGAAAAACCATGTGTGGTTTTGCACAACAGTGCATAAAGAAAATGGTGGAGCGAATTTTTGTAAGCCTGTGTGAATTTTTGTTACAGCAGTAAACTTATGTAAACTTTTATTACAGCAGTAAGTTGTTTTTTCACAGCAGTGAATATAAAAAGGATTTTACAGTGGTAAATCCCTCTCAGTAAAAGAGGATGTATCAGTGTTTAATGAATAGAATGTTTTTATGGTGGTGAAATAATCTGTGAAATTTTTTTTTAAGTCTTCTACGTGCACAAAAGATCCTGGAGCAAAAGAAACAAAGCATTGCCTCTGTGTGTTTGAATATTTGGTTTTTGGTATTTTTTCTCCATGTAAAAATACCCAACAACAATACTTTCGTATGATTTTTTTCCAAGGATTTGCTTAGATTCATCATTCATGTCACAGAAAATTTTGCAGAAAATTCGCAACATAAGGGATTCGATTTTCGCATAACCTTCGCTATTGAAAAAAGCATGTTCTATCATTTTTATATAACCTCTAATTAAGTTAATTTGCTTGGATTTCCTATTAAGACAGATTTTTACATCATGGATGTCCTCCGTTTTCAGGCCTATAACATCAATTGCCCTGCAAATTTCCTTACACACATCCCATGCAGTTTCTTCAGTGTCTGTTCCTATTATATTGCTCTTCAGAAGCATCGTCATTTTAATAATGAATTCGTTTAAATATCTGAAACCATGCAAAGATCTGAACGTTTCTATGTTCTTAGAATCAAACTCACAATACAAGCGCAGTAGGTTAATTTGTTTCCAAACTGTTCTCACTTGCTTTGGGTGAGATTTATCCAATATATCCAAATATTGCTTCATCTCTCCCTCTCCCAAAATTTTTGTATATTCTTGGACTACTTCTAGCTTCGCACCTCTGCACGAAGGAAATTTCTGAAGTTTAAGGTAGTCTTCCATTTCCTGCCTCAATTCTCTTTGGGAAAGGGCACTTTTCGCATTGAACCATTGTTTAGTAAACGGGTTCTTTGCATGGCGTTTGGTTTCCCAGATGGTCTCTAATGTTTTTCTGTTATACAGAGTCTGAGTGGGATCTTGATCGACGGGTAACCGGACGGGATCGTAAGCAAACTCAGAGCTAATAGCGTCCATATATTCCGAAGGCACCATTTCCATCTCAATTTCATTGCTGTCCGATGAATGATTGGATCCCATATCAATTTCATTGCTCCCTGCCGAAAGATCTGTTCCCATTCTGCACGCCAAACAGCTAAATAAAGTAAATACCTAAAGCCTCCAGCAGTCACACATTTTCTAATTTTTGTTAAAGAAAAGATAACATAAATTCCCCCAAGAAAAGTATACAAGAAATCCATAAAAATTGCTCGTCAGTTGTGATTAAATAGAACTCCAAAGTATTTGATCACGACGAAAGGGTGCGTTGTTTGGGATGGGTGATGTTCGTACTGCTTAATATCTTGCCTTAATATGGCTTAGTTAAGTCGGTTCAATAGCTAATCTATGTGGATAGGTTCGTTATCAAAATTTGTTAATATTTAGTTATAAAGCGATTACGTTTTTAAGAATGTATATATATATATATATTTTATTTCTTTTAATATTTGAATATTTTTAGAATATATATATATATATATATATTTTAATATTTCAATATTTTTATATAAAAATTAATAAAATTTAAAGAAAATAAAATTGTATTTATATAATCACCTTCATACAAATACACAGACCAATTCATATAAAAATTTTTACTAAAATAAAATGATTTCAATAATACAAAGTTTATCATCTTATTTAATAATAAGATAATCATTAGTCTTAATCACATCACCTCTTTGATTAAATTTTATTATTTTCCTTCACTCACCACTAAAGAAAGCTCGAATCATACGACTCTGATTAAGCTTCTAATGTCAAAGGCCTCATGGTGTATATAATACATTATGCTATAATATATGTTTGCATATATACTACACATACACAAATAACTTAAAATTTTAAATTTAGTTTACTTGAAACTTGAGAGAATTAAATAGATATTATTATTAATGTAAAATGGTTTATGTATTAATATTTATTCAATTTAATGAACTATCATTTATAAATAATCTCACAATTAGAAATTATCAATGAAAATAAAACTAGGCTATATTGTAACTAGTAGTTCTATCTTAGTTTAAATATAGTTTAATCAAGTTTAAAAATAATAAAAATATATTTTATCACAAAAATTAAATTATTAAATCATTATATTGTTGAATCTATTGCTAAAAAATAAGTAATATGATTAACTAATATTGTTTGTATTCATATATATACACTTTAATATATATGTTTATTTTTTATATATATTTATGTGTTTTATTTTTTTTAATATATATAATTTTTTATAATTAAATTTAATAAAATATGTTTTTGATATAATAATAAGTATATTCAATTGAAAATGTGGACAAAAACTATATTTCATGAAAATTGAAATAATAATAGAAAAAGGAAGAAAAATAAAATCAAAATGTTAAATAATTAAGAAATAAAACAAAAAAACAAAAAATTAGCAACTAATAGAAATAGAAGTTACTAAAAAGAAACATAATAAGACCTCAATCAATCACCTTACAAATAAATAAATTTAAATAATAAAATTTAACAAAAAAAATAATAAATTTAAATAATAATAAAATTTAACAAAAAATAAATTCCCAATAATAAACTGAAGATAATCAACATAAATATTTAATAAAAAACAAACCTATAAACAATGAAAGAAAATTTGAATTCTTAATACCATGCCATCTATTAAGAAGTTAAAAAAAAAAATCTATAACATAAAAGAATATAGTGACATAATGCCACATAACCTAATCGTAATTAGTGCCATTAGTGGAATAAGAAAATAATAGAGACATAATGCCACTTAACATAACGCTAATCAGTGCCATTACGAGAATAAAAAAAATGAACGTGGAAAAAAGCCAATGAGTATAACTCCCTCGGTGTCAGTTCGAATTCACTAGTGCCACATAGTTTATATTTGTTGTAAAATGTTCATGGACATAAAATTTTGTGGGTTCATTGTTTATTCTAGAGTGGTTAAGCTTTATTTTTTATTTTGTTATTTTTTTTAAATTTTCACAGAACAAGAAAATTAATAGAGAAGACTATGACAATGACTCTGAAGGTATCTCCATTATTCAATATTATTTAATTTTTATGTTTACTTCCCATTTTAAAATATACCCATTTATCTATTGGACTTCATTTCTCTCATGTGTTATTGATTTATTGAGATTTTGGATTTCTATGGTATTAGGTGTTAATTGCTAAAACATTATTGTATGGTCACATGGTATCATGTGTTCATCAGTGAAACATTAGTGTATGGGCATCAATACAAATAAAAGTGGATAACTAGAAAAACATTATTTCATGTATCATGCCATTAAATGTTATATTCTATCTTGATTTTGAAGACTTGTGGTAAGGTTTGGTTAATATTGGTATAGCTTGAAATATTGTATATTGTTTGTCATATAGTGGACATTTGGAGATTATAACTGGCATTTCCCATCTCTCTATTGTATACATCACTTGTTGGGGTTTGCATATAGTTGTTGTTTTACTAATAATCTTAGGACTTTATCAACATGTTGTAAATGTCCTTCCCAAATCTTGATATAGATTAGTATGACATCAAGAAATACTAATGTAAATTTGATAAAGAACGACTTGAAAATAGAATACACGAAGCTTTGAAATGTTGAAAGTCCATTAGTAAATCTAAATAGTATAACCAAAAACTCATAATGGCCACCATGTATTATAAATATTGTTTTGGTAGTGTCTTCTTTCCTCATTCTAATTTAATAATATCCTAAATGGAAATCCCACCTATTAAAGAAAATTACTCCATAAAATTCATCTATTAATTCATTAATTCCAAGAATATGAAACTTATCTTTCCTTTTCATGAATGAACCATCCTTTATGATAAGCATTACCACTAGTGAAGAGAAATCTCTCTAGCTAGGTTTCATGGTTCCAACTTCAATCATTTCTTGAATCATATGTTCGATTTCACTGTTCTATGCATATGGATACCTTAAATTCATAATGTTAGGTGCTTCACTTCTAGGTTAAAAATGAATATCATGGCCATGATCTCAAACAAGTGGAAGACCCTTATGCATCTCTACAAACAATTTAGAATGATTGTTAAAAATCTTTTGTAGAACAACAAGAGTAGAGGATATAGATGCTTGAACATCTAATGAAGACAATCGTTACACTATGGTATACCTTTTTGAGTAACTTTGTCATGCTATTAAATCTTCTTACTTTAGAGGATTCCCTTAGATTCCTCTAGACTCATTTTCCTTTCCTTCTAAGGAAAAATGAATGAAAATTAAGACCAATTTTTCCTAGTGGTTGTAAAAATTAAACCCATTATCATCAACAACTCCCATTTCGATTGCAATTACAGGAGTGTCCAATAAATACTCTACCATATTCATATTAATGTTATGATACTACCTTGAACAAATTATGGTACCTCCATCTACAATCATTACTTGAAACTCCAGTGTTGAGTATACAAAGTAATTGAGAAGTTTTTCCTATTTGCAATTGATGAAGTTACGGGTCTACCTAATTTAATAAAAAATGTTACCTTTTCCCTTTTTATATATCCTTCTATATTGAAAGTTTGTAGAGTAATGATGCTAGACGATACCTGAAATTTTTTATAGGAAAAGTCTCTTCTAGTTCTATATTGTATGATGGTTTCATTTTCATTGCTACAACACCCTCCAAAATTTCAATACATTCAAACTTTGGAGCCTACTCAACCATTGCATCAAGGGTCACCTTGGTTGTCAAATGCCATTTCAAGTCATATTATATGTTGCAAGTGTTCTTAATAATCCTTAAGTGTTGCCTCATTTTTGAGAACATATTTAGTGCATTTCATGGAAATAAAACCTTTTTTTGTTGTAAAAATACAATTTTGGTTGTAGTCCCACACACTTTAGTCATTACACTTGAGGAGTGTTTCTATGTTCGTGTTTTGATGTGTATTTTTTATTGTTCAATCTTATCTAATTTTTATTGAGGAGTTGGTATGTGTCATACTTGATTTCATCTCTAAATCTCATTATGTTTTCCCCTTATTCCATCTTCCAAACTTAGAAAAATTTTGGTTGCACAAGTGAACCCATTAAGGCAAGGAGCACAAAAGTGAAAAGTAAAGCCTTGATCGAGAATCCTTCATTTTTCAGAAGTGTTCTTTTTTCCCTTTGACAGTGTATAACACACTCGTAAGCCTCATTTCCCTTATTCCAAATTGTGCCCTGAAAAAATGCCTTCCTCCTTGTTGAGCACATGGTGCATCATCGAAGCATGAAGCCCAACTCCTTCATCCTTCAGTAATGCACCCTAGGCCCTCGTTGACCCTCTTGATTGCATGAGCGCAGCTCGAAGCTCTGAAGCCAAACAATTTAGCCTTTATCCCTACGCCTTGTGATATCTTTGGATTTCTTGCGCACATGAGTGCACCTTGAAGCCCAAAACCTAACCTTTTATCCTTTGACAATGTAACATGTGCCCTCCTTGTCTCCCTTTAGTGCACATTGCACTTGTGAAGCTAAAATGTTATTCCTTTATCCTTCGTACCTACTTTCTTTACCCTCCCTTCAACTCTCTCTCTTCTCTTGAGTGCATCAGCCCACCCCAAAGCCTCAAATGTTTGACCATTCGACCTCTCACAGTGCGCCCTTGTGCCCAAAAGTTCTCCTTGCTTCTCCCAAGTGAATTATTAAGTCATCAATAAGAAATTTGCATGAAACATGTTAGGATATTAAATTTTTAATGTTGGCATATGCTTTATATGAGTGATTTCCATTGCATATATTTCAAGAATAACATGGCAAGGTTGCATGAAGAATATCGAGAAAGGTGGGTAGACAAAGGAATCATTCAAGAACAAAGAGCACATTGGAATACTAATGATTGAAGCATCCTAAATACTCCATGTAATCAAAGACCCTTTGAAGGGTGAAGACATTAATGACATGGAAGTTGCATGCAAGATCGAAGGCACAAGTGACATCCTTGTTACTTATTAAAGAAGATCCATATCTTCAGTTATTATGAGTCCTAGTCATAAATGATAGTGACTTGTCACGTCCTCACCACATTTTTATGTAGAAGTTATGATGTAATCATGTAATTATTGTAAAGATAAAGAAGTGGAAGTCCAAGAGTCATGTATGAACAAAAGATCCATATATACCAGTCCATAAGGCATGTGATTCCAAGAATCATATGTAATTGCAATTGTCATTTGGAAGTCCAAGAGTTATAGAATTACAAAGGTAATTAGAAGTTGGAAAGTAAAGTGTCATGAGGATATGAAAGGCCATTCCTCAAGTTATAAAAAGATCCTCGTTATTCAAGAAAAAACTTTTAACCTTGGCTTCTCCCAAAAGGAATTACAGAGATATAGATAGTACTTTTGTGGGGGGTAGTGGCTCTAACGCTCCACTATTGGATCTAGTTACGTTCATTGTACTTATGTATCTTGGAAATTTTGCTTAATACTTGAAGCCATTTTTCCAACACATTTTTATGCATGAATCATGGGTGTTTTGATATTCTTCTTCTGATGTTTGCAGTTTATGTTGGCTTTCATATGTACTAAAGTAATTGAACAATTTTGGTGACTTTGGTGCTTAACTTGTTGGAAATGTATTGTGATGATTTAATGGTTGTAGCCTCTATGTGAACTATTTCTCTGGATGTATAATGATTCTTTGTCCTTTATGTGTGTGTGCCTCCGTTAGATTATTACGATTACTTGTCTTTTATAGGCTCACTTTCTCTCCCTTATAGTGAAAGAACCTTGAACCATCTACAATCAAACAATTCAAAAGGAACGTTCTCTTTCTCTTTCAAAAGGACAAGTGTGATTGTCTCTCATGCTAATTACTTAAACCAACGTAAATCTCTATATAAACAACGACTAGGCTGTATTTCTGGATGGGACTCCTATACCAAATGGTGTAAGGTCTATTTTGGACCTCATATCGATGTGATCCCCTATATGTTGGCAGTATCCAACACCATCAACATTCTGGAACTAGAAGGAGGGAAACCCATTTTGTATGGTTGATAACTCTTCACATCCCAATAATTCGGTTTCTACACAAGGCAATAATATTTGGATCATTATTCCAACTCCTATTCTTGAGGTAGGAGGGTCGTCTAAACCTGGTCTAGAGTTGGCTTATGAAGTTACTTACGAACAATGCTAGGTGATTTGACTTATTACCATGAGTTTGTGAAACCTATTATTTTACTCCCGACTTCTCATAATATTCCCCATCATCCTATGAAGAAATAAACCAATTGTATTGGTGTACTTGTTTCATTGGTGGAATATTTAGTCTTTGCCACTCTTAAGGGATTAGTAGAGTCTTTAGAAGACCTAGTTCAACAAGAGTTGCTTCCACCTATTCATAAAGAGTATCAGAAAGATATTTCTATTTCGGATAGAGAACAATGAGAAGCTGATTTAAGGTTTAATGATGGTCTAAATGGTGAAGGAGAAGGCTCATTAAATTCAGGAAAGGAGGGGGAGCAAGGAGACGAAGACATGGAAGATCAAGACTTTGATTGGATGGCCGAAGGGTCACTCGCTCTTCTGGATAACCATCACAAAATTATTAGACATCTGAAGAAGCTATTATCTAATTTTCATTGTCACAAGAAAACAAATGCAGAAGATCATGTCGATGATTTATATATGCATCTATGAATGATAAAGGTGTGGTACAATGATGTTTCTTCTAGGATTTTTCTTTTACATTAGAAGGGAGAGAAGAAAAATAGTAGCATAATATTCCTGTTAATTTAATCCATGGATGAATAGAATTTAAGAAATTGTTTTTAGAGAAATTTGTTGATGAGAAGAGTCCTGCCATGTTGTTAAGAGAGATTAGAAATATTAAGATGGGGGAAAAGGAGAAAGTTAAGGAATTTAATCGAAGTTTCAACCACATATTGAACAAGTTCTCCCCAAACATGCAAACTTGTGATTCTATTACTATTGATTATTATACATCTGCCTTACTGATAAATATTTCTACTTTTTTCAAAAGAGTTGCAGAGGAGACACTAGCTTTAAACATTACAGAAGTGACTACATAGAGAAAGAATTTCTTATTGGAGCTATTAGTGATGATGATGAATCTAAAGACTCCAAGCTGACTACTAAGAAGTCTCAACCTTCTTCAAGTAAACCTAAATAAAAGTATTTTGTTGATATTTAAAGCTTGACTAGATCCTTGAAGGCTCACTATTGAAGTTTCAAATGAAAGAGAAAGTCAAGATACACATCTACCAGTAGAGAACCTCCCAAGTCTTTCTCATTCAAAATGAATAAAAACAACAACCAGGCAACTAAATTTGCCCATAATTCAAATGTTGTGTTGAATATTGAAAGCATCGTGATGGAATACTATTGTTTCTTCCATCAGGAATGGAATTAGGAAAAAACTTTACCAAATTGGAACAATAGCATGAATTCTCTAGAAGTACATATTTTTGATACTTTACTAGAATATGGGGAGTCAGAGAAGAAGGAAGAAACAAATGAACCTGCAGTGGTTAAGGAAAGCATAGGTGTTCAACATGAAGTGAATACTTTTGATTTTCTTCTCAATACTGACAATAAGAGTGTTGAACCACCCCTTCAAAGTTAAGGACCTCCAGGAAAAAAAAAATGGTTATTATAATTTAAGGAGCAAAGGACCGATTTCTAATCAGGAAGTGACTATATAAGATTAAAGAATCAATTGTTAAGAAGATTTACAAGACCAACCAATCCTTCTTAGAATACAAAAAATATTTTTAGAAAGGTTGTTTCCGCTAACAGTACTTCCACCAATAGTAATAAAAATCCCATCACCCTGGAAGTTTTTCTATCAAGCTACACCTCTAGACATTTTAGATCTTCCTGCTAAAAGTGAAAATACTAATTATAACATAGTCAAATATTTGAAGATAGCTCATCCCAAAATTTATATCTTTGAGATCAAAAAGATAAAAGGCCAATGCAAACTTATTTTCCAAGCCTTCTCACAACCTTCATCAGGTGACAAAGTGTCTACCTCTCAAAAGGTGTCTAGTAAGTCTTCTATAACTCTTGAACTTGTAGTTAATGTTGTAATTTTAGATGTTAACAATCTCTGCCCCCCATTTTTGTTAACTTTTGAAATATTTAAATATAATGTCCATAATTATTTGGTCGATTCATGTACATCTATGAATTTAATTCCATTATTTTTTGCTGAGAAAATTAATGCTAAATGGGATAAAACTAATGCACAAATCATCTAGCGGGACAAATCGCTTGTCGAAGCTATCGGTGAACTAAATAATTATATGATTTGTTTAACTTTTGATCACCAATTACACCAATTCATAAACATTATAATTGTGGATATTCTTGAATCCTATGGCATACTCCTCATTCGAGACTAGTCTAGTAAATTACAAGGGTATTTTTCTACAAATTGGTCATGGCTATAACTTCTATATAAGGGCAGAAACAACCAAATTTGAGAGGAAAGTGAACCCTACATGAAATATACTGTGATACCACTTAAGGGTTGTAATGATCATTTTTCATTTGCAGATATTACCTCTGGAAATTATTTCTTGGAAGTTCATCATAAGTGTTATCAAGCACCACCATAAACAATCCCACTTGATACACAGTTGGATCTCCTTCCTTGTACTCTGGATAGTGCTAATGAATCTTGTAATATACACATGAATAATAGTAAGAGTAGTACAGGAACTATTTTACTCGCTAATATAAATATGGTTGCATACTCATAGAACCATATAATAAGAAGTACATCCTATCATCTTGTTTGGAGTTTAAGTGTACAAATAATACTGTCTAATACGAAGCACTCATGCCTGGGTTAAAGAAAGTTCTTGTCCTGAAGGTAGAGTTGCTCGAGGTAATTGGTGACTTAGAAGTGGTTACATGACATGTAAGGGATACTATCCACTGTGTTTCACCAAATCTTAAAAACTACCAACAAGAGGTATGTTGATTTATTAATTATTTAAAATATTTTAATATTATTTATGTTCCTAGACTTAGAAATGTTGCAACATATACATTATCTAATGCAACCACTAAAATGTCTCCTTTGAAATATGTTTTTTCTATAGAGATTATATATAAAACATCTATTCCTGATAATGTCACTGATTTTCATGTTTTCAATCATGACCAATAGATACTTCATTTTATATATAATGTGAACATGTTCAAAGATGTTTCCTTTGAGGAGGATGAACATGACAAGTCTTTCAAGGAAGAAATTGATGTGATGAAAGGAAACATTCTTCCTAAAGGTGTAGTGTCCCTTGAAAAATTATATGACTTGCAAAACTAGTTCAGAGGACTAATTAATAACAAGACTTAGAGCTCAAAGTTGTCATCTGAACAAGTCAACTTTGGAACTCAAGAATATCTTAAATATGTAAACTTCGGTTGATATTATTCTCCAAAATAATGACAAGCATTCATCTACTTATTCAAACAATAATGAGGTGTTTTTGGATGCGCTTACGACAATTGGAAGACAGGTGATACTCATATTATCCAACATTTCATTCCCATTAAAGAAGGTGTGAAACATTTTTAGCAGAAGCTAAGGAAATTTCATTCCATGATGGAACCCCTAATTCGAAACGAGCTCAAGAAGTCATTGGATGTTCAGATCATTTCAAGGTCAGACATTCTACTTGGGTTTCGAATCTCGTACCTGTCAGAAAGAAGTCTAGTGATATAAGGTTGTGTGTTGACTTTCACAACATTAACCAGGCATTGGAGAAAGATAACTACTCGGTGCCATCAATAGAACAAATACTCCAAATATGGGTCTGAAATGTTCTCGTTGTTAAATGTTTTTTCTAGCTATAATCAAGTGCTAGTGGTAGAACTAGTTCATCTTAAAACCACCTTCAGAACCAAATGGGAAATTTCTTCCTTTAAGTGTATGTCATTTGGGCTTATAAATGTTAGTGCTACTTTTCAAAGGGCAATGGACATTGATTTACATGGACTACTTGGCTAAAGTGTAGTAGTCTATCTCGACGATGTAACTGTATTCCCCAAGAAGATCAGATCATGTGCGTCAGCTGAAACAAATATTTGAGAAATGTAAAAAATATGGGATTTCTCAATCCTAATAAAAGCATCTTTGGTGTGTTAGAAGGCACTCTCTTAGGACACATCATTGAAAAAAGTGGAATCAAAGCTGATCTTGAAATGGTCAAATCTATAACTTAGATCTCGTTGCTAGTAAATAAGAAATATATGCAATATTTCTTAGGGAATGTTAATTTTTTTTGAAAGTTCATCTCTAACTATGCTTAGATAGTTACACCTATATATGAGATGATTACTGAAGATGTGATTTATAAATGGGATAAAAGGGAAAAATATGATTTTGCTCAAATTAAACAAGCTATTGCTAATGCACCTTCATTGTTTAGTCTTGATTATGGAGAAAATTTCCTTATTTGTACTTTTTCCTTGGATTCATCTATTGTGGCCATACTGACTTACAAGGATACTAAAGGAAATGAACATCATGTTTCCCTCATGAGTGTTTTCTTATAGCAGTCAGAGGTAAATTACCTTGCCATTGATAAACAAGCCTATGATGTATATAAGGCAGTAAAATATTTTGAGGCCCTATCTTCTTAAAGTTCACTCGATCAATATATGTGCCTCATCTATCGGTTACGAAACTCTTTATGTAGTAGGAGTTGGGTGAGAATATGGAAAATTTGATGACCTGTTTACAAGAATATGATCTGGATTTTAACCTATTCCATATTATTAAGTATCATGGCCTTTACCAATTTACAGGTAAAGAGAGAGATGCTCCAGAGAAAGAATTTTCAGGTTGGGAGCAGGAAATAGAGATGTACAATCTTGAATAAGTTCCCAAGACAAAATCAACAACACCATGATATTCAAACATATGAAAATTATTAGAGCACAACAACTTTCCCATGCCTCTATAGAACATACAAAAGACATAAATCCACCTTAAATATCTATCCTATCAGCTCGTTCATGAAGTGATTTTCAGAAAGAACCACAAAGCTACCTTGCTAAGATGCCTTAAGCCTCAAGACATAGAGAAGGCACTAAGATATTTGCGTGAAATATGGGCAAGTGGTCACTATGAAGGAAATACAATGACAAATATAGTAATGACGACTAGTTATTACTAGCCCACTTTATTCAAGTATATCAACGCTTATGCTCACAAGTGCCCAAATTGTCAGAGATGTGCCAACTGAGATCAAAAGTCAACCGCCCAACTACTACCAATAGCAGTTGAGGAGCCTTTCCAACAATGGGGACTAGATGTTATAGGATAAATGTTCCCACTTTCATCAAAGAAATATCGATAGATTTTAATAGAACATATGGTTTTACTCAGTGGATAGAAGAAGTTACTCTAAGACAAGTCAATGACGAGGAAGATATCCATTTCTTAAAGAAAAATATTATAACTTGGTTTGGTGTCCCAACATCTCTTGTCTTTGATAATTCGACTTATTTGTGTTCACTAAAACTTTATGATTTAACATTAAAAAATGTTGTTTTACCAAAGCACACATATAACTATCATGCACAGGGAAATGTTTTAGCTAAATCAACAAACAAGAATCTCATTTGTATAATGAAGAAAACCATTTTCTCTAAGAAAAGGAATTGGAAAAATGCTTTGGTAAATGCATTATGGGATAACTATGTAACTCTAAAGCCTTTCCTCAAAACCTCATTGTAGTCCTTGGTATATGGAAAATAATTTATCATGCCTCTGAACCTATATATCCTAGCCTTGCAACTCTCCAAAGAGTCCCAAGGTATACCTTTTCTTCCATTTCAAAGAAGGATAGATACTTTTCTTAAAATTTAGGAAGAAAGGTTCAAAGTGAAAGAAAGATTTTTCATCCATAAAAATCGTGCTAAGCATTGGTTTGACAAAATATATGCAATAACTAAGAGTTTCGATGTGGGGGACTTAGTATTGAAGTGGGACAAGGCCCACAAAGAACACATGAAGTTCCAACCTCTGTGGATTGGTCATAATACTTTCAATCTAAAATCCTTAGAAGGGAGGAGTAACCCTCTTCCTATAAATGACTGAGATTTGAAACCATTTTTCCAATAACACCTCGAAGTTGTGTTTCTTATATATTTTTTCTTTAATTTCTTTTTTCTTTATCGTATGTGTCAATGTTGTGTGTGTCTGTTAATTTGGGTCCCATTACGTTTTGTGTCTTGGTAATTTTACATAAATAAGACCTTGTGTGAAATAGTGCACATATCAAAAGGGCTTTGTGGTAGAATAAAGAGAAAATGTGAAAACCACAACGCTTGCCCATCTGTTAGTTGTTATTCCTTGTTTGGGAAGATTCCATAGGTTGAGCTAAGCTCCTCAATTTCATGTTAAATTCACTTGGTGGGTTATATGCTTATCCAATCTAGCAGAAAAGGATAAGGGGAAAACCTAAAGTGAACAAAACAATATCATAGGTTATATAAATACTTCTATGAAGGGGAAACCTCATTTGCTCTCAATAAGTGAGGATCCCTCTTCTACTCATTAAAAATAATAAATGTCGAAGAATTATCCTGTTAAATAAATAAATAAAGGGTAATATAGGAGAAAGGATTCCTGTGCATGGAGTTAAAACAACTAACTTCACCAGGGTACTCTTCAGGCTCGTTAGTCACGAACGAATGATTGTGCTCCTATACTGAATTCACTAGTGAACTATCTAGGCTTGTTGGAAATGTAGCAACACCAAAGATGAAACTCATAATTTGAATATCTTAAACTTATTTTGCGTTATTACCCCTTCCTATCTTGAAACAAATGTGATATGACATATCTTTTGTGTGTTGAACCAAGTTAAGTGAAGGGAGGGGTTATGTATATAAACAAGTCAAAAAGGGGAATTCAAGGCAATATAATTGGTGAATCAATTCTTCCTGAATGGTTTGCACTTTAACTAAAAATATATTCCTAGGAAAATAAGCTGAAGTTTATCTAATGTGTCACCAAGTGTTTTTGTTGCTACAACAACAACCAAAATTTCACTACATTGAAATTTTGGAGCCTACTCAACCATCACATCATGTTTCCTTCATCATGAAGTGTCATTTTAATTCATTCTATACTTTGAAAGTGTTCTTAATCATTCTTAAGTTTCATCGCATTATTTAGAACATCTCCAGTGCATTTGATGGTCATAACACCTTTGTTTGTTGTACAACGACATCACAATCGCATGCACTTTAGTCATTCCACTTGGGGAGTGTTTTTAAGTTGGCATTTTGATGTGTATTTTTCATTGTTCAAGACTATTTAAGTCTTATTGATGAGTTTGTATGCATTTCACTTGATTTCATCTCTAAAGTTCATTATGTTCACCCCTTGTTCAATCTTCTAGGCTTAAAGAAATTTTGGTAGCACTCGTGAACCCATGAAGGTAAGGAGAACAAAAGTGCACTCTTAAGACTTGATCGTGAATCCTTCATTGTTCTTAAGTGCACCCTACACCATCCAAGAGTGCATACGAAACTCTTAATCCTGATTCCCCTTCCTTTTTCTAAAATTCACCCTCAAAGAATGCCTTCCTCCATGCTGAGCACATGGTGCATCATCGAAGCATGAAGCCCAACTCCTTCATCCTTCACCAATGCACCTTGCACCCTCCTTGACCTTCTTGAGGATATGATAATAGCCCTAAGCCCTAAATCCTAACACTTCAAGCTTTAACCCTGCACCCTGCACTCTCTTTGGCTTTCTTGAGTGCATGAGAACACCCCGAAGCCCAGAGGCATAACTCTTCAGCCTTCAATAGTGCACCGTGCACCCTCCTTGTCTCCCTAGGGCACACAACACACTTGGGAAGCCTGAATGATCTTCCTTCATCCCTCCGACCTACAACCCGATCCCTCCCTTGAGTTATCTTTCTTCTCTTGAGTGCATGAGGCAATGGCCCAAAGCCTTGAGGCTTCGACCCTTCAACTGTTCACCGTGCACCATTATGCCCAGAAGTTCTCGTTTCTCTTCCCAAGCATAGTGTTAAGTCATGAGAAATACATACATGAAACTTGTTAGGAAATAATAATTTTTAGTATGATGTTTACTTTCCATGATTGATTTCTGTTTTGTTGGCATTATTATTCATGTGTTGTCCTTGATGGCAACTCACTTGTAACAGAACTAGTATATGGTAACTAGATCAATTTGCAGGTAAGGTCAGAGGTGTCAAAGTGATGGAGAAAAATAATATAATGATGGGACAAAGGTTTATAGATCATAATCAAAAGTTTGATAAAGGTGAATATTTGAAGATCTATACGTGGGTTCGTCAAGGCCAAGTTTCATATACACGCAAGTAGAAAAAAAAAAGTCACATATATGCTAGCACACTAATTTAATAATACAAAGGATCCTTACCATGGTATTATCCCACAATATTGATCGTAATAATGGTTACTTGATCCCGTCGAAGATTGCCACCGACACTAGTGTAGTTTTGATCCATGGTATTGGCTAAGGCTCTAAATAGATAAGGAGATCAAGATCAATGTGCTAAGTGTGCACACAAATGGGTTTTTGGTGAATACTTCAATCTAAAGTATATTTGAATTGTAAGGCCCATACTTGACACATAGATATGAAATAATTATGCACCGATGAATATAATGATGGATCAAGATCATGAGAGCTTAAATGACTTTCCATTGTATGATCTTCCCATGGATTGACTAGATCTAAGTATTGACACATGTTTTTATCTCTGAATATTATGATCTAGGTCTTTCTGAAGTTCTAAAGAGCTGCACAATTTTAGGTCAAAATTTGCAGATCTGTACGCAAGTTGGTCTCGATGAAGTCGTGTATACACGTAGGTTTGTTTCTTCAAAGTCATGTACATAAAGAAAGGGTTTATGTTCATAAATGACTAAACAACCTGATCTATGATGTTGTATCATTGTTGTCTGTCAATGATGTCCTCATTTGATCTGGGTTGAGTGATAATGTATGAAGTACAATTGATTGAATGATGAAGTTGGATTTGGTTAGATGTTGATTGATTGAAAATATTATTGATGCTACTAGCTATATGAGGGTTCCGTAAGCTAATAGAATATTTTAGAATAACTCTGGTCAACTCTATGTCTAATTCAGAATTACAAGTTTTTAGTATATTGATATTTGTACGTAGGTTTCTCTAGAGAAAAGAGCATATACACGCGGGTTTCCCTAAGTGAAGTAGCATATACATGTTGGCATGTGAATGATTAGGGTTGTAGTTGATTCTGTTTGTTGATGCAGTATTCCAAGTTCAGTTCGTGTTCTGGTTACAATGATCTCACTGTTCTGTTTGAATTAAGTTTGTGTTTGCTTCAGTTGATCTACAAGTTGTGATGTATTAAAGCAGGTGGATCTAGAGTGAAACTTTATGAAACGTGTTCCATGGATGTTGATGGGGGTTGGAGACTTCATTGAGGAAGTTGCAGCTTCCAGCCAGTAGTAGCTAGTACTCAGATGAGGGGGTTGGAGATTTCAGTGGGGAAGTCAAAGCTTCCTGCTAGTAGTGGTTGGTAATCAGATCACGGGGTTGGAGCTCCCTTCCAATAGGAGCTAGAGAATGAGTGAAGGTTGTAGCCTTCAGGAGGTGCATGCCTGCGCACATGAATGAGTCTACACTAGTACAAGAATCTAAGAAGTTTTTGATATTAATAAGTTTGAAGACTAAGATGACAGTAGCAGTGGTTTTATCGCACATTGGGTTTCCACCTTAAATCCCGGTGTTCATGTGTGTTTCTTATGTGTGATACTTTATTATGTTATGATTGTACTTGGTCACTACTAATTAAATGCCTGATAAATCTCTTACATTCTCGTTTAAGTTTAATAGATAAATAATTAGTTTTTTTACAAGTTTACTAAGCATACACTAGTTTCTCTTACAACAGTCACGTACATACATGAGTTGGGTTCAGTAAAGTCACGTACATATTTCAGAAAAGAAAATTATTATTGTGAGTTTTTAAAATACTGATCCACCCCCCCTCTCAGTATTTTTCCCAACAATTGGAATTAGAGCCAATCCTCCAAAATAAGATTGATCTCTTGAAGGAAGATCTCCCAAGATGCACAGTCAAGACAAAACGACATCTATCAGACCACCACTATTCAACGGAAATAATTTAATATATTGGAAGACAAGAATCAGATCCTATCTTGAGTCTCTTGGAGCATATTTATGGGCAATTGTGGAATGAGGTTACCAATATCTCGTTGCAGTTCCTGCAGATAAAGTAGAAAAGAAGACGTATGAAACCAATGCCAAAAATTCCACCCAAAAAAGTGTCGCTCCAGAAGTTTAGGCCCTGAAAAATTGCCAAAAATAGTAAATTATGCTACAATTGAGGAAACTAAAAAACTAAAATAAACAATGGTTCAGTTTGAAGTGGAATAGGTGGGTGTCAACCAATATCGACCTGGATCAACCAAAAACTCATAGAAAAGGAAAAGCATAATGAGAAGTTAGAATGTGAAGTAGTAAGTCTAAAAAAGGAACTTGAGAAAATAAAACTCTGAATCTTAGATTTTCTAAAGGATATGGAATGTTAGATGAAATTATCAAGGTATAGTGCTCTCCTCTTATGAATATATGTCTTCAAAGCTTCAGTCCTCAGCATAAGAATAAATGCATTCCACAGGTAAATCATGTTCACTGTAATCCAAGGATGAACAACAACATAAGCACTAGTCAAAAGGTAAACAAAACCATAAGTTTATATGATCAAAAAAATTTCTTCTTCAATGGACAATGTTTCTCGTGTCATAATTTTGGTCATAAGGCTGCTCAATGTGTTGCATACAAAACCATCATGGGTAGAGAAGCAAGAAAACAAATGAATGAGACAGGAGTCAAGAACAACATATATAATAACTTCTCACCTCTTAAAGATTAAATTGAATGCTCATTTGGCAATAACTTTGGACATGAGGAATCATAATGCAAGAGAAAATTATAACCAACATCTCAAAAAGAGAAAATATCAACAAATCCCAAGGTATGGAAAAGGAAGGAGTTACAGTCTGAAGTATGTGGCATAGAATTGTTTGCATAAGGACAAGAAAATCAATGGTACATTCATAGCGGATTCTCAAAACACATGACAGGTGATAAATATAAACTTATTTCATACAATGCTTTAGAGAAAGAAAATAATGTCACTTTTGGAAATGACTTCATTGTTGTCATTAAGGGTAAAGATTTTATTTTTCTAAACGAAAAGGTTAAAGCTGGTAATGTTATGTATGTTGATAGATTAAAGCATAAATTTTTGAGTGTTAGGCAAATGTGTGACCAAGGAAATGAGGTTGTATTCCGATCAAAATAATGTGTGGTTCGTGAACTTGACACGAGAAAGACCATAATAAAAGGAACTAGGACCACGAGCAATCTTTATATATTGAAAGGTGGCCAAGAAAAATGTGACCTAGGTGAGGCAGAGTAAATTCAGTTATGGCATAGAAGGTTGGGACATCTAAGCTTCTCTCAATTAAGCAAATCAGGTAGGCACAAAGTTTTTCGTGATATACCCAACATCACCCTACCAAAAGTACCATATGTAAGTACCAGAGTTCAATTCAATGCCAAAGAAGGATCAGAAAGTAAGCCTCTTGAAGTTATACATACTAATTTGTGTTGACCAATAAGGAAAAAGTCACCTCGTGGAAAACAATAATATATCTTATTCATTGATGACTTTTCTAGAATTTGCTGGATCGATTTATTGACACAAAAAGATGAAGCATTTGATAAATTTAAAGTCTTCAAAGCATTAGTTGAAAATGAATTAGATCTAAAAATAAAATTTCTCATATATGAACGAGGAGGAGAATCCATATCAGATGAATTCTTTGATTTCTATGAACAACATGGCATAAAAAGACAATTTTATGTAGCTAAGACTCCTCAAAAAACTGGCGTGGTAGAAATAATGAATATAAATATTCAACAAATGGCTTGTGTTATGCTTGATGAGTATGGAACTTTTGACACCTTCTGGGGTGAAAATGCACATACCGTAGTAAATATTCTCAACAAGGCTCATGTTCTTTTGAATAGTGATAAAACTCCGTATGAACTTTGGTATGGTAAGCCTCCCACTATAAAGAATTTTAGAGATTTTGGAAGAAAATGTTTCATAAAAAATAATGATGAAAACATGGTAATTTTGAAGCTATAGCAGATGAAAGAATACTTCTTGGTTACTCATTTAGAAGCAAATGATACAAATCTTACAATAAGAGACTTCAAAAAATTGTTGAATGCATTAATGTTGTGATTGATGAAGCATGCATAGATCCCAAAAAGGTAACATCAGTAAAAGAGGATGATGATGATGAATTCTTTCCCACATCAAATCACAATGATATAGAAGAAGAAACTAATGAAGCAACAGAAGAAGACATATCGGGCAAAGAAAACACTCCATCCAGGTATGCTCAAAACAATCATCCAGAAACTGAAATCTAAGAGAAAAGGAATCTAGGGTACAAACAAGAAGAACCCTTGTAGGATCTCCTACTTATCTAGCCTTATTATCTACTATTGGACCACAAAATGTAAATCAAGCTAGTAATGATGAATGTTGTGTTAAGTCCATGAATGAAGAACTCGATGAAATTGAAAAGAATGATACCTGGGAATTGGTTCCAAGGCCTCATGATAAAAATCTTATTGGGACAAAATGGATATTCAAAAATAAGTTGAATGAAAATGGAGTGGTCATTAGGAACAAATCTAGATTTCTTTGTAAGGGTTATGCTCAACAAGAAGTTATAGACTTTGAAGAAACATTTTCACCAATATCCAAACTTGAAGCCATAGGAATGTTTCTTTCAATTTCAATTTTTCGACATTTCAAAGTTTATCAAATGGATTTAAAATCTTCTTTCCTTAATGGAGATCAAGAAGAAGAAGTATATGTTGAAAAACCAAAAGGATTCATTTTGGGGAATGATAAAAAACTTGTTTGCAAACTCGAAAAGGATTTTTATGAGCCAAAAAAAGCTTTGTGGGCATGGTATTATCGTCTTGAAAAATATCTTCAACAACAAGGTCTCACAAAATAATCCGCAGACAAGAACTTGCACACAAACATTGAGGATGATAAACTGCTAATTATTGTTGTTTATGTTGATGATATCATATTTGGTAGTAATGAAGAATCTATGAGTCAAAACTTTTCTTCTATTATGCAGCAAGAATTTGAAATGTCTTTACTTGGGAAACTAACCTATTTTCTTGGTATACAAGTGCAATAAGAAAAAGATGGCATCATTCTCTCATAAACAAAATATATCAAGCATATTATGAAGTATGGGATGGAAGATTGCAAACCTGTATGTACTCCCATGATGACAGGATGTAGCCTCAGTTTTAATGATGTTTCTCTTGCAGTAAACCTACCAAAGTACATATCTATTATTGGAAGTCTGCTTTATCTACTAGGTACTAGACCAGATATCATCCATGCATATAGGATTGTTGGACATTTCTAAGCCAATTGAAAGGAATCACATCTTCAAGCAGTAAAGAGAATATTCAAATATCTTCAAGGAACCTAGTAATTTTATCTATGGTATCCTAAAGATGCAGACCTTATCCTTCATGCATACATGGATTCGGATTGCACTGGAAATGTTGATGACCAGAAAAGCACTAGTGGAGGTGCATTTTACATGGGGCCCCAATTGGTATATTGGTTCAGCAAGAAACAAATTTCCATTGCCTTATCTACGATGGAAGAAGAATTTGTGGCTGTTTCATCTTGTTGCACAAAACTTCTTTGGATGATGCAAACATTACAATATATACATATCAATTTTTCTCCATCCATCTCCATCCCATGTGATAATACAAGTGCTACTAGTATTTCGAAAAATCTTGTTATGCACTCCAAGACCAAGCATATTCAAATTAAGTATCTCTTTCTATGAGAACAAGTTCTTGAGAAAAATGTTAAATTGGAGTATGTTCCCTCCAAAGAAAAAGTTTCTAATATATTTACTAAACCTCTTCCCAGACAAGAATTTGAATATTTCAGACATAATATGGGTGTTGTCTTTGTCTCATTTTGTTGTTAATCTAGTCTACTTAGTCTATAGGTGAAAATTCAGAAGGTTGCTTCCTGTATGCTGGTTTCATGAAATATAGTCACATATATACACGAGTTTCCTTGTAGACAGTCACGTATGTTTTTCTCTGATAAAAAAACAATGGGACAGACTCAAGATCAACCTCTGACATGCTACTGATAGCTATGATTTGATTTTTCTTGGTCTAGTGTTGATGGGTATAGTTTGTTGATATGGTATTGAGTTATGTTTTTCTCATTGATATTTATCTGACCAATGAGGATTCTTTGATGAATGAGTTGTTGACAATGAACATGTAGCACAAGTTCGATGGGAGCATTAGCCCTACAGAATATAATGCATTGTTGGCATTATGGTTGGTGAATTATGCTAATATTAATCTATATTTTGGTCTCACTTATTAATGTAATATCTGTCATTTTATGTGAAGGTCACGTGGAGACCTATGATGTAATAATTGTCATATTTAGTCATGTATGGACTTTTGAGGTCATATAAAACATGTAATCCCACTTGGTTGGGTGGTTGAGTAAAATATGTATCCCCACTTGGTCAGGTGATTGATGTAAGTATGAGTCCTAGGTGATAGGAAGGTCATACTCAATTGAGTTATAGAGTCATGTTCTTCATTTCAGAATATTTCTGAAGATTCACCATGTTCTCAAGGGGAGCATGGACAATATAGTGCAAATCAGATCTAAAGGGGGAGATTTGGTCCAACCATTTCCCTTGATGTCAAAGGGGGAGAGTATATTGGTGTTTGAATAATGGTTACTTGATGTATCTAACAGGTTTCTACAGGCTGAGGTGATCAATACCAACTTGGTTTCCATCAAGTCCAAACGGGGGGATTGTTGGCATTATGATGCATGTGTTTTCCTTGATGGAAACTCACGTGTAACAGAAAAAGTATATGGTAACTAGATGAATGTGCAGGTTAGTTTAGAGGTGACAAAGTGATGGAACAAAATAACAGAATGATGGGGCAAAGGTTTACAAATCATAATAAGAAGTTTGATAAAGTAGGATATTTGAAGGTCTATACGTAGGTTCATTAACGCCAGGTCACGTATACATGACGTTACAAAGAAGCAAAGTCACGTACATGTTGGGACACTAATTCAAGAATACCAAGGGTCCTTACCATGGTATTAACCCACAATATTAAGTGTAGTAACAATTACTTGATCCCGTCCAAGATTACCACCATCACTAGTGTAGTTTTGAACCATGGTATTGGTTAAGGCTCTAACTATATAAGGAGGTGAATACCAAAGTTACAAGTGTGCATGTGAAATGGTTTTTGATGAATACTTCAATGTGAAGTATATTTGCATTGTAAGGGCCATAGTTGAAACTTAGATTTGAAATAATTATACACCGATGAATATAATGATGGATAAGAGTAATGAGACCAGAAATGGCTTTCCATTGTATGATTTTCTCATGGATTTACTAGATCTAAGTATTGACATACGTTTTTATCTCTGAATAATATGATGTGGTTCTTTCCGAAGTTCTAAAGAGTTGCGCAATTTGAGGTCAAAATTTGCAGATTTGTATGCAGCTTAAGTCGTGTATACACGCAGTTTAATTTCTTCTAAGTCACGTACATAAAGGAATGGTTATTTCTTAAATGACTAATCAATCTGATCAGTGCTTGTGGTGAAGTAAAATTATGAGTGCAAACACAAACAATTCCTCTAGCCTGATAATGGGTCTAGCCACAACTGATAGATTCTATGGAATATTTCCTTAGGTTAGAACCAATTGAGAGGGCCTACCTCTTAGTATGCTTATCCTGTTTGATGATGTCCTTGCTTGCTCACTCCAGCTATCTCTCGTTTCCTTCTTCAAACACTTGAAACAAGTAAACAACACGAAACAACAATCGTGATAATAGACAAATTGTAATTCAACCTACTTTACAAGTCAAGAAACATTAAGCCATAAACATGTAAGATGACACATCAAGTATGAAATCAATTGATAGTTTCATATATATTGAATCAAGAATAGATTACAACCATTGCCTTGGCGTTTCCTTTCTCCTCCGACAAAACCAGGTTCCCACACACTTTTGCTAACATTCCATGATGGCCTCAACAGTAATAGTTTTACGGCTCTTCCCCTTAGGCTTCACACTAAACCAAATTCACACTTCTTCCTCACACAACTAGAGAGCTACAACTATGAATAGCTTGTTGTTTACTCCAAACTTAATTAGCACTAGCACACCAACATTAACACTTCAACACTAGCTAGTGTTTGGGAAAAATGTTGGTTTATATATCATGAATGGATGGGAGATGGTTCCTATTCTCATCGAAGAAAATCTTATCTCTTTAGGTAGTTTCATACTTATAGGGGAAAGAAGCCCAAACTGACATCTTCGACTCCATTCAGCTCAACCATTTAGCAAACTTCTTTTACGAAGCTTGTAGAGCTAGAAGCTTCAGCTCCTTATTTAAAAAATGTTTCAAAAGAGGATCGATGTGACTAAAACAAAGCTTAGTCACTCTGGTTGGAGCTAGGGACAGTGTTAATCCCTTCATATCGGCATGAGGATGACAAGGGTCATTAGCGTCAGCCTTGTAAACTGGGAAAAATAGAAGATTTTTGGGAAATGATGCAAAAGGGAATTGTTTTTCTCATGAAGAGGGACACAATGGGAGTTTCTTCATGAAGGGAAAGCATGTAGGGTTCACTGTAGAGGTCCTCCAAGATCAAGGAACAGGGAGTACAGGGATAGTGTTAATCCCTACATATCTGCATGAGGAAGACAAGGGTCATTAGCGCTGGTCTTGTAAACTGGGAAAAACAAAAGATTTTTGGGAAATGATGCAAAAGGGAATTTTTCTGCTCATGAGGAGGGACACAATGGGAGTTTCTTCATGAAGGGAAAGTATGTAGGGTTCACTGTAGAGGTCCTCCAAGATCAAGGAACGAGGAGTATAGGGACAGTGACAAATTTTGTGTAACAAATGTCCCCTAAAGCGTGAAGGCCGAACTAGAGTGAGGGTTGAAATGCTTTATGAATCAGTGTGGGGAACCAGAGTCTGTCGTTGTAAAACCTACAAGCAAGTATAGATACATAGACATAACTGAAAACTCTATAAGATGGTACATGAATTGTGGCATGGCGTGGCCATCTAGAGAATGATCAAATAACTAGATCCAAGTATGTGCACAGCCATCCAATAAAGAGGATCATATCAAAACCAAGGTATGGTCGTAGCATCCAATAATGAGAAGGATCACATCAGGTAACTCATGGTATGGTCATAACCATCCATCTGAAAGAGACATGTATATCAACATATTCATGTCACACCACTTTGCAACCTAGACTTTTGTAATCTGAGCCCAGGGTCTTCTGCTTCGGCATGACCCGATCAAAGTACAAATTCTGACATGTGAATAGATGTGTGGATGTCGAACATGCTAGCAAGTTGCTTGATTACTAGTCAATGATGGAAACTGTTAACAAGCATGAGAGAAACCACCAATAATGGCAATGGTCCTCAAGGTACTATCAGCACAATCAATAGAATGTGAATAGAGGAACTGAAGTCCAACACCCGTAAAATCACTCAATCGAAAGCCAATGATGTGAACTTGTTGTCAAGTGTGAAGAACTTGCCATTAGGGCATGCAAGCTCTAAGGTACTGGAAGGGAGTTTCTCGGTCAACTTCCCAGATAATGAGTTGAAGTCGACAGGAAGCGACTGTGTCGAAGGAGGGCCATAATGTATCCCACATCATTGAGACGAGACAAAAGGATGAAAAATGATTTTGGATGATACAGAGAATTGGAGGTAAATGTAATTGCAGAAGGACAACTCTTGAACATATCGGTGACACGACTGGAAGTTTCGTAGCTTTTGGATCCATAGGACCGGTGGTCATGATGATGTGGCAGGGATCACATGGAAGGCAAAAATGAATAGCCCAACCCAGGAAGGTCAATGATACAAAGGAGGATATCCCAATCCGACACGAAGTAGAAAGTGTCATGTTCAAGAGTGAGCTACTGATGCAACTAATTAGATTTCCAAATTCCCCCTCACTATTTCTGGCAGGTACCCCAATTATTTTTTAAATCGTAAGCTTGAAGGGAATAGCATATGCTTGCATGATAACCTCATCCTTTGGATGAATCTAACCTAGTAAGTTTAGCAAGCCCTAGGAAGGATAATAAGCTCATGTTTGTCTCCAACAATGGTGCAACTCAATATCTTTTTCATGTTTAGAGAGTTTGAAAAAGACACGGACAAGAAAACTCCACACGGTCCCTTTTCGTACATTGGTGCCTCTTGAGCCCGAAAAGGTAGAACACGATACTTGAGAGAACCACTTGACCATTTCAGTCAAGGAGTACCTTTTTCGTAAATAGTGCACCCCAGTTCGAAAAAGGGGTAAACTTATATTGGGCACACAACATTTCTCATCCATTAACGAGTTCTAAACGACAAGGGCTCCGCTATCTTTTTTCTTTTAAAGGGTTGAAAAAGAGATTGAAAGTAGACCCCCGTTTTATACTCTTTTACGAGTAAAAAGGGAAAAATACTCGACAATCTTTTCATAGGATTTTTAACAGTCAAGAAAAGGGGTGAACTGTGACTCGGCATCATCGTCGAACATCCATCGCCTGTTGTTGCACAAAAGCGTAAAGTGCATTATCCAATTCTTGAGGAAAAATAGGTCAAAATATTCATAAAAACCTAATATTTCGTGAATGATTGAATAAAAATGAGGAAAAGTAAATATTTTTTACCATTTACCATTTTACCTTGCTATGAAAGAATTTTTACTCACTTTTATCCTAATTGTTCTAGGGCAGATTTCGGTAGATCCATGAGGTCATTCGTCAATCCACCAGTTACATGTAAGAGCCAAAGCCCTAAGCTTCATTTACATGCCATTTATTCCTGTTTTTAACCAATATCAGTATTTTTGAGGGAGGATTTATCAAAACTTTTTCACCCTCAATCGGCACGAGTTCTAGGCACAGAATCGCACTGACTGAGGGTAATTAACATGACCTATCATGCTGTTGGTGCAACTATTTTTAAAACAAACGCGTCAACACCGTGAATAGCGGAAAACCCTATTTCCTCTTAAAACCACCATTGAAACTTGAAGTTTATAGGCCAAAAATTATTGTTGACTCAAATATATGGCTTTTGCAGGAAAGAATTGCTGAAAATGGTAGACTGGAAAGAACGGGAGCACGAGGATGTGGACACCCAGGCACTAAATGATCCAAATTTCCTGGAAGCTTTGAGGGCCTGTGGGCTCCTCAAATTATTTCTCACGCCAGGGATGCGGGCCCAACCTGAGTTGCTTCAGTACCTGATTAGTCTTTTGGACATAAATCAGGAGATATCCATCATTAGTGACCAGAAGCTAGAGTTAGAAGCTTCAGACATATATTTCATCACAGGACTATCCTAAAGAGGGGAACTAGTCAACTTATACGGGTCACGACCGATTGGGGCAAGCATATCCATGTTTCTTGACAAACATTGCCCTAAAGCCCTCAAATCCAAGAGTGGGAAGATTGAGATTTCCATTGTTTAGGATCTAACACTGAGAGTGCTACTATTGACTATTAAGAGAGTGGCAGGGTCCCAGGCAATGCACGAGACTAACAAGTCAAAGTTCCTGTATGCTATCGACTACACAACACTAATGATCTTCAACTAGGCAGAGGCCATGAAGATCAACATAAAACGCCAGCTGACCAAAGCTAAGGCGGTGAATCTGAAGCAATTTTTCTTCAGATCCGTACAAGTGACATTTTTCTTGGAACAGGTGCCACTGTTCCAATACTAGTTGACTAAGGTAGATGCTCCTATGCCACGTGACCTGCAGATGGCCCGTTGGAGTCATTTTATGCCCAGGATCACTAGGAGCCAACACATGTTGTACAAACCTACATTCGTTTCATGGTTACGACAACAAAATGTCATCTGGAGGACTGGACATACAGTGGCACTGACTTCTGTGGAGATCCAAACATGCCACTACCAGATGGAGAGGATTTGACGATGAAGGTAAAACATCAATTTTTAAATTTTGTGATCTTTAAATTATTATATTTGTGTGTGTGTGTGTGTGTTTATAACATTTCTCTTTGTTAATGCAGACGTCCGACCAGAGCGTGAGGAACCTTGAGGGGTTGACTCGTGGTATCCCAGAGTATGCTTGGGTGGGAGACATTCCTCACTAGTACAAGAGACACACAGTGGGAGTATCAGATCAGATCCACCAATTGCTGACTCATGTTGCATGAGCCGTGTTATGCTACCATGATCACCATGCTAATTAGTTCTTAGGTCTAGCATTTACACTTTCTGAGGCCTGCATGCGACGGATATATGAGGCCTGCGAGCCGTCGATGTTATTTTGGACACACATATTATTTTTTTGGGTTTTGATGTATCAAACATTATCACCATCTATATATATATATATATATATATATATATATATATATATATATATATATATATATATATATAGATATATAGATGTTGTATTTTCTTGCTTACTATGGTACAAATGGTTTGTTTTATATTTTCACATGTTTCGTAAATGTTTATCCAACAAATAATTAGCTAATGCATCTGTCAATGTATTCATGCATCTAGGAATATGATGATATGAAATGTAATAAAAATGCATTTCCAATAGACGAATACAGAGACACATTCTCAATATTTGAGGGTTTCTGACGGAATATTTCCCGTTGAGTTGAAGGATGACAAGCTGTGAATCCAGGCTAACAACCAACTCTCGAATGTCAAGAGCAATGGCTTCTGATAATAGTTCGATGAACGCACTGTATTCAGCATTGTTATTTGTTGTATGACCTAAGTAGATACCTTGAAGGTTAATCAACTCACCATTAGGGTCATAAACAGCCCATGCCACGGATGATAGGTTTCGGGTAGTATGACAAGAACCATTAAGAAAACTGACGTGGGAAGCCACGGACATCTGCAAAGTAAGCAAAACATAGTAAACAGAAAACTTGTTTGAAAACTAACACACCAAACCATACTACACAAAAATGAATGACACACTAATGTACATAAGTAACCGTGCAAGATGACCTAAGCATAGTACTTCTTGAGGTAAAGCCCATTTCGAGGCTTGTCCATAGGATTGCCTTCATAATCAATAAGCTCATAGGCCCATTTTTACAAAAGACATTTCACAATGTAGGGCCCATGCTACATGGGTTCAAACTTGCCTACCCTAAGCTTACCATTAGCTTGGCCATACAGTAAGACCAAATCACCCTCAAAGAACGCACGAGGAGAGACTGACTAATCAAAATGGGACTTAACCCATTTCTTTTGTGCTTCAATAACCAAAGCAGTGATACGATGAGTCTCATCTAGTCCTTCTAAATATAAATGTGCTCTTCCTGAGGTGATGTTTCGCGGAGAAGCTCGGTAGCTAGCTTTAGTGAAGGAATCTCACATTCAATCGGCAATGTTGCTTCCATAATGTAGACTAGCTAGAATGGTGTGAAACCAGTTGCATCTTTGGTTAAGGTTCGGTAAGCCCATAGAGCTAAAAATATCATTAGATGCCAATTTGACTTGTACATCCCAACAGTACGTTGAAGCATTGTAACCAAAACCTTATTCAAGGCTTCAACTTGGCCATTGGCCTGAGGGTAATATGGGGTTGAGCCATCGTGGCTTAAACCCAACGTGGATGTCAGCTGAGCCATCATGTAATCTTTGAAATGAGAGCCATGGTCTGTGACAATGGCTTGAGGTATGCCGAACCTAGAAACAACATGATTGAAAAGGAATTGAGCTACTGTTTTACGTCTGTAGAGTATGTAGGCATTGCTTCGGCCCATTTGGTGAAATAATCCACAACAATGATAATATAGACATGCCCCCCTCTGAACAAGGATTGCATGTCATATAATTGTTTCCCCATTTAGCAAAAGTACCAATAGTAATGACGGGGTGTAGGTGAGTGGGTGGGGCGCGCATCTTGCATTGGTAAATTTGACATTCATGGCACTTGCGAATAGTAAGGATACAGTCCTTGAAAATGGATGGCCAAAAATAACCAGCACAAAGGATTTTTTGAGTGATAGCATAGCCAAACATATGACCACCACATGCCTTGGAGTGGCAGTCATTGAGAACTCTTTTAGCCTCCTCGAGAGTAAGGCATTGGAGAAGAACAGAATTGACATTGCCACGGTATAAAGTATCGCCAATAATACGGTAGGGTTGGGAGTGATGCTGAATCCTTCGGTGATAATCCTTAGTCAACGCAGATCGGAACATGGATGTATGGAGATAAATGATGATATCATAGTACCATCGATCAAGGGTGTTGATCAGGAAGAGAGTCTCATCCAGGAGATCTTCATCTACACCAGTAGGGAGAAACTTAGAACGAAGGGAACAAATCAACTTGGCGAAAACAAGTGACTTCTTAGATTTGGCAGTAGTAAATATCAAATCAAATTCTTGAAGGATGACAATCCATTTAGAATACTTTCCCCTAGAAACTAACGAGTTAGGATGTAGGTCATGGGGTTGCATTCAGAAATCACCATAGTCGTGCATAAGAGGATGTAGTGGCGAAAGCGGTGAAAAGCTTGGATGGTAGCCAAAGTCAAATTCTCGACATGGGCATAACGTGTTTCAATGTCAAGGGGATTACGAATAAGGTAGTAGATGACATGTTCATTGCCTTTGTCGTCGTCTTGGACCAAGACCATAGCAATGGTGCTAGGGGCCGCAACTGGGTAAACGAAGTAATCTCTATAATAATCCGGGGAATGCAATAAAGGAGCATTTACGAGGATAACGTTAATATCATCGAAATATTTTTGGGCAACCTCTTCCCATACAAAGGGTGTTCCTTGTTTGTGCAACCGGGTAAATCCTGTAGCTAGCCCAACATAATTGGGTATAAAACGACGGAGAAAATTTGCCTTTCCTTGCAGGCTCTGGAGTTGGTGCAATGAAGATGGAGGGGGTAAATTTACAATGGCCTTGACTTTAAGCTGATCAAGGTGAATACCATCCTTGGAAATGTTAAAGCCAAGGAGTTTTCCGGATTCTACACAGAAAACACATTTATGTGGGTTGAGTCGAATGTTGTAGTGTCTACAACAAAGAAAAATCTACCGAAGATGGTTAGGGTGATATTGGCGTTTAGGAGAATGAGCATGAAGGTCATCCAAGAAATGCTGGACAATGTTGCGAATATTGTGAAACATGTTAGCACTTGGATTGAACCTCAGGTTGAAGGAAGGCAAGGCCAGGGTAACCACAAACCACGCTTAGCCAAGTAGTTAGCCCTACTAGGCCAGGAGAGGGCTCTCTCCATAAGGATCTCAACTGAATTGACTGGATCTAGAAATTTATATTAGGATAGGTATATTAGCACAAGGTTTGATTTTATTTTGAAGGGTTTTTCTAGATCAGGAGGAGCCAAATAGTTAGGGCAAAGAAATTAGGTTAAAAATGCAGGGTGTTTAATGGGGCAAGGTAGGTACAATAATAAAAACCTTAGGGTTTGATGGATTCGGTGAAAATATAGATGAGGAGCTAGGAAGAGCATGTAAACCTCATGGATTCTTCCTCAACTGAAGAAAACACAAACTGTGAAATGTCTACCCAAAACAGAGCATAAAAGTTATGGATTCTGCCTTTCAGACTTGTATACATTCAGATAAAGAGTATGAAATAATGAAATGGATTCAACAATACATTTTAACACATGAAAACATAAGAAAAAATGAACTGAGCATGATACCACATGGATCCCAAAGAAATAGCTACATTTTTCATTAATCTCCTGTTGTAACTGGTACAAAATGATGTCTATCAAAGCCTAAGCATCCCACTGAGTCCAACCATTTAAAATGAGAATGAAAAAGAATATATAGACCTCAATTCAACCTCCTCCCATCCTCAGGGGTCGAATCCCTAAGATGAGGAACTAATCCATCAAAATCTGAACAAGAAACTGGAATCTAAGCAACCCTAATAACTTGCCTATAAAAGGGAGGGAACTGGTTCATTTGACTTCAAGAGAACTTTTGATCCAATGAATCTCCCCTCCAGTAACTAATATTCATCTTATTTACATGCCTAGTCACCATTTACATCAGTAAGAACATCATCCATGAGGGAAAACCCAAAAATTACAGTCATGGCACAGTAAAGTGAAAATTTAGCAGAAAGTTGTCCTATGCGCAGTGCGAGAAGGCTATGTGCAGCACTTTTTGCAGGGCCATTTTGGAGGCTTTCCCAATGTCCAAAGTGATCTCATGATAGCTCATTAGAAATCCTGTCCTATATACTTTTGAAATATAACTTTAGTTTCCCATTTAGAGTTGATTTTACCCCTCAAAAACGATTTCTCCCAAGACTGCTTATATGTGCAACACCATGGTCAAAAAGAGGGCATAAAGGTCATTTTTTGGGTGTTTTTTGAGCCTTTGACCAACCAGTTTTGCTCCAAAATCATAGAAAATGCATAGGGTGCATGATTACATCATTAGAAATCCAATGGTGGTCTTTGTTTTGTCATTGGATGCTCCTAGGAAAAGTGCAAAGCCAGTGGCGCTGCGCATAGAGCCAAAAATTCTGTGTCAAAAACTGCTAAATTCTTCAAAAATGCAAAAATTCTCAGAAATTGGTCAAAATTGCTCAAAATTTATGGGAGACCACCACCATCAAGTTTCTAGGTCAGCCAAGGAAGCTTCAAAAAGCAACCTAATCCTATCACCCTCTTTTTTTCCTTTGAGGGTTTGTTTTAGCCTTGTCTTCATTTGCTTGACTCTTATGTTACAAATCTTGTTCTTAGTCCTGTAATGGTGAGTCATGTACCTCATGATTTGATTGTCCCTGTTGGCCCTTTTTAGCGGCTTCTCCAAATGAAAATTGACCCTGTCAAGCTATATTTCTCTATCCTCCTCAATCTCCCTTTCAAGCCTCTGTTCTATAGTCAAGGTGGCTGGGGTCTTTTCCTCTTGCATTACTGATTTGCCTTTATCATCTTTCCTCTTTGCCTTGAGAAGTTCTAGCTCCATGAGGACCTATTTGTCACTTAGTTGCTTGTTCTCTTGCTCAAGTTATGAAATTACATACTTAGCTCTCGCTAAGTCGTCCATTAGTGCTTGTATCTGTGAATTTTTTTCTTTATGATTATATTTTCATTTGTCGCCTCATCTTGAGCCTCTAAGTCAACTATCTCAATGCCATGATGAATGTGTGGTTGTTCTGGTTCATCATGTTCCATCAAATCAAATTCCCTTTCCTCTTCATCATTGAGGCTTTCCTCTAACATCTTTTCCTTCCCTTTTTGCACCTGTTGCACCTGTTGTGTTGATGAAGAAGGCAAAGCCCCTTCCACCTTTTGTGGAGCAAGCATTCTCGTATGAGCTAATGAAGAAGGCAAGGCCCCTTCCACATCAGGTGGAGTAAACACTTGCATATCCACTGCAAACAACTTTCTAGCCCCTCTCTAATAATTCTACCTCCCTTATGTGGTTTTCTCTGATTCTGAGGTTCATCTTCCATGCTTTCACTACCAGTGTTTTCCTCCTCCTCATAATCTTTATTCTCTTTATCCATGTTTTTGAGTTTGAAGCTTTAGAAACCCTAGAAAAGGTAACCAGGAAGTGGGAGTTATGGTGAGTAGGGATAGGGGAAGGGGAGAGGAGTTTGTGTGATGCAGGAATGAGATATGTATGATGTGAGAGTGAGAAAGGGGGGTATTTTTTAGTGGGGACTATTTTGTAAGTAGGGGTTTAGAGATTTTGTTTGGGGACTAGGGTATAGGGGATAAGTGTATTTGATAGTAGGGAATATGGAATAAGGATGATATTTAGGGATATGACAATAAGATATGGTAATGAACATGAAAATGATAAGCCTAGGGTTTAAAAATTTTAATAGCGAACAAGCTCAAAAATCTTGAGATGAGTGCTGGGAGGACAACTTAGGGAGTATACTTACTTGTTTCAGCCTCTAGGTAGCAAAGGAGCGATTTTGGATGCTTTTTTAGGGTGATTTTGGTGTTTTCTGGCCCTATCCATAGCGCCGTGTATAGGTGCACAACACCCTATTGTATGCACAGCACTGTGCAAAAATACACAAGTGCACAGGCTCTATGCGTAGTGCTCCATCATATGCGCAGTGCCCCGCTTAAACGTGCCCTCCAACTTGCCCATTGATTTTGATTGCCTTCCCGATGTCCAAATTGAGCCCATGATATGTTGTTCAAAATACCTCTCTCTTAGCTACACAATGGACCTATCAGGTACTGAAAATGATCAATTATAGTCTGTGAAAGGTCAATTCTCCCAATACTGGTCAAAAAGTGTAGAATGAGGGTGCCACAATGAAGTGTTCTCTTGCAGGAAACTTTTGGAGGTCTTCCTCAACTCCAAATTGAGATCATGATAGCTCATTGGAATGATATTTCTCTCTAGTTATCAGTTGACTCATCAATCATCTCATTTGGACAATCCAGCTAGAAGAAAAATTGATTTTCCCAAAGTCACTATAGAAGTGCAGCAACTCTCTTGTGGAAATTGTATTTTTGACATTTCTCTAAAACCATGACACCTATGTAAATATTGAAGGATTTTTTTCATGATTTGCCTATGGTGGACAAAAACCTCTCTCAAGTTTTCCAAATTCATCCTTGTTTTGTCTGAAACATAGTTTGAAGAAATACGGGCCCTATGTGTGGCAAATGAGTTGTCCCTTGGAATGACTTCTTGAAAAATGATGGAGACATGATGTATATGAGTTTGGAATGGCCTCATACTTGTTTAAATGACCTCCCTTATGCCTCCTCCACTCAGATGTCTCTGATTCCATAGCCAACCCTAGCTAAGTGGGAGAGGAAATTAGGGTTTAGTGTTGGTAAAACAAGGGATTTGGGAAATTTATAAGAGTGAAGGGAAATAAAGGGGATAGGGGGCTTCTAAATTCATAGGAAAATTTTGGAAGGTAGGGAGTGATGTTAGGAAGTAGGGGAAACTAGAATTTCAAGGATTGAGTGAGAGGAAGGGGTCCAAAAGGGAAAAACACAGGCCTAGTCAAGAAAAGTGTCAAAAGCGTAGCAATAAGCTAGGGTTTGTAGAAAAATGATGATTTTGAGGGATAGGAGTGATGGAAGGTGTTTAGAAAGGTATATTAAGGATAGGGGAAGGTGTAAGAGCATCAGGATACAAATTTTGTTGATGATTTAACCTTAAAGGTCAGGAAACCAAGAAAAATGCCCTCAAAACCCTAGGAGAGGGAAATGAGAGCAATGGGCATGGGAAATGGTCAAGGGAGGTAGATGGAGTGTAGGTGAGTGAGATATTGATGGATAAGAGTGAAAATTAGCCTCCCCTTAGTATTTGATGGCCTTTATACCTTGTTTGGATTTTCAAAATTAGTCTTGGGACCTACTTTTTCTTTCTCAAACTTGACTTGTCTTTTACAATTTACCTTTGGACTTGATCTTTTGATTTGATCTACTTGGTGGATTTGGAAACATAATGAATTTGAAACTCTTCATTTTGGATGATGGAACTTTGAACTTACAACACTTGGAACCATGAGAACTATTACATATTAAAACCATAAAATTACATTTTTGCTTAAATATTCAAATGACAAACTATTTTTCTGATGAAATCTTGTTTATTCTTACTCCCTCACTTGCTGGTATTTTATGCAGGGGATGGTGTTTTAGTGGACCTTAGGAACCTTAAGATCTAATGGAGAATTTGAATGGTTTTAACCATGATGAAAAGGATTGTCATGATTGATACAAATGGCATGATAAGAATAACTTTATGAATGATGTACAGTCAAAAAGATATGAAACTATACCAGCAAGTAATCACATTTAGGGAAGAGTGATGTTTTTGACCTAGGACTACCATCAGTGACTAATTTTTTTCATGACCAAGTGGAATGATAAAAAAATTCTGAGTGGGATCCTTAAAACGATATGAAAAGAGGATTTTTGATCACTGATGGCAGTATGCAAATACTAATTCTAACAAAACACATAGGACATTACCCGCTGAAATGCAGCCCTAGCATTTTTGAGGCTGAAAGGGAGCCTTTTGTATGCGAACATACCCCATGGATAGATAAAAGCTATCTTTTCTTGATCGACCAGTGCAATGTTAATCTGGTTGTAACCAGAAAAACCATCCATAAAGGAAAAAAATTCACTCCCAGCACATTCATCAATGATCTGATCAATGAAGGGAGTAGGGTAGTTATCATTAGGATAGGCACAATTGAGATCACGATAGTCAACACAAAGATAGATCATGCCTTGTTTTCTTGTCACCGAGACAATATTTGACACTAAATCTGTAAGAGAGATGGGATAGATGAATCAAGTTTGACAAGTTTTTCAACTTCACCCTTGATAGCGGTGACCTTTCTAGGGTTCACTGGGCGGAGCCGTTGGCGAACGGGCTTCACGTGAGGATAAGTTGGTATTTCATGCACACAATGCTAGGATCAATGCCAAGCATTTCTTCGTAGGACCATGCAAACACATCACGGAATTCTTGAAACAGATGAGTATAGCTCTTGATCTCATCCGGAGAACAAGATACCCCGATATGGACATGTTCAATGATACCAGGCTTGATAGAAATATCAATCAGCATAGTTTGGGTAATATTAGCCAAAGCTCTTTCTGACCATACTTCATGAGTCATGATCGGTGGCAGAAGCGGGAGGGAAGGAAACAAAGAAGAGAACTCTTTGAAATTGGTAGACGTGACCGCCGAGAAAGGCAAGAACAAGGAATGATAATGAGTGTCGGTCCAAGCTGGTTCCTTGAGAGACATGACTTCCATGATACCTTCATCACTAAGGAAGGTCTCGTCTAAGGGATCAAGTGATTCCAAAGTGCCAAGCCACAAGGATTAAGAATACGTATCGAGAGAGGTCTTCGAAACAGAAGAATTAGAGAATGCGGGACTCGAAGATGAAACAATTTCCATGTAATTGATTTCGGCAGGACTAAGCGGCATAAATTCACCCCAAGTATCAATAAAATCTAGTGAAGGGATGACCCAAGGGTCAGATTTGACTGAGATTATGTTGATATAGGCAACATGAGGAGGTGGGAGTGGAAAAAGTCTCATTAAGTCAGAATCTTTGAAAAGACTTGCCCCCACACTCTCATAGGGAGCACCAGTGTGCTTGACGTAAGGAAAATTAACATCCGAGGAGGAAGAGGCAAAAAAGGACAGTTGGTCAACAGTAACAATCTTCCCTTGATGGGGAAAATGAATCACACATAATAGGGAGGAGGTTACAGCATGCATAGAATGGGTCCAACTCTAGTCGAGTAGAAGATTGTAATTGAGATTAGTGTCAATAATCTCTACCTCGAATTGTACTGTCTTTCCCTCCAGAGTAATGGAAAGGTTAGGTAAGACACCGAAGGGTCATGAATCGCGCCCATCAAAAGCTTCCAAAGTGTTCGGGGATTGGTTCAAAGAAAGAGAACCAATGGCCTTCTAGCATGTGATTGACATGATGCAAGTGGAAGCACCTTCATTGACAATCTTGTGGATGGTATTCTCATTGATGATTCCTTGAATGAGAAAGGAAATCTGATGAGGCAGGCATGGAACATGGTTCTCTACATCAAAACATATCAAATTTGAATTGGTGGGATCAATACCCCTGATAGTTGATAGCTGATAACCGATGGAGCCTAAGCCAAATCCTCAACAATATTGTAGTGCTGAGTGGCTCGGGCATTGGGATGGTACGAGGATTTCCTTAGCACACCTCGAGAGGGTGGCTGTGTAAAAGAATTAGGGTTAGGGCGCTCGATATGAAGAGGGCTAGAACTCAAGGCAGAAGAAGAAGGGGTGGCTTCTTTCTATTTCCCATCTGTCGGAGCAGGAGTCTGGTAATATTTTGATCTAGTAGCCACATTAATAGGCATACTCATCATGAACACTTGAGATCTTGAGGAAGTGGATGATTGAGGTTGGTCTACCATTTGGGTCTGCTGAGTTGGAAATGGCTCTTTGAGTACGACTAAGGTCCCTTTGAGCAAATGACTAACTTCAGATCATCGGGGATAATCCTTGGTGTAGTGATCCTCCTCACAAATGAGATAGTGATACTTAGGTTTCCATTGTGAAGATTCACCAGCACATGATTTGGTAGGACCTTGTTTTCGGGCATCAACTTTACCCTTGCCTTTGCCTTGCTTCTTACCTTTTGAGGATTTGTCTACTGCGGTAGACTGGACAATGTGGACCTCTGAGGTTTTACCAGGGCCAGGTGGATTCTAGGAAGAACTATTGAGAGCAACATTCGAGACCGACTTCTGTTTGGAAGAAGATTTAGCAGGGGTCTGGGATACTGAACCAATAACTGCATCGACAAGAGGTGCAGACTATGACTTTGATGTCACAGGATTAGATGATGGCCCTGGAGCATCGACTAATAACTCATGCAAAGTGCTAGACTGAGAGTAAACTAGATCTAACTACTGGGCACAAGCAATGACTTTTTCTTTAGTAACGCACCCACCCATAGCTATATCGTGAGCAATTGGGGCCACGAATGATTTAGTGAACCATTTGGTGAGCAGCTGATTAGCAATCTTAAATTTGATCAGGCAACTTCTACGTCTCCATTCATGGATGTGATCAGAGAGGTGTGTCGCAGTATCTTGCTTAAGCGATGTGAGCAAATAGGTGCCATTTTCATAATGAACTGGCATCTAGAAATGCATGAGGAAATCCATGGCTAAAGAGTTAAAGTCATGGTAAGTACTTCGACGAAGCTTGATATACCACCTGGCTGTAGCAGCTGTGAGGGTCCGTTGGAAAATATGGAGACAAATGGAATCACTAATGTAAGAGTTCGAAGAGCACTAGAGGTGATATGTCATCACATGGTTCTTGAGGATCTTCTTTTAGTTTCCCATCGAATTTTGGACAATCACTCAGTATTTTGGACGACACTGGAGGCCAGTATGGCGAATGAAGAATTGGATCATTCGTAAGGCAAGAAAGATCTGGAAACTCTAGTGTGGCCAAGAATGGAAATTGAGTATTAAAAGGCATTGGAGGTCGATAAGCGGGTCTAAGCAAAGGAGCCCATCGCTGCTGGTAAGAATTTTGGCCCCCAAGTGGGGGATTTTCGCCATAGGGAGGATGTTGAACTTGAATACCTTGGAACTATCCAGTCATAGGTTGCTAATAAGCAACGTACGGGTTAAGAGGTTGTTGATCCTATTGACCTTGGAAATATGGATATTATACTTGCTGTCCCTGAACATACGGGTGGTGAACCTGTTGTCCCTGAACAAGATGATTCTAGACCTGGTGTCCTTGACCATAAGGATGATACACTTGTTGCCCTTGGACATAGGGATTTTGTACTTGGTGCCCTTGACCAAAAGGATTCTATACGTGTTGACCCAGGACATGAGGGTTTTGTACCTGCTATCCTTGGCTAGAAGGATTCTGGACCTGTTGACCTAGGACATTAGGATATTGAGCCTGCTGCTGTAGGACTTGACCCTGGCCTTGCCCTTACAAAGGTTGACCCTGTTGATATGTATACAAGGTTTGCTGCTGCTCGGGTTGGTTTTGTTGCTGTAAGGGTTTGCCTTGCGATTGCAAAATTTGTCCCTGGGACTACAGAGGTTTACCCTTCGAGGACATGGCTTGGGAGGTTTGTAGAGAATAGTGCATGTGCTGCTGCATGGTTTACTGCAACTGTTGCAAGGGTTTCCCTTGCAGTTGTTGCAGTTAACCTTGTTGTGGGATCATTTTCCCTTGCTATTGCGTGAATAGCCCTTTCCACAAAAAAGGTTTCCCTTGCAGTAACAAAGGTTTCCTTTGTTGTTGTAGAGGTTGCCATTGTTGTTGCAAGGGTACTTGGACAATGCCTAGAAAATTCTTGAACTGAATCTAGCAATAGCCACCTTGGAAAGTGGATGAGCCACGCTAAACATACTACCCAGACCGAAGGGTGTAAGGCTAATTAACCATTCCTTGAGAACCATATGGAGTGTAAGGAGTTTGGTATTAGACCTGAGCCTCATAGGGCTGTTGATACTAGAAATTGCTTGACCCCGATGGACCAATGAGATTTTGAACCTATTGGTATTGAACATTGCTCGATCTAGTAGGATCAGTAGTGTTTTGAATAACTCCAGAAGAAGGCTGGTTCATACCAAGCATGTGAGCCTATGAGCCACTCACATTGGTGGTGCCTGAAACTATAGAAACATTCAGGTTCTAGCCCCCAAGTAGTGGCACAACTTGGCCACTGACCAGAGGGATGGAGGAACTGATAGAGACATTCCTAGAGACCACCGGTTGAACCGGACAGGTGACTGGGACTGACAATACAAGAGGGTTCAGAATGGTGGTTTGCACCAGGACTGAGGTAATAGCCTGTTGGGAGGTCGAGTTCACAATGAATTGACCCGTAGTAGGCATGGTGCCTGGTGCCCAAACAGAGTTATGGTAAATCACTAGGAGTACTTGAAACCAACTATGCCAAATACACATAATTAGGCAACACACTGATGGGAATGCTCCCTATATAGGGGAAACCTTCAAGAGGAAAAGGACGTTCTTCCTCCTCGATAATGTGTGGAGTGGAAACTTCTGACTCCTTTAGATAGGTGACTAGAGCATTGCCTTCGGGTTCCATATCTAGGAACAAACAAGGACGAACAACTGAAGAAGTACGAGGGGATAATTCCAAAGGAACTCCCGGTTGATCGTACAGACTCTAGGGATGCTACGGTGATATCACAATAGGGTCAAACAATGGATTTGAAGGATAGATAATCAGTCCAAGCTGACCATCAGTGGTCAACAAACTCTGAGGAGTTTGAACGGGATTGTCCAAAGATTCCGGGCCAAAATTAGTAGATGAACTAATATGTAAAGTAGGCAGAGGATGAGATGAAAAAGGTTGAATTCTTAAAACAAGTCTGAGTTCAACACCTTGGTCCTCAAGTGACTCTGGTAGCTCAGGAAACAAATTCTCAAGCAATATTTCAGACGGAGGAGAGGAAGAGGAACTAGGTGAACCAGATGGTTCAACCATGATGACCTTGTCTTAGTTAATAGGAAAAGAGAGAGATAAACTTCAAGGCTTTAAAACGTTCTTTAAGGGAAATTCATGATTTGGTCTAGAAAAGACTAACAGGATGTTATCAGATCATGGGCAATCAATTATTAAGATGCATAAATAGACTGGTGCTCTTTCATTTTTTAAGAGTCGAGAAAGAAACAAAGATGACTCTATCGCTTTTGATTGGAAACAAGCTCGAAAGTACAAGTGCTTGAATGATATTTTGATTCTAACGAGTCAAAAAGATCAAATGACTACTCTAGGTGATCTAAGTAAAAGGGATTACCAGGCAACCATGAACTACAAAATACCTACCAGTGAACTGAGAAGTATGGGTAGGTAATCTTGTCGAATGTTATGTTTGGTGTATCACGTTAACAAGGCGGCCGACTCGGCTTCCTATGGATTAAGGATTGCAACCTAGAGGGGTCTCCCGTTATATACTTGATGGTAGGGGGAGAAAAAATCCATACTAGTACTATCTAATGCCAAATCTAATGACAGCTACTAGGTTTAAAGATGCCAGAACACATCTCTAGCCTAGAACTTATAGATATGATCGTTAGATTTCAAATGCGCGTTAGGTTAATTGAGTTCATTTTAAAGTTTATCTTGAGTTATGTCTCAGTTTTCAGGCCTTATCGATGTGACTCGAAAAAGCCTTAAATGAAACCAAATGAGACAAGACCCTTTCAATTCGATGAGTTGTATACACTAGAGAGGGTAAAAAACACACAATCAAATGCAAACAACCAAGCAACTAAAAGAAAAATGATCATTCACTACTTTGCTTTTTGAGAAAATAAACTAATGGAAAATGCATTCCAATTCCTAATTACCTGACAAGTACATTTCTAACAATACTTTCAAAAGCAAAAAGAGTTCTTTTCATTTTAAAATGCCAATGCAATCCTAGTCTTTCAATGATGCTCACAACTGTAACATACTGATGCAGTAAACTAGAATTTCATACTTTTTCATGAAATGACGAAATGAATTTTCCACATACAACACTTCAGTGAAAACGTTTTTGGAGTGATTAGCTCTTCAAGCAAATGAAAACATGAAAACAGAAACTTGTTCAAACTAATAAAGCACTGACTTTACCAAAAACAAGACAAGAAATGTGATCCATCCCTGAAAATAAACATTTAGACAAGCAAATGAAAAAATTTCAAACTTGTGTAATAGAGGTCAAAGCCGTAATAGGACCGCAAACAAAATGCAAGGAGAAAATACACCAACAACTCAACTCACTAAGTTCGCAATCAATTGAATGGATGAAAACCTAGATGCCCAAGTGTCACTAACCATCCAATGACCCACGAAATCAAGTAGAAAGATGCCAAACCAACAAGCAGACAAAGCCAAATGAAAAGCAGCTTTCTAGTCAGGGAGAAAACAGTCTAAAAGGTTTACGGGGTCGAAATCATGAGAGTAAAACACAGTGGCCAAGATTGGGGATAAATCCTAATCTTCACTTACCAGCATCGACGCAACTGCCTAACTAACAACAAGTGCTAGAGGTAGGTCGACGTGACTGTTTCTCAGCATATAATGTTGATCGATGTGACTGTCAGCGAATTAACCGCGCTGAGCGAGGGATCCAAGAAAAAAATAAAATAAAAATTTAAAGTTGGGACCAGATCTGCTACTATGAATTTCAACCTCAAACCAGTAAGCAAAGGAAAAGAAGCATAACCAAAGGGAAAAATTGGAACTAGAAAAGTTCACAAAAATTAATGAAATCTCAAATGAGAAAAACAAAAGGATTGGCTCCCCAGTATGGTCGCCAATTTGTGGTGAAGTAAAATTATGAGTGCGGACACAAACAATTCCTCTAGCCCGATAATGGGTCTAGCCACAACTGATACATTATATGGAAGATTTCCTTAGGTTATAACCAATTAAGAGGTCCTACCTCTTAGTACGCTTATCCCGTTTGATGATGTCCTTGCTTGCTCGCTCCAGCTATCTCTCCTTTCCTTCTTCAAACACCTAAAACAAGTAAACAACAACAAACAACAACTGTGATAATAGACAAATTGTAATTCAACCTACTTAACAAGTCAAGAAACATTAAGCCATAAACATGTAAGAAGACACATCATGTAGGAAATCAATTGATAGTTGCATATATATTAATCAAGAAGAGATTACAACCATTGCCTTGACATTGTCATCTTCCTCCAATAAAACCAGGTTCCTGCACACTTCTACTAGCATTCCATGATGGCCTCAACAATAATAGTTTTAATGCTCTTCCCTTTAGGCTTCACACTAAACTAAATTCATACTTCTCCCTCACACAACTAGAGAGCTACAACTATGAATATCTTGGTGTTTACTCCAATCTTAATTACCACTAGCGCACCAACATTAACACTTCAACACTAGCTAGTGCTTGGGAAGAATGGAGGTTTATATAGCATGAATGGATGGGAGATGGTTCCTCTTCTCATGGGAGAAGGTCTTATCTCTTGAGGTAGTTCCATCCTTATAGGGGAAAGGAGCCCAAACTAACATCCTCGACTCCATCCAGCTCAACCTTTTACCAGGCTTCCATTACGAAGCTTCTAGAGCTGGAAGCTTCAGCTTCTTATTTAAAAAAATTTCCAAAAGAGGATCGACGAGACTGAAACAAATCTTAGTCGCTTTAGTCAGTGCTACGTACAATGTTAATCCCTGCATATCGGTGCGAGGAAGACAAGGGTCATTAGAATCGGTCTTGTAAACTAGGAAAAAAAAAAGATTTCTAGGAAACGATGCAAAAGGGAATTGTTCTTCTCATGAAGAGGGACACAATGGAAGTTTCTTCATGAAGGGAAAGCGTCTAGGGGTCATTGTAGAGGTCCTCTAGGATCAAGGAATTGGGAGTATAGGGACAATGACAAAATGATGTGTAACAGTGCTAATGCATCTCTGTTGTATGTCAATGAGGTCCTCATGTTGTGCTGGGTTGATAGATAATGTCTGAAGTCGAACTGATTGAATGATGAACTTGAATTTGGTTACATGTTGATTGGTTCAAAAGATTATTGATGGTGCTGTTTGAGTTGGTCTGGTCATCCCTCCGTCAGAGATCAAAACTCTTTTTGCATTTCATGTTTAGGTGTCCCATCACTTTCGATCAGTTACATTTCGTTAGGAGCATGCCATAAATTTAACGGAAGGGCTTTTGTCATTCATCCCCCTCATGCTTTGCACTACTGGCTCAGGTCTGTCCATCAAAATCAAGTCTTAAAGTCATTTGCAGTCCTGTTGCAGTTTCTAGGTCATAACAGTCATTTTAGTCATTAGGTCTAGGGTTAGTCAATTTGGTCTTTAACAAAGTCTAATAAAGCCAGCATGCCAAAGGGAAGTCCTTGATAAGTTGTCATTTCAAAAGATTCTTATCGTCAAATGGATGGATTATGACTTCTCTTCAAAACTTTGTTTTGAAGATAAGTCGACATTTCATTTTTTGTAATAATTTTTCAAAATTTTCAGTTCTTGAATTCTCCAGGCGCAGCCCTGGTCTCCTTTGCCAAATTCCATGTCAGCTATCCTTGCAAAAAATTGCCAAGAAATTCATCATTTCAACCAAAAAATCGAGGAAACAAAAAGGTCAGAGTTCTATTAATTGTGAAAAAGTGTCAATTGCAAAAAATTACAAAATGGGATTTGGAGAAATAAAAATCAAATTGATGTCTATATAAAAGTTTTTCCATGAAGATGAAAGTCATTTTGCATGCCAAGGTTGGAGAAAAATGTTTCAGAGTGAATTGGGTGAGAGCGTGCATGTTTTGGAGAGAACTGGCTTGTAGCTAACCGGCACGGTGCATATAACAGGTGGCGCAGTGCACGATTTCTGCCCAGTGTAAATTTGAATGGGCACAACGCACATAGAGAGCGCGGCGCATTGGGTTTTTAGAACGGCGCATATAGCCTCAAGCCCGAAAATTGCTGGAAACTTCACCAAATTGCTCATGCTTTGCCTAGATTTGCCAGGTAGGCTTGCTATCTTGCTATTGCATCAAATTTTATGATAAGAGATGGTGGTTTATGGGTGATATTGGTTGCAACAAAAATTCTCAAAACCTACTTCTATAGATCCTCAAGCCAATTGCTGCCAGGGTTTAAAACTCACTGTTTTGCCACCAAGATTTTGTCTCCTTCCCATTGTTCACTTTTCTTCACTAATCCCTAATTCCCTATCATCTAAATTCATTACTCCCTTCTCCTACATACTCTATCCCAAATCCTCTAACCTCACACCTCAAAACCTATACAGCTAATCCCAAACCCTAAACCCTATTCCCATACATCAATCCCTCAAGCCCTCTACCATATTTCCCTATTAAATATGTCCCAATAATTCCCATTCCTCAATATTGTTTCCCCTTCCTAACAATCCCTAACAGTCCCTGTTGTATTTCCCTAAAAGTCCCTATTGAATTTGTTTTTTCCCTTGCTGGCAGAAATTGAAATACAACACCAAAAAGAGCGGTTCAAGCACAGTTCATACATAGCAGTCATCTTGTCTTCAAGGTTTTTTGTATAGAAGTCATGGCATATAAGCATTCATCGGACTATGAGGTGGAAACCCAAAGTGACTCTCCCTTGGAAGAACAGGCACCCCGGAGGCCTCATAAAAGTGGCAAGCATGTTAGGGAAGAACCGACCACCCTTACAGAATTGCAGGCCTGCTCTCTTGCTATGCAATGTTTTCAGCATCAATCATGCTATGAGTTTTGTCAAAAGGTGGCTAGTGTCCAATTTCATCATGATTTGGCTCGCCTTTTTGTGCTGCACTTGCACGGAGATCAAGCTATCTTGGCTGGTGTCACCTTCACACTTACACCAGAATCTGTCTCATTAGCAACCCGTATACCGAACATTGGTGAACCATGGCACAAGACACAAAAGATTGATTGGAAACATTATAAGCCATACATCAAAACCAGTTTCTTGAGGCAGCTTAAGAGAGTGTTCCCGTTCCGATATCTGAAAGATGAATATGCTCCACTAATGAGATTGATTATGAAATATTTCAGCTGTGAGGGATGGTTCTCTCGTCTTTATGCATATCACATCAGGTTGCTCATGCATTTCACCAGGGTACAGATGATGAACATTCCGTATTTCATTTGTCGGAACATAGAGAGGATGACCACCTTTATACAGCGTAAAAGCCCTCAGCAGCAACTCAACAGTGTATATCATTTTGCTCTTATTAAGATTTTGGTGGTTTATCAGCTTGGATTGCAGAGCATCACTTGGGATGATTTCATCTCTCGTGACTTCTTCAGAGCTTCACAAGGAGTATCAGAGGTTAAGCATGAGGGTGAACCTTCTCATCAGTATGAGCGCCATGAGACTACTAGTGTGCTAGTTTTCATCACATATTAGAAAGGGACCAGATGTTTGTTTGCAGCGGCAAATCGAGTGTTATCTCCACCCGGGGTGGAAGGGGCCTCGCTTCCTCCATCAACATCACAGATACAGGGCAAAGGAAAGGAGCCAATGTAGGATGAGGGGCCTTCAGGTGAGACATCAGGTGAACGAGAGATCGAGTTCATTCTCCTTCATGATGATGATACAGATACGGGTCCACAAAGCGCCAAACTTAGAGAGATCATCCAGGAGCAGCAATCAGAGATCGAAGCCTTATCCCTTGACTTGGAGAGGGCTAAGTGGACCATGAAATACTTGGAGTAGAGGAACAAATAGCTTGAGGATCAGCAAGCGATCATGGAGGTACAAAACATTGGTGAGCATTGCCAAGCTGCACAAAGGAGAAGAGTTGAGCTCACATCATTGGAGCAAGAAATTAATGAGGATCGGGAGGCCAATCTTGAGAGAGTGAACATGCACTTAGAGAGGCTATTGGACAAGGCCGACAAAGACCATGCACTACTGAGACACATGGCTTTTCACTACATGGCGCGCAACAAAGTGTGCAAGGCCCGAATCAGGAATTTGAAGGCGAAATTGAGGAAGGCAATCAAGAAGAAAAAGAGGCAAAGGGAGCTCGATTGTCTTTAGATATTGGCTGAGGCCTCTTTAGCCCAGCATAACACTTGATAAGGAAGCTCCAGCCCAAATTTCAAGAAATTTGGGGCATTTTTGGTATTTTTGGAAATTTTTGTGCAAAAAACAGGGTTTTTCTCCCTGTGCGCCGCGCCACGTGGCGCGCGCTTACAATAGGAGGCTCCAAATGAAAAAAAGTTTATATTTTTGGATTTCTCATGAAAAATCATGATTGTTGGTGCTTGGCCAAGAAATTTTGGCAAGTTTTGAGTCCTCAGGAGGTCAAAAACACCCTAAAAATGACCTCTCTGCCCCTAATTTCACACACAGGAAGCAGTCTTGGGAGATTGAGGTTTTGGAGGGGCAAATGGGCACCAAATTCAGAAATTCCACTTGGGTTGGAAAGTAGACAGGTAGGGATTTCCAACAAGAACACTTGGGCTCAATTTGGACTTTAGAAAGTTCCTCAAAATCAGCTCCAAAGTGGTGCGACTCATATAGATTTTGGTGCGGTGCACATAGGTTTTTTGCCCCATTTTTCACCTTCCAGCTCAGAAATTCGGCCAGTTTGACTAGTTTTGCTTTGTGATGTAAGTTTTGACCTATCTTGATGTAATTGAGTGAACATGATGTAGTTTTGGCACTTAGTTACCTATTCTAGAGGATTCATTCACCAAAGAGTGAAAATTTAATGAATGAATCAGTTTCCTACCTTATAGAGGCAAGTTGTTTTGATTGCCTAGATTTTAGTGCTTTGTTTAGAATTGGTTGAAACAACTCCTAGAAGGATGATCTCGACACCTATAGGCAAGGGAAAAGGTTGGCTTATCTATATTATGTAATTTCTAAGTCATTTTCAGGGTTGGACTCTTGGGAAAAGCTTGGCACTCTATTGTACATTCACTTCTGCATTTTTGGCTAAGGAAAGACCAGGGTTTTGTAGCACTGTTTGGGATCCATGTGGCTTTATGTTTTGATGGTGTGCCTCTCTGAGTAATTGTAAGTTTATCTAGTGTTATGTGTATCATTTTCTTGTTTCTTCTTCTGAATTTGAAACAAATGAGTGATTAAGGTGGAATCCATAACTGTTTTGCTCTGCCTTTGAATTTGTTTAAATTTTCATGTTTTCTTCAGTTTAAGGAGAATTATTGAGTCTCTCTTTCTCTCCTTAGCTCCTCACTTATCTGATCAACCCATCTCACCTTCTTTGAAGCATCAAAACGATTGCCTTCCTTGCCCCAATCAGACCTCTGCAGAAACTATGTCTCATCCCCGACCCCAAATTTGCCTTTCCCATTTTTTCAACAAAACCCTAAAAAACTCAGATAAAATCCTTTGCACTTAATACCTAGCCTAAGATCAGTTGAAAATTTAGTCATCTCAAGCCTCATCGATTACCTTTTGCTGAGATTGACCCGAAGAGAGCCCTCTGCTGTCCTCGTAGGGCTAGCTACAAGGCTGAGCGTGGTTTGATGTGGACCTAGAACCTTGGGATATGAATTATCATGGTTTCAGTTGATTATGTGTTTTGATGTATTCTTTTGAGTAAAATACTGTGTTCAGGTTATAGTGATATCAATGTTTTGTTTGAATTAAGTTGGTGTTTCCTTGAGTTGATCTACAAGTTGCGATGTATTAAAGCGGGTGGATCCAGTGTGAAAATTTGTCAAATGTGGTCCACAGATGTTACTGAGGGTTGGAGCCTTCAGTGAGGAAGTCGAAGCTTCCTACAAGTTTTAGCTAGTAATCATATCAGGGGGTTGGAGCCTTCATTGAGGAAGTCAAAGCTTCTTGCTAGTAGTAGTTGGTAATTAGATTAAGGGGTTGGAGCTGCCTTCTAGTAGGATTTGGAGAATGAGTGAAGGTTGTAGCCTTCAAGATGTAGGTGCCTACATACTGGCATGAGTCTGCACCATTACAAGAATCTAAGAAGCTTTTGATATTAATAAGTTTGAAGGCTGAGATGACAACAGCGTTGGTTTTCTCCCACATTGCTTTTCCACCTTAAATGCTGGTGTTCATGGGTGTTGCTTAGGTGTGATACTTTATTATATTCTTACTTAACTTTCTTACTGCTTATCAAATGTCTGATAAATATATTACATCTTGGTTTAATTTTAACAGATAAAGAATTAGCTATTTTACAAGTTTACTAAGCATACACTTGTTTCTTTTACAACAGTTGCGTACATACACGAGTTGGGTTTAGTAAAATCGTGTATATATTTCAGAAAATAAAATTATTATTGTGATTTCTTAAAATATTGATTCAGCCCCCCTCTCAGTATTTTTCCCAATAAGTTGTATATATTTCAAGAATAACATTCCAAGAATGCATGAAGAACATTGGGAAAAGAGACTAGTCAAAGGAAGCAATCAAGAAAAAAGAGCAGAATGGAATCTTCATGATTGAAGTAGCCTAAAGAATCTTTGTAATTAAAGACCCTTTGGAAGGTGAAGAAATTAATGACATGGAATATTCATGCATGAATGGAGACACAAGTGGTATCCTTTTCACCTATCATAGAAGATCCATGTCATCAGTCAGTATGAGTCCTAGTCATCAATGATAGTGACTTTTCATGTCCTCACCATATGGTGATGTGAAAGTTATGATGTAATCATGCAATTATTGTAAATACAAAGAGATGGAAGTCCAAGAGTCATGTATGGAGAAAAGAGACACATATATAAGTCCAAAACACATGTAATTCCAAAATTCATTTGGAATTCCAAGAGTTGTATAAATCCAAAGGTAAATAGAAGTTGGAAAGTGAAGAGTCATGAGGATATAAAAGGCCATGCCTCTAGGTATAAAAGGATCCACATTACTTAAGAAAAATAATTTTAACCTTGGCTTCTCCCACAAGGCATTAGAGAGATAGAGATAGTACCTTTGGTGGGAAATTATCGGCTCTAATGCTCAATTATTGGAGCTAGTGATGTTCATTATACTTATGTATCTTGGAAATTTTGCATAATACTTGAAACCATTTGTCTAACACATTTTAATGCATGAATCTTGGATGTTTTCAGACTATTCTTCTAATGTTTGTGGTTTATGTTAGATTTGATAAGTACTAAAGAAATTAAACTATTTCTGTGACTTTGGCACTTAACTTGTTGGAAATGAGTTGTGATGATTTAATGATCGTAGCATCTATGTGTACTATTTATATTAATGTTTAATGATTCTTTCTCATTTATGTGTGTTTCTCCATTAGATTATTACTATTACATATATTTCAGAGGCTCACTTTCCCTCCCTTGCAGCTAAAGAACCTTGATACATCTACAATCAAACATTTCGCAAAGCACACTCTCTTTCTCATTCAAAGCACATGCGTGCTTTTATCTTGTGCTAAATGCTTAAGCCACATAAAATTTCTATGTAAATGACAACCGAGTTGTATTACCAAATGGTACTCCTACACCAAACAATTTGAGGTATAATTGGAACCTCATATCAGGGAGATCCCATGTATGTTGGTAGTATCCAACACCATCAACTAGTTCCAATTATTAATATTGTTGCTCGTTATTTTTTTATGTAGAATAATTTCTTATCACTAAATTTATTCCCTTATACTTCTATTGTAGTAGATACAACCACCCTCCAAAATTTTTCCTTATCTTTCTTTCAGAGCCTTCATCCTCAATATCTTAGAATCTTGTCTTTCATTGCTCACGTACTTGTGTTTCATTCAAGTTTCTCTTTCGCTTTGCAACTTATGTTCGCTTAATTTCTTTGCCGACTAACTACAAGATGACCCCCTGACTTGGTTGACATCTGGTTCTTGTGTTGTATTGGAAAACTGCATAATCCTAGAGGGAAACTAACCTTACTCCCAGGAATTGTGCAGAGTAGCCTGACAGTTAGCCCTGCTCTCTAGAAATGCACAAAGTAGTGCAACAAACAATATTGCTTAGAGAAATTTGTAGAACATCCCGACATTGGGTTTCTTCTCAGGAATTGTGTAGACCCATTTGACAACTTGTCTTCAGCTGGGAAATTGTATAGAGCATGACAGGCAGCCAGAGCCACTCAGCCAGGGAATTGCGTAGAAGCATTCCATGAGCTATTGCCTAATGCATGTGCTGACAAGTACCCGATTCCATCCAAAATTACACAATTTCTCCACGCATGCATGACACCCTTTCCTAAAAAAATAAAAAAAGCATCCCTAAAAAATAGTGATTTATTTTTAGCACTAGGAGTTACACTCAAGTTGATTTTAGAAACTTCTTGCCACTTGTCACTTTTTCCTATATTTTTGGTATGTGTGTCATAAATCCTGAATCTACCAAATCTATTTAAATGATGCCCAAGATCTCATTCTACATATCCAATATTGGATCTCTCGCATTCCCAAGGCATCAAGGAACCTTCGGCACAGTCGTCAAAACTTTCTCGGGCAACTTTTGCTTTTCACGTATTTTGCTGCTTTTTCTGGCACTTTTATTTCCTTGGATTATGTGAGTGTTGTTTTTAATGATTTACTAAATGACCGCTTGTGTTTTAGTTTCTCTTAACATGTAGAAGTATTGCTTCAAGTTTGTCATTGTATTTATTAAGTGTTACATGCATAACATTATTTGTGCACTAATGGTCGTCGTTACGGCGACCCTCTCAACCAACTTCATTGTTTGTCCATTTGACTGATTCCTACATTGGTTCTAATTGTATGCATGATAATTCACTTCTATATGCACCATACTTAGCTCATGCATTCAAATCTACTCATTTTCAAGTTGCCCATAGGCAAATCTAGGCTGCCTTGGCTTAGATCTTTCTTTTCCCAGCATGCACTGTGCATTCCCAAAACTCAAGGCTCTACCATAGCTCTAGGAATTGCACAAAATCTACCTATCACTGGCCTCCAGTTGTGCTCTATGCAGTTCTGGGAGATAGTGCTTAGTCTTTCCCATTGGGATTGCACAAAGCGCAGTCCCAGCCAGTAGTCAAGTCGGACTGAAGTACACATTGTGTGGTTCGAGTCAACAATCAACCTCACTAAACTGCACTTTACATAGTTCCAGTTAGTAGCAGGTCTCACTAGTAGCTAAGACTACATAATTCATAGTTCCAACTAACAGTCTCCTGCCTCTGAGAGTCACTACTATGCAATCTTTCCCAACAATCATCCAACTTGTTGCAAGATCGATCCTTGAAGTTCTTTGTGTTTTTAAACTGACATTTTCTTGATGTGAGTGTCTGATCTATCTCTCGGTACATCAGTTGTTGAGAAGTCTCTCAATAGTACAGGCCTCATGGTCTCCAAGAGAGCAAAACTAGAGATGTGGCTAACAAGGTGCCAATAAATTTATCCATCTATGCAGACACACAGTTGTTTGTAGATAATACATGAAGATCACATGGCAAGGAATAAAGGAAATATTTGTAGTTGGTTTCAAGGAAGATCTGGAATATCGACAAGTCTATGTCAACATTCACAATTCAAGCTTGTACAGGGTTGCATGCATGTACCTCGCATTTTGTGCATGGATACCATTCATTAGGTTGTCTCACATTCCAATCCTGAGATGATGACATTGAGCAATATCAGCGGAACACAAATTTGCACCTTCAGGCCAGAAAAATATCATCAGATCTATCACTTGTTGCATCTGGTGAACTACATGGATGCACTTTTCTTCACTACCAACAACAATGTAAACTCTAGAGATATCATGAAGTGTTGTGTAAAAGAGCCATCGAAGTTCAAGATGACACCCAACCATTCTACAAGACAAAGTCACTCAGGATGTCTTACCAGCTCCTAGTCATCTTTGCATGTCGTTTGTATGGCCAAGAGAGTACGGAGACCTTCCCGCAGAGTTGGGTTGTTATGCTAGATCAGTTGGTAAATGAAGGAACGCCTTTTAACTCATCGGAAAATCCACCCAAGGATGGAAAAGTAAGATTCTATATGTTTGCAAACTTTCTTGATGCAATTTGTGCCCAATAATTGTTCCCTGGCATGGGTTGGACATGGACACCATTAGAGGAAGTTGTGAATTTTATTGCAATATTCTATCTGAGTGTAGGTACCGAGGAGTCATAGTGAGGTTTTCTCACCACTTCATCACCCCACTGTAAAGGACGATATTTAAATAGGATGCACCTTGGATGTCCTATGAAGCAATGTAGGAATTTTGTAACATTACATATCGGTATCCCTCTCCTGATCGAACCTTCATCAGGATGTTTTGGTGTAGAGAAGCCTCTGCATGAGCTATCGAGGTTTTCCACGGACAAGTTGGATATGAAAGAGGTTTCATACCACAGGAGGAAGAAGGAGCCATGGCCTACTCTTCCTTTGTAGATTGGGTTATACGAGATCCGTACCTTAAAATTTGTAGATTTCAAGATCGAAGACTTGATGAAGTTTGGGTTCGACACCAAGAGATTCAATCCTTATGATCCCCACTATGAGAAGTTGTACTACTCTTGGATCCACGGGGCATCTCATTGGCTAGAGGAAGCTCCTTGGACGTGTGGAGCGATAAAAAGGTGTCTTTTAAACTCCTAATTACCTCACATTAATTATCAACCCAGGGACGACTTTTTATTTCAAGAGTGTACTCAGTCTGAGGCGGCTATTTACTCAAGAGTAATGTTTAGTAGTACAGCGTCCAGAGAACACAAGAGTAGACGGATGCTAAACTATGACTAAATTACTTCAAAAGGATAAAATCGCACAAGACAACTTATCAGTCAAGGGTGCGGAAGCGATAACCCATCCCTCTAGAAACTGATGGAAAAGAAATTAGAGCATGGACCAAAGTTTTGGGAGCTAGACAGCGATTGCTGAGGCTCACGATAGCCTTAGACCTTCTCTCACACCAAAACAGCAAATGCAAGTAAATGGAACAACAGAAAGTAAAATAGAACAACAAATAGGAAATGGAACAACAAGTCTAAAATGGAACGACCATAAATGGAACAGCAAACTAGAATTAAAGGAATCTGAACAGCAAACTTTAATTAATGGAAATGAACAACAGCAAAGCCAAATTAATAGCAATCTTTACTCTAAGAATAAATCGAACAGCACAAGGAAATAGAACAACATTGATTAATGATGGAATATGAAACAATGCTGGAAAGTCAAATATAAATACACACGGCACACCTTAATAGTAATCTGATATGGTAACCCAATTATCAGTCTTAGTTATAAAGAATACGACTGTATTTTGTAATGGAACAGCAACGTTCATAGATTCAACAATCGCAAGGAAATATGATTTCTAAGATGAAAATAATACCAATGGTCAAATGTTACAACACAGGCACTCCATAATTGAATAGCAACAGTATCCTGTAAAATCCATTTATATCAGCACTTAAAGAAACAACAATGCGTTGCAAAATCGATATGATATTTCTGTCTCAGAAAATGAGATTACGTGACAGAGCTGTGATGTAAAATAATATAACATACCAGATTACCAAATAAAATGGATAAGCAAACCACGCATAAAACGAAAGAATATAATATATAGTAGCAGCAGCATACTCCACCAGAGGCTGGGCCCTTAGCCGCCAACGGATGCTGCTGGGTTACTTCAGAAGGAAAAGAATGAACATCAACTCCAAATCATGTATTAATCAGCAAATTGTGGAATCATTACAACAGCAAATGCTTGAGAATTACAGCATGCAACAATCCCTATCCTATCATGGATAATCCACCATCATTCTTCATCATTTTTCTGTCATTCTTCCATCATTCGAATTCTCCCTCAAAATCACCCCCTCTCTGATCTCTGTTGTGATTTAAATAAAGAGAGATCAGAGAGCAGTTACAATCAAGATAAGTACAACATGATTTCTTTTACAAAATTGGATTGATTCTAACCAGTTGATCAACAAGAAAATATATTTCCTTTCATCTCTCAACAAAAGCAAGACGAATTTGGCTTTGCAGCTGAGATTTGGAGGACGGCCGCAACAACAAATCTGAGAAAATCGTGCTCAAAGAACCCTGCGTTTCTCTCAGTACAAGCCGAATTTGGGCAAACCGTTCTTTGTTAAAGTTAATTGGGCCCGTTCTGGACAAAACCCATGTTCCGGATTTCTCAAATTCGTCTTCATTTTCTCAGAATCTCAACCGCAAAACTGTCACTCCTTAGACCAGCGAATTTCTAAGTTGGCAGATTTAAAAATCAAATCTTCAATCTGGAAGTTACCTTGGAGGCTAAAAATGGTGAATAATGTTATAACCAACTTATTAGAACTATCACTGGTAAAATAATGCACAATCATCAATTTATTAGAAATAAAGGAGAATAAATAATATAAGAGCATAAATCATCATAAAATGGATTTATATAATAAATTATAATAAATGACATGATGAAGAATGGTAGAAATGGGTGGAATAAACGTTCACAAGTGACAATAATAATGGCATATTAATGACCCAACATACCCCCACACTCAATATGTTGCATGTCCTCATGCAACGAAAACTGAATATATTGCATGTCCTCATGCAACCCAAAGACAAAAACCATGTGTTAACCAAGCAATAAAAATTTGAGAACAAATGAATGCTTCCTTAATTGATGAAGGCATAACAATTTTTACATTGACATTCAACTATATGTATGAAGTTGCAGCAAAATATGACATAGATAACAGCAAACTTCATTAACCATTTTCCCAAAAACTACAAACCAGATTTTGTTGAAATGTTGCAAGTAGATTTGTAATATATGAAGGCTTCTATGATCCAAAAATCAGATCGTTTTGATGCATGGATCATGAGATATAAACAAAATGGTTGTAGGTGAGAGTGCATGATTTCCGAAATTTTATGAACCAATATTTCTTGAAATTATCTAGGTATGTGTATTTTAATAGTATGTCTGTGTTTCCTAGAGATCACAAGAATTGAGTGCATATTATGGAAATCAATTTCTGCATTGTGTAAAAATGAAATCGTATGCCTTAAATGAGGAAGAAAGCAGAAAACATCCATCATGCGTAGCAATTCCTCCCCCTCTCTGAAAAATTTGCATGCCCTCATGCGATGCTAGAAAACAAATAGAGGTGGTTGCTACCAGCTGTTGAATTCTATGCTTGGTGTAAAACAACATGGAATAAGGGAGGTGTTGAGAATGAATAAGAATAACAATGGATGATAAAGAATATGAATGACGTGGTCATAAGAAAGAAATGAATAAAAGGAACACTCCCCCACACTCGAAAATGATATGCTGCTGAAAAAGGGGAAGTGGTAAAGATGTGGAATGAAAGATGACAAATAATGCTCAAAATAGATTTTCATTAATTTCTCCTAAATTCATAATAAATTAGAAAACTATGTGATTTTACCTCAAGTTTTACCTCCAAAAAATGTGGAATGACATATATGGACTGGCAGTTGTTGAAGCTGATGTAGACAGAGTTGGTGCTGAAAGTGATGCAAAAGGTGGAATCCAGGGAAGCACATCATGTCTGAAGAATTGTTCACATTCGCGAGCCTCTACTGTGAAGTGAAAAAGTGTGGTCATGCTACAAATAGAATTCTGCCCATACTTGTTGTTCTCCTGTAAACAAAGCACTATTTTGCATACAATGTGCTTGAATCCATAGTGTTAGTGTTGAATAGCAACAGATAAGATGCATGCAAAATTGCAATTAGAAAAACTTATGTATACATGCAAACTAAGATGTTGTCAAATCAACGAGGTATGGCAAAGTGCAATAATCATATCGCATACAATCCCATAATGCATACATTCCCCCCTCCAATTGGAAAAGGGATCCCATGACCATAAAGCATATGAAAGGTGTTGTGTTGATGACAAGGCAAGGGAATGAACAATACAATAGTAAATGAAGCAGAGTACATATATCAATGATAGGACGGTGAAAGTTATGGTTATATTGAGAGCAAAGTGTGTAAAGATAGTTATGAATAAGAGATAGGATGCTTTGGATTGATGATAGTTTATGCAAAACGAAAAAGGACAACAATATGCTAAAAAGATGCTTTGCTGACGGTATTCTAGCTGAAAATGATGTGATTGATCATAAAACAATTTCTCATGCATAAAGGTTCAAACAGGGAAAAAGTTAAGGAAATAACTTCTATGATAAAAAGAAAATAAGAAAAGGGTATTATAATAATAATTGACGAAAAGATATAACTTCAATACCATAAGCAGAGCCGTTGCTGCCAGCAGGCGTCCATAGCCTCGGCAGGGTTGCTTTTTAACCCATATGAGCCAGGATCCTCAATTTATAAATGGAGAGTTTTAGTGCTGTTCTACAGAAGAGATCAGTGTGCTGGCGTGGTAACCAGATAACCACACTGCCATTCACTAGGAGGTAGCAAAAGTGATCAGGCTGGCTCGTGATGAGACCTCCTGTTCCAAGGATAATTTGGCTATCCAATGGATCATAACCCTGGTGTGGTGGCCATAATGGGAATGTCACTTTGTTACAGCCTTATGAACATGGTAGGCTGGCTCGTAATGAGACCCCCTATCCTCCATCTGCGAACAAAATTTTGTTGTTATTACACATTTTTATGATAAAAAGAGGGAGGCTCGGTACTCCTTAAGAGCAGGGATGGTGGAAGAAGTTGAACATGTCAATATAAAATAATATACCCATAATCTCACTTATTACAGACAAAGAAGATTATAACCAGGAAGGGTGGAACCAGCATGGTATTAAGATGATCAATCAGTATCATGTACAGCAGAAAACAATGCAGTAAAGTAATATATAAATAATTGTGTCCCTTTTTGAAAAGAATCTAACATCAAGGAGCTGTCCTGTTAAAGATCATAACGTAAATGATAATAACTCGCTTCAAAAGAATCCATAATTCTTGTCCTCATAAAAGTAGTGTACTTCATGCCATGAAAGAGAATCAGGAGAATGTGGTTGAGCTGAACTATGAATAGTCCCACAAGAGAAAGGAAGGGATGCTCTAAAAAATACTCTCAAAGTGTTGCTTTTTTGAAGGAACAGCAAAAACACTAAAAAAGAAAGTGGTGTTCTGTGTAGGGATCAATAAAGGGCAAGGGGAAATGATCTTTTTGGGTGGCTTTGTTTAAGGCTCTATAATCCACACACACTCTCCATTTCCCATTTTTCTTAGGCACTATCACCAATGGAGAAACCCATTCACTGTCAGATATGGGATATATAAACCCTGCATCAAGCAACTTTTGAAGCTCTTCCTTAACAATTTCTCTTAGATTGGGATTCATTCGTCGCTGGGGTTGACAGACTGGTTGGGCTCCCTCCTTAATATAAATATGATGAGTACATAATTCAGGAGAGATCCCCTTCATGTCTGTGTAATCCCAGGCGAATACTTCTTTTTTTTCATGGAGCAACCTCATTAGCTGTTGTGTTTCAGCATTTGATAAATTTGGGTTTATGTTTAATGTTTTGCCAGGTTCAATTTCTACTGTTATGCTTTTATAGGAGATAGCAGTTGATGTTTGAGGTAAATCTTCAGATTTAAGCTTTTGTTGTGTTTCAGGATCCAGAATTGCAGTTAACTGATTATGTGCTTCTGAAGTAACTGAGGAAGGTTCAGAAATAAAATTACTAATTACTTCGTCTTTTGTGGTATCTTTAAGAGTTAAGGCCTATTCAATGGTCAAGATGGGTTGAGTATCATTATCCTCATAATCTAACCATACAGAATCATCATTATTAATCATAGGTGTAGCATGAGGGTACAACGTAAGCTGCTTAGTTTCACGGCCATTAGAAATTGTCATTGAACCTGATCTACAGCTGATAAAAGCATCTACTGTAGCCAGCCAGGGTCTCCCCAAAATCAGAGGATGCCCCCCAACTTTGCTTTAGTCTGTAACACCACAAAGTCAGCTGGGTAATTCTAGGATTCAACTGAAATAATCAGGTCTTCAATAACCCCCTCTGGTTTGATTGTGGAACGATCAGCTAATTCTAGGATAGTTGGTTTTTCTTTAATTACATTTTTCAATTGTAACAGCTGTGCAGTGTCAAGGGTCATGATATTTATAGCAGCACCTAGGTCTACCAGAACTCGCGAAACAATAGTTTTTCCAACCTGTACTGTGACCGTAGGGTGACCAGGGTCACCATATTTTATAGGAGGGGCTTTTCCTGTCATTAAAGCAGCTAGATCTCCCATCACATGAACTGTAAGGGGATCTTTAGCCTTCCTACCAAGTTTCTTAATGCAAATGTCTCTAACAGTTCTGGCATAGATTGGTACATCTCTAAGTGCTTGTAAAAGTGGAATTTTAACATACAGATTCTGCAATTCCCCTAAAAGGTTAAAAGCAGGCGGCTCAGGCGTCTTAGTGAGAGCCAAGCACTCAGGGAATGGTGGTTCTGTTGTTTCAGCAGTTTTATTGGAGGGTGGTTTGACTGTTTCCACATCCTTATTAGATGATTTACTCTATTCTGCTTCCTCTTTCTCAGAGTCTGAAGAGGTATTATCATCTATAATTGGCTCGACTACTCTCCCAGATCGTAAATGAATATCATTACATTGCATAGGAGATGCAGGCAGGGTTTGAATATCGATAAGTTGCACAACTTTATTGTTATTTGTGTTAGGGTTCGGTTGTACAGGAAGCTGAGGCTTCATGGTCTGATTATTCGGTGGGGTACCTGTTGGAAGAGAAAGTTGTTGTTGGAACTGAGGAAATTGATTTGAGAATGGGGTCTGTTGAGCTCTCCAGTTTGGGTTCCATTGGTTAAAATAGGATTGCTTTAGAAGCTAGGGAGTCCACATTGTAGGGTCTACAAAGGGAGGGTTTGTTTGGTGCATGGGTGGGAAATTCATTTGATTAAAAGGTGGGTATTGCATTTGGTTAAAGGGTGGGTAATTTGCTTGATTAAATGAAGGATAATTATTTCAACGATTAAATAGCATACTAGAATTCATACCTTGTCCTCGTGGTTGCCATTGCCTCCTTTGTGTCAACAGATAAACTACTTCAGCTTCTTCCTCTATTGGTTGTAATGCTGCCTTTATCCCTGGTAAAGAGGGGCATTGTTGCGTTTCATGGTCCTTTTCACAAATGGTATAGATTGGCACCTTGTCCAGTGGGCATTCCCTCAATGGATGTTTTTCCCTGCATTTAGAGTAGAAGATGGCCAAAGAAGCTTCTGCCTCTGCCTGCTTCTTTTTAACCTGCAAGGTATCAATCTGTGAAGCAAAAGAACTTAACATTTCAGTTTTAAATTCCTCAAGTAAATTACCTATTTCAGCCCTTGTTGCTCCACCACTAGCTACTTTATGGACCCTTGAATAGGTACTATCCCTACTCTTTGATTTATTTGCAGCTCCTCTTGAACAGCTCTTGCAGAGGTTAACAATTTCGTCATATGATTCTTTGGATATATCTCCTTTACCAAGCATATTTAACATGTCTAAACAATCATCCCTTACCCCTTTTAATAATATTGTTTTGAGAATATCTTTACTTACATCGGGGTGCTCAGATCTCTGCAGATTATTGGAGTCTTTCCACAAAGTCCTCTAGATTTTCATCCTCCTTCTGAACCATCTTGAATAATTCCTCCCTTTTTTCTCTTGTATGGTAATAGTCTTGGTATTTGGCCAGAAATTTCTCCTTCATCTGATCCCATGTCGTGATCACATGAGCTCCCAAGCTCATAAACCATCTTAGTGTATTCCCTTTTAATTTTTCTGGAAACAACTTCAATTTCTGAGCACGATTAACATAATCATAGCTTCTACATAATATATCAAATTCAAAAATAAACTCATCAGGGTCTTCAGAGGATAAACCATGGAAATTGGGTAATGCTGAAAGTGGGATATTCTTCATAGGAGTTGTTCCTCTGGGGAGTTCCCCAATAGGGAATTCTAGGGTGGAGAGAGAATTCTCTCCCCTTCCTTCTCCTCTATGACCTCCACCAAAGAGTCCTTCATTGTTATCCTCCATTGGTTGTTTTCCTGATGCGCTTTCCCGGTCTTCAGTACTTTCTGTTGGACTCTCAATGTCCTGAACTAGTTCCTCAACTTCAATATCTTCTATTGGCTCTTCAATATTTTCTATTGGTCCTTCGACTTCCTCCACCGGTTCCTCAGTGTATTCTAGTGTTTCTATAACCCTTTCAGGTCCCACTACTTCCTCTATTTGATAGTCTGTTTGGAAAGAGTGCTGGGTCTGTAGCCTTCGAGAGCTTAACCTCTGGGATGTCTCAGCTTTTGAAATAATATCATTAATTAAAGTTTTTCTTCCTCCTCTTCCTTTGCCCTTGCCACCTATAGGATTAGTTTTCATGTTTCCTCTCATGCGTTCTGCATATCTACAGAAAAATCATCAGTACTTTTAAAATCTATAATTGCCTTCCCTGGCACGGTGCCAAAATTTTGGTCACTTTAATTGCTTATTGAATTAAACAACAAAGTGGGACATTAATTGTCAACCCAGGGAAGTCTTGTTATTTCAAAGGCAATTGCGTACCATATGTACTCAATTTTAAAAGCAACAGAAGTTATAGTATAAAAAAATCACGCCTTAAATTAACAAACTGAAGCTCCACTCTGCATTATAGCAATTACACTCTGTTGTAGATGGCTATCAGAAAAATGCATAATTCTAATAAAGAAATGGAAAGAATCAATCTGCAAAAGAAAACAATGGTTGTGCTATAACAGAGAGTCAGGGCCCTATCCCCCAGAGCGGGAATCTCCAGCACCTGCCTCTGATTAATTAAGCTTGCCAATTCACTCTGTAACTTAATCACCACTGAAACACTCATATAACATTTAACAGAAACAGAGTTTCAGCAAAGGTATTATAAACAATGTTCAGCAAACAGTACTGTTAACAAGGCATGAATAAAAGGCACACTTAACACACTGCAGAAATGTAATGGGTGAATCTTGTGATGAAGGTGGGCCCGGTCCTTCTCACAAGATTCCCCAAGAAATAAGAACTATAAAAAGATGTTTAGAACAAAACTTTATTCATCCATCAATATGTCATATTACAGAAAAGAGTTCCAGTCCTGTTTCTTCAGCTAAGCCTTTTTCTACAGTCTTTTCATCCCCCTCTAATGTAGATGTCTCCTCTTTATATAGAGGAGACATCTATTGCAAAAGATTTACATCGTTCTAACCCATTATACGAAAATAGGGAAGTCAATTCCCTGTAAATGAAATGCTGTTACAATAATGTTGTCTTTAGATATAAGCGTTACATCCAGTGTAACAACTTCTTTGGTGATTAGTCTCGATACCTTTGTTGTTGTCATATTTAGAATGCGGATCTCAATTGTTTCAGCATCATGATCCGCATGCCATTTCTGTTGTTTCAGCAACTACAAAAATAGTCTTCCGGCTGTTTCAGCATCACAGACTGCACAACATCCTTTAACTGTTTAGTACCTAATAATTCAAAGATTTAACTATGAATATGTCATGATTATATGCTAAATAATTAAACGTATAGTGATGAGAAGAATCATTACATACCTTTGGGATAATTGAGTTAAAATACTAACAAAGGCTTTTAAATATAAGTTGAAAGGGATGGTATCATAGCAAAATATATGGTGAAAAAGGGACAATATGAGGTCCTAACAGTATGATGCCAAAATAATTGCACCAATCAGATTTTCTGATTGGTTCTCAAACTTGGTGCCAACTAGGAAGGAAACTGGTGAGATCAGACTCTGTGTGGATCTCAGAAACCTCAACAAAGTGTCACTAAAACGCAATTACCCTCTCCACAAAATGGACCACATTTTACAGAGAGTAGTTGGGGCAACAAAAATCTCATTATTGGATGGGTTTTCTGGTTACAATCAGATCTTAGTTCATCCTGATGACCAAGCCAAAACTGCCTTTACTACTCCTTGGGGCACATTCATGTATGTAAAAATGCCTTTTGGAATAATGAATGCAGGATCCATTTTCCAGAGGGCTATTGATATAGCCTTTGCAAAAGAAATTTATGATTTCCTTGTGATATATCTAGATGACATTACTATATTTTCAAAATCTGACAATCAACATCTGGATCATCTAAGGCAAGTCTTTATTAAATGTAGGAAATATGGAATTTCCTTGAACCCCAAGAAGTCTTTGTTTGGGTTAGAAGAAGGAAAGTTATTAGGTGATATAATTTCAAAAGATGGTATCTGAATAAACCTTGCAAGAATAGAATCCATCTTATAGATACAACATCTGAGGAACATTAGATAATTGCAAGCTTTCTTAGGGAAAATTAATTTTCTTAGAAGATTTATTTCTAATTTAGCAGAGTTAATTAGATCACTGAACAATATGCTGAAAAAAGATTCGACCATAAAATGGACTGTTGAGGCTAAGAAATCCTTTGAAGACATTAAACTAGCCTTAACTAAAACACCAGTGTTAATCAGTCCAAAATTTGATAGATATTTCATCTTATTTTCTTTTTCTTCTAAGCACACAATTGTTGTAGTTCTACTGCAGAAAAATGACCAAGGCTACGAACAAACTATTTCTTTCTTTAGCAAAGCCCTGAGAGATGCCCCTTTGAAATATAACATAATGGAAAAACAAGCCTTTTCTTTAGTCAAGGCCATCAAGGATTTTATGGTATACATCTTATATTCTCATATAGTGGCCTACGTTCCTAATTCAGTAGTCAAAGACATCCTAACTCAGGAAGGTCCAGTTGGAAAGAGGGGAAAGTGGATTGCTACTATCCTAGAATATGATATAGAAATCAAACCAACTAAGTTAATTAAGGGCCAAGGTTTAGCCAAGCTCATGGCTGAATCGAACTATCAGGCCTTGGATATAAAGTTTGTTGCAGCAACAGATGATGAGGAGGAGATGGCAACTCCACTAATAAGCCAGGCCTTTATCGAATCACCATGGTATGCTGATGTTATTTGTGTTTTACTGAGTTTACAAGCTCCTCCTGAATTATCTAGGACTAAAAGTAGGTTTGAAAGTTGAAATCCTTAAAATTTTGTATATTAGATAATGCTTTGTTTTGGAGAGATCATGAAGACATTCTTCTCAATTTCCTATTAAAAGATGAATCTGACAAGGTATTGCAAAAGTTTCATGCAGGTGACTATGGAGGACACCTTTACTAGAAAACCACTGTAGATAAAATTCTTAGAGCTAGTTTCTACTGGCCTACTTTGTTTTCTGATGTCAAGAAATATGTGACCTCCTGTCACAAATGTCAAATTTTTTAGGGAAAGAAAAAGCTTTTACCTTTACCCCTCAAGCCAATCTCTGCTGAAATACCTTTTCAACAATGGGGTTTAGACTTCATTAGCGAAATTCACCCACCCTCCTCTGCCCAACACAAATGGATCCTCATAGCCACAGACTACTTCACAAAATGGATAGAGGCCATACCTTCAAGGCAAGCCACTGACACTGTTATCATAACCTTCCTTGAAACCAACATTCTGTCAAGATTTGGATGTCCAACTAAGCTCATTACTGATAATGCAACAACCTTTAAATCAAAAAGAATGATAGATTTTTGTAACAAATATCATATAACCCTAGTCCATTCCACAGCCTATTATCCTCAATGAAATGGACTGGCAGAATCCTCAAACAAAAGCCTGGAAAACATCATAAAAAATTTGTTAGCAGATAATAAGAAAACGTGGAACAAAAATCTATTCAATGCCTTATGGGCAGACAAAATAACCACTAAGAAATCAATTGTTACTTCTCCGTATCAATTAGTTTATGGGATGGAAGCTATTTTGCCATCTTCCTTGCGAACACCAGTGATCAAGTTGTTTCAACAAATGCAAGTTGAACCAAATAGTACCCAATGAAGAATCAACCGAACAATTCATCTTCAACAAACCAGGGAAGAAGTCTATATCAGGTCTCAAGTTTTGTAAGAAAGGATTAAAAGGATTTTTGATAAGAGAATCGAGGCTGAAGATTTCTACCTTGGTGACAAAGTACTCAAGAGGGATTCAAGGAGCGAAGACAAAGGTAAACATGGGAAATTTTATTTCCTATGGAAATTCCCATATGCATTTATGATTTTAGAGGTAATGATGCTTTCTTCCTAAGAGAAATGGATGGTACAAAAGTAGAAGGTGGGCCAGTGAATGGTCGAATGCCAAAACACTATTTTGAACTTGGTTACTAATTTTCACTTTACATTAGATCATATTTTATTTTCAAAAGTCTAGATTGGATTGGATGGTGATTTTTTGAAGTTGAAGCCCGAAGAGAAGGCCCTAAGCTTTGAAAGATTTACTATCATAAGTAATAATAATGCAGAATCACAGAGGAATATTTTGTAAGGTAACCTCAACAACAATTCAGGGGCTACTGATCTACAAATTTCTTGACATTTCATTAGAAAATTCCATCCACAAGTGGAGCCACTGTTAGGTTCCTATAGCAATAGGAGTCATAATTTTGAATGACCAAGATTAAGCCTTGTAATATTGTACATACATTTGCTTTCTGCAAATGTTTTCCATATTAAAAAATTAAAAAATGTAAAGAGGATATGTCCTAAAAGAATAAACAAAGGACAAAAGAATAAGAAAAAGGTGAAAAAAATGAAAATATATGAAACCCAAAAGACAAGAAGAGACCATGAAAGTGAGCAAGTCAAAATGCCACTACTATTTACTTTTATGCATAATAAAATATTGTGTGCAACTTGTTACTCATGCCACAATCCATGATAGTTAAAATGTTTAAACTTGGCTATTTCATGTTTTAAATTTTATGTTTATAGTTAGAGAATAAACTCTGACCAAACAGTGTAATCTTGGCAAATCATTAGATAGGTAGAGTAAATAAAAGGAGCTCATCAGTTTAATATGAGCCCTTGGGTGATATAAGGTTAGAATTAGATAGTTTACTTTGTAAAGAACAGAAAAATATTGATAAGGGTTTGCTAGCCTAAATGCACCCTAATAAAGTGGAGAAAAAATGGTAGGATGAGTAAATGGGTAAGTAATAGAAAGGTTGCAGAAATATCATGTGATTCCATAAAAGCATGTATGCCATTGTTTTAAATGCATCTTTCCAATATGCATAAGCAATAAACAAGGCAAAGACAATGGTTCACAATATGGTTTATTTAACATCCTCTCATTCATTTCACCCGTTCACTTCACTAATTTCCCATAAATAAGTTCTAGTACTTAAATCGTACAAGTCAAAAATGCTCAGAGCATTTCTTTGACTTTTGGAGGGACCGAACACTCAACTTAATGACATAGGGGGACAATTACTGGAACCCCCTTCATAAAAACACATTCCCCATTCATAAAATTCCATTTTCCCTCATTAACCTAAAAAATCCCCTTTTCCTAAGGTTTAAACACCATTTACCTAGGAGAAGTGACTCACCCCCCATGTAAATCCTATTTCACCAAAAAACCCACCAAAAGTTTTTATCCTAAGTATAAATCAAAACACGTACTCGCATACACTTTACCTTTTTTACTTAGGAAAACCCACTCTGCCATCACTTTCATATTAATTAAACTAACTTTCTTATATAAATTCCCCGAAAACTCATTAGCCCGTAAATAATTAAAACCCTATATAGAATATCCCAACCCCTTAGTTTTAAATAAAAGCTAATATAAACTACCCCTTATTCCGATATAATTTCACTCAATTTACCTAACCCCATGAAATTTAAGTTAATCCCGTGTCGGCCTCCCCAACTCCCTAATCCCTCATTAAAGCCCAGCCCGATTACTTAACCCTTGATTAGTCCCTAAACTAATCCCGAACCACCATAACTAAATCCCTAGGCCCCCCATCAACCCCCATAATTTTCCCTGTGCAGCTTCACTTCCCAACTACCGTTGATCATTCCTCCCCCACATCCAATGATGCACAATCATATTGGCCGCACCCGATGACTAAACAATAACCACCCGATAAAGTGGCTTTCCTCCTGGCCCTTGATGCTATGTGTCAAATGATGTATGGCATTGGGTGACCCTTCCCAAATACTGCCCGCACCATAAAATCAGTGCAATGGCCCTCCAAAACCGCTTCCCCCATTTAACCGAAAAACCGTCACTATTCATCTAAAATGAACCCACCAAAAATTAACCGTTTTTCTATAAAAGACCACAAAGCCCTCTTTTGTCCATTTTCATGCATGCTCTTTGTAATTTCTAAAAACCATTCCCAACCATTGTAAACACCGAATTTACCCATAGACTACCAATTCTGCTCCAGAAGACACTGCAAACAACCCAGTCAACCTTTTTAGACCGTACCAGGACTATGCCAACCACTGCAGCTATCGTGAAATGCCATTTTCAGAGCCAAATCACCCAATTCCAAGTATTTCACCATGAAATACCTCTTACCCCTACAAAATTTTAAAACCTTTGGCTTGTACAGTATTTTAAATTAAAAAATTGAGTAAAAATATTGTCAATTAAAGAAACTTCCTACCTAAACCCTATGAAAAATCCCAAAACGTTGGATAAAAACCCCCCATAGCATAATTCAAATCCACGAGAACTGAATTATGGCTTTCCCTATCACCATGGACACTAGACCCATTACTACTCCACACTTAGACCTGGACCACCTTCCCTTGGCTGAAAGGGATTTCCAAATCAAAGACACAACTGCAATAGAGGTCTTGCTTAAAATTCATTGTTTAAGCAAAGACAGACACTTGAACCATACAGATGATATTGGCCTCTGGGAGTCCAATTTACCCAGATACCAATTCCCCCAAGTTCATATCTTCCCTGAAGTTGTTCATATGTGTTATGCATGCTACGTCCCCAACCATAGAGCCATAATGTCTCATGACCAAAAGGTCCATTTCACTATCACAACCGAGTCGATTAATGAAATGTTGCAGTTCCAACCAGGACCAAACCTAACCCCACTCTTAATTGGAGACCTGTTGGACCAGTATCCCAAGCTAAGTACATCTAGATTGGCCCAATTGTTCCAAAAGTTCATTAGAGAGGAGAAACACATCCCTAATGACCCCCCTTCATATGTAGCAACTATTTTCTCTAAATGGGGCTAGAACATTGTAACCATGATATCCTATGTTTTGGGTTACTTTACGAGTGAATACATTGATGAACTCTCTCTAGATTTCATGTCCATCTATAACCAAGGGCAGCCTCCTGCAATCATATATGACTTTGCTAGTTTTATAGCTAAAAGAATGCATGAGCAGTTCACAAGAATGGGCAATGAGAGGGTATTCAAATAGTCTTCTATATTGAACCATCTATTTTTGTACTATCAGTCAGATAAGTTTCCTTTCACTCTCTAGAAGCTTGACACTAGGGCCCAGCCCAGATCAATCATTTTTTGACCCCACTTTTCCATGAGTTTGGATCACCATATACATACTCAGACTTCATAGATTCTTTTGTGTATCCAATCATGACTATGCTCACTGGAAATCCTCCACCTAGGATAAGTCCATAGATAAAAAGAGTCCTCCATCTTTCCAAGCAAACCAAAGTGGGTGATTGGTACCTTTACCAAAACCACACAGAAATTGGAACATATGGTTGTCTGCTTGCACCATATAAGTTGCCAAGATTCCTCCCTATGAAGTTGTTTGTCTTAGAATATTGCAGATTGATCATCAATGCAGATGAAATCAACTTTTTCAATGCCAAGAAGAAGGCCTATTTCAAAATCAAAGACCAAATTGGTCCCTTCATATGCAATTCCAAAGAGGTAGGGAAATAGGCATACCTAATCCTGCAAAGAATGAAATTACAAAGGAGTTTTGTATGGAGATATGGCCCTTTGGAATTCATTACCAAGAAAAGGAAAAAGGTCAAGCTAGGACCTTTCATCCACCACCCCATACCAAAAATAAAGGCATACGAAAATCGAACAGAATGGGTGGAAAATACTTTAGTAGACAGAGACAGCACAAGGGTAGGTGTAGAAAATTCTCTGATTAATTTGGAAAAGAAGCTTGATGAGAGCACTTTCCTACAGGTACCAGAAGAACAAGAAAGAGTCATGAGCTCCCCTCTAGTCATGCAGACTCCTCAGAATGAGGACAAGATTCCAAAAAGAAACAGAGAGGGAGATTCCACTTCAGGAATGGGAACCTCTGATCTACGATAGGAAACAAGTCATAGCAAGAGGCAAAGGCTCAATCTAGCCTCTAAACAGTAATACATAGAAGGATCAGCACAGGTTACCAACATAGAGGTAGAAATAAGTAGGCCCACTACTCCATCTGAAGACATACAAGAGCCTTCCACATCATAGACTCAGATGTTGGAAAGGCATCTTGGTGTGGAAGTGTCATCCTTCAATATGCATGCTGATAAAGACCAGGACATAAAAGACAGGTACAAGGAAATCAAAATAAGAAATGAGAGGCTCAAGGCCCAAACATATGCTCGGTACCTAAAGCTAGCTCCCACAAATCAAACAAGGCTAATGTCACCCTTTGACAATAAAGAGGGAAAGTTGCAGATGTCTTTCATCAAACCTACAACATAGTAGCCCAAGACAACATATGATTTCAAAAGGGTTGACTTTGAAGTGTTGGCAAGGGATATTCATCCCATAGACCAGATTGAACTGCTTAAACAGACTGGAGAGATGATATACTGCACCCTAACAGGTAAATCCATAGCTTCTCTTCAGCTACAAAACTCTTTGAACAACATTTTGACACAATTTCAATTAGAGAAGGCCTCCTCACAGGCCAAGGATACCAAGATCAAGTCCTTATAAGACTTAGTGATTGAATTGGGACACGATCCCAAGGATGTTAAAGTTACATAGCAGCTTATAAAGAAGAAAGACGATGATATTGCTGCACTTAAGAGGCAATTAAAAATACCCCAGCTACAACATCCTAAAACTCTAGAAGTCTTAGAGAGCCAAACCAAACACGAGGAGTTGATGGACTTGGTCCTAAAGCTTAATGATCAATTAAAGGAGACAGAAAAGGAGTTGGACACTTTAATTCAATTGAAGCAAAGCGACTTGGCCACAAATTCTAAATATGTCATCCCTATAGTATCTACAATATACCCTTCTACACTGGCAGCTTCACTAGCACCTACAGCTCCACTTGCCACAACATTGCCATTTACCACAAAATCTACAACAATAGATGCATCAAGGGAGAAAGCAACAGAATTAGTTAAAGCCATAGAAGAGATGTCTATCCAGGCTACAGAAATGAACAAGCTGAGAGAAAAGGTGGCAAGTTTGGAAATTGACTACAAACTTGCCCAACTTAAGCAAAAGGAAGAGGCATGAAAGGCCCAAAGAATGACTGAAAGAATCAAAGTCTTAGAGAAATACTTAACACTGGAGAAACCCCTTCGGAAAACCAAGGAAATGTTGTGGGCCGATACCATTGACTCTATCAATGATATTTGGCCATCAATTCAAGTTATTTTTGAAGAAAAAGAATTAATAAAGCTACAACAGTTATCCAGAAAGTAAAGGAGGAGTTGGCAGATAAGCCTGAGGATGCCAATAGACTCATCCCCTTCCTCAACAGTAAGAATAGGTATGAGCTCCATGAAATCAATATAGAAGATAGGATTGAAACCATATTAGAAATAAGGAAGGTCCTTTCCAAGAGAAACCTAATGTTGAACTTAGAAGAAAGGTGCCATAACATGCAGGTAGCCATTAATAGGTTCATGGCTAAATTCCAAATTTTGAGGGAGAAAAGATTTCCTAGTCCATTAGTTATTAATGATAAACTCATGACACAGTTGGACTATGGTAATAGTCTCAGACAATTGGCTAAGGAACAAGCTAGCACTTCATCCATAAAAGCACTGCCAACAAACAAAGTTTTGTACAACACATTTGAGAACTTGTTTTTTCTTGAGCATGAGATAAAACACTTATTCCTCACCAAGCCCAATTTTTCCAAGTATACAGTTGAAGCTATTGAGATCTATAGAAGGATTATGAATGTAAAATTACCTAATGCAAAATGGTGGGAGACAATAACTAATTTACTGTGATAAATTTACAGCAAAAAGTTACTGCATAGTAAAAATGAGAGTAGCCAGGTAAATAGATGAAAACAGGGCAACATAGTCAAAGAGTATCAGGGTCAAAGAGTATCAAGTGAAAGATAAGAGTTGAAGAAGATTCCAGCATGAAAGACCACAATTGCAAGCCAGCATAAAGGGCTACAGATCCTACCATAAAAGCCAAAAGTACGAAATAAAAATGGACATCATGAAACAGTTCAATAGTTGTCTCTATCTTCTTGCAAGAAGATATTTGTATTTCCTAGATTAAATCTCAAGTTAGTTCGAGATATTTTGTAATAATTTTTTGTATAAATACTTCACAAATCGAAGTATGTAGGGTGGATTCTTAGACATTTCTATAGACCTTCTTGATCAAAGACTGTAAGTTATTGTATCACTGTTTGGACCAACAAGCTGGATTAATGAATAAAGCCAAGACATTTCATAGGATTCATGTGTAGTGTAAAGTACAGACAAGTATTTTCTCTTGTGTTGTTATCTTTCTTTAAAAGTTTTTTCCATAATATTTAATGTATCTAAAATATTAATGCTATAATATGGAATTATATGTCAGAATTTGCTTCATTGCACTCTGTTTTAACTATTATGAATTTTAATGTTTTCTGCTAATTATCTAAGTTAAGGAATTCTTGATTGCTCCTTATTTTAGGTAGTTTCCCTCTAATATATAGTAAATGATTCTTAATTGCCCTTTGCTCATGATTATCCTCTCTTCCTCATTTTAATCCCGGTTTGAGAATTCTTAAATCCTCTCTCACCCTAGTTAAAATCGTTTCACCCATCCAACTCAAAGACCAGCACTTTACTCTGCTAGCTTGCCCTTTGAACACTCCCTTTAATGAATTAATTCTAGCTCTGCTACCCTTCTTTGACCATAGCCCAATAGTCCAGAGACATCATTCTATCCATCTATTTTAAGGTTTGCACCATCCAAACTTCAATAGAAATCAAAACCCCCCAAACTTTAAGAACTGGCCTAAAGTCCCAACAAACAAAGCTAAATCATATAGAGAGAACCCTCTCTGAGTCATAGGTTGGCTAGAACCTATAATTAAAAGATTGGTTTGTGGTTACCTCGGTCTTTTCCTTCTTCTGATAACTTCTAGGGAAAAACTCTGAGTGATAACAACTTACACATTCGTGTATGAACTGTTTTGTATATGCTTATATGAATCTTATTGGAGATGTGTTGTTGGTTTAACCTATCACTTTGGATTGTGGACTATTCTGCTTTCCAGCTTGTGATGTCATTAAGTTCATGTGTTCCTTTCAGGATGTGTACTATTAAAGGCTTCTAAGGGACACACTTCCTTTTCCCCTTCGTGTGTTAGAATCCCCCATGCATCTCACTTGACTCACTGCAAGGTCAAACACTTTCTTCCAACAAATATATCACACATACCTCTGCGTGATATCACAATCAAGGCATTGCTTTACTACCCATTGCTGGGATTCCTACTCCACCTGGTTAGAGGTCTAGTTGCGAATTCTTACCAAAGAGATCCCCTAACATGTTGGTGGGTCCAACACTATCAACATTGCTTGCGCTAGAAGGAGGTCTAGATGGCAAGTTGAGTCCTCAAATTCTATTTTGAATCTCTGCACATTCTTCATGACTTACATTACACTTAATCCTTCAACATTTTTGTCTCACGGACATGATTTTGAAGTGTCAAAGGATCTCCTTAATGACTTGTCGTGTTTCACATATGATGGTGAAGGTGGAGCAACCTTGCTTAGTCACGAAGTTTTCTTCATGGGCTTCTGTGAAAGGAATGAAATCCATGAGGATCAAATTTCATGCGTGAGGTTCGCATTCACATTCCAAGGGCATTCACTGCAATGGTGTGTCACATTACCCACAACCTCCATCCACTATGATGATCAGATGATCAGAGAGTTGGCCCATGATTTCTATCATTATGACTGTCAATAACTGAATAAAAAAAATCTAGAATTACGAAAACCACTTGATGAATCCCTTTTTCAATTTTGGATCCCTTTCGTAATCTCACTTTTCAAATCCGAGAAGATGAAATTGATTGGAAATTCCCCAATGAAATATTTCAGTATCTTCTTCACATATATGAAAATCCTCATGTGTTAGAATCATTCAAACCCCTCCCAGCATACCTCAGTGTTAGAGCTTCCAAATCTAAGACGAACAAGGTTGTTGTCACATGTGACCATTCATCCACTTCTCATCAATTAGCTCTAGCTCCGCAGTGTGAGGTGGGAGAAGGAGCGCACACATATCGTGAAATATCATGTCCTCCAACCCCACCTGCTCTAGATATATGCTTAGATTTGGCTTCCAAACTAGTTGGTTGTCATGCGAACTTGTTCTCTCAACCTTCGTCCTCTCATTCTATTGATCCTCTGGATTGTACTGTGATGTGTTCTCCAGTTCCAGACTCCACATTTGTTGTTCACGAGGATCAATTTCTTGACGGAGTTGGTGTTGAGAAGCCAACCTGTGCTGTCATTTATGATGAGTATGTGTGGGAATCTGAAGAAGAACTTGTGATGAAATAGGACCTCCTTGTCTTCACCTCATTCATTGTTTCGTGACATCTTTGGTGATTCTGCCATTTCTGATTTGTCTTGAGAAAATCCATCCCTAGCTTTGTTTACTTCCGATCATTAACCGAATGCAATGGGTGTTAGTGTGTCATTGAATTGCAGAGAGGACATATATTTCTTTCTGAATCCTCCCAATCTATCATATTTTCCTTTTGAAAACTCAGAGGGTGAACATTCATGCTTCCCATCAACCCCTCTATATGATTCGTCAGATCATGAGTATGTCGATGAACATTTCGAATTTTCTGATCGTGGTTGTCTTGATCTCTTTACTCCTTTAATCGATCACGATGTTGATTCATTCATTGTTGATATTTCTAAGCCATCAATATTCGACGATCTACCTGACGATGAAGTGGAAACCCCTAAAGTTATCAAGGCACTTCAACCCACACTGATGGCTATGTCAGGTCCTCATTATCTTGAGGAAAATTACGCCTCCAATCAAAAATGTGTTAAAACACCCTAGGCTCCTCACCACTCTCCTATTTACATTGAAGATCAATCTAGTTCACAGATTTCACTTCCTCCACCTGAATCACATGATCCAATCAGTCATGCATTAGAGAAATCATACACAATAAGCACTCTTGCTAAGCGAATTTTTTCTTCCTTCTTCATGTTTTCTCGTTTTTCATGGTCAAAAGAGTGTACATGCTCATTGTCTATGCATAGAGTGTTGCAATACCATGGTACATCCATGGAGTGTTTGCCTTGCTCTTTTACTCTTTTATTTTGTATCGACTCATTCAAAATTATAGCATGTTGGTTTTCATTGTCTTCTCTTTCTTGTGTGTTGATTTACTTGTATATCTTTCTTGTCAACCATGCCTTCACCGACATGGTCAACCAATGCACCTATGGTTGCATTAGAAATATCACTTCACATGAGTAGGCCCATGTATTGTTGAGCATATCAGTAGGAGTAGTATTTTATTTCTTGTTTTCATTGCTTGCATGTTTTTGTTTTGTTTACTTTTTCTCCTTGCTTGTTTGTTTGTTTGCTTGATATGAACCATTAGGTTTAGCTTCACATGAAATTGTGTTTTGCTCCTAAGACAAGCAGGGTGAAGTACAAGAAGACTTGTACAACTATCAACAATTGGTTATATGTTGTCCTCTCTCCTTATGTAGAGCTTCCTGTATTCATTTGATGAAACCCTAATGGAAAATCCATTCTATTCAGAGTGAGCCTTGGTGAAAACACAACGTTCACACTTTTAACCAATACCACCTACTCTAATCAATTTTTATATTCGGTTAACACTTATAAATTCAATTAAGTAGAGTAACATGAGGGGGCAAACCTTAACAAGTATTTTCATAGGTATATATAACATACTTCTCTGAAGGGACAACCTCTTCTTCTCTCAATAATTTTGGATCCCTCTTCTGCCTCATGAAAAATAAATAAGTGGCTATGCAAAGTTCTCTAAAATTGAAAAAAATGAAAGAATAAATTAAAGGGGAAATAAGAAAAAGGATTGCTTCATAGAGAGGTGATGTAACTAACTCCGCCTAGGTACTGACCAGGCTTGCTGGCAGCATAGTGATGCTTGTATTCCTGCATGACTTCGTTGGGGTTCTGTCTAGGCTTGGTAGCAGTGGAGAAACACCAGAGATGAAACTAAAACTTTGACAATTATATTACTTGTGCATCAATATACCCCTCTCACCAATCAACAACTCAATTGATTTGGCTTGGTATGTGTGTTGACCAATTAAGAGAATGGCAGGGACTATATCTTTAACACAAGCTATTGTAAAAGCTATGTCGATCAAAGAATCAAATAATACTTTGAGAGGAGTTAGAATCGATTTACACAAAACAAGGTCCATAAAAAGAGTTGAAGTTCTACGAGTGTGTCACCAATGTTGTAGTGGATACAACCACCCTCCAAAAATTTTCCTTCGCTTTGTTCTGGAGGCTCCCTCCTCAAAGTCTTTGCATCTTGTCTTGCACTTCTTAGGTATATGCAAGTTTATAATTCACTTTGCAGCTTGTGTTTACTTAATTTCTTTGTTGACTAACCACAAGTTGACCTCGTGACTTGGTTTACATCGAGTTATTGCGTTGTCTTGGAAAACTACGCAATCCTAGAGGGTACCCAGCCTTGCTCCCCGGAATTATGCAGAGTAGTCCAGAAGTTAGGCGTGCTCTCCATAAATGCATGGAGCAGTGCGACAGACAACCTGTCACAAAGAAATTGTGTAGAACATCCTGACATTGTGCTTTGGCTTAGGAATTGTGAAGACCCAACTGACATCTTGTCTATAGCTAGGAAATTGTGTAGAGCATGAGAAGTAGCTAGATCCACTCAACCTAGGAATTTTGCAGAAGCATTCCATCAGCTGTTTCTAGATGCATTTGAAGGAAAGTTGCCTGGTTCCCTCCAAAATTGCTCAATTTTTCCATGCATGCATGACAACCTTTCTTGAAAAAGAAGAAAGAAAAAAAAATATCCTTAAAAAATAGGAATCTATTTTTAGCACTCAGAGTTACACTTAAGTTCATTTTATAAACTTCCCGCCACTTGTCACTTTTTCCTAGAATTTTGGAATGCACGTCATAAACCCTGAATCTACCAAATCTATTTAAACAACAACCTAGATTTCATTCTACACATTTGACATTGGAAGTATGGAATTCCCAAGGCATCTATGAACCTTTCAACACAGTCTTAAGCATCACATGTATAACATTTGTTTTGCACTAACGGTCGTCGTTGTGGCGACCCTCTCCAATAGCTTCATTATTCATCTATTTGACCGATTCTTACATTGTTTTTTACTGAAGACATGACTATTCAATCCAATATGTGTATTCCTTAGCTCATGCATTTAGATCTACTCATTTTCAAGTTTCGCTTGGCCAGATCTGGGCTGCCTTGGTTCAGATCTTTTTTTGCCTGACATGCACTACGCATTCTCGAAACTTAGGGATCTGTCTTGGCTGAAGGAATTTCAAAGAAACTTCCTGTCACTGATCTCTAGCTGTGCTCTATGTAGTTCTGGGAAATATTGCCGAGTCTTTCCCACTGGGATTGTGTGGTGTGAAATCCTTGCCAGCATTCAAGCCAGACTTAACTACACATTGTACAGTTCCAGTCCACAATCAGCCTCACTAGACTACACTCAGCACAGTTCCAGTCAACAACAGGTCCCACTGGCAGTTGAGACTACGTAATGCATAGTTCCAGCTAATAGTGTCCTGCCTCTAAGAGTCACTACTGTGCAATATTTCCCAGCAGTCACCCAACTTGTTGCATGATTGATCCTTAAAGTGCATTGTGTTTTTAAACTGACAATTGTTTGTCGTGAGTGTCTGATCTATCTCTAGGTACATCATTTGTTGAGCAGTCTCTCAACAATACATGCATCATGGTCTCCAAGAGAGCTTGATCAAAGGACACTATAGTGCGCAACACTAGGGAAGCGGTTGACCGGGTGCCAATAAAGTTTCCCATATATGCAGACACATAGTTGTTCGTAGAGATGAACATGAAGATCACATGGAAAGAAATAAAGGACATATTTGTAGGCAGTTTAAAGGATGATCGAAAATTCTATGTCAACATTCAAGAGTCAAGCTCGTAGATGGTTTCATGCAGATACCGTCCCTTCCTATGCGTGGATATCATTCACTAGGTTGTCTCACATACCAATCCCAAAATGATGACATTGAACAATACTAGTGGAACACAACTTGCTACCTTTATGTCAGAAAACTATCATCATATCTATCACTTTCTGCAACTCGTGATCTACATGGAAAGACTATTCTTCACTCCAAACAATAATGTAAACTCTAGAGATATCATGAAGCATTGGGTAAAAGAGCGATCAAAGTTTAGGATGACACCCAACTAGGTCTGCAACACGAATTCAATTAGGAAGACATACCAACTCCTGGCCATCTTTGCATGTCTCTTGTATGGCTAAGAGCGCATGAAGGCCTTCCTGTAGAGTTTGGTTGTTATGTTAGATCAATTGGAAAATGAAGGAAGGTCTTTTAACTAGTCCGACATGTTTTCTCTTCCACTAAAAGTTTATGTGTCAAATTCCCAAAATCCATCTAAGAATGGAAAAGTAAGATTCTATATGTTCGCATACCTACTTGATGAACTATGTTCCCAACAACATTTCCCTATCATGGGTTGGACATGGACACCATCAGAGGAAGTTGTAGATCTTTATTGCAAGTTTCTCTCTCGGTGCAGCTACCGAGGAGTCATCGCGAGGCTATTTGACGATTTCATTGCCCCAGTGTACAATATGATATTTGAATAGGATCCACATTGCATGTCCTAGGAAATAATGCATGCATTTCTTAATATCCCATATTGGTATGCCTCACCTGGTGGCACCTTCATTAGGATGTTTGTGACGGAGAAGCCTCTGCATGAGCTACCAAGCTTTACCATGGACAAGTTGGTCATGCAAGAGGTTGCATACCACATCTTCATAGGGTTATCAATAGGACTGCATAGGGAGAAGAAGGAACCATGGGCTACTCTTCCTTTGTAGATTGGGTTGTACAAGATACATACCTTGAAATATGCATATCTTGACACTAAGGACTTGAAGAAGTTTGGGTTCGACATCAAGATATTCAATCTGTATGATCTCGACTTTATATGCAAGAAAAAATATGTGAAGGTGTACTAACCATGAATCCATGGGGCATGTTATTGGCCTAAGGAAGATCCATGGAGGTACTGCTATAACTCCTCTAGGCTCAATGAACTGGTTAGCATGGCTATAGAATGGAAAGAAGCACTCGAGGCAACAACACCACAAGAAGAAAAAAAAACAACCACAGTGAGCAGTAAACCAACGTAATATAAAGGCAATAGGAAGATTACTGAGAGTGTAGTGGCTGAGAAAAGCTACAACTGTAAAGCATATCCACTTGTTGAAATACTAGCTTTGGAGATATATGTGAAGAGGTGACATTGTGAAAGGAGAGTACAGTGGAAGAAGAGAGAGAAGCAAAGGCTAGAAGATACAAAGAGGAGATTGCACAAGACAGAGAAGAAGTTGAAAGAGGAACAGATGCTCAGGAGGAGAGGAAGAGAAGAAATGTGTAGAAATTCCCACTGTAGATCAACAGATTATGCAATGTACTAAAGCAAAATACAAGATATACTTCTACCATAAACTTTGTGGAAGCTTAATCACATATGAGCAGTATCAACCAAGAACAAATATAACTAAGAATGAGAAGCAATTACAGATAACACAGAAAAAATAACCTAGGGAAAGCCTCAGCCTAAAACCCCAACTTTGTATTAATATACAAGTGGAAATATAGCCAGTATTGCAAAAAGAATTAGCTCGAAAGCTATCCTGCTCCCTCTGCAATACCTATGCTCCTCATAGATAGTCAAAGGCCTCTATCTAACCTCTGGTCTGCCCTCCAAGCCTCCTATTTCTTTGTGCAATTCTGATTGGGGTCCAGTGCAACCACTTGCGTGAATTGGCCTCTTCACACACTCACTAACCTCTGATCCAACTACGCAGTCCTGAAGGAGATAAATCCTCATCATGGATGAGCTTCCTTTATAGGAAAAGTATTCATCCAACTGATAGTACACTGTCCCTTCTCTAATCTCAACTGAGTCTCTATCTGAACTGGCATGCATGAGTTATCCATGAGTGAATATTCAGTTATTTGAAAATACCAGTTCTTACATGCATGCAAGCATTAACAAACTGAATCTCATTTATTTAACAACTTGTTAAATTAAGATAACTGGACTTGACTCAATTAACTGAGCCAACTAATTACAACTCATAATTACAACTCATCCTCATCCTTTAACTGATGGTTAAATCCCTCAATCAAAGGAGAAATTGTTACATGTCCTCACATAGACTTCAAGTTCATAATTCCTTAACTAATTAACTCAAACTGAATTAATTAATTAATTAATTTTCAAACTACTATTAATATCAAATTCAAATTTTACTTCCTATTTTAGTCCAGGGACTGACTAAAATTGGAATCCATCCTGAATTGCTAAAAATAGAAATTCTATTTTTAGCACTTCCATTTTTCATTCCCTGTTGCCCAATCCAGCACTAGTACTCAAACTGCTATTTTTAGGAGTGTTATTTTTAGCATTTCTTGTTGCCATTTTTCAACAAAATGAAGCAATAAGAACATGAAGAAGGAAAACATGCACTGATAGAGAAAACTGCGTAGATACAGGTTGAGATAGGAGAGTAGCCAACAGATGAAGAAGAGGGTGAGTAGGTGTAGGTTGGGGAACTTTCTCAATAGGTTGAGTAGTTGGTTGGGTCAAAAAGCATGGGGACAAAATAGGAGCTAGATGACCAAGACATCGATCTCATGTCGAGGTCATCCCAAGTCACGCCATAGTCTCTACCTCCTCTAGAATCACAACCAGTCCTGAGAGAACAAGGAGAAGTTGTTCTCATTGATGGGGACCCAGAGACAGATGTATACAATCCGGCATTTGATGAGACACAATAAAGGATTGTGTAGGCATCAAGAAAGCAACTCCTAAATGATCATACATCACAAGCACACATAGAAGAAATGATGAGTCTATCATATGTTAGAAGACATTGAATGACAAAGGACTTGCAGGAGGTTAGGAAAAGAACAAAGCAATCCGCAGGATCTGCCATGAGAGAGGTGAAGAAAGGAATAGGGGTGAAGATATCAATTTGGAGGCCATCATGTAGACCGTGTATAGAAGATTTTTCACCATGCACAAATCAATTCTCCATATATATGGTTTTCAACACCAGTGTGTGAGATAACCCAAAATCTCAAAGACATTCACACTATTATTACACACATGCAAGAATGAACAATGAGGTATAGTGGAGCCCCTCTTTAATTTCACAAGAGGATGAATCTAGAGGCTAAGCTAGACAAAGCATGGATTTTGATGTTTATCTGGAACTATGAGCAACTGCCTCCTCTCATCACTAGCATTGAGGTTTCCTACGCATGGTCATTTAGAAGTCATAGTGTGAATTCACAAGATCCCTTCCATCGGTACCCTCACCCAGGCCATGAGGAAGAACCAATTCATGCATGATGTTGAGAAGTACATAGGGAAGTTGATGCGTGTATCCACCAATGAGTACTTTCAGATCAGTGCAGAGAACATGCAAAGGTACACCAGTGGTCCAACCACACTATGGACAATGATGAGCATGCTTTAGGATCAACTAGACAAAGGTTTTAGAAACATATAGCTAGAAGCTATGGATGTAAGAGTCTGCTTTGACAAACATGTCATCAAAAAGTATAGGGACATAATAGCGCAGTACCAAACTTGCTATCAGTCTGTCACTAAAGACCATCGCGAGGAGGTTTCCGAGTTGGTCTTTCCCCAAGACCCCGATTGATGTTGTTTTTCTTCTGAACCTGACTAAAGCCTATTTTTTGTCCCACATGGGTATATGTGGAAATTTTATTATTGTAAATATGTTCTAAGTGAAATTCCAAGTGTCATTAGTGGAATGTGAACAATCTTTGTTGTAATGTGAAGAGTTATGAGCGTAGTCTAATAGTCAAATGGGAATGTGAAGGGTCACCCCACCCTTTTCTATATATAGAACCTCATAACTCATAGTACAAGCTTTTGGGAGCCAAGCTTTTGGCTAGGAATTTCTTAGAGAAGGCTTAGAGAGTATTGGGATGAGCCTTGGTTTCTCCATAATGCAGAGCGAGTACATCTCTTTGGAGGAGCAGGTGATGTTGTCTGTAATGTTCCACTATTGGGGAAAAGGGATGCCAATGGTGTATGTATGGATGGAAATTTCACTTTATATATATAACAGAGCCAACACATTTTCATGCATATGATTTTATTTTATTTAGAATATTCTGGTTTCTTTGGCTATCTATGTTATTTAGCTTACACATTTCTGTATCAACTACTTTGTATACATGATTATGTGAATCTTGTTGGAGACGTGATATTGGTATAACCCGTCATTTTGGGTTGTGGACTATTCTGCTTTCCAGCTTGTGATGTCATTCATCTCGTGCGTTCCTTTTGGGTTGCGTACTATTACATGATTCTAAGGGACACACTTCCTTTTCCCCTCCATGTGTTAGAACTTCCCATGCATCTCACTTGACTCGTTGCGAGGTTACACACTTGCTTCCGAAAAATATATGACACTTACCTCTGCATTATGACGCAGTCAAGGTATTGCTTTACTACCCATTGTTGGCACTCCTACTCCAAACAGTATGAGGTTTACTTGGGACTTATTACAGGGAGATTCCATGACATGTTGGCAGTTCGAACAACATCAACGAATTCTTGTCACAATTGAAACAAAGTCCCTTTACACTTCTTTCACCCATTCGCTGATATGTCAACCTTGTTGATTTCACAAAATTATGAGAGGGAGCATGATGTTTTTTATAGTTGGTAGTGATCACTTATTTAGTAGCAAAATGTCTACTTTCAACTTCCCTTTTTATAGTGAAAGAATACTCTAGGTATTTAGATTCAAACATGAACACCTCATGTCAAATGCTTTTCATTAATGTTCCCTTAAACATGTCTATCAAACCATCCTTACAAATTTTTATTACTCTGACTCTCAAATTTTGGAGTCTTTGAATGTGATTTGTAATTTGGTCTTTTTGACAAGGATTTTCCAATCTAATAAATAATACATTTATCTTAGTATCCCATATTATACTATCTATTCCTTCATAAAAATGGACCAAGATACAATACAAACATTTTCCCTTTCACATAGGTATTAATATTATATAAATTGATCTTCGTTTAAACATATGGATGACTATTTTCCTTTTATAATGGTCTTAATTGCTATATATCATGGTATTATTCCATCTAGAATATTTATGTTATAGGATTGTTGCCATCAAAGTTCATGATATTGATCTTTAGAATGAAGTAATTTTCTAATGTTGACTTGAGTCCTTTGATGATGTGTCTATTTGATTGAAAAAAAATGATATTTTTTGTGATTATATATTTCTTCTCTCACATTGTGATAAAATACTCTCGATATGTCATTGAGTTTCAACAATATTGTTCTCCTTATTTTCATGATCTCTTAGGATCTCAATATGTCTTCTAGGAATCTTCTTTGAGAGAATATTTTCCATTGAATTCACGGAATTTTTTACTGCTTGTTTGATGGATTTCTGTCTTTCTTCTGTGACATATTGTATTACTTCCTTGTTTCTCTCCATATTTTGTTCCATATTATTTTGCTAATCTTTTCACCTATGAAAACCAACATTCCAATCTAGATAGCATATACTAGACATATTATATTTCTTCATAAGTCATGGATGACGTTTTTGGAGTTATATGTACTGAACTATCTTTTGAAGCACCCTTAATAGTTAATGATAGGGCTTTGAAGGTTAAAAATGAACCCAATGATCAGTTTAGTGGGTTACACCTTCCTTTATACAAGGGACCACTGACAAGATTGCAAGGATCCGAAGAAAGCACAATGTTCCCTCAACCTTTAGGCCTCTTAACATTATTCAAAGTTCCCTCAAGGCCGTAAAATACATGGTGGACCCTAAGAATATGAAAGTTGTTTATGTAATCCCTTGTTAATGTGGAAACTCTAATTTGGTGAAACTGGTTGCTCAATAAATCAGAGGATTCAAGAACATGCGACACACATCAAACACGGAAGGACCCGATCCTCAACATTAGAAGAACATGCGAAAAAAAACAAAAACACCACATCTACATTGAAGATGCTCAAGTCATTGCTAGATAGATATTTCCATCACCGTAAGTTTAGGGAAGCTATAGAGATTGAAAGGAGGCCAAGAATTTTGAATAGAGACAATGGATGGAAAATTAGCATTTGTTAGACCCCTACCATTTCTTCTAAAGTTTATATATATATATATATATATATATATATATATATATATATATATATATATATATATATATATAATTTCTTAATTTTTATTATTTATTTGTATTTTTATCTTGACTACTAATAAACAATTAATTTTTTTCATTATTAATTTGATTAATTAATTAATTAATTATTATTCTTATTATTTATTTATTTGAAAGTTTGACCATTTATTATTTTTCTTTATTTTTAAATTTTGAGAATTAATTATTTCAATTATTTAAGTTTGACCTAAATATTATTTTTATTTATTTTTAAGTTTTTAGAATTTTTTTTTTTGAATATTTAAGTTTGGCCCAAATATTATTTTTATTTTATTGTATTATTATATTTATTTTATTAATTGTTGTATTGTTTTATTAATTATTAATTTTTTTAATTGTTTTAATTGTTTTGTATTAATATTGATCATAGATATATACATGTTGGGAGATACTGATGAGTTTCATCCTTTAGTGTCTCTTCATATTCTAATTCGCATTATTTTCTATTTACACTATTTTACATGGATTTACATAATCCCAAAGATTAGGTGTTAACATTCCCCACCTTAATCTAAAGGGATGTTGGTGAGTCCAAGGACCATTATGAATCTTTTGAGATTTTCTCTTTCAAGTGCTTTAGTGAAGATGTCTACAATCTACTCATTTGTGGAAAAATGGCGTAGGTGAATTCTCTTGGCCTCAACATGATGTCAAATCATATGGTATTTTGTATTGATATGCTTTGTTCAATCATGGAACTTTGGGTTCTTAGGAAAATTTATTACAAAAGTGTTGTCAATCATGAGAGGAGTTGAATTCACTTGTTTCTCTTGCAAATCTTCCAGAATTTTCCTAAGCCACACAATTTTTGTTGGTTCAGTTGCTGCCACATATTCTACCTCAGTAGTAGAAATCCTCTGTGACTGATTGTTTGTGTGACCTTTAGGAGAAAATCCCTAGTCCAAGACTCATAGCATAAAGTGAAGTAGATACCCCAGTTTCTTTATCTCCATTGAAGTCTGAATCAAACTATCCAATCAAGATGAAGTTGGCCACCTATGTATACTAAATTCCAAATTATTAAGTTCCCTTCAATTAATTTAGAACCCTTTTCGTAGCAGATCAATGTCCCTCATAAGACTTCTTCATAAACCTAGAGAGGATTCAAAAAACAAATTAATTTTTTATTCTAGTAGTAGTCATGTAGTTGAGACTTCCTACAAGTTGTCTATCCCTTGTTGCATACTTCAATTATTTTCCTTTAGTGGATGTGAGCTTTAAGTTCTATTCCATTGGATTAGTCAAAGGATTGCACTCATCCATGCCAAACTTGTTGAACAGATCCCTAATGTACATCTTCTGAGAGAGTAATATAAACTTCAGATGTTGAGTTACTTCAATACCAAGATAGTAGTGAACATTCCTCAAGTATGTCATTTCAAAACCTTTCCTTAATTCTTTCTTTATGGATGCAATATAGCTCTCAATGTTCCCTGTCATCAAAATATCATATACATACAAAACAAGATATACAATTGTTTTTCTAACTTTATTAACAAGCAAAATTGCATCATCAAGATCATAATGTGTGAAGTTGATGTTTCAGGAGATTCTCAATTAACTTCACATAATAGGCTCGTGGTTCTTACTTGAGGCCATAAAAGGATTTTACAAGCTTGCATGTTTTATGTTCTGACACTTCACAACAAATCCTTCTAGTTGGTAGATAAAAGAATTCTTCTTCAAATATCCATTTAAGAAATCATTTTTTACATCCATTTGATGGAGTTTCCAACTGTTTTGTGATGCCAAGGAAAAGAGTGTTCGGATGCTAGCCCATTTTGTTGTGCGGGGGAAGTCTCCTCATAGTTGACACCTTCCTTCTATGCAAAACCTTTTGGCAAAAGTATGACTTTATGATTTTCAAGTGAGCCATCAAATTTATACTTATTCTTTTAGACCGACTTGCAACTTATTGGTTTAGTTCTAAAATGGAGGATCAACTAGCTTCCAACTGCCATTCTTTATCAAGGAATCATACTCTTTTCACATTGTTGCATTCCATTCATCATGAGAAGAAAATTCTTTCAAGGAAGTTGGTTCAAAATCTATACACAAATTTAGTTCACAATCTTAAGAAACATCCATATCAATAGGTGAATTAAAATCCTCTACATCACCTCCATTCTATCTAGTTGAACATATTTTTCATGTATTTCCAACCTCATAAGGATGAACACTATCAAGTGTCTTTGTCAACCATTGTGGAGTACCCTTCTAATATCACCTAGGTTTCCGAGTTGACTAAGTTGGGGTTGTATCAAGGTTTAGTCTCCCAATTCTATCAATCACATCGCTTTAAGTGTCATCAGTGGTTGCAGCTTCATGCAGGGTAGAGAGTGTTTTAGAAGAAGATTCCATAGGTTGAGCCAATATAGGAATCCCCCTCAAGATGTGGAATATCATTATCAAATTCTTGAAAATACTTTGCCTATCCAAATCTATCCAAGCGATCACGCTTCCACTCAACAACATTGTCAGTCTTAGAAGATTCAAAAAATTATCACATCTCTAGACACTATAAACTTCTTATTAACTTCATCATAGAGATGATATTATTTTGAGGTATTTGAGTACCCCAATAAGATACAGTTACAACTCATTTCACTAAGTTTGTTTGTTTGTTCCTTAGGTATAAAGGAATAATATGTGGAACCAAAGACTCTAAGATGCTTCAGTAAAGTAGTGTGGCCATAGAACATTTCTTAGGGAGTCTTACTTCTAATAGCATTAGATGGAAACATGTTCTTTATATGCACATCACATAGAACTGCGTCAACCCAAAACATCAATTTAACATTATTAAAAAACATCATTGAATGTACCATATTTAATATTGTCATGTTCATTCCTTCAGCTACATCGTTTTGATGGAGATTATAAGGCACATTTGTTTGATTTTTGATCCCATGCTGGTGAAGATAGTTTTAAAATTCATTTGAAGTGTATTCTTTTCCATTATCAGTGTGAATAGATCCAATATGAGATTGTGCATCATTTTCAATCCATACATGAAAATTCTTGAATGTTTGAAAAGCATCAGATTTGTTCTTGAATAAACAGACCTAACACATTATGGTGTAATCATAAATAAATGTCATCATATATTTATTTCCATTTGCAGAAGGAACAAACATTGGGCCACAAAATTCTGAATGAATAAGTTCAAGTTTTCTATGTGCTCTGGAATGTGAATCATGAAAAGATTGTTTGTTTTGCTTTCCTAATATACAAGAATCACATTTCTTAAGTTTGCTAGGAATTGTAGGAAAACAAGTCAGACCATTTTGCTTCAACATGTTAAGGTCGTCATAATTCAAGTGTCCAAATCTATAATTCCATAAAATACTTGATGAAAATGCACCTTCATCATAATGAGAATTGTATGAAACGTTTCGTGCACGAGCAGAGGTAGCTTGCAGCTTCATAAGTCTTTCTTTTTCTATCCCCATCATGACAAGTGAGTGATCTCATGTTTTTTGGACCTCAAACTTGCTGTCAAATATATGAATGTAGTGTCCTTTCTGGAAGATGTTGACCAAAGACAACAAGTTTCTCCTTAGCTTCTGTAGATATAGAACATCATATAGAATAAATTATGCAAGACTTGTCTACAAAGTATACCACACCATTAACATTTTGAGTAAATTATTAAAAAAAATATCTTCTAAAATTCATGTGGAAAGCTTCTCCTGAATCAAGTAACTAATCATTTTTCCAAGAAGCAATTAAAGCATTAAACTAGTCTTCAGTTACTCCATTATTACAATGTGCCACAACATAGTGAGTGGATGCAGGTGCTTTACCTTTCCCTTTTTCATTGGTTTTACCTTTCCCTTCATTCATTTCCTGCTCAATTCTGTCCCAAGGAAAGTTAGATGTGGATGCATCATGTCTATCTATATTGCATTGTAGGCAATGAAGATCAAACTTTTCTCCTTGTAACGCTCTACCAGCACTGCCTCTAAAATTCCTTCTTCCTCTTCCTCTCTGGATACCTCTTCCTCTAGAAGAATCCTGTGCATGATTATTCTCTCTATGTGAAAGACACACAACTTCTTCGGAACACTGAGGAGTTGTCTTCTTCCAAAAATCCTTCTCTCTCTCTCATCAAACTTCTTCTCAAGGGAGTCAAAGGTAATTGGTTAAAGTTTCCACTTTTGTGCAATGACTCAAGATAATGTGAATGTGGTATATAGTTCCTTGACATAAGTTATGACAGGAATATGTATTTCGACACTAGTGGTTTTTATATCATGCATAATGGATGTTACTTCTAATAGGTCATATTCATAACCGTGCGAAGGATTTGCATGGTCGTTGCACCACAATACCTCCAGGAAGCACACATATGGCCACAATACCTCTAGCTTTAATGCACCAGTCACAACATCTATGGGCAACACACTATTAGACGCAACAACTCGCTCCAGTCTTCACATGAGGCAAAGTAATGCCTCAATGCAACAAATCAACACTTCAACATTTAGAATAGAATGCACATAATTTTTCTTTATATTAAAATATTATTTAAGAATAATATTATTTATTTAGTCAAATATAACTGTTATATTATAACATGTAATTTTTTTTTTCTCATCATCTATTTTACTTAATGGAAATATCTCGTTCTTCATCTTGTCCTGACGATGAACCACACTGCATTTTCTTGTGATTTTACCTAAAGTATTCTTACTTTTAATAATTCTAACACAAATTTCATTAAAATTGGAAAAAAATTGTTACAAAGATATCACTAGAATTTATTTTTTTGGTTATTTCTAAATTCTAGATTCATCATTTAATTCCAGATTTAATGAAATATACGTTTTCTCCTCTTTTTCCACTTTATCACACATATTAAATCAACAAAAAGTAGATCTTCCAATATAAAGTTATGCTAATTGTAAGTTAGATAAATTTCAAAACCTTAATTTCTATATTGTTTGGATGAAAAACTATTTTCCTAATTTATGTCTGAAATCTAAGCCCCTCTAAATCTTTTTTTTTTTTTTTAGTACTCTAGAATGACTTCTCCACAACTCTATAGGTTTAACCAAATTTTTTTTTTCCAAGGTAAATTTATAGTAACTTTCTCAAAACATGTTTATTTTTGGCCTCTTCCTAAGAGCGAACTTGTATAGTATAACATGCGTAAAAATTTTCCAATTTTGGTTCTTATTTTCTTATTAGAATACTTAAATATGTATCCACGCATACTTGGAAATTCCAAATTATAAAACTTCTCTAGGAGAAATTTATAGTTATACTTCCAAAGTCACTTGTTTGAAAGAATTTCAAGACTATTCACAAACTCTAACTTCCACAAGGTATATCTCCTATAGTGAAATATAATATAAAATTTGACTATACATACCTAGAGACCTCTTGTTCTTTTTCTTTTTAATATTTCATCATTTGACATGTTCTCAAAAATAAATTATAGTAAAAATTTCAAAAACCACTCATTTGAAATTGATTTCAAGACCATTCACAAATGGTAACTTCCATAGTTTATATCTAAAAAATTATAGAAAATTATTTTTAAAATTTTGATTTAATATATCTTGAGATTTCTTCTCAAATGTATCAAAATTTCTCAGTTTGTGTCATCGCATTAAAAAAGTAATAAAAAAAAATCCATGGTGACTATTTTGAAGTCACAAAGCCCTAGGTTTGGATGATTTGATATTGAATAATGTGCCTAAAAACTTATAGGACACCAATAGTTGCAGTCCACTTCAAGGGTAAAACCTCCTTTTATAATTAATACAATGTATAAGACAAGATGAGACATCGCAATACTGGGTCTCCTTGGTGTATACATATGTAGGAGACAAAGGGAACAATTATTATTTTTAGATGTGGATTCAACAATGTATGAGAAAAATATCCTTTTTATATATATTTAACTAAGGTACGCTAACAACAATGGAAATTGATATAATACCTAATTAAAATTATGTTTATTCCTTATTAACATATATGAAACAATTGAAAAAAGCATTAGATACAACAAAAATATTAAAATAAAAGAGACAATAATAATAACCATATGCTCAAATGCAACCAAGGCTTTGATTATGAATTGAATTAAAATAAATACACCTATTGTAACAACCCGAGGTAAAAATATCATGTAATAATTTTAATAAAGGAAAAATAAGTCCAAGGTCATGGGACACTTATTCGAAGCTGAATGTTCTGAAAAATATCCTAGGTGAGAATCACTTATTGTGTTTATGGCTGAGGGAAATTGGGAAAGGCATTGGTAAAGGCTTTGAAAAGGAAAAAATGTATTAGTGGCATTTTATTTATGAAAATAAAGGAAATTAGGAGAAAAGGAAGGTGAAAGGTCACATGTCGCATGCGAGGAGGAAATTAAAGGAAAATAATGGAAAAATGAAAAAAAATAGAGGCATCAATAATAAGAAGACATTAGAGCATCAATTGGTAGCCTTTTGTTAGTGAAGTTTTAGAGTTAGTCGCAGAGAGGAGAAGAGCACCAAGAAGAGGAGGAGATCAAGAAAGCACAGGAAGGACAAGGAAATAAAAGGAAGGCAAAGGAAGGACAAGGAAGGAAAAGGAAGAAAGGGTAAAGAAAGTAATGGTTGGACCATGCAACTTCAACAGGAGTACTTCGAGGTAACATATTTCATGTATAGTTTCCTAGCTGGTTTGGGCATGCATGGAATATGCATGCATGTATTTTGCTTTATTGCTATCAGTGGCATGGATTTTGTCATATTTTGATAGTGGTTTTAGCTTTTCCTTGTCATTTTCGGACACCCACGGAGTGTTAGGATTCTTTCTTGGTTGAGCTATGGATTGTTGGAAGGTTTTGGATCTAGGTGAGGTGGTCTCATGAAAATCCAAAGTGTTGGGGGTGGAGATGGTTTTCTTCAGGAAGTCTTCAATAGGTCGATGGAGACAAGAAAATTCCTCAAGGGATGGTGAAGGAATTCTGAGGAATCCAAGATTAGTTTGGTCTTGTGATCTCAAAGCTAGTTTAGGTTAGATCATGTTATGGTCATGGTGGAGGTGGTTAAAACCTCTCGATTCCATTGGTTTTTAATGGATTATAGTGTGTTTCTAGTTCCGGCCGAACCCAAGAAGACCATGCGCATGGTAGCAGACAAGTTGGATGGAGGAGTCACACCAATGAACCCAAATGCAATGGAGGAAAGAGTTTGCTTTGCAAGATGTAACCACGAAGTGCATGCACACCATCACGGATGACCAAGCTTGGCATCAGCTCACCACCTTCACCATCACAACAATGACAAATATTTGGTTTCACCACGGCGTACTGAGTGTCAGTGATGTCTTGCGTGGCTTGCTCAAGCCATTTTATCTCACATGGGCACATGTGCATTGTAATGTAATGTCTTGTCAAGTGGAAGTTCAAGTGTCGATAGTTGGATGTAACAGACATAAAGTACATGAAGAGTCATGAGGTTAGATGAACTATCACAAAGGGGAATGTCAAGGGTCACCCCACCTTTTGATATAAATAGAGCCTCATAACTCATTGTAAAGGCTCTTAGTCAGCCAAGCTTCTAATAGGACCATCTTAGGGAGAGCTTGGATAGTATTGTAACGAGCCTTGGATTCTCCATTACGTAGAGCTAATATATCTCTTTGGAGGAGCACGCAGTTTTGGCTATAAGGTTCTGCTGTCAGAACTAGTGGTTGGACATGGATATATTGTATGAATTGAACTTACACTTGCTAATATAACAGAGTGAGCATGTTTCATGCATATGATGTATTGTATTCTATGCTATCTGGTTTACTCTAAATGATATATGTATTTGTTTGCTTACGCATGCATGTATGGACTATTCTGTATAAGTATGTATGAATATTTCTTAAGTGTGTTGTTGATTTAACCATCACTTTGGATTTCTAGCTAACTTACCTTCCATGTCATGGTGCATCTTTTCTTGTTTGCTCCCTTCTGAACTTCGTGCTATCACAAGTTTCCAAGGGGCGCACTCACATCACTCTCCATGTGCTTGAACCATTCATACACCTTGTGATGTCATTCATCTCATGCGTTCCTTTCAGGTTGCGTACTATTACAGGATTTTAAGGGACACACTTCCTTTTCCCCTCCGTGTGTTAGAACTTCCCATGCATCTCACTTGACTCGCTGCAAGGTTACACACTTGTTTCTGATAAAGCTATGACACTTACCTCTGCATTATATCACAGTCAAGGTATTGTTTACTACGCACTATTGGGACTCCTACTCCCAACTGTATGAGGTCTACTTGGGACTTATTACTGGGGAGATTCCATGACATGTTGGTGGTTCCAGCAATGTCAACGACTTCTTGTCACAATTGAAACATAGTCCCTTTGCACTTCTTTCACCTATTCTTTGATATGTTAAGCTTGTTGATTTCGCAAAATTAGGAGAGGGAGCATGATGTTTTTTATAGTTGGTAGTGATCACTTATTTATTAGACAAATTTCTACTTTCAACTTCCCTTTTTATAGTGAAAGAATACTCCAGGTATTTAGATTCAAACATGAACACCTCATGTCATATGCTTTTCATTAACGTTCCCTTAAACATGTCTATCAAACCATCCTTAGAAATTTTTATTACTCTGACTCTCAAATTTTGGAGTCTTTGAATGTGATTTGTAATTTGGCCTTTTTGACAAGGATTTTCCAATCTAATAAATAATGCATTTATCTTAATATCCCATATTATACTATCTATTCCTTTGTAAAAATGGACCAAGATACAATACAAACATTTTCCCTTTCACATAGGTATTAATATTATATAAATTGATCTTCGTTTAAACATATGGATGACTATTTTCCTTTTATAATGGTCTTAATTGCTATATATCATGGTATTATTCCATCTAGAATATTCATGTTATAGGACTGTTGCGATCAAAGTTCATGATATTAATCTTTAGAATGAAGTGATTTTCTAATGTTGACTTGAATCCTTTGATGATGTGTATATTTGATTGAAAAAACATGATATTTTTTTGTGATTATATTATTTTACTAATCATTTCACCTATGAAAATCGACATTCCAATGTGGATAACATATACTATACATATTATATTTCTTCATAAGTCATGGATGAGTTTTTTGGAGGTATATGTAGTGAACTACCTTTTCAAGCACCATTAAGAGTTAATGATAGGGCTTTGAAGGTTAAAAATGAATCTAATGATCAGTTTACTTGGTTACACCTCCCTTTATACATGGGACCACTGACAAGATTGCAAGGATCCTAAGAAAGCACAAGGTTCCCTCAACCTTTAGGCCTCTTAACATTATTCAAAGTTCACTAAGGTCTATAAAGGACACTGTGGACTGTAAGAATATGAAAGGTGTTTATGTAATCCCTTGTTCATGCAGAAACTCTATGCTGGTGAAAATGGTCGCTCAATAAATGAGAGGATTTAGGAACATGCGCCACACATCAAACATGGAAGGGCCCACTCCTCAACATTATAAGAACATGCGGAAAAAGAAAATACACCACATCTACATTAAAGATGCTCGAGTCATTACTAGATAGATCATTTCCATCACCGTAAGTTTAGGGAAGCTATAGAGATTGAAAGGAGGCCAAGAATTCTAAATAGAGACAATGGATGGAAAATTAGCAGTTGTTGGACCCATACCATTTCTTGTAAAGTTTATATATATATATATATATATATATATATATATATATATATATATATATATATATATATATATATATATATATATATATATATATATATATATATATATATATATATATATATATATATATATATATATATATATATATATATATATAATTTCTTAATTTTTATTATTTATTTGTATTTTTATCGTGACTACTAATATACAGTTAATTGTTTTTTCATTATTAATTTAATTAATTAATTAATTAATTATTCTTACTCTTATGATTTATTTATTTAAAAGTTTGACCATTTATTATTTTCCTTATTTTTAAGTTTTTCGAATTAATTATTTCAATTATTTAAGTTTGACCTAAATATAATTTTTATTTATTTTTAAGTTGTTAGAATTGATTGTTTTGAATATTTAAGTTTGGCCCAAATATTATTTTTATTTTATTGTATTATTATATTGATTTTATTAATTGTTGTATTGTTTTATTAATTATTATTTGTTTTAATTGTTTTGTATTAATACTGATCATAGATATATACATTGAGGGAGAGACTCATGAGCTTCATCCTTTAGTGTCCCTTCATATTCCATTTCTCCTTATTTTCTATTTACACTATTTTACATGGATTTACATAATCCCAAAGATTAGCTATCAACATTCCCCCCTTGAGTATAAAGGGATGTTGGTGAGTCCAAGCATCGTTCTGAATCTTTCGAGCTTTTCTCTTCCAAGCGATTTAGTGAAGATGTCTACAATCTTCTCATTTTTGGAAAAATGGCGTAGGTGAATTCTCTTGTCATCAACATGATGTCGAATCATATGGTATTTTGTATTGACATGCTTTGTTCAATCATGGAACTGTGGGTTCTCGGAAAAAAATTATTACAAAAGTGTTGTCAATCATGAGAGGAGTTCAATTCACTTGTTTCTCCTGCAAATCTTCCAGAATTTTCCTAAGCCAGACAATTTCCTATGTTGGTTCAGCTGTTGTCACAGATTCTACCTTAGTTGTAGAAATCCTCTACGACTGATTGTTTGTGTGACCTCTAGGAGAAAAATCCTAATCCAAGACTCGGAGCATAACCTAAAGTAGATACCCCAGTTTCTTTATCTCCATCGAAGTCTGAATCAGACTATCCAATCAAGATGAAGTTGGCCACCTATGTATACTAAATTCCAAATTATTGAGTTTCCTTCAATTAATTTAGAACTCTTTTCGCAGAAGATCAATGTCTCTCATAAGACTTCTTTATAAACCTAGAGAGGATTCCAAAAACAAATTAAATGTTTATTCTAGTAGTATTCATGTAGTTGAGACTTCCTACAAGTTGTGTATACGTTGTTGCATACTCAAATTATTTTCCTTTAGTGGATGTGAGCTTTAAGTTCTATTCCATTGGAGTACTCAAAATATTGCACTCATCCATGCCAAACTTATTGAATAGATCCCCAATGTACTTCTTCTGAGAGAGTAATATAAACTTTAGATGTTGAGTTACTTCAATACCAAGATAGTAGTGAACACTCCCCAAGTATGTCATTTCAAAACCTTTCCATAATTCCTTATTTATGGATGCAATATAGCTCTCATTGTTCCCTGTCATCAAAATATCATCTACATACAAAACAAGATATACAATTATTTTTCCAACTTTATTGAGAAACAAAATTTCATCATCAAGATCATAATGTGTGAACTTGATGTTTCAGGAGATTCTCAATTAACTTCACGTACTAGGCTCGTGGTTCTTTCTTGAGACCATAAAAGGATTTTAAAAGCTTGCATATTTTATGTTCTGACCCTTCACAACAAATCCCTCTAGTTTGTACATAAAAGAATTCTCCTTCAAATCTCCATTAAAGAAATCAGTTTTTACATGTATTTGATGGACTTTCCAACCGTTTTTTGCTTCCAAGGAAAAGAGTGTTCGAATGGTAGCCCATTTTTGGTGGGGAGAAAGTCTCCTAATAGTCGACACCTTCGTTCTATGAAAAACCTTTTGGCACAAGCTTGGCTTTATGCTTTTCAAGTGAGCCATCAACTTTATACGTATTCTTTTCGACCCACTTGTATCTTATTGGTGTAGTTCCCAATGGAGGATCAACTAGCGTCCAAGTGCCATTATTTATCAAGGAATCATACTCTTTTTACATTGCTTCTTTCCATTCATCATGAGAAGCAACTTATTTCAAGGATGTTGGTTCAAAATCTATAGACAGATTCAATTCACAATATTAAGAAACATCCATATCAATAGGTGAATCAAAATTGTCTACACCATCTCCATTCTGGCTAGCTGAACTTTTTTTTCATGTATTTCCAACCTCATAGGAATGAACACTTTCAAGTTTCTTTGTCAACCATTGTGGAGGACCCTTATGATATTGCCTACGTTGCACAGTTGACTGATTGGGGGTTGTATCAAGGTTTAGTCCCCTAATTCTATCAATTACATCACTTAAAGTGTCATAAGTGGTTGGAGCTTCATGCGGGGTAGAGAGTGCTTCAGAAGAAGATTCCACATGTTGAGCCAGTATAGGAATCCCCCCTTCAAGATGTGGAATATCATTATCAAATTATTGAAAATACTTTGCATGTCCAAATCTATCCAAGCGATCAAGCTGTCGCTCAACAACATTGTCAGTCTCAGAAGATTCAAGAAATATCACATCTCTAGACACTATAAACTTCTTATTAACTTCATCATAGAGATCGTATTATTTGGAGGTATTTGAGTACCCGAAGGAGATACACTTACGACTCCTTGCACTAAGTTTGTTTGTTTTTTCCTTGGATATAAAGGAATAACATATGGAACCAAATACTCTAAGATGCTTTAGTGAAGTATTGTGGCCATAGCACATTTCATAGGTAGTCTTATTTCTAATTGCATTATCTGGACACATGTTCTTTATATACACATCACATAGAACTCCATTGACCAAAAACATGAATTTATCATTCTTGAAAAACATCATTGAATGTACCATATTTAAGATTGTCATGTTCATTCTTTTAGCTACGTCGTTCTGCTCCGGATTATAAGGCACATTTGTTTGATGTTTGATCCCATGCTAGCGAAGATAGTTTTCAAATTCATTTGAGGTGTATTATTTTCCATTATCAGTGTGAATAGATCCAATATGATATTGTGCATAATTTTCAATCCATACATGAAAATTCTTGAATGTTTCAAAAGCATTAGATTTGTTCTTGAATAAATAGACCTAACACATTATGGTGTAGTCAAGAAGAAATGCCATCATATATTTATTTCCATTTGCAGAAGGAACAAACATTGGGCCACAAAATTCTGAATGAATAAGCTCAAGTTTTCTATATTCTCTGGAATGTGAATCATGAAAAGATTGTTTGTTGTGCTTTCCTAAGATACAAGAATCACATTTCTTAAGTTTCCTAGGAATTGTAGGAAAACGAGTCAGACCATTTTTCTTCAACATATGAAGGTCATCATAATTCAAGTGTCCAAATCTAGAATTCCACAAAAGACTTGATGAAAATGAACCTTCAACATAATGAGAACTGTATGAAACATTTTGTGCACAAGAAGAGGTAGCTTGCAACTTCATAAGTCTTTCTTTTTCTATCCCCACCATGACAAGTGAGTGATCTGATGATTTTTTGACCTCGAACTTGCCATCAAATATATGAATGGAGTGTCCTTTCTGGAAGTTGTGGACCAAAGACAACAAGTTTCTCCTTAGCTTCGGTAGATATAGAACATCATGTAGAATAAATTATGGAAGACCAGACAGTTTGAGGTTGGTAGTGCCACGCCTTTATGGCTTGATTTTTTGGCTTGTCTACAAAGTATACCACACCATCAACATTGTCAGTAAATTATTAAAAAATATATATTCTAAAATTCATGTGGAAAATTTCTCCTAAATCAAGTAACTAATCATTTTTCCAAGAAGCAATTGAAGCATTAAACCAGTCTTTAGTTACTCCATTATCACAATGTGCCACAACATAGTGAGTGGATTCAGGTGCTTTACCTTTCCCTTCATCACTGGTTTTACCTTTCCCTTCATTTATTTCCTGCTCAATTATGTCCCAAGGAAAGTTAAATGTGGATGCATCATGTCTATCTCTATTGCATCATATGCAATTAAGATCAAACTTTTCTCCTTGTAACTTTCTACCTCCAGTGCCTCTAAAATTCCTTCTTCCTCTTCCTCTCTGGACACCTCTTCCTCTAGAAGAATATTGTGCATGATTATTCTCTCTATGTGAAAGACACACAACTTCTTCGGAACATTGAGGAATTGTCTTCCTCCCAAAATCCTTCTCTCTCTCATCAAAATTCTTCTCAAGGGAGTCAAAGGTAATTCCTTAAAGTTTCCACTTGCTTGCAATGACTCAAGATAATGTGAATGTGGTATATAGTTCCTTGACATAATCTGTGAGAGGAATATCTATTTCAACACAAGTGGTTTTTATATCATGCATAATGGATCTTACTTCTAATAGGTCATATTCACAGTGGTGCCAAGGACTTCCATGCTCACTGCACCACAACATCTCCAGGAAGCACACATATGGCCACAATACCTCTGGCTTTAATGCACCAGCCACAACATTTTTGGGCACCACACCATTTGACACAACAAGTCACTCTAGTATTCACAAGAGGCAAAGTAATGCCTCAATGAAACAAATCAACTCTTCAACAGTTAGAATAGAATGCACATAATTTTTCTTTATATTAAAATATTATTATTAATAATATTATTTATTTAGTCAAATCTAATTGTTATATTATAACGAGTAATTTTCTTTTCTCTTCATCTATTTAACTTAATGCAAATAATGTGTTCTTCATCTTGTCCTGACAATGAACCACACTGAATTATTCAAAACACGTCGACAAAACTCTAATGATGTGATTTTTACCTAAAGTATTCTTTTTTAATAATTCTCCTCTTTTTCCACTTTATCGCACATATTAAATCAACAAAAAGTATATTTTCCAATAAAAAGTTATGCTAATTGTAAGTTACATACATTTCAAAACCTTAATTTGTATAATATTTGGACGAAAAACTATTTTCCTAATTTATGTCTAAAATTTAAGCCCTTATAAATCTATTTTTTTTAGTACTCTGGAATGACTTCTCCGCAACTCTATAGGTTTAACCAAAATTTGTTTTGGCAAGGTAAATTTATAGTAACTTTCTCAAAGCTTCCTTATTTTTTGCCTCTTCCTAAGAGCGAACTTCTATAGTATAACATGTGTAACAATTATCCAATTGTGGTTCTCATTTTCTTATTAGAGTACTTAAATATGTATCCCCGCATACTTGGAAATTCCAAATTCTAAAACTTCTATGGGAGAATTTTATAGTTATACTTCCAAAGTCACTTGTTTGAAACAAATTTCAAGACTATTCGCAAACCCTAACTTCCACAAGGTATATCTCCTATAGTGAAATATAATATAAAATTTTACTATACATACCTAGAGACCTCTTGTTCTATTTCTTTTTATTATTTCATCCTTTGACATGTTCTGAAAAATAAATTATAGTAGAAAAGTCCAAAATCACTCATTTGAAACTCATTTCAAGACCATTCAAAAATGCTAGCTTCCATAGTTTATATCTAAAAAATTATAGAAAAATGTTTATAAAATTTTGATCTAATATATCTTGAGATTTATTCTCAAATGTATCAAAATTTCTCAGTTTGCATCATGCCATTAAAAAAGTAATAAAAAAATGCCATGGTGACTATTTTGAAGTCACAAAGCCCTAGGTTTGAATGATTTGATAATGGATAATGTGCCTAAAAACTCATAGGAGGCCAATAGTTTTAGTCCACTTCAAGGGTAAAACTTCCTTTTATAATTAATACAATGTATAAGATAAGATGAGACATCATAATACTAGGTCTCCTTGGTGTATACATATGTAGGAGACAAAGGGAACAATTATTATTTTTAGATGTGGATTCAACAACGTATGAGAAAAATATCATGTTTTATATATAGTTAACCAATGTAGGCTAACAACAATGAAAATTGATATAATACCTAATTAAAATTATGTTTATTCCTTATTAACATATATGAAACAATTGAACAAATCATTAGATACAAAAACAAAGATAGAAAAATAAAAGAGCCAATAATAATAACCATATGCTCAAATGCAATCAAGGGTTTGATTATGAATTGAATTAAAATAAATATACCTATTGTAACAACCCGAGGTCAAAATATCAGGCAATAATTTTAGTAAAGGAAAAATAAGTCCAAGGTCATGGGACACTTATTCCAAGCTGAATGTTCAGAAAAATATCCCAGTGGGCACCATTTGTTGTGTTTATGACTGAGGGAAATTGGCAAACGCATTGGTAAATGCTTTGAAAAGGTAAAAATGTGTTAGTGGCATTTTATTTATGAAAATAAAGGACGTTAGGAGAAAAGGAAGGTGAAAGGTCACAGGCTTCATGCGAGGAGGAAATTAAAGGAAAATAATGGAAAAATGAAAAAATTAGAGGAATCAATAATAAGAAGACATTAGAGAATCAGTTGGTAGCCTTTTGTTAGTGCAATTTTAGAGTTAGTCGCAGAGAGGAGGAGATCAAGAAAGCAAAGGAAGGACAAGGAAATCAAAGGAAAGCAAAGGAAGCAAGTATCAAGAAAGTAATGGTTGGAACATGCAGCTTCAGCAAAAGTACTTTGAGGTAACATTTTGCATGTATAGTTTCCTAAATGGTTTGGGCATGCATGGAATATGCATGCATGTATTTTGGTTTATTGCTATTGGTGGCATGGATTTTGACATATTTTGATAGTGGTTTTAGCCTTGCCTTGTCATTTTCGGACACCCACGGCATGTTAGGATTCTTTCTCCATTGAGCTATGGATTGTTGGAAGGTTTTGGATCCAGGTGAGGTGGTCTCACCAAAATCCAAAGTTTTGGGGGTGGAGATGGTTTTCTTCGGGAAGCCCTCAATGGGTCAATGGAGATAGGAAAATTTCTCAAGGGATGGTGAAGGAATCTGAGGAATCCAAGATTGATTTGCTCTTGCGATCGTAGAGCTAGTTTAGGTTAGATCATGTTATGTTGAGGGTGGAGGTGGTTAAATTTCTTGATTCCATTGGTTTTTTATGGATTATAGTGTGTTTCTAGTTCAGTCACACCCAAGAAGACCACGTGCATGGTAGAAAATGGGTTGGATGTTGGAGCCACACCAATGGACCCAGATGTAACGGAGGCAAGAGTTTTCTTCGGCAAGATGTCACCATGGAGCACATGCACACCATCACAGACAACCAAGCTTGGCATTAGCTCACCACCTTCACCATCACAACCATGTCAAATATTTGGTCTCACCACGATGGACCAAGTGTCAGTGATGTCTTGCATGGCTTGCTCACGCCATTTTGTCTCACATGGGCATATGTGCATTGTAATGTAATATCTTGTCAAGTGGAAGTTGAAGTGTCTATAGTTGGATGTAACAGACATAGACTACATGAAGAGTCATGAGGTTAGATGAACTGTCACAAAGGGGAATGTCAAGTGTCACCCCACCCTTTACTATAAATAGAGCCTCATAACTCATTGTAAAGGCTCTTGATCAACCAAGCTTATGATAGGGCTATCTTAGAGAGAGCTTGGATAGTATTGTAATGAGCCTTGCCTTCTCCATTGCACAGAGCTAATATATCTCTTTGGAGGAGCAAGCGATTGTGGTTGTAACATTCCGTTGTCGAAACTAGTGGTTGGACATGGATGTATTGTATGAATGGAACTTACACTTATTAATATAACAGAGCAAGTACGTTTCATGGATATGTTGTATTGTATTCTATGATATCTGGTTTACTCTAAATGATATATGTATTTGTTTTCTTACGGATGCATGTATGGACTATTCTGTATAAGTATGTATGAATATTTCTTAAGCGTGTTGTTGATTTAACCATCACTTTGGATTTCTAGCTAACTTGCCTTCCATGTCATGGTGCATCTTTTCCCATGTGTTCCTTTCTTAACTCCGTGCTATCACAAGTTTCCAAGGGGTGCACTCAAATAACTCTCCATGTGTTTGAACCATTCATACACTTTGTGATGTCATTCATCTCATGCATTCCTTTCAAGTTGCGTACTATTACAGGATTCTAAGGGAAACACTTCCCTTTCCCCTCTGTGTGTTAGAACTTCCCATGCATCTCACTTGACTCACTGCAAGGTTACACACTTTCTTCTAACAAAGATACGACACTTCCCTCTATATTATATCGTAGTCAAGGTATTGCTTTACTACCCACTATTGGGACTCCTACTCCAAATGGTATGAGGTATACTTAGGACTTATTACTGGGGAGATTCCATGACATGTTGGTAGTTCCATCAATGTCAACGACTTCTTGTCACAATTGAAACATAGTCCCTTTACACTTCTTTCACCCATTCGCTGACATGTCAACCTTGTTGATTTCACAAAATTAGGAGAGGGAGTATGATGTTATTTATAGTTGGTAGGGATCACTTATTTAGTAGTCATATTTCTAATTTCAACTTCCCTTTTTATAGTGAGAGAATACTCTAGGTATTTAGATTCAAACATGAACACCTCATGTCAGATGATTTTCATTAACGCTCTCTTAAACATGTCTATCAAACCATCCTTAGAAATTTTTAAGTTTCACTATGTAGGAGACAATAGAGGAAGGTGAGGATATTTACAACAACCTAGAGAAAGGAGTACTGGAAGTGTTCAAGAGAAGAGAACTAGGAAGATGTCAAAATCCCAAACTCAGGAGAAAGTTTGGAGAGGTATCGAGAAGCAAGGTGGATAATTGTTCTCGCATAGGCACATTGCAGATCACGAGTTGAAGTTGTTACGAGAATACCATAGGCCTATGACCAGGGTGCCATAAATTTTTCTATCTTAGGAGTTCGTTGCAAGTGCATAGATGGGGCACAAAGTTCGCTGAATACTAGATCGAAGCTTGCCAATGTCATGGGATTGTCACATGGTGATGTTGAGAGAAATTTTAAATGTTTTGTAAATATTCACATTAGGAAGTGAGTTTTCTTTGAGAATAAATTGGAGACATTATTTCCTTATGTAAATATAGTGGCAGTTTCCCTTATTCTATGGAGAAGGGGAAACAATCCTCTTTTGACTCTTGGTTGTCCCATGTTAGCTTTATTTTTAAAGAGGAAGAGTGGTTGAGAAGAGCAGAACATCAGAGGTAGAAGAAGAGGTGAAAAGAGGAGAAGAGACAGAGGCCGAAAGAGGCCTAGGCCACCTTACATATCTGGTCAATTTAATGAGTATTTCAATTTGGTTAATGAGGAACATATTTATATGCCTTTGCATCTATTTCTAGGTTCGTACATTGTTAATGAAGTCTTGATTTATTGATGTCTACACTTGTTGACATGATTTATGTTAAGACCCGAAATATGTTGAGAAATGTTGTGGATGTATAACTTTATGTCAAATTGATGCTTCGTTCAAATGTAATTTAGAGCTAAAATATTTACACCTATGAGTATGAAGCTACAACTTCATATTGTTTCCATTGTTGTTTTCTTATGGACTTTGTGTAATGGTGGTTTGATTCCTATGAATTGTTTATCTTTGAAAGTGTGTTCTTACTCTATTGAGTTATATTAATATTATATGCTTTGAAGCCTCCATCGTTGTGTTATGTCCCTTTATGTCTTGACTTCATCTGGATTTAAACAAGAACGCAACAAATTACAGATATAACCATACATATAGAGATGCAACAAAAATAATACTTCATTTCATTACTGTAAAATACTGAAATATGCTTACAAACAGAAATGGAAATAAACTAGCTAGGGCGATGGTAGCTTATCTCTGAGAAGAGATGTGGCAGCTACATGCCTCTGAACTGTCTTACAATGAGGCTCGAAGGTCTATTTATTGTTGAGAAACAATGGAAAACCCTAAACATCCAAAAACCTAACCCTAGTAGATGAAGCGCCAAACTATGGGCCCCGTTTTGGGTAAATTGGTACATCAACTTCACGAGGTCATATATTTGGCATATGATCTCCGTTTGATGCACACAATACCTCGTTACAAAGATATATCTGAGGAATACAACTTTTGGAAGAGAAACATTTTTCCATGGACCCAGGTTGCTCCAAATTTTCCTAAAAAATGTTGTTTAGGGCCTCAAAACGGCTTTGGAAGTTCATGACCTGAAAAACTGCTAAAAATAGTAAAATGTGCTACAATTAAGGAAACTGAAAAACTGAAAGAAACAATGGTGGGTGTCCAAGTGGAATTGATGAATGGCCACCAATATCCACCTGGATCATTCCTACCCCCTTAGGAAGTAATGGTCCCCATTGCGTTGAGTTCGTCCATGAGATGAGGAAACTTGTACTAAACTTGGTCCCTGGTGAGCCACTTGTGCTGGTGGAGGAGCTGGCTTACTTTGATAACTCGATACGGTTGGATCTTCTGCTAGCGTGTGTGCTTGATCTGTGTGTCCATGATCCGATCAGTTACAGCTTGTTCCATTCAATCTGGATTTAACTTTGTGGGTGTGAGTTGTTCTGCAATGTTGGATGTGTCTAGTAATGGTGGAAAGTATGGCTGAAGGCAGTCCACATTAAACACTGGGTGTAGGCCAAGGAATGGGGGAATGCTGAGCTCAAATGCATTGTCTCCCATAACCTTGGTAATGGTGTAAGGACCATATCGGAGTGGTCTAAATTTTCGATAGGCTCCAGTAAAGCGTTCCTTTTTCAAATGCAACCAGACTTTATCGCCCACCTGAAACTTGTGTGGCACCCGATGTTGATCATTTCGCTGCTTGTACTTGGCATTTGATTTCTCCAAAATGTTGTGGACCTACTGGAGAATATGTTGGATGTGGTCAATGAAGTTGTTTTCCTTATCTGTTTCAGACCGGACATGAGTCGAATATGCCTGAGTATCTACAAATGGCATGGCCACATTAATGGGAGATAATGGCTGGAATCCCAAGCCCACCTGAAAAGGGTTGTGGCCAGTCGAGCTGTGGAGAGCTCGGTTATAGCTGTGCTGAACATAGGGGAGGCTCTCATCCCATGTGCGTGGATGTGTTGATTTGTACATGTGCAAAATGTGTACAATAATCATGTTGACAACCTCTGTCTAGCCATCAGTTTGGGGATGGAAGGTTGTGGACTTAGTGCATTTGGTGTCCAGCATTGACCAGAGACTGGACCAAAATGTACCGAGGAACCTGCTGTCCCAATCTGAGATGATGGACTGTGGGATCCCAAAGTGTACCCACACTCGTTCAAATAAGAGTTTAGCAGTTGCTTCTGCTGTGATATTCTTCTTGTAGGCCACCATAATAGCCATCTTCGAGGACCTGTCGATGACCACAAAAACACAGTCATTTCCATGCTTAGTAGAAGGAAGGCTCGACATGTAATCCATGGAGATGGATTCCCAAGGTCGACTAGGGGTAGGTAGCGGGGTATAAAGGCCTTGCTTCTTGATGGTCAATTTGGAAATGGCGCAGGAAGTGCATGATCTTATGTACTTCCCGACATCCTATCAGAGATTCGGCCAGTAGAAATAATTCTATAGTATTTCCACCATTTTCTCGACCCTGAAATGCCCAACAGCCCAACTATAGTGTGCTTCCCAAATCATCTTGGCACATTCGCTTGAAGGAACACAAAGGTGACCCAAGTAGCATAATAGGGCATCCTGGAGGTGAAAATCTGAAACATGCTGACCCTCCAAGAGTGTCTGGTATGTGTGGCCAAATTCTAGGTTTCTTTTGTAGAGAAGTGGCCAATCAGAAGTCTCGTGCCAACAAGAGTTGAGCACGGTGGTTAACGCCATGATCGGTGGTCGGATGAGGCAATCTGCAACATTACTGGTGCTTCCCTTCTTATACTTGATATTCAAATGGAACTATTGTAGGTATGTGGACCACTTCTGATGGCAATCATTCTGCAATTTCCCTTGGGTCTGTATGAACTACAGGGGCCGATGGTCTGTGTGGATGACCATTTCCTTCCCCAAAATTTAATGCTTCCATTGTTGGCAAGCTTGCACAATGGAATACATCTCTTTTTCATAAGTGGAATACTTCTAGACTGTCTAAAAGTGTCTCACTATGCTATTCCACTGGATGCCCTTGTTAAGTAAGGACTGCCCCAATAACATAGTTAGAGGCATCTGTCTCAACCTCAAATGGTTGTTGTAAGTATGGTAATGCGAGCACTGGTGCCAAGAAGAGGCGATGTTTCAACTCTATGAATTCCTTCTGCTGAGATTTAGACCAAAAGAATTTTTCTTTCACTCCTCCCTTGGTGACTTGACTCAAGGGACAAGTGATATGTGAAAATCCCAACACGAACTTGCGGTAGAAGTTGGGAAGACCCAGAAAGTTGCGGAGCCCTACCAGAATGGTTGGAGATGGCCAATCCTAAATGACTTGGATCTTGGCTGGATCCACATGCACCCCCCGTTCATCAATAATGTATCCCAGATACTAAACCTGGCTCATGCCGAAAGTGAATTTCTCCAAATTGAAACATAACTTGTGTTGTCGCAATGTTTGGCGAACCTGTCAGATGTGGTGGAGGTGCTCTTCCCAACTCTGGCTGAAGATCAGGATGTCATCCAAGTATACCACTTAAATGAGTTGGTGAATGGCTTCAAGGTATCATCCATTAGCCTCATGAAGGTTGCAGGAGCATTCGTCAACCCGAAAGGCATAACCAACCATTCGAAAAGGCCCTCCTTGGCTTTGAAGGCAGTCTTCCACACATCGGAGGGTTCTATTAGTACCTAGTGATATCCTAACTTCAAATCAATCTTGCTGAAATATTCCCCCCCATTCAGTTGGTCCAGGAGGTCACCAATCCATGGGATCGGGTACCTATTAAGGACAGTGATCTTGCTCAACGCTTGATAGTAAATACAGACTTTCCAAGTCCCATCCTTCTTTTGTACCAACACGATCGGGCTCCCACAGGGTGATGAACTCGGACAGATGTGACCTTTCTGTAGCAGCTCCTGAATCTGCCTCTTGATTTCATCGTTCTCCAAAACGGAGCACCGATAGATTGGCCCATTGGGCAGCGACGCACCTGGGGAGTGTTTGACCTAACATTGCAGAGGAACCCCTACGGGGGAGGTGAAGATGTCCTCACACTCCTCCGCGACCTTGTCCATCTGTAGTTGTCCTGCAGAGGGGCCTTATTTGGAGGTTATGGCCACCATTTTCTTCTTTCCTTGAGGGCATATCATTAGGAAAATGAATTTCCTAGTTTTGGAAATAAGGTTACTGCATTGTTTTGCAGTAACCAAAGAGATGGAGGTAGGCGGTGCTATCTTCGATATCTTGTACAAATTATTTCCGAAAGTAACAATAAAAGCATGAGGCCTTGATTCATACACAACATGTCACTTCCACAAGTATGGTTGACCTAATAATACATCACAAACATCAAGGGGAGAAATGTCACACAATACCTCATTTGTGAAGGGCTTGATGTTGTATGGAAGGTGACACTGCTAGCTCACACAAAGATCCCGTCCTTGGTGAAGCCACTTAATGGTGTATGGTTGTAGATGTGTTGTGGTTGGTAAGCCCACCCGCTTCACAATCTCTGTCGAAATGTGGTTCTTTTGGCTCCCGCTAGGGACAATGACTGTAGTGAGGAGCCTTTTACCCACATTTGGGAGTGGAAGAGGTGTTCCTCCTCCTCTAGATCTTCGGGGTCCTCCTTCTGGATCTTTGTGGTGGCAACGGTGGCCATGGGCTCCACATCAATAATCTGCTTCCCTTTGTCATTCCCCTTGTCGGGTAATGACTCAGAGTCAGAACATGCATCTGATTTTGAAACCTTTAGCTTGGCCACCAGTGACTGCCTGGCCCGACACTCACTTGTGTTGTGAGTGGAGCTCTTATGGAACTCACATCACTTCCGTGTGTCCTTTTTCGGCTTCACGACATTGTTCTTTGCTTGCAGCTTTAGCGGGTTGTCTTGGGCCACCTAGCCTTGGATTTGTCCTTTGTTCTACGGTTTGGGGGCACCCTTCCCTTACTTCGGATTCGTAGATCCAAAGTCTCGTTTCTTCTATTTAAACGTTTGCTCAATCTTGACGGCATATCGGTATGCCGTGCTGAGTAAGAAGATGTTCAAGAATTCTATTTCATCCTGGATGTACCTGTGCAGGCAACCGCAATATTTGAGTACCAAATCCTGCTCAGAATCCTTGATATCCAACTTTGTGTGAAGGGTATTGAAAATATTGGTAAACTCCAACACGTCTTGGTGCCTTCCTTGCCGCAACATGGTCCACTTTATGTATTGATCCTCATAGCTTCCGATAGGGTAGTACTGCTCCTTGATGGTAGCCTGGAATGAATTCCAAGTGGGTGCAATTGAAAATAGTGAGGCCGTACTTTCATCCCTCTGCTTGCAGTAGATTTCCCACCAGTCCTTGACGTGGGGGCCGGCTTTAAGAAGAGCGAAAGTAATATTTTCCTGGCCAGGAAAATCATGAACAGAAAAATACCCTTCTAGTAGATTTAACCATTTATCTACAATAGCTGCATCTATCTGACCCTCAAATATGGGAATGTTAAGGTTAATTTGTACCTTAAAGGGTGTGGCACTTCCAGAGTAGCTACTGGAAGTAGATGTGTTGCCCTTGGGTAGCCGCAGAAGGATCTGGGTAAACTTGTCCATCATCGCGTTCCGTTGTCGCTCGAGGGCCTCTTCGAGCAAGATTTTGATAGGATCTCCTACCCCCTCGTCTTTCTTTTCATTCGCCAAGGGAGGCCATTGGGATTTGTGAGGCTTGTATTGCAAAGGTTCGACCAGTTCAAGCCCTAAGTCCTTATATCCCAACCTCATTGGGGACATGCAAAGAAAGACAGAGAAAGAGTAGACCGCTCTGATACCACTGATCCAGATTTAAACATGAACGCAAAAAATTACAAATATAACCATACATACTGAGGTGCAACATAAATAATACTTCATTTCATTACTATAAAATACTGAAATATGCTTACAAACAGAAATGGAAATAAACTAGCTAGGGCGATGGTAGCTTGTCTCTAGGAAGAGATGTGGTGGCTACATGCCTCTGAACTATCTTGCGCTGAGGCTCGAAGGCCTATTTATTGTTGAGAAACAATGGAAAACCCTAAACATCTAGAAACCTAATGCTAGGAGATGAAGCGCCAAACTATGGGCCCCATTTTGGGTAAATTGGTACATCAATTTCTCAGGGTCGTAACTTTGGCATATTATCTCTGTTTGACGCGCACAATACTTTGTTAGAAAGACCTATCCGAGAACTACAACTTTCAGAAGAGAAACATCAGTCCATGACCCCATGTTGCTCCTAGTTTTCCCAAAAAATGTCGTTTACGACCTCAAAACGACTCTGGAAGTTAAAAACCCGAAAAATTGCTAAAAATAGTAAATTGTGCTACAATTAAGGACACTGAAAAACTGAAAGAAACAATGGTGGGGGTCCAAGTGGAATTGGTGGATGGCCACTAATATCCACCTGGATCATGACTCTTGTTGTGTCAGCTTAAATCTTGAGAAAGAATGTGCCGATGTGTTCTGGAGATTAGTGAGTGTGATTTTTGTGATGTGAAACCCATTAGTAAAACATAGCACTATTGTTTTGATGTAGTTGTGATTTTTCACTGCAATATGATATTCTTTATTTGGTTCCCCTGAGGGTAGAAATAGTGTGCTCAATAGTTGAGCAAGCACACTTTGTAGCTTATACTTGTGCTAGCCTTGTTTGAGACACTGTGGTTGTAGAGTGCCCGCATATGGAGAAAACAAAGCACCATGTTTTGTTGAATGTTGTCCAAAAGAGTTGTAGATATCCATGAAGGAGGGCATGTGAAGTCATGTGTAATGTTAAGAAGAAAGTCTAGGCCATGTAGAATCAATTGGTAAAAAGTTCGAGTCATTTCACCTTCTAGGAATTCGAAAAGACGTTTTTTTTTTAGTGCCACAAAATTACCTTGTAGCACTTACAAGATTTTATAATAGTGCTATGAAATCAGCTTGTAGCATCTAAAACCAACACATTGTAGGGTTGCATGTTAGATTTTTAATGATATTTCGTCCTTCCTGCCACATCATTTGGTAGAATAATCCCATGTAATTGGATGAGGTGAGGATTGGAAGGTTATATAGAGAATCTCTCATGACATCTTGAGCGAAGTGAATTCATACTCCTATATTTACTGCATAATGTAAATGTTTCCTGAATTACTGTCAAATTGGATACATATATACGGGTGTTTGTTGATTTGTCCTCAGTTGTTTGTCATCACATAGTAAATAATAAATACTATAATTGAATTAAGAAATTTGTTTGAAAACTAAAATAAAATGATTGTGTCCATTAGCATATTTTACATCTCAATATGAGGGTGATGTAAAATTCCTTACATCCTCAACTTTGAGTTGACATGTGTCATTTTTAAAATAAAAATCAAATATTCTCTAAATAAAAAAGTAATGTCCATTATGATTAAAAAAAATGAAAATATATACATATTTGATTAGTTTCAATTAAAAGAAATACAAAACATCAATTACAACCCATGATAAAGGAAATATAATAAAAATATTTCACTCATCTCACTCTCCTTATAAATAAAATATTTTAATGTCGTATATAAAATAACATAATTCTATAACAATGTTAAAAAGAGAAAATTCAAAGTCAAACAAATCATATATTTTCACCCAAAAAAAAGTTGCATAATTATTATACCTTTAAAAAATATTTCAAAACAAGAACCAAACAAGTAGTGCCTGCCTAGTATCTACCAAATAAATTTAAATCTAAATATATATTAAATTATAACTATTTAAAAAAATTTAAATTAAATATTATTAAATATTTATAAAATTAAAAAGAATTATATTTAATCGTGTTCGTTAACTAAATCAAACGTTTTAAACTTTATATTTAATTAATAAGTATGCATTCTCGGTTAAAGGAATGTTGTCACTTCACAGAAATGTTGGGGATAAAACTATGTTAATAAACCTGCATATTTGATGTGTAACAATCTGATTCTCTTCGTCAAAAATGTTAGAGAGAATAACCCTAAATTTAAATGTAGTGTAAAAAATTAATCTAAATGAAATGTTGTTATCGGTAAAAATATGTCTTTCTGAAATGAATATGGAATCTATAACGTGGTAAAGCCAAATCAATGTTACTCACCAAAAGTATTAAGGTTAATCAAAGTTTAATTTTTTTAAAGAAATTTAAAATATCGTTGATGTCGCATTCATTGTAGCATCACATACACCATTTATTGCAAAGAAGACAAGAACCTTTATCCAATCATAATGGATCCACCATTTGGGGATTTTCTGCACATCCGTTAAAAATCTGTTAGCGAAAAAAACCGATTATCTAATTGAGTCTGTCAGAACAAATTTATCCTAGGATAAAGACGCTTGTATACTGTTTTGGTGAAGAATTCTAAAAAGAGAAAAGAAATTTCCACCTACTAAAACAGTTAATAAATTTTTCAGATGTAAATAGGAATCAGATCCAATCATCTTCCAATGGTGAGTTCGAATGCCTCTCATAAAATGACAAGGTGAGTTTGAATGCTTCGCATAAAATGACCAAAAAAAAAATATAGTACCAACTGAATAGAGAAATTTGGAGTTAATGCTTATATCTTATATTTATATATGTAATGTTAGTTTATGAGTTGTTGGTGATAGTTGGGAAATTTTCTCAATCTCTTTTTCTAAATCAAGAATAACTTAAATCTAATAAATTCTATATTATAAATTAGAAATAATTTTTAAATGGTAAATTTAAAATTGGTTTGGGATTTGATTCACAGAATATCTAAACTCCCATATTCATATTTTGAATTAATTGGATCTCATTCTAACTATATATTTGTATAATATTTTTGAATGAATGTAGTGTGAAAATTGTTTCTATCACGCAATCTGATTTTCTGGTTAGTGTAGGAGCCCGTATGGGCCTGGCCTTGGCCCCTGGCTGGCTGGAGATAAGAGAGTATATGTATTTGTTTTGAGATTATTGTGTTTATTTTTTTGGTTTTTTCCATCATATTCGTAAATACAAAATGTTGGGAATTTTCTGTTTAATTCCAAAACAAATTAACTGAACAGAACAGAGAATGATGCTCTGTTTTCCACGGGATCTTAACACAGGGAAGCTAAACTAGTTTTCTGAGCAGACAGAGTTTCACACACTCATAAAAAACTCTTTGTATTCATTAATAAGACAACCTGTTACAAAAGGTTCTTCCTCTTAATAGAGGGATTCACCAAGAGCTTCCAGTTCCATACAAAAAGATTACTCTATCTCTTCTGGAAATTTTACACTACTGTGTGTAAAATTTCTTTACATTCACTGCTGTAAAAACAATCTTCAACTACAGAAAATTAAATTCACTGCTGTTTAAAAAAAACTTTTCACTTCTTACCTTTTGCACTGTTGTGCATATTACATTTCATCGCTTCAACAAAAATGAGCCAAGATATCTTCTTAAAAAAACACATTCACGCTGCTGCGCTTCTGAGTATTTCATTTCACATACATCACCACCAGAAAATTACATTCCATATTCTTTTCATTCGCTGCTAGGAGTTTTACATAACATTGCTATCAACCAAAAAAAAAATTCCACGCTGCCCCTGTTCTTCTATATTCGCAGTTTTACATAACATTGCTATCAACCAAAAAAAATTCCACGCTGCCCCTGTTCTTCTATATTCGCACTGCTGTGCGTTTTTCTTTCTATTACAAAAGTCAACAAACAACAAACAAAAAATATAACATATATGTTTTCTTGTCCCATATTGCCGTGGATTAAAAAAAACATTAAAATTATACCAACTTTTACCTATCACAATAAATTTACATTAATTACTTTTACGGAGAAACTGGCAGTCAAAACAAAAACTTCACGCAAGGTTCATGGACTGGACTATATGCAACTTTAGTTTCAATCAACGGTGGACAGCGTTGAATTCAATCGGACGGATATCGCTTGCCCAAACCAAACGAACATTACACCCCGATGAAAAGTGATTTTGGAAAATCACTGAGAACACACGTCAGCTCAAGATTTTATCGCGTCCCCTCCCGAGAATACCACCGCTTGGTGAAAAGGTGCGATGGAGTCTGGTGGTTTTCAACTACACGGCAGTTGAAATTAGATTTCAACACAAAAGCACTTTGCATGAAAAGTTTGCAGCCTCCCGGCAATCGTTGCCCTTAGATCTAGTTTGATTCCTACCATCGGTGGGAAATGAGGTTAGGTCCTGCATTTGGAGGGTTGTATCTGGTTGAGAGAAATGGTTGGAAAGTCAGGAGCCCTGCTCTGTTATTTATGTTTTCTTTGGAAGCGTCTCTGTCACGCCTGAAGAGGAAGTTTGAGAATTCGCGTGGGCAATAGAGGCAAACAGGCAGCCCTTCCTATCGGTTATTCGTCCTGGTCAGATTCGTGGTGAGTTTCCTACGCTGCCTTGTGAGTTTTTGTAGATGGTGGAGGAGAAAAGTTTGTTCGTGACGTGGGATCCTCAGATGAAAGTGCTCTCACGTCCTTCGGTCAGACACGAATCCACAGAGTTGGGATATTGGTCACCAATGTCACGACGCTCCCCACCTCGCTCCATCAGACCACCGGCTCAGCGACAGGCACCTCTACCCTTGTCAACATTACCGAACTTAAGAAGGGTAAAGTCATTTTCACCATCGGGGGCAATCATTCAAGTCTTCCTGCCACGTTTGTTAAGTCTGTGGAGCAGGAGACATACAATCGTTTAGTCATTGAGATAAGCGAGCCCATTACGATCACCGTGGCTTCGTCAGTTTGGTCTCCACCACAGGCGTGCTCCAATCGTATGTTGCACGGAGGCTTGTTGCATATATAGCTGTAGCAACTGGAATTTCTACCAAATCCATTTAGGAAAGAGGCAAAATAATTCACTTAAATCAAAGTTTTAAACAGAGATGATTCAGATTGTGTTAGAAGGTGTTGATAAATTTAGTATTTTAATCGGTTCAGCATAGTCCCTTGATGGTGATGTTGCAAAGGACCTCGCATTAGAACTTGAAGAAATCGGCCTTATGAAGTTGCTGGAAGGCTAGTGACCGAAGTAGCAAAATTGTTGGCTGTGTGTGATCTACAAATTTAATGTGGTCGAATTGTAAAGTTTGTACCAGCTGAGGAATTGACATGAGGAGAAGTTTGTATGAGTATGTATTTTTTATTTTGTTGTTGCGAGTTATATTCGGTGAAAAACCAATCATCGTAAAATATAAAATAATTCAAATTGATGGTTCTTGGTGTTTGGAAACTCCTGAACATATTATTTATTTAATTTTGTTTACGTATTGTTATGGTTTGTTGTTCTTGGCTGTCAGAAACTCTTAAAAAAGAACTACAAGTTACAATATGAAATCCGTGTGTGTGAAACAGGTCAAGTTGTTTGATAAATTTTTGAACACATTGAGTATTCAGATTGTCTGCCTATCAACTAATGGATAGCTGAAAGCGAAATATCTGACAAATGGTGATTGGTCCAGAGGATGGTTCATTACTTGACAGCTCTTCTAGCAGAAGCCCCAACCAGTCGAGTTGTCAATATTGTTGATCTTACAAAGTTCATGAATGATGGTCTAAGGCAAGCATGTGTTAAATGGAGTTCAAGTGATTGCTAGAAGTAGTGAATGAAGAAAGAGAAATGTTGGCAAAGATTCCAGAGTGGATGTGAGTGTTAGTGAAGAGCAGTGAGATAGAGACCAGTTATGTTGTTGTAATATGTATTCTCTAGATTGTAATTTGTGTTATTTTTAATTTTGACATGTAAACATTAAGGGAGGCACCTGGAGATAATGCTTACATGGTAAATTTAAAGTTGGTTTGGGATTTGGTTGAGAGAATATCTCAACCCCCATATTCATATTTGGAATTAGTTAGATCTCAATTCAACTATATATTTGTATAATATTTGTGAATGAATGTAGTGTGAAAAATAGTTTCTAGTGTGCAATCTGATTTTCTAGTTTATAGAGTAATGGTTTTTCTTAATTTGTGTGTGTGCATACATACCATTATGTAAGATATATTATGTTTTCCATCATTCTTTTTGTATCGGAGCTGAGTTCAGAGTTGTGAGGTTGATGTGAGAAATTAAGCATTGCGGTGTGGTTGAAGAATAAAGCCGAGTAGAGAGGTGTTGTGAGGTTGATGTGAGAAATTAAGCATTGCGGTGTGGTTGAAGAATAAAGCCGAGTAGAGAGGTGTATCTTCATCTCTGGCATGGTTGAATTAGAGTGAGGAATCGACTCGGGTTGAAAATATGAGAAGACGATAATCATTGTTAAAGCTCGTGGATCTTTATTCTCTCCCAATCGAGTCCACGTACTTGATAACAAATTAAAGGACTATTTTTGTTGCTCAATAGTTCTCTGGGTGCTCCATTACATTCCATTGATATTCAAAGAACATTTCTAGTTCTAAGAATTTCAAATAAGACTCCAATTTTGATCCTGTAGGTCATGCAGGTTCGTAAATGGTGGTTTCCTATCGATAACTTATGATGCATATGGAGCGAGTTGATGCGTGGGCAGAATTGATGTGAAACCTGTGTAGTTGTTGAGAAGGAGTTGGAAAAGGCTGGAGATTTTGTATAAGCATTTTGGCAGTCGTCCATTTTCTTGGACGCTAGATTACCAGTCGTCCATTTTGATGACATGATGAAGTCGTGCAAAAGATGGGTTTGTTTGAGACCATTTAGGCTAGTTGTGTGATATATTTTCTATAAGAGGAGGAAATTGTTGCACTACAAAGTGGTGAGATGTCAGTCACAATGCAGTTGAAGAATTTTTTATAACTATAGAGGGGCATCGATAATTGCAGAAAGGTACCTTGGTGTTAAAGTTTAAAATGAATTTTTTTTGTTTATTTTTAAAATTTCCTAATCATGGAATTCATAATCTTAGAAAAATTTAGTGGTTTAAACTTCCCCCAACGGAAAGTAAAAGTATAAGTATAGATGTAATTAATGAAGAGAAAACTGTGGGGCATAGTGAAAGGTTAATAGTATAGATGTAATTAATGAAGAAAAAATTGTGAGGCATAGTGAAGGGTTAATATGCCGCACCTATAGATGTCAAACAATTACTTGAATGGAAAAGTAGAGATGACAAAACTAAGTACATTATGGGACTTGCTCTTTCATATTCAAAGTTACATCTTACAAATTTCATTAAACCATCTATGGAACTATGGGAACACTGGATTCAATTGTTTGGTGCAAAAGCTACAAATGAAAATTTTTCCATAAAGTTGCAATTATTTAGACCTAAAATGAATGAGGAGACCTCTATCTCTAGTCATGTAAATAATTTAATGTCTCTTTTAAGACAATTATCTAAAGAAGGTGCTAAAGTGGAAGATGAAGATGCAAAAACCATATTATTAAATAGTTTACCTTCAAGTTATAGTAATGTTCTCTTCACTTTGAGTCAAATTCCTTCACAAAAACTGGATGAGAAAATTGCAACACTTTTGGCAGAGGATAAGAGACTAAAACAAGAGGATATAGAAGGAAATTCTCAAATAGAAAATGTATTATTTTCAAAGACAATGATGAGAAAGAAAAATGCAAATAAAAGTGAACTCTAATGCTACTTCTGCAGGAAAATTGGGCATACAGCGTGGAATTTCAAAGACTATACCAACTATTAAAAATGAAGGTAAAAGAATCAACAAACATAGTCATAGATTAATACTCGTTGAATTTTGACGCTGAATTCAATGAAGAATTTGAACCTCTCAAACTCTTTTAGAACAACTATAGTTCAGTGAAAATGCTCAACATGGATGGTTGTCGAGATAGTATGGCAGTCTTGGATCTATGGAAGGATCCTTCATTGTTGAAGATGTGAGAGTGCTCTTCTAATAAGGTGATACAACCATTTGGGACATTTTTTAGTAATTGAATTCAAGAGGTCATTGATTCATAAGTTCAGCTGTTGAACTCGGGAATCTAATTTGTCAACTACACTTTTAGGAGGGTTATGAGGCAATTTGATGGAGCCCATGCTCATATGGAAGTTGTATACCATTTAAAGAATGATTATGTCTTTTGTTTATGGGTGGCTTCAATAAGTTTATGTAATGTAAGAATTAAGAGGGGCATTGGAGTTAATGCTTACATCCTATATATGTAATGTTAGCTTATGAGTTGTTGGTGATGGTTGAGAAATGATCTCAACCTCTCCTTCTAAATTAAGAATAAGTTACATCTCTCAAACTCTATATTATAGAGTAATGGTTGAATGTAATTTGTGTTTGTGGGGGCGCAGGTTGTGTGAGATATATTATGTTTTATGTCATTCTTTTGTAGAAGGCTTTATTTCGCCTTTATTTTCAGGAAAAAAGATAAAATGTTCCAATGTGATTTTCACATAGATATCTTTGAATCTTCCATACTTTTCATAATTCTAGATATTATAAGCAAAATGGATATCTTTGGATCTTCCATACTTTTCATAATTCTAGTTATTATAAGCAGAAGGATTCTACTGCCAGAATCTTCATAAATTTATATCTTACTTATGGAGGAAGATTTTATGTAATGCTCTTCAAATTTTATCCAAAGACCATGTTTGCCAGCAATAAAGCTAACTTCCAACATCCATGATGTTAACATGAATAAAGATGACATCAAACATTCATGGAGTTGGGTTGTATTTTTCTATTCTTAGAATATCTTTGTCATGGTGAAAGTAAGAAAAGTCAATTAACATTTAAAAATTAAATTGACAGTACTCTATTCAAATCATTAATTTTCTAGTTGCAGGACTGTGTGAAGAGGTTAACTCACAATATTCACTAATCTTGTGGGAATTCCAATGCAATGACCCAAAGTAAATGGTGTTGCCTCCTCTTTTCATCAAGAATAGATAAATGCATTATGGTAAGTAAAAAATGAGCATCGCTGTGAAATAAAAAATATAAGTTATAAAATCTAGACGTTGGATTGCCTCATCAAAATCATTAATCATGTCACCGTCGGGTTGATGAATGGTGCATACAACTCTCCTTCTCATATCCAATATATTACAAACAATTGACATAAAAATTGTAGCTACTCTGGCCACTAAAGTAGAAATGGGCTCATCCACAAAAATTACAGAAGGTTTTGCACGATGTTAACAACTATTGGTAGCATTTTCCTTTGTTTAGTTATAGTCTGGTCAGACTAGGTAGGTTTAATAGTTGTGTAGAAGGTAGAAATAATGATTTTGAAACTAGATGACTTTGGAATACGGTTCAAAAGCAACATTGTAATGCCCTGTGGTTGATACCAACTGGGCGCGCGCTCCACCCGCTCCACAAAATCGACTAAGGCATTAAAACTAAGCATGGGTGACCAAGGACGAAATATATGATACAGGCGATGTTGGCGTCCATGTTTATAAGGGCAAGTCAAGGGGAGCTCGTCTGCAAGTCGACCGAGGGAATGATGGCAAACAAAGGGTGAACCGGTGGGGCGGTCTTGCGCCATGGGCGGGCCGACCACATGATGGCATCATATAACGTTTGAAGGCGTGCGGTTGGAAACATAATTGGAGAGTCGGCCAAGGGCATAGCTCTCCACGAAGGAAACATATATACACACGACGAAGGATGGCATTTTCACCATCGAACTTGGCTCGATCGAACAAGGAAGAAGTGCACAAAAGGGATAGGAGCTGCGGCAAAGGCGCAGGTCTATGCGCCCGCTTGCCGGGCAGCCTACACAGAGTTTGCACGCGGTTGTGTTCGGTTGAGGTGCAGGTGGAGGGTGCACTAGGGCGCCTGCCCACCGGAACGTTGAACAAGTTTTGGGTTGTGTTGGGCATGGGTCATGCACGGGCGCGCCCGCCCGTTCGGGCAAAGAAAACTTGTGTTGTAAATCGGTTAAGTCATGGTGAGACCACCGTGCGCTCTTGCATGGGTGGGCGCCCGACTTGGGTAAAACGCCGGTGGAGCCAAGCTCTCGGTCACTTGTAAAATTCTTCATATATAATAAAAGAATTCTCTTTGCATATGATGTGTTCATGCTATTGTTCTATAATGTTGTTATATTAATGGTTTCCACACATTAATATGTTGTTCATGGTTTAATGATGAATGTTAAGGCGTAGTTCGTAAAGTAATGTAACAATGGTGAATGTTAATTACTTAGGCAATGCCGCACCCGGCCAATTTAATGAAAAAAGAATTGGGGGCATGACAGGTGGTATCAGAGCAGGTTCACAGGTGGCGAAGCCGTTGCTTGATGAAAGCAGAGAATAGACATATATGTAGGGAAAAGTTATAGAGAAATCGTGGATTAACAGTCTGGGTTTCGTGGACTTGATGGTTCATGGCAAGACCATTCAAGCTCTGGTGGACACGGGGGCCACTCATAACTTCATGATGACACGATTAGCAAAAGAGGTTGGACTAATGATCTTCCCATCGAATTTGGAAGTTAAGGTAGTGAACTCTAGAGCTAAAGTGGCGGGTTTGGCACACGAAGTGCCTGTGCAGATAAAAGACTGGAAGGGTCAGTTGAACTTCACAGTGATGGAGATGAACGACTTCGATATGATACTCGGACAAGATTTCTTGAAGGGAAATAGGGCTATTGTTGTCCCCTTCTGTGATGAGGTAGTGCTGGTTGGACAGTCACAAACTTGGACTTTGCCCACTCATAGGCAAAGGAGGGAAGTCAAGGTGCAACATGTTTCAGCACTGAGTTTGGAGAAGGCTATGAAGGAGTCAGATATGGAGACATATGCGGTGATGTTCAAGGATGTCGAAGGTGATGGAGTGGGGACACCTATTCCAGCCGAGATTTCCGAGGTACTGACCAAATATGCGGATTTGATGCCTGATGAGCTACCAAAGAAGCTTCCACCAAGGCGTACAGTGGACCATAGCATTGAGCTTGAGCCAAAAAAGAAACCCCCGGTTAAAGCACCTTATCGTTTGTCAGGGCTTGAGTTGGAGGAATTGAAACGACAGCTAAAGGAGTTAGCTGATGCAGGTTTCATCAAACCTTCAAGGTCCCCTTATGGAGCTTCGGTATTGTTCCAGCAAAAGAAGGATTCGAATGAGCTACGGATGTGCTGTGATTACCGTGCACTGAACAAGCAGACGGTAAGGAACAGGTATCCCTTGCCATTGGCTGTTGATTGCTTTGACAAGGTTGCGAAAGCCTGAGTGTTTTCCAAGCTGGACTTGAGGCATGGGTATTATCAGGTGCGGATAGCTAAAGGAGACGAGAAGAAGACTGCAATAGTAGCAAGGTATGGTAGCTTTGAGTTCCTTGTTATGCCATTCGGGTTGTGTAATGCTCCTGCTACGTTTTGCACTTTGATGAATGATGTCCTACGACCATACTTGGATTCGTTCGTAGTAGTGTACTTGGACGATATAGTGGTGTTCAGTGACAACATGGAGGATCACAAGAAGCACTTAGGGATGGTGTTCGAGGCACTGAGGGCAAATCAGTTGTTCTTGAAAAAGTCTAAGTGTGTGTTTGCTCAGACCGAGATTCCGTTCCTTGGGCATATTGTTGGTCAATGGTACATACGGATCGAGCCGAGCAGAGTGAAGGCGATCGAGGACTGGGTTGAACCGAAGAATGCCCATGAGATGAGGGTGTTTTTGGGCATGACCAACTACCAACGGAAGTTCGTAGAGGGGTACTCCAAGGTAAAATCATCACTGACAAACCTATTGAAGAAAGATAAGAGGTGGAGTTGGACGGACAAATATCAAGCGACATTTGATGACTTGAAGAAGAGGATGGTTACAGCACCGATACTAAAGTTGCCTAACTTAGAGAGACTGTTTGAGGTACACACTGATGCTTCGGATTTTTCCATAGGAGGGGTTCTTATGCAGGATGGGCATCTGGTGGCGTACGAGAGTCGGAAGTTGTAGGATAGAGAACGGAGGTATCTGGTTCATGAGAAGGAGATGACTGCAATCATTCACTGTCTTCATGTGTGGAGGCATTACCTGATTGGGAAGCCATTTGTTGTCAAGACTAACAACGTTGCAACAAGTTATTTTTCATCACAACCGAAGCTTTCTGCAAAGAAAGCTCTTTGGCAGGACTTCTTGGCAGAGTTCGACATGATATCGAGTATAGACCGGGAAGACACAATGCGGTAGCAGATGCCCTTAGCAGGAAGGGACAACTTGCAGCATTGGAGGGAGAAGACTGGGCAGCTAGGAGTAGGAGTCAAGTTCAGATGTCAAAAGAGATGCAGAATAAGATAAAGGAAAGTGTTAAAACCGATACTTTGGCGCAGAATATAGTGAAGCAGATAAAGGAGGGGAAGACACAAAAGTTCTTTCTATGAGACAGGTTCTTGTTCTTTGGAAACCAACTCTATGTTCCAAAGTCATCTGGGCTTAGGAGGCACCTTTTGAAGGAGTGCCACGACTCACCATGGGCTGGCCACCCAGGGCAGCGTCGTTCTTTGGCATTGTTGGAGAGAGGATTCTTTTGGGAGAAGATGTGAGAGGATGTAGAGGAGTATGTACATACATGCATCATTTGTCAGCACGGCAAATCGGATACTCAGAGACAAGGAGGATGGTTGCAGCCTTTACCAATTCCTGAGAAACCATGGATGAGTGTCTCGATGGACTTCATCACTCAGTTGCCACAGGTTCAGGGGTATAATGGGATAATGGTCGTGGTTGATCGTTTTTCCAAGTATTTTGTCTTTGTTCCAACAAAGATTCCGTGTGGAGCCGAGCGGACTGCGGAGTTGTTCTTTAAGAACATAGTGAAGTATTGGGGAATGCCATTGAGCATCATGTCAGATAGAGATCCGCATTTTACAGGCAGATTTTGGACCACATTGTTCAAGTTAGTCGGGACAGAATTGTTGATGAATTCGAGTTACCATCCGCAGACAGATGGACAGACCGAGAGGATCAACGCATTGCTAGAGGACTACTTGAGACATTATGTGACGGCTGATCAGAAGAATTGGCCTGAACTCTTGGATATTGCTCAGTTCAGCTACAATATTCAAAAGAGTTCTGCGACGGGGTATAGCCCATTTGAGTTGGTGAACGGGAATATGTCAGTTGCACAGCATACCGTAGTGACAGGAGGGTTTTTGAGGAGTCCTCATGCAAAGAAGTTCATGAAGGCTTGGGATGAGACCTTGGAGTTAGCACGGTTGCGCTTGCACGAAGCTGTAAGGAGAATGAAGAAATGGGCTGATCGAGGAAGACGGGATGTGCACTTCACTGTGGGAGATATGGTGTTTTTCAGGATTACTGAGGAGCAGTTTCAGCCAGCCAAGGGGACTACAAGAAAACTAACATGGAAGTATGAGGGACCATTCTGATTGAAGAAGAGAGTGGGGGAAGTTGCTTATGAGCTAGAGCTTCCGCACCATATGCACATGAAGCATTCAGTTTTTCATATGAGTCAGTTGAAGAGATGAAGAGTTGATGCTGATCATCCAGAGAGAGATGAACCACCGAGACGACCAGTCGGGATTGTGGACAAGCCAGGACTGGAGTTGGAGAAGATTTTGAGCTTCAGAACTACAGGGATTGGTTGCCACATGATGCAGGAATTTCTTGTCACATGGAAGAATGCACCAGAGGAGGAAAGCTGGGAATCGGAGGACTCAATTTGGAGATGGAAGAAGAAGATTGAGAAGTATGACAGGAAGCTTCTGAGGAAGTCAGGATTGTCGAGGGCGACAATGATTTCGAGTGGGGGAGGATGTAACGCCCTGCGGTTGATACCAATCGGGCGTGCACTCCACCCGCTCCACAAAATCAACTAAGGCATGAAAACTAAGCATGGATGACCAAGGACGAAATATATGATATAGGCGATGTTGGCGTCCATGTTTATAAGGGCGAGTCGAGGGGAGCTCGTCTGCAAGTCGATCGAGGGAACGATGGCAAACGAAGGGTGAACCGGTGGGGCGGTCCCGCGCCATGGGCAGGACGACCACACGATGGCATCATATAACGTTTGAAGGCGCGCGGTTGGAAACATAATTGGAGAGTCGGCCAAGGGCGTAGCTCTCCGCGGAGGAAGCATATATACACATGATGAAGGATGGCATTTTCACCATTGAACTTGGCTCGATCTAACAAGGAAGAAGTGCGCAAAAGGGATAGGAGCTGCGGCAAAGGCGCAGGTCTATGTGCCCACTTGCCAGGCAGCCTACATGGAGTTTGCACGCGGTTGTGTTCGGTTGAGGTGCAGGTGGAGGGTGCACTAGGGCGCCCGCTCACTGGAACATGAACAAGTTTTGGGTTGTGTTGGGTGTGGGTCGTGCACGAGCGCGCCCACCTGTTTGAGAAAAGAAAACTTGCATTGTAAATCGATTAAGTCGTGGTGAAACCAGCGTGCACTCTTGCATGGGTGGGCGCCCGACTTCGGTAAAACGCCGGTGGAGCCAAGCTCCCAATCACTTGTAAAATTCTTCATATATAATAAAAGAATTCTCTTTGCATATGATGTGTTCATACCGCTGTTCTATAATGTTGTTATATTAATGGTTTCCGCACATTAATATGTTGTTCATGGTTTAATGATGAATGTTAAGGCGTAGTTCGTAAAGTAATGTAACAATGGTGAATGTTAATTACTTAGGCGGTGCCACACCCAGCCAATTTAACGAAAAACGAATTGGGGGCATGACAAGCATGGTTGAATCTTAAGATTCTAACTAGGTTTAGTGTAGGTAGGAAAACCCACTTGCCAATCCCAAGAAAGCCATTGGTCATTTCACAAATATGCAAGTTAGGTTATAATATCCAAGTTTTCAAGCCAATTTGTTTAATTAGGTTACAAGATACAAGCATGATCCTTAGTTTTCTTGCAAGAAAGTTAGGTTATAATATCCAAGTTGTCAAGCCAATTTGTTTAATTAGGTTACAAGATACAAGCATGATCTTTGTGAAAACTATGAGGTTGCAGTATGAGAAAATTTCAGAGGTCAACCGAATCTTGATAAATTTATATCTTACTTATGGAGGAAGATTTTATGTAATGCTCTTCAAATTTTATCACAAGACGATGTTTGCCAGCAATAACGCTAACTTCCAACATCCATGATGTTCAACAGGAATAAAGATAACATCCAACATTCATGGAGTTGGGTTGTATTTTATTATTCTTAGAATATCTTTGTCATGGTGAAAGTAAGAAAAGTCAATTAACATTTAAAAATTAGATTGACAGTACTCTATTCAAATCATTCATTTTCTAGTTGCAGGACTGTGTGAAGAGGTTAACTCACAGCGTTCACTAATCTTGTGGGAATTCCAATGCAACGACCGAAAGTAAATGGTGTTGCCTCCTCTTTTCATCAATAATAGATAAATGCATTATGGTAAATCAAAAATGAGCATCGCTGTAAAATAAACAATATAAGTTATAAAATCTAGACGTTGGATTGCCTCATCAAAATCTTTTAATGATGTCACCGTCGGGTTGATGAATGGTGGATACAACTCTCCTTCTCGTATCCAATATATTACAAACAGTTGACATAAAAATTGTAGCTACTCTGGCCACCGAAGTAGAAATGGGCTCATCCACGAAAATTACAGAAGGTTTTGCACGATCTTAACAACTATTGGTAGCATTTTCCTTTGTTTAGTTACAATCTGGTCAGACTAGGTAGGTTTAATAGTTGTGTAGAAGGTAGAAATAACGATTTTGAAACTAGATGACTCTGGAATACGCTTGAAAAGAAGGATGGTTGAATCTTAAGATTCTAACTAGGTTTAGTTTAGGCATGAAAACCCACTTGCCAATCCCAAGAAAACCATCGGTCATTTCATGGGGGACATATGTGAGGAACTGTCAATTTTTTTAGCGTATTAAATGCAAACAAATTATGTTTTTAATTAAAATAAAAAATATTTTAATTATTTAAAAATTTAAAAATTAGAACAATGCCAAAACCGTTTTTAGATAAAATACTTTAATTATGTATAAAGTTAAACGTTGTAACTCGTACCCTTCAATGCCAAAATTATTTTTTAATTAAAATAAAAAATAATTTAATTATTTATCAATTTCAAACTAAGAGTTGTCAATAGGGAAATAGATAAGTTATAATTTAGTTAATTCTTATGATTTTATTCTTTTTTATTTTAGAAATTTATAAGGTATGATAAAGTGTTTTATTATGGATTGATGCCTATTACCATTTACTAGACATTTAATTTATATGGTTGCACTATTTTTAACCATCTAAAAAATATCATGAGATAAAGATTTTGATTCCTACTCATATATACTTATTATTTAATTTCTAGAACTACTTTAGTAATATTTAATATTATTAATATTATATCATATACAATTTTAGTAAATTTTATACGGGAATAAAATAGATTATTCAATTAAAATATATATATAATTAAAAATTTAAAAAGAAAATATAATTGTTAATCTTGAAATTTAATAGTCGTTAATTTTTGTCTACCAATCACAAACACATTGTATTAATTAATATATTTTCAAAGTAATATACCCACCATTTCACTTTTAAATTTATGGATGTGAATTCATTTTTCTTAATCATGGTACATTTAGTACTTTTACTTTTCTTTTAATTCTAATTCATATACACTCTTTTTTCATATTTTTAAAATTATTTTTAATTTAAACATAGATTTTTTTTTGACAGAAACGGTTATATTGTATTTATATTCCTCCTGGCTTGAATGCCAAAATTCTGTGTACAATGAGGATGTCTGGATCCTGAGAAGTTTCACTTATGGAAGTGAGGCTGTTAATGTAACTTGAGATTTTCCCCATAGCATAAAGATCTTTAGTTTCTATATCCTCTATTTTCCCCCACTTGGAAATACAGACAAATTTTTTTTGGATCAAGCAGTAAAACATGGCGGACCGCGAGTTAAGGGATGGCTTCCCATGATTCTTTTCCTTCTTTCAACTTGACCCCGGCAGATAGGAGAGCTGCTTTATTTGCTTCGCTGTCAGCTTCTTTATTGTGGGCTCTCAAAACATGATAGTAGCTCAGCTTCTGGAAGTCACTTTCAAGGGCCTTGATTCTGAAGATCATTCTGGCTAGATTAAGGTCAGCTGCAGGGGAATTAGAGATCATAGCACCTATTATGATTTGAGAATCTCCTATAACAGTTGCTTCCCTTATTTTCAGCTCTTTTAGGGTCTTGAGGCCTTGCAGAAGGGCCAAGGCCTCAGCTTGTGTGCTGGTCATGTGTCCAAGCCCCCAAGCAAATGAGTGGATTTTTATTCCTGTTGGGTTTAGAATGACACCTCCAGCACCTGCTCTGCCCGGGTTGCCCTTAGCTGCTCCATCGAAAAAAAGGAAGTAGCTTGATTTAATTTTGAGCCAGTCTTGGAAGTCAGCTTCTGTTTTCCTAATTTGCCATTCTTTGAGTGGAGGTGCTTTTCTGATTGCTGGGAGGAATTGTAATCCCAGGAAGGAGCCCCAAACTTTGTCCTGGTGGGTGAGATTTGCATCATCTTTGATTTGGGACAGACATTCCTTTAATTGGCACTTGATCTTGACTTCAATAATTTTTTGGTGCTGCCTGTCATTTCTGAAGGTTCTTCTATTGCGTTCCAGCCACAGCTGCCAGCAAATGACCTTTGGGAGAATGGCCCAGGCTGATTTGATTAACTGATTTTGAGGAGGAGGCCCAGGATAATTGGAAGCCCAGCCAGCGAAGAGTTCAGCCATTGTATGCGGAAGATGGAAGGAGGGATCCAAGACATACAACAGGGCGCTCCATATCTGTTTGGCGAAACTGCAATCCAGGAAGAGATGCGCAGCTGATTCTTCACTGTTGCTGCATAGGAGGCATATGGAGGGTCCGTTGTATCCCAGCTTCTGCAAACGATCAAAGGTGAGGATTCTGCCATGGCACAACATCCACGCAAACGTGTCTGTTTTGGGCCACGCCTGAATTCGCCAGATCGCTTGCCATGGCGCTGGGTTGATGGGGACGTGCGGTCTCTCTCTGTGCTTAACGTAACCTTCAGCAACTGTATACCCTTTAGATTTATTTCCCCAGCCGATTGCGTCCTGTGTATGCCTGTTCAAGGGCGCAATGCCGTGGAGGAGTCCGGTCAACGTGGCCCAGTCAGCGACCAGGCGATCTGGCAAATCAACAGACTTCCAGCCAGTCCATTCGCTGCCTTTCCAAAGGGAGATATCCCAGAGCGTATTTAACTTATTTCTTTCCATCCACTCCCGGAGCTCGCCCAAATGCTCTCTGTCGCTGATCGGATCTTTGGATAGGATTCTGTCAGTCCAAATTTTTGTTTTCTTGCCGTTACCCGGAATTCTATAACAGTGGTTTTTGATCAGGGAGGCGGCCTTATCATAGAGTTTAAGGAAAGGCGAATTAGGCAGGCGGATTACATGGTCTAAGCAACTGGAGCGAGGGCCACGGAGATATTTTTTCCTGAGAGCTGTTTGGGCCCAACCAGGATTGGGCGCGACAACTCTCCAGATGACCTTTGCCGCCATTGCTACATTCAGATGGCCCAAATTCTTAAAATTAAGACCTCCCTCCCACAGAGGCTTAGAGATTGCTTCCCAACTGATGAGGGGGATTTTTCTTTCGTTCTGCTTTCCACCTTTCCAGAAGAATCTCCGGATATGCTCGTCCATTTTTTTTAGGATGATTGATGGAGCAAGCATACCTGCAAATTGAAAAATAGGAAGACTAGTGAGCACTGATTTGATGAGAACTGACTTACCAGCATAGTCTAGCCAGGTAAAGCCCCAGGCCTGAATTTTTGCCTGAAATTTTTCAAGCTGGGGAAGCCAATCTTTGCTTGAGATTCTTTTGTGAACAACCGGGAGGCCCAGATATTTGAAGGGGGACCATTGTTGTTGGGAAAAGTATCCAATACGGAATGACCCTATCCCACTCTAAGGGTGATAGTACGTCAGCAACAATCGAAGCAAAGCTATCTAAGATTTCTTCTTTATCAAAGTAAAATAGGGGAGAAAGGGATCCACTAACCGATGTCTTTCGCTAATGGTTGATCCAATCTTCTCTCCTTACTGCTTGCTCCCAGCTCCTTGCTCTTTCACTGGCCTAGCTACACCAAGATCCTGCAAAATGGTAAGAGAGGGAAACTACAAGAAGCATACATTCATAACTGATTCAAGGATTAGAATAAATCAAATACACAAGTATGACAATACATCATTGAGACACATGCATATAGAAGAACCTCAAATGCTTTATTAATGGAAGAAGTAAAGTTCAGGAAGTGATACAACCATAAGAGGCCCAATCCAGCATCACCTTCCCAGCAGAAAGAAATCTCCTCTTCACCTCCTTCAAAGCAAATCACCCAATAGCTCTAAACTCAAACCAACAACACTTCCTTACATTCACAAGATTCCAGCCTCCTTAGACCTCATGAGAGAGCTCTATATATAGGAGTTTTGGAGAAAGGATGAGTCAGCTTGAAGCTGGCATGAAGCTGACTAGTGTCCTCTCCCACTTCAGTTATTCTTTAGTTCTTGAGTCCACTTGGAGGTTCTTGCTTCCACTTGGAGATCTAGACCCTCTTACTCATCACCAGTCGAATTCCCTGATCCAAGTGTCATTTTGGAAGCTTCTTGGGCATTGACACCTTGAGGAATGACTGTGCCACATGTCCCAACTCGCCCAGCGCAGGTAGCCTTCTTTGCAGTTGACATTCAGCGCAGGTAGACAGTGGAGCAGTTGACATTCAGCGCAGATGCTCAGTGGAGCAGTTGACATGATCCAGAATTAGCCTGTTTTTGAGTGTTTTCAGGTGGAGAACTGATATTCAGTGCTGTGGTTTGCTGACCTTGTTCCTCTAGGGGTAGGAACAACATGTTTAGGGACTTTGGATCCCTTAGATTATGGACATTCCATGCTTCATGCTGTAAGGCACAAAAATCTCTATAACAACCATGGAGCGGAGGCTGCGTATCCAAGGCACCTGGAGATAGCAGAGAGAAGTCTGGGCGGGGTATTCCAACTGTAGATGTGAGACTTGTTCTTATTAATAATGCTGCCAGAGGCCATGCTGAATTCTTCCAGGGCAGCTTTGAATTTGGAGGCGGTGGAGAGGGAGGCAGCGCCCAGGAGCAGGGTGTCGTCCGCGAACAGAGCGTGATTGATGTTCTTGACTCCTCTTGCTATACGCAGTCCCATTAAATCTTGGTCTTGCATTTTTTTTTTCCAAGAGGAAACTGAGAGCTGATGCTTGAATGACAAATAGCAGAGGGGAGAGAGGGCACCCCTGCCTGAGCCCTCTTGAAGCTTTAAAGAAGTCCGTGGCTCTTCCATTCACAAGAGGGGCAATCCATGGCTCCGAAACGCAGGCCCGGATCCAGTTAATGAAGTTTGATCCAAACCCAAACCTGTTCATAACTTTTAACAAAAAACTGTGATTTACACGATCAAATGCATTTGCTAGATCAAGTTTAATTACCATACCTTGCTCTTTACGATGGAGACTTGAGTGGATTGCCTCCTGAACAAGGGTGAAGTTGTCCACTATCTGCCTCCCTTGGATGAAGCCGCCTTGGTTCTCCGGGATTATTTTAGGGAGTATATGCTTCAAACGATTTGCTATGACTTTTGTGATTAGCTTATACCCAATGTTACATAGTGAGATCGGCCGGAATCTGCTGAAGTTGCTGGCCCCTTTTTCCTTGGGAATGAGGGCTAAGAAGGCAGAGTTTGTGCTCCCTCCTATTTTTTGGGAGTTCTGAGATTTTCGGATCATTTTAATCAGATCTTTTTCAATAATGGGCCAGCAAGTTTGAAGAAATCTGGCAGAGAATCCATCCGGCCCAGGGGCCTTGTCCGGATCCATGTCATATAATGCTTTTCTGACTTCATCTTTGGATATTTTGGCCTCCAAGATTTCATTCATGCCTGGGGAAATTGTAGCTGGGATCGTATCTAAAAGATTTGAAGCATGGTGCTGTACCTCTTCTTCGCTATATAACTTTAGGAAGTGGGCGTGGGCTGCCTTCTTTATGTCTGCAAACTCCTTGAATGTTTCGCTGTCCACCTTGATCTCGGAGATGGTGTTATAACATTTTCTGCTCTGCGCTTGCTTATGGAAAAAACCTGTATTTCTGTCCCCTGATTTGAGCCAGAGACTTCTAGATTTTAATCGCCAGTATTCCTCTTCTGCAAGACAGGCTTTATTATAGTGCTGTTGGAGATGGGCTTCTTGGTCAAGCAGATCTTTGGTGATTGGAGAATCTTCCATATGAGATTGATGATTGACAAGGGCAGCTTTGATATTTTTTCTTTCTGTATCCGGTTTGGGTAGACTTTTGGCCCAATGTTTTAGAGCTCTTTTTACCCTTCTGAGCTTTTCTTCCCATATGAAGAAGGGGGATCCTTTAATAGATTGATTCCAGCATTCCTTAACAAGCTGCATGAAATCTGGTTCCTTGATCCAGTTTGGGCTGAATCTGAAGGGAATAGGACCCAGGTCAAGGTGAGGAAGTAATTCTAGCTTAATGGGTTTATGATCCGAGATACTGTTGGGGAGAATGTACATTCTTGGTTCTAATCCCAGCAATAAATAAGAACTTTGCATGAAGAATCTGTCTAATCTAGCTGCTATATGCCCTGGGCCTATTCTTTTATTGGTCCAAGAGTACTTACCGGAGGAGGGTTTGATGTCAATCAGATCCCAGTCTTGCATGATGTCCTCAGCCCATTCTCTTGCCGGATCACGGACAACGCTACCACCTCTTTTTTCAGACGAGCTGAGAGTAAGATTGAGGTCTCCGGCAATGATAATATTCTCCAGATTCATGAGGTCTGCTTGAAGTCTTATCGAATCCCAGCATGCTTTTTTTTCCCCAGCATTGACTGGGGAGTAGACATTGAAAATGCAATGAGTTTCTTTAGTGTTCAGGTTCTGAATTTTCAGCAGCAACCAGTGAGTGTTGCTGGCTTCACTGATGACTGCAAATTTGTTATCAATCCAAAGAGTACCAATACCTCCCGAGGCTCCCCTAGCGGAGACTGCTCTTGCTTCGCTTTTGAACCATAGTTTCTTGCTTGTTTGCAGGAAGACTGCGTCTTCCAGCTTAGTCTCCTGGATGAGAAGTATGTCTGGGGTCTCTGTTCTTATTAGACTTCGTATGGCTTCTTCCTTGACCTTGCTCCCCATACCTCTGCAGTTCCAGGAGATGATCTTCATTATTTATGTTTTTGATGGGCTCGCTTGGAGTATGTCTGGGCTTTGAGGCTAGCAATTTTTCCAGAGTTGGCTGGCTGCCTTGTAGTTTTTCTTTATACGTCTCCTCCTCTCTTTTTTCTCTATCCGTTTTTCGGCCTCTCGTGGATCTTCTGACCGAGGCTTGGGACTCACCTATTTCTCCTTCCTCTTCTGAGTCATCAGTGATCTGCTCTTCTTCATTGTCTTCATCATTCTTGCTTTTGGGGGTTTCCTCATTTGTGTCTTTGTTGGAGGCTGAAGGAGTGCCTTTGCTTGAAGAATCGGGGGTTTGTTTCCCAATCTCCTCTGTGGGTTTGGGCTCCTTTTGGGTCCCTGCATCCTGAGTTTTCTCTTGTTGAGAGCTGAGCGGATCAAACCGATTTCCTGAGGGTGGTGGAGTATGTTGAACAGGTGGCTGTCCTTTGCTACTAGGACCTCCCGTCTTCCTGGGTTTATGGCGCTTGATTTGATTCCATCCATCATCCTTTCCCTGCGCGGCCTCGGCGTTGGATGGGCAGCCTCTGGCGAAATGTCCATACTCGTGGCATTTCCGGCATTTGAAGGGCAACTGCTCATAGTCCAGCTTCTGCAGATGCGTCCAGCTTCCAACATTTATCGTGATGGCCTCAGGGAGCCCTACCTCCAGATCTACTTCTACGCATATCCGGGCGCAGTCGTATTGGTCCTTATTGTTCGCTTGATCAATAAATTTCCCCAGAGCATTTCCAATATGACGCAGAGAGTCCCAATTCCAACAATGAACCGGGAGGTTCGGGAGTCTAACCCACACAGGGACTGCGTTAGGAACATCGACTGCTGGATCGAAGTCCGGGGTCCATTTGTTAAGGTACAGACCCCGAGGACCCATGAAGTAGGGGCCATTTCGGAAGATCAGTTCTTTGTCCTCCTTTGCTGTAAATTCGAAGAGGAAATAGCCTCTCCCCAGGAAGTAAGAGGTGACGCTTTCTCTGATCAGCGGCGCCCAGTTTCTGGAGACCCAGCTCTCCGTGGATTTGGGAGACGGCCAGAGCCCCGTAAACTGACCGACGAGGGCTCGTTCGGACAGCGACAGAGCAACTTGCATCGGGGTTTCAGGCGGGAGGGAAATCGCAGGGATATCCTCCAATCTTTTCACAAATTTCGAAGGTTCAGGGGCTTTCTTCTTAGGGAGCCCTGCCAGAAGCTGCATGAAGGCCTCCGAAGGCGAAAGGGGTGGAGGAGCAGATGGACCCTGGGGGGAGCCCAGAGTCTCCATGATCTTCAAGATTAAATGAGGTCAGATCCTGCCCGGAACTCCATAAACACCCACAGATTCTATCTGATCCGCCCTCAGGGCTGGGCGCGCGCACAGAGTTGAGGCCTCCAAGACCGGCTATCCGGATCTGCTATCAGATCTAGCAGAGATCGATGTTCTTGGTCAGCAGAGGAGGTCGAATATCAAATGGTCTGGGCCTGCTCAATCCGCTGGGGGAGTAGATCACACAGGGAGGCGACCTGCGAGGGCCGAGGTAGCTCGACGATCGCTTTCAGACTTGGCCACGATCAACGCTCCCGTTTAAGTCTCATCTTATGTGTACTTTTACAAAATCATTCATTTTTAATTTAAACATAGTTATTATACCTTTGTTAAGTTTTTCTTTCGGAATAATAACATATTTACACGTGTCATGGTGTCCTCCCTATGTACCTTACATGTTTATCATGGTAGATAATCCCAAATATCCCCAAAAACCTAACCCAATTACCACTGGTCAACCTTTCGATTTGTATAACACTAAGTCTAACGCATAATCATACTACTTATACTCCAGCCTTGTGTTTCACTCTTTAAAAAGGAAAATCAATTACCTCCTTTCCTTTAACAAAATATATAAAAATAATATTTTAATATACTTTATTTCATCAATAATTATTTTACCAAAATGAAACTTCAATAAATGCTACATAGTAGCGTGTCACTACTATACCAATGACATTTTTAAAGACAAAATAAATTTTTTGTCTTAAAAAATCACTTTTTATTTTAGTTATTTTATATTAAAATTTAATATCAATTGAATTGTCTAAAATATAAACTTTAAGACAAAAAAAATTTAAGACAAAAATAGTTTAAGACAAAAATGTTTTAAGACAAAAGACAAAAATATTTAAGACAAAACTTTGTTGGAATATAATCTTAACATCTACATTTATTTTTTAGCCTAAGTATCATTGACTTAGCCACATGCACTAAAAATCATGTTCACACTTGGTTTTTGGTAAACTAACTCGGTGGACCAACTTTCCCTTGCTTTTTGCCTTTAAAAGCTTAATATTATGGAAATATTGGTCCAACCACTTTCCTAAACCATTTAGACATCTAAGTGCATGTTCACACCTAACCACACCTCATCCACTTGAGTTATTTGAGGATTGGCACCCCACATGAAGGTTCCCCCTTATATCAAGGGATTTTGTCCCCAGGACCATTTTAGCATGTTTTAAAGTTTCCTCCATGGGAAATACACCCCTCCTCATTCTTTCCTTGTGGCTAATAGTTGGCATATGTTGTCTTGAGTCATTGTTGCTATTTTAGGCCCCCCTTTAGATTTTCTTAGCGTTTTTTAGTTTTTCCTAGTTTTCTAGATTCGGCAATTTCTATATAACCACCTCCCATTGGGATTAGAGGTTTGGTTGCTCATGTATTACTATTGTTCATTAATTTAATACATTGATTTTATGGGGCAAATTATTTCTCTCGTCTCTTGAATATCAGCAAATTACTTGTGTTTAATTTAACTAGAATTCTAGAACTATCGGAGTTTCTATAGGAATTCTACAAACTTTATATTTAAGACAAAAATATTTTGAGACAAAACTTTATATTTAAGACAAAAGTACTTTGAGACAAACATTTAAAGACAAAACTTTATATTTAAGACAAAATTATTTGAACACAAAAACAATTTAAGACAAAATTATTTGAAGACAAAAACAATTTAAGACAAAATTATTTTAAGACAAAACTTTATATTTAAGACAAAAACATTTTGAGACAAAAATATTTTAAGACAAAACTTTATATTTATGACCATGGCCACTTTAGATGAAACCTAATTAAGACAATTAACAATTAAGACACAAACATATCAATTTAAGATAATATTATCTAACTACTGCAAAATTGACTCTAACCGTGCGCCCTCAGTCCGCTAGGTTGCAGACAACTACTGTTTTGCGCATATACCGAAGTTGCTAGTTTACTTACCATTCACGTTATCTTATATAAAGACAAGGATTTGTTGGGCTCTTTGTTTTGTGGGGGTAGTCGACTAAGAAGAAAGCGACAACTTTTACTGACAAGATTTATCAGACATCAATTCCTCTTTTGTCCCTTTCATATCTACTGATATGATTAGAGACAACTTGTCTATTGTTGCATTTGACACTGCTACATGGAGGGGGATTTTAAAACATTTTTTTAAGAGAAAAGAAATATTTTGTCTTCAAATTTTCAATACGAGGCACTAATAAAAAAAGGTAAAGGTAAAGGATTAGGGGTCTACGTTTACATTGTTGATGGGTTCTTCAGGAAGTGGAGTGATGGAGTTCGACAAAAACTAATGGGATTTAGCGTGATGGAGGCTGACAATAGAGGCGTGCTTCATTAGAGGAGAGATGGAGGAACGTTTGCTAAACATGGATAAGCAGTATCATAGTTGGAGTACTTTTCGGGGTCTCCATCAATTTTGTTTTAATAGGTGTTTTTTGACTATTTCATTTATTTTGAATGCTACTTCTATCTGTTGGTTGCAATTATCATCACATGATTGTGTTGGAACTCTTGATTGTCATCGACAACATGGATTAGTTCACCTGAAGGATTGTTGAAAAATGCAACAATAAATTCTTGATTTGAGTTTTTCTTCATTAAATTGAGAAAAAAATGAAGTTCCACATCAGCATACAACTTGGAAGCAATTAACTTGAGTTGCATGGCTTGTGTCACCCAGTTTAGTGAGTAAATTTGAGTTAGAGGAGCTAGAGTTTAGTTAAGCATTTGTGATTGCTAATTTGTATCAATCAAAGTCAGTTATCTCAAGTTGTATTCGAGTAAACTAGTTATAATTGTTCGATGAACTCGTGGAAGGTCAGTTGTCCAGTGGGACTTCTGTCAAACTCAGTGATCATCTAGTTAACTGATCGACAATCCCAAAATAACTAGTGCATGCAAAGAATTCAAGTTCCCCAGCTATGGTGGAGATTCCAAGGTAGTGTTACATTTGTTGTAGACTAGTCTTGACTGTATAAGTGTTGCATGCAATCAGATGATCAACCTTGGGAATTGCGTAATCCATTTTGGAAAATTTCCTAAATAAGAGGGGATAATTTCTCGAGGAATTACACAAGGAAATAGGGGCTCAAGAAAAGGCATAAATTGACTAAGTTTGAGTCAGAGGTTCTCAATGAGTAGAGATCGCAGTTATTCACTTGCAGGTTGTGCTATTTGAGCAAAGCAGTTGTAATACATCTATGTTCATCATATTAATGCAAGAATATATTGGGGTTTTTACCAGATTTCTTTCCCCAAGAAAGATATTGTGTGCTGTTATTTCTTATTATATGTCTAAAATTTTTGTTCTAAGTTGGGAATTAAGTTCCATAGTGTAGTAGAGTAGGTTTTTGTATTTTATTTTTGATGAAAACTTCATGAGCAATTGAGCATAATGTCTACATGGTATTAGAGCAAGATTCACATTAGAGTAGGAATTTCAAAGTTGTTTCTCAGGAGGTTCAAATTTGCAGTTCAGTGTAGCAAGATCTCTTCAGAGCTGAGAAGATGACTTTCAATGGGTTAAGGCTATATTATGCCTTGGAATGAAACTTTAATTTCATCGCATGGAAGGATTGCATGGAGCATGTATTCGATGACAATGGACTTCTAGAATAAATCAAGGGAGATGTTGCAAAACTAGCAAAATATGATGCCGAAAACCTTGCTCAATGGAAGAAAGATGTAACCAAGGCGAGGAGAATAATATTGAAGGGAGTACGAGACCTATTGGAGGGAGTACGAGATCACATTGTCACCAATCTCCATGGGAAAGAAAATACTTATGAAATGTGGTAGACACTGAAAAATCTATTCCAGAATAGTAGTGACCACACGAAGCTGGAGCTCAAGGATAAACTTTGAAATATCAAGATGTAGAAGAATGGCACTATCCCGCAGTATCTGAGTAGGTTCACACAAGTTCGTTATGAGATTTCAATAGTTGGTGTTATTGTTTTAGAGGATGAACTGGTAAGGCTAGCCCTTCTGGGCCTTCCCAAGAGCTGACATAACTATCAAGATTTAGTGAATGGAAGGGAGAAACTACTGAATTGGGAACACTTATGGTTTGATTTGGTCCAGGAGGAAATAAGGTGGAATACCAAAGATGGGACCTCATCCAAGGGCGAGGATAAAAAAAAAATTAGATTAGTTTCAAAGGGAAAGAAGGGAAAGGGAATAAATCTCAAACCAAACTTGAATCGAATCAGGGGGGGGAGAAGAAAGATTTGTCAAAAATTAAATGCTTCCATTGTCATGAATGCGGGCACTATGCCATGAAGTGTCGACACTAAAATGCACGAAAGAAGACCTTAGGAGGAGCAGCATGTTAAACGTTGGCTTTATAGTTTGAGGCTGACTTTACCCTTATCATATGCATGTCCAGCACAATGACGGGGAGCGTGTGTTACTTGGACTCATATGCATCGTTCCACATGAAAAGGTGTAAATATTTTTTCAGTGACTTGGAGGAGAAAGATCTTTAGATGCACATTAATCTAGGGGATGAAAAAAGGTACAATATGACTGATATTGGTATAGTCACCTTTCATAGGGAGTCAGGATCCCCTCTTAAGCTCAAGGATGTCATGCTTATTCTAGGCCTAAAGAAAAATATTATCTTTGTTGCAGTTTTGGAAGACCGTGGTTGTGAAGTGATATTCATCAAAGGAAAAGCATTCTTGAGACACATAGCCACGGGACAAGTGAAGCGGATCGGGGTTCGTGTAAAGAACCTGTATAAGCTAGATGTGGAAGACTATGCTGCATTAAGAACTAAGGCGGAGAAAGGGTAGGTTTCGATGTTGATGAACTTTGGCACAAAATACTTGGCCATTTGCATCATGGTACCTCAAATATTATACAACAAATAACCACTGGCCTCCCTAAAGGAACACTTAAGCAATAGGATGTATGCAAAGGATGTACATTATGGAAGTACATAAAATCCACATTCCATGATCGGGACAACAAAGCGCATGCAATCCTAAAAAGGATCCACTATCATGTTTATGGACCTTTCTCGATAACCTCCACTATCAGACATAAATATTTTGTCATTTTTATTAATGTCTTCTCATGGAAGTGTTGTATCTTCTTCATGTGGAAGAAAGATGAGACATTCTCCAATTCCGTAGAATTCAAGACACTGGTTGAAAAAGAAGCTAGAAAGAAGGTGAAGGCTTTGTTGTAGCGGTTGCAACACCCTCAAAAAAAAATTCCGTGCACTTAAATTTTGGAGCCTACTATGGATATTGTGATCGATCGTTCCTTAGTCACTTATTGGTAAGTTGATGATCTCAAGCTCCCCTTTTCGATCTTAAGAGTTGTTCATGCTTTTATATTTACATAGAATGTGTTATCTTTGGGCATGGGGGCTATCACTTGTCATCCAAAGGGAGGTTTGTTTTGCTTCAAGGGGAAATTTTTATGAGAATGGGTTGTCCTCAACACATAGAAATGTTTCACACTCATTTCACACACTCTTACACAAGTGTCGCCTTTATCCTCCTAAAGTCTATCATCGGAGTTGCACTTGTCGTAAGCTACCACAAAGGTTGTTGCATTAAGCAAAGTATGTGTTATATGTTCTGGATGGTCTATGTTATATCACCAAGTTTTCAAGTGTCTGATCATAGTCAAGTTTTATCACTGTTCACATCAGTTCCATTGATCCCACACTGAGCCAAATTTCGGAATTTCCTTAACAACCTAGCCTCATCCAACTTTCCTGAACTACACACTTCACATAAGTAACCCTAAAAATTTTCCCATACCTGTTAGAACTATGTAATCCACAAAAATCCCCACCTCCCTTAGCATTCAAAACTACGCAGTGGTTTCCTCCAATCTCCTTCCCTCAGTTTCAACCCACTGTCTCTAGAAACTGTGCAGTTTTGTCCCTTGACTACCCAGTCTACCTTGCATCCTGAAACTGCGTAGATGTGTCCTGCCAGGGCCTCATCCCATAGTAGTGCCTTGCATCCTAAAAATGTGTAAATGTGTCCTCCCATCGCCTCATCTTACAACAATCACTACCCTCTGAAACTACACAATTATGTCTCTCAGGGGCCACGAAGAAGGAGGACATGATAGATGACTCTCAATGAGTTAAGGAGAAAAATAAGTAGACAAAGGAACCCAACGTATGATAGAATATCAGTACTGCATGAAGACCGAATCTGATGCATAACCCTTTGGAGGTTAGGTATGAAAAACAAGCATATCTTTTGAAATACACCTCTTAGTGTAGCTTAAAAGATTGTTTATCATTGTCGTATCATTCTATCTTCAATGAAATGCACGGTTGCAAGAACTGAAAGTCATTCCATGTGTTTCATCTATGTGTCTTGCTCCCTTTCACTTGTTCATTACATAGCTTAGAAGATGAAGAGTATTACCACTTGTTTATTTAAGCTATGAAGGTTGTGACCAACATGATCTTATGACTAATTAGGCACGATGCAAGGCATCCTAAGTGGGATGAAAGATATTTGATGATATGTATATAGTTAGTACACCCCTTTGCATTACTCCTTTGCATTAGTCCTTGCTTTGTATCTTGCATGTAGCCATATTTCTTGTCAAATTTGGTTACTTGCTCCCAGTAGTCTCTCAGCTCTTTCCTCACAAAGCAGGGGAAGGAATTTCCTTCAACCTGATTTCTTAATGGTTCTTCATAGAAAGTATAGAGCTAAGAGAAGGAGATGTGGAATGTCACTATCAAACTCTTGAAAATACTTTACATGTTCGAATCTATCCAAATGATTAAGATGCCACTCGACAACATTGTCAATCTTGGAAGACTCAAGAAAGATCACATCTCTAGATATTATAAACTTCTTATTCTATTCATCATAGAGATGGTATTATTTTGAGGTATGAGTACCCAAAGAAGATACATTTGTGACTCCTTGCGCTAAGTTTTTTTATCTGTTCCTTAGGTATGAAGGCATAACAAGAGGAACTAAAACCCCTGAGATGCCTCACCGAAGGAATGTGGCCATACCACATTTCATAGGGAGTCTCATTTCTGATAGCATGAGATGGACACCTATTCTTATATGCACAACACATAGAAGCACATCAGCCCAAAACCTTATGAACTTAACATGTGAACTATGCCAAGTTCATAGTGAAAGTAATACATGTTAGTGAACTATATGTTGAAAAATGCAGCAAGAAATTCTCAATTTGATTTTTCCATGATTAGGTTCAAAAAATAGACTTTCCACAATGACAGACAACTTGGATGATGTTAACTTGTGTGACATGGATTGTGTCACCTATTTTACTCAGTAAATTCGAGTTGGAGGAATCAGAGTTCAGTTCTGCATATGCGATAGCTAATTTGCAACAATAAAAGTCAATTATCTCAGGTTGTTGTCAGTTAAACTAGTTCTAACTTTTGGAGGAACTAGTGGAAGGTCATTTAAGCAGTGGGACTTCAGTCAAACTCAGTGATCATCCAGTTAACTAATCAATCAACCCAAAATAGTTAGGGCATGTAGAGAAGTCGAGTTCCCTAAGGTTGGTGGAGATTCCAAGGCAGTTTTAATTTCTTGTAGCTCACACAGTTGCAAGAGCTTACTATAACCATAGTGGAGGAGGTAGCTTGAGTAGGAGCTTCTTGTGAAATTGGAGAGGGAATGATTTTTGATAGCATTAATATCCTACCAACAATTTGTTTTGCACTACACTTCAATATTTTAGGCAGGGTTTTTGAGGGTGGATAATTTTTTCTGATGCTTTTTGGTCATGCACGTCCTCACTAACTATCTTGGGGGGTATATAATAGTTCCTTGCATACATGTTCTCATTAAATATGTTTTGGGATGTTTGTACTAGTTCCTTGCAAATTTTTGTTTGTCAAGGCTTAACTACTTATGATATTAGGTGCTCACAACAGTCTAACAGTTTATGGCACTCTCCAAATCACCATTCCTGAAAGGATCCAACAAAACAACTTTAGAGGAAGATGAGAAGGGAACACTCTTATTGGAACTAGCCTAGAACTAGTGGAATTAGCTGGTCCCAATGGTTTTAGAGTTGTACTAGTCTAATATGGTCGTTCATATTGGCTAAGGTTGGTCTTGTATTGAAGTAACCTTAAAACACCAAAGTGACTAGTTCTCTACTAAACTGACAAATTCTGAAGAATGTAGCGCAACATAGCTAATGACCACCAAATATTATTTTTTTAATAAAAAATACTTAAAAGGAAAAAAAATATCTTAACCCTAGGGCCCTACAAAACCTAACCCTAGTAATTAATGGTAATACTTAATTTTTAAAGTTAAAGTAAAAGTTGACATTCTCCTTATCTTTCGTTTTTGAAAAGGAAAGATAAGGATAATGTCAACTTTTACTTAAATTTTTAATATTAACATTAATTATTTCGGGTTGTTTCAAAGTGGTTCCAACTTCATTCAATTTTGAGAAAGTCAAATTTTAGATCCCATTCAAAACTTAGTGGTGATTGTTTGAACCGCTTCTTTGTAATGAGTCCTAGACTTTGACTTCCAATTTTTCATGTGCATTTATTGCATAATCATCTTCCTCGTGAGACTTTGTAGCAGAAGTTGATCTTTAATCCATTGAAAGCACTTGACCTAGCTTAGGGAACTTTTAACTAACCCTCCCAAGTTGCTCCTCAACATTGAAATTTTGTTTGGAAGCAGGCATTCATTTTATCCATTAGATCATTTTTCCATTGTGACAGTCCAACAACACCCCTGCCAACATATGCTTGACAATCCATCTCATCTTTACTCCTACCTTATAAACACTCTTAAATCTTGTGTCTCCAATCTAAAAGAGGAAGAACCAGAAAGGGCCTTCTTGGCCCTCTTCTCAACCCACAATATGTTTAGCTTCTCTCTTGTACTTACACTCTAGTCTTCTCGCAGCTTCAGAATGGAAAATCTTAAACACAGTCTCATGATGTGCATCTAGGGAGGCAAAATTCACCATTGCTTTGCATCAAATTACCCCTCTAACATTCCCTTTACCTTTACATGCAAGCATATATTTTCCTTGTGGATGGTTGTTAAGCTTCCCATCCCTATTTCACCTCCCTCTCCTACCCTCATGAACCTGATAAGATGAATTTAACCAATCTCACTATATATGAGATAAACAACCCATCCATTTGGGTAGATTGAGTTGATACCATTTTAGAAACTAAATCCATCCCTCCACAATGACATGTCCCTCTCCAAAAACATCATCATGTTGTCTTCGAGATCTATCATTCCCATGATTACCATAAATTTTCCAGTCCTTCACTTACATTGGTAACGTCATCATTCAGATCACTTATACTTTGTTGTATTTTTGGTTGTGTTATGATTTCCTTTAATGGAAATATCTCCCTAGTGCACGAGTAACCAAATTCAAGTTCTTATTGAACTCTTGTATTAACATACTTAATTTTCATTTTGACCTATTCGGTTTCAAATTATATTGTGGTTGGTTTATTACATGAACTATAGATTATGAAAACCAATGTCACTTATCGCTTTATCTAGTTTTTCTTGTGCTAAAAATATCAACATACCATTCCATATGTGAAGATATTATTAACATCCCCTAGAGGAACCATTAATGAAGATGATCCCAAATAATAAGCACAACACCCTTTGTCAAAAGTATCTTCATCCCAACATGATCTCTCACACTAATATGTGATATTGCATATATTTTCTTTATTGATTCTGATGGATCTTATGTCACCCAAAACTTAATACATCATCCTAATAATATTTTCACTCCCTATATAGAAATATTAATAGTAAATATGCATTAACCTTTGCCATAATAGTAATGCATGTAAAAAAATGCAACTGGAAAAAGTCTAATTCTTATAAATGAGAACCAATTATAACTCTAACACCCTTTATATATTTTGCATGATCAATTTTTTTTTGTTTCAAACTCTTTTTCAATTCTTCTAAATGTATTTTCCTATATTTGTTCAATAATTTGTGCATATTATCTTAATATTAAATATTCATTAACCTTTGCCACAACAGTAATGGATATAAAAAATGCAACCAAAAAAAATATACTTCTTCTAAATGAAAACCAATTGTAACTCTAACACCCTTCCTACATTTTTCACAACCAAAAGTTGTTTTGTTTCAAACTCTTTTTCAAGTCATCTAAATGTATTTTCTTATAGTTGTTCAATAATTTGTGTGTATTATATTAATATTAAATATGCATTAACCTTTTCTATAATAATAATGGATGTAAAAAATGCAACTGGAAAAAATCTAATTCTTCTGAATGAAAACCAATTGTAACTCTAACCCCGTTTATATATTTTGCATGATCAAATTTTTTTCTATTTCAAACTCTTTTTCAAATCGTCTAAATGTACTTTCATATAGTTGTTCAATAATTTTTGTGTAATCTAATTCTTCTAAACAAGAACCAATTGTAACTCTAACCCCTTTATATAAATGAGAACCAATTGTAACTCTAACCCTCTTTATATATTTTGCACGATAAAAAAATTGTTTTGTTTCAAAAAAAATTTCAAATCATTGAAATATCTTTTCCTATAGTAAAACTATAATTTTTGCAATACACACAAGTTTCCGATACCCCTTTGGATTCCTATTCTTTCTACTCATGCAATTCATTCATTAGAGGGGGCCCATAACCAAAGGGTGGATTTCCTATTCTTGCTACTCACTCAATTGATGGAACAGAGGGGAGCCCATAACCAAAGGGAAAAATGGAGGGCAGCGTGGAGATTGCTAGAAGCCACAGTAACTGTTGTCCCTCCTCATCTTGACATTGTTAGCAAGACCATAGTATTTTCTCTCAGCATCCATGGTGTGCACAGTTTGGAACGAAGTTCTCATGCAAAAATACCAAAAGCTCAGGTCTCGTGCACTTGTCCTTTCTCTCGTTTTTCCTCTTCAAACACTCAATCAAGCACTTAAATATTTCTAAATGTATGGATCAATTACAGGACAAAGATGTCTATTTAGCCTCCAAATCCCTTAAAAACCTAGTTAGTGAACCCTAACCAACCACAAGAATGTATTTCAAATATAGGGTTTGTAGGGTTTGTGAATAAATGTACTTTGTTGGAGGTTGTTTCCACTTCCATACGTAATTTGCAAGATTTAGGTATTAAGGCCTTGGTGGTGTTGAAGTAGCAATAAGCAGATAAACTTGAATAACACCCCTGCATAGGTGAGTAACTGGCATTATATATGATATTATGCAAGCCGAGTAGCAAAACTTGCTACAAAACCATGGCTTCCAGCCCCCCAGGTAAGAATATTCCCACCCAAGGCTCTGTATCAATATAGATTGAGATTGAGTTAGAGTATATAGGGTTGAGGTATATTTTGAGGGTAGTGGTCCCGCTGAGGTCTAGGCTCAAGAGTGTAGAAGTTTTGCAGTTCCATCAAATTATAGATAAAGTTTTGGAAATTCCAACTTCTTTGTGCATGCCCCGATCGAGAACCTGAGGCCATTGAGAAATAAATATCGTGTGGTGGTTGTTAATGGCATTTCAAGCCTTATTATAGGGTACTAGCTGTAGTTATTGCATTAGAGTTGCATGGACTGTAAGCCTTAGAGACTTTTTTATTTAGTCTGTAGCTCTAGCTCTAGTCATAGAGATATATAGATTTATAGAATGACTGCATTACTAGGGTTTGTAAAATCGTAGCCCTATTTCTAGTGTGAAAGTCCTCAAATTTTCCTACTTGTTCTCCTTCTTAGACCTTGACTACATTGTAGTCTTGTACGTAGCTCCTCAAAACATAAGCTCCTCAATACTTCCGAATCACACTCTAATGGTAGCGACTTCCACTCGAATGCCACCAATGACAAACAATATGCTTATGTTGTAGTAATCTACAAGTTGCAATGGTGTTTTGGAACGCAAGTAGAATACACCATTCACTTCATAATGTTGTTTTCCATTGATGATGGGGGCTGAGTTTGAGAGGATTATTGTTCCAGTAATGTTGATTTTCCTGTAGTGGAAAGATCCTTGTGGATTGGGATGAGCTGCACTGGCTATCAAGTTCCATCTGTACAACAATAGCCATTCAAATTTTTACAACTTGATTATATAGGATAGGTACAAACTCCTAGATATTTTAAAATTCAACTTTTTTTAGCCGAGATTCTTTGGGGATGCCTCCTTCTTGAACCTAACCTAAACAATACAAGCTAGAACATGCTTCAGGAAACTTGAACTTGGGTAGATGAGATGGTAGGACATAATCCAAACTACTCAAACCGAAACATTAAGCATTCTTCAAAATTTATTTTTAATATCTATGCCCAATTTCCATGATGATCTTTTATCTATATAACATAACAATTTCTTAGCTCGAATTGGTAAACTAGAGTCAACTTAAGTGTCCAACAAAGATTGTATTAGTGTAGCTTTGATATTATGAATTCTTGAAGCAAAGAAGGTCTCACTTGAGGAGTGCTACCAAGGAATTTAATAGGTGGGGAGCTCTACATAGTCACTATCATGTTATGATGTAGTGCTTTCAAGTAACATCCATATACATTCATTTAACACTATACAATCCAACAACCATAATTTGTCTCTATGTTGTGACATTAAATTAGATTGTTGTAATTAATATTATTAATGGATAGATATTCAATCATTAATCTAAATATAAAACATAATAAGAATGTAACACATATAATCATCATATACCATAAAACAAAAAAAATGAAATATATTTAGATTGTTCTAAGAAACAACCAACATATATGCTATGCACCTTAGATCATATATTCAACGAGACATTTCCCCAATGTTTCCCTATTCAACTATCTAACTCTTTATCTTAACCCATACCATAGTAATTATGCATTTTTTCCATAGAAACATTTTGACATAAATACAATTAACACGGATGCAGATGGACCACTTTTATCCACTTTATTTTTGCATTATATTGATAAAAACCACACACCCTCGTCCCAAATCCTCTACACAACACTCATTTTGCTTCGGTTAACATAGCTGGAGAACGCCATAGCTAGAGAACACCATGGAGACCAACAACTAGAGGAATGAGGAATCCAAGTAGAAGATCGTCAATAAGATGTACTCAATCTGACCACAAAACCCATCTGTCTCGTTTTTAGGTTGTTTACAAAACCCATCTGTCTCATTTTTTTTGGTTGTTTACAAAACCCAGCTGTCTCATTTTTGTTGGTGGCTTACAAAACCCATCTGTCTTTTTTTGAGCTCAATGCATTCATTCACTCTTGGAAATGATTATTTTGTTAAATAGCTTACAAGGAAAGTTGGGATGAGGGCATCTATATATTTGATCTAGGTTTCTAGGATATCTATTTTCCAGAGACACGAGGGATATGAAATTTTCTCATCTTATAAATCAAATGGGCCAACACCCATATGAGCGAAATTTCTTTCTTCTAGACCTGTAAAACAGGATTAATGGGCTTTTATCATTCACTGCAGGATTAATGGGATTTTATCATTCACCCCACTTTGAGATGGTTTTGTTAAATGATTTGTTGGGGGTTCTTTAGAGAGTTTTGAGCATCATTAAAATTGTAATGAGCGAAACAAGATAAATTGCGATGATATCAAAATTTATGGAAAACCAGTGTGAATCTCATAAGGCACAATTGGAACAAGGGAGCTAATAAGCATGATGTTAGGATTGAACCTTAAACTTTCCTTGACCACAATAAAAACAATGAGAAGTTTTCTAGTTATGTATGCTTTCTGGTTCAAACTATGTTATTGTTTATACACCTAATTTATAAGCCACACATGTAATTTTACCTACTGAGATTTGTAGACATGAAGGAGTGGAGGACTCTCAACGGCTAGGATTAGGGCCTTTGATACAACATCCCTTGATTGGGCATTACTTTGCACCCCAGACAGATATAGTGACAACTTTCAAAATAACAACACAATAGATTATATCCTATCTCTCTTATTTCTTGGACAATTGGCAGGAGAAAGATATACGGGTAGAGGAATTCTTGTATTTTGTGGCCAAGAAAGAATATGTTTCTTTTCCTTCCCAGCTATGCATATGCATCAAACGTTTAAGGATGCACATTGGTTTTCTTTGGTGCACTAAGAAAGTTGAAAAGGACCTTAATCATCAAGTGGAAGCTGAAAAAAAAGAAGAAAATCAATATTGAAAGAAGGAAATGAGCATCTGCAATGCAGTTCAAGATAATATCTGAACGATTGGCTTCATTTTTTGCTAGCAACAAGGAAACTAGCTCCTTTGGTCACGAACATATAAGGTTCAAGACCTCCTATATCTAGAAACACCAGTGTAAGATCATTACCTAAGAGAAAATTAGATTACGAGTGTGAGAAGTCTGGGGGTAGGTGCCCATACCTGTTAGTAGCTGAAGAATTGGCACGGTTAGGAAAACAACCATCAACAGATAAAGAAAGAAATTTCCTTAAATTCATTTTTTGATGAGGATGAGTATCCAGGTGGAAAATCACAGGATATATCGAGGACGAAAAGGAGAAAGGTTCTGCAACATGAGAAATCCTTGGTTAGTCACCCTTGCCATTTAACAGTAGGAGAGCATGCTATGTTGGGGAAACAAGTATCCACAGAAAATTCCAAATATGTAAAAGATGGTTTTCTTCTTCTCAAAGACAATGAACTGAAAATATTCATTGCAGCTTGGAAGAACATTTGTCGACAATAGTCGGTGTATGAGGTCCTTACAGGAATCCTAGAATTGAAATGGATGGAAAACAAGAAGGGGAATAAAAAATGCACAAGAAAGTTGTTAAAAATTTTCACAATGTAACCAACTATTGGTTTGTTGAATGTTGTTGTGATGTCAATGAAAATGGGACTGTGGGATAGCCTCTATGACACCTTCCAAGAGGTCAATAAACAGGATGGCAGAAATACTGAAACATAAGACATTTTAGTGTTTCTTCCATCCTGTTTGTTGACCTCTTGGAAAGTGTCATAGAAACAATATATTCTCCTCCTTTCTCACATATATTCTTGCACCTCATTTTTAAAATAGTATAGAGTTCCAATAGATTTTTATCTTTCAAAATTTTCCTCGATTTCTCATGTTAACACAAATAAAGTTTTGATGGTAAATTGGAAGCAACATAGATTTGTTTGATTCCCTCTATGCCGATTTTTTCTCTGATAAATGGAATCATGTTAAATTGGACAAGTGGAACCAAGTCCAAGTGAAATGCATGATAATATTCTTTTGGAGAGATACATTCAACTTTCTTTATTCACCGACTTTCATACAATTTTATTGAACTTTATCCACTGACTTTTCTGCCATTTTATTCTAATATTATCTTCAGTGCAGGGGTGGAGCTCTCCACACACTATTCAACATGTGAGTGGTCGACAAGTGAAGTACCCTAACATTAAAAAAACCATATGTAGCTGAAAATTCAGGAACATTATAATCATAGAATAGGCTATTAAACATTGCTACATTGAGCAGAATAATGGTTTAGGTTTAGCACAAGGTTGGGAATAATGGTTTAGGTTTAGCAGAGCACTGTATTTAGAAATGGGTGTGTTCAAGGATTGGCAAGGATGTCGATACATGATGGCTGTTCAAAATTGTTGTTGCAGAGCTTGAGAGCCGAGTGAAACAGTAACATATTCTGATAATTGCATGGGCAATCCACCAATGTTTATGGAAAGTTTATTAACAGGTAGGATTGATTTGGAGATTCACAGATGCCCAACTCTTCTGTGAGGGCATTCATGAAGTATATCTCCAATGCCCATGTTGTGGACTCCATCCTTCTACAATGCCTTTACCTAAAATCTGCTATAATCACCCTTGAGTAATTGCATTGTATTCTGGACCAAGGAATAGATCACAATAATGGGATGCCGGGAATGCTAAGACAACTCTCTCAGAAAATCATTTCTGCATCTGCATACCAATTATGACAACACGAGATGATGATTGGATTGATCAATGTTATGGTGTTGATTAAGGTTATGAAGCCAAACAGGGTTGGCTGTCAATGTGTTTCTAATAAGAGATATGATCGATGCTAAAGCCTATAACACTCATGTTTTCCAAGTGTTGGAATGACTTTCACTGGTGTGGAATCTGTTTTTTCTTCTTTTCTCTAAATGGATTCCGTTCATTCGAATACTACAAGGCTTCATTGAAAAGGGCTGGAATTACGATTCTTTTCATATTGTATCAGCTCAAGTTTGGGAAATTGATAAAAATGGGAAAAAGCATATGTTTGTCAGGGTTATTCACTTAATAAAACCTTTAGTTCTATTAAAAATCTGAAAGTTAGACATTGTAGAAAAATAAATGCAAGTCTTATTACCAACTCAGTTTTATGGAGTTTTGTTGTTTGGAATCGATTTGCAGTAGTCTCACAAGTAGAATAAGCTCAGATCATAGAAAATTTTAGGGGCGAATGTTCGCCCTTTGGCGAAATTAAGGGGTTTTAAATTTTTAGTGGGTGAATATTTTGTATCATAGTACATTTTTACAAATCACCTCAAATAGCCCACCTTATTTTAAGGGAGAGGGTAAAAAAGGTAAATTTAGCCCTTGAAATTAGGAGTTACAACCTTCCATTCGCCCATTTTCAAGAGTAGGTTTTATTTAAGTGAATCCATTCGCCCATTTTCAAGAATACGTTTTATTTAAGTGAATCCTATGGGCCAAAGGCCCAAATACCATATTTATAAAAGAGGTATGGTAAATTAATAAAAATATAAATAAATGAGAGGTATGGTAAATAAATAAAACCTCTTTTTATACTTACTCAAAAGGTATGGTAAATAAATAAAAATATAAATAAACTAGACGTATGATAAATAAATAAAACCTCTTTTTATATTTAGTCCATAACCCTTGTTCTATTTATGAAGGCTCAAGAAAGAGGTTTTATTTAAGTGAATCCTATGGGCCAAATACCATATTTGTAAAAGAGGTATGGGAAATTAATAAAAATATAAATAAACAAGAGGTATGGTAAACAAATAAAACATTTTTTTATATTTACTCCATAAGTCATCTTATATTTACTAACACTCAAAAAATGTGTTATATTTAGGTGAAACCTATGGGCAAAATACTATGGGACAAATACCATGGACTAGATTGTTATTAATACCATGCAAAAAAACATTATTAACCCTAATATTAGTATTAATAAAAATAAAAATGGCACATGGTATTGACCCATGGTATTCACCAAAATGGCACATGGTATTGACCCATGGTATTCACCTGGAATGTAGCCTATTTAAATGGGGGAATTAAACCAGCATAGATCCATCTTTACTCTGGATCTACTAACCCCCAAGAGGTATCAAATATCATGATATGCAAACTAGCATAGAGTGAAAAAATATTTGATCCCTCTCGATGGATCAAGAGTAAAAATGGATGTTGTAATTTAATGTATGTTAAACATTTTAGCTTGGTTAAAATAAAAAATAAAATAAAAATCAATATTAATTTTATTAATTTTTATAAATTACTAATAGTAATTTTTAAGCTCTAGGTTTATGATAACCCATGGTATTGACCCATGGTAATACCATGGTATTCATGTGAGCATAGACTATTTAAAGGGGAAATTCTATCATCTTAGATCCATCTTAATTCTGGGTCTACCAAGTGCTCAGAGGGATAAATAGATTTCATCCCCCTAAGAGTGGTAGATGTGGAGTCAAGATGGATATAGGTTGGTTTTTATGATAATGAAGATATTAAATAGACGTAGGAAATTATATTGTAAAAACATCTTAAGGTGAATGGCTAAAGCGTCGACATTGGACAAGTATATTTGTATACTTTTGTTTTAAACTAAAACAAATCTAGGGCTAAAAGGAATGGATTGATTGCACTAGTCATCCTTCTATAACTTTCCAACATATGCTAGAGTAAACAGATTGTAATTTGGGTAATTTTTCTAACTGCAAACAGGAACATACTTGTGTATTGGTAGGGTGGTTACGAGGTCCGTAGAAGTGATGAATTTGAATTTTTCTTGGTTTTATATATAGTATTAGGTTTTTTCACATGATTTCTGTGAATGACACGGGTGAATTTTATCCTACACCCACTAGGTTATCGATATGTAATTTCGGTAATTTTGATTTCAAAAGATATTTTAAAGAAATGCAATGATTTCATTTGTGTATTCAATAAACACAATATTTTATAATTGAGTAAAATATTCGCCATGCCTCGTGAGAGATTCGCCAAAAAATTATATATGCATACTATATTATTGATAAAATCGCCTTCCATTTTTCCTATATACCATGGAGATTCACCCATTTATTATATATATAAATTTAGGGGGGGTTCTTAAAATTTTCCCTAGCTCAGATGCCATTGTCATTTGAATACATATTGACATTTCATTGTGGCATGTCAATGGAGCCTTCATTCATTTTCAAAGCCAAAACAAGTGATGTGGGGTGTGTTGCGAGGTTCGAGGTAGGAATTTCTGTCAAGTAGCACCGTCAATTAGTCAATGTTGTGGAAGAATTTATGTTTGTGTGTCTCGTTTTTTTATTTTAAAGGAGGATTGTAGTTCATATTGGGGCTTATTTATTAATTGGATGATGCTTATTTTTTGGAACAACACTTCATTTCACAGGCACTAAGGCAAAGCAGGTGCTGATGGAAAATAAGGTAGATTTTAAGCAGGATTTTGGGTTGAACAGTTTCGCTTCTGCAAATTTAGGTTATTTTATTTGTTTGGTTATTTAAAATTTTCCTTTAAATTTTCTACGAGATCCTATACGATAGAGGTTTTTTTGCTTTATCATTGATGAAAGACTTCGTTTTGAATTTACTGGAGCGATCCAGTGGCAAAATCTTTGTCATCTTAAATAATTGTGAAATTTTATATCTGTTGCGACCAATTAAAGTTTTTAAAATTTCTAGCCAAATTACTTTTATGGTTAATGAAGTACTGTGGGTGGCCTATTAAGGTTTGTTAATTGTAAAATGCCATGTCTAATACGTTCATTTTAAAATTTTGCTATCTTTGCCTACCCTGTATTACTTTATAGCGTGTATTGGATAAATAAATGGACATAAAAGTACTTGTTCCAAAGAAAACAAACTGGAAATGGAAGGAAATTAGTTGATAGAAACAATCGTGGTTGGGCAAACTATGAGCAAGAAATATGGGGTACACATGCATAGGAAATAACAAAGAATTGAAGAAATGTTAGGAAATAAGAAAGAAAATCACATGAAATGTTATAAAGAAGATTTTGTTTTATATATTTTTCATTTACACAAGGAAATATACAAGTTGATGATAGATCATTCATGGCCAAAGTTCACATCAAATATTGAATGTTAATTAAATAATAAAGTTGGAAACTATATCAAGGTGTTATCTTATAACGACAAAAAATTCTTAATTTGATGATGATGTTAAGAAGTAACGCCTAGTTTATTTTTACTAGGCAGTCTAAATCATGAGTGGATGCAAAAAACTGCTCCCAATCAAATTTAAATGCCAAGAATGAAAAAAGGTCCCCCAAGTTTTAATCAAGATTTTGTCAACACTCTCACTTCATTGAGTAGTTTGTTGAGTTGAACTTTCTAACATTGGTACTGTTTAATAAAAAGAGATAGATATAGTTATATTAATGAAACATTATAAATTATAAAATGTGAGAGTCTAATAAATCCCTTGTTGCTAATACAAACATCATGTGTGGGTTTGACATGATTGAAATAATTATTATAAAGAAGATTTTTTTTCATATATTCATTCTTCATTCGTAAAAAGAAATATAAAAGTTGGATATATAAGTTTTTTATCTATAGTTTTTGGCATGCTAAGTGGATTGAGGGTATTAGACACCTCAGTTATCCTATCTAGAAGCCTAGTTTGTATTTGTAATCTGATACATTGTTTTTTCATTGTTTCATGTTTTATCTTCATCTCAGGTAATGGAGGTATTATTTTATTGTGGTTGAATATGGTAATGTCCTCCCTATTTCTTGATCCACAAAAATGTGCAAAATGTTCAGCACATAATTCTAAATTTTGAGGGATCCATAGCCCTTACGGTGCTAATGTATAGATATGTTGTTGTAGGTTCACTGTTGGTCAAGAGACTGAAGTTGTTATTGCTTCATGTGATATACTATTCAAGCCTTGGGAAGAGTAAGTTCATGAAAGAAATTTAGTGAGTTTTAATATGAAGGAGCATGGAGGCATTGCTTATTTTTTCTACCCTTCATTTCATAAGGCTCAACACATTTCCATCACATGTCACTCCCACAAAAGGAAGCATGACCTTCCTTCTCTTGCTAGGATCAGTGGCTTCCCCAGCATGAAAACCACTTTTTATGCCTACACATGCTTACAAGCACCTCATGGATATGAAGTTTCATCGATGGAGAGGGAAATATAGAAAAAAACAACCAGGTATTCTTGGATTGCCTCAAGGGTTATGATGATAAACTAGCCCTCGTCCATGAGGGAGATCTTAAGTCTTTCCTGGATATTATGGAGAAAACAAATTTCCAAGAAAAGGTAACTTGATTTATCTAAATATAACTGTCAAAAGTGGCCTCAGTTTAAAAAAAAGGGTTTAATTTGTTTATGAACTGTAATTTTTTAATTTAGTTAAATTAGTATAATGGTTGCAATCTATTTTTAGGGCTCGGAGAAACTTTGGGGATTGAAACTTTTTCCCTCTATGTAAAATAGAATCTGAATGTTTAATAAATATGTTTCCCAATGTTTGATAAATGTGTTTAACACAGATTATTTAGAGAAAATAAATTTTGTCCATTGGATGTGCTTATACAGCTACAATACAAGATTCATATGCTTATAGATTTATAGGGTGTCTTTTTCCCCTTGAGAGGTCAAATATTTGGGCATCGAGAAACATGAAATATCTATTAATTATATATATATGGTGAGAGCGGACATTCTAATTTCACATGAAAAATTTGAAAAGTTATTTTTTTTAATTTTAAATAATTGTCTTAAGACCTTTCATAACAAACCCTTTTCTCTAAGATAGTGATTAAGACCTTCCAGGATGAAACCTTCCCTTTATTACCATAAATGGTACCATTCAGGATGACACTTTCACTCTAAAATCATGAATATGACCTTTCTCAAGCACGTCCACCTTTTACAGGCCGAAATCTAAAGTGGGGACAACAATCTCTACAGTGTAAAATTACTCCTAGAATGCCAACAATTATGCCCGCAACTGCAAGTTCTCTACCTCAAACTGCTCTCGCTACAATAAATTTTTTTTTTCTAGCAGGGATGAAATCAATAGGGAAACCCTAGTATAGGGGCAAGTCTAGTTGCCCCATCTCAAGCTTCATTTGTTTCAAAGAGTTCTAGACAACCACTAGTTAATCAACAGGTTAATTGGTGCTCTATCATGGCTCCAAAGTTGCCTCCAACAAATTTTGTGCCCACTTTAATAGTTGGTCACCTCCAATTTCAAAGTCTGTGAGCACACTAACATTAAGGATTGCAACTGGGAGCAAAGGACCCATCTCACAACAGAAATATATAGCTCCTATCTCCAACAAAAAGTCATCTCGAGTGGGCAGCAAGAGCACACCATCTGTTTTGGGGCCTTCGCATGTATCTCAAAGCTCATCAAGAAAATCTACATAGCAACAATACCAGCAACAAGCACAATAGTCAGTCTCCTTAATGGTATCTGGACAACTAGTTGGATTAAAGAGCCAACCATATCATAACCAAGCTCATTTCAATCCACAACAATTGCTTTCTACCCGTAGTCTGTATCTGCAGCAGCAAGCAATACAACAATCCCAGTTTTTACCTCAATCTGCTCATCAAGTATCGGGACTCCATCAGAAACAACAAATGCAGGGGTTAAATTCCCAAGAAACATCTTTTAGTAATCCTCATTTGCGTCAGCAGTAGGAGCAATAGCAACAAATGCAACCAGGTTCATCAACATCATCCAATTCTAGGACATTGTCACTTGCCTCTCCAACATTAACGTTGGGTGGTGGCCCCCCAAATATTAATCTTGGTATATCTCTTGGAGTCAATTTACATGCACAGTATAGTGGCCAACATCAATCAGGTAGCCCACATGCAGTTCTACCTTCTCAATATAAGTAAACATTTACAAATGTATCTAAAAATCCCATAGAGCAAAAACATTTGTTGTAGGTGAAACTCCTATTTAGTGATTTAGAAAACTATTGACATAGACCTTTCCAAGCGTGTGTCATATATATGTCTTTTTTAGATCAGCTACTTATTGTTTGGCCACTTTTGAGCAGATGTCTTGAATCAAGATCATATAAATGGAGTTTAAATGTTACAAAATCCTACTAATTTATGTACATCCTTTCTTCAGAACATAATCCTTTTGAACTTTCAATGCTTCTCCTCAAGCATCTTCTATACATCTGGCTTCAGGAAGCCTGAAAAAGTCAGGAGGTAATATGGCAAAAGGGATGAGTAGTCCAGCTAGACTAAGCCTCTCAATGGTACTATCTTCTGGTGTTAGAGCTCACAACAGTGGATTGGAATCCAATGGAAATGTAATGCAACATGCAAAAGAAACTTCTGTGATTTCAACTACTATGCATTTTGTTCAAATGCGTCTGATTTCTATCCACTATCCTTCAATCACATTAGCTGCGGGACCTATTAGCCCTGCAACTAGCACTCCACCTGGATTGCATGGGAAAGCTGCAACAAGTGTGGTGCAAACTTAATCCAACTGTAATCTCAGTTTTGAATCCTTGAGAACATTTTCCATCCAGCTAACTTGTTGCTAGAAGTGTACAGAGTTGTTGTGCAGGGACATGCATTTATTAAAAAGATGAACACCATCATATCCAAGTTCATCTAGACCAGTCAACAGTAAATTGCATTGCACAAGAGAGTTGGCTTATTTTCATGTTTCCTTGTGATCTTAAAGGGTGCTCCATTAGATATTTGAATCCTAATCTGCAGTATGTCAAGAACCTTTTCTTTTGTCATTTTGTATTATAGTCCCCTGTTTATCATCTATTGAGATATGCTTGTTCATGAAATATATATTAAAGTCCACGAATATATTTTTACCATTTAGGATGTATGAATTCTTTCCACTTCTTACCATAGGGATATATGTTGGGCAGTTAACAATTGGCTATTGGGTTATTCTAGCCATTGATTTTAGAGGAGGCTAGGGTTTACCTTCAAAACCTAGAGTTCCATGAGTTTGGTCTAGCTTTTGTATATTACATTGACATGGAATCTCTCAAGCTGTCTGAAAGAATTCAAATCTTTAATATTGGAATTTTATTTCATGGAGTGTAGTTATATGATCAACCAATTTTGTGTTGTTTCATATGGTTGGATGTTCCTAGTGAAGTTAAAATTGCAGTTGCATTAATAGATTTTAAACGCTTGCATTGATTCTAGTAATTTTGGGACTAATTTAAAGAGATTTTAGTTTCATGTTTATCCTTGGGTCCATGCTTGACTTGTGAATTGTGCAGTTTGCACATTGTTTTTAACATCCTACCAAGTTATTATTCTCTTTTCTTGGTATGGAGTCAGGACTATTACATGGTTGCATCTACATGTTTTACTAGTCATGTTCTCACTGGCAATTGCCACTTTCCACTATAACAATTCCTAGGTCTTTGGATCAATTTCAAGAGCCCCAATATGATTTGATATCACTAGTCCCCATGATACCAGGACATATCTCATTTTCTTACCATAGGTATTTTCCCTCGAGGGATGGACAAATCACATAGGAGATCGTTGAAGCTTAGGGTTATTGGGTATTGTGCATTGGAGGAATCCTTTTGGGATCCTACTTAAGTGTATGATGGGAGAAGAGGATAGATTCTCAGTAAAAGATGCACATCAAGCAATTTCAATTCTGATAATGCCAAACACAAATAAATTCAGTGACTCCACGATGAACTAATGAGCTCCATCCGAGAGAAATACCATGGATAGAGTGAGACCTATAGTGATGAGCAAAAGAATCAAATGTTTCCCTTGACCTACAAGTTCCAGATATTTTATTGTGCCCCAACGCATGCCAATTCTATGTAGGATGAGCCCTAGCTAGAGTCATTGGTTCCGAAGAAATAAAATGAATTAATTTTAATTAATTGAAAAATGTGACTCACGAACTCAAGTGAGCACTCAATATTGACCTCTCATTTGAAAGGGAATTTTATTTTCACGTATATAAGAGACTCGGTCGCTCCATTCTATTTTAAACAAGGGGTGAATCGAGAAAAGTGAAAAAATCTAGATATATATATGATTGATTTAGCCCCGAACTACGATTTTATATTGTATAGAAGACTAAGTGGAGATTGAAAAAGTGAATGACTTGAAATTTCGTAATGGTGTTTTTTGCGTGTATCGAAATAAACCAAAATGATGTGATGAATGAGGAGAAATCCAAAGAGAAACTCACTCTTGTCTATGTTCAGTTGGCTTGACCAAGAACCAATAAAAAGGACCAAAATCCATTTATAGTTTAGTTACGTTGTAAGGCATTCCCCTTTGAAATCCACTCCCTCTCATATTACATGTGATCTGTTTGATTTGATGTTAGACGATTAAAATGTTCGATATTGTTAATTAAAAATTTAGTTATAACTAAAACAATAACAGTCTAAACTTCAACTTTTTCAAGAACCAACGAACCCTGAAGGTAGACGACCATGGCTTGCATTGCAGAGTGAAGGTAGACAACCATGGCTTTCGTATCTTTTTTAAGAACCAACGAACCTTGGAGGTAGACTTCCATGGCTTGCATTGTATAGTGAAGGTAGACGACCATGGAGTGGAGTGAAGGTTTCTAGGCTTTGGTTTAACATTATGCACTGGGACAACTGTTCTCAATGCACTCCCTTCATAATTTGGTTCACTGCTTCCAAGATATAAATGCCACTTAGTTGGAGAATTGTTGATGACCATTTCTCCTGCAATGATGCCTCCTGATATTTCCCCTGTGGAAAATATTTTTCTAAGACAATGGAACTCCCGATTTATATCTTGATCAACTGTCTTTGTCTTCTACCAATTTCTTTCGATCTCCTCCATTGTTCCCCTTTCTGTCCATCGCTCCTCATAGCTCGAGTAGTGCTTGGAAATCACATCGCAATTCTCATTCATTACCATGTTTTCAGTAGGGAATCTTTTACCTACAACAAGTTTAAGTAAGCCAGTACTATTTGATGTACTCATAGGAAGACTTTCCGATCTAAGATTTATTCTCAAAGGCAATGGCATTAAACTGCTTGTAGAATGAAATTCTTTGATGAATGAATGTGCACCAGATATTTGTAAATCATCATTAGATGAGCAGGATTCTGAGGAATAGTTAATGTGATTGCTAAAGGGGCCGAAAATGACAATGTCAGAGGCTCTAGTACAATACTCAGAGTAAGTGGCATCTTGTGAGTTCGAATTAGGAAAATTTGCAACCAACCAGCCATTGCATTCATCTCCTCCAAATTAAACTGAATTTCTTAATGCCGTCTCATTTTATTTCTGCAATCCTTCATGAAAGCTTCCTATTTCCACCACAATCTAAGTGAAGATGGAATGATAGCATTAAGAATTTCTGAAGTGAGTTTGCCCTTATTTCCTTATCGCTTTGGGAAATAAATTGGGTTTTATTAACATATTCCTAATTATTAATTGCATATCTCTGTACATAATGCAGGTTCATTTGGAAGGGCATCAATTTGAATAGAAAGAGCAGTTTTTCCTTATTTATTAACTGTTCGGTTAGGTTGTGCCAAGCTCCTAAATTTAATATGGGTTCGTTGCCAGTTGAAGAGGGCTTGGATTATCCAAAAGTGAGGAGAGATGAGTCTATAGTAGACAACTATCATGGGGTGCTTATACATGATCCTTATAGATGGTAAGCTTCGTTTGAGTTTAATTTTCAAAAATTCTTAGCTATTTACAGATTGATAGAAACCAGCCTCATCACTCAAACTCATGCCAATCTGAAGTGGTGAGAATAGTGAGAATGGGAAAGGCTTATCACTTGATTTTAGATATTGTGACTTCTTCTTTTAACAGTGGCCCGTGAATCTATTTTTTTTTTTTTCTTTATGGAATCTTCTGGGTACTTTGTTGGGTGGTAAACTCCTTTGTCGGGAGAGGGGATAGAGCTCCTTTCAATGAGAGTCTTAGAAGTCATCTGGGAGAGGGAACAAAGCTAGAGCTCCTTTCAATGAGAGTTTGACCTGACTCATCATCATGATAAGTGCTTCAACAATTTGACTTGTCAATAGAATACAACCTAACAGAATGTAAAAAAATTCCCTATTGGTAAACCGCTACAGCTTATCCATATGGAACATTAGAAATTTCCATGAATTCATTTTTTTCGCATTTAAAGAAAGAAATATAATTTGAAATTGTGTTGTTTTATTTTTGGTTTTAATACATATACGTTATTCTTTTGCAGGCTGGAAGACCCCGATACAAAGGAGTTCAAGATCTTGTTGAGAAACAAGTTTCCTTAACTGAATCCCTACTACATAGTGCATACTCGTGAGACAAGAGGGAAACTGAGGTAGCACATCACAACTCTTTTTGACCATCCTAGATATGGCCGTCCATTCAAATGCGGTGATAAGTACTTCTATTTCTCCAACACTAGGCTCCAAGGTCAGAGTGTCCTTGTTGAAATAAGGCAACAAGAATATTCCAATTTAATTTGTCCTTGAATTAAATTGTGAATTAAAATCGAATTTAGTCTTAACATCTACATGGAAATAATTAATTAATTTATTTTAAATTAATTAGTTGGAGAAATTCAAGTTAGAAGTCTTTCTAAAGTCATGCAAGATTTTTCCCTTGAATTAAGGAGATAAGATTGAGTTATATTTGAGTTGTAATTATTTAACTCAGTTTACTGAGCTAACGCTAGTTAAATTAGTTCCAAACTGTTTGAGGAATTAATAGTGAGTTAACGGTCAGTTGATGCATTAATGCACTCAACTAGTGCTACTCCAGATAACTGAAGATTCCCTTATCAGAAACTCATGCATGTCTATTCTGAGAAAGACCCAGTCGAGATTCATGTTCAGGGACAATGTACTATCAGTGGCATGTGTTTTCTTATGGAGAAAACTCATGCATGTAGTCAAGGATTCATCCTTGAGGATTGCGCAGTTTTGATGGTTTGATTTTCCACTTGGTAATAGGAAAATCATCCATAAGGAACAACACAAGAAAATAGGAGCTTGGAGGGCAGAGAGGAAGGCTGGAGAGAAGCCAAGATTTCCTGTGAAAATCACTGAGGATTGTACTGAGAACTGGCTAGCTATGAGAGCGAAGGCTTTGTATAATTCCTATGTATTTCCACCATGTATGGTAATACAATAGTGTGGGGTTTTTAGCTAAGGATTTCCCCAAAGTATTTTCATGTGTATTGTGTCATTGATTATTCTTCTTCTGGTTATATTGTTCAGCTCGATCTTTGAGCTTCCACAAATGGATAGTAGAAGTAGGTTATAGTATTCTCCTTTGATTTATATTGCATTATCAGGATAACCTATGACAGATTTTCTACATGGTATCGGAGTTGTGAACAATATATTGAGAAGAGAATTTGAAGTTTGAAGTTTGGGGTTGCAGGTGAAAATCGAATTCATATCATACTTCAAGGTTAGGCAATGGCATTCTATGGCTTGGGACTCAAGTATGCCTTGGAAGGTAGCTTGAATTACATAGCATGGAAAGATAGAATGGAGGTTGTATTAGAAGACAATGTCTTGAAGGAATTCATTGATCAAGAAATCCCAAAGCCAGCTTCAACTAATGCACAAGAGTTGGCTGAGTGGAAGAAGTGTGGCAAAGGCGAGACAGATCATCCTTGAGGGAGTTCGAGACCATATGTTATCAAGTCTCCATGGGAAGGATACTCCATTTTCAATGTGGAAAATGGAGTATACTCCATGGGAAGGATCCTCTAGAACAATAGCGACCAGAGGAAATTGGCGCTCAAGGATAAGATTTGAAGAATCAAGATGGAGAAGGGAGATACTATTTCCACATATCTAAACAAGCTCACAACCTGCATATATGAGCATGGCAGTGTGGCAATAACTACTGCTGATGATGATATGGTGAGCCTTGCTCTCCTTGGCCTTCCAAAGAGTTGGAATAGCTACCAGGACTCTGTGAATGGAAGGGATAAACTGTTGAATTGGGAACAACTGTGGTCAGATCTTATGCAAGAGGAGATCAGGAGGAGCACATGAGATGGTTCTTCATCCAAGAATGATGATGAAGAAAATCTGGCCTTAGCAAGTAAGGCAAGGAAAGGGAAGGGTAAGGCTTCTCATTTCAAATCAAATTCTTCTCAAGGAGGGAAGAAGGATGACATGTCTAAAGTAAGATGCTTTAATTGTCACAAGATGGGACATTATGTGACTAATTTCCAATCAAAGAAGTCCAAGAAGGGATCCTCGGAAGGATCGGAAGGTGAGGCATTAGCCTCTCAGTTCAAATGGACTTTACCATCATCGCATGCATGGTATCATCGATGATGGGTTGTGTCTGGTATCTTGACAGTGGAGCCTCATTGCACATGACCAGTGATAAAAATTTATTCAATGCCTTCGAGGAGAAGGACCTCAAGATGCGAATAAAGATGGGTGATGATGGAAGGTAGAGTGTTTCAAGAGTGGGCACGGCTACTTTTCATAGGGAGCATGGAGCTCCTCTCACCTTGACAGATGTGATGTATGTGCCTGGACTGAAGAAGAACTTGGTACCAGTTGCAATGTTGGAGGACAAAGGCTACGATGTTGTCTTCTGTAAGGGAAAGGTGTTCCTGAGACACATAGCTACGGGTCAAACCAAGAGGATAGGGATTTGGGTGAAGAATCTCTATAAACTAGAGGTAGATGATTGTGCAGCATTGAGTACGAAAGAAGAATTGGTGCAAAGCCAAAACATTGTCAAGTTGTGGTACATGCGGTTGGGCCATTTTCATCATGGGGTTTTGAAGATAATGCATCAGATATCTACAGGTCTTCCCAAAGGTAAACTTGAGCAAGTTGACACATGCAAAGGTTTTATCTTGGGAAAGTACACCAAGTCTTCCTTTCATGATCGAGATAGTTGAGCAGAGGCTATCTTAGAGCGAGTTCATACTGATTTGTGTGGACCATTCTCGACGACATCCACAGTGAAGCAAAGGTATTATGTGATTTTCATTGATGACTATTCTTGTAAATGCTGGATTTATTTCATGCAAAAGAAGGACCAAACTTTCACAAAGTTTTGTGAGTTCAAAGCTTTGGTCGAGAAAGAGTCAGGGAAGAAGATCAAGGCCTTAAGAAGTGACAATGGTGGAGAATATGTCTCTCAAGAGTTTAACGACTTCTGTATAGTAGAAGGAATTAAACGAGAGTTGATGGAACCTCATAACCCACAACAGAATGGGGTGGCCAAGAGGAAGAATAGAACTATTGTAGGGGAAGCATGGGCAATGCTGCATGACCAAGGCCTACCACTTCACTTGTGGGCTAAGGCATGCAACACAACAGTCTATTTGCAGAATAGAAGCCTGCATTGCATACCTGGGATGAAGACACCAGATGAAGCTTTCTCTAGTAAGAGACCAGATGTGGGTCACCTTAGGATCTTTAGCTCATCCATATATTCCCATGTGACAAAGGATGCATGGAAGAAGCTTGAGCCAACAACAAATTTTAGGATATTTGTGGGGTACACTGATACACATCACAACTATTCAGTGTACTTGCCTACCAGTCAAAGGACAGTGGTTCGTAGAGATCTCAAGTTTGATGACCAAAAGGCCATGTGAGTTTCCCTTGAGAGGGAGCTCTAACAATAGGTTGTGGAGGAACTGTTGGTTCCTAAGGAGGAGGAGCCTCATACTGATGTGGAGCAGCCGCATGCTGAGGTTCCAGGAGTGGAGGCATCCACTCAAGCAGAGTCTTCCAGAGATGGACGGAAGTGCTCAATAGAAGTTGATAGATTGTTGGAGGAAGTGAGAGAGAATGTGGGAGCACCATCTTCTGAGCACAGATAGAGGAGGTCACCTGAGAGGTACACTGGATACATGGTCCTTGCTGGGGAATGTGTTGAGACTGAGCCATCTTCCTTTGAGGAAGCAGTGCAACAATCGATTTGGGTTGATGCTATGGTGGAGGAGTATGACTCCATAGTTCGTAACAATGTTTGGGACGTGGTTCCAAGACCGGAGAACAAGTCAGTTGTGAGTTCTCATTGGCTTTACAAGGTAAAGCAAGCTGCTGATGGTAGTGTGGAGAAGTATAAGGCAAGATTTGTTGCCCGTGGCTTTTGACACGTTGAGAGGATCATGTTGTTGGAGTATATTTTGACAAAGGAGCAAGATGCTGACATTTTGACAAAGGCATTGTCAAAGTGTAAATTCGAGTTCCATAGAGACACGATCGGGGTGGCAGATAATCTCTTTCTTGTTGAGAGGGAGTGTTGAAATATGGCAACAAGAATATTCCAATTTAATTTTTCCTTGAATTAAATTGTGAATTAAAATCAAATTTAGTCTTAACAACTACTTGGAAATAATTAATTAATTTATTTTAAATTAATTAGTTGGAGAAATTCAAGTTAGAAGTCTTTCTGAAGTCATGCAAGAGTTATCTCTTAAATTAGGGAGATAAGATTGAGTTATATTTGAGTTGTGATTAGTTAACTCAGTTTACTGAGTTAATTCTAGTTAATAGTTCCAAACGGTTTGAGGAACTAATAGTGAGTTAACAGTCGGTTGATGCATTAATATACTCAACTAGTGCTACTCCAATTAACTGAATATTCCCTCATCATAAACTCATGCATGTCTATTCTGAGAAAGACCCAGTTGAGATTATTGTTCAAGGACAATGTACTATCAGTTGCATGTGTTTTCTCATGGAGAAAACGCATGCATGTAGTCAAGGATTCATCCTTGAGGATTGCGTAGTTTTGATGGTTTGGTTTTCCACTTGGTAATAGGTAAATCATCCACAAGGAATAACGCAAGGAAATAGGAGCTTGGAGGGCAAAGAGGAAGGCTAGAGAGAAGCCAAGATTGCCTGTGAGCATCTGTGAGGATTGTACTGAGAGCTAAGGCTTTGTATAATTCCTGTGTATTTCCACCATGTACGATAGTACAATAGTGTGGGGTTTTTAGTTGAGGCTTTCCCCAAAGTATTTTCATGTGTATTGTTCCATTGATTCTTCTTCATCTGGTTATATTGTTCAGCTTGATCTTTAAGCTTCCGCAAATTGATAGTAGAAGCAGGTTATAGTATTCTGCTTTGATTTATATTGCATTATTGGGTTAACCTATGACAAATTTTCTACAGTCCTATATGTCCAGGTATACTTAAAACTTAAGAGAAGAGATTTGGAGGGATATTTTGTAAAGCTATAGTTTGAATGAACATAGTCAACTTCTGTCTTAATATGAAAAATTCGTCTGTGAAAATTTGATTTGTTACCTGAGCATATTTCTATTTGATTGTTAATACTTTATAGGACAGTTTTCCTTTGGTTATTTCTTCTTCTACTTGCTTTTCATGTTGGGAGGATGTTAAATCTCATTTTCTTTCTGTTTTCTTAAATTATTATATTCAGGAAAATATGGAAGCAGAAGTTGAGGTCTTGCTTGACCCTAACAATCTGAGTGAAGATGGAACTGTAGCATTAAGAATTTCTAAATCAGATTCCTCCTAAAAGTCTCTGCTCCCCTGCTATCTACTTCCGCCTTTCTCTCAACAAATGCAATCTTGAATCTGAACAGATCACACCTTAAGAAACCCTAGTTACTTAAGGAGGAAAAAGTCTATGTTTTTCTGTTGCAAAATTTCAGAAGAAATCTCTATTTTTTACAGAGTCTAAACCTACCAAATCGCACTTCAAGAGATCTTTAAAGAGTCTAAACCTTCCAAATTTCACTTGAAGAAAAATCTATTTTAGAAAACGGGAAAAGTCTATGTTTTGCTGTTATAGCCCTTCAGAAGCTCAGTAGTCTCAAAGTTGCAGCAAACATCGAGACTTGAGAAGCTCCTTTTGACTTTAAATTTGAAAATGTATCTTATTTTATTTCAATAAAAGAAATTTCTTTTTTTCTCCCTGAAAAAAAGCAATTTAATTTGATCTTGGAATTTGATAAACTATTAAATCAAAATAGATTCCAAAATGTTTCCAGAAGTTATGATCCAAAGAATTACCAGTGCATAGACGATTTGAGGATTAGTTGTCGAACCCCTTCGAGCATTGGGCTTTGGTTTGACATTATGTGCTGGGGAAGTTTTTCTCAATGCACTCCCATCTAAATTTGGCTCACTGCTGCCAACATATAAAGGCTGCTCAGTTGGAGAATTGTTGACACCATTTCTCCAGCAATGATGCCTCCTGATCTTTCCCCTGTGGACAATATTTTTCTAAGACAATGGAACTCCTGATTTATATCTTGATCAACCGTCTTTCTCTTCTGCCAATTTCTTTCGATCCCCTACATTGTTCCCCTTTCTGACAACTGCTACTCATAGCTCAAGTAGTTCTCAGAAATCACATCACAATTCTCATTCATTACCATGTTTTTAGTAGGGAAGCTTTGACTTGCAACAAGCTTAAGCAAGCAAGTACTATTTGATGTACTCATAGGAGGACTTTCTGATCTAAGATTTCTACTAAAAGGCAATGGCATTAAACTGCTTGTAGAACGACATTCTTTGATGAATGAATGTGCAGCAGAAATTTGTAAATCATCGTCAGATGAGTAGGATTTGAGGAATAGTTAATATGATTGCTAAAGGGGCCTAAAATGCCAATGTCAGGGGCTCCAATACAGTAGTCAGAGTAAGTGGCCTCTTGTGAGTTTGAATTAGGCAAATCTCCAACCAGCCAGCCATCGCATTCGTCTCCTCCAAATTCAACTGAATTTCTTAGTGCCATCTCATCTTCTTCCTGCAATCCTTCGTGAGATATTCCTATTTCCACCACAATCTGAGTGAAGATGGAAAAGTAGCATTAAGAATTTCTAAAGTGAGTGAAAATTCAGAATTCTTAGTTGTTTCCTTAAGTACCAATGGTAGCGACTAGGTGACATCAAGGTTATGAGGGTGGCAGATAAAAGTACAGAACCTGATTCTCTTTCATGGGTAAGTTTTTTGACCTCTTGTTAAACATCATGTCGTTCATTCCACGAGTAGGCATTGGTAAAGACTCAACCAGCAAAGTATTTTTTGAATAAGACATCCAAGGTGGTACCGATGAAAGTTCTAGTAGACAGATAACATCTGATAAGTTACAATACGAGTCTCAAATAATGTTAGGTGGCAAGCCACAAAATTTATTTTTAAAACCAAGTTTTTATTATTGGTGGCAAAAATTTCTCAACTTCAATATTGTAATTAACAACCGACACAGAAAATGATTTGTCATTTATCTTCTAGTAGAGAGAAATGGGATATAAGGACTATTTTTTGATTATATGTTTCTTTAACCCAGCTTCTGTATATCATGTGGCTATAAGTGTTTTGAACCATTAATTATTGATTATATAGAATTGTTTTCAAGTTTTGCAATTGGAAAACATGTGAAATTTTCATCCATTACTTGGACTCATGATAACAAAGGTTTATTTTAAAGTCGTTATTCAATGCCCGAGTCTATAATATTCTTCGGAATATAGTCTTGGTTATGTACTTTATAGCAGTTTCTTATTTACTTTCTTCGATTGACTTATTTACTTTATCACAACTGTTGGTTATAAATTTTTTGAACTATTAATTATTGATTATATAGAACTATTTTCAAATTTGGTTATAAGTTTTTTGAACCTTAATTATTGATTATATAGAACTGTTTTCAAATTTGGTTATAAGTTTTTTAAACCATTAATTATTGATTATACAAAACTGTTTTCAAATTTTGCAATTGGCAAAATGGTGAAATTTTCAGTCATCACTTGGACTCATGACAACAACGGTTTCTTTTACAATCATTATTCAGCACACAAGTCTGTACTATTCTATGGAATATATTGTTGGTTATGTACTTTATAGTAATTTCTTATTTACTTTCTTCAATTGAATTATTTACTTTTTCACCACTGATTAGTTACTTATGTTTTTACCTGACAAAGAAGGAGAAAGGCTAGATGTAGAAACATAAACAAATATCAATATTGATCATCAAGTGTTTTACCATTTCTTGGGCACTAATAAATTTGAAGATATTCTCTGTTGGAAAGATTCAGAACATCCCAAGTGGCTATTTCTCTCTCAAATAACTGAAGATGGAAAGGTTGGTAGAATATCTTGTGTTGTGTTTCAGATAAAATATGGCATCTTAGATACTCTTTCAGATGGCTATTTCAATTTTCAAAACATCCCAAGTGGCTATTCCTCTCTCAAATAACTGAAGATGGAAAGGTTGGTAGAATATATTGTGTTGTGTGTCAGATAAAATATGGCATCTTAGGTACTCTTTCAGATGGATATTTCAATTTTATGGTTGCACAATATCATGTCTTTTTTTCCTTACACTCGTGCATTCTTGTGCATATTTTTTTATAATTTGTGTTCTTGCATGCTTTTGTTTTTTTTGGCTATTGCCTTAAGTACCAGTGGCAGTGACTAGGTGAACATCAAGGTTATCAGGGTGGCAGATAAAAGTACAGAACCGATTCTCTTTCATGGGTAAGATTTTTGACCTCTTGTCAAAATATAGTGTTGGTTATGTACTTTATAGTAGTTTCTTATTTACCTTCTTCGATTGACTTATTTACTTTATCACAACTCCTTAGTTACTTATGTTTTTCCATGACATAGAAGGAGAAAGGCTAGATGGAGGGACAGAAACAAATATCAATATTGATCATCAAGTATTTTACCATTTCTTGGGCACTAATCAATCTGAAGATATTCTCAGTTGGAAAGATTCAGAACATCCCAAGTGGATATTTCTCTTGTCTCTCTCAAATAACTGAAGATGGAAAGGTTGGTAGAATATCTTGTGTTGTGTTTCAGATAAAATATGGCATTTTAGGTACTCTTTTAGATGGCTATTTCAATTTTATGGTTGTACAATATCATGTCTATTTTTTCTTGCACTTGTGCATTTTTGTGCATATCTTTTATAATTTTTATTCTTGCATGCTTTTGTCCTTTTTGGCTGTTGCCTTAAGTACCAATGGTAGTGACTAGGTGAACATCAAGGTTATAAGGGTGGCAGATAAAAGTACAAAACCTGATTCTCTTTCATGGGTAGGTTTTTTGACCTCTTGTTAAACATCATGTCGTTCATTCCACGAGTAGGCATTAGTAAAGACTCAACCAACAAAGTATTTTTAGAATAAGACATCCAAGGTGTTACCGATGAAATTTCTATTAGACAGATAACATCTAATAACTTACAATACAAATCTCAGATAAGGTTAGGCTGCAAGCCAAAGAATTTATTTTTTTAAACCAAGTTTTTATTATTGGTGGAAAAATATTCTCAACTTATACGAGTCTTAGATAATGTTAGGCTGCAAGCCACAAAATTTATTTTTTAAAACCAAGTTTTTATTATTGGTGGAAAAAATTTCTCAACTTCAATATTGTAATTAACAATCGACACAGAAAATGATTTGTCATTTATCTTCTAGTAGAGAGAAATGGGATATAAGGACTATTTTTTTATTATATGTTTCTTTAACCCAGCTTCTATATATCATGTGGTTATAAGTTTTTTGAACCATTAATTATTGATTATATAGAACTGTTTTCAAATTTTGCAATTGGAAAACAGGTGAAATTTTCAGCCATTACTTGGACTCATGACAACAAAGGTTTCTTTTACAGTCGTTATTCAGTGCCCAAGTCTATACTATTCTTCAGAATATAGTGTTGGTTATGTACTTTATAATAGTTTCTTATTTACTTTCTTCGATTGACTTATTTATCATAGCTGCTTAGTTACTTATGGTATTCCGTGAAAGAGAAGGAGAAAGGCTAGATGCAGGGACAGAAGCAAATATCAGTATTGATCATCAAGTGTTTTACCATTTCTTGGGCACTAATCAATCTGAAGATATTCTCTTCTGGAAAGGTTCAGAACATCGCAAGTGCCTATTTCTCTCTCAAATAGCTGAAGATGGAAAGGTTGGTAGAATATCTTGTGTTGTGTTCCAGACAAAATATGGCATCTTAGGTACTCTTTTAGATGGCTATTTCAATTTTATGGTTGTAAAATATCGTGTCTTTTTTTTCTTGGACTCGTGCATTCTTGTGCATATTTTTTAGAATTTGTATTATTGCATGATTTTGTCTTTTTTTTCTTGCACGAATTCTTATGCATATTTTTTATAATTTGTATTTTTGCAAGCTTTTGTGGGTCGGTCACAACATATAATAATATTTCCCTCGGATCCAACTAGTTACTAAAAAGGCTTGTTCATAGGTAAGATCTGGGTCATGTTTATTGGTAAGATATTATTTGCCTTTGATGTGTTTCAAATATTAAAAAAAATGTGTAGGTTGTCAAAAAAAATTCAATCTCCAAAATGATCCTATTCTTCTACCATCAATGATCATATGTTTCTAAAATTTCACCTAATGCAAATCTCTTACAATCCCTCAATTTACGTTATCTTTTTGTTGTTGTTGGTCCATCCACATTTTCACCCTTATGTATTTGATATCTTTCCTTAAGATTGCAAACTTTTAGCATTCTGTTTGCTTGAATTTTTTGCACAATCTCTTTATTTTTCTTTTTTTCTCCAACACCCATATATTCTTTTTTCCTTTTTCCATGTAGTTTGTTGTTGTTGGTACATCCACATTTTCGCCCTTCTGTATTTGATATCTTTCCTTAGGATTGCAAATTTTTAGCATTCTATTTGCTTGAACTTTTTGCACAATCTCTTTATTTTTCTTTTGTTCTCCAACACCCATATATTATTTTTTCTTTTTTCCATGTAAAAAAGTTCATTTTTACTACTGATCTTGAAACAAAAATGCATTCTTCATATGCAACACCACCAGAGAAAAAATATTTTTCCTTTTTTCACCCATATGTACCTGAATCCTCATACTAATTGTCAACTTATCATACTTGCAAAAATACTGTGACTATTCCAACCCATATCACGAAAATTGACTCAAATAGCAGAAAAATTTGATTTATCATATCGATACATCTGCTGTACAAACTAAGTGATGTATACATAGGAGAAGATACTAACAAATAAATCATATGGATAACAAAGTTTTAGTTGAAGTGTCCTCATCTGTCTCCAAGGAATGCAACTTGCTAGACTCTAAGAGGAGACCCTCCTTAGAGAGTTTATTGCCGAATGCAGGACTTTTATTAAAACCATGTTACAACAAGAAGTTAAAATTTAATCTAGTTGTATCAAGTTCAATTCATTTGCCTCTAACACCAATATGATGCATGTTCACTTAGGAGGATACTCAAAGACTTTGTTTGTACAAATTAGTCCCCATGAAAATGACAGGGGAGAAACTCTATGCTCACTGAACTTTTCCAGTAGAGTTCGAGGATTAGAGCTTGGTCCTACTCGGAGGCAGCAAGATGTAAGATTTCACTGTAGCATGGTCCTTGCCTTTTCTTGATATTTTTCTGCCTTTCAAAAATTGTCAAAGAAGCATTAATTAATGTTATATGCTATTGCCTTATGACGTTTCCATTGCAACATCTGGTGCAATTGCTAGTTAAGCACCAATTAGGATGGCTTAGGAAATATAGTAAAGCAAGGAGGAGGAAACCACACTTACATTTTTTTCTCTTTGGCTCTAAGAACAAGACACTAAGTACATTGATTGGACCATCATACCTCCTAAGATACATGTTTCAATTTCCAAGCTAATAGCAATAGTTAGCAACTATATGTTTAACCATTTGTTTGTGAAATATTATATATAGCTTAATTTTTTCCATGACCTTCATGATTTATATATTGTACTCTATAACCACTTTATAAGAACTTTGAAGTTGTTTCACATAATTCTTGTTAGATTGAGTGCCTTATGTTCAAAAAACATGAAAATAACATATCACTTAACATGTTTCTAGCTTGCTACAACAAAATAATGTCCTTTTCAAAACTATCACAAGTTGGTACTTGGGTTAGTTATATGAACCATTTTTTAATGTTTTTTAATTTGGATTTTAGTGGTTGTAACATTTTACTTTGTTATAGTAAAATATATTGCATGTTTTTATTTGTCTATGTTATTTATTTATTCTTAATTTTTAAATTGTTTTTAAGGAGACGATTAAGATCCTCTTTCACACAACCATATATTATAATCAACCACCTATTATTGATAGTCTATTACAAACAATCACCTATTATTAGTCTAGCTTTGTTGATAGTCTATTACTAGAAACCACTTGTTATTGGGACATAATAGGCCACAACTCACTATTAAAAAAAGACACTCTACTTTCCTTATACAACATATACACCTTGTATTCTTTTTGGCATTTCCTTCCTCCACTTCGGGTTTTCAAAATTGGAACAGGGGTCTCTCAAACCATTGATGGTTTTGTTATTGGGCCCACCTGTCCTTTAGCACCGTTTTCATTTCCAAGACTGCATATCCTTCTGCATGTATTTCAACTATATATATATATATATATATATATATATATATATATATATGTATGTATATGTATATGTATATGTATATGATATGTATATATGTATATGTATATGTATATGTATATGTATATATATATATATATTCAAAGGGTCAAAAAACCCTGAAACACTATCAACATGCCCTTGCACCTTTTGGTGAAAATGCTAGTAACTTAATATTTGTTGAATGTTCTTTTTTCTCCCAATTCTAAAGATCCACTTACACAGTTACTATAAATGTAGTTTTCAGGATTTCCATAACTCTTCACGTAATTCTTTAAAGTGTGCTATCTCAATGCAACAGTGCCTGTCTTATAAGCAAGAGGTTGGTGGTTCGATTCCACTGTGCGCTAACATGAACTAATAAATGATTTTGTAGTTTATTTTTAATTAAATGTTTTTTATATCGATTTATTTCAATAGTGAGATATTTCTGGATTCATTGTTTTATATTGTCTCTAGAGAGACAAAAGTGATCTTTAAATAAAATATTTATTGTATCTAGAGAGACAATAGCTAGTATTAAAGACATATTGTCTCTAAATAGCTAGTAGTAAAGACATATTGTCTCTAATCAGTGTGTTTTCTCTAGAGAGACAAAAATGAAATTGTCTCCTAAGAGACAATAATGCTTATGTTATATATTGTCTTTATAGAGACAATTTCTTAAGACAATAATCTTTAAGACAATAAGTTTTGAGATACCCGCTTAAAGACAATATTTAAGACAATACACAAGTTTTTTTTTGTCCAAGTTAAGACAATTTACCCAAAAATTGTCTCCAATATTGTCTTAAAACCCCCCTTTATGTAGTATTGTGTGCCTCCCTTTTAGTAAAAATATACACATATGATCTTGACCATTATTTGTAAAGCTATGAACTTTACATAGAAAGTAAGTATTAGATATTATAAAATTGATTAAATATTATACAATTGACATCTCTACACAATAAGAAGCACCAAAAGAACAATGTATATTTTCGTATTAGTAAATAAAATATCTACTCATGCATAGGTTGTTACAAAATACACACAAATTCCAATGACATGTGATTCTAGGTTACTATGCTACAAATTCATTTTGTTTTTTAAAAGTGTGATTTGAGCTTTCAAAAATGAGTTTCTTATGAGTTGAGAAGGATCACAATGTATATTTTTTTGGTTGGAAAAAATATAATTAGAATTATATTAGAATTAATATAAAAATTAATTTAATATATAATAAAAAAAAGTTACATAAATATCTTGATATTTAGGAAATCAAATTCACATTGATCTTTGTATGTTTTATATAGAGATAATAATCTAATTGGTACATTTTTTCTTTAATGTATATATATATATATATATATATATATATATATATATATATATGTATGTTTAGTGAATATTTTATTTTTTTTATAACAATAATAGTAATTTATGATAAAGTTACAATTTAGTTCGTTTTTATAAATTTTTCTAATCTTAAGAATATGATATGTATGATGAGGTAAGTGTTTTGATGCCTATTAGATTATGCTAGTCATGTAAGTTAAATGATTAATAAATACTGATAAGCTCAAGAAGATAGTGATGATAGCAACATTTGCAAGAATCCAAATTTTGAGGTTTGAAGCCAATTAAGTGACTAAAAAAATCTTTCCATTATGTAGATAGATGTGTCTATTTTGAAATATGGTTTCCAAAATTTTAATTTAATTATCAATTATTATTAGGTGGATTGTAAGGATTTAAGCTCAATGGAATATTAGTTATACCCTTCTTACCCTTTTAATTTAATTGATTAATTAAAAAAATGCTATATGAACAAGTGACATATAAAGTGAGTTATGGTTTTTTGGGCATGTGCTGTTTCTAAGCTATGGTATTGGCCCATAGTATTATAACAATTGGTATTTACATATTAAGAATCTTCACCATAGTGAAGTGAGATAAATCTTCATGGTTAATAATCATGTTTCATGTTTTTTTAAATTTATATATGTTGAAATTATATTAATTCTTTTATAATTAATAATAATTTAAAGTAATGTTAAAATTTAGTTTGTGTTGGTTCATACTATTATAACAATGTGTATTTACATATTAAGAATCTCCACCATAGTGAAGTGAGTTAAATCTCCATGGTTAAGAATCATGTTTCATGTCTTTTTAATTGTATGCATATATTTAAATTATATTAATTTCTTTTATAATTAATAATAATTTAAAGTAATATTCAAATCGAGTTTGTTTTTATGTTTTTTCTAATTTATATTAAAGTGAAATGTCTTATAAAAAAATCATTTAATTTATATGATTGCACTAATACTACCAATAATTACAAATTATTATTTATAAAATAGATATAACTTAATAAAATTAATCATAATTTAGAAAAGAAAAAAAAATATATTTTATTACATCTTTATTGCTTCTTACTACATTTAAAATATATACAATATTTATAATCCTAAAATCTATCATCTTTTTAGAGACTTATCCACATTAATATTGATATATTTAATTATTTTAAAATATGATTTTTACATTAAATTTTTATCCATTTATAAAATATCCATCACTACTCAAAACTTGGTTAATATGAAAACAAGTAAGAAAATTCCATAGCTGTGATGTCATTTACAACTTTACACTAAATCAAACTTTCAATGATTTAATGTTCTGTGATTGTACATCCATACATCCATTTGATTATAATAGGATCTAATTGGCGGTAGAGAAATTGTTGTATAACGTAGTTACTTTTAATCATGGTAGAGAAATTTTTGTATAACTCAGTTACTTTCAATCATATTGATTGAAAAAATAATCTAAATATCATATTGATTGTTTATGTTTTGCAGGTTCAAAATTAAAAATATTTATGTCAAATCATTGATGGTAATCATGTTGCACGTTTTACACAGAAATTTCCAATAACATGTCCAAATTTGAAACCAATGATATTAAACATAAATACCAAAACAAATTTGAAAAAAAAAAAATTAAAATTATGTTTTGTAAATTTGTAAAATAGTTTATATGTTTGACTAAACTAATACAGACAGCTCAATACCTATTCCATAATACCTGCTGGGGTAGGCATAAGAATTATTGTATCCAAATGAAACTTCAAGTTTCACAATTTAATAAAAAAATCAAACAAAATTAAATTCATAAAACTATTTCTTCCCTTCCTTTCCATCCTCTATTTAGTTGTGCCGATAGGCACTCCAGAACCTATTGTAGAGGTAGATGCGTAAGCGAAAATGTTTAACATTTAACATTTATATATCGGGTCAATTAGAAAATTAATAATGGTTGATAATAAATTGCTATGTGAAGTGGATAAGTATTTTTTTTTTATTTTGTTTAATCTGAGATGAACCCAGTAGCCAGCCACATATATAACTATTAGTAAATCTCTGGGTCTATGGCCTGTCATCCTCTCCGTAAACTGGGTCACAACCGGTGGATGTCATCCTCTTCGTAAACTAGTTCATAATCAGTGGATTTAAACCTTGGATCTCCTACTTCCATCACCAATGAGTTGCCCCATGGGACAAATAAGTAAAGTGCTTGATCAAGCCGAAGGATTTGCATAAATTTTTGTGGGTAGTAACCACTAGTACGTCTACATATTTACAATTTCACTCCTACATAATTGTTGAAGAAAACATAAATAATGGTGGGAAGTCACTCATATAAGTAGATTTTTTACATCTTATTCCTATCTTATTTACATGAGTATAAGTTATTTTCAAGTATTTTATTTTTGGATCGTTTTCCTACAAAGATTAAAAATAAAAAATCATTACAAAAATATCTAAAAATAATGTATGAATATTGCAACCATATCCATATATTATGGCAATCATACAAATCAATATTGAAAGGAATAATAATGATTCCATAACCATTTTACAAAAAAAAGAAAAATACTTACAATAAACTTACAGTATAACAAGTTTCTTAACCATGGATATCCGTCCCCATTTTATTGTGGATATTATTAACTTGTCAATAGGTTTTGTTACAATACCACGGGCCAATAACATGGTTTGTCAATGCCACCTTTCGAAAACCCATAACTAATTTAAAACTTAAAATGTAAAATATTTTAGACATTATATATAACATTGATTACATAGAGTGAAAATTCTCCATCATATGGAGAGAGAGAGGGAGGGAGGGAGATAGAGACACAACTAGAGAACAAATAGAGAGAGAGATTTATGGGGAGGAGAAAGAGAGAGAGAGAGGAGGGGAGGGAGAGAGATGGAGTTGGTGGAGAGAGAGCCGGAGGGAAGAATACAAACATAAAGTGATAGAGGTAGAGAGAGATGACGTGACAAGGGAGTGATGGAGAGAGAGGAAGAGTGGAGAGGAGTGAATACAAAGAGAACAAGATGAGAGAGAGAGGGAGAGAAAGGAAAGAGAGAGAGAGAGAGAAACATAGAGATGGGTGGGAGATAGGAGGAGAGAAAGGAGAGAGGAAGGAGATAGTGATAGCGTTGGACGTAGAGAGAGTGATATGTGGGGGAGAGAGAGAGGGAGATGGGAGAGAGAGAGGGAGGGGAAGGAAGACAGAGATGACACAAGAGAGACAGGGAGGGAGAGAGTAGAGCTGTAGAGAAGAGAGAGAGAGAGAGAGAGGACAGAGAGGGAGAGATGGATCTAGCCTATATATCGTAAGTGTGTATATAAAAATCAGCCTAAATCCATATTAAACTTGGATCAATCAAGCGTCGAGAGGGATCAAATATCTTTTCACTTTAAAAGAGGTTTCTGTCTCAAGAGATTTGATCTCTTTCAAAACTTGATAGATCCAGCGACAATGACAAAGCTAGAGGAAAAGAGAGAGTGATGGAAAGGGAAGAGAAGGGGGGGGGGTGGTAGGAGAAGAGAGGGAGAGAGGGAGTTGGAGGGAAGGGAGAGGGAGGGAAGAACAATGAAATAGAGAGATAGAGGTAGAGAGACAGAGAGAGTGACAAGGGAGAGGTGGAGAGAGAGGGAATGAGGAGAGGATGGAAGACAAAGAGAAGGAGAGGAGAGAGAGGCAGTGAGAGAGGGAGACATGGAGATGAAGGGGGTGAGATGATCCGAATTGGATCCACAAAGAACTGGCAAAGGAACCATGACTGTATTAGGTCAGGATGAACATCAAAGAAATCATAACAGCGATCAAAAACACCCTTGGACCAGTGGTAATGGCAGCCAGCGTGGAACAACGAGGACCTCGGTCAAAGCACGCTAATTGAGGCCCATGGAGACCGTGCGGGAGGCTGAATTAACCCCTGGGAGGGCCGGATCGAGAAACGGAGGTGGATTTTGATGCGCGAAAAAAGGCTCGAAATGGGGAAGCCCCGAGCCTCAGTTGCGTGGGGAGCCGGAGAACCGTAGGTCAAAAGGCAGAAAGGCTAAAGGACAAGGCGGGACTCGCGCTCCCAGAACCGACGGTATTGATCGGGGCACCCTCAAATGGTAAGCAGTTTTGGAGAAATTGAAGCGATCCCATTTAGCGATTGACGTGTGGCAAACGGAGGAGAGAGAAAACCGCTGCTCATCACGCGCTAATAGTCGAGCAAGTCAACCGCGCGAAATGAGCGAACGGCGTTGGATCTGGGGGATCTAGATCAAACAGTCAACATCGCACTCGATGGGGAAGCGAAATCAACGAGGGATTAAGCCACAGTTTGTAAAGAATTTGAGGTCCGTTTGACCGCCACGGTGGAGGAAGACTCATGCCACGACGTAACCGAAGAATTGAACCGACGAAGTAGGCTGGCGTGTTAGAGGAGGACATGTGGCCACTCCTTGTGAGCTTGGTGATGACACTGAATAGGGAACTCCAAGCGCAGCTACAAAAGGCGATCCGACGGGAAGTGGAAGAGGCATCAAATAGTCATGAGCTCGAATGGCTTTAAAGCCATGAACAGAAGATAGAGACACAAAGAACCCCGAGAGGAAGACGAAACACAAAGAGACAGACAACAGAGAAGCCAAGAAGACAGTGAAGCAAAAGCAGGAAAAAGACAGAGGGCTGAGTTGACCAAAGGCAGCATCAAGCACCAGAGATCAAGCACCAGAGAGCTTGAGAGATTCAAGCCATCCTAGAGAGGATCTGTCTGGACTGAGCACCACATTGGGCTCTCTCCATTATAGACCAAAAGGTCAAAAGGTTGGTAGGCAATAGAGTCTGTGCACTCCAGTGGCTTGGGGAATCCAAGAACCACCCTACCAAGAAACTCTGCTCCAGGAGACTTATATTTAGCTCCTGCATTGTAATTCTCTGCTTAAGACATAATAAAATAAGGCCACCACTGAGAGCTGGACCGGAGATGTAGCCCTGGAGGATAGGGTGAACTCCTTATTCATTTCTTGTGTTCTTGTATTTGCTTACTGTATTTCTCTGTTGTCTTTCCCATTTTAAGTGCCTGTGTATTTGCAATCTGATCGATCTGTTGCTTAAATTAACATAGACACACACACCAGCACATGAGTCTATAATACCTT